>VCII01000007.1:1274674-2549348 GCA_006030095.1 Triplophysa siluroides | reverse complement strand
GTGAAAGTTGAAACTGCTAAAAAAGGGCCTTTGCCTGATTAACAGTTTTCTTGCAAAAAACCTTTTCATGGTCTTCTGATGATTTGTGTGACAAAAAGCAGTTTTCAGTGCAACAAGCATATTCGTGAAAGTTGAAACTGCTAAAAAAGGGCCTTTGACTGATTAACTCTTCTCTCTTGCAAAAAACATCTTTTCATGTCTTCTGATGATTTTGTGACAAAAAGCAGTTTTCAGTGCAACAAGCATATTGTGAAAGTTGAAACTGCTAAAAAAGGGCCTTTTGATTAACTGTTTTCTTTTGCAAAAAACATCTTTTCATGGTCTTCTGATGATTTGTGTGACAAAAAGCAGTTTTCAGTGCAACAAGCATATTTGTGAAAGTTGAAGCTGCTAAAAAAGGGCCTTTGCCTGATTAACAGTTTCTTTTGCAAAAAACACCTTTTCATGGTCTTCTGATGATTTGTGTGACAAAAAGCAGTTTTCAGTGCAACAAGCATATTCGTGAAAGTTGAAACTGCTAAAAAAGGGCCTTTGACTGATTAATTGTTTTCTCTTGCAAAAAACACCTTTTCATGGTCTTCTGATGATTTGTGTGACAAAAAGCAGTTTTCAGTGCAACAAGCATATTTGTGAAAGTTGAAACTGCTAAAAAGGGCCTTTGATTAACTGTTTTCTTTTGCAAAAAACATCTTTTCATGGTCTTCTGATGATTTGTGTGACAAAAAGCAGTTTTCAGTGCAACAAGCATATTTGTGAAAGTTGAAACTGCTAAAAAAGGGCCTTTGCCTGATTAACAGTTTTCTGTTGCATAAAACACCTTTTCATGGTCTTCTGATGATTTGTGTGACAAAAAGCAGTTTTCAGTGCAACAAGCATATTCGTGAAAGTTGAAACTGCTAAAAAAGGGCCTTTGACTGATTAACTGTTTTCTTGCAAAAACACCTTTTCATGGTCTTCTGATGATTTGTGTGACAAAAAGCAGTTTTCAGTGCAACAAGCATATTCGTGAAAGTTGAAACTGCTAAAAAGGGCCTTTGACTGATTAACTGTTCTCTCTTGCAAAAAACATCTTTTCATGGTCTTCTGATGATTTGTGTGACAAAAAGCAGTTTTCAGTGCAACAAGCATATTTGAAAGTTGAAACTGCTAAAAAAGGGCCTTTGCCTGATTAACAGTTTTCTGTTGCAAAAAACATCTTTTCATGGTCTTCTGATGATTTGTGTGACAAAAAGCAGTTTTCAGTGCAACAAGCATATTTGTGAAAGTTGAAACTGCTAAAAAAGGGCCTTTGACTGATTAACTGTTCTCTCTTGCAAAAAACTTTTCATGGTCTTCTGATGATTTGTGTGACAAAAAGCAGTTTTCAGTGCAACAAGCATATTCGTGAAAGTTGAAACTGCTAAAAAGGGCCTTTGACTGATTAACTCTTCTCTCTTGCAAAAAACATCTTTTCATGGTCTTCTGATGATTTGTGTGACAAAAAGCAGTTTTCAGTGCAACAAGCATATTTGTGAAAGTTGAAGCTGCTAAAAAAGGGCCTTTTGGTTTTCTTTTGCAAAAAACACCTTTTCAAGGTCTTCTGATGATTTGTGTGACAAAAAGCAGTTTTCAGTGCAACAAGCATATTTGTGAAAGTTGAAACTGCTAAAAAAGGGCCTTTGCCTGATTAACAGTTTTCTGTTGCATAAAACACCTTTTCATGGTCTTCTGATGATTTGTGTGACAAAAAGCAGTTTTCAGTGCAACAAGCATATTCGTGAAAGTTGAAACTGCTAAAAAAGGGCCTTTGACTGATTAACTGTTCTCTCTTGCAAAAAACATCTTTTCATGGTCTTCTGATGATTTGTGTGACAAAAAGCAGTTTTCAGTGCAACAAGCATATTCGTGAAAGTTGAAACTGCTAAAAAAGGGCCTTTGCCTGATTAACTGTTTTCTTTTGCAAAAAACACCTTTTCATGGTCTTCTGATGATTTGTGTGACAAAAAGCAGTTTTCAGTGCAACAAGCATATTGTGAAAGTTGAAACTGCTAAAAAGGGCCTTTGACTGATAACTGTTTCTTTGCAAAAAACACTTTTCATGGTCTTCTGATGATTTGTGTGACAAAAGCAGTTTTCAGTGCAACAAGCATATTTGTGAAAGTTGAAACTGCAAAAAGGGCCTTTGCCTGATTAACTTTCTTTGCAAAAAAACCTTTTCATGGTCTTCTGATGATTTGTGTGACAAAAAGCAGTTTTCAGTGCAACAAGCATATTCGTGAAAGTTGAAACTGCTAAAAAAGGGCCTTTGACTGATTAACTGTTCTCTCTTGCAAAAAACACTTTTCATGGTCTTCTGATGATTTGTGTGACAAAAAGCAGTTTTCAGTGCAACAAGCATATTCGTGAAAGTTGAAACTGCTAAAAAAGGGCCTTTGACTGATTAACTGTTCTCTCTTGCAAAAAACATCTTTTCATGGTCTTCTGATGATTTGTGTGACAAAAAGCAGTTTTCAGTGCAACAAGCATATTTGTGAAAGTTGAAACTGCTAAAAAGGGCCTTTGCCTGATTAACAGTTTTCTGAAAAAACACCTTTTCATGGTCTTCTGATGATTTGTGTGACAAAAAGCAGTTTTCAGTGCAACAAGCATATTGTGAAAGTTGAAACTGCTAAAAAAGGGCCTTTGACTGATAACTGTTTTCTCTTGCAAAAACACCTTTTCATGGTCTTCTGATGATTTGTGTGACAAAAAGCAGTTTTCAGTGCAACAAGCAAGTTGAAACTGCTAAAAAAAATTGCAAAAACAGGTCTTCTGATGATTTGTGTAAAAAGCAGTTTTCAGTGCAACAAGCATTTGTGAAAGTTGAAACTGCTAAAAAAGGGCCTTTGACTGATTAACTGTTTTCTCTTGCAAAAACACCTTTTCATGGTTTCTGATGATTTGTGTGACAAAAAGCAGTTTTCAGTGCAACAAGCATATTGTGAAAGTTGAAACTGCTAAAAAAGGGCCTTTGACTGATAACTTTCTCTTGCAAAAACACTTTTCATGGTCTTCTGATGATTTGTGTGACAAAAAGCAGTTTTCAGTGCAACAAGCATATTTGTGAAAGTTGAAACTGCTAAAAAAGGCTTTTGACTGATAACTGTTTTCTCTTGCAAAACACCTTTTCATGGTCTCTGATGATTTGTGTGACAAAAAGCAGTTTTCAGTGCAACAAGCATATTGTGAAAGTTGAAACTAAAAAAGGGCTTTGACTGATCAACTGTTTTCTCTCTTGCAAAAACACCTTTTCATGGTCTCTGATGATTTGTGTGACAAAAAGCAGTTTTCAGTGCAACAAGCATATTTGTGAAAGTTGAAACTGCTAAAAAAGGGCTTTGACTGATAAACTGTTTTCTCTTGCAAAAACACCTTTCATGGTCTTCTGATGATTTGTGTGACAAAAAGCAGTTTCAGTGCAACAAGCATATTTGTGAAGTTGAAACTGCTAAAAAGGGCTTTGACTGATTTTTCTCTTGCAAAAAACCCTTTTCATGGTCTTCTGATGATTTGTGTGACAAAAGCAGTTTTCAGTGCAACAAGCATATTTGTGAAAGTTGAAACTGCTAAAAAAGGGCTTTTGACTGATCAACTGTTTTCTCTTGCAAAAAACACCTTTTCATGGTCCTCTGATGATTTGTGTGACAAAAAGCAGTTTTCAGTGCAACAAGCATATTTGTGAAAGTTGAAACTGCTAAAAAGGGCTTTTTGACTGATCAACTGTTTTCTCTTGCAAAACACCTTTTCATGGTCCTCTGATGATTTGTGTGACAAAAAGCAGTTTTCAGTGCAACAAGCATATTTCTGAAAGTTGAAACTGCTAAAAAAGGGCTTTTGACTGATCAACTTTTCTCTTGCAAAACACTCCTTTTCATGGTCCTCTGATGATTTGTGTGACAAAAAGCAGTTTTCAGTGCAACAAGTATATTTAGGAAAGTTGAAACTGCTAAAAAGGGCTTTTGACTGATCAACTGTTTTCTCTTGCAAAAAACACCTTTTCATGGTCCTCTGATGATTTGTGTGACAAAAAGCAGTTTTCAGTGCAACAAGCATATTTCTGAAAGTTGAACTGCTAAAAAAGGGCCTTTGACTGATTAACTTTTCTCTTGCAAAAACACCTTTTCATGGTCTTCTGATGATTTGTGTGACAAAAAGCAGTTTTCAGTGCAACAAGCATATTCTGAAAGTTGAAACTGCTAAAAAAGGGCCTTTGACTGATTAACTGTTTTCTCTTGCAAAAACACCTTTTCATGGTCTTCTGATGATTTGTGTGACAAAAAGCAGTTTTCAGTGCAACAAGCATATTTGTGAAAGTTGAAACTGCTAAAAAAGGGCCTTTGACTGATTAACTGTTCTCTCTTGCAAAAAACATTTCATGGTCTTCTGATGATTTGTGTGACAAAAAGCAGTTTTCAGTGCAACAAGCATATTCTGAAAGTTGAAACTGCTAAAAAAGGGCCTTTGATTGATTAACTGTTTTCTTTTGCAAAAAACATCTTTTCATGGTCTTCTGATGATTTGTGTGACAAAAAGCAGTTTTCAGTGCAACAAGCATATTTGTGAAAGTTGAAACTGCTAAAAAAGGGCTTTTGCAAAAAACATTTTCATGGTCTTCTGATGATTTGTGTGACAAAAAGTTTTCAGTGCAACAAGCATATTTGTGAAAGTTGAAACTGCTAAAAAAGGGCCTTTGACTGATTAACTTTTTCTTGCAAAAAACACTTTCATGGTCTTCTGATGATTTGTGTGACAAAAAGCAGTTTTCAGTGCAACAAGCATATTCGTGAAAGTTGAAACTGCTAAAAAGGGCCTTTGACTGATTAACTGTTTCTCTTGCAAAAAACATCTTTTCATGGTCTTCTGATGATTTGTGTGACAAAAAGCAGTTTTCAGTGCAACAAGCATATTTGTGAAAGTTGAAACTGCTAAAAAGGGCCTTTGACTGATTAACTTTTTCTTGCAAAAACACTTTTCATGGTCTTCTGATGATTTGTGTGACAAAAAGCAGTTTCAGTGCAACAAGCATATTTGTGAAAGTTGAAACTGCTAAAAAAGGGCTTTGACTGATTAACTGTTTCTCTTGCAAAAAACCTTTTCATGGTCTTCTGATGATTTGTGTGACAAAAAGCAGTTTTCAGTGCAACAAGCATATTTGTGAAAGTTTGAAACTGCTAAAAAAGGGCCTTTGACTGATAACTTTCTTTGCAAAAACACCTTTTCATGGTCTTCTGATGATTTGTGTGACAAAAAGCAGTTTTCAGTGCAACAAGCATATTCGTGAAAGTGAAACTGCTAAAAAAGGGCCTTTGACTGATTAACTGTTTCTCTTGCAAAAAACACTTTTCATGGTCTTCTGATGATTTGTGTGACAAAAAGCTTTTCAGTGCAACAAGCATAAAGTTGAAACTGCTAAAAAGGGCCTTTGACTGATTTGTTTCTCTTGCAAAAACATCTTTTCATGGTCTTCTGATGATTTGTGTGACAAAAAGCAGTTTTCAGTGCAACAAGCATATTTGTGAAAGTTGAACTGCTAAAAAAGGGCCTTTGACTGATAACTGTTTTCTTTTGCAAAAACACCTTTTCATGGTCTTCTGATGATTTGTGTGACAAAAAGCAGTTTTCAGTGCAACAAGCATTTGTGAAAGTTGAAACTGCTAAAAAGGGCTTTTGACTGATAACTGTTTTCTCTTGCAAAACACCTTTTCATCTGATGATTTGTGTGACAAAAAGTTTTCAGTGCAACAAGCATATTTGTGAAAGTTGAAACTGCTAAAAAAGGGCTTTGACTGATCAACTGTTTTCTCTTGCAAAAACACCTTTTCATGGTCTTCTGATGATTGTGTGACAAAAAGCAGTTTTCAGTGCAACAAGCATATTTAGGAAAGTTGAAACTGCTAAAAAAGGGCTTTTGACTGATCAACTGTTTTCTCTTGCAAAAAACACATTTTCATGGTCCTCTGATGATTTGTGTGACAAAAAGCAGTTTTCAGTGCAACAAGCATATTTGTGAAAGTTGAAACTGCTAAAAAAGGGCTTTTGACTGATCAACTGTTCTCTCTTGCAAAAAACACCTTTTCATGGTCTTCTGATGATTTGTGTGACAAAAAGCAGTTTTCAGTGCAACAAGCATATTTGTGAAAGTTGAAACTGCTAAAAAAGGGCTTTTGACTGATCAACTGTTTTCTCTTGCAAAAAGCACATTTTTAAGGTCCTCTGATGATTTGTGTGACAAAAAGCAGTTTTCAGTGCAACAAGCATATTTCTGACAGTTGAAACTGCTAAAAAAGGGCTTTTGACTGATTTTCTCTTGCAAAAAACACCTTTTCATGGTTCTGATGATTTGTGTGACAAAAAGCAGTTTTCAGTGCAACAAGCATTTTTCTGAAGTTGAACTGCTAAAAAAGGGCTTTTGACTGATCAACTGTTCTCTCATGCAAAAAGCACATTTTTAAGGTCCTCTGATGATTTGTGTGACAAAAAGCAGTTTTCAGTGCAAAGCATATTTGTGAAAGTTGAAACTGCTAAAAAGGCTTTTGACTGATCAACTTTTCTCTTGCAAAAACACCTTTTCATGGTCTTCTGATGATTTGTGTGACAAAAAGCAGTTTTCAGTGCAACAAGCATATTTGTGAAAGTTGAAACTGCTAAAAAAAAGGGCTTTTGACTGATCAACTGTTTCTCTTGCAAAAACACCTTTTCATGGTCTTCTGATGATTTGTGTGACAAAAAGCAGTTTTCAGTGCAACAAGCATATTTGTGAAAGTTGAAACTGCTAAAAAAGGGCCTTTGACTGATTAACTGTTTTCTCTTGCAAAAAACACCTTTTCATGGTTCTGATGATTGTGTGACAAAAAGCAGTTTTCAGTGCAACAAGCATTTTGTGAAAGTTGAAACTGCTAAAAAAGGGCCTTTGACTGACTTTTCTCTTGCAAAAACCCTTTTCATGGTCTTCTGATGATTTGTGTGACAAAAAGCAGTTTTCAGTGCAACAAGCATATTTGTGAAAGTTGAAACTGCTAAAAAAGGGCTTTGCCTGATTTTTTCTCTTGCAAAAACACCTTTTCATGGTCTTCTGATGATTTGTGTGACAAAAAGCAGTTTTCAGTGCAACAAGCATATTTTGAAAGTTGAAACTGCTAAAAAAGGGCCTTTGACTGATTAACTGTTTTCTCTTGCAAAAAACACCTTTTCAAGGTCTTCTGATGATTTGTGTGACAAAAAGCAGTTTTCAGTGCAACAAGCATATGCGTGAAAGTTGAAGCTGCTAAAAAAGGGCCTTTGCCTGATTAACAGTTTTCTGTTGCAAAAAACATCTTTTCATGGTCTTCTGATGATTTGTGTGACAAAAAGCAGTTTGTGCTGGGGGGAAAAAATTTTTTTGCAAAAACACCTTTTCATGGTCTTCTGATGATTTGTGTGACAAAAAGCAGTTTTCAGTGCAACAAGCATTTTGTGAAAGTTGAAACTGCTAAAAAGGGCCTTTGACTGATTAACTGTTCTCTCTTGCAAAAAACATCTTTTCATGGTCTTCTGATGATTTGTGTGACAAAAAGCAGTTTTCAGTGCAACAAGCATATTCGTGAAAGTTGAAACTGCTAAAAAAGGGCCTTTGATTGATTAACTGTTTTCTTTTGCAAAAAACATCTTTTCATGGTCTTCTGATGATTTGTGTGACAAAAAGCAGTTTTCAGTGCAACAAGCATATTTGTGAAAGTTGAAACTGCTAAAAAAGGGCCTTTGATTGATTAACTGTTTCTTTGCAAAAAACACCTTTTCATGGTCTTCTGATGATTTGTGTGACAAAAAGCAGTTTTCAGTGCAACAAGCATATTTGTGAAAGTTGAAACTGCTAAAAAAGGGCCTTTGCCTGATTAACAGTTTTCTAATGCAAAAAACACCTTTTCATGGTCTTCTGATGATTTGTGTGACAAAAAGCAGTTTTCAGTGCAACAAGCATATTCGTGAAAGTTGAAACTGCTAAAAAAGGGCCTTTGACTGATTAACTGTTCTCTCTTGCAAAAACATTTTCATGGTCTTCTGATGATTTGTGTGACAAAAAGCAGTTTTCAGTGCAACAAGCATATTTGTGAAAGTTGAAGCTGCTAAAAAAGGGCCTTTGCCTGATTAACAGTTTTCTTTTGCAAAAAACACCTTTTCATGGATTGATGTGACAAAAAGCAGTTTTCAGTGCAACAAGCATATTGTGAAAGTTGAAACTGCTAAAAAAGGGCCTTTGACTGATTAACTGTTTCTCTTGCAAAAAACACCTTTTCATGGTCTTCTGATGATTTGTGTGACAAAAAGCAGTTTTCAGTGCAACAAGCATATTTGTGAAAGTTGAAACTGCTAAAAAAGGGCCTTTGCCTGATTAACAGTTTTTCTTGCAAAAACACCTTTTCATGGTCTTCTGATGATTTGTGTGACAAAAAGCAGTTTTCAGTGCAACAAGCATATTCGTGAAAGTTGAAACTGCTAAAAAGGGCCTTTGACTGATTAACTGTTCTCTCTTGCAAAAAACATCTTTTCATGGTCTTCTGATGATTTGTGTGACAAAAAGCAGTTTTCAGTGCAACAAGCATATTTGTGAAAGTTGAAACTGCTAAAAAAGGGCCTTTGACTGATTAACTGTTCTCTCTTGCAAAAAAACTTTTCATGGTCTTCTGATGATTTGTGTGACAAAAAGCAGTTTTCAGTGCAACAAGCATATTTGTGAAAGTTGAAACTGCTAAAAAAGGGCCTTTGCCTGATTAACAGTTTTCTAATGCAAAAAACACCTTTTCATGGTCTTCTGATGATTGTGTGACAAAAAGCAGTTTTCAGTGCAACAAGCATATTGTGAAAGTTGAAACTGCTAAAAAAGGGCCTTTGACTGATTAACTTTTCTCTTGCAAAAAACATCTTTTCATGGTCTTCTGATGATTTGTGTGACAAAAAGCAGTTTTCAGTGCAACAAGCATATTCGTGAAAGTTGAAACTGCTAAAAAAGGGCCTTTGACTGATTAACTGTTTTCTCTTGCAAAAAACATCTTTTCATGGTCTTCTGATGATTTGTGTGACAAAAAGCAGTTTTCAGTGCAACAAGCATATTTGTGAAAGTTGAAACTGCTAAAAAAGGGCCTTTGCCTGATTAACAGTTTTCTTTGCAAAAACATCTTTTCATGGTCTTCTGATGATTTGTGTGACAAAAAGCAGTTTTCAGTGCAACAAGCATATTTGTGAAAGTTGAAACTGCTAAAAAAGGGCCTTTGACTGATAACGTTTTCTCTGCAAAAACACCTTTTTCATGGTCTGATGATTTGTGTGACAAAAAGCAGTTTTCAGTGCAACAAGCATATTTGTGAAAGTTGAAACTGCTAAAAAAGGGCTTTGACTGATCAACTTTTCTCTTGCAAAAAAAACATTTTCATGGTCTTCTGATGATTTGTGTGACAAAAAGCAGTTTTCAGTGCAAAAAGCATATTTCTGAAGTTGAAACTGCTAAAAAAGGGCTTTTGACTGATCAACTGTTTTCTCTTGCAAAAAACATTTTCATGGTCCCTCTGATGATTTGTGACAAAAAGCAGTTTTCAGTGCAAAAGCATATTTCTGAAGTTGAACTGCTAAAAAAGAGCTTTTGACTGATCAACTGTTTTCTTGCAAAAACATTTTCATGGTCCCCTGATGATTTTGTGCAAAAAGCAGTTTTCAGTAAAAGCTTATTTCTGAAGTTGGAACTGCTAAAAAAGGCTTTGACTGATCAACTGTTTTCTCTTGCAAAGACTTTTTCATGGTCCCTGATGATTTTGTGACAAAAGCAGTTTTCAGTGCAAAAGCTTATTTCTGAAAGTTGAACTGCTAAAAAAAGGGCTTTTGACTGATCAACTGTTTTCTCTTGCAAAAAATTTTCATGGCCCTGAATTTTGTCAAAAAGCATTTTCAGTGCAAAAGCTTATTTCTGATAGTTGAACTGCTAAAAAAGAGCTTTTGACTGATCAACTGTTTTCTCTTGCAAAGACACCTTTTCGTGGTCCTCTGATGATTTTTGTGACAAAAAGCAGTTTTCAGTGCAACAAGCATATTTGTGAAAGTTGAAACTGCTAAAAAAGAGCTTTTAACTGATTCTAATTTATCTTGCTAAAGACACCTTTTCGTGGTCCTCTGATGATTTGTGTGACAAAAAGCAGTTTTCAGTGCAACAAGCATATTTCTGATAGTTTAAACTAACCAAAGAGCTTTTGACTGATTAACTGTTTTTTTTAAAAGCAGTTCTACCAGAAAGACTCAGGAAACAAAGACCGATAAATAATGTTTATTAAACATAAATTTAAATTATGATGTTAAAGATGTTTGGGCATAGGCCCCGTCCGATGAAGGAATCATGAAAATGTATTCTGATGTTCCTGCCTGAAGATAAGGCAGGGGCGGAGCCTACCCCCGGACTGAGGACGGGGCCCGACCTGGTGGTGGTGGGGAGGATGGAGTCCCGGGAATCCTGTCGAAGGTCCATCAACAGGGCCTCTTATTGAAATTGTTATTGTTTCATCTTATCATTTAATTTTTTTATTCACTAACGTCCTTCAGAAGATTTAAAGATACATAAATGTTTTTCAGGAAATTATATATACATTTTTTTTCCACCAAAACCATTTTCATAGGTTTACACCCACATGACTTTAAATGAATGGTGTTGACTTTGATGGCAGAACTGAATGTTTCTATCTATTGTAATAGTTGTGTATGAGTCTCTTGATTGTCCTTAATGTAAAAAGAGGAATCTCAACATCATACAGTTACTGCTGGACATGGGTCAAATATGTGTCTTAACGCACTGTTTAAATGGCCTAAGAATACTAAATCATAAGGAGATCAGCTGTGAAAATTGTCTTTGAGGAATAAATAATCTCACTAATTGAGTAGGTACGTACTCAACGGGGCAAAATGGGTACGTACTGTTTTCCGTGAATGGGTGTAGTATGTATGCGATCAGCCATTGTCCGCCATATTGATGATCTTCTTCTCCTTTTTAATGGCGGGGAGCAAATTACGGTTGTGGTGCATATCCGCCACCTACTGTACTGGAGTGTACATGGCCAGAGATGAACCATGTGACGTAATAACAAGCGTAACAATTATAGTTATGAGAGACAGGTGCATTAACATCAGTAACGCTACAACTTTACTACAAAGTACTATTGCTTATAAATTAAGTGTACCCTGGAAATGCATTGCTAGCCCACACCTACACTTGTGCACAATATTATTGAGAAGTGCTGACCAATACTTATTTTTTTTTCCTGAAAAATGATACAATGTATTAAAATAGGATACTAAATGTAATTGTATTGCCATGTGCCAATACAGATAATTCACAATAATGTGAATGCATACGTTTTCAGTGAAGCAATGACATAATGCATGAAGTAATGTAATACGTTTTATTTACAGAAAACTATAGAATAAAGAATTTTTATATAAATAAATTAATTTAATATTTATTAATACAAGTAAACATCACATAAATCAAAGCTTTATTTCAATTTTTGTTGTTACAAATTATCCTGTATCTACAGGCGTTCAACCCCACATCCTTCTGCCATCTCGCAGCTGACCACTGTCGCCACCTTCGTGAATTTAACGAGTGTGCTCATCTGTTCCTGTAACAGTCAAACAATATTCAAGTGACATCTGTGATTTTCAGCTCAATATTTAAATGTGGAGGTAGTTGCACATGTGTTAACTCGCTGTTTATTAAACTGAAATTTTCCTGAATTCATCAACCGTTCTAACGGACAAATAAAATATATACATTATGTTTAGTTACTTTAGTAAATATGTTTTTTACAGTACTTATTTGTATCTATAAAAGGAGTGAACAATGCTTTGTACCACATATTAACAGACGTAAGCTACTGTGATGTGCTCATTTGCAATACTTATCACGAAAATGACAGGTCACATGTTACACAGACATTAAAAAGCGTCTTTAACTTGCGTATGGTTTTAATATATATAACGTTAAGTCTACTTAAAAGACGCGTGTGTGCGTGGAACGACCATTTGAGCTAGACATATTAAAACACTACATTTTCACAGCAAAATATTTCACACAAATATACTAAACTATGTAGCATCTTACAGGTTAACTTTACGATACAGCACTTTAACAAATGCGACTGCAACGCCAAGAGAAGCGTTGTTGGCTAGTAATTCTAACATTTGAAAACACCTGCATTACAGTTCTCCTCCATGCTCCTGTTTGAATTTATCAATTCCTGTGGGCTCATGGGATATAGTAGTATCCTAAGTATCTTTCGCTGGGTGCTTCACAATGTGGGCGTAACCAGTAAGCCATCCGGGAATTTCTCACCTACTCTTTTATGAATACTGAGGTTTGGGACATACTACTCTTTCGCCTACTGCTTTTTGTCTACTATATAGTATGGGCAGTATGCGGTTTGGGACGCAGCCAGGGTGTAAATGATAATGGATTTCCGGAATTTGCAGCTTTGCTGACACCATCATAATCCCAACCCGAGTGTCATCCTCGTCTTTACTACACCCCTCGAAAGATACTCACAGCAACGCCTTTTCGTTTTGCAGTAACAACAGATTATAACAACCTGACCTCTCCAGTGAGCGGATAGGTTCAGTGTGGAGGCCATTGTTGAAACATCTCACGCTGAACTCAGTTTATAATTTAGATTTCTGTGCGACTGTGCGGATCTCCAGCTGTCTCTAATCATTGTAAAAGAACAACGCGACCATGCCTCTCATGCACTGAAAAAAAGGATTCTTGAGGGAAAGTAAATATTACCCATGCAAATCAGTTAAAATGTACTCACATATATTAGGTAGCAAAGTAAACTATATGCAAACTTACTGAATCTACTCAATAAAATTGAGGCAACAATTTGCACTCAATTAGAATGAATAGACTTTATTCTATATTTTGAAGCATAGAGGACCTATATTTATCAGCTATGAGTCATGACACACTAAAAGAAATTAGATAAAGTCTTTCCTAATATTTCTCAATAGTAATTACGTTCGGTAATATTCGTCTATATAACTGACAACAGTTCATCTGCTTATTATGACTGATAAATATTGAATTATTAAACACTAAATATGACTTATCAAATTAGCAAATCATGTATGACATTCCACGAATGAGAACTGTCTTTGGTGAAAGTGCCTTTAAGGTTTTTGCACCTTTATCTTGGTATAAATTGCAGAATCAGCTAAAATTTGACTATTTACCAACAATGACTCAGTTTAAAATTAGGATAAAGGACTATCGGAGTACAAATTGCACGTGTGCTGTAGCTGAGCGCTGCTGATAATTATGTTGAGATGATGTTAAATTGCAAACTTTTTCTGTTAAATGTTGTTTTGTTTTTGTTTTCAATGTACATTTTTAATATGGAACTATTATTCTGCTGTCTTGGCCAGGACTCCCTTGAAATAGAGAATCTGAATCTCAATGGGATTTACATACATAGTTGTACTAAAACGGTAGAAATGCCTTTTACAGTATGACATGTTCACTGAAAAAAATAACTTGTAGGATTTACTTAGTTTCAGGAGTAAAATTTACTTTGTAAATAAAAAATTAAGTAAATTTATTTTGAAATTGTGAATTAATCTAACTTAATTTTTTTACTTGTATGTAATAAGAAAGTTATGTAAATCGAACTTGATTATTCTACGTAAAAATGACCTAAGAGTGATAAGTAAATAAAATGTTATTTTTATGTTCATCTTATAATCAAAGTGAATTTTTTGCTCACATTGTACTTATATTCAAGTAAAACAATTTCCTCATTTCATTACATTAAAATCATATTAAAATACTTCCATTGTTGCTGGTAACAAAAACAATAATTGGACTCAAACTGTATCAAAAAGTATTTAATAAATGCTTATTAAAATATCATTGCAGAATTTAGTTAAAATTTAACAATAAAATGCAAAAACATAAAAACAATTACAAACAAACAACATCAAGAATGGTGGCTATAGCAAACCCCAGACAAAGAAACAGTAAAATGTCAACCCTTTATTCCCACAATACCAAAGACAAAGTTGTAAAGCATCCAGTCAAGTTAACATGGTTTGCTGCAGTGCTTGAGTCTATAATAGTAGAAGGACATGTTTTGCAAGGCCACCTAGTGCAAAAAGAAATGTAAGGTTACAAATCGATTCCTGAATTCTACCTAATACAGTCTTCCAATCGGATGTGCTCAACTGACATATCTCGGTCACTCTTCAGTCCTCGTGAACTTCCCCCCTCAATTTCCTGCAAGTAGAGAAAAAATATTTAGTAAACCATATTGTGCTTGCATATGCCCACACAATTAAACAGTAGCTTAAAAATATGTTGAGTTTACTTGTTTCACTCATGTTCTCTCGACATGTTTAAGTTCATGTTGAGTTTACTTGATTTTTTGGGGTATAACCTAATGGAGAAAAATAAAAGATGGGAGCTGTGTGTGTTGAAACTCGTCTGTGTCTCGAGTAATCTTTTGTATGTTCCGAAACATTACATGGTGTCAGAGTAAATCGTGAAGATGGACGTCACCGGAGTGCATGCACCGCGAATGGATTGGGTATCTCAGAATCTTCTCGATGCATGTTGAACTGTTGTTCTCGGACTACTCCACCTCCAGGATGAGACAGCAAAATGCAGCTACCTGCTCTTATGGATTGGGAAAAAAGGACAGGATATTTACAACACATGAACTCTCACCGAGGAGGAAGCTGAGTTGCTAAAAGCTTAGTACGATACATTTGAAGCTTAGGTAGTACCAAAAGCTAATCTAATTTTTGCAAGATACAAGTTTAATGAGAAAACGCAGTGTGACACGGAAACATTCAATCAGTTTGTCACAGAACTCAGACTGCTCTTAAAAGATTGTGGCTACACCAATCCAGAAGAAATGGTGAGAGACTGTGTCGTTTTCGGCATAAATTCCCCGCAAGATTCCTCGAGAGAAATAACTTAATCAGGGTGCTACATAAACATTAGAAAAAGCTATAGCGTGGTCGCAGAGAAGCATGGCCATCGGCAGCACCGTTGCAGATCAAGAGCAACAAGTGCACTCAATAGGAAAGCATGTGAGAAAAGCTCAAAAACAAACAGTGGTACACACAGAACGCCTCCATACATGCGGATACTGCAGTAAAGATCACAAAAGAAAAGAGACATGCCCAGCAAAAGGAAAGCAGTGTGCTAAATGTGGAAAGTGGAATCATTTCGCAAAGGTATGCAAGTCTAAACCAAATTTTGAGCACTCTGTGGATGATTTTTTTTTTAAAATAGGCACTAGTATCTTTATAAATCAACTGTAGATTATCGGTTTCATATTTAAAATCTTTGATACATAAATACCACAGTGAAAAAGTGGCTTTAGATGTACACTGTAAAACTTTTCATTGAAAATTTGCAGTAATTTACAGGCAGCATCTTCACCTGCAAGGAACTGGTTTTCCACAGTTCTTTACTTTATTTAGAATTACAGTGTGATACTGTATTAAAAATTTACCTGTGTACAGCTGTGGTTTCCAGATCATTTCGTTTCTATTCAAATTCAAAATATTTAAGTTAATTAACTTTAACAAGCTTCTGCCAAATTAATACATGTAAATTTGGTGTTATTATAGTGAGTGTACTTAATTTGATCCCACTAAATAATATTCTCTTACACAAAATTAACCTGCAAAGACATATTAAACAACAAACTAAACATTTAAGACACCACTTAAACTGAAGCCTCACAGAAAGCATCATTAATTTACAAAAACACATACACACGTGTAGCGGGTCCTGGCTGATTCTCCGCTGGCAGATATAGAGATAATCTTCTGATAGGAGATATTTAAAATATTGCACAGAAATCAGTGACGCAGGACAACAGTAGCTCATTCTCCAATCACTCGGATTATGCTTTATTTCTAACATAATTTTAACTTTATTTTGGATTGGATTGGATTCAATTTATTGTCATCACACATATAACAAGTACAGTGTAACAAAATGGATTTAAGAAGAAAAATACAGCAAACATGAGGGAAGTGGGGAGAAAAAAAACAGATACAATAATACACCGTAGACAAGACTTGCAACAGGGTAAAATAATCCAGCTCCGATAAGCAGCCATCCGGTCCAGTGCCATTACGGCGCCGCTCACAGACCCGCTTTTCAGGCTGGCGGTTCAAAGCATGCGGAGGAGTGGGAGTGATAAGTCTGTATGTGTGTGTGTGTGATAGTTCTAAGTCTTTGGTTGGGGAGGAACGCAAGAGCGTCTCGCTGCAGTGCTCCCACAGGGTTAAATTTTCCAGCTGCCTTGACCAAGGCCGTTTCTGGATCCGGGGAGCCGAAAGATAAGATTGTGATTTGTTTAGTCAGGAAACCGTATTCCAATATGTCACGGAAACCCTCATAGTCCAAGTGGTTCAATGGTGATCCTGATCTCCGATATTATCAATTTTCCTTCCCAGAGCTGTTAGGGTTTCCCTGATGGCGACCATATTTCGGTTAATAGTCTCAGTCTCAATGCTGACCGCTCTTCCAACAGCTTCAATCAAAACGGGCAGCCTTATGACAGCTGTTCCCGTTTTATGAATTTTTCGATAACCCAGGGCAAAGCCTAATCCAATCAGCAAAAGACCTGTTATCATGGTTCCAAATAGGTAAATATCCTCGATATCCTCGACTGAAAGAGCCGTCAGACACACGATCCATCGTGTAGCCAGCCGCGTACTTTCCGTCAGGACACGCGGGTTCCCCCGAACCCAATTTTCTCATCGAGAAAATGGTGTCAATTGCGTTGAGAGACCAGTTGATCACTTCCATAATTTCCATGTTTGGAGAGCAGTGCAGAGAGAGTCTCTCAGTAGATGAGATGAGACAAGACAGGGAAAAGCAGGGAAAATATGGGCAAGGACGGGGAGTGAGAAAATGCGACCGCCTCCGCTGAGAGCCAAACGAGAAATGATCTGCATTTATATCTGCAATCATGAATTATTTCTGTTATTTTGTCTGCTTTACATTGAAGCACAGGTTATATCCACATTTGGATAACATAAAGCCATATATTCTTCAAAAGTCTGTTTTCACATAAATCTCTCCTTCCATATTTTCAAAGCATTGAAAATTTGTATGAATCCAAAACAACAATTTTCCCTTTGACTCACATTTTCTGTCTATCATCAATAGAATAATTTTGTAATCACCATACATTTTATAAGTGCTCACTTTATATAACAGAATAAATCTAATTTGCAGTTAAGCTGTATTACATAATGTAACGGAGGCCACCTAGTGAAGAGCTGTGCAGTGTGTAAAACTCACTCCCGACCTCAAGTGACGACTGCGGTCTTTAGCCTCCTCGTTAGAGCGCCCGACTCCCATGCCAGACCGACCCGGTTCGAAGCCCGCTGAGAGCGGTGCAGTTCGTTCCGGTTACAATAACTCTATATAAACACCAACGTCCATAATAAACATGTCTGCCTAATAACTTGGCACCCAATCCTATGAACGAAAACTGTATCGTTGTCTAATATTAACGTGTGCGCATTTAAACACGGCTGCACCCGTAACTGGTCTTGTACATTAGCATTAACTTACTACTACACACACAGCTACTTTCCACACAAATGCCCAGGAACCGCTAGAAACAAGTAAAAGAAAACAATAGATGAGGCCGTTGGCCGCCATTTCCTCAACTACGTACCGTCATACTTAACTGTTTACACACTTGACATACTTTTAGTTTACAGACCACACATCACCAGGGATTCATATTAGTTTATAAACACACATAAAAGGTGTGTAACTAACCTGGAAATATTGAAAATATTGCACAGAAATCAGCGACGCAGGACAACAGTAGCCCATTCTCCAATCAGAGCGCCTCTTGCTCTGCGTATTACTAAGGGTCCCAGTGTAACGCTGCTGATAGGTGCTGCCACCCTGTGTCCATTTTATAAAACAGCATGTCATTGTGCTTCTTTGTGAACTCTCATTAGTATTCAATTCTTTCAGTCAGAATAAAATAAAATTACAATATAAAGAAAGAAAACTAAAATAATCTCAACTTTAAACAGTTGCACTGGTCCTCAGCACATTGGTGACATTGTTGTAATTTTATATTAAACTAGTGGCAGCACATTCACCTGCATGCCACTGTTTTTCTACAGTTTGCTTGCTGTAAATGGATTATGAAGTGATGAACACAATCACTGAAGAAAACATGAAGAAGAACAGAAGAGAAGACAGTGTCAGAAGCCACACAGTTCAGCTCCAACCCAAATCAAACACACCTGAACAAGCTCATCAATGTCTTCAAGATCACTAGAAACCCTGATAGCAAGCAACCATTGAATCAATGTTAAAATGTGTTGATTTTACATTGTTAATGTCATTGAACTACCATTATTGTGATCAGTGTTTGCGTTAGTTGGGCTCTTGACTCTTATTACATCACTTTTTCTTGTTGCTCTTTAATTGTTTGCAGTAGTGTTTCCGTAAGAACACTTTGTGCATTGATAATGAAAGAGATGTTTTGAACTAGAGAGTACTATTGTGTAAAGCTGCTATAGAGATGAGAAATAATACAAAATAATGTTGAAGCAGATATTTCATGACTGATTTAATTGTTCTGGTTAACAAATGTAACAATCCTGTGAAATACTGACACACTTAGACATCAACAATGGTGACAATCATCCAACAAATTCAGATAAACCAGTGGTTCCCAACTCCAGTCCTCAGGGCCCCCCTGACAGAATATTTTTGATGTCTCCCAACACATGAACAAGTTAATGAGATAATGAAGTGAGGATTGAGTCATTAATGATGAACACCTGCTGTTAACAAACACGATCAATATGAAGTCACGTGTTTCCTTTAGTTGGGCTCTTACCCTTGATTTATTATGGTAAGTTTTTTGTAAGGTGTAATAGTGTGTTTCTCAAGCACATTTACAACTGCTCTGTGGATGGTATATACTTCTACACATTTTGCTGGAGTGTCACTGTGTTGTGTCATATGTTAGTCTAAATTCCCCAAATTAACATCAGTTACAACAGCATTAAGGAAGCAGGAAAATCGAATGGAATAAAAGATTATATAGTTGAATCTTCCAGACAATCAGCTTATGAATCTCAACAATGGTAGCAAAAGTTGCGTTGTATCTTTTCTTCCTGCTGCTATGCATGCCGGGAGTCATTGATGAGTTCTGTTCTATGCTGTTTTGTTGAGTGTCACCACTGCTGAGTTTCATGAGCTGATTCTTGATGTTTGAATTATTCATGTGATATTTATTTTTAATAGTGAAACATACATTTTCCATCATAAAATTGCCCCACCATGTGATATCATAGAGTAATGCACAATATTATGTGAGCCAATGGCAAAACACATCTACATATAACTCAAAGTGCACCATTTTGTCTATCACTAACAGTAGGAGGACCAAACTATTTTGTCTTTTGTCAAGCAGTTATGAATGTGCTTCAGAAACACACTATTACAGTTAATAAAAAACTTACCATTATGGATCAAGGGTAAGAGCCCCAACTAAAGGAAACACTAAACACTATTATGGTGACTTCTTATTGATCGTGTTTTCTTTAGCGATTGTGTTTGTTAACAGCAGATAACTCTCGTGAATGACTCACTATTTGAATTCACATGAAATCACATGATTTCTTTGATGTGTTCCACTAAATACAGGATTACAACCACCAATCAGTGTATGACATTATAGTATCTCAAGATTGATTTAAAATCTGTAAATAAAAGCATTCCTCAAAGTGCTCTGTAAAAATGTTCCTCCCATATTGCATTGCAGTTTTAATATGACCCTGTATGATATTAATACAGCAGAATACTGTAGAATTTTACTGTAAATTTACATCAAAGTTTTACAGTGTAGGCCAATAGCGTTTAAGAAGATGTTGAACGGGCAGCTTTCGTGTCCAATTGAAAAGACCTTTCAGCACTGATCTACCTTTCGGTACTCCCAGTTCTCCCACCTCGAGATACCCCTGTGTCCTTAAGACGAGAGAGAGGGGCGGGGCTAGGGAGGGAGGTTGTCTTTTGGGTCCGGGAAGCTTTGGGAAGTGTTGGTGTGAGGGTAAATGTTCTGCACTCAAAAAAATGACTCATAGGTTTAACATGATTCACTCATGGACATTGGTTCCACATGAATGAATCAAGTAAACTCAACATGAAATTAACATGTAGAGAGAACATGAGTGAAACATGTAAACTCAACATGAAATTAACATGTTAAGTGAACATGACTGAATCAAGTAAACCCAACAAGATCCTCTTCTGCACAACTCCTAAAACAGACGTCACAAAAACTCTTTAAAATGCCAACACAACAGAAAACTCAACTGTAATACCCTGATAGCAAGCAACCATTAAATCAATGTTAAAAATGATTAATGGCTTGAATCAAAATCACTTTTGCACCCGCAATTAATGATGAAAAAAATGAAATTTCATCAAACCACTATTGTGATCAGTGTTTGCTTTTGTTGGGACCTTGATGCTTGACATTATTAAAGTCAGCTCCTCAGTTTCTCTTTCAATGCTTGTGAATGTGTTTAATGAAATATATGTAAAGCATAAAGAAAGTAAACGGTCACAACAGGACAGTTACAGTTGTTTGGCTTTTATTAGTGTGTTATAAAAAAAAAGCAATATTAAATTTGTAGTAAGTGCTTTGTGGTTAATGATTGATTATGTTCTGGTCACAAAATTTCTGGGACAAAATAAAGTTTTATCGACACGTTTAAACATCAACAATGGTGACAATCATCAAACTAATTCAGATAAACAGATCAACTGCAATGCATGCTGGGAGTCATGACTGAGTTTTGTTCTATAATGTTACCCAGCATGCATTGCAGCATGAAGCGGTCTTTTGTTGATATTCATACACTGATTCTTCATGTCTAACTGATTCAGAAATGCAACAGTTTTGGGAAAATTATTTATTCTGTAAATTGGCCATAACAATGCTTTAATCTCTTCAAAATATATCATAATTCTGCATTCACATATTAATAACACAACATACTCAAAATTACTATAAAGAACTGCATAGTGATTAAATAACTATCACTTTTTGACCTCACAGGATCATCATTCTCTTTGCCACAATACATGTGTTTTAACACACATGGACAGCTAAAGAAAACTTAACATTAAAACTCAAGAGTCAAAGGCCCAAATAAAGCAAACAGCAATCACATTAATGGTGATTTGTTCTTCTACATGTTCATTTCATGTTGAGTTTACTTGATTCATTCATGTTCTCTCGACATGTTAATTTCATGTTGAGTTTACTTGATTCATTCATGCGGAACCAATGTCCATGATTAAATCATGTTAAACCAATGAGTAATTTTTTTGTGCACTCAAAACATTTTTTTTTGCTGCTTGTTCAATTAACTTAACTCGCTTAAGTTAAATCAACACAATTTTAGGAAAATTTGGTCACAACTTCATTTTTTATGTTTAGCCATATAACTGAATCCAATCATGTTGGGACAACATAAAGGAGTTGGGTTGTGTTAACATAAAACAGTTTCAATTGGGCAGATTACTTATATTTCCCAGCATGCTGTGCGTATAACTGCATTTTGAGAGTTCTTTTCTTAAATAACTGTTATTTTATGCATTATTCAGTAAAAAAAGAAAAACTTGTTAGTGTTTAATGTTCATTTATCTTTGAGATTTTTAGGAGTTTGTTATATTATTAAGTTTTTTTGCTTACCATTGTTTAGAAAAGCGTTGCCTTTGCTTAGGTAGTGGGCGATTACATTTTTGAATTAGAATTTCTGTTAAATTTGATTACCTTCATAACATGTTGGAGATAAAATAAATTGTAACATCACAATATCTAGAAACACTAATGGCGAGGACATTAAATGAACATATGAAACATTAACATATAAAAATCATGTTTGTTTAACATTATTTTATGTAGTGTGCATGGCAAAATGAAACAGTTAACCTGACAAAATTCTTTCTATTATGCATTGCAATACATTATTCAGTAGGTATGACACAAATTAATTTAATCAAGACTTCTAAAAAAATTAAGTTCATACAACAAGATTATAAAGAATTGTTTCAAACAAATTAGATTTAGTTGGAGCAATGTAATTCAATTTCGTGGAAAAGTTTTCCTTAATTTAGTTAAGTTCGTTCAACAAGTTTTATTTTTGAGTGCACCCACATGAATACCATCACTATATTCAACTTGAAAAGTCTGAGAATATACAGAATATGATCATAAAAGATCCCACAACAACATCTAAAGAACTGCAGGCCCTTCTTGCTTCAGTTAAGGTCAGCATTCATGATATAAATGATATAAAGAGACAGTGCAAAAATGGCATCCATGGGAGAGTTCCAAGGCGAAACCACTGCTGACCAAAAAGAACACAAAGGCTCATCTCACATTTGCTAAAAAACATCTTGATGATCCCCAAAACTTTTGGGCAAATATTCTGTGGACTGATGAGACAAATGTTGAACTTTTTGGAAGGTCTGCGTCCTGTTACATCTGGCGTAAAACTAACGCAACATTTCATAAAAAGAACATCATACCAACAGTCAAACATGGTGGAGGTAGTGTGATGGTCTGGGGCTGCTTTGCAGCTTCAGGACCTGGACGACTGGCCATAATTGATGGAACCATGAATTCTGCCCTCTACCAGAAAATCCTAAAAGAGAATGTCCGGCCACCGATTTGTGACCTCAAGCTTAAACCCACTTGGTTTAAGCAGCAGGACAATGATCCAAAACATCCAGCAATTCCACCTCTGAATGGCTAAAAAAAAACAAAATAAAGGTTTTGGAGTGGCCTAGTCAAAGTCCGGACTTAAATCCAATTGAAATGCTGTGGCATGATCTTAAAAAGGTTGTTCATGCTCGAAGACCCTCCATTGTGCCTGAATTAAAACAATTCTGCAACAAGAGTGGGAAAAAAATCCTCCACAGCGATGTGAAATACTCATTGCGAGCTATCGCAAACGCTTGATTGCAATTGTTGCCTTTTTTCACATGGGGTCAGAAATGTTTGGATGTTTTTTCCCTTAATAAATAAAACTATCATTTAAAAACGGCATTTTGTACTTAATCTGGTTTTCTTTGTGTAATATTAAAATTTGTTTGATGATCTGGATCATTTAAGCATGACAAATATGTAAAAAAAAAACAGGAAGGGGGCAAATACTTTTTCACAGCACTGTATACAGTATTTCATTAACTATATCTTGCCTTCTCTGGGATGAAAATAACTGTGAATCTGAACACAGGATAACTTTGTTTAGTTCAACTTGTTCTACCCAATGGAAAGCTGTTGCGTGATATAAACTGCCAAGTGATCTGACGTTATTTTATGAACTGATATTATGATATAAGTTTCTTTGTTCCCAAATAAAATGTCATTCTTTCAGAAATCATCCTTTCAATTATTTTCCCTAAATGTGATGTTAGAGAAATTGGCCTATAATTACCCAGTTTTGAAGGAAATTTCCGGTTTCCTGATTGGAATGATCACTGCATCTTTCCAACCTTCAGGCAATTTCCCTTTATCCCACACTTCTAGGAGCTTCAAAGATGCCAACGCTCCCAGGTGATTTTATCAGTATACTGTATAGGATGTTAGACCAGATCTAGCTCCTCATTTCAGCAAGAGTAAATAGAACATTTAAAATACTATTAAAGAAAGTGACCTATTTGTCAGTTATGGTGACCGAAATGTGACCTCTCCATTTAACCCATCCAGTGAGTTGTGAACACAAACAAACTGCAAGTCGTGAACACACACACCCTGAGCAGTGGGCAGCTATCACTGCAGCTCCCAGGGAACAAACAGAGGTTAGATGCCTTGCTCAAGGGCACGTCAGTCGCTACCTGCCGATCAATCTGGTGACCTTCTGGTTACGAGTCAGACTCTCTAACCACTAGGCCACAACTGCCCCTAATTTCATGTCTTCTTAGTTTCAGGTCTTCTCTCAAGTACTCCAAGATAAGCTGTTCTAGTCACCAATCTTCCTCTCACAGCCTCCTCGGACAAATGATGAGAACTATGAATTTTAATAAACTCTTTTGCGATCATTTCTGCCTTTCTGCAATTCGACACTGCAACTTCTTCCTCCCTCTTTAATACTGGATACTGATATTCCTTTCTAATTCCATATGTTTTATTCCTCTCTTTCACTGCTCTAGCACAGTCATATGTCCACCAAGGGACTGCTTTCTTTTTCATCTTACCTTTACTTTTATTAATGGCCTGATTTGCAGCTTCTATTAGGGTTGATCTAATACTTTTCTCCACCCCCTCAATATCATGATTTAACTCTATTTTAAACATCTCCTTCTCGCAAGTATTTGCAAATAATTCCCATTTTGCACTGCTAAATATCCACCTTCCTGTCCTTTCACTATTTTTTTAATCTTTCCAATGGTAGTTGACAAAACACTCTAAAATGATCACTACTTATCATTGTATCTTCCATCACATCCAAGTCACAATTTTCTAGAGACTAAGGTTAAATCTAATCCTGAAATGTTACCAGTGTGTACATCCAATCTAGTCCCTCTCCCATCATTTCAACAAACCATTTGTTTTTCTTCTAATAGTTCTTCTATAACCTAACCATTTGTATCTGTTCTAACTCCACCCCAAACTGTGCAATGTGCATTAAACTCTCCATACTACTACCCTTTCATCATACATTCCATCAATTTGCATTAAGTTGTCCAAATGTAGCCTCTTACAAGGATTGCAAAAATGTTTAGCCAAAAAATTTTCCTCAACTGTCCATATCACAACTACAGCATAATCTTGCTCCCTTCGTATACATACCTCTCTAAACGCAATCTCTTGAATAAATGTGGCACATGCCCCTCCACTTCCCTCTTCCCTATCACTTCTAAGAGATGAATAACCCACTATTATAAAATCCAAGTTTCGTTTCAACCACGTTTCCTGTACACAGACATATCATATCTTGATAGGAAAATCGTCAAACAAATATAAAATTCCTGTCCATTGGTCAAAAAGCTTCTCACATTCCATTGTAGACAGAGAACCATTAAATGCACTATCCTGTTCCCAAATGTTCCTGACTTGTTTGGATACTGAGATCATTCCTAACCTCCTCCCAAGTCAACCCTCTAATATCTAGACGATGGGCTGCAGCTTTAACAATAATTTGTATTCTCTCTGTTTTAGACTTAATCTCCATTTTAGCATTGATTACTCCTGCTATGAATGTGACTAGGTACATATTTCTCTAACAGTTTAACTTTTTAGGTTTGCCTTGATTTCATATATAGAGACGATGACTGGAATTCCCCAAATCACTATTTTACACCATTTTGAGCCTTTTTCAATATAGTTTGTACTCGCCACTTTGTTCTTCACTATTAATTTCATCTTGCTAGCCTGTTGCCTCTGCTCCTCATTTCTACATACAATCAGCAAATTTCCATCTCTCAACACCTTTGCCATATTGAATCTCACCAACCAGATTATTTTATTTGGTTGTTAACTTCACCAGACTCATTGACAAAGACCCTTCTCCTCCACGAATCTCAATATGATTTTAAATCCATGATCGGCTTTCTCTTTTACCTCAATTCCTTTACCTACACCTACAAGGTTTCTTAGTTTTCATTGATCTGGTTCCTGTTATTTCCTCTCTTCTCTTCTCCGTCATTCTTACACTACCTTGGCTTATATCCATGCTTTCATCCCCTATATCATATATTACTTTTTGATCCTATGAAAGACAAGAAATGCAATTAATACAAGTAATTATAATGTAAATTTATTAATAAAACATTTATTTATCTATGCCTTTTTGAGTGGTAGTCTATTCTTCTATACATCTCATGGTGTAAATCTGTATTGTGTACCTGTATAAAAATCGATGGTATTATTGCACTCTAGTACTGTTTTGTTATTGCTATATAGAGAGCTACAAATTCACTTTCAAATGATGTGTTTCATTCCATAGTTAATTGATTTAATTGATCAGATATAAGAATGCTTTCCATTATCTATACAGTTGAAAGAAAAAGTATGTGAACCCTTTGGGCTTACTTGGATTTCTTCATAAATTGGTCATAAAATGTGTTCTGATCTTCATCTAAGTCACAACAATAGAGAAACACAGTCTGCTTAAACTAATACCGCACAAACATTATACGTTTTCATGTTTTTATTGAACACAACATGTAAACATTCATAGTGCAGGGTGGAAAAAGTATGTGAACCTTTGGGTTTAGTAACTGGTTGACCCTCCTTTGGCAGCAATAACCTCAACCAAGCGTTTCCTATAGTTGCAGATCAGACCTGCACAACGGTCAGGAGAAATTTTGGACCATTCCTCTTTACAAAAGTGTTTCAGTTCAGCAATATTCTTGGGATGTCTGGTGTGAACCATGCCTCGCACAAAAGAGCTCTCAGAAGACCTACGATCAAGAATTGTTGACTTACATAAAGCTGGAAAGGGCTACAAAAGTATATCTAAAAGCCTTGATGTCCATGTGTCCACGGTAAGACAGATTGTCTACAAATGGAGAAAGTTCAGCACTGTTGCTACACTCCCTAGGCGTGGTCGTCCTGTAAAGATGACTAGCGCAGAATGCTCAATGAGGTGAAGAGAATCCTAGAGTGTCAGCTAAACACTTACAGAAATCTCTGGCACATGCTAACAGGCGCGCAACTCTCGGGAAGCACTGCCTGGAATGGTTGTCCAAAAAAATTATTGCAGCACGTTTGAAGTTTGCAAAAGAGCACCTGGATGTTCCACAGCACTACTGGCAAAACATTCTGTGGACAGATGAAACCAAAATTGAGTTGTTGGAAAGAACACACAACGCTATGTGTGGGAGAACAAAAGGCACAGCACACCAACATCAAAACCTCATCCCAACTGTGAAATATGGTGGAGGGGGCATCATGGTTTGGGGCTGCTTTGCTGCCTCAGGCCCTGGACGGATTACTGTCATCGATGGAAAAATGAATTCCAAAGTTTATCAAGACATTTTGCAGGAAAACTTAAGACCATCTGTCCGCCAACTGAAGCTTAACAGAGGATGGACGATGCAACAGGACAACGACCCAAAGCATAGAAGTAAATCAACAACAGAATGGCTTCAACAGAAGAAAATACGCCTTCTGGAGTGGCCCAGTCAGAGTCCTGACCTCAACCCGATTGAGATGCTGTGGCATGACCTCAAGAGAGCGATTCACACCAGACATCCCAAGAATATTGCTGAACTGAAACACTTTTGTAAAGAGGAATGGTCCAAAATTTCTCCTGACCGTTTGTGCAGGTCTGATCTGCAACTATAGGAAACATTTGGTTGAGGTTATTGCTGCCAAAGGAGGGTCAACCAGTTATTAAACCCAAAGGTTCACATACTTTTTCCACCCTGCACTATGAATGTTTACATGTTGTGTTCAATAAAAACATGAAAACGTATAATGTTTGTGCGGTATTAGTTTAAGCAGACTGTGTTTCTCTATTGTTGTGACTTAGATGAAGATCAGAACACATTTTATGACCAATTTATGAAGAAATCCAAGTAAGCCCAAAGGGTTCACATACTTTTTCTTTCAACTGTATGTGTTGTGTATAGTTAATAAAAAGAGGAAATAAATTACTACAAAACAAAATAATATATAACTTGTTTAGCAAATTGGGATTTTTAATTACTAATTATTTTATTCTTAGTATTTCATGTAAATTAATCTAAGATCTTTTGCTGGAGTTGTCAGGACATGAGGCGAGCAGAGATACAAGAACAAAATAAATCCTAGAATAAACCAAAGTGAAGCTTTTTCTCAGCACATTTACAATACAAAAGCAAACAGCAATTTTAATTGCACTGCATAATAATGTTTTTCTGAAATAAGTAATTTTCTTTGTAGATTATCATTTCCCTCTATTCACTTTACTGTTAAGTATATGTGGTCATGTTTTTGAACATAGGAATTGCTACTTGAGATTGAACAGAAACATAAGACAGACCCACGTTACGGAGCAGAGCATTACCCACATTCTATTTCTGTCATTTCCACCACATTATTTATGTTAAATACTTTTCTTTACAAAGGTACAACATATAAGCTGTTAAATATATCACTTGTAGTTCTTCAAAATACATGTCATGACATTTCACTCCTGGTAATCAGAAAGTACAGTTTTTGATGTTACTTTTTTTAATTCTCATGTTAAACAGTGGAATACTCTTCCATTTTAACCTTCCATGCTTAATGCAAATCATCCCTCATGTTGCTACTGAAAATGCAAATTCATTTTGTAGATGTGGATATGTATACGGTATCTATATCATTGTTAGTTCAGTGCAAGGAATTGTCTGTAAATTTAATAATTATTAAAGGTTTTCCTCCACCTGTAGTATTGGTTGACACATTCATTTTAATGTTCTGTCTCAAAATTTGCCATCCAATGCCATATAGCAAACTCTTTTATATTTATATTAATCTATCTTTCTTCATGTTTTGTTTTATATTTTATATTTTCTTGACAAATTTTATGGTTTATATCTGCCCCTTGGTCAAGGTATTAATTATTTCTATTGTTCATAATTTTCCTCTTTGGTCTGTAAAAAATTGTGAGCGCCGAAGACGTATTCCATGAAATAGCTGTGAGCGCCAAAGACGTACTCCACGAGAAAGCTGTTTTACAGAGCAGTTGGATTCACAGTCTTGCCTTAGGTCAAAACAACTGGTGGAGTCCAATAAAGTCAGTGTCTAGTTCAGTCTGAGGAGCCACATTGTTCCGTGTTGTGGTCTTGAAAGACCTGGAGACTCCAACTGCACTCCAATCGCCGTTTTGTGAACATATGGTCTCTGTGGCACAAGAGGGTGCTGCCCATTTACAAAGCCAAAATGCAGACGGGAAGGCAGAGGCATGTGTAAAGCTAATGGAGACAGCAAGTATCTACAGCAGACAGGTGAAGCTGCAGGAAGCCTCGTCTTGTAGTGCTCTAGGAACCCCTGCCACTGTTAGGACACCTACATCAACCAGAAAAACAGATCAAGGTTAGTAGTTCATTCATGTGTGTATAAGAAATATCATGGCATTTACATTTTAAAAGTTACCCACAATGCAACCAAGGTATACATTTAATCAGTATGTGTTCTAGGGATGTGAAGGTATAAATAATAATAATGAATAACGATTACAAAAATAATGAATAAAGATTTTCCAAATAATAAGAAAAATGAATAAATAATTTTTGTAATAACAAAACACAGCGCTTCTTATTTATTTCACCTATTCAACCTTCTCAAGTTTGGTCACAGCTTTGTTTGAGGAATCAAAATCTATGTCAAAATGTACATCATAATCACATGAATCTGCTTTAATTCTATTAGATGAGGTAATGAAACCAATTCTTAAAACAATTTGTCAGTTTATTTATTTTAGTGAATTGAAGAATCCTTTTAATAATTATTACTCATTATTATTAACTTATTGTTAATTTACTGAATACTAATGCCACACGAAGCCAGAGCTTTCCCTATCCTATCTTTTTTTCTTGTCACGGCATCATCTCGAGAAATATCTGCGTACACACGAAACCACTGAAATCGACTCAAAACGATTTAGTATGCATGCCAAATCAGTATGTAGCGCTGTAATTCAGCCACAGAGATACACTTAAAATGGAGAAGGAGACTTGGAGCATCATAAACATCATTGTTTCAGAAAATATACAGATTGGCTGTACACAAGATTTATCCACTATGGGACCCGATTTAAAAAAATTGCGGGTTCAGCCTAAACGCCAATGAGGTACAAAATCTTTACATACACAGCTAAACACATCTCCATGTGGATGGCCTCTACTTACCAGTACAACACTAATGATACTAATAAATACGTTTTTTTTCAGGAGACTTTAGTAACATACAAAAAAAGAACAAAACCACCAAAAAACAATGGCCTTCCTAAGGTAACTTTCTGTGAAGTGTCACAGGCAGCTCGTAAATAGGTGGAAGCATCAAGTGGCAAAAATAATTAGTCTCCTACCCCTTCTAATAGACAACCACTAAGTAGACAGAACATTAATATAATTTAAAGTAATTTAATGGATCACCGCAAGTCTTTGGTTGGTAGAAAAGGTTTTCTGGAGAAAGACCAAAGGATTGTGGTCTGTAAAGACTGTAAAAGGGTTAGAACCACCTACACTGAAAAAAAATATTCTTGAGGGTTAGTAAATATTACCCATGCAAATCAGTTAAATTGTACTTACATATATTTACAAAGTAAACTATATGCAAACTTACTGGATCTACTCTAATTTAGGTAACAATTTGCACTAATATTTCTCAATATGAATTACTTATAAAAATTGAGTAATAATAGTTTATATAACCGACAGCAGTTCATCTACTTATTATGAATGATAAATATTGAATGATTAAACACTAAATATTACTTATTCAGAGAAGCTTGAATTGACCTAAAAATGGTCAGAAACAGTAGATCGTATCAATTGCTTTTATTGACCAAATAACAAACGTCTACAACACCCCTTTTTGACAATGAAAACAAGATTAATTTGATGTCACCATTATTGTGATCAGTGTTCACTTTAGTTGAGCTCTTGACCCTTGCACTTCTGTAAAGTAATTTCGCTTTTATCAATCACAGCAGTGTTGCATGCAGCACACTTCTGTGTTATTAACAAAAGAGTTTGCTGCAGTATAGTATAATATAACACAAGTTAATGCATATTTTATATTTAAGTGTTATTTAAAGAGTGTTAATGGGTGTGACGGCCCTGCTTTATCGTTGCTCTATAACTGATGGTTCCCGGATGGGTTTATTGAAGACACCTGCAGCTGATTTCCGGTCATGCCTTTAAAAAGGGCAATTTGCCATTGACCGGGAGCGCGGCCCTTTTGGACTTGGTTTTCTTTGTTTTGCTTGATTTGACTTTGGTTACGTTATACATTTAACATTTAGCTTCATTACACCTTCAGCCTCATTACACCTTCATTCATACACTTCCCCACTGACTCCTGACTATTTCAGGCGTTATTGTTTTTCTTACGTATAATTTCATTTCGTTAATAAATTCTATACATTATTTGCACTTTCTTGTGTGTCCCCGTTTTTGTTGCGTCCTTTTCGAGCCATAGGGCGTAACAAATGGGGGCTCGTCCTTCTTAGTCGTAGAATTATTTGATAGTGAAATTTCTTTGTTTCGTTGTATTTTGTTTGAAATATTGGTTTGGTCGTAACATTGGATAGAAAATTTTGTTTGAATAATTCGTTGCGTTACATTCTGTTTGCGGGGGCACCTGAATGTATTTGATCGCAGTTTGGAGTCACGGACAGGTAAGTCACTCTTGTGCAAATTTGTTTAATTTTACTTGGAATATTTTTCCCGGTTAGGCTTAGCGGCCTGTTTCCTTCTGAGACATGTCGGTTTGTTGTTTTCATAGTGTTGTGGTGAAAGCGGGTAGTAGCGGTTGTCTCGGGAGCACTTCCATGGTGTTGTGAATTGTCGCTGGTTTTACCAGTTGCAGTTCCACCCACTGGGTTTATGTGCTTAAATTCCCCCCGCCAGTAACTGCATGAAGATCAGGGTCTACTAAGTTAGAAAGATTATTTCTCTGAAAAGGTAGATAGCGGGAAGGTTCCGAGTGTTTGTTTGCACGGGAGTTACTTGCAGTTTGTGAAGTGTTTATGGCTGATGTTCAAAAATTTGTTACTTCACCTTCACATGTATTATTGACGAAATATACAAAGGAGCAACTTATTAGAGTTGCAGAGTTTTATCATATTAAAATCAATGATAAGAGATTTAATGCGAGTTCTATACAAATTGAGTTAAAAAATAAGTTGGTAGAAAAGGGAATTTTACCAGCTGAAATGGAACAATCTCAGGATGTACGGGCAAAAAGCGTATCTGCTTCACAGTCGGTTTTTACTTTTGACCAACAAAAAGAGTTGCTGTTATTGCAGATGGATCACGAAAGAATGAAACAACAATCGGAACGAGAAAAGTTTGAGCTAGAGAAGGCAAGAGTGGAGTTGGAAAATGTAAAACTCAAACTACTGCAAGAAAGTAAGATGAATATCGAGAGTTCAGTAGAATCTGGTGTTGGTGGAGGTTTTAAACTTCATCAAAGTTTGAAACTTGTACCTAAATTTAATGAACAAGACCCAGATGTTTTTTTTACTCTGTTTGAACGTGTTGCTGAAATACAAGGTTGGTCTAAGATAAATTGTGTGTCATTGTTACAGTGCGTTTTAATCGGTAAAGCACAACTTGCATTCGCTGCTCTAACTATTGACGAGTGTAAAGATTATGACACCGTTAAATCGGCAATATTGAAAGTGTATGAGTGCGTGCCTGAAACCTATCGACAACTATTTAGGTCGTGCCGGATGGTTCCGGGTGAGACCCATTTGGAGTTTGTGCGAGATTTACGACGACATGTTACACGTTGGTGTGCTTCTCTTAATGTGGAAACATTTGATGATTTCCTTGAGTTGATTATAATAGAACATTTTAAAATCTCTGTTCCTGAACAGATTGCAACATTCGTTAACGAACACAAAATTCAGTCTCCGGAGGAGGCTGCGTCGTTGGCTGATGACTTTGTGCTCACTCATAGGAGTACTGTTTTCTATGTTTAAGACGCGCGAGGGAGCCAATGTAGCTCAGTTTGTAAGTTCCACACCACAATTTGGTCGTACATCTTCAAGCAAATTTGATTCGGTGAGCACTTGTAACTATTGTCGCGAAAAAGGACACTGGAAAGCAGATTGTTTGGTACTTAAGAGTAAGAATAAATACGCTGATGTAAATAAATTTAAACCTGTGGCTATGGCCAATTTCTGTTCCCTTGTGTGACGCTGAGACTGAGATTGAAATTTCTAACGAATGTTTATCTAGTTATGCTCCTTTCATTACAGAAGGTCGAGTGTCGTTATTGGATGGAACTGTAGAAGTTCCTATAAAAATTTTGCGTGACACTGGAGCTGTGGACTCGTTTATCCTAGAATCCATTTTGCCATTTTCCTCGAAATCTGACATTGGGGAGAGTATGTTAGTTCGGGGAATGGGTTTGAATACATTATCAGTCCCTTTACATGCAGTGAAGCTTACTTCCGATTTAGTGACTGGGGAGGTAGTGGTAGGACTTCGTCCTGTATTACCAATTGAAGGTGTTCATCTTTTTGGGTAACAAATTAGCTGGAGGTAGAGTTTGGCCTAATGTACCCTCATCACCTGTAGTTTTGTCTGAGGGGGAAGTTATTCTGAAAAGGCAACACTGTGGCTGTTGCCACTCGGGCTATGATTAAAAAGGTGAGCATCTGTTCCACACTTTTTTTTTTTTGTCTGATCTATCTTTTCCAGTTTCCACAAACGATTAGGTAGGGAACAAACTTGTAGATTCTTCATTGGCTGAATTGTTTACTCTTGCTTGTCTGATAGGGAGGCACCTAATGTTGCCAGAGGATTGTTCAGGAAGGGCTCTTGCTGAGGAAATGGAGTCCTCATGGAGAGGATTTTGTTGGTGATCCTATTGTTCAAATTGTGGTCCCTACAAAGTTTCGTTCTACGGTTTTGGAAGTTGCCCACGAAAAATCTGGTCATTCTGGAGTTAGAAAAACGTATGATCGGGTGTTGCGTCATTTTTTTTGGCCACGATTGAAGCGTGATTTCAGCTTTCATTAAAACTTGTCATACTTGTCAAATTACTAGTAAGCCAAATCAAAAATTGAAACCAGTTCCATTAAATCCAATTTTGGCAAACGGGGAACCTTTTGAACATGTGGTGGTAGATTGTGTAGGTCCTCTACCATGTTCCAAGTCGGGAAAAAAATATTTGCTTACAGTTTTGTGTCTATCTACACGTTTCCCTTCGGCCTATCCTTTACGTACAATAACGTCTCGGTCAATTGTGAAAGCTTTGTCACAATTTATGTCAATTTTTGGAATTCCAAAGGTTATTCAAAGTGATTTGGGTACAAACCTTACATCTCATCTTTTAATCTCCTTCGTGCTTACTGTGTACAGTTGGATAAAGATTGGGAGGAAGGATTACCGTGGTTATTATTGGCTGCACGTGAAGTTGTGCAAGAAAGCACTGGGTTTAGTCCTAATGACTTAGTTTTTGGTCATAAAGTTTGTGGGCTTTTGGCAGTGCTTCAAAATTCAGTTAAGAGTTCAGATTCACCAAGAAACTTGCTTTCATATGTCGATGGATTCCGTCAAAGGCTGATACAAGCAAGACAGTTGGCTAGTGGGATGCTTGAAAAGCAGCAGAAGAACATGAAGCGGTTATATGATCGTAAAACTGAACGTCGTGTTTTTGAGCCGGGAGATCAGGTTCTTGTGTCATGCCTTTTGCATTCTTCTCCTTTTGAAGCAAAGTTTGAGGGGCCATATGTAGTGAAAGAGAGACTGAGTGATGAAAATTATATAGTGGCCACTCCACATCGGAGGAGGTCTACTCAGTTATACCATGCAAATTTGTTGAAACCGTACTATAAGTCCACATCAAACATTGAAAGCTCCTTCGTCCAGTGCTCCTTGCAAGTTCTGACATTGAGAATGTGGGTGTAGTAGAAAAGGGGTTGGAGAAAGGGGATTATGAACTTGATGACTGTGTTCTACGTGGACGGTTAAATAACACAGAGTCTTTGGAAAACCTGACTGGTAATTTGATGCATTTATTACCTTTTCAGTCTGTTCAATTGATTTCTTTGTTACAGAGTTTTCCAGAATTGTTTGGGGACACTCCAACGCGAACCGAATGGGCTGAACATGATATTGATGTGGGTAATGCATCTCCTATCAACCAACGATATTATCGAGTGTCACCAGGAAAATTAAAATTGATGGAAACAGAAATTAGCTATATGTTAGAAAATGAGATTGCAATTACTTCAAATTCAAATTGGGCATCCCCTTGCCTGATGGTTCCAAAATCTGATGGGTCGGTAAGATTTTGCACTGATTTTCGTAAACTTAATGATGTGACCAAGCCTGATTGTTTCCCACTTCCGCGAGTAGATGACTGCATTGATCAGGTTGGTTCTGCCAAAAACTGGATTTGTTGAGGGGATATTGGCAGGTGCCGTTGAGTCCAAGAGCTCAGGAAATTTCTTCATTTGTTATTCCCTCAGGATTATATTCATACAAAGTTATGAGTTTTGGGTTACGAATGCACCTGCCACCTTCCAGCGATTAATGAATAGAGTAGTTTCAGGTCTTGAGGGGTGCGGTGTTTTGGATGACTTGGTGGTTTTCAGCGCGATAATTGGGATTTACACTTAAAGCGCTTGTGTGCTGTCCTGAGGAGGTTGTCAGAGGCCAAATTAACGATAAACTTGGCAAAATGTAGTTTTGCTCAGGCAACTATAACCTATTTGGGCAAAGTGGTGGGAAATGGAGAGGTTCGTCCCTTAGGTGCCAAAGTTCAGGCTATTTGCGAGTATCCTGTTCCTACGACAAAAAAGGAGCTTATGCGTTTTTTGGGGTTAGTAGGATACTACCGTTCTTTCTGCCAAAATTTTTCTTCAGTGGTTGCACCACTTACGGATCTTCTAAAGGCCAAGGCAAAATTTGTTTGGTCGTCAACTTGTGTAGTCGCTTTTAGCAATGTTAAGGCATTGTTATGCTCTTCGGCGGTTCTCGCTGCCCCTTGTTTTGAGAGGCCTTTTTCTTTGCAGGTGGATGCAAGTCAAGTGGGAGCAGGGGCTGTCCTTCAACAGGATGACGAGGAAGGCAGAGTCCGTCCTGTTAGTTTTTTCTCCCCGCAAGTTCAATTCATACCAATTGAACTATTCCGTGGTAGAAAAGGAAACTTTGGCCTTGATTTTGGCGTTACAACATTTTGAGGTTTATGTTGGTGTGGGTCAACCCGTTGTGGTTTATACAGACCACAACCCGTTGACATTTTTGAATTCTTTTCATTGTCCTAATCAAAGGCTCATTCATTGGTCTTTGTTTTTACAGGCCTACTCCCTTGATATTCAACATATCCGAGGATCTGAGAATATTGTTGCTGATGCACTGTCTCGTGCTCCTTTGTAAACTAAATAATTACAAGTTTTGTGAAAAACTTTTGGACTTGGTTTTCTTTGTTTTGCTTGATTTGACTTTGGTTACGTTATACATTTAACATTTAGCTTCATTACACCTTCAGCCTCATTACACCTTCATTCATACACTTCCCCACTGACTCCTGACTATTTCAGGCGTTATTGTTTTTCTTACGTATAATTTCATTTCGTTAATAAATTCTATACATTATTTGCACTTTCTTGTGTGTCCCCGTTTTTGTTGCGTCCTTTTCGAGCCATAGGGCATAACAATGGGTTTGAGCAAGATTCTACAATGAAATGAAAAAATAAAGTTCATGTGCCATGTAGAAATTTGTGTGTTCAGATTACACTTAGAGATCAACATTAATCATACACACCTCAACAATCATGCATTGCAGCATGAAGCTTTTCTTTTGCTGATTGTCCCCATTGTAGAGTTTCATACACTGATTCTTGATGTGTCTGGGCATCTGTGTGATTAAGCAGCTTTAAAGTTCTCAAAATCACTTATAATTTACGTAGCAGGACTAAAGTTATTGACATTAATACAATTTTAAATCGACTCAACTCAGTCGTGCTCAGAAATTCACAACTCAACAGCTACTCTATAGCACTTTCATTTGCTACGTCAAATATGCTTTCAGTAAAACATCTAAACAGTCTGAGATGAACGTGCGTTAATGTGTAAGGCTCAACTAAATTGAACACTGATCACAATAATGGTGATATCAAATTAATCTTGTGTTCATTGTCAAAAAGAGGTTTTGTAAACGTTTGTTATTTTGTCAATGAAAGCAATTGATGCAATCTCCAGTTTCTGACCATTTTAGCTAAATTCAAGCTTCTCTGAACAAGTCATATTTAGTGTTTAATCATTCAATATTTGTCATTAATAATACGTAGATGAACTGTTGTCGGTTATATAAACTAACATTACTACATTTTTACAAGTAATTACTATTGAGAAATATTATTTAGACTTTATCTAATTTATTTTAGTGTGTCATGACTCATAGCTGATAAATTTAGGTACTCTTTACTTCAAAATATAGAATAACGTCTATTCATTCTAATTGAGTGCAAATTGTTGCCTCAATGTTATTGAGTAGATTCAGTAAGTTTGCATATAGTTTACTTTGCTACCTAATATATGTGAGTACATTTTAACTGATTTGCATGGGTAATATGTACCAACCCTCAAGAATCATTTTTTTCAGTGTAGTTTACTTTGCTACCTAATATATGTACGTACAATTTAACTGATTTGCATGGGTAATGTTACTAACCCTCAAGGATAATTTTTTTCAGTGTAGATAGCTTTCATCTTGGCTTTGAAGCATTTTGAGGTCTAAGGTTTCTTTTTCTATAACAGAGTAATTTCTTTCATGCGTATCCAACTTCTATGGAAAGAAGCTTACAGGATGCTCAATTCTATGTTCATTGTCTTGCAACAAGATTGCTCCTACCCCTGATCACTGGCATCACTGTGCGTGGACTCATTGAAGCTCCCGCGAATTGCAATTTTAACCTGCGTGTGGACAAAAACATCCATTAAGGAAGCAGAAGTGATAGAAGAAACGTTTCATCTGCTTCATCGTCTCCATTCCGATAAGTTCAGAGTACGCATGAAAGGAGTTGGGTGCAAATAAAGTGCATTCTCATATATTTCTGAACTTCTGTTCAAATTTGTTAAAGCTGTAAAGCACTAATTTGACAGGCTAATGACACCACACCTAGGGATGGGAATTGATAAGAATTTAACGATTCCGATTCCATTATCGATATTGCTTATCGATCCGATTCCTTATCGATTCTCTTATCGATTCTCATTGGGTGAGGGAATAAATACAAATTTGTTTGTTTGTATTAACTCGCTTTAATATCTGATAAGAACATAGCACATACTCAGAGTATACACAAATTATGTGTAGCAACCTCAGAACAAACCTAAAAGTAGGCTACAAAGTAAAGTCCAGGGACCTATAGAATTTTTCACATTCATCATTGGTCCAGACAAAAAAATTTAATAAAACTGCCATTTAAGTGCCATAAAAACTAAAAACACAGACTAAACAGTCAAGGTCATCATCATCTAAATTTGATTGACAATGACAATGGAGATTATTATTCATATAGTAAAAGTTTACACAATGAAATGGCGCTCACATTAACTAAATAGAGAAGTTACCTTCGGCATTGTATTGGAGTAGGCGGGGCGAGACCGTGAGTCGAGGCCGGTGAGTGAGTGTTAATGAGCGTCAGCTTTGCACGCACCGGTCTCGTATCACGAAGGATAGCGGGAGCATAAGAGAACGAGCGACCGGACCGTCACTGAGAGAGGACCGGGCCCGGACACATGTTAAGTTGATTTATGTTTATGTTTGTGTTGCCGGCAGTCGTCCGTGAGGGGCTGCCGGCTGTTTACTTACTTTGTTATTATTTTATTAAATGTTTAAATATCTGCCGGTTCCCGCCTCCTTCCTTCCTTTTAATGAACCTTGCTACAGGCATTAATAGCAGATGACGTCTCGTTAGCTCCGCTGCTGCTTGACTCACTTGTTGTTGCTGTGTCGCTAAGTAGTAGTGTATCAAACACGCGGCAGTCCTGCAAATGAATTGCGTGCTGTGTTGCCAAATGTTTCTGCATATTGGAGGTAGTTCCCCCCTTTGCCGAAATTAAACTTTTACAGTTGTTGCAAATGACCGCATTGGCGTCTTTTCTAGTGAAATATAACCACACTTTAGATCGCTTCTGCCTCGATTACATGTTTGCTGCGTAACCAAAACAACGCAGCGCGTTGACACATTTGCAACGAGCGGAACCGATAAGCGGAATCGTTAAGCAGGTACGCTAACGGTTCCAAGGAATCGATTCACTTGGCACCGGTTCTAAAGAAGAACCGGTTCTCGGTTCCCATCCCTAACCACACCATACGCTTTTCTGGGTTAACACGATAGGGATTCAGCTTAATAGCTACAAAATTAATATCCTAACGGATCACATTTGCGTTAGTTGGGACATCAGAAAACAGTAAACAGAAAGTATCTATGGGAATAAGAGCCACAAGTTCATCTTTCTGCAACCTAACAGATAAGGAAAACAAGAATCAAGGGTAAGAAGTACCTCAATGTTGTTTAGCTTAGCCTGTGGAATAGTAGGCAATACATGTTCAGGGTTAGGATCAACAGACATACAAGTAAGGGTAGAGCCTGTCAGAGCCTGGTCTTATTTCTCAGGCTCATGCCTTTCAACATACATTTTTAACATTTTGATACGGCACTAACGTTTCTGCTTCCTACAGTCTAGAGTGTCAATTATGTAATCAACATCATTGATTTTACTGATTACACGATAAGAACCACAATATCTGGCCTGTAAAGAAGAACCTGGGACAGGAAGAAGAACCAAAACCAGGAGAAAAATAACGTTCTTTTGCCCGTTTGTAAAAAACAATTCTTCATCTTCCTCTTGGAACTTTGTAAATTTGCCCCAGTTCGCAAGCTCTTGTCAACCTATACCTGAAATGACAAACATAATCAAGTAAATTGTGAGGAATAGTAGAGTCTGAAGGCCATTTTTGCTTCAACAACTTTAAAGGACCACAAACTATATGCCCCAAACCATTTCTACTGGGCTGACTCCTGAACAACCTCCCGAGCAACGAACAAAAGGAGATGTATACCCTCATCCCAATCCTTCTGCAACTTCTGTTTATTGTTTAAACATTCGTGACATGAAGTTTGAACCCTGGTCAGACTGCACTGATTGACCAAATTTTTTAAATATTTTGACAAGGGCCTTGGATATATCAACAGCTGTCGCCTTCTTTAAAGGTACAACTTCAGGATAACGATTAGACATACACATAATTGTCAACAAATACTCATTTCCACTAATAGTTTTCGGAAGTGGACCTACACAGTCCTTTAAATGCAGGAATAGGACACAGAGGACTAACTGGAATGGTCTGGTTAGGCTTACCAGTTACATGACAGGTATGACAAGACTTACAATCCCTATCAATAACTCACAACATCCTTCTTGAGACCAGATCAGACCAGACCAGAAAAGGTTACACAGCACACGGTTGTTAGTTTTATTAATTCCCAAGTGACCAGCCATACTGCAGTAATGATCAAGTCTCAGAATTTCCTTTCGAAAAGGAACTGGCACAACAATCTGGAACACAGTACACAAGTCATCCTGTAAAAACAACAGAAACAGTAGTCATTTCACTTTCAATAACAGTAGAAGCTCTAGAAGGGTCTTTTCGCAGTTCACAGATAAGTTGATCTCTGGACATTATTTCCACAACAGAACCACCTCAATTTTCAACTGGACCCGGACATTATTTCCACAACAGAACCACCTCAATTTTCAACTGGACCCGGACATTATTTCCGCAACAGAACCACCTCAATTTTCAACTGGACCCGGACATTATTTCTACAACAGAACCACCTCCATTTTCAAGTGGACCTGCAAAAACAATCTTAGCTTCATTAAGAACAGTTTTATAAAGTCAGAAGAGTCCAATTCAGAAAATAATGTTTCAGACAACTCAACTTCATTAAAGTGTTTTTCTGTGTATTTGGTGTGTTAAAAGTTTCCCATGCATGTATTAGACACGTAAAATTGCAAAAATTAAAGTTTTAAGACTGGTAAGAATGAAATTGCAGAGCTCTCTAATTAAATTTTTACTTTGCTATGGTAGAGATCTCTAATTCAGTTGTTACTAGTAATAAATACGGTTTGAGTATGGCAAGCCATTTTAGCATAAAATACCCCTGGCTGTACTAGTCATAATTTAGTTTTAAATAGTCAATATTCCAATCACAGATATCTCTTCTGTGATTTTGACTCATCGTAATTGGAATTAATATATCAGCAATGTAATTATGACTAGTCATAAAATGAAATTAAGATATCTACAGTGATATTTTGGCTGGTCATGATATACATTTGAGATATATACAAAGCTGTTTCAACTAGTCATATTCTTCAATTGACTTTTATTTATTTTATTTTATTTTTATTTATTTTATGCATTTGGCAGACGCTTTTATCCAAAGCGACTTACATTGCTTTATCCTATACATTTTACATAGGTATTTGCAATCCCCTGGGATCGAACCCACAACCTTGTGTTGTTAACGCAATGCTCTTACCACTGAGCTACAGGAAAGCTAACTTCCATTGGAAAATAATTTCAGATATCTAACAAATGAGTTTTGACTAGTAGAAACTGCAATTAAAGATATCTATAATTAACTTTGTAGTAGGCTTAGTTCCAATTAATGATATATCAAATTAAAATGTTACTAGCGATAATTTAATTAGGGATATCTCTAACTAAATTACCACCAGTAGAATATATAATGTGAGATATCGCTAACTGATGTTTGACAAGTCATAATCACATTTAAGATATATTTAATGAATCATTTTTAAAGATATCCAAAAATACATTTGTAGATATCTTGAATTGAGTTTTTGTCTAAGCATAACTTAATTAGAGATATCCTGAATTGTAATTTTTCCTAGTTAAGATATCTGCAATTAAATTATGGATATATCATTCTGATTTTTGACTAGGGAGATCTTTCTTTGGATATGTTACCATCATCAGAAGGAGTGCCCTCGAGCTCCATCAGAGGGCACTACAGACATTACCCAGACTTCCCGTTTTCACTACAGTTTCCATAATCCTTCGCCCTGACTCATCAGCCATTATTGTTTTTACCTGTATCTTGTTATCATGTCCGTCTATTTATACCCAGTTCTTTCACTTACTCATTGCTAAGTCTTGTATGTGTCACCTCTGCATTTTTGAGCATTCTTAATAGATTGGATTACTTGTGTTTTAATTTTTGGATCTTTACATTTTTTGATTGCTTATTGTTTTGTGGACCTCTGCTGCCTACCCCGACCATCGTCTGTGACCTCATTTATGATTGTTTGCTGCTTGCCCTGAGCTACTGCCTGTATTTCAATAAAGCTGCATTAAGATCCTCAACCCCTTTGTGTCTCGGAGCAGTTAGTAAGAGGATATATCTTCATTTAGCTTTGTGACTAAGACGATTTTCAATATAGATATCTGGAAATAACATTCTTACTAGTCAAATTACTTTATAGATTTCATAAAGGAACACGCCACTTTTTTGGAAATAGGCTCATTCTCCAACTCCCCCAGAGTTAATAAGTTGAGTTTTACCCTTTTGGAATCTATTCAGCCGATCTCCGGGTCTGGCGATAGCACTTTTAGCATAGCTTAGCATAGATCATTGAATCCAATTAGACCAGTAGCATTGCATTCAAAAATTACCAAAGAGTTTAGATATTTTTCCTATTTAAACTTGACTCTTCTGTACTTTATATCTTGTGCTAAGACTGGCGGAAAATGAAAAGTTGCGATTTTCTAGGCAGATACGATTAGGAACTATACTCCCATTCCGGCGTAATAATCAAGGAAGATTGCTGCCGTAGCATAGCCACATCAGGCGCAGTGATATTACGCTCCTTGTCCAAGCAGTTGGTCACGTTGGATATGATGATGGAAGTTAGCCTATTTCCACATGCACTGCGTGATATCACTGCGCCTGGTGCGGCCATGTTACGGCAGCAAACTTCCTTGATTATTACGCCGGAATGGGAGTATAGTTCTTAATCATATCAGCCTAGAAAATCGCAACTTTTCATTTTCCGCCAGTCTTAGCACACAGACTTAAGTTTGATAAAAAAAAGCCCGTTTTTTGCCATGTTTTTTCCACTTACGTCGCCTTGCAAAAGTTACACCTCCCCTCTCTTTGAGGAAATTTGAAACAGTACTTCATGGCTTCATTACATCATATCTAGATTCTTGAAATACACTCTATAACGGTTCAACCAATCATCCATTGATTTTTTACAAATGGTTCAGAATGCTGCAGCTCAGCTGCTGACGGGCAGTCGTAAGTTTCACGTATAACCCCGATTTTATCTTCTTTGCACTGATTGTCAAACTGAGAATTGATTTAAACATTTTTGATTTTAAATCAATAAATGGCTTAGCTCCTGGATATCTTTCTGACTTGCTACATCCGCATACCCCATCAAGATTGTCTGAAGTTTAAAATCATTGGTGTACCCGTAAACCAATCACATAACGTTTGGTTATGACGTATGTTATGCGCCTGCTCAGCCGCTTCGAACTTCTGCTGTAAACACAGGTATGCGGCGAAAACAAAACCATCGAGCGAAATACCGGAGTGAAGATAGCTGTGAATGACTATTGCAGATTATGTGAAGTACATCTATGCATCCACGGTACAATAAGTGCATCTAAACTAATATTTGACAGTAGAGACAAACAAGAAAATATTTGCAGCCAACTGTCAAAGTTAGAATTAGTTCTGTTAAACACAGTTCTTCGTTCATTTCGAGTCTGTCTGAAATGTTATTACAGCATGACATTGCAATATTCAAGGAGTGGAAAAGAAAGGAGACACTCACCAGTCAAAAGGGTGCCAGTTCGAGCTTGACAGATAAAAGAGACCGATATACACCCTCTAAAACTCCAAGGACCATAAAAAAAGCAAGGAAGGCCATGGACTTGCCATCACGGAGCAGTGTCACCGAGGTGGGTTAAACACTACAATGCTAGTTTGGACATAGGTCCAGTAATTTTACTTGTTTGCAAATCTTAAATTCGGCGCTTGGCGTCTACATCACGGCTCTCAGCCAGCCCTCTGTTCGTTGGTTGGACGACTAGTGCGGAGCCGGAGATAATCTGGGAGCTGGTTTGCTATATCAGACTGAGGCCCTGTCCCAAATGGCGCACTTCATGTGGACTTGCAGTCTGGTGGACTGAAATTGCGAGTGCTTGCCAAGTCTACGAGTCCATAGGGTGTCCCATTTGTCTTTTTAGCGCTAAGAAATCTGCTTGCGAGCGCCTCCTTTGTGCCCTCGATGCGGTCTTCGGCGAAGCGCGCATTGATGCAGACTCCACTGAAGTCCCCTACCACGAAATCCTTGCGAACGCCCAATCACAGAACGAATGGGAGGAGTGTCGTGGATGTTAGACATTTACGTAAACATGACGGATACATTTTTAAATGTATGTTTTGATAAAAGCTGAGCTGCGCAGACTGATCAGCGAATGACGACAAAGTAGCGCGAGAGTGTTTAGAAAGCACCACTTGCTCTTTCCGGTGTAATGACCTCAAGTCTGTCCCAAAATGCACTCCCATGTACCCTTGTGGACTAGTGCCTAGTGCCCTATAGGTCTGCACTTCCTGACATCCCCAAGTGAGGACTCAGAGGAGGTCCACAAGACCGGTGTAAGGCATTTGGGACAGGGCCTATGTACAAAAGCAAACGGAACTGAAATTGAGCGGAAGTACGAAGTCTGACGTAGTCAGGCTAGCATTTTGAAATCAAGGTCAGAGGCTGATGAAGTAATATCGTGATAGGATTGCACTGGGACGAAAGTGGAAAAGCAAGTGGCAAGGACAGAATGTGGACAACAATCAGAGTGAGTACTTCCATCATGTGCATTAAGTTTGGTTTCTTTAATGTTAGATTGATTTCCTAGTTCAAAATAAAATAGATGTCTGGCTTTAATTGGCCTGCAAAGTTAACACACCCGGAGTTACTAACTATAGCCTTAAAGTCACAACAACAATCAATAGATTCTGAAAGCTTGCTGTAATATAAGGTGTTTATTGTTCGAATTGTTTATTTACGCACAAGTGAGAGAAGAGGTAGATACAGCGAAAAAGAGTAGATACAGCAGCCATGCTCACCGCTGATCAAAAAGGTGAAGCAGAGATGTCTATTTTTCTACAGGAAATGGCTATTGATGGAGAAGACGACCCACTAACTTGGTGGAAAACTAACCAAGGACGGTTTCCTCTAATGGCCCACATTGCGTGTAAATATTTGTGCATATGTGCTACCAGTGCTCCATTCTGTCTGCCATGCTAAAACCGTAAAGAAGGCATTTTTGTTGTAGCCTGTTTAATCTAATTTAATTTAAATTATTTTGAATAGCTTAGTTTAGTTTGTGTACAAAAGGAGCCTATATTTAGTTTGTGGTTTTTTGCTAAATAAAACATTTACTGTTTAAATCGTGTTCATGGATTCATTTTGAATGTAATTTGTATTGTGATCGGAAACACCTTCATTTAGTTATTATTACCCAAATAAGAAAAAACGAATTAATAATACTTGAAGGAAATATAAAATAATATTTAAACTGTGGAAACTGAACGTACTGTATGCTTTGCACTGGGTGCTACAGAGTGATTAATTAGGATGTTTTTGCGGGTGTTATGATTCTGCCTCTTCTTGTCAGATATTTCTTGGTTTTGAGGCAGAATCAGAACTGAACTCCCTGTTACAGTGAGGAAAATAAGTATTTGAACACCCTGCTATTTTGCATGTTCTCCCACTTAGAAATCATGGAGGGGTCTGAAATTGTCATCGTAGGTGCATGTCCACTGTGAGAGACATAATCTAAAAAGAAAAACCCAGAAATCACAATGTATGATTTTTTTTAACTATTTATTTGTATGATACAGCTTCAAATAAGTATTTAAACACCTGAGAAAATCAATGTTAATATTTGGTACAGTAGCCTTTGTTTGCAATTACAGAGGTCAAACGTTTCCTGTAGTTTTTCACCAGGTTTGCACACACACTGCAGGAGGGATTTTGGCCCACTCCTCCACACAGATCTTCTCTAGATCAGTCAGGTTTCTAGCCTGTTGCTGAGAAACACGGAGTTTGAGCTCCCTCCAAAGATTCTCTATTGGGTTTAGGTCTGGAGACTGGCTAGGCCACGCCAGAACCTTGATATGCTTCTTACAGAGCCACTGCTTGGTTATCCTGGCTGTGTGCTTCGGGTCATTGTCATGTTGGAAGACCCAGCCTCGACCCATCTTCAATGCTCTAACTGAGGGAAGGAGGTTGTTCCCCAAAATCTCGCAATACATGGCCCGGTCATCCTCTCCTTAATACAGTGCAGTCGCCCTGTCCCATGTGCAGAAAAACACCCCCAAAGCATGATGCTACCACCCCCATGCTTCACAGTAGGGATGGTGTTCTTGGGATGGTACTCATCATTCTTCTTCCTCCAAACACGTTTAGTGGAATTATGACCAAAAAGTTCTATTTTGGTCTCATCTGACCACATGACTTTCTCCCATGACTCCTCTGGATCATCCAAATGGTCATTGGCAAACTTAAGACGGGCCTGGACATGTGCTGGTTTAAGCAGGGGAACCTTCCGTGCCATGCATGATTTCAAACCATGACATCTTAGTGTATTACCAACAGTAACCTTGGAAACGGTGGTCCCAGCTCTTTTCAGGTCATTGACCAGCTCCTCCCGTGTAGTTCTGGGCTGATTTCTCACCTTTCTTAGGATCATTGAGACCCCACGAGGTGATATCTTGCATGGAGCCCCAGTCCGAGGGAGATTGACAGTCATGTTTAGCTTCTTCCATTTTCTAATGATTGCTCCAACAGTGGACCTTTTTTCACCAAGCTGCTTGGCAATTTCCCCGTAGCCCTTTCCAGCCTTGTGGAGGTGTACAATTTTGTCTCTCGTGTCTTTGGACAGCTCTTTGGTCTTGGCCATGTTAGTAGTTGGATTCTTACTGATTGTATGGGGTGGACAGGTGTCTTTATGCAGCTAACGACCTCAAACAGATGCATCTAATTTAGGATAATAAATGGAGTGGAGGTGGACATTTTAAAGGCAGACTAACAGGTCTTTGAGGGTCAGAATTCTAGCTGATAGACAGGTGTTCAAATACTTATTTGCAGCTGTATCATACAAATAAATAGTTAAAAAATCATACATTGTGATTTCTGGATTTTTTTTAGATTATGTCTCTCACAGTGGACATGCACCTACGATGACAATTTCAGACCCCTCCATGATTTCTAAGTGGGAGAACATGCAAAATAGCAGGGTGTTCAAATACTTATTTTCCTCACTGTATATGTGGAGAGAGGCTTTTTGGCGCTTTTGGCTTGCCATACTCTCTCTCCAGTCTGCGTCTGTGTTTCCTGCCCTTTCGTGTCATTATTGCCTGTTTATTAGTTCATGCCCCACACCTGTCCCCATTTGATTTCTCCCCCTTTAAATAGTCCTCATGTTTCTTTGTCGTGTGTCGGTCATTGCTTTTTGCATTTGTATTTACTTGTGCATGTTCCTGTGAGACTCCTGTTTGAAGCTGTGTTCCTTCCCGTGAATTATTCCTTTCCGAGTCAAGTCTTGTGAGTGTTAGTTATTTAGTGTTAGTTGGTCTACGTCCTGTCCTCATTTCGTGTCATCCGGTGTTCTTGCATTTTTACCCCATCGAGGGTGTTTTGTTTTGCTCTGTTATTTTGTTAATAAACCGTTGCCTGTTTTCCCTTACACCCTCGTCTGCCTGCATTTGAGTTCTCTCTGCCATCTCGCATCCCGTTCATGACAGCGGCTTGCGGCGGCGAGGTTGTTCGGAGAATCACAATGCCGTCATAACACGATGACGATGACATCGTCTATTGGCCCAACCCTAGCTCATTGGCTCTCTTCATCAGCTGCAAAATGCAGGCACTATAACTTTATCTATCAATGGTGCCGCCTTGGAATTTCAAAGCAAACTAAAAAATCTTGGAGTCATTTTTTATGCTTCGCTGTCATTTGAGCCTTTTATTCAGAATACGGTTAAGACATCCTTTTTCCATCACAGAAATATAGCTCGTTTATGTCCTATGTTGTTCTTTTCAGTTGCTGAGAGGTTGATAAATTATTTAGTTTTTTCACGTATTGGCTATTGTAATGGTCTTCTTTCTGGAGTATCTAAAAAAATCCATTAACAAACTACAAAATGTACAAAACTCTGCAGCTAGAATTCTGTCTGGGACCAGGTCTGGTGATTAAATTTCTCCGCTCTGGAACTCTCTCTCGGCTGACATCAGGGAGGGAAATTCACTAGCAACTTTTAAATCTCTTAAATCACGTGTTATTTTAAGATTGCATTTACTTGATTGGATTATTTGTTTTGCTGTGCTGTTTTACCAATTTATTTTTACAAATTGTGTTGTCTGCTGTGAATCGCTTTGAGAAAGTAACTTTTAGTGGCGCTATACAAAATAAATGTATCATTATTATACCGCTGTGACCCACTCTAATGCTATGCCCGTGAGAAGACAGCAAATCAGGGATATTTTACTGGAATCAGTGGAATATCTGGCTGGTTTCTGATTAACGTACAAAGAGCATTGTAACAAAAATCCCTTTCATTTGGTTGGGTTGCCAACAAATTTCTCAGGTAGAGCCACACAGGGTTCCCTTTCTGTCGGTCTCTCGACGTTGTGTCGAGAACGACAGATGGGGTTCGCCCTTGAGAACCAATCAACTCTGACTACTATAGAAAAGGCCAATGAAATTTGGCGAATGAAATTTGCATGCCGGGCTCCGCCCCCGGATATCCGGTATAAAAGGAAGCCGGCGTGCAGCATTCATTTACCTTTTGTTCTTCAGAGCCTTCGCTCATGACTACGAACAGAACGAATTCTATGGATTCTTCTTCTTCTACATTGCTGGATCTACGACGTGTAGCAGCGGATCGTCCCTACCTGCAGCGACCTTCCCCTGGGCGTCTCGGCAGTTCCGGAGGTGATAGAGATTTTTTTCTAAAAGGTCCTTTTCAGGACTGACTGAGCAATTTCCAGCGCGGCATGTCCCGCTGTTCTCTTGGGTGCGGCACCCTCATCGAGGAGGGGGATGGACACGATCGCTGCATTAGGTGTCTGGGCGTCCAGCACACTGAAGCAGCGTTCGTTGACACATCTGCCCGCACTGCGGGCAGATGAACTTCTTCATTCAGAAGTTGCGGTCACAGGTGGCTGTCTTCCTACGGGAACCAGCCACCATTTCGTCTGCTACCCGGGCGTGACATCTGTGGCTACGGCCCCGATGACCACCCACGTTAGCAGCGTTAGTGATATGGGAACTCTGCGAACGTAAACCCGCCAGCCAAGTGCTCACGGGCCGATCGCCCCGATTCGCTCTTCTGAACGTTCCCCAACCGGCGGTGGCATACCGTCCGGATTCTCACGCACACACTCGGAAACGATGTGTGACGTAGATGAGATGTCGCTCGCAGCATCGGAGGGAGATTGGCATCCGACTCTGACGAATCCGAGCTCCACCCCCAGGGGTCGAGTTCAGGAGGAAGCAGAAGTGATGTCATCCGTGCTAACCCGGGGATATGTGGTTCCTGAGGTCGGAGCGCGGTGCAAACCGCGCCCACCCCGGGTGCCATGTTTTTCCCGGGGGTGCATGAGGAGCTGTGTAAAACTTGGAGCGCTCCACTCACGGACCGTTCGGTGAAAACCAGCTCCGGCTCCCTTACTTCCCTCGATGGTGGGGCAGCCAGGCTAGTCGAGATCCCCCGGGTGGAACGTCCGCCTGCGGTGCACCTGTGCCGCGGACGGCTACCACCTGGGGGGAATCGGCCACGCCTACCGTCCAAAGCGCGTAAGACTTCGGCACCACTGGTGTCGAAAGCTTGCGATGCCGCGGGCCAGGCTGCCTCCTCTCTCTATGCCATGGCCATCCTGCAGGTCCGCCAGGCCAAGGCGTTGAGAGAGCTCCACGAGGGTAAGGCCGACCCGGGTATAATGCAGGATCTCCGTGCCGCCGCTGACAGCGCTCTATGGGCGACCAAGGCGGCGACACGGACCCTGGGTCGGACGATGTCCACGGTAGTGGTCAGGAGAGTCACCCCCGGCTTTACCTTGCGCGGAAGAGTGACACCAAGGAAGTCCGCTTTCTTGATGCACCCATCTCGCAGGGTGGGTTGTTGGTAACACCGTCGAGGACTGCGCTCAGCAGTTTTTGACGGTGAAGCAGACAGTGGCAATTAGCCACATTTTTTTCACGCCGCGACTCGGCCGCCTAGGCCTCCGAGATCCGCGTGACGTCTGCTTCCCGGCAACCCAGGACCCCTTCGACATCGGCTCCGGTTTCTGTGCCCCCACAGGCGGCACCCCGGAAGCGGAGGTCGAGGGGGAAACCTCCACCCCGTCAGCAACCTTCTCCCGAGAGGGGACACTGACGGGAAGACCCCAAGGAGAACAACATCGGGCCCGACCTTCACAGCCACGGCTCTGATCGGTCGGTACGGGACGGCTCCTGCCTCGTCACCAAAGCCGGGCCCTTTTCAGGGCCTGGCGCCCACTTACTCGCAGAGTTTTTCCGTTCTCCCCGGGTGTACTTACAGCCGATCGCACACTCCACTGGACTGTGCCCGGCGACCCGACCTTACGCCCTGGCGAGGCGTTGGGTCGTACACACGACAGCTGCCACCACTCTCAAATCGACAGTGCGTGCAGCGGTCCCGCCAGGCAGGTAAAAAGGCGGAGCCAACCTTCCCTCCGGGGACCCCCCGTGACAGAAGGGTAGCTCCGCCAGCCGACGAACCACCCACCATGGGAATGATGAAGCAGACCGTCCCCTTGGTCACCCTGTCACAGTCCCTGGGAGCTCGAGAGCTGCCCACACTGTCTCGCTGACTAATGAGGGCGGTCCGTCTTGGTTACTCGATCCAGTTCGCCAGAGACTCTCCCAAGTTTCGGGGCATCATCTCTCCCTCTGTCAGAGGCAGGGACGCCTCCGGACTTCGGGTAGAGGTCACCACCCTTCTGGCAAAACAGGCATTGAGTTCGTCCCTCAAAACCAAGATGTTCAGTGGGTCACGACCCGCACTTCATCGTTCCCAGGAAAGATGGTGGTTGCGCCCCATAGTTCTGCGTACCCTGAAAAGCACCTTCACAAAGCTGCCGTTCAGGGTGCTCACGCAGAGGCGCATCCTGACATCTATCAGGTGTCAGGATTGGTTCGTGGCAATCGACCTGAAGGACGCTTACTTTCATGTCTCGATTCCCTCGACACCGGCCGTTCCTACGGTTCGCGTTCGAGGGGCGGGCATATCAGTACAGAGTCCTCCCTTTCGGTCTGTCCCTGTCTCCACGGGTCTTCACGAAGATCGTCCTTCGATCATCCTTCGGGGAAAAAGGTGTGCGGGTACCAAACTATCTCGACGACTGGCACACTCGCGAGATCTGTTGTGTACACAAAGGGACCTGATGCTCCGGCATCTAGATCGATTGGGATTTCAGGTCAACCGAGAAAAGAGCAAACTCTCCCCAGTGCAGAGCATCCTCTTTCTCGGTATGGAACTAAACTCTGTCACCATGACGGCGCAGCTGTCCGCAGCACGCGCCCAGTCAGTGTTGAACTGCCTGGAACACTTCAGGCAGTCGGCGGTCCCCCTGAAACAATTTCAGAGGCTCCTGGCATGGCGTCCTCCGCGGGGGTAATACCCCTCGGATTGATGCACATGAGACCGCTCCAACACTGGCTACAGAGTCAAGTTCCGAGGACAGCGTGGCACACCGGCAGCAGGCGCATGGTGATGACGCCCTGCTGCCGACGCACCCTAACCCCTTGGTCTTCCATGACCTTCCTCCGAGCGGGGACTCCCCTCGGGCAGGTTACGAGGCACGTCGTGGTGACGACGGACGCCTCGCTGCAGGGGTGGGGTGCAGTGTGCAACGGGCACGCAGTAGCGGGGCGCTGGACGGGCCCCTGTCTGCGCTGGCATATCAATTGCCTAGAGTTGTGGGCTGTGCTGCTTGCGCTGAGAAGGCTACGGCCTCTAGTGCGGGGCCAACACGTGCTGGTCCACCTGGACAGCACGACAGCCGTAGCGTACACGCCAGGGTGGCGTACGCTCACGGCAGCTAACACGACTTGCCCGACGCCTCCTCCTGTGGAGTTAGCAGGTGATCCGCTCCCTGCAGGCCACACACATCCCAGGTGAACTGAACCAGACAGCCGACGCGCTCTCTCGTCAGTATACGCCTTGCGGAGAGTGGCGACTCCACCCCCGGTCCAGCTCATTTGGGTGCTGTTCGGACAGGCACAGATAGACCTCTTTGCCTCCCACGACACCACCCATTGTCTGCTTTGGTACTCCCTGACCGAGGCCCCCCTCGGCACGGATGCCCTGGCGCACAGCTGACCACGGGACGGGCGGAAGCACACCTTCCACCCCCAGGAGCCTCCTTGCACAGACACTGTGCAAGATCAGGGAAGAGGAGCACCAAGTGTTATTGGTTACACCGCACTGGTCTAACCACACTTGGCTTCAGAGCTGATGCTCTGGACAGCGACTCCCCCTGACCCATTCCTCTGACAGAGGACCTGTTCTCTCAGGGGAAGGACACGTTCTGGCATCCCAGATCAGACCTCTGGAAAACCCATGTCTGGTCTCTAGACGGGACGAGAAGATCCTGAGATGGCTACTCCCCCTATACGGCTGAGACCATCACCCAGGCTAGGGCCCCATCTACCAGGCGGTTACACGCCTCTAGACGGTGCCTCTTCTCGTCCTGGTGTCTTTCTCAACGAGAAAGACCCACTGAGGTGCTTGATCAGGACTGTGTTCCCCTTCTCACGAGACTGGAGACTAACATCTCCCCTCCACACTGAAAGTGTATGTAGTCGCTATTGCCACTCATCACAAATCAGTTGATGGAAAGTTTCTAGGGCAACACGACCTGGTCACCAGGTTCCTAACGGCGCGAGAGGGCGGAAGCCGCCTTATCTCCGCTCCATACCCTCTTGAGACCCTAACGTGGGTCCAAGAGCCCCCAGAGGCTCCGATCTTCCTCACCTGAGTAAGACGGCCCCCTGTAGCGCTCGCTTCCTTCAAGAGGGTAGGGGACCTCCAAGCATTCTCTGTGTCCCCGGATTGCCTTGAATTCGGCCCTGGTAACTCTCACGTTATCCTGAGACCCAGGCCCGGATACGTGCCCAAAGTTCCCACTACTCCCCTTCGGGACCAAGTGGTGAACTTGCAGGCGCTCCCCATCGGGGAGGAAGACCCAACCCCATCCGTGTTGTGTCCTGGACCGCACACAGGGCTTCAGTAGCTCTGACCAGCTCCTTGTCTGTATTGGAGGACAGCAGAAGGGGAAGGCTGTCTCCAAGCAGAGGTTGGCGCACTGGGTCGTGTATGCCGTTACGACGGCATGCCGATCTCAGAATCTCCCATGCCCACTGAGGGCTTACTCCACACGGGGTATAGCCACCTCCTGGGCACTGGCCAGAAGCGCCTCTCTAGCAGACATCTGTAGAGCTGCGGGTTGGGCTACGCCCAAACACCTTCGCAAGGGTTAACATCCTTCGCGTAAACCCGGTGTCAGCCCACATCCTGCGTGGCGACATGTAGGACTGGCATCCGGGGGGGCGTATGCCTGCGAAAGCATCTTCCCACCCTCCAAGAGGTTGGGTCAGTGTGCTATCTACCTTTCTTCTTACCCAAACACATGGCTAAGAAACTGGTTCCTCACCAGCCTTCCTTCTTACCCAGACACTGGTTAAGAACAGGCATTCCATCCATCACTAAGCAAGCACCCCCTGGGGCTTGGCTGGGCAGAGCAGCCTTCCCCCTTAGGCCGGGATACCATATGACCTATCACAGATAGTTCTAACCGACCTGGTGCTATCAGACGCAGTAACACCCCCGCCGTGGGCTGTTCCGTCTGCTATACCCTCATGACAATGGTTCCCACACATGGTAACCCATGAGCTTCCCCAGGTGGACCTCCACCTCGCGGTGAACTACCCAGTCCTCCTCCAAGGACGAGACCATATATATATCTCCACCATATTCCTCCCCACGGGTAGGAGGTGGCCACTGCAGCGCTTCTCTGATTAAGAGTTGCGCTTTTCCCGTGTAAACCCGAGCCGGACGGCCTCTCGCCTATAGAGAGCTAAGGCCCCGTCCGTGAAAGGTTACCGGTCAGGGCTGTACCCATCTTTCTCCAAGAAAGCTCTGGAACCCCCCGACCACCACACTGGAAGGTTACAAGTTTCACGAAAGGTTCGAGCTGACACGCCAGGCTTGTTACCGTCGCTTCGCTGAGATTGTGACGCGATACAGCGTTGTGGCGTTTTCCATAGGCAACCCCATCTGTCGTTCTCGACACAACGTCGAGAGACCGAAAGAAAGGGAACGTCTTGGTTACGTATGTAACCTCAGTTCCCTGATGGAGGGAACGAGACGTTGTGTCCCTTATGCCACTAACACGTATCGTATTCTGCTGCAGTCGTGAGAGGCTCTCAGGCTCTTCAGAACAAGAGGTAAATGAATGCTGCACGCCGGCTTCCTTTTATACCGGATATCCGGGGGCGGAGCCCGGCATGCAAATTTCATTCGCCAAATTTCATTGGCCTTTTCTATAGTAGTCAGAGTTGATTGGTTCTCAAGGGCGAACCCCATCTGTCGTTCTCGACACAACGTCTCGTTCCCTCCATCAGGGAACTGAGGTTACATACGTAACCAAGACGATTTTGCTGGTAGGGGTTATGACGCTGGGGCGATGTTCACATTCGGTTATGTGGGGATTGAGCCGGAGGATGTCACACGCAAAGACTTAAGCGTTTTGAAGAGCTCCTATGTAACATTGGTTAGATGACCCAATCGGTGTTTGTGGATAGCGAGCTGGTTTGCTTGGGCAGATAATTCAAACGACAATTGCGACATGGCTGCTGGATAGGGATGTGGCAAAGTCTTCTGTAATGACACACCAGTAAAGTGAGGATCCATTTGCAGCTTTATTAAAACAGTAGTCGTCCAGGGAGACTCAGTGACCAGCAAACACCAACAATAAAGGCAAAACAGTCTGTAATCCACAAACAGGCGTGAGTCAGGGCAGGCAGCAAACAATCATATATCCCAATATAAACGTGGGTGGAGGCAGGCAGAAAACAATCATAAATCCAAACACGGGCCAAACAAGACTTCACAAAGAGGTAGAGTCTGAGGGCGGTTTAAATAGACATGGTAATCAGAATAAGAAGGAGCTTTATTGCCAAGTATGTTTACACACACAAGGAATATGACGTGGCGACAGGAATTAGTGCAGAAGAAAGTGTACACATGGTCAAAACATACTGGAAATATACATTTACATAGAAAAAATTTAAAATTAACTAAAAAATAAATGCACAATATACAAAAAGTGAAAAAAATATAGACAAAAAACAACAAATATTTGTGTGTGTACAAATGTGTTATTTACAATTGTTTCTTACAATGTACAGTTTCTAGATGCTATGTGCAATGTACAAGTGTGGAATGTGATGGACAGTATAGTAAGAGCTTTTAATTGTTCAGGCTGAGTATAGCCTGCTGGAAAAAACTTTTCTTGTGTCTGGCTGTTGTGGAGGTCAGTGTTCTGTAGCGAGTAGAACTGTGTGAGCAGCTCCTGTGGCATGTTGAATTTCCTCAGCTGGTGAAGGATGAACAACCTCTGGTGGGCCTTTTTAGCGATGGAGTCTATGTGAGTGTCCCACATCAGGTCCTGAGAGATGATAGCGCCCAGGAACCTGAATGACTCTACTGCAGCCACATTGTTGTCCATGATGGTGAGTGGGGGGAGTGCAGGGGAGGTTATCCTGAGGTCCACAATCATCTCCACTGTTTTGAGCGTGTTGAGCTCCAGGTTGTTGTGATTGCCCCAGACAGCCAGCTTTGCAACTTCCTGTCTGTAAACAGACTCGTCTCCATTTGTTGATATCATCATATCATCTGCAAATTTCAGGAGCTTGACAGAGGAGTCTTTTGCAGTGCAATCATTTGTATACAGGGAGCACCAGTGCTGATTGTGAGAGTCCCGGATGTGAGTTTACCCAGCTTCACTAGTTGCTGCCTGTCTGTTAGGAAGTTAGTGATCCATTGACAGATTGGGGTGGGCACGGAGAGCTGGGTCAGTTTGTCTGAGAAACGTTGTATGTTAACCTGTTGGATTTCCCGTTTGTTGTTGGATCTATTAAAAAGGTTATGGAATCTACCTCTTGTCTTCAGTCTTGGCACCATCATGTGACAGAATAGCAGACCGGAAAAAGTGTACAGCTATACCTCCAGAAGCAATCCTCATGGACTTGAGGCAGGATGGCCGGCCTCTGGAGAGTTATGTGGAGGAGATCGTGTTATGTTATCGGGTGAGTTGGAGCGATTCCATCCTGAACCGCATATTTTTTACCGGTCTGGACGACGATCTGCTGGTCCTCATCATGCTTCCTGACACGGATAAGTATTCACCGGATGGATTTTAATTAATCGATTCCTCCAAGCAGATTGCTCCGAATTCTGCGTCGGGTTGGCTGATGGGGACTTGAACGATGATCCTCCAGTGCCGGTCATCAGCGGGCGGTTCACTCCGACTCTCCCCGAGATCACGCCTCCATTACCCAGCTCTCCACAAAGCTTCACCTCCATTCCTCAAGGCGGCGTGCAGTCTGTGGCACCCTCACGTGACAGACACAATGTAAACTTGCAATGGACAGCAGACTAATCTCAAGGGCCCAGTTTTTCAAAAAAATGAATCTGGATCAAATTGATCCGGATTTGGAAATCCCATGTTTTGCTATCCAGGATCACCCGATCCATCTTACTTTTATGCCAGTTTTTTAAAGAAACATTGAATTGGATCACTGTGATCCAAATACCACTTTTCAGGATTACCGAATCCTGTTTACTAGAGCCTTAAATGGAACCAACAGTGTAGCCTACTGGCTGAGCAAAGAACAACAGGTAGGCAAAATACCAGTGGCCACATATATCCATTGTTTGTTTTAACTGTAAGAAACAGAAACATTTTACATTCCTTATTTTGTTATAAAGTTAAATAACACAACAAAAACAATACTATCCAATAGTCAAAAATCATTTACAGAAAAGATACTAGCTCTATCCATCTCTGCCTTTATGAGATGTATCTCCATCTGCACTTTTTTTCTGCTGCAGTTGGGTAGGCAAGATTCGTTCTATACCCAGTTCAATTTGTACTTCTGGCCTTTCGGTTTCCCGTTTCAGAATGAACTCTATAGCTGTAGCTTTCACCATCCTGGTTTGTAGCTGAGGAACGTTATATGATGTATATATCTACAGTAAACATTGATTTTCTGATCATTCACTTAAAAACGACCTCTCTGATTTTATTTGGTTCGAAATATAACAACTGAATCCACCCTTCTGATGGGATCAGGATAATCCTGTTTTTTGGATGAAATAGATCCCAAACCGAGTTAAAAGTTTTGAAATACCCAAAGGGCAGCTTTGATCCAGATCGAATTTAAAATCGGATTACATGATCTGATCTTAGTTCGGAATCCCTCTTTTGCTTTTGAAAAACCCATTTCCAAGATTTGATTCAATCCGTGATCCGAAATCCCACTGGATTACTTTTGAAAAACTGGGCCCAGCAGACTTAAACCAGCCAATTTTATACTTTTATACTAAACAATTTACTGAAATCAAGAGTTTAAAAGATACCCTCATAGAGCATTTGTCCAAAATATTTTGAGCAGATAAAGTAAAATGAAAATTTACACCACAAGGTAAAACAGACTTCTACAAGTTATTTTTCAAGGGTTATCTGAACAAATGCAAAAGTATAGGCATTAAAATGTATTATTGTTGCAATGTGTATCAGTAAACTACGTCCTTTAGGTTTTCTTTGCAAATGCGGAAGTATGAAAAGGGACCATCGAACTAGAACCTGACCTTGAATTTTGCATTTACTCCCTCACTTAGGGGAGAACAGGGACCAACGTACAATTTTCGGAAAAAAAACATTTAAAATATATTTTTTTATAAATATATATATTTTTGCTATGGTCAATAACTCACAAATGTGGTCTAGCAATACCAGGTAGGAATTTTGTTCAAATGTTGAATGACTTCTGTATAATTTCACTTAGGTAACACAAGCTAGATTTTTTTGTTACTCTTGTTTTTATCAAGTATAACTGACTATTACCTTGTTAATATGTAACTGCAAAAATATTTTGTCCTTTATCTTCAGAATTTTTTTAAAATTACATTTTAATTTTAAGTTTCAGTTTTATGAAAGGTTTCAAAAGTAACCAGACATTAAATAATTTAATTGTTTTGAAAAATGTTTTGATTGGCAATGTCCTGTTGTGTACTCAAAGAACCTCAAACTGTATTTTAAGTGCTTGGTCAAATAATGAAAAAGTAACAAATTGCCTTCCACAGCTATGCAGATGACACTCAGATCTACCAAGACCTCTCACCCAATGACTACAGGCCTATTGATTCTCTTTGCCAGTGCATTGATGACTTAACAGCTGGATGTGTCTAAACTTCCTTCAGTTAAATAAAGACAAAACTGAAGTCATTGTAACAAGGATGAAACTAACAAGGTAAACACATACCTGGACTTACAAGGTCTAAAGAAAAAAATCTTGGTGTCATTTTAGAGTCTGACCTTAGTTTCAGCAGTCATGTCAAAGCAATGAGCAAATCAGCGTACTACCATCTCAGAAACATAGCCAGAACCAGATGTTTTGTCTCAAACCAAGATTTAGAGAAACTAGTTCATGCTTTCATCACCAGCAGGGTGGATTACTTTAATGGACTCCTTACAGGTCTTCCCAAAAAGACCACCAGACAGCTGCAGCTCATACAGAACGCTGCTGCCAGGATTCTGACCAGAACCAAAAATTCTGAGCGTATCACTCCAATCCTCAGGTCCTTACACTGGTTACCAGTTACTTATAGAATCAATTTCAAAGTATTACTTATTATCTATAAATCACTCAATGGACTTGGAACTAAATACATTTCAGATATGCTTATTGAATATAAACCAAACAGACTTCTCAGATCATTAGGATCAGGTTAGTTAGAGATAACAAGGGTTCACTCAAAACAAGGTGAGTCAGCGCTTAGCCATTTCACCACCCGTAGCTGGAATCTGCTTCCAGAAGACATCAGATGTTCACCAACAGAAGCTACTTTTAAATTCAGATTAAAAACACAACTGTTTAGCTGTACATTTACAACCTGAGCACTGTGCTGGTTTACATCAACTGCACTTCTATTTATAATTTATTTTTCTTTTGTACTTATTCTTTTTATATATACACTCACATTTGTAATACATTTTATTGCTGTTTTATTGTTTCTTAAAATGTAAAGTTGTATTTGTGATCTTAAATCATTTTCATTTTAAAGATATGTCGTATTTCTCTTTGTCAATGATTTAAAGTAAACCGTTTAGCCGAGATGCTAAAATATAAGTTAATGATGAAGCTTGTGGGGCTAAATTTTAAGTAAGGTTAGTGTTAAATGACAAACAATGACTTTTAGCTATTATGATCACTTTTAGTGAATGTAAAGCTCTTTTTTTAACTTATTGTTTGTGTTGAATGGTTTCCCAACCCATGTTATTAATTGTCTGTAATTAAATATTTTTATCATATTCAATTCTGTTTTTATCCTTTTTTTAGTATATTTATAATGATATTTGTATTATTAGGTTATTTGTTATATTTGCACATCAAAAAATCTGAACAAAGCGGATAATTACAGTTGTTGCTATAAATAGCCTATTGTACTTCTTAATCATAGACCAAAGTGACTAGCAGGTATTGTAATATTATTGTTACATTTGTAAAGTAATTTGTGATGTGCTAAATAATTAAATGTAATGTTTTATGAGACGTTATCTAAATCCCTCTTTTTTGTCTCCATGTCTTATTCCCAGGGACACCCAAGGCAAACAGACCCAGCTCCAACCCACTCTTATTTCAAAGTAATAGTTAAAATCTATCTTTATTTTAACTTTGTTTTTAGATTCATATTTTGTTGTGATGACAAGTATGATACAAAGCCAAATAAATCGAAATTGTTTAATAAAGGTAGAAGAGCAAATCAAATTTGAAATGCTTATATGAGATGCTTGTTTGTCTTACCGTAGTAGTTTTCACCTTGCCACTGGGCTGTGTACAAGTCCAGCCTGATTTATTAACTAACAGGTCACAGCCTTCATCCTCCAGACAAGGCATCATGTCACACCACTGCTTGGTCTTCACGATACGAGCTGTGGATCAAAGAAACCCTTAAGTAGATATGATCTGTAATATCAAACAAAAACATATGATAATACTAAGTCTAATATGATAATATTACTATTACTACTTATTTACCTTTTCATATTGAGTGTATCACTTTTTTTTTAATTAAAAAATTATTGAATTGAATTTTTTTGAATTACAAAATTATTGAATTACAGAGAATAGGCCATACCACACTGTCAAGAAATATAATTTTCACATCATAAGATCTGTCCCAGCCTGAAGCTCTATTCACACTGACCGCAATGGGAAACATGAATGGCCGATGAACTGAACTTTTATGTTAAGGGCGAAATTAATCAGCTATTTCTCAGAATGTTTTCATGCCTGTATAATATTTTAACTAGAAAATGGTCTTATGACTGGAGGGTTTATAATTCTATAAAAGCATATTACCTAACTACATACAGATATTGCTAATGTAGCACATGTATTTACTTCAGAAAAGCCTGTTTAAAAAGTAATAAGCGCAATTCTAGATATTTTACTTCCGAGTTTAATGTTTTGAACTATAGAAAACAAACACTGTGATTTTAAGCTCAAAATAAATGTGATGTGATCTGGGAAAATCCATCAATGGAACATTTGACAAGTTATAGTACTAGTAATAGACATCACCCTATAAACATCTTTGACATACTCAAAACAAAAAAAAGAAATGCTACATTTAAAATGTTGGTATCCTACTGGTGTCCACGTTGTATTACGCTACGTGTATTTTTCCTCTCAGAAGGCTCTCTTGTGCCTTATTTGCAACATTATCTGAAAATACATACAAGGTGCACAATGTGATTAACTTAATAAGGTATTACACCATCCTAGTTCATTTGGTGCCTAGAAATCTGAGTGCATTGAATAGCATATTACCACCAGATATTAATTCACCTGAACATAAAACAACCTGCTTAATACCTCCTTAAACCAACTCAGACCTCACTGCATTTAAAATCAATTACATTACATAGTGCATTAAATCACATCACATGTTATCTGATGCCATACACCACTGACATGATTTTCCAGTTCAGCCATGGCAACATATTAAATTCATCCAGGGTAACAGCTTCCGCAAGGGGCTTTCAGACACTTTCTTACGGAATGAATCTGCTCTCCAGGTGCAACTAGATAGATTCAAGGACAACACGATGTTATAAAATAAAAAAAAACCTGGATGTAATCTGCCTCTGGGATGGGGCTCGGCACACACTTCATCTGGAGGCAATGAGAACATGTATAACATCATTACACTGTTGTTTTTTACAACAACATTACAACAATCATCTTGTTGATGTCACGTTCCCAGTCTGTTTCCCGATGTTTCTCTCCCTCCGTGACCCAAGGACTACATCTGCCTTGATCCTCCATGCACCCTCACCTGTTCCTCGTCTGCAATCACCCTCGTCTGCAATCACCCTCACCTGCCGGCCATATCACCCTCATCATCAGAACCTTTTCAGGGCCTGGTGCCCACTCTGTCTCTAATAGAGCTTCCTTTCTCCCTGGGTGTTCCAGCATGCAGCAGCCTCAACTCGACGTTGCGTGATGCCAATCCCCAGGGGCGTAGTTTATGGGGGGAATGGGGGGGAGGTAACCCCCCCAATATTCAAATCCATCAGTTACAACCCCTCCAATATTTCAACATGAAAATCACAGTAGTATGGAGCCAAAGTAGGGTCACATATATTTGCAAACAAAAAAAAAAGTTTTGCAAGCAAAAAAAAAGTTTTGCAAAAAAAAAAAAAGTTTTGCAAACAAAAAAAAAGTTTTGCAAATAAAAATAGGCTATTATCGCTCCTTTAAATTCGCGTTTCAGCCAATCGCTTCCTTGCGACACTGTTTTCTCTTTGCTCTTCACTTTTCTTTGCGCCTTGCTTTGTGTCCCTGATTTGACGTGGGGGAGGAGACAAGAGATTGGGGCGTGTACAAGCGACCTGAACCTGCCTCCCCTTACGTAGCGCCATCAGCGTAAACTGCTGTGCAGACTGACGCCTGGGCCACACATACTCCGTGTGCGGTCCGTTTTTTTTTTACGTGCACATGTTAACGGATTAGATAATTCACACAGCGCGCGTATGAAGTGCGGCACGTCCGTTGCAGGTGCGTTGCGTTGCGTTAGTGCAGCGATCGTTTACGCATCGAGTCTATTTTTGCTGTACAGCAGCACACGTATCATGCCCAAAATGAACACGAATTGACAAAGAAATGCAATAATTTCACCAAAATTGCATACAAATTAAGTTTACTACCTTTTTTATTTGACCTTTTTAAGCAATAAAAACAAAACAAGAGTTGTAAAAACAATAAATCGGATTAAAATGTTGTGTCGTACAAATATCCTACAGTGTTTATATTTTATGGGGAAGGTGCACGCAGATAGTGACAATCAGGTGACAAGCATGTTGTAATGTGATCCATGTTGACTTCTGCACTGGTTCATAGAGTGAAGTGAACACAAAGTCTGCACCTCGTTCTTCTCCGCAACATTCTTAGCAACAGATAAACGCGATAGCCTTTCTTTTATCAACAACTCGCAAAAGAAAGAATCACAATGACGAAAATAGCGTTTCATAAACCTTTTATTTTTCTAATAATCTTCCAAACATTGGGAAGTTACTTAACCATTGTTGACTGAATCACTCCGAAGACGCGTACCGCTTGCACGCAAACGTAACGTAGTATGTGTGGAAACACAATGGCACATGACGGATCTGTACTGCATACGTGTTGCTCTACGCACCGCATATGTAATGCACACGGAGTATGTGTGGCCCAGGCGTCAGTCTGCACAGCAGTTTAAGCTGATGGCGCTACGTAAGGGGAGGCAGGTTCAGGTCGCTTGTACACGCCCCAATCTCTTGTCTCCTCCCCCACGTCAAATCAGGGACACAAAGCAAGGCGCAAAGAAAAGTGAAGAGCAAAGAGAAAACAGTGTCGCAAGGAAGCGATTGGCTGAAACGCAAATTTAAAGGAGCGATTATAGCCTATTTTTATTTGCAAAACTTTTTTTTTGTTTGCAAACCTTTTTTTTTGTTTGCAAAACTTTTTTTTTTTTTTTTTGCAAAACTTTTTTTTTTGCAAAACTTTTTTTTTGTTTGCAAAACTTTTTTTTGTTTGCAAATATATGTGACCCTACTTTGGCTCCATACAGTAGATCAAATGAAAAATATGTAGAATTACTTTATTTTGTGACAATAATTTTGTTCCTAATCAAATATGAGTTTGTCATAATAAATAAGACGAAAAATACTCCCCCTCCATTGAACCGATTGGTAACGACCAATGAGTCGCACTTTCACCAAAACAACGCGAGTGGTGTTTGAATGGGAGAGCACACGGGTAACTTAACGTACGCCAAAAACGAAGAGAAGCGCTGCACAGCGGACTATATTTAACTGCTGGTCAGAGAGGGATGCAAAAAAAAAAAAGCATGTACTGAGAATGAGGTATGAGAATATTGTGTAATAATAGCTAAGTACACACCATATATGTTAGCTAGCTTATCCATTGCAATGTATTTAGCTATAACTATCAGTATAACAAGTTACCAAAGCAGCCATCTGTTTTGCTAGTTAATTTTTCAAAAGTGTCTGTAATTATCAATGACAAAAGTATTCACATTGATGTTTGTTTTCTTCCTAAAATAATCTGACTTTTGAACGAATTGGATGAATTAATAATTTAAGTGGCTCACTCATTAAAACAGTGAATCGCTGCCGCCTACTGGCGCTTTCAATACTTCAATACTTGTACCCCCAATGTTCAAACCAAATCTACGCCCTTGCCAATCCCGCAGCCCTCAACACTCTCCACTCGACAGTGCATCGTGCAGCGAAGACTTAAGGCAGGTAAGTCAGCAGACCCGCTCGCCTCCCCAGGGTTCTTTCCCTGGTGAGACAGGCGTTCTGCCAGCCACAGAACCTCCCCCAATGGGGGTGATGTTGCAGAACTTCCCTGCTAGGTCACAGCTCCCCAGCTCGTCACGGTGGCTATTAAGGACGATCCGTCTCAGCTAAGCGTTCTAGTTCGCCAGGCGCCCGCCCAAGTTTCGGGACATTCTGCACCTCGTAGAATGGTGTAGTAGTTATTATGTCGGATAGGTTTAGACTTTAAGACTGCGCTGTCTAGAGTTTCATGGCAGAACTATTCGTAGTATACTTGATTTTACTGAGTGAAAAGTTTAAGTATATTTGGGCTATACTTGTACTTAATCTCTTGACTTCTAAGTATACTTGGCTTGTACTTGTGTATATTCTTTTGCTTGAGTAGCCTAGTTAGTAGTGCTCTTCTTATCATTCAGTTTTTTTTTACTTGTCTCGCACCGCACTGTTTGTCGTAGACCCATAAATGAGGTGTAAAATAATCGCACTCCTTTGTTGCTGCCACCAACTAACTTATAATTCCTTTGCAGCACTTTCCAGGGTCACATATGATAATGAAAGTAAGTTCTATCACATGTACATGCAGGTGCACAATGCAGTGCATGCATTTATGTGTATACAAAACGAATAATTGTGCAATTTGTAATTTTATAAATTGTTTATTGTATGTCAGTTTTTACCAAAAAATTCAGTATCCATAAAAAACTGCTGTATAAAATATGATCAATAACAGAGAAAAAAAATTGATATTTGATTTGGCAGATAGTTTGTTTAATAAAAACAGTGTTAATATGAGAGCCCTGAAAATAAACATGAATACTAGGAACAGCTATACAGTAACAGATTAGGTTGTTAGTTACATTAGCCTACGTGTAGGCTAAAGTAATTCAATGATTACAGCCATTGCTTTGCAAAATATATGGTGAGAGAATACAAAGAGAATGATTTGAGACGATGTTTATAGCTGGCATAAATGTAGTTTTAGTTGCATAATAAAGGTTTAGGTGTGATGGCTCTGTGGCATTCCTCATCGCTTGCTCAGTTGCTAGTCTACATAACAACCTAACTTAAATAATAAAATAAAGCTGCAAGCAGCAGTTACAAGGTCAAGCCCAACAAGGCACAAAAGGACATACAGTATGTGTGGACATTGCCGATAATGAGTGTTTGAAAAGCAGATATAAAACCTAAGTAAAAGCATTTACAGCATCAAATCCATTTTAGCGGGCTCGCCATGAAATTGGTTAACGTGGTATACAAAAATACTTAGAACCAATTTCAAGTTTTGTTTAATTATAGGGGCCACCAATTTTTTGTTGTGCCAATAAACCATTGTTTCAAATATGATGAAAATATCTCATTAAGTTTAGAAGTCATAAGTATATATACCCACAAAAGCATATTAGCAAACATTTTTGCATTTATTTGGCCACTTCCCATGGATATTTTGACCAGTTAAACCAGTTAAAGTTCAGTGTTTGCCATGGTGGTTTCGTTTCGATCCGATAAGCGGTTGCAAAGATATTCGTTATTGTTTTTTAAACGCTAAAACGCGATTCCATTAAAAGGCAAAGATATTCGTGATTGTTTTTTAAACGCTAAAACGCGATTCCTTTAAAAGGCAAAACCTGCCATGCCATGTCAGGGCACTGTCCTAATGACCCATACCAAGTTTTGTAAAAATACGCAAATGTGTTAATAAAATACAGCATTTTACTATAATATTCAATATGGCTGACATGAGAAAACTGGAAATCGTTCAATGCCATCCTGAGTCTAACGAGACCAACTTTATGATTTTTGGGCAAACTGTACAGAAGTCATAAGCAAAAATAGCAAATTTTTGTAACTCCGGACCATTAGGTGGCGCTGCGCCAAAACCAAGCATGTTACCTCAGGTAAGGCTTATGTTGAATATAACAAGATTTGTGTCAATACATTAAAGATTGGCAAAGATACAGCATCAAATCCGTTTTGGTGAGCTCTGATGCACCATGATGTTCACTTTTGTTACCTGGGAATGTTCATAAAACATAAAAAAACTGGACATTTTGTATGTTTTTACAACATTTTCAGAAACATGAAACACCTCTAAGGAACGTTCTTATAACAACCTCATCTTTTTAAAGAAGTATTAGGGGTGGTTGGACCTGCTGTGTTATCTATTGTTAATAGTTCACTGCGTACTGGGGATTTCCCCTCTTGCCTTAAGCATTCAGTAATAAGGCCATTACTGAAGAAACCGAATCTCGATCCGACCGATATTGGGAATTTTCGCCCCATTGTTTCGTTGCCCTTTCTGTCTAAAGTACTGGAAAGGGTTGTACTTCATCAGTTATCTGCATTCCTCTCAGACCATGCTGTTGGTGACAGGTTTCAGTCAGGGTTCAGAGCTCGGCATAGCACTGAAACAGCTCTTCTTAAAGTGTCCAACGACCTTCTGCTGACATTAGATGCAGAGAACTCCCCTATCTTAATCTTATTGGATTTAACAGCGGCTTTTGATACAATCCATCATAAGATTCTTTTAGATTGTTTACAGCATGAAGTGGGGATTAATGGCAATGCTTTACGCTGGTTTTCCTCTTATCTATCTAATAGGTCGATTTCAGTCACGATTGGTAATCATTCTTCCCCTACAGCCCCGGTATTCTGTGGTTTACCTCAAGGGTCTATTCTTAGTCCAACCCTGTTCTCATAATATATGTTACCCTTGGGATCTATTTTTAGGAAATTTGGGATTACCTATCACTGCTATGCTGACGACACGCAAATGTATGCCCCGCTAAACCCAGTGGATAAGTCCTGCTCTACATTGGTCCAGTGCCTGACTGAAATAAAAGCATGGTTGGCGAAGAATTTTCTCCACTTGAATGAGTCTAAAACCGAAGTGATTGTGTTTGGACCTTTAAACTCCAATCCACTAATCTCTAGTCATCTAGGGTCGCTGTCCCAAAACATTCATCCTCATGCTAAAAACTTGGGTGTTGTTTTTGACTCCGAGATAAACTGTGTGAAACAAGTTAATTCAGTGTTGAAAACTTGCTTCTATTTTATTCGGTTGATAGCTAAGATAAAACCTATGGTGTCAACGAGTGATTTAGAGAAGATCATCCATGCTTTTGTGTCAACCAGGCTGGACTATTGCAATTCTTTGTATTTAGGGCTGCCTCACTCAGCATTAAATAGGCTACAGCTCGTGCAAAATGCAGCTGCCAGATTATTGACCGGAGGGAAGAGGAGTGACAGAATAACCCCTATTTTAACTAAATTGCATTGGTTACCGGTGATCCATAGGATTGATTTTAAGGTGTTAGTCCTGATTTTTAAAACTCTTAATGGAATTGGTCCAGTATATATGTCAGATTTGATCACCCTCTATAATCCGGGAAGAAACCTTAGATCGGCCGATAAACTACTGCTACAGGTTCCTCCGTCCAGATTAAAGAGGAAGGGGGACCGGGCCTTCTCAATAGCAGGACCTCGCTTATGGAATAACTTTCCGTTAGCAATACGCGCTGTTCCTACTCTCTCTCTCTTCAAATCGGCTTTGACTAAGCACTTCCTTAGCTTGTCGTCTGATCCTGATTAAGTTGGCTCCGGCAAAGTATTGTTGTATTCTAAGCAGGCTTAGGAGAGTTATATTAGTTGTAGTGTCTTAATGTATTTCTGTATGTGTGTAGATGCATTGTTATTTTTAATCTGTATTTGTCTGTCTGTTTTGAACAGTGGATGTAATGTACAGCACTTTGGGCAGCCCTTGTGGCAGCAGAAATGTGCTATATAAGAAATAAACCAACCAACCAACCAACCTTCTGTTAGCCGGGTTGTGGCTGCAGAGGAAGGCATTACTCATGTATTTAGAATAATGCTTTTCTGAGCTTCCATGACTGATCTTGTTGCTGTAAAAGTTCTACATTACTGTGTCAGACCACAATCTAATTTTCCAAAATGTATTGAGCTACCAGATCAAAATCTGCCCTTTAACACTGACCCTGTTCCACTTTCTCTTTTCTCACCCTTGAATTTGAGTTTTCCTGTAAGTCTTAGCTAGTTTAAGCTGGTTTAGTTGGTTATTTATTCAAAACTCTCCTCAAACCATACAAGTCTAACCATACTTTTATAAGACGTGATAATGAAGACTAGGGCTGGGTATCGAGTTTGATCCTTTCCTTGCCTCAATACCGTGGAGTATCAAAAAACGTATTGTCGTTCGATACCACATTTCAATACCAATAGCACCAATACAAAATTTGTGGCAAGATAATTGTTATGGATTGTGAGAAAGGACCCAAAAGCGAAATGCAAGAAAGAAGTCTTTAATAAAGATAAAGCAACAGTCCAAAAAACAGAAATCCTCTTCAGAGATAAATTCCAGCAACAGCCGTCAACACAATAAGGCTTATAAAAATATCCTCATGACAAAAAACAAAAACTCAGCAAACGGAACAGGTCTGGCGACGTGAAGCCTCAGTCTCTCAGGGGAGGTACAACACACGTCTGGCAGGTGGATAACTCAGGCTAGCAGACATCAGCAGGAAAACTGGACAGAGTACAAAGCAACCCGATAATCAGCAAACACAGGGTCATAAATAGTACAGACCGGATACAGACAGGACTCCGACTAGACAGGAACATAGACCGACGAGAAAGCCTATGCGTAGATGACTCTTGGAAATAATCCGGCAACGAAGCAGGGAAATGGGAAGCTAGAAGTAGCAAACACAATCAGAGGGAAAGGAGAACAGGTGTGAGAAAATGAACAAATGCTGATAGCAAACTAGAAACAGCTGAGAAGAGTGAAACCAGTAGAGGGAGACAAAGATGGATACCAGAACCATAACAGTACCCCCTCCTTCAACGAGCGCCCCCTGGCGCTCCCAAAGGAGGAGCCTGGTGGGCATGGAGGAAATCATCAATGAGCGAGCGGTCCAGGATATCCCGGGAGGGAACCCAGCTTCTCTCCTCCGGGCCATACCCCTCCCGGTCCACTAAGAACTGGTGACCACGACCCCGGCGGCGCATATTAAGGAGTTTACGAACCCTGTAAACCGGGGCTCCCTCAACACGAACGGAAGACAGGGTGGGGCGAAGGGGAGCACGTACGACAGGCTTGATGCACGACACGTGAAAGACCGGGTGGATACGACGTAGGTTGGGAGTCTGACAGTAACTGGGTTGATAATCTTAACGATCCGAAACGGACCAATAAACCAGGGAGCCAATTTGCGGGAAACAGACTGGAGTGGCAAGTTAAGGGTGGAAAGCCACACTCTCTGACCACAAATATATCTAGGGCTCTTGACACGTCGCTTGTTAGCGGTTCTTTGGGTACGAACCTTAGTCTGACAGAGGGCTGACCTCACCCTTCTCCAAGTACGTTTACAACGTTGCATAAAAGCCTGGACGGACGGCACGTTAGATTCAGTGTCCTGAGAAGAAAACAGGGGGGGTTGATACCCCAGGCAGCAATGAAACGGCGACAGACCGGTGGCGGACGTGGGCAGGGAATTATGGGCATATTCTGCCCAGGGAAGCTGCTCAGCCCAGGACGCGGGGTTACGAAAAGCTAGGCTGCGTAAGATACGACAGACAACCTGATTGGCTCGTTCCGCCTGACCATTAGTCTGTGGGTGAAAACCCGACGAAAGACTGACGGAAGCACCGATTAAACGGCAAAATTCCCTCCAAAACTGGGACGTGAATTGAGGACCCCTATCAGAAACCACGTCCGAGGGAAGACCGTGAAGCTTGAAAACCTGACTGACCATAATCTGAGCCGTCTCCTTGGCAGAGGGGAGTTTAGCGAGTGGAACGAAATGAGCTGCCTTAGAAAAACGATCGACGACAGTAAGTATCACAGTATTACCCGCCGACGGAGGAAGCCCAGTGATAAAATCAAGGGCGATGTGTGACCAAGGACGTGACGGGGAGAGGTCTGAGGAGACCCGCAGGAGGAGAGTTACTTGGCTTAGTCTGAGCACACACGGCACAAGAGGCAACAAAGTGACGCGTCTCCCGTTCAAGTGTGGGCCACCAAAAACGTTGGCGAATACTAGCGAGGGTACCCCTAACGCCGGGATGGGTAGTCAATTTGGACGTGTGACCCCACTGAAGGACCGCTAAATGTGCAGAAACGGGAACGAAAAGGCGATCCTTAGGAACGTTACGCGGAGAGGTGGAGTGAGAAAGAGCACGCTTAACCAGTCTCTCGATTCCCCAGATGGCAGCGCCAACCACGCGACCCTGAGGAATAATAACCTCCTGGGTCGAGGGGAGCTCAGAGGAATCGAAAAGACGGGAAAGAGCATCCGGTTTCACATTTTTGGAACCAGGGCGGTACGAAATAGAGAAATCGAAACGAGCAAAAAACAAAACTTGGCTAAAGTTACGTATGAAACGTCGATAAAAATTAGCAAAGCCAAGGAAACGCTGAAGCGCAACGCGAGTGTCAGGGACTGGCCAATCAGTAACCGCCTGAACCTTAGTAGAGTCCATGCTAATCCCCTTTGCCGAGATAACAGACCCGAGAAAAGTAACTGAGGGCGCGTGAAAAGTACACTTCTCAGCCTTAACAAAGAGTCGGTTCTCCAGAAGGCGCTGGAGGACCCGGCGTACGTGTTGTACGTGAACTTGGAGAGAGGGAGAAAAAATCAGAATGTCGTCAAGATACACAAAAACAAAAATATTAAGCATATCTCTAAGAACGTCGTTAATCAAAGCTTGAAAAACAGCAGGAGCGTTGACAAGACCGAACGGAAGGACGCGATATTCAAAGTGTCCTAAAGGAGTATTAAACGCTGTCTTCCATTCGTCTCCCTCCCTAATGCGAACTAAATGGTAAGCATTGCGAAGATCCAACTTTGTGAAGACCTTTGCTCCCTGCAAGAGCTCAAAGGCTGATGACATAAGCGGCAACGGATAGCGATTCTTAACGGTTATGTCATTCAGCCCCCGATAATCAATACAGGGACGCAAAGAACCATCCTTCTTCTTCACAAAGAAGAATCCCGCACCGGCGGGAGAGGAGGAAGGAACAATCGTGCCGGCGTCAAGGGAGTCGGATAGATACCTCTCTAACGCTTCTCGCTCAGGAAAGGACAAAGAGTATAGCCTGCCACGGGGCGGGGTTGTGCCGGGAAAGAGCTCTATACTGCAATCGTAGGGACGGTGGGGGGGGGAGAAGTAGCCCGGGAACGACTGAAAACCGCCCGCAGATCGAGATACTCCTCCGGGACCCCAGTCAAATCACCCGGTTCCTCCTGAAAAACAGAGACAGAAGAGACAGGAGGGACTGCGGACGTTAAACACTCGACATGACAGGACAAATTCCAAGAAAGAATAGTGCCCAATTAATGTGAGGATTATGTTTTACTAGCCAAGGGTGCCCTAAAACTACAGGGAAGAAAGGAGAGTGAAAAATCAAAAAAGAAAGAATCTCGTGGTGGTTACCAGAAACAGTGAGAGATAAAGGAACGGATTCACAGAGTACCCGAGGAAGGGCGCTACCATCCAGGGTGAAAAGGGGTGTGGCCTCCTCACGTTCCCTCAAAGGAATACCTTGCTCCAGGGCCCATGCCTTGTCGATGAAATTCCCCTCCGCCCCTGAGTCAAACAAGGCGTGACACGAGACCGAGAAACCCGGCCAGTGAAGCGTGATAGGGATGGTAGTGCAGGACTTGGGGGAGAGATCAGAGAAGTTGCGCTCGCCAGTAACCCCTCTACTGGCGAGCGTTGGCTTTTAACGGGCATGTAGGAACGAAGTGACTGGCCGAGCCGCAATATATGCATAAACGGTTGACGATTCTGCGTCCACGTTCCTTAGCTTAGATGCGAAGACCCCCCAGCTGCATGGGCTCAGACTCAGAGCTGGCGGAGGTGGGCGCTGATGCGTCGGAAGGGGCGAGAAGTAGGGCGGTCTCCATGCCTCGGGAGCGGCGACGGAGATCAAAACGCTTATCTATGCGAATGGCTAGGTCAATGAGAGGGTCAAGAAGCTTGGGTACCTCACTGGCAATAACTTCATCCTTAATGTCAGCGTTCAGTCCCTCCAGAAAACGAGCGACCAGAGCAGGCTCGTTCCAACCGCATGTGGTGGCTAGGGTGCGAAACTCAACACAGAAGTCCGCGGCGGACCGTCTTCCCTGACGGAGGGTGGAAAGGATGCGGGATGCTTCGTCCCCGTGAGCAGAGCAATCAAATACGCGTATCATCTCCTCCTTAAACAGATCAAACTGATCAATGCACTCAGCCCCAGCCTCCCAGGTAGCGGTACCCCACTCACGTGCCCGTCCGGTAAGGAGCGAAATGACGTAAGCAATCCGGGCTCGATCCCTTGAGTAAGTGGCTGGCTGAAGAGAGAAAACCACCTCGCATTGAGTCAAAAAGGAACGACACTCTGTTGGCTCACCAGCGTAACAGGGCGGGTTGTTTATTCTGGGCTCAGGAGTCTCTGGTGTTCTAGAATGAGTAGGTTGATCTCGATGAAGCTGAAACACTTGTATGGAAAGATCTGACATCTGGGCGGCCAGGGTCTCAACGGCGTGTCTGGCTGCGGATAGTTCCTCATCATGCCTTCCGAGCATCGCCCCCTGGAGTTCGACAGCCGTCTGAAGAGGATTCTCCCTCGCTGGGTCCATGTTGGCCGGATTATTCTGTTATGGATTGTGAGAAAGGACCCAAAAGCGAAATGCAAGAAAGAAATCTTTAATAAAGATAAAGCAACAGTCCAAAAAACAGAAATCCTCTTCAGAGATAAATTCCAGCAACAGCCGTCAACACAATAAGGCTTATAAAAATATCCTCATGACAAAAAACAAAAACTCAGCAAACGGAACAGGTCTGGCGACGTGAAGCCTCAGTCTCTCAGGGGAGGTACAACACACGGCTGGCAGGTGGATAACTCAGGCTAGCAGACATCAGCAGGAAAACTGGACAGAGTACAAAGCAACCCGATAATCAGCAAACACAGGGTCATAAATAGTACAGACCGGATACAGACAGGACTCCGACTAGACAGGAACATAGACCGACGAGAAAGCCTATGCGTAGATGACTCTTGGAAATAATCCGGCAACGAAGCAGGGAAATGGGAAGCTAGAAGTAGCAAACACAATCAGATGGAAAGGAGAACAGGTGTGAGAAAATTAACAAATGCTGATAGCAAACTAGAAACAGCTGAGAAGAGTGAAACCAGTAGAGGGAGACAAAGATGGATACCAGAACCATAACAATAATTGCTGCCAAAATGGGCAGCACGACAAATCTGATGAAGCGCTGCCTGAAGGAAGATCGAGGAAGAGCACTCATCCTCTCTCTCTCACTCTCTGTCACACCTGGAGGCTACTGCCAATGACCGTCCTTCAACATGCCCAACAAACTACGAAGGTAGCGGCGTTATGATTGGGACTCTGACAGGTGAGGCTAACATTTAACAAACAAACACAATCACATTTTTGTATCGGTCCATGCATTTGTACTAATTAAGTGAATGTTTCTGTGTGCGGTGATTTAGTCATTCTTTGCTGTTGGAATATATCACATCATGTAATGTGGACAACATTTCTACATGTTATGCTTGGTGAAGTAGGTATTTCTTCCACTTATCGTCCTATAAACAAAATGTAAAGAGAATGTTTAAAAATGAAAAAACCCAGCTCTAGCACGTGATCTTTAGTATAATGTTTATTAGATTTATGGCCAGCTGACGATACAGCAGCTTTATGATACGTATGTGCACGCGGTCTTTATAACACTTTGCAGTTCGCTTTTAAATATAAAAAATATGATTTACCACATCTTTAAATAAAATACAATCAAAATCACGTAAAGATACTGAAAGACCCTTCATAATTTTCAAATTGCTCATTGGTTTACTGTCACAACAACTGAATCAATCAAGTTGTTCAACTAAATAAGCTGTGCTTTAGACCAATTAACAATGAAAAAAGTTAGCGTCTGGGTGATGAAACAATTCAGAAGACACAAGAAATATTTATGTAGTCATGAAGTCGACAAATAATTATTTAGAGACTTTGGACAGGCCATTTCGCGCTGGCATGAGCGCCGCCATGAAGTTATAAATGTGGTTAACGGCGGCACTGTCTTGTGCATCTGTCTGGATTAAAATTGTTGCAGGCTTGACTGTTTGGAGTGAAAGTGGAATTTCAATTATAGAAATCTGTGGCCATTGATGTTTGCTTGATGTGGGACATAACTGTGGTGAATCCATGCATGGGTTGATCGGTAGGCAAGCTGTGGTGGAGTGAGCAATGGGAACATCGGCCTATATGATTTTATGGATATGTCTATAATAGGGACAGTGCTCAAAGAGCAGAGGAGCAGACTAGGGTTGTCACAATATCGTAAACATGTCTTACGATACTATACCAGCTAGAGTCTCACAATGTCAAGAAGTATCAAGATACTGCCCAGCTAGCATGGATATGTCTGTAACACATCCGCCAAAGATCTGGAAAACATCTGTGGAAAAACGTCTGCCAAACATCTCGGAAAGAGCAGTTTTACATCCATTTTAAAACATAAAGATCCTTTACATGTCTACATGACATCTAACCGCAGACGTCCCCGAGATGGTTTGCAGATGCACAAACTATGTCTTGCAGATGAAAATGCAGATATTTTCGTGGCCTAATGGTTAGAGAGACAGACTCGTGACCAGAAGGTTGCCGGGTTCAATTCTCAGGGCTGGCGGATAATGACTTGACTTCTGGGTGTAAGTGTGCTCACGACTTGCAGTGCGTGTGTTCACTGCTCACTAGATGTGTTAAAGCCAGAGGTTATATTTCGGGTAAGGGTCACCATCTGACAAATATAAACCTTAACAGTTTAATACTAACTATAGTACATTCTGTATTCCACAATGCTTTTAATTAAATGTCCAATGGTTCATCTATACAACAATGACAGGCTTACTTTTAAATGTGAAATCAAAACTGGCGGCAGGTGGCAGCAAATCAGTCAGTAAATCATTCAACCAATTCGGTCAACAAGTCCAGTGACTGAATCATTGATTCATACGACTCATTCAATACGTCAATTAATTTAGAAAACGAAACACCACTGTTTGTTGTTCAGAGAAACTTTCTTCCTTTTGTGGTCCGGAATAATGCTATGAGTTTTCGTTGGGGAGTGCGTAAGGGCCCCTGCAGCTCCGGCTTGCTTTGTTATCAGCTTTGCACACGGAGACTTTGACTTTGTTCTCGGACATAGCAGTGATTGGGTGGACTAATGCTTAAAACAGTCGAGAGAATAAAGGTAAGGTGGCTTGTCTATATTTATAGGGGCTTACTCTTACACTGATGGGATAGATGATGTTATCACTGATGACAAGCAACTGTGTAATTATTTGCACATGCTCCTCCAAAACTTTGCTAAAATAAATACAACTTTATCAAATGGACAAATTAGTTATGCTATAATCATTGACAAAGCCTGCCCTTTTATTCTCACAAAAAATAATATGTTAATATAAAAAAATATTTATGAGTTGCACATAATAAATAATTTATTTAAGAAAGTTCTTCTCTTAAGAACGGTTTTGTGAATCCTGCCCCAGATTTTTAGTGAAGCTGACCCAATAGACAGAAGAAACATTTTGCTGGTTATTGAAAACCCTTTATTAGCCATATTACTAAAATGCACATTTAAATGAACAGTATGCCCATATAATTACATTTAATTATTTTGTACTTTGGGTAACAAACAACTTTAACAAGAAATCATAAATATGCACGTACAATGTACACAAGGTAAACACAAACTGCAAAAAATAATAACATTGTAAATGTGCAACAACAAATAACATAACTAACATATTTAATGTGTTGTAATGTTATGCCATACGGGACCGGGGGCACTGAGCTTGGATTAACGGAGCCAGTGGGGCTATAACAGCCTTAGCCAACGTGTTGGCCCGCATGGTTGCATTGAATTTTGGTAATGTGTTGTAATGGTATGCCATACGGGAACCGGGGACACTGAGCGAGCATTAACAGTGTGGGTAGTCGTGGCCTAATTATGGCTACGAAGAACACAAAATGAAGAATACCCCTGGAGTCTGCGGGAGCAGGGGCGCAAGAGAACTTATGGATGCATGACACGGCAACAGACCTAGGAATGGCAATGACAAAGAACCAGGAGATCAAAAAGGATCAAACCAGGACAACCTTCTACAAAGATCCTTACGAGTTTGTCAGTGACATCTTTAGCAAGAAGAAAACTGGGACCCATAAATTACCTATAACAGATCTTGAGGAACACCTCCGGAAGTCTCATTCTGATAATCAGAGGCATGAAGCAATCTCCATTTCAGAGGACATGCCACCAATTCAGCTACCAGAACACCAGATGGACACATGGCCCCCTAAATGGAGCGAAGTTGAGAGTGCAGTAAAACGGGCTCCTGGACCCAAGGGTATTCCATACAGTCTCTAGAAGAATATCCCTGGAGTGTTGAGGTACCTTTGGAGATTAATGGCTGTGGCATGGAAAAAGCAAGTGATACCAAAGGTCTGGATAAGGGCAGGAGGCACACTGATCCCCAAGGAGAAAAACTCCACAACTATTGACCATTTTTCGCCAAATTAGCTTTTTGAATGTTGAAGGTAAGATTTTCTTCAGTGTTGTGGCCAGTAGACTCTCAGCATTCCTGAAGACAACTTAATTGACACTTCAGTGCAGAAGGCAGGCATATGGGGTTTCTCAGGATGTTTGGAGCATGCTGGCACCAGTTGCAAATTACAAAAAAAACGAGAAAAGACATGCATGTTTTTTATAGATCTTATCAATGCCTTTGGATCAGTGCCACATGAGGACACCCTTTGACTACAGTTGTTCACCTGTTTAGTAAAACACAGGCAAGATCAGTGTCTCTGTCTAGTTAAAATGTGTCACACAGCTCTCTCCATGTAGGAAATTGATCCTAGTTTTATCTCTTTCGATTATATCTTCTTTCCCAAACTATTCTTGGATCATTTGGTTTACCCGCATGTCTTTGTTGACAGAACCACCTGCAAACGGTAAAGAATAATTGTGCTCCATAACGACTACGCAAAACAAGATAGTTGCTTGATAGACGCTACAAACAGGGGTGCAGATGGGATTTTTTTAACTGGGGGGACCAAGCTGTTAGCAAATGATTTCACCTCAGTTAGTTATTTTGCATAATTTGGGCTTTAACAAGTGCTCAAGTACTTACTTTGCATAATTTTGTCTAATGGTTTGCACTAAAATTAACTGTGTTAATTCGCTATTTGCCACTGTCCACTCACCTTATAGTCATGCTCTCCATGTTGTGCTGTGTTTGCTAACTGCAAGACTATACAAATAAATAATAAAAATGATCTGCCACATCTGGGAAAAGTCAACAGGCATAGGATACGTAAATTGTTTGGTTTTTGAAAAAAAAACAGGTGATTGTTTTTTGTCTCTTCATTGCCTTGTGTGGCAGTTATGCAGTTCATTTATTTCAGTTCACCAGCTCAGTCATATACGATGGCATTTGATCACTATGGTCACAGCTAATACAGTCACAATTGAGGCAGCTAATAGCTAGTCATAGGACCCCAGGGGCAGGATCAGGAGTCGTAGCAGGCTAGACACAAACTGTGGCCCAATTTTGGGGCTGCTACCTTCTATGGTCGCAGACTTAAAACGAGGACTTTGTCTTCAAAGCACACAGCCTCAAAAGTCCAAGAACTGAAATAAGACGGGCTATCTTCGCAGAGGATTTCCTAGTTGCGTCACCTGCTGCTCATGTTGCATGGTGACAGCAGCAGGACACAGCAGTGACATTCTGACTTTTTTAAACAAATAGAGAGCAATTATATTTTATTTAAGAGAATATTACATGTTTCTGAAGTTTAAAACAGCCCAACAGTATATTAAATTAACCAACCTTAGAAATTTAAAACACATAAATGCACCAATAAGGTTAATGAACTGTAACACCGGCAGTATCAGTTCCGACCACGCCCCATGCACCAGCGCCTCTTCAAACACTTCCCCGCACTCTCTCACTGGACGCAATCATCCACACCACATATAACCAGCACTCTCCCATTCATCATTGTCAGGTCTAGTTGTTTCAATGTTACAGAGATACTTACCTCTGACTCCCGTGGATGTATATTGTTTATTGTACCCGTGGATGTTCCTTGTTTACTGTACCCATGGAGGTTTACCTGTTCCTTATTCCCATGGATGTTTCCTCTCTCGGGATAGCCAAAGCTGTGAAGGATACATTGCATAGAAAATGCAACCTTCACAGCCCCCGAATCGGGACACAACTACAAAGAGCACAATGCATGTAAAAGTCGGTGGCAGCACCATCGTGTGTGTTTATTGTCAACAGAACAGCGTGTATTGAGAACATAATAACAAAGTAATGGTGACCAGTAGATTATTATTGAGCGTCAGCCCCGACCCGTTTCCTAAGCAGTGACGGCAAAATAATAAAAGAGGCTAATGTACATAGCAGAATACCGTATTATTCCTCATATTTACCGATTTTTGTCGCCTTTAGTAGGGAGAGTGAGGGGGAAGGATCGGAATCTGAGGGGGTCATGTCCCACCCATCCCCAGTGCCATCTGCGTGCCTGGCTACAAACTAATACTTTCACATTCCTACGCGAGACTGTGTTGTCATGGTTTCTACGGCAGTAGAAGTAGGCAGTAAGAGCAGAAACCGAGGGTAACACCAGAGACTGTGATATAAGGGACATGCAAGGTCTGGAGAAAGCGTAAAGGCTTACACAAATCACGTGAGGCACCTCAGCCAATCATATAACAGCCTCTAGTCTCCTTTCCTGCATTCCACAGAAGGTTGCACGCTTTGCATCTAGTGTTTTTAGTAACACGGATATGACGCCATTGACAGACGACTACCAGACACGGTCCATGTCACTGGTTAAAATGGCGGTTTTGTAACGATTTACAAATAGTTGGATACATTTGATATATTGTAAATACTCAACTGAACAAAATATATAACACTGGCCTAGTGGTTTTTGTATATTTTACTGCAAAAAAGTTACAAACTGTACGTTTAAAGACGTCGAACAGCTCAGGCGAGAGACAGACTGCGGACTGCGGATAATACAGCACTTCATGGGAAGCTGTAGCCCAGGTGCTTCCAATTTGGCTTGCTGCCATGCCTGATGAGGCAAATTTCAATGTATGAGCTCATATTGTCTCACGCCAAGCACCTGGAGAGATTGGCGAGTACAAATGAGAAAATGGCCTGGGCTGTATGGGCTGTTTGGGAATGAAGCTATTTCTCTTCCCATGTTAAGCCTCGTGGAGGAATATTAATGCACCAAAACAAGGCTGGAGATGTCGCTCAAAAAATCCTGTGATCCAGAGATGCTGCTCCAACATTAGCAACCGGGAGGAAATGGAACCCAGCAACAGCGGTAGCAGATGTGAAGGCAGTCCTCAGACACAGGGACATTGTGGGACAAGTTCAATAGGGCACAGGAGGACTTGGTTTGGAATCAACCAGACCCACATTGTCAGGCTGAGGCCCGAACCCGAGATGTTGGGGTGGTGCTCAGACTTACTACCACTGGGCCACAGGAGATATGTGGAATCCAACAAGCAGAGACAGTCACATAGAAAAATAATGATGGGTTTATTTTCCACAAAAAATTATAATAATCCTCAAGGCAAAATTAATCCACAGAGAACGTCAACTAAAGGTAATCCAAAAAACAAAAAATCCTCAAAAAACAAAAGGCCACAAGGCAGGGAGAATAATCCAAAAGAGTTTGAGATAACAAAAATTTAACAATAACCAAGCGAGGACTGAAATAACCAGAGCCTCTTAAATAGGCAAACATCAATGGGACACAGGTGCAGGTAATTACTCAAATTACAGGTCTCGACAGAGGCTAGAGATAGTACCAGATAGTGACCTCTAGCGGTAAAAAATTAAGTCCAGGGCAGAACCCTCACACACATGGTGAAAGCTATACCAAAAGAACAGCGTTACCTGGTGGTGGAGGCGGTTCGACATCAAGAGGAAGCGAGTAGATGCCCCAGAGCAGTCTCTCAAGCCCAGCAAGGCTGCTGGATGAGATGGGAAGGCATTGAATGGCGCAAAATTACTTGGAGTGAGCTGTGGAGTATGGAAACAAACATACTAAGTTTCATCGTCAGTGTCACATATAATGTACTGCCCTCACCAACAAATTTGCACGTATGGTGTGATCTTCAGGGTGTCCACTGCTCACCACATGATCACTGGGGTCCCTCAGGGATCGGTGTTAGGACCACTGCTTTTTTCCAACAACACAACATCCTTGGGACCCATCATACAGGCACATGGCTTCTCGTATCACTGTTATGCTGACGACACCCAGATCTACATCTCGTTTCAACCAAGACGATACCACTGTAGCAGCTCGCATTACAGCCTGCCTCGAGGACATCTCAGCTTGGATGAAAGGGAATCACCTCCAGCTGAACCCTGCCAAGACAGTACTACTCGTGTTTCCGGCACACCCCACGGTGCAACACGATCTCAACATCCATCTTGGCAATACCACACTCCCTCCTTCCAAAACAGCCAGGAATCTCGGAGTCATATTTGATGAGCAGCTGTCCTTCAATGATCACATTGCAAAGACAAACACGCTCATGCCGATATGCCTTATTCAACATTAGAAAGGTTAGACCCTATCTCACTGAGCATGCGGCACAACTCCTTGTCCAGGCCAGTAATCTCAAGGTTGGACTACTGCAATGCTCTCCTTGCTAGTCTTCCTGCAAAAGACTTGCTAGTCTTCCAACAGCCCAAAAGGGCTCATGTGACCCCCCTTTTCATCTCTCTCCACTGGCTACCGGTTGAAGTCCGTATCAGATTCAAGTCACTAATGCTTGCCTACAGGACTGTCACTGGATCTGCATCGGCTTACTTTCACACCCTCTTGCACTCCTACACCCCATCAAGATCCCTGCGTTCAGCAAACCAGCGGCGTCTTGTATTGCCTTACCATAAGGGCAGGAAATCGCTTTCCCGCTCATTTTGCTTCACAACTCTTTCCTGGTGGAACATTCTCCTAACTCGGTCAACCACATCTCTTACAACATTCCAAAAACTACTTAAAATCCATCTCTTCTGTGAATACTTGACAGACAAAAAAAAAAAAACCTTTCTCTCAACAGGTAGTGGTCTAGCTTTTGTTGAAACCAGTAAATTTGTATTGGCACCCATTGCATTATGGCTCCTATATGACATATCGCGTATTGCTCCCTAAACTCTTTGTAAGTCGCTTTGGATAAAAGCGTCTGCTAAATGTAAATGTAAATGAACAGGATCCAGCCACATGTGTGCAGCTCCAGCAAACCTTAAACATATTCTTGTGGGATTTAAGAAGAGCTTGACACAGGGGAAATACACATGGCGCCACAATTAAGTACCAAGGTGCTTGGCTGCAGCATTGGAGACCAAGAGAGTGGCATCAAATACCATCCCCCACAACACCCAGCCTAAAAAAGGCAACCCTTTATCCGTGAGGGGCAGAAAAAGTGGACCAAGCCCAAGCCAGGGATAGGGAAATGCAAGGTGACTTACCCTTGGAAATAGTGACCAATCTGCGGACGGACAAGGTTCTGTGATCCGACTCCAGTAGGACGTCATCATAATTGAGTTGACTGTACCTTAGGAAGAGGCCATTAACTAAGCCTTCGAAAGAAAGAATCTACGGTATGCTAACTTGGCAGCTGAGGCAGAAGATCAGGGCATGGACAGTGAAAGTGTTCCCGGTGGAAGTGGGCTGCAGGGGCTTTGTGGCCAATTCCACTACAAGGCTGCTTTAGGAAGTGGGGATCAGAGGACAGGCCAATGGAGGGTAGTCAAAGAACTTGCCACTGTTACTGAGAGAAGCAGCCACTGGCTGTGGTTGAAACGGATGGACACAGTATGGGCTGCCATATGTCGTGTTTTGTTATGTTATGCCATACGAAACCGGGGGAGCTGAGCATGCATTCACAGTGCCAATGGGGCTAGAACAGCCTTAGCCAACGGGTTGGTGCATATGGTTACGATGAGGTGTGGTAATGTGTTGTAATGTTCTGCCATACTGAGCCAGGGGCACTGAGCATGCATTAATGTGCCAGTGGAGCTAGAACAAATATGAGTGTTATTCAAGTTCAAACTGAGAATATAGCTGCAAGCAGCAATTAAGGGGCCAATCCCCCATGATGCAGAAAGCATAGAACTTTCACAGAGCATCTCCATATATATATGCACACGCTACACAAGATGGATTGTGGTTTAGCAAGTGACGCCACTCAGCTGACATACAACCAAGCAGCCATGACAGCAACTTTACAGAGCTGCAAGTAGCAATATGGCCCAATCACAGAAGGTGCATAAATGACAGGGCAGAGAAAATTAACAGAAATACTGTACAGTGTACATAAAAAACAGAGAGCATAAGTTACAATTGACTCAAGATAGAGTTATTTTATACAATGAGATTAGTTTAATGCGAGATGGAGACAATGTCACAGAAACAGTCAACTTTTAAGTGGTATTTCACATATATTACATGTATTTCATATATTTCAAAGAATATTCCCAAGGGACACAGTAATCTGTGCAGTAATTTTTATACACCTCAGTCCAAATATTGAACGATTTGTAAAAGGACTAAGTGAAAAACTGGTTCGGGTCTTACTCTATATTCATTTTGCGAACCGCCACGCCACAAATCCTCCCCACCACGACTACAGTGACACACTGTTTCCCATTCATTCCTAATTTGCGCGGCCATTGCTGCTAAATTAGCGACTTTTCCGACCCCTTTAGTGACTTTTGTTCAGATAGATTGAACAAAATGCTAGATTTTTATAATGACAAATCTAGCATATTTTCGGATTAACCGTTGCTTTCATTCAGTGAGAAAATGTCAGTACTGCCTCGTAGCACAAGGTCACGCGTTCGCGGCACATGGATTGTTTCTCTTAGCGTCTACTCTGAGGAGTGATCGGGAGGGAGAAGCAGCACATTCAGTTCACGGTACGGCAGCTGGCTTGTGAATGAAAGTGTGAATGAAGCAGCGTTTCCAAAACCTGTTACTGAAAGTGACTGACATCAACTGTTTGGATATATAAGAACGAACACAGTTCGTCGGTTAATAAACACATGGTTACAAAGAAGGATCTGTGTGCCCTATACCCTCCTTCTTTTGCTGATAGTGTATCAATATTGATTTTACATGTTTGACCTCATGTGATTGGACAATTCTTAACCGTTTCACAGGAATAATTTTCTTGCCCAGAACCCCGGTACGAAAAATACAAACCCGATTCCAAAAAAGTTGGGACACTGTACAAATTGTGAATAAAAACAGAATGCAATGATGTGGAAGGAAGTTTCAAATTTCAATATTTTATTCAGAATACAACATAGATGACATATCAAATGTTTAAACTGAGAAAATGTATCATTTTAAGGGAAAAATAAGTTGATTTTAAATTTCATGGCATCAACACATCTCAAAAAGTTGGGACAAGGCCATGTTTACCACTGTGTGGCATCCCCTCTTCTTTTTATAACAGTCTGCAAATGTCTGGGGACTGAGGAGACAAGTTGCTCAAGTTTAGGAATAGAAATGTTGTCCCATTCTTGTCTAATACAGGCTTCTAGTTGCTCAACTGTCTTAGGTCTTCTTTGTCGCATCTTCCTCTTTATGATGCGCCAAATGTTTTCTATGGGTGAAAGATCTGGACTGCAGGCTGGCCATTTCAGTACCCGGATCCTTCTTCCACGCAGCCATGATGTTGTAATTGATGCAGTATGTGGTCTGGCATTGTCATGTTGGAAAATGCAAGGTCTTCCCTGAAAGAGACGATGTCTGGATGGGAGCATATGTTGTTCTAGAACTTGGATATACCTTTCAGCATTGATGGTGCCTTTCCAGATGTGTCAGCTGCCCATGCCACACGCACTCATGCAACCCCATACCATCAGAGATGCAGGCTTCTGAACTGAGTGCTGATAACAACTTGGGTTGTCCTTGTCCTCTTTAGTCCGGATGACATGGCGTCCCAGTTTTCCAAAAAGAACTTCAAATTTTGATTCGTGTGACCACAGAACAGTTTTCCACTTTTTTCCACATTTCAAAATGTCTCACTTTCAACATTTGATATGTTATCTATATTCTATTGTGAATAAAATACAAATTTATGAGATTTGTAAATTATTCCATTCCTTTTTTTACTCACAATTTGTACTGTGTCCCAACTTTTTTGGAATCGGGTTTGTACAAGTTTAGAAGTTTAGACTGCATCAACGTCATTTAGAAATGCTCAGCAACAGTGATAGAGGACGAGCTTTACTCGCCCTTAGTATAAAGCGTTTACAATGCACGCTAGCAATGCGACAAAAGCAGAGAACCCACTATAATCAGTGATGCTATTTGCATTGGTAAGTAATAAAGTAATGCCTATTATTGTTGTTTTTCTGTTTTCTGTGTGTAATTCTGTAGTACACTAATAAACTGTAGTAAATTTTAAGGTGCTGTTATATTTTATTGAAAATATGGGTTTTTATAAAAGCTTTCAATAGCACTAACTATAGTTGTTGTGATAAATAATAAATAATAACAGCCCAAGAACACCCTGTTTGAGTTTTGAGGGAGATTTATAGTTATGCATAGTGAAGTAGTATTGTCTGTCTGTCAAATGGGAGGTAAAACCAAGATGTTGCTATTGATATGCCAGTATCAGAGAGGCGCATGAGAAATACCTTGTTACAGACGGTATCAAAAGCGGAGATCAAGCAAGAAGTGTAGGGAAATATTGCCCGAGTCACAAAACGTAAAAAGGTCTTAAAAACCCTTACTAGAGCAGTTTTCGAGGTTCGAGCAAAAACCTGACTGAAATATATCAAACAGATCATTGTGAAATAGAAATTACTATTTCTATGACATTTGAGTGGCAACTACATTAAAAGTCAATCCAGGGATTCCCAAATCAATATTGTTTTGTTAAACCGAGAATTGATTATAATTAATATTTTTTACTTAGCCCAACAATAAGGTACAGTACACTCACTTTACTGCTTTAATTATCTCAACAGCTATATGGTATCATTAAACCATGTGGATACAGGTCATAATCATCATGTATTTTTAACATAAACAATCAGAATGGGCAAAACAGAATAAGTTTCAATGATTACGACCATGGTATGATTGTTTGTAGGAGACATGTTGGTGTGAGTATCTCTGTATCTGCTGAAGTTCTGATGTTACTCTGTACAACTGTGTTTCTAAGAATGCAGGAAAAAATGATATATTAGATTTTGTGTAAGAATGAAGTATAGAAGATAATCCAAATGTGCAATTTCAGGAGATGCAAAAGTGTAAGTACTTTAATTAATCATAAACAAAAGAAACTAAAATGAACAACCCACAGTGATCTGAAGAGAAACTGGAGTGTAAATACACAGGAACCTAAACAAGACATTGATGGGGCATATCTGTAACTATGCAACAAACCGGGTCACAATATGAGAGAAAAAAACCAGACCAAGACCATACACACCACAGTCACTATAGGGAGTGAGGACCAAAGTGGAGCTGGAGGGAAGGAGAAGCACATGGAGCCAAAGCAGTGGAGGGCTGAGGTGTATATGAATGCATGAAAGTCAATGGCAGTAACAACAGCAAACCTTAGTAAATTGTGTTACATCATTCCTTTAAATACTCTTCTCCCATACATTTATGGTCTGAAAGGGAAACCCTTACAACCAAAATCGGCCACGCATTTTCAGCGCTAATTGTCACTGAATGTGGTGTTTGCACTGGTGCAAGATGTTATTAAATCTGGCCGATAGTGGTTGGCACTGGCTCCCGAATAGATGTGGTGGGTGGCTCTAGTTCACTGATGGGCTCTGGTTCACTTGGTCTGTGGTGGGTATACAAGGTCGATGGATCATCCAATGCCGCGAAGATGGGAAACCACAAATCATGAGTTCCCACTCTATATACTCAGCAAAAGTCCTTTGAAGGCATGGGCGCCGTAAAGGGGTGGAAGGTTAGGACGATTCTAAGGGCCCAGGCTGATTTAGGGCCCAGAAGAGCAGACCCCCTTTTTATTTTCCTATTTCTTTTCTCTTTTTTTATACATACATTAAATGTGCTAGGGCCCCTCGTGCACTAAATGTGTATTTTGTCCGTTTTGACCATAGATTTAATATTTAAAAAACAAATAATATATTTACTGTTTCAGTCACACCCCTCCCTCTCACAATGGTTCATTCCACCTGCGCTATCCGAGCTACGATCGCTAGTGTAGCGTCTCTTGCTTATTGGACTTGCTATGATGCAGCGCAGACAGTGACACACGCAGGCATGTCACATCAAAAGTCAGGGCATCAAAAACGGAAAGAAAAGAAGGAAAGAGAAGACAGAGAACGCCAAAGTCGACAGTATGTCACACAGTTTTTCAAAAAGAAAGGTAGCTTGCCCTATTCCTGTATTCCAAAACTTATTTTTGTTGCTACATGACTTGCTTTTATCTAGCTAGCCTAGCTTAGTAAAATAATTACTGAATTATGATTTACATCCAACAATAATAAAATCTCTGCTGTCTCCGGGACGGGTTATCATGTCTCGTAGACAGAGATTCAGCGGCTGCTGCACACCCACGTCCTCCTTCCCCCACGTCCCCCGCCCCCGTCTCAGCCGAACAAGGTGAGCCTGAGCGCGAAACTTCGCGAAGATTGAAGCCTCTAAACACGTCTTATCTACTGTGTTCGCCACATGATGATAACTTTGCAAAACAAAAAGTAATCTACACGCTTCAAAAATTACAAAATCAGTTTGCCGTGTCGTGTGTGTTGTGTGTTCTGTGAAGTGACAGTGCTGCTGCTACGATCGATGCTGTCAAACTTGACGTTCTTAATATGAATAAAATGCCCCAGAAAAAAATAATATAAAATTGAATAAAAACGTGTCTGTAGTAACCATTGGCTATAAGGAGTTTACAAAATAGATATTTAAATTTTTCATATTAAGAAAACTAAATAGGCCAATAAAAATAATATGGTTAGTGTGTGTGTGTGTGTGTGTGTTATAATGTTCTGTTGTACTTGCAATTGCAACTGAGATAATAAATGTTCTCCCTTTTATGTAAACAAGTACATATTTCTATATTTTTTTCTTGTTTTTGTAGGCTTTGTACTCATCTTTAGACATTTTAACTATGCAATGTGCTAAGTATCTTTTTTTAAGTATACAGGGCATGTTTATTGGGTTAAATTTTATCTATAAAAAATGTAGGGGGCCCAGAAATTTTGGTTTCCATAGGGCCCAGAATTTCTGGCGGCACCCCTGCTTTGAGGACACAGAAGTACCGGCTAGGGTAGCATGTAAGGCACACCAGGTCTAAAACCATTGTATTCTGCAGTAGGAAAACTACTTGCTTTTTTAATAAATTATATATATCAGATAACATACTACTTGCACCTTAGAGAGCACTGACAAAACACAATAAACGTAGCTTTCAGAGACAGATGCCTGCTCCTCGGGGGCGCAGATGGGATTTTTTAATTGAGGGGACCAAGATGTCAGCAAATGATTTCAACTGAGTTAGTTATTTTGGATAATTTGGGCATTAACTAGTTCTCAAGTAGTTACTTTGCATCATTTGGGCTAATGGTTTGCACTAAAAGCCATTGGAGGATTCTTTTTAGAAATTGTGGATAAACAACAATGTACAAAGGCCTACCTGATCAACACTAGCAATGCATGATCAAACGATTATTTTTCTAGTATGTCAATCAACCACCAAAACTTCATGCCTTCTACAAAATATGTTTTATTTAAACATTTGCTTATCTCAGCAAACAAATGCTATCATTATGAACAGAAAAGCAAAGATCCTATGAAAGAAAAAAATAATAATAATAATAAAATAAAATTCAACAACAATTTCACTCACTGTCATCAGGAATTGCCTGCAGGCCAGGAGGACAATGTTAACATTTCAAATCTTATCATTTCAGTTGACCCTCTACACCCCAATAGAATTTCACAAAAAATTTAAATACAACATATTCCAGAGAATTCAGACTAAAACTACTAAAGTAATGGTTGGACATTATTTCACAAGTCTAAGAATAACTCAAAAACTATTAAAGTGTTAAATACAAGTTTATTGAAATTTGTAGATTAGAAATAGCTTTTTTAAATGATGTGCAACTAAACTAAACATCCATGTTTTTTCATAGCCCTTAATTTATGAGCGGCCATAAACATGATTTTGCAAACATGAACTATCAGGTGTGCAGATCTATATCCTCCGTATAACAAAAACATGATTTCCAGCTATAAGGGGATGTCAAAAAGGCTATAGGCTTTATTTGTGGCAAGCATTAACCTTACACCACACAAATTTACTTAAGATAATTATTTTTTATTTTATAGTCGCTTACACATCAGTAAATTGACCTCAGACAATTTATACAGTTCATTGGGTTAGATGATAACGTTATGCTAGGACACTTATTTAGTCGTCCATGTCCAGATAAAACATTATTTGCAGACAATTTTATTTTGATTTATCCAACCATTCTTTTTGTGCTAATTCGCTATTTGCCTCTGTCCATTCACCTAATTGCATAGTCATTCTCTCCACGTTTTACTGTGTTTGCTAAGTGCAAAAGACTAGCTATACAAAATAAATAACAAAACTAATCTGCCACATGATCTGGGAAAAATCAACAGGTATATGATACTTACAATTGTTTTTTGAAAAAACGAGGCTATTGTTTTTTTGTTTCTTCATTGTTTTATGTGCTTCAAAATCCCCAGCTCAGTAGCCGAAGGCATATGATCACTATGGTTACTACAGGCACAATTGAGGCAGCTAACAGCTCGTCATAGGGGGCGGGGTCAGGAGTTGTAGCAGGCTATCAGCAAACAGAGAGCAGAGAGAAAGTGAATGTCGGTGGAAGACATTACAAAGTAATGGTGACCGGTAGATTATTATTGTGCGAAAGCCCCGACCTGATTCTGAACCAGTGACGGTAAAATAATTAAGGAGCAGCGCTAGGCTGATGTAAATAGCGGAAACCCGGATTAATTCTCAGATTTAACGTTACCAATGTTTGTTGTAGGGAGACTGAGGGGGACGGATCGGAATCTGAGTGGGTCATGTGTTATGAACTACACAGAAGAACCCAATTGCAGGCAGCAACAAGGGGAATCAAGGGGTTAACAAAGGGATTTATTGAACAAAACAAAAGCCCACAATGGGGTTAAACAATATATAAGAACTGGGGGAGGATGACTAGACAAGATTAACAAGGACATAAACAACACTAGACAATAAACTTACATAGGCTAGGACTCAGTATTATCTAGGATAGAAGAGTACAAGGCACAAGATACAAACACACGCAACGATCGAGCACAGGACAATCAACACGAGGATGTTTTAAAGGGAGACAGACAAAGGATAATTAACAAGAAGCAGGTGCGGGTAATGACACTCAGGGAAGGTTAACGAGGAAACGAGATGGCGGGAACAAAGACACGGACCGGAGAGAGAGTATTGAAGGCCGATAGGGCCAACATTTCTCTCTCACTTAAAACATAAGGCTTCGTCATGAATCCGCCTCAAGACCAGGAATAGGCAAGACATGAAGGCAGACCCATGACATCATGTTCCACCCGTCCCCAGTGCCATCTGCGCCCCTGCTGCTCTTTAGGAACACAGTCGTGTAAGACAGTTATGAGATGTAATACCGAACCGCTTATATCAGACTGCTGGTTAGTCCAGTTCAGAGCCATTGAGAGAGAGAGCTTTGAAAACAGAAGTTACATTTACGCTTATCAAGTGTTTTATGGAGCCTACAGAAGCAAACTTCCAGGAAGTTGTGATTTGTCTTTTAATTCTTTATTTATTTCATTTTTTTATTCACTAAACATCTCGCGTTTTTAAATGGGTTAAAAAATCACCTCAATCATTCTGTTTTACTGCAGCTCCATGCATTGCTACTAACTTCCGGGAACCATGAACCACCATTGCTGTGAAAAAACTGTTCCATTGGTGTCTATGGAGTTGACGCGACTCTCGCTTTCAATGCAGCAGACCCCTTTGTTCGAGCGGACTTCCCCTGGCCGATTCGTCAGCGAGCTACAGAGCATTTAAAAGAGCAAATTTCTCACATTTGCGGGCATATCTCGCAGCTTTGTTCTTGGGTATGACAGACTCATCCCCAAGTCCGACGGATTACATTCATGCAGCTGCTTCTAACCCAGAAACATTGTTTACATTACTAAGATCAGTTTAACAACACTGATTCAAGAAGTAAGTGGCAAGGAATTAAAACCATCACGAACTTCAAGGGAAATAAAAACTCTGCCGAAAACACTGCTGCCTCAATCCTAGATGAGCTAAATACTTTTTATGCTCGTTTCAAGGATAATAACATCGTCCTCGCAAAGAGAACTCCCGCAACCGCACAGACGGATGATAACTTGCTCTCTGTCCCAGATGTAACCCGATCCTTCCGACCGGTAAATATCAGCAAAACTGAAGGCCCAGACCGAATTCCGGGTCGCATCATTAGAGAGTGCGCGAACCAGCTTGCGAGTTTGTTCACAGATATCTTCAACCTTTCTCTCTCTTTGTCCATTGTTCCACATGCTTTAAAACGGCTAACATTGTGCCTGTACCAAAGCAACCCATAGTCACTAGCTTAAATGACTGGCCTCCTGTTGCTCTAACCCCCATTATCAGCAAATGCTTTGGAGACTAATCAGAGACTACATCTGCTCTGAACAGCCTCCCTTACTTGATCCACTGCAGTTTGCATACCGCTACTGATGATGCCATTGCAAATACATTACACACAGCTCTCTCTCACCTAGAAAAAAAGAACACGTATGTAAGAATACTGTTTGTAGACTACAGTTCAGCATTTAACACCATTGTACTCGCCAAGCTGGATGTGAAACTATGGACGCTGGGCTTAAACAGCTTGCTGTGCAACTGGATCATGAACTTCCTGTCTAGCAGGTGCCAAGTAATTGGGAATAACATCTATAATAAGAGGAGTCTCCACTGACCCTCAACACCGGAGCTCCACAAGGTAATGTTCTCAGCCCACTCCTTTGTACCCTGTAAACGCACGACTGCGTGGCAACACACAGCTCAAATGCCATCATACAGTTTGCAGACGACACGACTATAGTAGGTCTGATCACTGATGCCAACGAAACAGCATACAGAGAAGAGATGCGTACTCAGGAACACAACCTCTGCCTCAACACAAGTAAGACAAAAGAGCTGGTGGTGGACTTTAGGAGAAAAGCCAGAAAACACACCCCTATCACCATCAACGGAGCACCGGTAGAGAGGAAACTGCTTCAAGTTCCTCGGTGTCCACATCGCAGAGGAACTCACGTGGTCTATCCACACCGAAGCCATTGTGAAGAAGGCTCATCAGCATCTTCTCTTCCTGAGACGGCTGAGTTCCCTCCCTCCAAGACCTTTATAACAGGCGATGTGTGAATAAAGCGAGGAGGATCATCAGAGACTCCAGCCACCCGTCACTGTTAACTGTTTACTGTTTACTCTCACTGCTTTGTTCTGAATAGATGTTGTTTATATAATATGTTGTTTGTTTATCTGGAGTTTTGTAACAAAAATAATTTCACCCTGGGATTATTAAAGTATTTCTGATTCTGATACCAGAATTCAAGAAAGCGATAACTGTAGCCTCAGAACCTGCACCAGCAGACTAAGTGACAGCTTCTTTCCCCAAGCTGTCAGACTCTTGAACTCTTGATCTATCTTCACGATCTATCCATTAGCACTGCACTTTACCCCACACCGGTCTGCCCCAATATCATTTTTTATATAATAATCCATTTTATATAATATATAAAAATTAACTCACCACAAACTGACAGGTATTTGCATATTTTGACATCTAAATGTCTGAACATGTCTATTGTCGTAATTGTATGTACAGAAAGATGTATTGTATTTATTGTCCTGTCACTGTTATAGCTGCTATATTGTTTGGAACTGCACACAAGATTTTCACCTACTGTTGCACTTGTTGTCATTTTTAAGTTAAAAATTTCATTTTTAAGTCATCTGCAGGCACTAGGTAAAATGCTTATAAGCAAACTTGACTAGTCAGGATCCGAAACAATTAACAATTATATATGTTTTTTATCTTCGTAATTATCTTAAGTAATATTTGTACTCGGACAAGTGAATGACAAATTTACTTGTCTGAAATACAACCACATGACAATGCTTAATGTCAAGCAATGCTACTACTTATCTCAAATATAATATAACATATACATAGAAAATTAAACAGCAGGTAAGTTTTTTAGAAAAAAGAAATACAAATCTTACCATCTACACAGGCCGGTCTGGCTCTCGTTGTCCCAGCGATCTGTCCTTTCTTACATGCACAGCGAGCTGTCTGTCTGGCGATTGTCCTGCGTGGTTGACTGCTGTCTCTGTCTAGAGTGACAATCTCACAAGTGCCTGCTGCTAACTGACCTAAAGAACACAACCAGAGACAATACAAGAGTTTAAAGAGATGCTACACAGAACAGCCATATCTTTCAAATTTACTGCTAAAAATTACTTGTCCATAGCGTTGGAGACTAGTTATCTGATTCTGACGTCTTATCTGAGTCTATTAGTTATGTTTATCCACAGTTTTTATTTAAATGTGAAAATATGTTTTTATTTCATTTTTGCTTTTGCTTGTTGTGAAAACAACAACATATTGTGAAAAAATTTGAAAATATGTTTATATTTCATTTTTGCTTGTTGTGAAAACAACAACACATTGTAAAAAAAGTGAAAATATGTTTTTATTTCATTTTTGCTTGTTGTGAAAACAACAACACATTGTGAAAAAAGGGTTCTAAATTGATTAGTTACACTCAGAACTGTTGAAAGAGAGAGTTGTGAAACTCCCATAGACCTCCATTGGAATAATGGAATTGCGGAAGTAACTAATGTCATGGAGCTCTCTATGGTTACAAACACTGCACTAAAGCCCATTCATTTTACTGTTTCCAAAACACATTTGTGTCATGATTCTGTCTCTTCTGGTCAGATATTTTGTGGTTTTGAGGCAGAAACAGAACAAAACTCCATGTTTCATGTGGAGAGAGGCTTTTTGGCGCTTTTGGCTTGCCATACTCTCTCTCTGGTCTGCGTCTGTTCCCGCCCTTTCATCTAGTTATTGCTTGTTAATTAGTTCATGCCCCGCACCCGTTTCCCTTTAAATAGTCCTCACGTTTCATTGTCCTGTGTTTGTACTACTGTGCTTACATGTTACCCATGTGTTTACCTGTTCCTCTTGCTCGTGTTCCTGTTGTTGGATTATTCCGTCTTGTCTCAGTAAGTGTTGAGCTTAGTTCATGTCTAGTGATTGGTTAGTCTAGTGTTTAGTTAGTCTTTGTTTCTGTTTACCTGGTTTATTATCCCCTGTGTTTATTGCTTTACCCCCTCGTGGGTTTTTGTTTTGTGTTCTTTGTTTTAAATAAATATCTTTGTGTTTAACCCCTTCATCCCCGCCTGCCTGCATTTGTGTTCTTCTGAAATTCATGACACATTTGCTGGTAAGTTGATAAAATACATCTCTCTCAAACTGGTATATTATTATAATGATGTTTATAAAAAATATAGCTTTTCTAAAAAGTCGTTTGTGTGGTTAAATGATTTTCTATGAAGACTTCTCATTAAATAACATTTTTATCAACCCTATATACATTATAATGAAATATCTTACTGATGTAACGCGCTGCTCACAGTTGAGAGATATCCACAAACAATCCTTTTAAAGTGGAGATGAATTAAGAACTCAATTTTAACCAGAGCTTTTGTTATATAAGAGGGAACCGTATTCAAGCGAACATCTTTTAAGTGTCAGAACTGAAAACGCCCTTGTTATTGAAATTACAACTGTTTTTGACACCAGGCTCAGCGAACGCCAGGTCCTGGAATGCACCTGATAGGTTGAACACCGTCTCCAGAGAAAAATATCAACCACTACTTCTGTAGCCCCGCCCACTGGTTCGCATATGACAGTAACACAAGTTGCGCGGAACCAGATAGAGCGAGCAAGCAATAAACATGCCGTTAAAGATTGAAAAATATTGTGGAGTCAGTGCCTGGTTGTGGGAGAACACAGTCGCTGAATAACCTCCCTTCGGATTCCGACATTAGTAATGCGTAGTTGAAGTTTATTTTTAAAGAGGTTCCAGCTCACATGGGTAAAACATTCAATTCAAATAAGTTTATTTATATAGCGCTTTTCACAATGTGCATTGTTCCAAAGCAGCTTTACAGGAGCAAATAAGAAAACACAGAGGTAAAACACAGCACAGTGCATGGTGTTTATAGAACAAGCAAGATCATTCTAATAGATAATATCAAATAAATAAATAGATGCAGTCTCCCGGTCAGCAAGCCAACACTGCTCTGCTGTGGCGAGGAACCCAAACTCCAATGATTGATAAATGGAAAAATTAAAAATACAGAACTCGGGAGAAAACAGGCTCAGCCGGGAGGGCCAGATCCCCTCTGACGTGTCATAGCTGCACTCAGTGACCCCAACCAAGTCACCGAGCAAACATCCACGAGGAAGAGCCCACCGCCCGCGACCCAGGTAATCCCACTCGCCGAAACCATGCATGTCCAACCATGCATGTATGGACATTACCGCGGAATCCTTTGTGAACAAGGTAGAGGTTGACAATGCACATTTTAGAGAGGCCTTTTATTGTGGCCAGCCTAAGGCACACCTTTGCAATAATCATGCTGTCTAATCAGCATCTTGATATGCAACACCTGTGAGGTGGATTGATTATCTCGGCAAAGGAGAAGTGCTCACAAACAGAGATTTAGACAGATTTGTGAACAATATTTGAGAGAAGGCCTTTTGTGTACATAGAAAAAGTTTTGGATCTTTGAGTTTAGCTCATGAAAAATGGTGGCAAAAACAAAAGTGTTGCGTTTATAATTTTGGTCAGTGTAGTTACTACCTGGTGCAATTGAGCCCAGTCAGAACATTATAAACTTGTCAATTAATCTAGGCCATGTACCAGGACCCTTTAAGCTGGCCGTTATTAAGCCTCTTGTCAAGAAACCAAATTTAGACCCCATTGAGCTAAGAAGCTATAGACCGATTTCAAATCCCCCTTACCTGTCTAAAATACTAGAAAAAGTATTGTCCACTTAGTTGTGCCCTTTTATTACAAAATAGTCATATGCACCAAAATTTTCCGCATCATAGCACTGAAACTGCGCTCCGTTAAAATACAAACAACCTGCTAATAGCATCAGATAAAGGCAGCATCTCACTCTTAGTCTTGCTTGACCTTAGTGCTTTGTTCGATACCGTAGACCATTACATACTTTTAGATCTCTTACACAATTATACTGGTTTTCAGGGACAGACAATGGTTCAGATCTCATAGGACTGATATCAATCTGTCCATTTAAACGGGGAATCGTCAAATCTAACGCAAGTAAATTGTTGATTAAGGGATATCTTCTAGGAGCTCTGTGCTGAGTTGGGTCCGAATTTGGAGAGAGAGACAGCGAGAAGCCACGCATCACCCGTTCCCTTACAGGTGCTGACAACACTTGGTGTCCTGGCAACTGGCTCTTTCCAAAGGGAACTGGCGGACCGCTCAGGAATAAGCCAGTCGTCTTTGGGCCACGCAATGCCAGCTGTATGGGACGGGATCATCCGCATGTCCACCAGGTATATAAGGTTCCCATATGATGCAGTTGACCAGTCAAACATTAAAGCGCAAATTGCAGCGATAGCTGGTTTTCCTAATGTAATCGGAGCGATCGACTGAACACACATTGCTATAAAGGCGCCATCTTAAGAAGAATTTGCATGTGTGAATCGGAAACATTTCCATTAAAAAAATGCAGATAATATGTTATGCACAAATGCGCCTAACAAATATTGTGGCAAAGTGGCCTGGGTCAACCCACTGCTCCAGACAAAGTTAAGCCAGGTATCTGTTCCTGGCTCTATCTGTCAGTGGATCACCAGCTTTCTGACAGACAGGCAACAGTTAGTGAGAATGGAGAAACTCACATCCAGCACCCGCACAATCAGCACTGGCGACCCCCAGTTCTCTCCCCACTGCTCTTCTCCCTGTACACCAATAACTGCACTGCCCAGGACCCTTCTGTCAGACTTCTGAAGTTCACAGACGACACCACACTCATTGGCCTCATCCAGGATGGTGATGAGTCTGCGTACAGACAGGAGGTTGAGCAGCATGCTGTCTGGTGCAGTCAGAGCCGATTCTTCCTATAGGCAAACTACGCAAGTTGAGTAGGGCCCCTGCACCACCAGGGGGCCTCCTTGAGTACCGAATTAAAAACACAATAAATGTAAACAAGTTGCGGATTCAACTTTCTGCCTTTGGAGTGTTCTATTACAAACTATACAGTAATCATTTGGAAATTTGTGGCTTATGTCTGTGAGTGCGTCAGTGATGTTTTTCAGGTGACTGGTAATTTCTCCGATGGCCCTAACGATTTGCTGTTGTGACTCCAGAACAGCCTGCGTCAAGACGCGCCAGACAGATGTGCTTCAGCACTGGGGGGAGCACTGAAAATGCCAGAGATGCCGGACACAAAGGGGCCTGCCTGCTCAGGAGGGACGGACTCCGAGTGCGTGCCAGTGGACGTTCCTGCTGGACCATCTGAGTCTAAATAAACAGAGGCACACGTTAACTGTGATTTGAGTCTGTTCATTATTAATGTGTGCACGCATTTGCCATAAATGCTATGGATACGTAAAATGTCTAGTGTACTTTTGGTCAGCTAGATTGCTTGCATTTGATAGCAAATCTTAGATTTATCTACTGTTGATGAACTGGTCTCATATTACAATGATGGACTGAACATGATTTAGATCAGGGCTATTTGTCATGGGGGCCAGTTCATGAAAAACATCCCAAACGAGGGGCCGAAGGGATATGGCTTGCAATATGAGGGATAATAACAACAATAAGAAATCCGTTGAATTTTTTCGAAAAGTTTGTTATTATTATTATTAGTTATTAGAATGATCTTGCTTTGCTCTATAAACACTGTTATCTGTGCTGTGTTTTTCTTAATTTCTCATGTAAAGCTGCTTTGGAGCAATGCACATAAAGAATTGAATTGTGTCAGGTGTTGACGAAAGAGATGTGACAAAAGAGAACTTTACATGTTTTGCTTAAGGGTATGGACCTAGAGCAGCGTTTGCGTATGGCAGTTGCCATACCCTAGCATTCAGAAAAAACAGTGGAATCAAAGTGTGCATATTGATGCTCATTTAAGATGATCAAAATATTTTAGACTGCTGTATGTTTTTAGCATGGGCATCGGAAGCATGTATATTTTAGAGCTTGTCTACATTTTCACATCACATATTAGATCATACAGGCATTCATTTTTTTTGTCACACACAGTATAAATGGCAGATGGTTTAGTAGATATTTTGTAGGAGTCGCCCTTTTGCTGCACAAATTAAAGATTTAAAAAGCTCATTTTAAACGATATGAGGGTAGGGTTTGTTGTCTGTAAGTCTTTGTGCATGTTCGTGCATTCATTCAGTTTTGTGGATTCTTGTACACGTTTTGTTTAGATGATGTGGTATAATTTATGGTTCCGTTACTTTGGAATGTCGTTGTTGTATGGCCAGAGGGAATTTTGCTTCACCCTTGGTTTTGGTGAAACGTCGCCACTGGTATGGATATTATTGTGTGTACACTGGTGGTATTTAAGTATGAAAATACAACACTGTCACCTCTACCTCATCCTTATTGCATACAAACAATACTGCTAAATTCAAAATTTTGTGATAGCAAATATTTAGCAACTTGTTTTACTTCTGGCTGGCAAGGTAGTTTTAAATGATGCCCTCGTGAAGCCTTATTTTGGGGGGGGACCCAGCACAGCATCCTTGCACAGCACATTACCTCTACCTCATTTCAGAAACAACCAACTATACCTGCTAACCGCCTCTAATTTCACTAATTTCAACTCTTGTAGTAAATGTAGCATCTGCTGTACAAAGAATGAAGCATATTTGCTGAACTAAACATATTCTGTACTCCGTACTTTGTGTCCCTTTTCAGCATTTTCTTCATTTCTTATGATTAATTGGTGTTTGCTAAGACAACACACATAACAACCATTATTTACACACACACACACACACACCTACACACACATCTTGAGTTCCATGTTTTTATGGGGACATTCCATAGACGCAATGGTTTTTATACAGTACAAACTGCATATCATATTCCATACCCCTAACCCTAAACCTAACAATCATACACAACTTTCTGCTCTTTTAGATTAAAAAAAAAAGTTAATTCTGTATGACGTATAAGCTTGTTTCCTCATGGGGACTAAAAAATGTCCCCATAAGGACAAGGATTTTGGATATTGCCATCGTTGTGGGGAAATTTTGTCCCCATATTGTAGGGTTTACCAGGTACACACATATACACACGCGCAAACACACACACACACATTGTTGGGGCTGTTTAAATCTATGACCGTATGTAGTTTTACTTGAGTGCACCTTAAGTATATAAGTAAGTATAAAATAAGTATAATTCTAGACATTTAGAATGCTAAAGAACAATAATATACAGTACCCCTAAGGAAGTCCTCTGAGTCTAAATGTGGTTTGCATGAGCTTGTGTTGGACCACAGGGGCTTTCTGAAAGAGGGTATGGCGTTCATGAGGCCATTCATTGTGCTTCATCAGCATTCAACTAGGAGGATGATCCGCCTTCAGAGCGTGAATGCCGCCTTGGGATTGTCTGTCTTTTATCTCAGCTGGCATGGCCTGATGGAGGATAAAGACATCTCACATCCTCTCACCCACCACTTCCTCTTAAAGCCTGCTCCCTAGTTCCCAGTAGCTCTTCATTCTCACTGCTGTGACTCTCACTTCAATCTACCTCCTGATTTACAGCATTTGACTTGAGGTGAGTCTAACAGAGGTGCATGAGATATTCCTTGTTTTGGAAGTTGAAAGAAAAACATTTAGCCAAATAGCTGTATGAATGATTTATCAACAGTGATCTGCAAGGTCATTTATCTTGCAACACTACACATCTATGTGTCCTTCAATTTTAGTGGCTGAATACCTTCTTTGTTGTAGATGTTAACTATAGAAAATGTTATTATGTGCAGTATATGGGTTAATAACAAATAAGGATGCTCTAGTTCCCTTTCTGTCGGTTTCTCGACGTTGTGTCGAGACAGAATGGGGTTTAAACTTGAGAACCTATCATCTCTGATTGTACTTTTAAAAGGCCAATGAACTTGGCGAATGGCATGGCATGCCAGTCTCCGCCCCGTGCATACGGGTATTAAAGGAAGATGGCGTGCCCATTCATTCAACTTTTGTTCTTTGGAACCAGCAATGCATCACATGCGGAGCTTTAATATCTCTGATAATTCCTACTGGATCTACGACGCAGAACAGCGGACTCGTCCTCTTGTGTGCGACTTCCCCTCTCCGTTTCGGTAGCGGACCTAGGTGTCTAAAAGAGCAAATTTCTCTAAAAGAGCTGAAATTTCCTACAGTCGTCAGACATGTCTCCCAGCTGTAATCGTGGATGCAACCGCCTCATCCTCGAACCTGACGGGCACAATACCTGCATCACATGATTGGGTCTCCAGCATGCTGAAGTAGCGTTCGTCGATACGATGCCAGTATATGTCTATCAAGGTGTTGTGGTCACGGTTGGCTGTGTTCTTTCTGTACTCCGCCCATTCAGTGGCGAACAGCGGTGGTGATTCACATGGACGTGAACCTGCCGCAGCCAATGCCGTGGACCGTCCATGCCCCGATACGCTCGCCAAACTCGTCTCAGATGGGCGACAGTCGACCGTCCCATAGCGGATCCACGCAAGAGCGAGGATTAGGCTTCTGTCGCGGCATCGGGCGGCAACCTCCTGGCATCAGACGCGGAAGACTCCCTGGAGCTCCCGGCTTCGGCCGGTCGAGCCCAGGACTAGGCTGACGCGGCGATGTCGGCCATGCTTAATGGCACCACCTTCCCTACAACGCTCACGGAGACGAGCTCCGTCACCTTGTCTTCCCTCGACACAGGGGCAGCTAAGGGCTATGTCGATATACCCAAGGTCGAGCCTAGTCCTGGGCACACCTGTGCCCGCAGACAGCCGCCACATGGAGGAACCGACTAAGGCTCCCTTCCAAGGCATTTAAGTAATCTTCGCTGCTGCGGGTCAAGCTGCCTCCGCCCTTCACGCCATGGCGATCCTGCAGCCAAGGCATTGAAGTGGCTGGACGAGGGAATTTGGCATCCTCGACAGCAGTCGAGCAGCTCGGGATGATGCATATGAGACCACTTCAGTATTGGCTTCAGAGTCGCTTTTCTTGGAGAGCGTTGCACCCTAGCCCCTTGGACAGACGTATCTTTTCTCCGGGCTGGAGTCCCGATCAGGCAGGTTTCGAGGCGCGTCATGGAGACGACAGACGCCTCCCTGCTGGGCTGGGGTGCTGTGTGAAATGGGCATCCAGTGTCGGGTCGTTGGACGGGCCCCTGCCTGCCCACTGCAGGTACTGGGCTGGGGGGGGGGGGGATAGCACGGCTACCGTGGCGTACATCAGTCATAATATCTTTACACAATCATTCATAAATGGTAAAAATCTCATCTCCAATTCTTTTTTCCTTATACTTACTGCCTTGGGGTCTATTTTACAGAAATATGGCATTTCCTTCCACCTATTGTACCTTCCTCTAAATTGTAAGAAAAAAATCTCAAATTGGAGCATTGCACTCATGCATCAATGAATTGAAATTATGGCTGACCAATAACTTTCTGACCCTAAATGAAGGGAAAACAGCAGTCATCCTATTCGGACCTAGTGATGCTTTTAATGCTAGCAACTATGACCTCGGTCCTCTAAAAAAATGTGTAAATCACAGGGTTAAGAGTTTAGGTTTCTGTTTCGACATTGGTCTCAAGTTCAATAAGCAGATAAATGGAGTGGTTAAATCATGCTTTATCAGATTATCAGATTAAATCAGATTATTGCAACTCCCTCTATTATGGAATAAATCGGTCTTCTGTTGAGCGCGTACAATTGGTCCAGAATGCAGCCGCTAGGCTACTGACTGGGACATGCAATTTTGAGCATATAACCCTCGACCTGTTTTCGTTGCAGTGGCTCCCAGTTAAACTTAGAGTAGATTTTAAATTACTTGTTTTAGTGTATACATCGCTGCACAATCTTTCCCCTGCCTACCCCTCCGAGTTGTTGCGATATCTTAGGTCTGAACACTTCAAAATGTTGTCGGTCCCAAGGTCTAGACTCAAATTCCGGGGTGACCAGGCGTTTGCCATCGCCGGCCCTATGTTACGGAACAACCTTCCGATCCGTACAGCATCTTCTCTGTCTAATTTAAAATCCCTGTTGAAGACGTACTGTGATTACTTAAAACTGTGATACCTTGCTCTTCATTATTTATGTATGTAATGTATTTTTATAGAGAGTTTTATATATAATAATCCTTTTGCAAGGATCTGTTATTCTGTGTTTTTGTTTTGTTTTATTTGGTATGTGCAGCACTTTGGTAAACCTGTGGTTGTTTTGAAATGTGCTATAGAAATAAAATAAACAAGAAAACAAACAAACAAACAGTACTTTTGTTCCTATAATTTACACATTCATGAATATTGTATCTAAATACTGTACTACATCAACAATGTTTTGCTAATAGCAGTAATGTATGTACGTAATGATCACGACAGAAAGACTGTACTGTACTGTATTTTAACTGTGAGCAGCGTGCAGCTGAAGAAGTTTAACTAATAGAAATGATTTATGATTTATCAGATATAATATATCGGCCTACGTTTTACTATCAGCCTATACCGATAACATTAAAAAAAAATGACAATTTACTGTATCAGCCAATACCGATATGGCCAATAATTTATCGAGCATCCCTAGATTTAACACTTTTATCAGCTTTGGAGCAGTACGTGTTTCCAACACCTCAAAACAACAAGCGATGCTGGCAATGGCGCTGTATCGGTGAAGGGGGCGTGGTCAGTTTGAAATGCATTTTCAAGTCCACATTGAATTTTGCAACACTCAACGCGCTGTGTGGAAATGTAAATGCAATCCATCAACCTGTTAATGCATTTAGGGAAAATAATATTTAAAGGGTCATTTAGCTACAGTTTGCTTTGGCTATATCTTAAACATCATAATCAATACTTGAAATGCATTTTCATTTCAATTTTGCAACTTAAAGGGCGTTAAAATATCTGTTTAAATTACATATTAAACTAGTGTAGGAACTGATTAATGTGAATTATATTATTGAATTTTCATTTATTTTAAATGTATATTTATAGACATAAAAGCATTGTCATTTTGCGTATTGCATTTCAATTTGAAAATTGCTACCAATATGCTTCCATAGATGGTGCACTTGTGTCCAGGATGTAAAGCATATATTTTGCAGTGTTACATACTGTATATATACATGTTATATCCCACTGTAAACAAACTGCTTTCTGACTATGTGATGATCACCAGTTGGAGTACCCAGCAGATCCACAACAACTCTGGCACCAGTTGCTCATTACCTGGACTATTTAAACCCTGTTGTCTCATTCATGGCAAAGTATTGTTAGCTCAGACTGCATTATTAAGTGTTTACCTTGTTCCTTGTTTTGTGTATTACTGTGTTTTGACCTTAGCCTGGATATTGTTTTTTGATAATTTGCTGCCTGCCCCTGACCTCTGCTTGGATTCTGTTACCGTCCTTGGATTGCCTATGCTGTGGATGTTCGCTTGGATTTAGACTTCTTCCTGTCTTTCTGGATTGTTTTAATAAACTGCATTGGGATAAAACCTTGCCTTAGTCCCCTTGTTACAGACTGCTACAGTCTTTAATTCAGACATTAGAGATTTGCCAGAGACTGTTTGACAGTGTATTTGAACATACATCAGCTGGAAAAAAAATTCTGAAAGTGATCCCAATGATATTATTCAGTGTATCTGTATTGATGTAATTGTGATGTGAACCTAAATGAAGAATGATTTCTATAACTTTATTGTTTATAGTTATCGTTATTGTTATAATGTGAACTGCCCCTAACAGTCTCATAACAAGAGATGGGTGACACATAGCAAGACAGTTGCTTGCAGTGTGAACACAGATTTAGACATTTTAGAGCACCTTCAGTACAAAAAGTATTCAACCCCACTGGACATCTTTAAATTTAATTTTATACAGTGGAGTCATGATGCAGAGTAAAAATGCAGTTACAGTTGCAGTCCTCCTGGAATTTACCTGAGGTTAAATTTCTTGCTCAAGGACATAGTGATAGTTCATAGATCAATTCTCCTGAGTTTTGGGGTTTAAGTTTATACATTTACGCATTTGGCAGACGCTTTTATCCAAAGCGACTTACATAGAATTATCCTATACATTTATACATAGATATTTGCAATCCCCTGGGATCGAACCCACAACCTTACGTTGTTAACGCAATGCTCTTACCACTGAGCTACAGGAAAGCTAGCACTACAGGCTTCAACAGCCCTAGTTACTGTACATACTATACATCCTCCATTAAATATATACTCACAGTAGTTGGTTGTCCAAAAAATCCAATATCCAATCAGCCAATTGCATGTCATCAACTAGTGAACTAGGGCATGTAGACATGATCAAGAGAATAAGCTGAGGTACAAACTAAGCAAAAGAATGGGAAAGAAAGGTGATTTAAGTTTGCTTTTAATAACTTTATTCAAAGTATTATAAAGTCATATAACATTATGATACGTCACAATTATAATAGTAATAGTGATATAGTAAGTATAATACCACTGTTCAAGTATTATACATTTTATACAACTTTTTAAATTAAATAAGACTCTTTAAAGGTGAGGAAACACATGCAGTTTCTGCCAATCTCATATTAATCTCGAGTACATTTCCAGTAGTATTACTATGTTCTAGTAATACTAGTTACCTAGTTCTATATCTATATCTAGTTCTAATCAGTGGGGTTCAAGAACTGTTTGGTTACGAGCATTCGTTCAAATATATTTCTCTGTTTTCAACCAAACAAATAAATGTATAAAGGTTGAGAACAACTAGAGAGTGGTTAATTTATGACAAAATTTTTGGGTGAACTATTCCTTTAAAGTCAAATTTTCTTCAAAATGCTATTACATTTGATCATGTATTTGTTCAAGGGGTAAAGAAAGTGATTGGCAATGAGATAAAGAAAAGTTTAGGCAAATAAAAAAATCAGCTGTTAAGTGTATGTTAGTGTGATTAAAAATAATGTATAAATGATTGTGTAAAAATTGTATATAATATATTAAACTGTTACATTTAACTGGATCGACAATGTTCAAATGACTTATTCAGCATGCATTAGAGGAGCTGGATCACTATATTTAATGTATTACATGAATGCAGATACCATTATGAGAACAACAGCAGAAACGTGCCGAACTTCTGTAGTGATCAATGAAAAATCAGTCATGGGTAGTCCCTCTTCTATATCGACTCCTGTTGCGGTCCTCTTCCTTTCTTTCTGAGCTCTTAAAAGTCTGTCCCATTGAAATGTTTACCCTTTAAGCAGAACAAGGTATTCACAAGGAGAAATGTATCCCCACAAGGACAACACACACACTCACACCGTGTAGGCACAGGACAGTTGTTAGGCTAGGCCTTTTTCCCTAAAATGCACAAATTATCCTTGTGTCGGCACTTCCTCTTTCTGTTCAAACCTTTTACACCTGACCCCACCCCCAATCTCTATGGTTACAGTCCTGGTATTTTAAAGGTGCTGTGTGTACAATTTTGGAGGATCTACTGACAGAAATGCAATATATTATACATAACTATGTGTTCAGTTGTGAATAAAGAGCTTACACAATGAAGCGCTATGTTTTTGTTAAATTAGAAACCATTCGATCTACATACGGGTCTGCTTGCATAGAACGTTGTGGCCATGTTTCTACAGTAGCCCTAAACAGACAAACTGTTCCACAGAATGCGTTTCGTATGTTATCTCATTCTGGAAAGAGGTGAAAACGTGACAACATCTTATCCTTCTCTCAGCTTCTGTAAGGCTTCCACAGCCGCTAAAAAAAAAAAAAAAAAAAAAACACAACTGGTCTTTTAAGCCTGAGCATGAATAAAGCTAAAAAAATAGAGAAATTCATACAGAAAGTTTTTTTATTTTTTTAATAGCGCTCTACAAATATCACTTAAAAAAAAGGATCCATAAATAATTAGATCAAACTTCCCCCAACCCCCACATTCACTCTTTTGTAGTACACTCATACTGGTCCTCTTCAGCCAGGCACTCTAAAGTTTGGACTCATTAGTCGGGATTGCATTTCCCTATGTCTAGGCAACTCTTGCTCCTCACTTTTTCTAACCTGGTTTATTCAGTCCGTCATTGCAAAGTCTTCTGTCACAAACTTCTCCATGTAACGAAGATAGAGGATCCAAATGCAGCTTTATTTGGGTAATCCAAAAATAGGCACATAATCCAAACACAGGCATTTAGTCCACACAGGGCAAACAAAACGAATAAGCTAAAGCAATCTAAACGCAAACAACCAGATATCCATACAAAGAAAATGCACGCTCAGAAATTCAGTTTGACACAACCACAGAGTAATAATAAAAAAATAAAAATAAAAAAACACATGAAGCACAAGAGCGTAACATTCAACATAACAGGTACAAGAACTGACAATGCACAACTGAAATGCCGGGGTTTAAATACACAGAACGAGTAAGGGATCTGGCAAGGAAACAAGACAGATCTGGCAAGGAAACAAGACAGATCTGGCAAGGAAACAAGACAGATCTGGCAAGGAAACAAGACAGATCTGGGGAACACAATAAGTACAGAGGACTACACAAGAAACAGGAAGGAACAAAATACAAACTTGAACACAGCACTCGGCCAAATAAAGCTGCATTTGGATCCTCTAGCTTCATGTCTTGGAGCAGTCTGTGACAGAAGACTTAACTAAGAGATAACTAGACACAGGTGAATACAATACTGACTAATGAGTCCAAAGGCTTATGGGAAATGTAGTGTTTTGGCTGTCCGGGTGATGATGTAGTGCCCTCTAGTGGACTTCAGAGAGCACTGCAGCTGGTGACTGTGAAACCAGGGCATGTCTGCTCCATAATCAACATTATCTCCTTTTAGCCTGATCCCACAAGCTTGTCTGTTTTTCTAGCATTGCTTTTTAGTATAAAGTATAAAATTTATTATTTTTAGACTGCAGTCACAAATAACTTGTGACTGGTTCCCCATTGCAATAACAGGGAGTAGTCAGTAATTAAAGACTATTTCACAAATTAACACATAATGAGTCTAAAAGGAAGACGCTGTGAAAAAATCTTTATTTCCATTCATATTCCCTGTCTTTCTCTGACACTGTATATCTCCTTTTGTTGCCTTTTTCACACAGCTTAGAGCACGACCTGTCGTCTTCTTCAATTACTGTTTCGTGAAATACAGTTTATGGAAACTTTCCAAAAAAGAGAGCAAAATAATATTAATAATACAAATAAAATAAACAAATAAACAAAAAAACAAATTAATAAAAATACAAGAACAAATCCTCATATTTTGTGTATATAATTAATTCTTAACCACAGGCATGTCTCACAGGCTGTTTTGGGAGGTATGTGAGGGTCACTTTATAAATTGTTTTTTTTACTTTTTGAATGCCCGTTGTTTTAAATTGTATTGTTATACTTTTGTTCCAGGGCCTTCCTTTGTGGATGTCAGTCTGTTACAGCAGTTTTCTGTAATAATGCGCAAGTGAGGCTTCACAATACATTCAAGCTGCACATATAACCAAAAGTTCCAATTTTCAAAAGCAAAAGTTTTCAGTTCAACAATAAGTCATTAAAAGCATGCACTTTTTCTCTCTGTCTGATTGTATCTAGGTAAATCTCATCAAAAAGACATACAGGTTACACATTTTACCCTAGTTTTGTGTGTATTTATTTTCTGTTAACTTGGGTTGAAGTTGAAACTTGGAAATCTTAAGATACACCCTCCTAAATATGATCATACCATATATTATGTTACCTCATCATCAGTTAAGAGACCGATGTGCCAAACAAGAGGCAGCTGTTTTGTGCATTTTGAAATCTCTTATGGTCTGTGTAAATGGTTAATATATAGTCACATGACTGAGCCGCATCTGTCTGTCATGAATTTCTAAATATCTGGATCTTGCTTTCGGCCATAGATGAAAATTGCACAGGGGGTCAGGATCTACCCCATCTGAGGGTTGTCCCCATCTGAAAAATATTAAAGCCATGCTGTGTGCCCCACAGTGCATTGGCCCACTCTCTGCCTTCCTCCTTTATCTCACCTAAACACACAAGTCCGGTGGGAGAGAACTGTTTTAAGAAGTTGTGAAACTCCAGTAAGTAGTCTGTCAATGCTATTTCATTCACTTCTCTTTAAAAGAGATGATGATAAGTGATTAGTAAATTAGTCATGACAAAAAACAATGATAACAAAAGTATTTTGAGTCCGCTTTATAGCATTACCTGTTCAATACTGCTATTTAGTGTTATGTGTTTAATACCGTAGCTTGTTGTATTGTAAGTCACCCACTTATGTACAGTAATCTACATAAGTCATTCTAGCTAGCGTTGGTTAAATGCTGTAACAATAGAGGGCATGCATGTGACGTCACCGCACACACACTGCCCTCTATGTTTAAATGCTGTAACAATATAGGGCATGCAATGGACGTTGCTGCCCATTGAGTGGCAATTTAAAACAGGAAAAAGTTTTACAAACAGTAAAACCACGGAACTCGAGATCGTAGTATATTAATTTGTAATGTATTTGTATTATTCCATTCCATTCCATTTTCTACCGCTTGTCCGAACTACCTCGGGTCACGGGGAGCCTGCGCCTATCTCAGGAGTCATCGGGCATCAAGGCAGGATACACCCTGGATGGAGTGCCAACCCATCGCAGGGCACACACACTCACTCATTCACTCACGCACTCACACCCTACGGACAATTTTTCCAGAGATGCCAATCAACCTACCATGCATGTCTTTGGACCAGGGGAGGAAACCGGAGTACCCGGAGGAAACCCCCGAGGCACGGGGAGAACATGCAAACTCCACACACACAAGTCGGAAGCGGGAATCGAACCCCCAACGGTGTGAGGCGAACGTGCTAACCACTAAGCCACCGTGCCCCCCTAATTTGTAATGTATACAACATTATTATTTTATTTTATTTTTTCTCTTTCTTTTCCTTAATACTACCTTTTTTACTTACTTATTGTTCTTCCTGTTTTCATGACATGTGTATATGTTTTTTAAGTGTCACAGTCTGGTCTGTCCCCATGTCTGTTTTCCCCGAGTTTTCCCCCTTGGACTAAACCTCCCTTCATCCTCCATGCTCACCAGTCCCCTCATCAACCATCACCCGCACCTGCCAGTCATCAGCTTATTATCCGGACTCTTTAAATACTTTTCACCTGTTCATTGTCTTGTCTATTGTTATGTTTGGTCAATAATTTATGCGTGCGTGTCTTAGTGTTCGAAGTAAACGTATCTTATATATTGACCTTCCTCTGCTCTCGTCTATGGGACCCGTAACACCAAGAGCTTATAAAAAAAACACAACAAATACCTTGTGTGCTTGCACACACTTGGCCAATAAAACAAATTCTGATTAGTTTCAAAGGCCCCTTGGCATCATTGAACAGTGTTGCACCCAGGCCCAAATACACAGGACTTAAGAGTTGTTCGCACAGAGCGCACCTTTGCGTCTAAAAACGCATGACACAGCACTCAGGAATGGTTTGAAAAGCGCATTGCAAACCATGAGGGTTTCGTGGCACTCTTTTGATAGAATAAAATATGCCATATGCCAAGTTGCTGCTATTGTAAAGAAAAGCTTACAGCCCTTGTCCCGCCTTTGGGGTTGTCTGATTGGTCAACTGTTGTGGAACTGGCAAACGGCACAAGATGCAAGCAGAACAGTTAAACACGTCCTTCTAGAGCATGTTTACATAGAAAAGCTATACAAAAGTAGTTCAGCAGAATAGAAAAACATCTTCTGTGTAAAATGCACAAAAACACAACGCAAGTTGGCTTATTTATATTCCCCAGTGCTCGACACATAAAAAAGCTTCTGACCTCTCCAACTCATATTACGAAATGGGAATAGGCTTAGCCTATGCTGCATAATTGACTTTTCTGCATTAAGAAGACCAGCATTTAACAGTCCATGCATTACAAATTAAGCAAAATCAATCACCAAAGCATTTAACGTTATCTTAATAAAAAAGTTGGTTTTAACTTAGCTGAGAGGTATCTTTCGTGATTTTCTCAGAGAAAACTCTTCCACAACGTAATCAAAATCCAGCTGTCTCACAAGACTGCATTCAAATGGCCATTAAAGACAGCGAACTGAGATGTCTTTGACACATTTCTGTGGTTTTAAATTCATTTTGTTATTTTGCCTACTACTGTCTTCTACACGTGACTTCTGCATGCTTATATTACACAGTGTTTTTTTCAGTTTTTTACTTGCCTCACTCTCATCAGCGCGGCAATGCATTATGATTATTTTTAAGGTTTATTCGCTATGGTTAATACTTCACAATTGCAAAAATAATCCCTTTATTCCACAGTATTCAGCACTTCTTTATTGAGAAAATGAAAAATGTACACATAATAAATTTAACCGGGGCAACTTGCTCATCTAGTGCCCTGGGCATGTAGGCCCGTGTGTTAATCCGTCCGAGTGTAGAGTAGAGATGATTAACAACACTTTGCTGTGCCGCAAAAATAATTTTTGGATGAGATTTTGCCATGGACTAATCACTGAATAGATTTCCTTATTTAAGAATATACTTCGATAGATTGACATTGAATGGTGAAATTCCTAAGAGGAGTTTACGTTAAACACACATATGACAATAAAGGCTTTTCAAGAGAATATATAATGATATAGACATTGGAAATGAAAAGATGTTTCATTTGTTTTCACCATTATAATTACCCATTATAAACCGGAGCTGAAATGTGTTTTAATTTGCTTCAGTCGAGTAGTTTTGCTTTAAATACAATGTTATTTTCGGTATAAATCTCTTCTTGCTTGTGAAATCACATAAACCATAGAGAACAATACAGCATAACGAGAACGCGCAAAAATAATGCAAATTCATTGCAATAGAGCATAACAAGATGATCCATAGCAATACAGCATAACGAGAACCCGCAACAGTACTGATGATCCATAGAGCATAACTCAAATGCCATTAATGACATACTGCCTTTTCTCTTGCACACAAAAAAAATTGTTAAAAGTATAAATTCGATTATGAAAAATGATGTGTAGATGTTGTTTCATTAATAAATTCCTTTCGCAAATTCATACTTTAAATAAGTGCCACCCGCAATTACGTCTATGAAGTTGAGTACCGAATTTTTGCGTGTATAATGAGGAATGATATGTTTCCATTGGCCAACACCTCTGTCCACCACATGTCTCTGTCTACTCAGCGCCATCACAAGCCCCCTAGTGGCAACTCCTAAGCACTTAAAGACCTCTCGAGCTGTCTTAAATAATTGGGAGAGTAAGAGTGATTCTGAAATTTAAGAAATTTGATAACTTGCTTTCATACTTAAATTTTCCTACTTAAAGTAGGAATTACATTTCATGAATTTTCACCACTTAAGACTAAAATGTCACTTTGAGAAGCTTCTGAGAATTTTTCTTCACAAGAACACTGCTTAAAATTGACTTAAGAGTAAAACAATTCTTGGCTCAAAGCTGTGCTTAAAAGTTAGTTATAAAGCAGCTCAGTTGTAAGGACTAAATCTTAAATGTCAGAGATGATTTACTGTGCCGCAAACAGGATTTTGGATGACGACATTTGCATGGACCAATCACTGAATCGATTTCCGTATTAATATTCTCTGATACATTCACGTTGAATTGTGAAATTCCTAAAATATTCAACACACATTTCCTTTTATAAGAGAATGCATTTTGATATAGACATTGGAAATGAAAGATTAACACGTTTCCACCATTTCTTAATTACCCATTTTTAAATTTTCGGTATAAATCTTTTACTGCATGTGAAATCACACATACCTGATCAATACAACATAACGTGAATGCGCAACATACGAGCCCTGATCTCTGCAACATATTTGCAAAAGAGTTGTCGATGTTACTGCGGTATATTTTCTCCTGCCCGTTTGCAGTAACAGTGCTAGAGCATCACTACAGCAGGCGTTGCGTTGAACAGGGACTGGAGGAAGCGCTTAAAGATCGGGTTACACACGCAATTTATGCAAATATTATTCTTGAGTACCTATACAGTAGTATTGCATACGTCGTATCTTCGAAAAGTATTTAGTTGGATCAAATTTATAAAAGAGAGATACAGCTGTACGATTATTTCAGGAAAAACACAAGCTGCTAGAGGTGGGACTAGTGGGGAGAGTGGGATGGAGCTACAGCACGAGCAAGCAACACATCATCACATTAATCTCTTCGTGTTTTGTACATGTATGCACATACACGCAGATTGCCAACAGGACACAGATATATGACTTAGTTTGTCCGGCATCTTTTAGCACTGGAACCGCGCCATCTATCAGTTTCAAACAATCCCCAAATCCAGCGTTATATCCACCGTTTATATTACATCCATCACTGAAATGCCGTGAACAAACAGACACACCCAAACTTCACTATCTCAAGAGTAATGAGCTGATAATCTTGATGGTAAGCGGGTCTTGCTCATCGGTTGGCACTTGGGCAGGCTCTTTCTTTTGCCCTGCCGTGTTTTTCCGGGAGAATGGCCAATAAAAGGAATAGGATCCCTTTGATAACACAGGTATCCAGAGTTATAAAAAAACTTTCCAAAACAAGTTGGAGTGCTGGGGGAGTGTATGAAGTACAGAAATACTACGTCATACCTCCAACTCGTTTTTTTAACACGTTTAACAGTGTAAAGAAGTCAGAATGCATGACATTGCATGATACCCGATCTTTAAGCATGAGAAGCCAGTGTAAAGAAGCCAGTGGAAAGCATGATACCTCTGCTTCAGTTGTTGCGGTGTGGTTTCAGTGTCTTTCTCTGCTCAGTTCTATCAAGTACAGCAGTTTTTTTTAAATAGTGGATGAGGATATCATTACATTATTTTGTTTCGCGTCATAAAAGCCGTTTCACCCTTCATTATAAGTAAGCATTCAACTCTCACCCACGAGAGAGGGATTGCGTAATGTCCACGAAATCCCTGAATGTTACATTTGCTGGGGTTTGTGCTAATTTGAGATATATAAAATGACAAGACATGGATCAGATATAATGTTAAACCTATCTCTGTTCACGTATTGTGTTCGCAGCTATTACATTGCCCAACTGTTGGTTATAAATACAGCGGATGATTGAAGTCAAGTGAGAAAACTGGTGACTGTTGTTAAATATTGCTTCAATAAATATGTTTATTACAAAAAAATGTATACATGTTTTGTGTACATTGTTTTTTCTGTGTTTAGCATCAAAAAGAGATAGATATCTTGTTGATTTTGTCATGTAAGTATATGATCTTCTTGAGCTAAATTTGTACATTTTTAAAATATAAGAGGTATACGTTTGCACTACAGATGCCCTGATCAGCTCAAATGTCACCCGAATCCACTGCTTCAAACAAATCATCCACCCGCCACCCACCCGCACCTAGCATTTTCTCTGATCTAGATATCCGCACCCGACCCGACCATAACATTATTCATTCCAATTCCAATTTTTTGTTTTTAAGCTTGATGTCATTGTATCATTTGTTTTTAACAGCAGCTTTCGTGACTAGTTTCGTTTTTTTTTTAACTGAGAGTCTGCAAATTAGTGCCTGTCTGCCTGATAAAAATGCATTTAAAACCCATTCATATTTTAGAGCAGGGGTTCTCAAAGTTTACTTTTGAAGGTCCGAATCTGAATTCTTGTCAACATCAAAGGTCCGGTATAATTGTTATTACAAAACTTGCTTTTAATAAACAATATCAACAACTTTAAATAACAAATCAACTCTATATGAAGAGTTTATTTGCAAAAACAGATAACTCCGTTTTGTTGTATTTTTTCATGTGTTTATTGTTTTTAATTGTGTTAGTTACAGTGGGGCAAAAAAGTATTTAGTCAGCCACCAATTGTGCAAGTTCTCCCACTTAAAAAGATGAGAGAGGCCTGTAATTTTCATCATAGGTATACCTAAACTATGACAAAATAAGAAAAAAAATCCAGAAAATCACATTGTAGGATTTTTTACGAATTTATTTGCAAATTATTGTGGAAAATAAGTATTTGGTCACCTACAAACAAGCAAGATTTTTGGCTCTCACAGACATGTAACTTTAAGAGGCTCCTCTGTCCTCCACTCGGTACATGTATTAATGGCATCTGTTTGAACTCGTTATCAGTATTAAAGACACCTTTCCACAACCTCAAACAGTCACTCCAAACTCCACGATGGCCAAGACCAAAGAGCTGTCAAAGGACACCAGAAACAAAATTGTAGACCTGCACCAGGCTGGGAAGACTGAATCTGCAATAGGTAAGCAGCTTGGTGTGAAGAAATCAACTGTGGGAGCAATTATTAGAAAATGGAAGACATGCAAGACCACTGATAATCTCCCTCGATCTGGGGCTCCACGCAAGATCTCACCCCGTGGGGTCAAAATGATCACAAGAACTGTGAGCAAAAATCCCAGAACCACACGGGGGGACCTAGTGAATGACCTGCAGAGAGCTGGGACCAAAGTAACAAAGGCTACCATCAGTAACACTGCGCCGCCAGGGACTCAAATCCTGCAGTGCCAGACACGTCCCCCTGCTTAAGCAAGTACATGTCCAGGCCCGTCTGAAGTATGCTAGAGAGCATTTGGATGATCCAGAAGAGGATTGGGAGAATGTCATATGGTCAGATGAAACCAAAATAGAACTTTTTGGTAAAAACTCAACTTGTCGTGTTTGGAGGAGAAAGAATGCTGAGTTGCTCCAAAGAACACCATACCTACTGTGAAGCATGGGGGTGGAAACATCATGCTTTGGGGCTGTTTTTCTGCAAAGGGACCAGGACGACTGATCCGTGTAAAGGAAAGAATGAATGGGGCCATGTATCGTGAGATTTTGAGTGAAAACCTCCTTCCATCAGCAAGGGCATTGAAGATGAAACGTGGCTGGGTCTTTCAGCATGACAATGATCCCAAACACACCGCCCGGGCAACGAAGGAGTGGATTCGTAAGAAGCATTTCAAGGTCCTGGAGTGGCCTAGCCAGTCCACAGATCTCAACCCCATAGAAAATCTTTGGAGGGAGTTGAAAGTCTGTGTTGCCCAGCGACAGCCCCAAAACATCACTGCTCTAGAGGAGATCTGCATGGAGGAATGGGCCAAAATACCAGCAAAAGTGTGTGAAAACCTTGTGAAGACTTACAGAAAACGTTTGACCTCTGTCATTGCCAACAAAGGGTATATAACAAAGTATTGAGATTAAACTTTGTTATTGACCAAATACTTATTTTCCACCATAATTTGCACATAAATTCTTTAAAAATCCTACAATGTGATTTTCTATATTTTTTTTCTTATTTTATCTCTCATAGTTGAGGTATACCTATGATGAAAATTACAGGCCTCTCTCATCTTTTTAAGTGGGAGAACTTGCACAATTGGTGGCTGACTAAATACTTTTTTGCCCCACTGTAGCTGTATTTTAAATTATTAATGCATGCGTGTATGTTTGGCACTTGGCGGGTCCGGAACGAATTCCCTCCCGGTCCGGACTTTAAAAATGGCTGTTTTAGAGAATGTAGTTAATATTTGCATAATTAATGACTGATCTTATCCACTATTAATCAGAATGTTCAGAATGTTCTTTTTTATTATCTTACCCGCCCGACCCCTGAGGATTATCGGCAGCGCCCGCTGATATAACCACAATCCGCGCATTACTAGTGATGCTGCTCATTTTCCCTCTGAATGAAAGCTAAAGTTTATTTAAAACTTTATTGCTTTTCCTTCATTTTATTCATGGGTTACCAAAAAAATATTTTGTCATGCTGTTGCTTCAAGACAAAAATATTAGCTGTATGCAATTTATTCAAGTGTGCAAGGTTAAAGGAATTTGACATCCTGTGTTGTAAGATTTTCATTAAATGGAATTGTCTTTAATTTCATTTTCAATTGAAAATAAGAATACCAATCATGGTGGGGAAGGACAAAATTAAGTATAAGACAATAGGAGACAATAATCACAGCATGATTACTTTGGACACAAAATGCCCGCAACAAAAAATAGCTAAAACTGTCAAGGTTATGATGAATAATGTCTCAGTTTCAAATAAAGCAAAAAAAGCTTTTAGTAAATTTGAGTAACCAGTATGAAGCATTTGATAATCACAATTACTCTCAAAAACAGGATTTTAGGCATGTCCTAAGTTTAATTAATAGCAATTTATTGCAGCAAAGAAATTGTTTATCCATTTCACTATTAAATTATTTTTTAAATGCCAAACCTGTGTTGAGCTTTGTCTCATATTTTATATGCCATCCTATTATACTTCCTTTTCTACAGTGATTTACAGGGCCAACTCCACACATCCCATTCGATTGTTTCGATTTATTCAGAAACAGGCTATTGGCCGTATTTATTAAAGGGATAGTTCCCCCAAATATGAATATTCTATCATAAATGACTCCCTAAGTTTATCCAAACCTGTATAAAGATATTTGGAAGAATGTTAGCAACTGAGATTTCTGGGGCATCATTGACTACCATCAATAACTACAAACCAACATTTGGTCCACTAAACCAAATTGTACACTTTATCTGCAAACCCAGCACATTTTCAGATTTTTATGTTGTATTTTTTTTTCAAAATGTATTTTTTATTTAGTTATTTTAAAATCACAAATTGGTTAAAAATGGTATTTGGACACAAACATTAAATTAATATAATATAATATAATATTTACAGTCAAGCACTGGCTGGAGTGCCCTTCAGGTCCACTAGAGAGCACTTCCCACATCTCCTGGACTATCAACTTTACTTGGACTACATTTCCCACTATCCTGTATTGCTCATAAATGTGATAATTAAGCATTATTATTGTAAACGTAGAGCTATTTCAGAAAGTATAGTTAATATTCATATAGTAAATACATTAATATAGTTAATTCATATTTATGTATGACATATATTTGACATGCCTTATATACAATTCTTTCTGACCACTTTTAAGCAAGTTTTTAATTTATTTTATTATAATGGGGATTATGACATCTGCCTTAAGTATGTATTTAACTTTACTTTTTATAGTTTCAATGTGCATTGTGTACAGTCATTATTCATTTACGACGCTTTAAAGTGACAATAAAGAGACAGAGAATATGCCATTTCAAATATGCCAGTCCTTGTCCTAGGGGTGGAGCTAAGACGCAAGGAAAAGAAGCGAGGAAAGCAAACGTCGATGCACAAATTAGAATTGAGAAGCACCCTGATTGTTGGATTACTCTGTGTAGGACCTATAAACTGTTGTGGATTATTACATGGCCATATAAGAACCTTTTTATCTAAAAGGTCCCATAAAGAAACTTTAACATCTCGAAAACCTTTCTGTTTCACAAAAGCTTCTTTGTGGCATCACTGTGAAGAACCTTCTAAGCATCTTCATTTTTAAGAGCGTATATTGTATTTTGGCTGATATAACATTAATACAGCAAGAGTAGAACCTACTTTAAAGCCCTGTCCCCAACCACAATAAAAGGCTTTAATGTGTGGAATGTTCTTCTGTTCCAAATTTTATAGATACCGGGACCGGAACCATTGTCGTCAATTATTTAAAGGTCTGATGAACTGTGCTTGTTTATTGTTTTATACTGTTGATATGAGGTTTACTTATGACGTTTGCGTGGTTTTTACATCCAAAAACATCAAGGTCCCAAGAGGGTACGGAGCGCGGACAAGGCTGATTCAGCCTTCTGGCACCCCTTATGAACCTAATGACCAGGATGTGCTGTCCTAGAGACTTACCAGCAACTGGGTCATTATGAGCGGCAATGGCGGCTACATATACTTTCAGTGTGGAAGGGGAGAGATTACTCTTGAGTCTCTCATGTAGAAAGGACAGCACTTTCCCAATCTAGCAACTCTTAGGGTCTTCTCTTTGAGAAGAGCACCAGGACAAGAAGAGGCGCCACTTATAAGCATATAGCCGCCTAGTGGCAGGGGCCATAGCCTGAGTGATCGTCTCGACCACAGCAGGGGGTAGGCCACTCAGGATCTCCTCGTCCAGTCCAGAAGCCAGACATGGAGGTTCCAGAGGTTCCTTCCCCTGAGAAAGAAGGTCCGTCATCAAGGGAATCGGCCAGGGGGGAGTTGTGGTCAAGAGCATTAGCTCCGCGCCAGTACTGCTTAACTAGTAGCACTTGATGCTCCTCTTCCCTGACCTTGCACAGGACCTGTGCAATGAGGCTCACTTGGGGGAAGGCATACTTCCGCTTATCCCTTGGCCAGCTGTGCGCTAGAGCATCCGTGCCGAGGGGGGACCTCGGACAGGGAGTACCATAGCGGGCAATGGGTGGTGTCAAGGGAGGCGAACAGGTCTACCTGTGATGTCACCATTGTTGTGACCAGTGTTCACTTTAGTTGAGCTCTTGACACATTAAGACTCGTTCATCTCTGACTGTTAAGATTTTTTACTAAAACCGTATTTGCCGTATCAAGTGAAAGTCAGATGATAGTGCTAATAGTGTAGCTGTTGAGTTGTGAATTTCTGAGCTTGACTGAGTTGAGTCGATTTAAAATTTGAGAAGTTTAAAGCTGCTGAATAACACAGATGCGCAGACACATCATGAATCAGGTTATGAAACTCAACAATGGTGACAATCAACAAAAGAAAGCTTCATGCTGCAATGCATGCTGGGTAACATCTTAGTACCAAACTCATTCATGGTTCCGAGTATGCATTGCATTTTACCCAAATTAATTTCATGATTGTCACCATTGTTGAGATGTGTATGATTAATGTTGATCTCTAAGTGTAATCTAAACACATACATTTCTACATGGCATATGTCGTGGTAAATTTATTTTGACATTTCATTGTAGAAACCATCACAAAACCATAAACACTCTTTAAATAACACTATATATTAAAAATGCATTAACTTATATTGTGTATCATAATATACTACTGCAGCAAACTCTATATATATGTGGTGCCTTTAACGATGCCTTTAATAATAATGGCGACATCAAATTAATCTTGTTTTCATTGTCAAAAAGGCATTTGTAGACGTTTTTTATTTGGTCAATAAAAGCAATTGATGCAATATTTAAGCTTGTTTATTTAATCACTTGTTCACTGAGGTGTTAGTGTTTTTCTTCTACTGTGGTACTGTGTTACTGAAATCACATTAAGTTGGCGTTAGCCGCTCGTTACGGCTAGACATTGTAGTTTTACATTTACATTGTTGAAACAGATACGTTTATAGCATATAAAGCTTAAGATATGACTGTGTGGATTTAAAGAACAGAAGAATTCAATAGACTGCAGGATTATTATCACAGGAAATTAATTGACTGAAATTATTTTGGGTAAAATTTGTATTTAACATTTTTTAATGAGTTGTTTGGCAAATGGTTCCATTAGTAAATAAATATGTTGTTCCAAATACTGTTTTTTCGTTGTAGAAATTTCAAATGTGGTACTAATTTGCATATATCAATGTGTACCAGGGAGTACCGAAACCTTTCCCCCCCCCCACCTCAAGCACTGTATAGTACCACATTTGAGTGTAGTTGAGACAGTTTTCAAAAAAGAGAACTTGCCTTTTGACTGGTTTGAAGTTTGAATCATAGCATAATTTTCAGGTACAATAACGATTGGTCTATCCATCTGTACTTACTTCATGGTACAATAGTACTAGCATATTAAGCAATGAGTATTGAAGTGCCTCTTCGGACTGACAAGGATAAAACTGCCAAATTCTTCCAAATTCAGTTCAGTTCAGTTCAGTTTAAGCACATGCAATAGTGCTGTGCATCTACAAGCAAGACCACTGTCACTTGTAAATTAGAGCACAGTATGTTTACTATAATTATGTGATTAGTCCACAGAGATGGCACTAATGTTAAGAACTGGTTGTTTTTTTGCTGCTTTTTTGTTACTTTATAAACAATGTGCTATTGTGTATAGCTGGCATTTTAAATGCAATATGATCAGCCTATTAGGGTTAGAGTTTTAAGTTAATTGGAGTGATAAAACAACCCAATGTCAATGTGATCTTTATTTATATAGCACTATTAAAAACAACCATGGTTGACCAATGTGCTGCATAAGAGAACACTATTTCAAGAAAAACGAAAATACATACAAAAATTTCAACATTGATTTAAAAACAGATAAGGAAGTTGCAGATCTGATTCTGAGGGGCAAGGAATTTTACAGTCTAGGGGCAGCAACTGAAAAGGCGCAGTCACCTCTGCTCTTCAACCTCGACTTCGGGATGCACAGTAAGCTTTGGTTTTACGACAGGATAGACAAAATGGGCGATGTTCAACCAGTAAGTCTGATAGATAGGAGGGGGCCAAACCGTGTAAGGATTTAAACACTAGAAAGAGAATTTTAAAATTTACATGGTATTGCACCGGAAGCCAATGCAGGGAACGTAACACTGTGGGGTGATGTGATCTCGTTTTTCAGTGCTTGTTAACAGCCTCGCAGCTGAATTTTGTACTAACTGCAAAAAGGATAGGGCTGACTGACCGATCCTGAAATACAGAGAGTTACAGTTCTAAGTTTTTTCTGGACAAGATGGGTTTTACTTTTGCCAGAAGTCGAAGCTGAAATAAACAGGACTTGACCACCATGTTAATCTGTTTGTCAAACTTTAAGCCATCATCAAAGATAACACTCAGATTTTTTACCCACAGCTTTACATAGGAGGTTAGCTCACCAAGGTTTACATTTGAAGAGCTAGAGTCCGACGGGCCGAACACAATAAATTCAGTTTTACTCTCATTAAAATGTAAGTTTAAGGACAACTAGGCTATCACACCAGACAGGCAAGCCATGAGTGCTTCTAGACTATTTGAGCTCTGTTTAAGGGACAGGTAGATTTGCGTGTCATCTGCATAGCAATGGAACGACAGCCTGTGTTTCCTAAAAATAGAGCCCAATGGGAGCATATACAAGGAAAAAAGAATGGGAGCCAAAATGGAGCCCTGGGGAACACCACATGACAGAGAGGCCACCTCTGAAATCGAATCACCAATATTTATTCTAAAACTACGATTCGAAAAGTAAGATTTAAACCAATCAAGGGGACACCCATTTATGCCCGCACAGTGCTCTAAGGCTGTGTTTCTCAATCGGGGGTATGTGGACCCCTTGTGGTTCGTGGCGTCATTGCAGGGGTTCCGTAGAACCCTTTAAAAAAAATTATAAACAAGGTATTATCATACGCAATTTTGATAATACCATTTAAAAAATAAATAAAACAGTAATACATTGACAAAAACATAAAATAGTTGAAAATATATTGTTTTTAAGTATTTGCAATTTCGTATTTGCTGCCATTATTATCATTCAAGTGAACAGCTAACGTTAACAGTGCTTTGTCTTTTCATCTGAGGAATACACTGAGGCTAGAGCAGCCAATATGGACAGGTGGCTTAAAAAACCTGATGGGCCATCAACCAGTGGACCTGACACAAGCCAGGACAATACCAGCGTTCCAGAGAAGTTAAGAAAAATTGACAACACAAAAAACATGTCAGTATCAAGACAGCTACAAAATTGTTTGGGTTTACCACAACAACGACGGAGCCATTTCTATGTGGTGAGGTCCTGTCTAATCACGCGATGAAACCATCTAATTTACAATGAGATATGAGAACTAAACACTTGGTAGTTGTAGGTAGATCGGCAGACTTGCTTGTGGCTAAATCTAAAAAACCATACACAATTGCAGAGGAACTAATTGTGCCAGCAGCTGCCTGTCATGGTTTGGTGGAAGAACCCAGATGCTGGCAGCAGTGGACTACAGACTTTTTATTTATAAAATATAAAATATAAAACACAAAACAAAGGCCCACGAGGGGGTAAAACAATAATGATAAAGGGAATAATGATGTGGACAACAGGAAATACAAACTAACTTGACTAGATGAATACAACACTTAGACAAATAACTTACACTGACTGGACTATACTTACTCGACTCAGGTAACGATCACAGGCATAAACAATACTCTCTGTTTCAGAGACATGCAACCAAGGCACACGGCACAGGTAAGTATACACCGGATACGAAATACAACAAACGAGCACAGGACAATAGACATGATGATCATTTAAAGGGGAACAAACACAAGATAATTGACAAGGACCAGGTGAAGGGATGAAACACTTATGGGAAGCAAACTCGAAGCAGCAGGCATTCCAGGCGATCCCGATCTCTCCAGGGACGACCTGCTCCAGTTGGCCTTCAACACCTTGGGTGTCCCTCCTGCAACCGCCGACGTAACCCCAACGACATCAGCGCCACCAACCCAGCCCAAACAAGCCGGTAGGAAGCGATCTAGCAAATCCTCTCCACCTCGCCAATCCAAAAAGTGCCCGCAGCCCATAAGGATCCACTCTCCCCCGCACGCATCCTGCGACGCCAACGACCAGCTACTAGAGGTTGTTCGATCTCTTTCCGCCACCGTCCAAGGCCTACAAATGAAAATGGTGGATTTCGAGACGGCGCTCAGCAACCCAGGATCCAACATCCGGAATGCGCTCAGCACCCTCAACTAATCATCCCATCCCCGGACAGCACGATCAATTTAGCATGCCGTCAACGTCTACCCCCGTAGCTACTTCAACCATCATCCAGACACCTTTACAGGACGCAACTGCTTCGCAGGCGACTACACATTTCACCCTCGCCACCGCCGTTCCAGCGAAAGCTTTTGGCAGGCGATTCGTCCCTCCAGCAGCGGCCACGGTATCTCCTGTTTTATGCAACAGTATCATCCAAGGTAAGGACATTAACTTGGCTTTACTCCTACTCCCCTCGCCTGCGGCCGACAGGAAAATGGTTGCCTGTTGTGACGTGGCAGTTTTTCTCCGAACATCCGATCCCAGACTGCAACGTAACCTATCGTTCGGCGAATTCGCGATCGCTTTCGGAGTTTACCGCGACATACTCTGCCAAGTTTATCCCGATAGGAGATGGATATTTAGTTAGCAACGATGGCAGACTTCAGTCAACGCTACGGGGGTACACTGTTCTACGAATACCATGCATCATTCTCTGCTAAATCCGCATCCGTTATTTCTCTTTTCAACTCCAAAAATCGACTGGTCTATAGTAGACACAGAACTACTCGTTCGCCACTTTGGCGGCCATATGACACTCGCATGTGCTATTTGCAGCTCTCACGGACATTCGGCACAGTTTTGCCCTAAAACAATCGCTAGTCCAGATTCGCCCGCTGTCCTCGGTGCTGGAAATGTAAGGAAGCGTTCAGACGCTAGGGGTCGGGACATTATAACATTTAACGGCACTTCTCTTTGCAATAATTTTAATGAATCTGTTTGTTCTTTCCCCCAATGCAAATTTACTCACGTATTTAGCTTTTGCAAGGACCCACACCCAAAATCAGTCTGCCCCAGGGGATCCAGGCCGGCTATCCGAGAGGATGCCGTCGATCGGAAGAAAAAGTTCTAATCAACGTAGTATCTACCCCTATCAACGTCCCAATCCTCTCAAACTACCTCTCGACACACCCCGATAGATGTTTTGTAGATTATTTGTTAACCTGCCTATCTCAAGGGTTCCGGGTCGGTATTACGTCACGAGTTACTGCTTCCTTCGTGGCAAAAAATCTACAATCTGCCATGTCCGAACCCGGAATTGTTTCATCTCTGCTGTCCCAGGACCCTTTAAACTGGCTGTAATCAAGCCTCTTATCAAAAAACCAAACTTAGACCCCAGTGAACTTGGAAGCTATAGACCGATTTCAAATCTCCCGTACTTGTCTAAAATACTAGAAAAAGTAGTGTCCACTCAGTTGTGCTCTTTCCTACAAATTAATGACATGCACCAAAAATTTCAGTCTGGCTTTAGTCCGCTTCATAGCACCGAAACTGCGCTCGTTAAAATTACAAACGATCTACTTATGGCATCTGATAAAGGTAACATCTCACTCCTAGTCCTGCTTGACCTTAGTGCTGCGTTCGATACTGTAGACCATAAAATACTTTTAGATCGTTTACAAAATTATACCGGTATTCAGGGACAGGCACTAAAATGGTCCCGATCTTACTTATCTGACAGATATCAATATGTCCATTTAAATGGGGAATCGTCTAATCTAACGCTAAACTATGGATTACCTCAGGGATCGGTTTTAGGACCCTTGCTTTTCTCCATATACATGCTGCCCCTGGGCAACATTATTAAAACATGGAATTAGCTTCCACTGTTATGCAGATGATACTCAGCTATATATCTCTTCAAGACCAGATGATTCCTTCAAGCTATCCAAACTGGCAGAGTGCATCAAAGATATGAAACATTGGATGACTAGTAATTTCCTTCTTTTAAACTCAACAAACAAAACAGAAATATTACTTATAGCACCAAAGACTCGTAAACAGAATATATCAGATTATAACCTGCAAATTGTAGGCTGCACTGTTACTCCAACAAATACCGTTAAAGACCTAGGCGTTATATTAGACAGCAACCTGTCATTTAAAAATCACATCTCAAATATCACAAAAACAGCCTTCTTCCACCTTTGAAATGTTGCCAAATTACGAAATGTTTTATGTGTTGCTGACGCAGAAACTCTTATTCATGCATTTGTGACCTCAAGACTTGACTACTGTAATGCTCTTCTTAGTGGTTGTCCTGCATCTTCAATAAACAAACTACAGTTAGTCCAAAATGCAGCTGCCAGAGTCCTAACCAGGTCAAGAAAATACGATCATATTACCCCAATTTTATCATCTCTTCACTGGTTACCCATTAGGTATCGTATTGATTTTAAAATTATTTTAATTACTTATAAAGCCTTAAAGGGTTTAGCCCCTACTTACTTAACAGAGCTTCTATCACATTACAACCCATCACGCTCTCTAAGATCGCAAACTCAGGACTTTTGATAAACCTAGAATAACTAAATCTACAAAAGGGGGTCGAGCTTTCTCATACGTAGCACCTAAACTCTGGAATAGCCTTCCCGATACTATTCGAGGGTCAGACACACTCTCCCAATTTAAATCTAGATTAAAGACACATCTTTTCACCCAAGCTTTCACTAATGCATAGTAAATGAACAGCAGCTATGCTAATTATTTTCTTTCTGCCTCTGGCTCGGGATGCCCATCTCGAGGTAGGGAAAGTTCTGCCAGGCCCAGATGGACATCATATGCCCATCCCGACTTAGAGACTACGCCAGCTGCGGACTGACTGACCATCCCAGCTCCATCTAAGGCAACTCCATTTCCACCCAAGAGAAAGGCGACCATCCCAGCTCAGACCATTCTATCCCCAACCGAGAGCAAAGATGGAATACTTGTCACATTAATGCTAAAAGTTACAATGCTTGGTATTAAATGCTAAACTACATCACATGTCAGCAGTTTGAAGTTATAGCTGAGTTCAGTGGCCCTGATTGGGGGTTGCTGGGCTGATGTTCGTGGGGGGCTCGTTGGTTGTGGTTGGGGGGATTTTATTTGTTGGGGCTGTGTGGGTCTGGATGGTCTTGCTTTGTGGTCGATGTCAGACAGCAGAGGAATAATGTTCCAATATGCCATTACTATTTTCCCTGGTTGTTCCTCTGTTTTTCTGGTGTCGATCGCGGAGTGGGACCGGGCTGGACGTGCATGGTTTCGGCGAGTGGGATTGCCTGGGTCGCGGGCGGTGGGCTCTCCCCCCTTCCTCGGGGATGTTGCTCGGTGACTTGGTCGGGGTCACTGAGAGCAGCTATGACACGTCAGAGGGGATCTGGCCCTCCCGGCTGAGCCTGGTTTCTCCCGAGGTTTTTTTCTCCATCAATCAATAAGGGAGTTTTGGTTCCTCGCCACCCCCGAGGAGCAGGGCAGTGTTGGCTTGCTCACCGGGAGACTGCATCTATTTATTAATTTATTAGATATTATCTATTAGAATGATCTTGCTTGTTCTATAAACACTATGCACTGTGCTGTGTTTTACCTCTGTGTTTTCTTATTTGCTCCTGTAAAGCTGCTTTGGAACAATGCACATTGTGAAAAGCGCTATATAAATAAACTTGAATTGAATTGAATTGAATTAACACATTTTTAACATTGATTTAATGGTTGCTTGCTATCAGGGTATTAGAGTTTAGTATTCTGTTGTGTTGGCATTTTAAAGAGTTTTTGTGACTTTCTTCTATTGACTTTGTGAGAGCTATCCTGGTCAAAGCGTTACAGTCTGTTTTAGGAGTTGTGCAGAAGAGTATCTTGTTGGGTTTACTTGATTCAGTCATGTATTAACATGTTAATTTCATGTTGAGTTTACTTGATTCATTCATGTTCTCTCTACTTGTTAATTTTATGTTGAAAAAACATGACTCAAACATGTGAAACCACTGTCCATGATTGAATTATGTTAAACCAAAGAGCTTCTGTTTTTAAGTGCAAGTTTGAGCTAGAAACCCATATAATTGTGTTAAATCAAAGTGATTTGTTCAAGTAAAGTCAACAGCATCAAAAAAAAAAAAAAGTAAGTGCCGTTTGGTCCCCCCACTTTGAAAATGTCTCCTGCACCCATGATGTCCACCCAAAGAATATTAAATAAAATAATACCAACTGGTTACCAACACAAACATTTGGAACTAGCTGTTATACAGAAAAGTAGTTATGAGTCAAGAATAACTAAATTGCTGAGTAAAGGCCACCAGTAGATGTGTTAAACAATTAAAAAGGCTGAACATTTTGAACGCTTTAGGAGTGTACTGTTTCCAAGGTAACATATGATAAATTATTACCTGAGCTGGTCTGCAATATTTCTGTGGTCAGTGGCGTTTGTTCAATGCATGTTAGTATAAATTACCTCGCCTCCTAGTCTCAGCAATGACCTTGAGTACAGCCAAGTGATCACCAATGCGGTTTCAACTATGCTATGATTTGTCTTGACTTAAAACAATCCTCATACTACGGTAATAAACGCATGAGAATGCCGAAACACAACATGTTAATTTGAGAAGATCTTAAATAATTTAGTCCTGAATTAACTATCAAAATTCAAAGGGCCCAGTAATGCTTAATGTCTTCTATGATACAATCTTTCTGTCAGTTGAATAGAAACACACCAAATATGAAAGTGAGTCTTAAGCAATAACCTTGAATGATGTGAATACAACACTGAACTTAATTATGACACGTTCCTTACACAAAGCAACAGTATGGGTTTAGAGTACTTGTAAGCACGTGCAAGTAGTGCTACTACTATCTTTTAGAGCTTTAAAGCGGCCCTGCAACGGTGTTTCATGCCTTCTGACTTCTTCACAATGTTAAACGTGTTGTCTTCTCATGCTTAACATGGTCAACTTGTCAAAAAACGAGATGGGCATATTACATAGTATTTCTGTGCTCGATACACTCCCCCAGCGATCGTAGAGGTTTCGGAAAGTGTTATTTGAACATATAAAACTGTTTCGTAACATTTTTTCTTAGTCCCTTATTGGACAATTCTCCCGGAAAAGCACGTGGCCGCAAAGAGAGCAGGAGAAGGAGCATGCGCAGACGTCACTTTCACTTGTGTGCTGGAGAGAGAGAGAGCATACGATGCGAAATTCAGGTGTTTGTTTGTTCACTACATTTGGGTGATGAAGGTTATATAAACTGTGGATATAACGCTGGATTTGGAGATCGTTTGAAACTGTATATAGAAAAAATATATGGAGCCGTCCCAGCGCTAAAAGATGCCGGAAATGAACTGCATGCGGTGAGTGAAACTGATGTCTGTGTTTTGTTGACAATGGGTGCACACGTGCTTTGGTAAACAATCGTAAAGCTGTGTCTATCTTTTATAAATGTGATCAAACTAAATAGTCTTCGAAGATACGAAGTATGACTAGTCTATAGATACTCAAGATTAATATGACATTGGCAGAAACCCTGTGTGTAAGGGCCGCTTGAAATATGTGGTCACTATGACACTGTTTTATAAAAAATAATTACAGAAGTTTCCTTTTTTTTGGTGAACTATTCCTACGGAGCATATGCACATTCTGTATACACCAGCTTAATTATTTTTACCTGAATGATTCCCTGTGATCATTAGATGCCATAAGACCAATCGTTTATCTAATTTTTTGTTTTTTAATAAAACTTATAATCTTTTTCACCTCTCTTATACTGGATATCTTTATTTTTACATCAATAGTAATGGGGAAGTTTGAAAACATGCTTCAGTCTCCACTACTAAGCAAAGAAATAACCTGACCTTCTCTCTCATCTATAAACAAACCATGTTTGTCTTCCCTTAAGGCACACACAGAAACGAGGATAGATGTCTGCTGAAAAGGACATTCTATATCTTTTGTTGGTGTGTAAAAGTGAAGCAGCTGTATCTGGCTGACCTGACTGTGTGGCTCAGATTTTTCACTTTTTAGCATTCATATTGACATGACTCCCCTTCAACTGCCTGATTTGGAAATCCAAAATACATTGCCATGGAAACTATAAGGCAAAAATAACACACAATATATAATAGTATCAAAAAGTATTAAAACACATGATCCTCACTAAGTTTCACTTAATGATATGATACAGTACGGGACACGAGACGATATGATATATGACATGATATATGATAGATGGATAGATTTTCATATGTATCGAAAATCTAGTTTCATTATGTTATTGTGTTTTTAAATTAATTATATATTTATGGTTTATGCATTATACAAAACGGCTCCATGTGTTACTTAATTTGGTGTGATGCAAGAAATAACCTTAAATAAATTAATTGGGGCAAATAATCACTTTCTGACCTTAGCTTTACCCTTAAGATAAGACTATAGTGCCCTCTATTGAGAAACCAAACCATAAGTCACTTAATTCAAAGAACAGCACCATTTGATTTAAATACTACATTCTTAATGCATTTCAGCTATTGCATTAACATAGTCTGGTAAATATTATTCCGTTGGGTCAAAAAACGAATTTCACCTTATATAATAGTAGTTTATAGCTAATTATATTCGTATTATGCTAATTAACTTCAAAATTGATAATGCCATTTTCTACATTGATGTTTAGGTTTAGGTAGGCTACATATATATATATTATTGCGCACTGTAAAAACAATCACAGAAAGTAAATCTGCAATATTTCTCCATAAAAACATCAGGCAGGAGACTGAAGTAAACCTATATGTGCGAAGTCTATGAAATATGAAGGATGTAATAAAAAATACATTTACCGTCTCTTAGAAAGCGGGAGTGAATGAGGACGACGAGGAAACAGCACACCGCCGCTCCCGCTAGAGCCCACGCAACTCTCAGCATCAGCATCCTGACTGGATTCAGCATCCGCACCACATCTCCATGCTCTTGCCATACAAAACACACCGCTTGTGCGATTTTCTTTATAACAGATTCCAATGAAAGTAGAAAAGATGTTGTCCTTTCAGGGGGGGATTCCAACTTTACGCAAGCAATATTTTTGATGATAACTCAGAGCTTTCACCGCACATCGCATAAGGTGCCGACATTTCCAGTTTGTCCGTGACTGCTGCGTGGATCTAACTCGAGTGATCCGTTCTCTCCAACGGACGCGTTTTACGCACTTTGAGAACTGCGTTGATGTTAAAAATACTCTGTATTACCAGTCTGTCGACAGGTTCATCATACGCGTCAGAAGAAACTATTCAGTATTGTATCAACAACAGCCGTAATTCCAGCATTAATTCGCATAATCATATAGAAATGTCCCCAACGCGATGCATGTGATGGTGATGTGCTGGGGTCTATCCTATCTCCTGCTCCATCTCCTATCTCCGTGTGTGTGTTACCGGGGTCTGATTATTCTCTTAACAAGCGCACTTTCTCTAAGCTCTGACGCATACATCGCCTCCTTACACTCGTCTGAAGCGTTTGAGATGAATTCGCCAGTGGATGCGTCAGAGCGCATGTTCCTCCAGTGTGACGTAAGTCTTAAAGTTATTTTGAGTCTTAAAATGCTTAAGCTATGAGAAATGTTATGCATTACACGATTTCAAGACTCCAAGATCAGGGAATTGTAATATATATTTCCACTAATTAACCATGACTAAAATAGTAACCAAAGATTTTTTTTTAATTATTTATAGTCAAATCGTATAAATCAAATATGGTCTCACCACAATACCCGTAGTTTAACCGTATGTCGGTACCGTATTTGTTTAAAATACAAAAGTTAATGTCGTGAATTAATCCCACGAAAAAAGTTGTAGCGACGTGATGTAGTGGTCTTCAGATAACTGGACACTGATAATTTGATTAATGAATCTGGTCATTTCTGTTTATTATGTCATTGTATGGAACATTTATGATCAGAGTAAAATCTGTTATAAGCGTCAAGATGAATGCTATAAATCCGACTTCTGACAGCTATTAAACAGAAGTTTAATTCGATACTACAATTAAAACCGCGTTTCTATTTATTTAGTGCGCGCGTCTGATATGAGCGCGCGCACGCGCCTTCTATGTTCTGCAAAGAGCCGCGTGCTAGCATCATTTAAGCGTTAATGGTCATTTTTGACATCACTGCCTGAAATTACTTTTAGTTTATTTAGTATTATTTCTTTACTTCATACCTTACAAATGTGAGAGTAAACACACATTTTAGTTATTTTCGATCGATTTGATGCGTTTAAATGAACGGACCCTGATGTTTGCGAGTGTGACTAAGCTTTTGATTGTTGTTTCTAAAAACGGACAACCTGCTAATCTTATGTGGTAAAACAAGTAAATAGTATTAAGATTAAACATATTTTTTATTCATCTCTGTCAATAAATATCTGCATTAAATACTCTATATTGTGTTGAAGTCTTTGATTATTTATGTCATGTAGCCTACTATTGTATAAATAAAATATCTGATTGTGAAGTTACAGTGCTGTGTTGAGTTTTATAATCGTTATATAATCGTTATACTGTGCTTTATACATATAGGGAATTACTCCAATTGTGCATAAAATTTAATCTTTAAGGCACAGATTAAATCACTAATTAATTTAATCCTCCATATCACTTTAAACCCGGACAGTGCAATCTACTCGTTAAAAATGAGTTAACTGTAGGCCTACTCAAAACTGTTGCATAAGTTCCATTATCTTAAAACTTTTAAGTGTACCAGATAGCAAGCAAACACTGTTACATTTCTGAATCAGTTAGACATGAAGAATCGGTGTATGAATCTCAACAATGGTGACATTCGACAAAAGAAAGCTTCATGTTGAAATGCATGCTGGGTGACATCATAGTACAAAACTCATTCATGATTCCCAGCATGCATTGCAATTGATCTTCTTATCTGAATTAGTTTGATGATTGTCACCATTGTTGAGGTTTGTGTTATGAGTGTTGATGTCTAAGTGAGTCAATAAAACTTAATTTACTATGACACAATCCTTGTGTACTGAAACATTTTCATCAGTATGAAAAGGATCAAACTCATTCTTATTTACAACAGCTTCTGTACTTTATAAAAAATTGACACCTCTTATGAAATCTACTCTAAACTGACCTTTTTAAAGATCTAATTTTCATCAATGGGAAAGTGTTATTTCTGAAACATACACAAAGCAATGAGAGAGAAATTAACTTTACAGAAGCCAAGAGTCAAGAGCCCAACTAAAAGCAAACACTGATCACTATAATGGTAGTTTAATCACGTCCTAATCTTTTTTTTAGTCCCTTAAGTAACGATTTTGAGTCAGCAGTACTTAATTATACTTGATCAGTAAGTTCAGACAACAGTTATTTCAACATCTCCTTCAAGTCTCATGCTGTTACTGTCATCCACCCTGTTAAAACTCATGTTGTAGTCATCTATTGTCCCCCAGGTCAGCTTGGGCTTTCTTTGGAGGAGTTTGATGCGCTTCTGTCATCCTTCCCAGAGGATGGTACTCCTCTGGTGGTACTTGGAGACTTCAATATCCACCTTGAAAAACCGCAGGCTGCCGACTTTAACAACCTGACTGCGTCGTTTGACCTCAAGTGAGTCCCCACTTCAGCAACCCATAAATCTGGTAATCAACTTGATCTTATCTACACACGCTACTGCTCCACTCATCACTCCCAGGTCACCCCGCTGCACATGTCGGATCATTTCCTCATCACTCTTGATCTCGACCTAACCTCTCCAGACACTACACATGCTTCCCCACTGGTCACATTCCGGCGCAACCTACGATCATTCTCTCCCACCCGCTTATCCTCTGCGGTCTCTGCCACCCTCTCTCCCTCTGAACAGCTCTCTCTCTTGGATGCTAACAGCGCCACATACACTCTTTGCTCCACACTTACCTCCTGCTTAGACAGCTTATGCCCTCTTACATCTAGGCCATCTCGTGCATCCCCTTCTGCCCCCTGGTTATCTGATGTTCTCCGTGAGCATCGTGCCACGCTCAGGTCTGCCGAGAGAAAGTGGCGCAAATCTAAAGAACCTACTGACCTCTTGCTCTATCAGTCTCTCCTTTCTTCTTTCTCTGCTGATGTCTCCTCTGCGAAAACCCTGTACTACCACACAAAAATCAACAACTCTCCTGACCCTCGTACTCTCTTTAAAACCTTCTCTGCTCTTCTTTGCCCACCTGCCCCCTCACCTCCATCTGATTTTGCAGCTTTCTTTGTAAAGAAAACGACCACCATCAGCAGTCAATTCTCTGCGCCACCGCCTCTTGACCACGCCCAACCCCCAGACACATGCTTGCTCCCCTCTTTCTCTCTCCTTTTTGAAGACAACGTTTCCAAGGTCATTTCTTCTAACCACCCGATTACCTGCCCACTAGATCCCATCCCCACTCATCTCCTCCAGGCCATCTGTCCATCGGTTGATCCCACTCTGACCCACATTATCAACTCGTCTCTTACCACTGGTACATTTCCCACACTCTTCAAAGAGACCCGTATTACACCACTACTGAAGAAACCCACGCTTAATCCTGCACTGTTAGGAAACTACAGACCGGTATCTCTCCTCCCATTCATTGCTAAAACTCTTGAACGTGTTGTTTGCAACCAGCTCTCATCCTTTCCCACCCAGAACAACCTCCTGGACAGTAACCAGTCTGGTTTCAAGAGCGGTCATTCCACTGAGACTGCGCTGCTCTCTGTCATTGAAGCACTGAGACTGGAAAGAGCTGCCTCAATCTCATCTGTTCTTATGGATCTGGATCTATCTGCTGCTTTTGACACTGTTAACCATCACATCCTCCTGTCGACCCTCAAGGCTATGGGTATCTCTGGAGTGGTCCTAGAATGGTTCAGGTCTTACCTCTCAGGTAGGTCATTTAGAGTATCATGGAGAGGCGAGGTCTCGGAGTCCCAACATCTTGACACAGGGGTGCCTCAGGCCTCACTGCTTGTTCCATTGCTATTTTCTGTATATATGACATCCCTAGGCTCTGTCATTCGGAAACATGGCTTTTCCTATTACTGCTACACGGATGACACACAACTCCACCTGTCTTTTCAGCCTGATGATCCGACAGTTTCTGCACGCATCTCAGCATGCCTACCCGACATCTTGCTCTGGATGAATGGCCATCACCTGCAGCTGAACCTTGCAAAAACAGAACTGCTTGTAATCCCGGCTGACACAAAGACTCATCACAACTTCTCTATTCAACTGGGCTCATCAACCATCACACCTTCCAGAAAGGCCAGAAACCTGGGAGGGGTAATCGATGATCAGCTTAACTTCACAGATCAGGTTGCCAGCACCGCCCGGTCCTGTAGATTCATCCTCTACAATATTAGAAAAATCAGACCCTTCCTATCAGAGCATGCTATGCAAGTCCTAGTCCAGGCTCTTGTTCTGTCCAGACTGGACTACTGCAATGAGCTAATGGCTGGACTCCCAGCTTGCACAACCAAACCTCTACAGATGATCCAGAATGCAGCGGCAAGAGTGGTCTTCAATGAACCGAAGAGAGCACACGTCACTCCTCTCTTCATAAAGTTACCAAATCCAAATCCCTCCTCCTGGCCTACAAAATCTTAGCTCTGTATACTGTGGTAGGCTTTATGAAACCAGTTTTATTGATTGCACTTATGCTTTTTGTTGTACTTACGTTGTCCGAATTGCTTCGATTGTTTACCCCATCTGTACGTCGCTTTGGATAAAAGCGTCTGCCAAATGACTAAATGTAAATGTAAGTTATTATTGAGTTCTACTACCTATTAAAACACTTCTTTACTTAAAAATATTGATGTAATCGGTTTCCTCATTTGTTTTTTAGTAAAGTCAACTTATTACATTTCACAGTTTGACAAAGCTGTTGATGTTACTAATTATTTTATGTTCAGTCTACTTACAATTTTCAGCTCATCCAACATATAAAAGGGCATTGCACTAAATTCTAAGTTCTCTTTACTTAAATATCAAATACACATGACTTAAACATTTTGAGGAAACCGATTACATTAAAACAGTTAAGTACACTCAACTTGTCCGGGTTAACAGTGATAGGGATGGTTATTGTTTAAATTAAATAAAAAACCCAATTTTAACAACGTGACTGTTTGGTCGTTAGGACATGTTCATCACGTCCCAGCAGGCACGTGCACACATAGTCATCAAAGGGGGCTTGATTTTTTTATGAATATACCATACGTATATAAGTGTGCGTGTTTCTGTTTGCACACAGCTTTAAAATCAGAACTTCCCCAGTTATTAGTTAATCAAGAGTACTTTCCCTTTAAATGTTGTTTAAATATGCATATAGCTCATTTAAAATAAATCTACAGAAGCAAACAGATGGTAGGCTTTTAAAAAAAACACCTTAATTTGTATTTTTGTAATTTTGCAAAAGAAGAAATGGAGAGTAAATCAATGTATATAGCCTACCAAAATCTCAAAATTGAACACTACATGAATTGTCCTGCCTTAAAGGGGTCACATGATTAAAAACATGATTAACTTGTGTTTATGGTATAATAAAATTTGTTTTATGTTTGAAAAAACTCATTACTTTTACATACTGTACATTAGTGTAGCTCCTCTATGCCCTGCCTTTCTAAAACGCTTGGATTTTGACAAATCTCATTATTTTGAATAGCACGGTGTGCAGTGATTAGACAGTTGCCCAGTGCGTTGTTATTGGCTGAATATCTCAAGCGTGTGGCGGAAATGTTACGCCCCCGGACGAGACCAATTGTCAGTGCATCTCTCACTCTGAGACGTTGAACTGATTATTTTGTAGACATCTGTTTAAAAATGAAACAACATGAAACAATTGAGTGAGTGTGAGGGAATTAAAATAAATTGGTAAATTAGAGTTGTGTTAATATAAATATAACATTTTCTTTAGAAAAATAAATAAATATGAGAAGTGCCCTTTTTTCCACATGAGCCCCTGCCCCTTAAATGTTTGTGCACGTCCCTGCGTCCCAAAAACGTTATTTCTTTTCGTTTATGTCGCTGCGACGAATATGCTACGTTCCAGGTATCTTCAGGAGGTAATCACCATGTCCCAACAATGTCCAATGTTACGTCGTCACGACGAATATAGGGAATCACAAAGTTACGTCGCTAGAATGTTATTATGGTACGTAGTGGCAACGAATATGTGGTCTGGTCCAGGTACGTCTTCACAACAACTGTATTAGCTGGGCTTCTATGCTTGATTTATAATAAATGCTGAGAAAACTTTACATTTACGCAAAATATAAGTTGTAAAAAAGTAGGTAGGTAGCACCATTACTGCATGATTCAACAAAAACAATATAACTGAGTGAGTCTGACATGAAATGGCAAGCGCACATGCATCCACGTTCACTATTTAATTTGTTTCCAGCGATCCGCTTATTTTTATCTTTCGGCAGCCTGTAAAAAAATTCTACCTTAATCCCTGTGTACAATCAATCACACAACAACTTTTGCATGTTTTAAATAGAGTAAGATAGCGGCAAGCGCTTCTGAATTCAGTCTTTCTGCCACTCAGTGGGCATGACTCATGTGATGATCTCCGTGTGCGGTTCCGTCACATGGATGCCAACATAATGTTAGGGTGAAACAACATCAAAATGCGACTTTGCTGTCCTTAACTAAATATTACTTTTTATTTTAGTATCTCACATTAGAAAGACAAAACACAAACTAAATGTATAAATAAGATACCATTCAAATTTCTAATCACATTAATTTTGATCTGAGGAAGATTCATTTACTTTTTGAAAGTTACCTGCAGATTTGATGTTACAATAGGGCCGTTCATGTTTTTTTCACTCTACCATGCCACCACTGCATCATACATTTGTGCAAGACATAACTTTTTTTTAATTTATCTATCATGAATAAAGGACTTTTGGGCCTTTACAATGTTGCTTTATGGGCCATTCTAGTAATGCATCAAAATTGCAAGGCTGTCGAGAAATAGCTACTTTATCTGGAGATTTATTTTTAGAGCCAATTATCAGTGTTCACTAGTGTTAACAATTAAGGTGTCCATATAATTTTTTTGTAGTGCTATAATGTTCTACCAGTATCCACTTCCCATTGTGATGCATCAATCTGTTAGACAGCAGTTAAAGGAGAGCTGTCCAGGAAGTGACTACAGGACACAGGAGGAGAAGGTCCTTCACCTTAAGGATGATGATAATGACAAACAAACACTGCCAGTGAAGTCCTTGGTCCCGTTTCAAGGAGCACCTGTCACATACATTGACACAATCCTGCAGTTTCAGCACAAGTGTACCTTTGGGAATTTAAGAGCACCACATTGAAGAGGGGGGTTAAATGTTCTGCACTGTAAAAATGTAACAGTTAGATCAACTTAAAAAAACAAGAGTCAAAATGGTAAAACCTAAAAAAGTTAAGTTTTTTCCTAGCTAAGAAAAGTCACCATCATGGTGATCAGAGTTTCCTTGAGTTGAGCTTGACTTTCATTTTCAAATGTGTTTGCCATCGTGTGTTTAAAGTACATTTGTAACTTTAAAATCTGTGTGTTTTTAACAGTGTTGGTTGTCAAAATGTCCATCATCCTGTATTGATTCACTAATCTCATCTAGATTGCATGCTGTGCTGCTAAAAGAAAATTATAGTGGAAAGGAATTTGTTTGCATTTTGACATCTAAAATGATTCGTGAAAACTGGATGCAAATAAAATCTTAAATTTAGATGCACACAGACAACAGGAATCTGTGCATGAATCTCAACAATAGTGACAATCAACAAACGAAAGCTTCATGCTGCAATGCATCCTGGGTTACATCATGATTCCCAGCATGCATTGCAGTTGATCTGTTTATCTGAATTAGTCTGTTGATTGTCACCATTGTTGAGATTCATACACTGATTCCTGATGTCTGTCACTATAATGTTCTTTCAGCAGCACAGCATGCAATCTAGATGAGATCAATAAATCAAACTACAGGATAAAGGACATTTTAACAACCAACACCATTCAATAAAATTCTCCTTTGCATTGCCATAACAAATATACTTTAAAATCACACATTTTTAAAAGTAACAAATTTATTTTAAACACACATTGTAAAACACATTTGTACACGAAAGTCAAGGGTCAAGAACCTAACTCAAGGAAACACTGATCCCCATTGTGGTCACTTTTTTTAGCTAAGAAATTTAAGTTGGACTAAGTGTTACCAATTGAAGTAATTTTCTAAGTTGATCCAATTGATTTTTTTCAAAAAAAGTTTCACAGCTGATCACACTTTTGTTAGCTGTGAAATTTAAATTGGACCAACTTAACTTTTTTAGCTTTGACCATTTGGGACCATTTTTTTTAAGTTGATCCAACTGTTACATTTTTTGTGGTGTGAGATGACCAGTAGTTTGTGAGTTGAATTTGAGATGGCAGAGATAGCACAAAGCTACATAAGGTTAAACTGCTTAACACAATTCAACAATGCATAGCTAGTTATGGGACCAGAAACAAACTCATTACAATTCAAACAGTTGTTTAATTTCTGACAAAAGCATTTATCTTGTATATCTACGTTAAGCAGCAAACGTAAATAGGTATTTGTCAGGTAAATCCAATTTTATCTACACCACTGGTGAATTATTAGTACAATTGTTCTTTACGGGGGTATGATAAAATTTCTGAAGTGCATTATCCTTAGAAGGAAGGATCCATGGGTACAGAGCCCTGGGATTCCTTCAGAATTTGTTCAATATCCTTTTATTATTACTTAATTTTCTTTTATTTTGTTTTATGTTTCTATTTTTATTTTAATTGAAAAATATATGTTATATTTCATTTGTTGAATAGCATTTTTTAAACTCTTGTGCCTCAGTAAAAATCAAAAACTCACACCAAAGCTGGGCTCACGACTACAGGATTTTTAAAAAGAAATCTGGTAGCAGCACACATCTTGACAGATTCTCTTATTTAAAATCTTAATCATGCTCATACTAAAATATTTAAAACTATTGGCGCATCACACACTACAGGAAAATATTAAGATTATCGTACCAGTGGCAGCACGCATCACCTAGAAGGCAACATCAGCGCTATCCATCGCACTGCAGCAGCTGTTGCGGTTGACATTTATTAAGTTCTGTCAGTCACCTCTGTCTTCTGGCAATCTTGTCTCATATTGGCTGTTGTGAAAGTACAGACATCATCATTCAGATTAAAAATCCTAAACAACATGTTTGATATGATCGGGGCTATCCTGATATTTCTCAGAGCAGTTCGGGAGGTGAAAGATTTGATCTGTGAATGCCTCATATTACGAGAGAGTCTGGACTCAACATCCGACCCAATCAAGGTCATGGACACAATTTTTTCAGAGATTCTCAGGAGGGTAAAATCTGTCTGAGAATCCTGTAGTCTGAGCCAGTCAATTAGGTTCAAAATGGACAAAAATGTCCATGTCCCAAAAAAGGTCATAAAAATAATATAATACATATTTTCCCCGCACTTTAAATGTAATGTTTTTATTTTCGACAGAATCAATTCTTATCATAACCAATAGTTCATTCATTTTCAGAATTTTAAATTTTTGTGGACAAATTCGTCCAAAATTATTTTGTTTTTAAAATCAAAATAGTAAGCCGTGGTGCGTTTCCCAAAAGAGTTTTATCAACTTTGGTCGCAAGTTCCTTCGCTTCAAAATAGTTTAACGATTCAAGTGTTTCCCGAAACCCTTGTTCCAACGATCAATCGCAAGCAGCAACGCAAAATTGCGTGGTTGGAACTACAGGTCTAGAGCTGTGGTTAGAGGCATAGTTACTTATTATTATGACATGTAGACTTACATACATCATGCTTTTGAGCAAGGTAAGCAAGCAACACGCTGTGCATTCTATATTCATCATTCTAAATATACAAATTCAATTTTACATCTTTTAGCTTGTCAAGAAATTAGAAGCATAGTTTCTTTTTAAGTGCGCATGCGACTGGGTCTACATGTTCTAGGACCCTGGGGTATCCCTGAGCAGAGTTATGTAGGAGGAAACGTATGAATGAGTTAAATATCATGAAATAAAACAATAGACAGCAAAAATACAATAACAAAAATAGTTTTCAGATGCAGTATACATTATTTACAGCAATAATATGACATTAAAAAGATCTAAACGGATTAATTAGAAGACGGTATTACTCCACCAACTATATGACGTCATCAACTATGTTGTTGAACCAACGTGGTTCAAATGACAGATGTGTGACAAATTTACTATATTTTTGGGAAACAGTCGTGAGTAGCTAGTTAGTTTCTGAAACGATGCATCATACTATGGTGGTTAACCAGCGAGTTATGTTGTTGTTCAAGAGACGCACCCCTGATCAGTACGAAACTTGGCTACTTTTCCTAAGTCTGCCCTCTTTATACAAAAAAAATTTGGACTCGATTCAGATTTAAAATCTCGGTAAACTAAAGTGATGTCTTTCTTTTAAGGGGTGATTTCATGAAAAACTAACCTTTTCCATGTTTAAATGCTAAAATCGGGTCTCTTGTGCATCTGCCAACTCAGAAAACGTGAAAAAAGACAAATCATTAACTTTTTTTATGTGAGCCTATCTCTGCAAGCCTTGGAGAAAACGAACGCTTCAGAAATCGCACTCGTAATGACGTAAGCAGCCATTCTTATAATAATATTTCCGCCTCTTGTTCTGAACGTGTCCACCCATTGCGCCGCCACCATTGTTGTTTTCACACGTGTTAAGTTCCAACACCATGGCAAAAGTAGCAAAGTTTACGAACTGTTCCGTTGTTGGCTGCACAGACCAACACAGAACAATGTTCCCAGCCTCACGGGAGACAAGAGAGCAATGGATTTATTTAGTTTTCAATGGAAATCACCCACACTGAACGAGGCAAAGCTACAAATAAAGACATTGTAAGTACTGGTATTTTTTACATGAGACCCCAGGGACCTGCGGCAACTTAAAAGTAGATAAAATGTCACTGTGACACGTTTGTCCGTTCACTATTAGAAAGCAATGTCTGTGGCTTGTAAACATGCCACGGGATTGTCCTGTGTAACGTTAATTTGACTTAGAGGAATAGATGGTTTGCAAACACGTGACGTGGTTCTCTCTCCCGAATGCGGTCTTGACCGGACCAACAGGGGCTTCGCGAAAGGCCCCGCGGAAAACCAGTGTGTTTATCGAAAACAATGTGTTTGGTGTTCAAAGACGAGACCTTGTTTCTCGTTCGCTTTATGTGACCAATACTTTATTGTTTTGTCGCTAGAAGCACAGGCTCACAGCCGTGCCTGCGTTTTCAACTGAAAAGGGGGCGGAGACTAGCAGCTCACTTGCACTTAAAGAGACACACACACCAAAACAGGACGTTTCTCCTCACATGCAAAAGTGGGCATGTAGCGCATGGTATATTAAAAGATCTGTGGTGTTTTTTTAGCTGAAACTTCACAGACACACAAAACTAGAAAAAAAAATCACCCCTTTAAGACTTTTCAGGCTTCACACATGCACGCACAGGCATACACGCCCACACACTTTGTATTAGTGCACACACAAACCACTCTGACATCTATACTAAGACACTGTTATAGCTGTATGTTTTGTTCTGTTGCCCAGCAGTGCTTTACATGTAAAATACAGCAGAAGCACAGAAACGTAAAAGATCCATAAACTAAAATTGAGAAAATAGCATAATCATAAAGTAAATAGTACACATTTCAAAACTTTGAATTTTCTTGAAATTGATTAATTTTTCATAATTTTGAACCCTTGCCAACAAAATTAAAAGATTTAATATGGAATTTATGATTTATGTTTAAATGGCACACATTACAATTTGTAGTTTTATTTTTGATTGTGTTTAAGTGAGGACATTTATGTCCATCCGCACCTGAGGGTAACAATTGTGTGTACCTACTTTTATGAAACATTTCTGAAAGCAACAGGCCGTTCAATTATTCGAAAGTCAATGCACACCCAGAGGTGGTAATGCGGCCACGACGCGAAGCAGAAAGTAATGTGCATTAACTTTCAAATAATTTAATACCACGGTTACCACACCACAGGACATTGTTCAAATGTTTAATTTCAATGTTTGTCACGTTATCGTCTTTAAAAGACTGTTGATGGAAGGACTTCTTTCTTGCGCATCTCATTTCTGTTAGAGCAAACAGACTCGGAAGCTTGAGCCACGTGGTGGGTGGGTGTGTGTGTGTTAGTGAGAGAGCGAGAGATAGTGCGCACACCTGCGTGTTTGCGGTAATGTGACAGAAAAGCCAAGGATAATAAATTATTTATTTCTTGTTTCTATCTTCAGCAGTAAAACAAATCATGCAAACTTTTGAAAGAGTAGGGGCCCGTTCTTCGTACCTCGCTAACTCAGTTAGCAGGATTTGATTGTTGACGATTTCACATGATCTTGGATTGTTCGGTTCTTCGACGCTCATCCTGGACTTTGTTGTCTTAGCAACAGGTCCGTTAGCTTAAACCTGCTCAGGAGCAGGCTTACTTCTTATAAACAGGATCAGATCGCGGGATCAGATATTTGCCATATTAATTTGTTGGACCTCCATATTAAATATATATAAAAGCACAGACAGTTTATATGTATATATATATATATAAATACAAATTTCAGTCTCTTAAGACCCCAGTTTTACCAATAAATATTATATAAGGGAACTAATGATTATGCAGTCATGATCATGTCAATGAGCATTGTATGTGTGTTTCAGTCTTGACAAATGTCATATTCTACATAATAGGCCTCTGAGTCCTCAGATTATTTTCTGAAAATAAATGATAATATTTGCAGGAAATAATAATTTTTATATTATTAGTAATAATTTTAAACAAAATGGAATTGAATGGATAAGGAAGCTGACTGGTTAAATCTTTAAGATGGTTTGTGACCTAATGTGCACCTACAGTATCACCAGCACTGAAGCAAAATGACCTGAATCGAGTCAACAATCTTCAGTCACATTTATGATGGGACTGTTTGAAGACACCATTCCCTGAGCCAAACCTGTGACACTGCAGCTCAAATCAGGACAGGATCATGAAATGACCTTTGGGCAACTGATAGGAATGAAGGTTCCCTTTCTGTCGGTCTCTCGACGTTTTGTGTCGAAGACGACAGATGGGGTTCGCTCTTGGGAACCTATCAGCTCTGACTACTTTAGAAAAGGCCAATGAAAATTGGCGAATGAAATTTGCATGCCGAGCTCCGCCCCCGGAAATCCGGTATAAAAGGAAGCCGGCGTGCATCATTCACTCACCGTTTGTTCTTCAGAGCCATCGCTCATGATTACAAGCAACGCGTATACGCATCCTACAAATTGCCGGTTCTACGACGTGTGTGCAGCGGATCGTCCCTTCTTCCTGCAGCGACCTTCCCCTGGGCGTCTCGGCGGTTCCAGTGGTGTCCGAGAGTTTTTTTCCAAAGGCCCTTTTCAGGGCTGGGCTATTTCTCCAGCGGCATGTCCCGCTGTTCTCTTGGGTGCGGTGCTCTCATCGAGGAGGGGGACGGACATGTTAGCTGTGTTAGGTGTCTGGGCGTCCAGCATGCCGAAGCAGCTTTCATAGACTCATCCTGCTCGCACTGCGAGCGGATGGTCATTCAGACGTTGCGGTCACGGGTGGCTGTCTTCCTACGGGAAACAGCCACCACTTCGCTCGCTACCCAACTCGCGACGACGGGGGCCAAGGCCCTGCTGTCCGCGAAGGTTAGCAGCGTTGGTGATGTGGGGACTTCAGCAGGCGCAAACCCGTCAGCTAAACGCTCACGGGCCGCCGGCTCCCCGTTTCGCTCGTCTGACCGTTCCCCAACCGACGGTGGCATACCGTCCGGATCCTCACTCACGTAATCGGAAACGATGCGTGAAGATGAGATGTCACTCGCAGCATCGGAGGGAGACTTGCTGGCATCAGACATTGACGAATCCGAGCAGCTCCCTCCCACGGGGGGTCGAGCGCTGGAGGAAGCAGATGTCAGCCATGCTTACCCGGGCGGCCGCGGGCATTGGGCTGCAGTGTACTCCACTGCCTCCACCCCAACGCTCGCGGCTAGACACTTGGTATCTGGGGTCGGAGCGCGGTGCAAAACCGCGCCCCCCCGGTACCATTTTTCCCGGAAGTGCATGAGGAGCTGTGTCGGACTTGGAGCGCCCCGCTTACGGCTCGTTCCAGTCAGACCAGCTCCCGCTCCCCTTACTTCCCTCGATGGTGGGGCGGCCAAAGGCTACGTCGACGTCCCCCAGGTGGAACGTGCTGTCGCAGCACACCTGTGCCCGCAGACAGCTGCCACCTGGAGGAATCGACCGCGCCTTCCGTCCAAAGCATGTAAGACTTCGGCATCCCTGGTGTCGAAGGCTTACGTTGCTGCGGGCCAGGCCGCCTCCTCCCTCCACGCCATGGCCATCCTGCAGGTCCACCAGGCCAAGGCGTTGAAGGAGCTCCACGAGGGTAAGGCCGACCCGGGTGTTATGCAGGAACTCCGCGCCGCCACTGACCTCGCTCTAAGGGCGACCAAGGTGACGGCGCGGGCCCTGGGTCGGACGATGTCCACGCTAGTGGTTCAAGAGAGGCACCTCTGGCTTAACCTTGCGCAGATGAGTGACGCCGAGAAAGTCCGCTTTCTCGACGCACCCATCTTGCAGGGGGGGCTGTTTGGTGACACCGTCGAGGACTTCGCGCAGCAGTTCTCGACGGTGAAGAAGCAGACAGAGGCTATCAGCCATATTCTTCCTCGCCGCGACTCGGCCGCCCGTAGGCCTCCGAGTTCTCGAGCGACGTCTGCTTCCCAACAGCCCAGGCCCCCTTCGACACCCCCTCCGGTTCCCGTGACCCCGACTCAGGCTACACCCCCGGAAGAGGAGATCGAAGGGGAGACCACCACCCCGTCAGCAACCTTCCCGGAGGAAGCGCCCCTGATGGGAAGACCCCAGGGAGGATACCATCGGGCCCGACCATCACAGCACCATCTCTGATAAGTCGGTCAGGGACGGTCCCTGCCCCGTCCCCACAGCCGGGCCCTTTTCAGGGCCTGGCGCCCACATCCTCAATAAGAGAGCTTGTTTCCTCCCTGGGTGTTCCTCTATGCCGTCAGCACACTCCCTGGACTGTGCCCGGCAGACCGACCTTACGTCTGGGCGCGACGTGAGGTCGAGTATTCAAGGCAGCCATCACCACTCTCTCTACACGACAGTGCGTGCGGCCGTCTCGCCAGGCAGGTAAGTCGACGGAGCCAGTCTCTCCTCCGGGCCTACCCCCCGTCGAGAAGACGCTGGCCCCGTCAGCCAACGAACCACCCCCCGCGGGAACGGTGAAGCAGATCGTCCCCTTGGTCCCCCTGTCACAGTCCCTGGGCGCCTGGCTAGAGCTTCCCACACTGTCTCGGTGGCTGAGGAGGACGATCCGTCTTGGCTACTCGATCCAGTTTTCCAGAAACCCTCCCAGGTTTCGGGGCGTCCTCTTCACCTCAGTCAGAGGCAGGGACGCTCCCGTACTTCGGCAGAGGTCGCCACCCTTCTGGCGAAACAGGCTATCGAGCTCGTCCCCCAGGCCAAGATGTCCACAGGGTTTTACAGCCCATACTTCATCGTCCCCAAGAAAGGCGGCGGGCTGCGCCCCATCCTAGATCTGCGTACCCTGAACAAGCACCTTCACAAGCTGCCGTTCAGGATGCTCACGCAGAGGCGCATCCTGACATCCATCCGGTGTCAGGACTGGTTCGTGGCAATCGACCTGAAGGACGCTTACTTTCATGTCTCGATTCACCCTCGCCACCGGCCGTTCCTACGGTTCGCGTTCGAGGGGCGGGCATATCAGTACAGAGTCCTCCCTTTCGGTCTGTCCCTGTCCCCACGGGTCTTTACGAAGATCGTGGAGGCCGCCCTCTCTCCCCTCGGGGAGAGAGGCGTGCGGATACTCAACTATCTCGACGACTGGCTTATCTTGGCACACTCGCGAGAGCTGTTGTGTACACAGAGAGACATGGTGCTCCGGCACCTAGATCGATTGGGGCTACAGGTCAACCGAGACAAGAGCAAGCTCTCCCCGGTGCAGAGCATCCTCTTTCTCGGTATGGAACTCAACTCTGTCACCATGGTAGCGCAACTGTCCGCAGAGCGCGCCCAGTCAGTGTTGAACTGCCTGGATCTCTTCAGGCAGTCCGCGGTCTCCCTGAAACAGTTTCAGAGGCTCCTGGGGCACATGGCGTCCTCGGCGGGGGTAATACCCCTCGGGTTGATGCACATGAGACCGCTTCAACACTGGCTACAGAGTCGAGTTCCGAGGAGAGCGTGGCACACCGGCAGCAGGCGTATGGTGATCACGCCTCTCTGCCGACGCACCCTGAAACCCTGGTCTTCCATGGCCTTCCTTCGGACTGGTGTCCCTCTTGGGCAGGTTACGAGGTATGTCGTGGTGACGACCGATGCCTCCCTGCAGGGTTGGGGTGCAGTGTGCAACGAGCACGCAGTAGCGGGCGTTGGACGGGCCCCCCGCCTGCGCTGGCATATCAACTGCCTAGAGTTGTGGACTGTGTTGCTGGCACTAAAACGGCTGCAGCCTCTCGTTCAGGACAGGCATGTGCTGGTCCGCCTCAACAACACAGCTGCTGTGGCGTACATCAACCGTCAGGGTGGCATGCGCTCACGGCAACTTTCACGACTTGCTCGACGCCTCCTCCTCTGGAGTCAGCAGGTGACCCGCTCCCTGCGGGCCACGTACATCCCAGGCGACCTGAACCAGACAGCCGACGCGCTCTCTCGTCAGTCGACGCCTCGAGGAGAGTGGCGACTCCATCCCCGCAGTCCAGCTCATTTGGGCGCTGTTCGGGCAGGCACAGGTAGACCTGTTCGCCTCCCAGGACACCACCCATTGCCCGCTTTGGTACTCCCTGTCCGAGGCCCCCTCGGCACGGATGCCCTTGCGCACAGCTGGCCGCGGGACAAGCGGAAGTACGCCTTCCCCCCAGTGAGCCTCATCGCACAGATTCTGTGTAGGTCAGGGAAGAGGAGCACCAAGTGCTACTAGTTGCGCCTTACTGGCCCAACCGGACTTGGTTCTCAGAGCTAATGCTTCTGACAACAGCCCCCCCCTGGCCGATTGCCCTGACAGAGGACCTGCTTTCTCAGGGGAAGGGCGCGTTCTGGCATCCCAGGCCAGACCTCTGGAACCTCCATGTCTGGTCCCTGGACGGGACGAGGAGATCCTGAGTGGGCTTCCCCCCTCCGTGGTGGAGACCATCACTCAGGCTAGGGCTCCATCCACTAGGCGGCTCTACGCCTACAAATGGCGCCTCTTCTCGTCCTGGTGTCTCTCACGCCGAGAAGACCCGCGGAGATGCTCGATCGGGTCCGTGCTGTCCTTTCTACAGGAGAGACTGGAGACGAACATCTCCCCTGCCACACTGAAAGTGTATGTAGCCGCTATCCACTCATCACGACTCAGTTGACGGTAAGTCTCTAGGACAGCACGACCTGATCGCCAGGTTCCTAAGGGGCGCGAGAAGGCGGAATCCGCCTCGTCTCCGCTCCATACCCTCTTGGGACCTCAATGTGGTCCTGGCGGGCCTCTCTGGCCCCCCCTTCGAGCCCCTGGGAGGTTCCGATCTTCCCCACCTTTCGGGTAAGACGGCCCTCCTTCTGGCGCTCGCTTCCTTCAAGAGGGTAGGGGACCTACAGGCATTCTCCGTGTCCCCGGACTGCCTTGAATTCGGGCCTGGTCACTCTCACGTGATCCTGAGACCCAGACCCGGATACGTGCCCAAAGTTCCCACTACTCCCTTTCGGGACCAAGTGGTGAACTTGCAGGCGCTCCCCCTTGGGGAGGAAGACCCAACCCCGTCAGTGTTGTGTCCAGTACGCGCACTGCGCCTCTACTTGGACCGCACGCAGAGCTTTAGGAGCTCTGACCAGCTCTTTGTCTGTTTTGGAGGTCAGCAGAAGGGGAGGGCTGTCTCCACACAGAGACTGGCGCACTGGATCGTGGACGCCATCAGGGTAGCGTACCGATCCCAAGATCGCCCATGCCCTCTGGAGGTTAGGGCTCACTCCACTCGGGGTATAGCCACCTCCTGGGCTTTGGCCAGGGGCGCCTCTCTGGCAGACATCTGTAGAGCTGCGGGTTGGGCTACGCCCAACACTTCGCGAGGTTCTACAACCTCCGCGTAAACCCGGTATCAGACCACGTCCTGCGTGGCAACATGTAGGACTGGCGTCCGGCTGGGCGTATGCCTGCGAAAGCATCACCCCACCCTCTAGGAGGTTGGGTTAGTGTGCTATCTACCTCTCTCCTTACCCTACCCTGGTTAAGGACAGGTACCTTTCTGCTTCCCTTCTTACCCAACCCTTGGTTAAGAATAGGCATTCCATCCATCACTAAGCAAGCACCACCTGGGAGTTGGCTGGGCAGAGCAGCCTTCCCCTTAGGCCGGGATATCATGTGAGCCATCCCCTGGCTCTAACCGGACCTAGTGCTACCGGACGTCCGTAACACCCCCCCCCGTGGGCTGTTCCGTCTGATGTATCCTCATGAGCTGGTTCCCACTCCTGGTAACCCATGACCTCCCCTAGGTGGACCTCCACCTCGCGGTTAACTACTTAGTCCGCACGTTCCATGCGTTCTCCTCCTAGGACGAGACCATACCTTTCCACCATATTCCTCCCCACGGGTAGGAGGTGGCCTCTGCAGCGCATCCCTGATTAAGGAAGTGCGCTACCCAGTGGTACCCGATCCGGACGGCCTCTCGCCAGCAAGAGAGTTAAGGCCCCGTCCGTGAAAGGTAACTGGTCAGGGTACTCCCATCTTTCATTGGAAGCTCTGGGACCCCCGACCCATCACACTGGAAGGTTGCAGTTTCGCGAAAGCCTCGAGTTGACACGCCCAGGCCTGTTACCGTCGCTTCGTTAGAGATTGTGACGCGATAGGCGTTGTGGCGTTTTCCATAGAGAACCCCATCTGTCGTCTTCGACACAACGTCGAGAGACCGACAGAAAGGGAACGTCTCGGTTACGTATGTAACCTCGGTTCCCTGATGGAGGGAACGAGACGTTGTGTCCCTTATGCCACTAACGCCTATCGCCCTCTGCAGCAGTCGTGAGAGGCTCTCAGGCTCTTCAGAACAAACGGTGAGTGAATGATGCACGCCGGCTTCCTTTTATACCGGATTTCCGGGGGCGGAGCTCGGCATGCAAATTTCATTCGCCAATTTTCATTGGCCTTTTCTAAAGTAGTCAGAGCTGATAGGTTCCCAAGAGCGAACCCCATCTGTCGTCTTCGACACAACGTCTCGTTCCCTCCATCAGGGAACCGAGGTTACATACGTAACCGAGACGATTTCAGTGTATAATAAGTCTAAGGAGTGAACCTGACAGGGCCTGTACACATCATCAGAAAAGAGAGGAGACCTGTGATGGAGGTGCAGCCTGATGATGATGTCCTAACCACTACACTTAAACCAATCGATTGAGATTCATAAGATGTAACTTTTGGAATACCATTTTCTTTATTATTCTAAAAATAAAAACATCACAGACATGCTCATGCCCACGCACATCTTAGTTTTTATCTTTATGGATTATAGGGAGGCACAAGTGTCATCTTTTACCAGCAATAAGAAATGTTAGGTCAGTAAACAATACATTGTTTTAAAATCTCCAATCTTTCTAAAACTAAATCTCTAGGTTGTTTCTTTATAAGGTCAATGCATTGAAGTTTTTGCATGTATTCAACCTTTAAAGACTTTAAAAAGTTTACGAGTCTTGTGTCTTTTGTGGAGAGAAATCAATAATTCACAATACATTAAAAGCAATAACATAGCACAATAAAATCATATTTTCCTCATCTCTGTACCACATTTCCGTGCTTACTCAGCAGATGAATGCCTTTTAGATGATGTGGACTCCTGCAACTGCTACTGAGTTTATCCAGTTTAAGAAATGTTTTTGAAATGGAAAGTCTTCAGACACTTTCCTAAGTATCCTATGTAGTGAACACTGATGGGTATAAAACACTTTATTTAGTTGGGGTAAAACACCATCTCATTGCAAAAAAACACTAAAAAGGAGAATTTATTCAAACAAATAATTAAAAGTTAATTTATCAAAATATATAACTTCAGTTTACAACTGCTTTAAAATGTTATAAATATCTCTGAAAGTAATCTTTCTGTGCATCGTTTGAAGTGTTCCTAACAAGGTTTAATTTATATATATATTTGTCATAATCTTCAAGCAGTTGGGAAAAAACGGACGTGACTACGTCTTTTGACGTAACAACCAGCCAATAGCAGTGTTGCTGATCACTAGTTCTCCTATCGATATATGCTGCCTTTCCAAACAGCGCATGAGCGTGCATTGATCCCAGACAATTTAATCCAGATATTCTAATCGTACACAATGGTGCGTTCGAAGAACCGAATTATTCAGATCATGATTTGCGGGATTAGGTCATCTCGGATGTTTCATTTGATCTTGGATGTAGTAAGCGATGTACGAAGAACGGGCCCCTGGTCTATAAAAATATATTTGTTATCAGTTATAAAGCAGCATGAAGAGGAAAACAAACCAGTAGGCTATCAGTGTTTATTAATGCATTTTCTGTATCTATTTAGTGTTTCATTTATTCGGTTTCAGTATATGTATTTCTTGTTTTGGAAATGCTATTTTGAAATGAAACTGCACACGTTTCCATTAACAGTAAAATTTGATATTATAAACGTCAGATCAAGAGCAGGGTGCTGTATGCAGTGATGGCCTGTAGGCTACACTATAACCATTAATTTACATTTACATTTATGCATTTGGCAGACACTTTTATCCAAAGCGACTTGCATTGCATTATCCTATACATTTATACATAGGTATTTGCAATCCCCTGGGATCGAACCCACAACCTTGCGTTGTTAACGCAATGCTCTTACCACTGAGCTACAGGAAAGCTTTCTGTTGTTTAAACTTGGCGAAGTGATATGGAAATGTAATAAGGTCAGCAGACCCGGAACACCTTCATAGGTGTGCATTTAACTGAAAGTTAACTGAAATAGAACATCAGATCTGAATCAGATTGAAGCATTCAACAGCCCCGTGGTATAATTTAAAATTAAATTCAGATTAACTGATTTTCAAAAACGTTATTTGCTACCCCACTGCATGAAAAACAACGTGATACAAAGTTTTTATAGCACTTGGAAAGAAGAACCATTTTTATTTTCCAAAAGGAACCATGTTTTTGTTGTCTTTTTACCCTACAAAGAACATGTTGTTTAACAGAAAGATGTTGTGGTTATTAAAGGTCCTTTAAAGACACGTACAGCCCAACAAAGAATCTTTCAGAAACCTTTTTTTAAAGCACACAAAGAAAACAATAACTAGTTTATAGATTTATTTGCAATTCCAGCTTCTGTGACACTTACATAGCTGACTGAATGGTGGGCCACAGCACATTGTGGCCTGAAAACATGATTACTAATTACCACTAATATTTTTTTGTATAGAATCTCAGGAGAAACCTTGCAATCTGCTAAACAGTTTGAAAGAAAAACTTTCCAAATCTCCATCCAACACAAAGGTGATAGAATGTTCATCACAGTGAAAAACAATGATTTTGAGCAAAACATAGTGCCAAATACCACATATTTATTATTAGAATCATTACATTATAATACTCATTAATTAAAACATTGGGGCTGTGTCATACAAAATCTGACCGCAGAATGCTGCAAAAAACGACTTAAATGTCCTAATTTACCAAGGCCTTGTCCTGACTTAAACTAATCCTTGTCCAGGAAATCGCCCCATATGTATTATCTTGAATCTTGAGTTATGATGAGCTCTTATAAGTTAAGAATTCTTTTTACACACTTAAGTGTAATAAATAAATACCTCCATATTTGCATTGAAAAAAGTTCTCAACTTTACTGTGGATACAGAATGTCCCTAATTGACCTTAACCAAAGGAATATTCATTAGCATTGAAGAGAGCTCAGTGTGTCTAATTAAAGAAATGAGTTCTGCTTGATCTGTTTGATGACTTGCATATTCCCAGAGTATTTAGATGTTTTAACCCACAGTGACTTTATTTCAAACACAATTAATAAATGTTTGTTCATATGTTTAAGATTGTGAAATTTCCATTTCAAAGTTTAATTACACATTGAAAATATGGCCTTTTAGTATGTCACACAGACATGATAATACTCAGACACCTTTAAAATATATATATTTTTTTTCTTCAAAACAGTAACATAAAATCCATAAAAATGTTGGAATTTTGTGTGCCTGCATCTATTCAGAAAGTATTTTAGAGACTTTCCTTTGAGCAGGTAGAGGTTTTTATTCCTGAACTGCTGCGTCCATTGTGCCTTAGGTTGTGTTATCACACAATCAAAGGCCAAGTCAGGACTCTCAGAACTGAGGTGCATGTCAACAACCCTGGACAAAAACACTGAGGCAGGCAAATAAAATGAAATCTATACTCTGTGCAGCATTATCAGAAAAGTAAGAGTACAGTACAATAAGAAGACATTCATGGAGGAATCTGGCATGGGCTTGAGGTGAGCCGGAGATGGAGCGCCCAACGGGTTGACAATTTGACAAAATCCACCAGGGGCACGGAAAAGGGGCCAGGAGAAAGAAGACGAAACAACTCGTCATTCAGTCCCATTCTAAAACACGCATTGAGAATGCTATCACACCAGCTCAGCTGATGAACCAAGTCCAGGAATTCCTCCACATACCTCTCCAGAGGGCAGCCGTCCTGGCAGAGATGGAGAAGCAGATGGTCCTCTGGAGAGGTCTTGTTATAATCCATTTTATAATTTGAAACCAAATACCTCCATATTTGCATTGAAAGATCGGTACGGTATTCTGTCAGGAAAAGTAGTCCACACACAGGGTTATGGAGGGTTACACAAAACGCAGATTTATTAACACATAGATATCACACGGAATAAACACACTGACATTTTAACAATACTGGACAATGATGGGGCAAACAGAATGAGTATATATAGTCCACTGGTGATGAGGAGAGTGCGGAATTGCAGACGAGACACAGGTGCGGTAGCATGAAGGTTCATGGGAAATTAAGTCCACAGGGAAACACGGGAATAGATAGAGGGAAACCGTGACATCAGTAACCTAATTCACGCTATTAAAAGCAACACGGTCACCGAAAACACAAACCTGTGCCATGCAGAAATCCCTGTACAGACGCGCGTGGGTGACAACATGTGACTGTGGCAGGCTATGAAATCATGACAAAACTTTTTTTTTTTTAAATTAATATCGATAATATTTTAACTTGATCATTATTGGCTCTTGTAGATGCCAATTTGCGAAGCAGGGAAAGGAAAGGAGAAAGGAAAGATGATAAGTTTAATTCTAGCATTATTTTAGGACATAGCATAAAAAGATAGCAGTAACTATGGCTAAGATATCTATGTCCTATTATATGCAGTTAACATTTTAATGCTCAAACTTTGTTTGGACTTGTTTTCTTTTTCTTTAATTAAATATGCTCTTTGTTAAGAAATATTATTTTATGGCTGCAACTAAAATATTGTAATTATAAATTCTTGAAAATATGTCATTATTACTCAATGTTATCATTGTGAAATGTAGAAGAATGCAGATGTCCAAGAATGATTTCTTTAGGCTTTCATACGTTCTATGGAGTTCAAGAAAAAAGTGATTGTTTTCAATTTGTAGCAATAAACAATGAGGTGTCAAGAAAATCACAAGTCCAGTACGGTGTACCTCAGGGCTCAGTTTTGGGGGCCTTTGCTCTTCGCACTATACATGCTACCTCTAGGAGATATAATAAAGCGACACAGAGTTAGCTTTCACTGCTATGCTGATGATACTCAACTTTATATTTCCTCGAAGCCTCACGTAACACAGCAGTTCAATAGAATAATGGAATGCATAGAAAAACTGGATGAGTAACAACGTTTTATTACTTAACTCGGACAAAACAGAAGTGTTACTTATTGGACCGAAAACCGCCATACGTAAGAACCAGAGTCGGCGCCAGGCTGCACAAATTGAGGGGGCTGCTATGTTTAGTGGGGGGGGGGGCAGGGTTTAGGGGTTTAGAATGGGCAGGTGTCCCGAAATTTCATCCTATCCATCAGATTATCCTACCAGGCATGCGCACATCAATTTTACGTAATTTTTTGCGCTATAAAATCATCCTACTTGTTTATTTTATACTGCTACGGGAATCTAATAATGTATTTTCATTGTTAAATCATTCTACATATTTATTTAGTACTGGTACTTCAATTTGATAGGGTATTGCGCTGTAAATTAATCATACATGTTTCTTTTATGCTGGTAGGATAATCTGACAGGGTATTTACGATGTAAAATCATCCTACCTGTTTATTTTGTCGATGTGGTTTAGATTACAGCCTAAATTTTACCCTGCGGTAGGAAAACCTGACAGGGTAGGACAATTCGAGGTTGGGAAACAGCACATAGGCTGAGTTCTCGCTCTGTTCTGTTTCAGTGTGCGGATGTAAAGCAGCGGCACTCCGTCATGCCCCACTTTTCTTCTCAAGTTTAAGTTTTAACTATTTACTTTTTTAGCAGTGATAATTGTAGAAAACCTGATCTATGTGCAACGTGGTAGCCTAACCAAATCGTACTTGTAAAAGCGGTACATTCGCACATTACATTTTAAGATTGAATAAAAAGTGACAGAAAAAGTATACAGGGGACTGTTCCCCAGTAGAGCTTTATGTCTAACAAAATTATTGCATCATTATAACAACTGTTATGTATTCAGCGATATTGCCCAGTGGTTCTCTCTTTCTCTCTCTTTTTAGTCTGTCTCCCTCTAGGTGGCGGTGTGACCAAATTGAATGGAGTTCCTGATTGGACTGTTCCGTTCCAGGTTTTGTTTTTAAGGGCTGCCTTAAACACTCCAAAGGGTCCATTTTGGGCCAATTGGGTTCACTTTGGGTTTACCCCAAATTTGGTTGTGTTCCGTTAAAATTTGACCTTTGAATTCTGATTCTATTATGTCTTCTTAGTTCTTATCTAAAATGTTTGTTTGAGAATCTTTGATATTCTGTTACTTTTCTTTAGTTTTGATGGTTTGTTATTGTCTTTAATTTAAGGGAAGTAGGGAGTGTGTTGCCATCTTCATTAGGATGTATTTATTCTCCCTCTGTTTTGAGTTCAAGGAGTTAGGTTAATCTATTGTCTTTTGTTTATTTGTTAATTAAGACGTTTAGGTTATTTAGTTGGGTATTTATTTTATAAGTAGTGGTTTTGTTTATTATTTTGGAATTGACCACTCCTGAATAGAAACCCTTATTTATTTGTGTTTCCTTTATACAATAAAATATTTCTTTACAAAGGTTACATTTGTGTGGATTTCCATTTATGTTGCGATCGACCCTAGACTCGTCGTAACACAACACTAAAGAGCGAGCTCTTGCTTTCTGAAAGACAGCCTGTATCTCCACTTGTTACCGTCTGCATAATGGTAATACCCGTTTCTTGAATACGTCGTTTTCCCGATAATTTTCCCGATATTTAATCAATTTCCCGTCATCGGATATCTGTTTTCTAATATCGGATTCACCGATAAGTTCCACCATCTTGTGGCCGTTTAGAGAATTGCGTGCAGGACCGTCACTGCAGCACAGCGTCTGAGGGGAGACGCGACAGAAACGACTGTGTGCACAGGTTATGTATACTCACTTGCTTTATTAATACACTTATATTTAACATGAGAGCAATTAATGCACAAATAAGATGTTACATTTAATGCCTGATATTTAGATTATGCAGCTTCGCAAATAGAGACAAACTTACATAGTCGCAGCCTAAGCTATTGATTCCTCCCCCAATAAAGACGTAACTTTACATGAATTAAATGTAACAGCCATGAATGAATTCATGTTGGGAATAAAAGAGCTGAATTTAATTACCTTTGTTGTCGAGCCTTCACATGTAGCTAACTTTTTAACAAGATGAACTTGTTAAAAACACCCTAAGTTATACTTTCATGGACTTTATAACCATTATTTCACTAATAAACATTTAAATAAACACAATATCATTATTTTATTATCTCCACAAGCGATCGCAGTTTTAATGTAATGTTAGTAATTGCATATATAAACAGTAGTGATGTTTCGTTCGTGAACGAATCGTTCTTTTTGAACGAATCTTTAAAGTGAACGAATCGTTCTCGTTCATGAACGACATTAACGATCAGTCATGCTAGAACGAAATGACCCACTGAATCTGAATCTGCATCTGAATCTGTTACTTCTCACTCGTTCATGAACGAATTGAATGAACTTGTACATGTCGTTCATGATTCATGAAAGACATGTACCAGTATACTCTGGTTCATTTCGTTCATGAATCAGAAACGAGATGAACGAAAGTGTACAGGGTAGGTCGGTCATTTAGCATGTGAGTCTCGTTCAGCAATCAGCAGAAAGCGGATGCAAAGTGCAGTTACAGGAGTGCCCGCTTGTTAATTTAAAATACATAAACTTCACCTTTAACATAATCCCAGATTAATGAATGTGTAAATGATCAAAGAATTAACTTCTTAATTACGCAGAAAAAATTGTGCGTGGTTCAGCTGAACCACTTAACTAGACTTATTTTATTGATTTAATGAGTAGATTAGAGGCACGTTTTAATAAAGCTTGTAATAAGTTTATATGTTCATTAATACGTTCGTTGACATAACAACTCTTTTTTGCCACCTGTTGGCGTATTATAGAAATGGTCACTGAACGAATCAGTGAACGAATCTGAACGAATCATTTTGGTGGACGAACTGAAAAAGAACAAATCACTCAAATGAATCATAATTCCCATCGCTAATAAACAGTGCTTTGTCCGCAGGTATTTAATAAGACTGACAAAAATATTATTAACGTAACATAGCAGTTGAGATATGCAATGATTTATATGCCGCTTTGTTTGTTACTTTCATGACAATGTATTTATTCCATAATAGTTTCCCATACAATGCGTTTACTTATTCGGCGTCACATTTTGTAATGTCTTTATCCATCCGTGATAGTGACTATATCTGTGATCGATTAACTAAAAGATAAACAGCGCTTCCGCGTCTTCTCTCTTTCCTGACCTGTTTGATGCGAGTTGACTAGCGACCGCATGCGTTTTGCGCGTTTCTTTCTCAATGAGCTCCGTGTGTGTGCGAGTCCTCGGTCCCTACCAATGAGTTTGGTGCAGTGTTTGTGTTTCAGACCCCCCTTTTTATTTTTTTAATTGGTTAGAATTATTTATTTTTGGAACAAAGACACTTTAGTAACAGTGCACTTTATTTCACTTTCAGACCCCTCTATTTATTGGTGTATAGATGCAAATGTTTTGCTGTGTATGCAAGGAGGGAGTGATTGTTCTAAATTAAATAGTTTGTTCAATTGTGTTGTAATCAGTGTGTCAAAAACAGAAGTACAACAGTAAATAAATATCTGTTCTGCATATCGGGTATCGGGCACATGCAAAATAATCGGTATCTGTATCTTTTTTTAAAAACCAATATCGGTCGATCACTACTCTTTAGCTTGTGTTTTTTAACAACACATGAAAGTACAGCACAAGACACTGTTGTCTGTAAAGTCTGTTAACGAATAAATAAAACAGATGTCATACTAGGGCCCTACATTCTTAACCTCTGTTGTTCTTTAATTAATATAAACCAAATTAATTTTCCAAATGTTTTAAAATGATTTCGTCTATTATCATTTTAAAAAGTTAGGGGGCACAGTGACTGAAGTGGCCGGGCCATGCCCCCTAGGGCCCGCATGTGGCGCCGACACTGGTAACAACCAAGACTACTGTTAAACTATTGACGGATGTTCCAAAAAAACCTTGTCGTCAGCAAAAATTCTTGGCGTTTTATTCGAAAGTAATCTGTCATTTGAAAGCCATGTCACCAACACCTGTAAAACCGCGTTTTTACATCTTAAGAATATATCTAAACTACATATATATGCTGTCACTATCAGATGCAGAGAAGTTAATTCATGCATGCATGATGTCAAGTCTAGATTATTGTAACACACTATTAAGTGGCTGTCCTGCGGGCCTATTACAAAAACTCCAGCTAAACGCAGCAGCTCGAGTTCTTACATGAACTAAAAAGTATGAGCATATTAGCATGGTTCTATCAACATTGCACTGGTTACTTATTAAGCAACACATTAACTTTGAAATCTTACTGATAACATATAAAGCCTGACACGGTTTAGCTCCACCGTTCCTGAGTGAGCTTTTCTTGTATTACAGTCCTTCACGTTCACTACGTTCTCAGTGCTCCGGTCAGTTGGTAATACCTAGAATTTCAAAATCAATTGCCGATGTCGGATCCTTTTCCTATCTAGCGCCTAAACTTTGGAACTGTCTGCCTTGTACTGTCCGGGAGGCAGACACACTCCGTCAGTTTAAATCTAGATTAAAGACGCATCTTTTCAACCTTGCATACACTACACTTAATAATATGACACCATAATACAAATCCTCTGAGGGCTTTGGCTGCTTTAGTTAGATCAACCGGAACCAGGAACACTTCCCATAACAACTGATGTACTTGCTGCATCAAAGAGTGTAGAACAGTACTCATTAACATTTACATTTAGTCATTTAGCAGACGCTTTTATCCAAAGCGACTTACAAAGAGTTTAGGGAGCAATAAGCGATATGTCATACAAGAGCCATAATACATTAGGTGCCAATACAAAGTTACTGGTTTCAACAAAAGCAAGACCACTACCTGTTGAGAGAAACCTGTTGAGTTTTATTTTTAAATTTGTCTGAAAAACTCTGTCTTTTCTCATTGTTCCAAAGCTACCACAACGAGCAGGGTGCAGTCCATGCCCAGACTTGGTGGTAGAGCTGAGAGAGGGAAGTGGCGACCTGACAAGAGCTGAGTTTGTAGCGCTGAAAGAGGGAAGCGACGACTCACTACAAAAATGTCGGCTGCTATTCGATTATTAATGAAAATATTAAACCTATTATCCAGCTTTTTTTTACTATGTTTCTTTTTTATTTAGCCTAGTTGTGCAAGCACTGTCGAGCTTGTAGAGAGCAGGTTCCCCTGGTTGGGCCTGGGCTCTCCGAAGTTTTTTTCTCCATTGGAGTTTTGGGTTCCTCACCACTGTTTTGCATTGTTTGCTTGTGTATGTGTGCGTGCGTGTGTGCTTGCTTGCATTTGTCAGTGCGTGTGTATTTTATGCTCTGTGCATGTGGAGTTGTGTTTTATGCATCTGGGTGTGTATGAACCTGTGTGCGTGTCTGTTTTCTGTGTGTGTTCACTTCTTTTGTTTGTTTTTACTTGTATAACTTTAATGTTTTGCTTATAGTCAAAATGTTTCATGTACAGCTGCTTTGTAACAATGAAAATTGTCAAAAGTGCTATATAAATAAAATTATGGGACTGACGTCCTGATCAATTTAAGCAAGAACTTCCCTGCTGTGTTTCATTCATTTACAGCAAAATGTGAACTTACACAGTACACACTAGGGTTGCACGGTGTTCCGGTGCAACGGTAGCATCGTGATGCTAATGCTTCAAAATACCCGCGATGTCTCTCTATTTTTGAAACGGTAGTATCGTAGTACCGTAGTTAATGTTGCAAATGCGCATTAAAATTAATTTGAACACTTACATCTGCCTTTTTGCGGTGTTTATCTCCTAAATGAATGTGTGTTTTGAATGACTCGGACGAGCTAATGATTCAAATTGGCGTTTTGAACGAGTTTGTTAAATGATTCTAACTCAGTGGAAAATTGACACCACCTACTGGCTGTCTTAGTTCTGCATTTAAAGTAAGTCTAATATTTCCCTTTCTAAAGACTGCTGTATCAATGAAATTTGTCCCACATTTGAATTAGTTCCCACGTGAAAAATTATCTAGTGTTCTTTATTATTTTCTACAGTAAACTACTAAAACTCATAGACACTAGTGTTTTTGAGTCTTACCATTGTAAATATTTAAGTATACAACACTATTTGCTACAATTTATCCAATTACTACAGTTAATACAACAACATATTCTAGTGCAAAGTAAAATACAGTTTACTGTAGTAAATACAAAATGTTTAATCTAAATCTGTGTTTTTTGTTTAGATTTGAATTATATGGCAAGCATCGTGATACTACTTGGTATCGAGATACTTCAGCTGGTATAGTATCGTAAGACATGTTTATGGTACCGTGACAACCCTAGTACACACTGAAGACACTTATAAACCATATCAACATACTGTTCACTGCTTTATAAAATAATTTGATGAAAATGTTTAAACGTGTCAGCGAATATTTTGCTACTTTATAGCTTCTTTAAAGCATTACGGACCATACCACACAATTGTGCTGTACTGTCAGGTGGACTGGACATTACATCTCACATAAACAAAAACTGGTGCAACAGCTGCAAATGTTCACTTTTTACACATTCTACTTACATTTTGCTGATAAGAGGATATGACTATGACTTCTGAAAAAATACCTGCATCTTTTTATGTAGTCCACAGGACGCGACATAACATTGAAAATATTTTTCAACAACATGAAGGTAAAAACATTCTTGTAGATCATGTTTACTGTCCCATATTTGTATTTAAGACCATACAGTGTATTAAGTATTCATGCATCTTTTTAAACAAATTAAATTGTAGGCACATTTAGTCGAATTAATGTTACTTTTTACTTAAAATAAGCTCTCCACTTATATTTACAAAGGCAGCACAAAGTTTAAGTTTTGTCTTTTGAAAATTGTTCAGTTGCTTACAAGAAAAGTCAGTCTAAACTTTAGGGGTGTGAATAGCACGTAAATAGCAACTGGCTCTTAAACGGAATGGGAGATGAGAGTCTGATTGGTTTGTTGCCTGTCACGCCCAAAAAACACCCAATACTCAATAACCTGTTTAGACCATGCTCCCGGGTGTGCAGATCGTTTTCCCATCGTTAAACTAGCAAAAGTGGATTCGGACACGTCCTGAGTGCACCTGCGATGTACACTTTAGACAATGCACTTAGATCGTTAAAATAGGGCCCTAGGTCTGTATGTGTAAAAGACACTAATTAAAGACACAAATAAAGCTTCGCCAGTTCGCTCCTTTTACTGACAATGTTGACATAGAAATGTCCCCTTTCACCTTTCAAACAGAACCATGCAAGGGGAAGTGTTTCAATTCTTAAGAAATAAATACTCAAAAATGTATGTTGGACACAAGTCTTGCCGAAGGCCAGAGAATGCCAACTACTTTAATGCATGCCAAGCTGTTTATATGCAGTGGATAACATGCTGTTGATTTTGTAATTTCAGTGTGACATTAGTCAGGCAACATGCTGTCACCAGGTCCATCCCTAGAGCCAACTGATTGACAGGCACGCTGAATTCATACCCACATTGCTCAGTTTCAATTACTCAATAAACACGTGGCCCTCAGTTTAAGTTGTCAGGCCCTCACTGGAGTGCCTCTGATTTGTCTTATATGTCCTCTGGCAGAGGTGAGGCCCGACGGGGTCAAGATTAATTCACACACAAACACATTCCAAGAGGGAATTCCCCATATAGCCAGAGCATTTCTATGCTTGCCTGTGAAATGTCATTTGTGGCTAAAGAAAATAATGAGAATATGTATTTTTATTTGAAGTGTGCACCAATACTCCTGCAAAACTATTCTGCTAAGTCAGTCATCCTCAATTGGCGAACCGGGTGTCAAATCCGGACATTTGCTTCATTCCAAACAGACCGCGAGACATAGTCTTAATAAACCGATACACATTTTGTAACTATTTCGGTAGTTTAAACCGAGTAATTTAAACAACCAAAATAGTTAAATTGTTTTAGCAGAATAGTTTTGCAGGAGTATTGGTGCACACTTCAAATAAAAATACATATTCTCATTATTTTCTTTAGCCACAAATGACATTTCTAGGAACATTAATATAATTAATCTTTTGCCGCTTTATCTTTATCTAGCACCAAACGTGCCTCATTTTAACCCTTTCCGCTCTCTGCGTCCGCACTGATTCCCTCCCACCAAAGATGCGCAGCATGAAGAGCAGCAGACACGTGCTTATTTTAAAGGGGGGATGCAATAGTGTTTCATTCATTCCGACTTATTTACAACGTTAAACATGCTGGCTTATCATCTTTAACATGGTCGACTTGTCAAAAAACGAGTTGGACGTATGATGTTGTATTTCTGTGCTCGATACACTCCCTCAGCGTTCATATCATTTTCGGAAAGTTTTTTTGAACATGAAAATCCGTTTCGTTACAACTTTTTTTAGTCCCTTATTGGACAATTCTCCCTAAAAAAAAAGCATGCGGCACCGTCCACGCATCAACCAAGGAGAGCTGGAGAAGAAGCATGTGCACACGTCACTTTCACTTGTTTGCTGGAGAGAGAGCACTACATTCGAAGTTCAGCTGTGTTTGTTTTTTTGTTCACTGCATTTGGGTGATGAATGTAATATAAACGGTGGATATGACGCTTGATTTGGAGAACATTTGAAACTGATAGATGGAGCGGTCCCAGCGCATGAACAATTGAGCAATGGAGGTGCATGTGCTTTAGTTCCGCCTACCCCTACACACATCTGTTTTCGGAAATAATCATACAGACATATCTGTCTAAAAGATAATACATTTTTTCAACCATTAAACACATTTTATTAAACGATAAACACAAGTTCATCATGTTTTTAATTATGTCATTTGACCCCTTTAAGCCAGGACACTTCATGTAGTGTTCAGTTTTGAGATTTTGGTATAGCCTACATTGATTTAATTTCCATTTCTTCTTTTTCAAAATTAAAAAAATACAACTGAAGGTGTTTGTTTAAAAGCCTACTATCTGATTGCTTCAGTAGATTTCTTTTAAATTAACCAAAACCAGCTATATGCATATTTAAACAACATTTAAAGGGAAAATACTGTTGATATAAGTCATTAACTAATAACTGGGGAAGTTCTGTGTTGATATGCTTTAGCTATTTTGTTTATCCTATCCATCTGTATCAAATGCATGAAAATTAGCTCATTTTAATTACTTAACGCCTTATTTGCATGATATGCATGTGTCGATTTTGATGACATTATTCATTTTACTGTATACAGCTGTCGTTTTTAGATTAGGTTAGCCTGTATGCCCATGATATTGCATTTAGCTCAGTGTTACTCAAATCTGGCTCCCGAGATTTCTGCCGAGTTTAACAAGCTTAATCAAGGTCTTTATGCAGCGCTGTGCGCAGATCGATTGGCATATGTCAGTAAATACTGCAAGAGCGACTGTAAACATACAGACCAATCTGCACTAGAACGTCTCTCGCTGTACTTAACACAATGAATCTGCGCAGCTCTGAATTAAGCCCTTGGTTATGCGTGTTCAGGTGTGTTTTATTAGAGTCAGGGCTAAACTTGGTTGGCAGGAAAGTGGATCTCGCGAGCCAGATTTGAGTAAGGCTGCGTAAGCTAAACTTCAGCTAACTAATTACCAGTGGTGGAAAGAGAACTGAAAAATTGTACTAAGTAAAAGTATTGTTACTTCAGAAATATTTTACTCAAGTACAAGTAGAAGTACTGAAAAATAATATGACTCAAGTAAGAGTAGATAAGTAGATTGTTGAAAAACTACTCAAAGTACAGCGTTACAAAGTACAAAGTACTGCGCCACCGCCTCTTTACCGCGCCCAACCCCCAGGCACATGCTTGCTCCCATCTTTCTCTCTCCTTTCTGAAGACGACGTTTCCAAGGTCATTTCTTCTAACCACCCGACTACCTTCCCACTAGATCCCATCCCCACTCATCTCCTCCAGGCCATCTCTCCATCGGTTGTTCCCACTCTGACCCGCATTATCAACTCGTCTCTTACCACTGGTACATTTCCCACACTCTTCAAAGAGGCCTGTATTACACCACTACTGAAGAAACCCACTCTTAATCCTGCAATGTTTTGTAGAAAACTACAGACCGGTATCTCTCCTCCCATTCATTGCTAAAACTCTTGAACGTGTTGTTTGTAACCAGCTCACATCCTTTCTCACCCAGAACAACCTCCTGGACAGTAAGCAGTCTGGTTTCAAGAGCGGTCATTCCACTGAGACTGCGCTGCTCTCTGTCATTGAAGCACTGAGACTGGAAAGAACTGCCTCAAACTCATCTGTTCTTATCCTACTGGATCTCTCTGCCGCCTTTGACACCGTTAACCATCACATCCTCCTGTCGACCCTCAAGGCTATGGGTGTCTCTGTAGTGGTCCTATAATGGTTCAGGTCTTACCTCATAGGTAGGTCATTTAGAGTATCATGGAGAGGCGAGGTCTCTGAGTCCCAACATCTTGACACAGGGGTGCCTCAGGGCTCAGTGCTTGGTCCATTACTATTTTTCTGTATACATGACATCCCTAGGCTCTGTCATTCGGAAACATGGCTTTTCCTATCACTGCTACGCAGATGACACACAACTCCACCTGTCTTTTCAGCCAGACGATCCGACAGTTTCTGCACGCATTTCAGCATGCCTAGCAGACATCTCGCTCTGGATGAAGGACCATCAGCTGCAGCTCAACCTTGCAAAAACAGAACTGCTTGTAATCCCGGCTGACACAAAGACTCATCACAATTTCTCTATTCAACTGGGCTCATCAACCTCCAGAAAGGCCAGAAACCTGGGAGTGGTGATCGATTCTCTCTTCTACTCTTCTTCTTCTTCTTCTTCAAAAAAAAACCTAATTTAGCTCTGTATACTGTGGTAGGCTTTATGAAACCAGTTCTATTGATTGCACTTATGCTTTTTGTTTTACTTATGTTTGGATTTGGATTTGGATTCAATTTATTGTCATTACACATATACGAGTACAGTGTAACGAAATGGATTTAAGAAGAAAAATACAGCATAACATGAGGAATGTGGGGAGAAAAACAAATACACATAATACACCATAGACACGACTTGCAACAGGGGAAGTTAATCCAGCTCCAGCAAGCAGCCATCCGGTCCAGCAGCCATTACGGCGCCGATCACAGACCCGCTTGTCAGGCTGGTGGTACAAAGCGACGGAGGCGTTGGATTGGGTGAGGGTAATGTGTGTGTAATAGTTCCAACCGCCTCAGTTGAGTGCGGCATATGTGTGTGTGTATGTGTAATAGTTTATAATCCGCCTCAGTTGAGTTCGGCATATGTGTGTGTGTGATGGTTTGTAGTCAGTCAGCAGGTGTCTGTAGAGTGGGGGAGGAACGCAAGAGCGTCTCACTGCAGTGCTCTTCACAGGGTTGATTTCCCAGCAGCGGCCTTGGCCGAGGCCAGTGCTGGTTCCGGGGAGCCGAAAAGATAAGATTGCGATTGTTTTGTCTTGGGGCGAGTAAACCACATTCCAATTCCGTGGCTACTCTCTTTGTCCATTTTGGTCTCCAATACCATCAGTTTTCCTTTGCAAAGCCGTGAGATTCTCCATGATAGAAACCATATTGCGGTTAATAGTCTCAGTCTCAATGCTGACCGCTCTTCCCACAGCTTCAATCGATACGGGCAGCCTTGTGAGGCTTTGGACAGCTGTTCCCGTTTTATGAATTCTTCGATAACCCAGGGCAAAGCCTAATCCAATCAGCACAAGACCTGTTATCATGGTTCCGAATAGGTAGATATCTTCGATGTCCTCCACGGAAAGAGCCGCCAGACACACGATCCGCCATCTGTCCCACGCGTCCATCGTGTAGCCAGCTGCGAACGTTCCGTCAGGGCAGTTAGGTTCCCCCGAACCCAAGCTCCTCGTCGAGAAAATGGTGTCAATTGCGTTGAGAGACCAGTTGATCAGATCCATAATTTTCAAAGTTTGGAGAGCAGTGCAGAGAGAGTCTCTCAATAGATGAGACGAGACGAGACAGGAGACAAAGCAGGGAAAATAAGAGCAAGGACGGGGAGTGAAAAATGCGACCGCCTCCGTTGAGAGCCAAACGAGATTCCCAATTGTCCCAATTGCTTCGATTGTTTACCCCATCTGTAAGTCGCTTTGGATAAAAGCGTCTGCCAAATGACTAAATGTCAATGTAAATGTACTAAACTAAAACTAAAATAAAGTTTTTCTATTTTTACCCCAAATGGGGTTTTGTGAGCATTATGGAGAGGTAAACCATGCTCATGTTATAATTCATTCACTGGAGGGCTCTTAAATAAAGAACACAAGTGAGACTTACAGAGCCACAACATTTGTGATGTTGACTGATGCAATATGAAGACAATAAACACATATATCTGTGTTCTTCAAGCCATCTCTGGTAATTGCATAAGAACTATGTATCAACACAGCCTGTACAGCAGTATAGAATATTATAAAATAATATTTCGTCTGTCTCAGTCTAGGATAAGAAGCATCGCAACCACAAAAGTAAGTTATTTAAAAAAGAACATAATTTTAATGGTTATATGAGGGACAAAATAATACAAGTGATAGGTTTGGTCAAAGAAATTAGGGATTCAAAATTTGTGAAAACAGAGCTGCCAGTAAAAAATAATAATTTAAATGTGTCCCAAAACTATTGTTCTAATGAACATTCGCAAACAGCATTACAAAGATGTGTGGTTCTTAAAACTACAGCTCTAGAGCTGAATATTTATTAAAGGTTCTGTGTGTAAGTTTCAGAGGCCACTATTGGCGATGTAGGAAATTGCAACCTACAGCTCCGCCACCCCCCTTCCCCTCCCATTAGAGAAGCTACGGTTGCCGTCACAGGACAAAAGGGTTCCGTAAATTATCATTGCCATTATCAGTGGTGTTGATAATTGCAATCTACGTCTCACAGGCGAACAACAGACTGAAGCTACAGACACAGGACAGAGATGTCGTCGTCTGAGACAGCAGAGAGTAACCTTTGCAAGTCAAGTGACGAGGTTTATTTACAAAGAAAAATAAATTAATTAAATTTACGTAATTCATCATTTACTCTAATCGTTATAGTGAATATTATTGTTACTTGTTTAGCATTGTGTCAGTGATTTATTTGCTTATTTTGCATGCCATTTTTGGCACAGTAACTTGGTTCGTAATTTACTGCCTATTGAAACCGCTTGCTAATGCTAAAGGCGTGTAATCTAACCGCGAAAGTCTTAGCAGACGTTTTTCTCATCATCACAGAGTCAATCAGAGGACTTCACACAGGTAGTAAGAGGGAGAGGAAGAGGGCGGAGAGCTAGGGGTGTTGGAGATGCAGGCAGGGCGAGGAGAGGCAGAGGAGCAACAGCCCAGTATAAACAACATTACAGATGTTTATAAGCAAAGTAAGGCATCACCCCAATTGATCAATTGTATCTTCTCAAATCTTCTTTGACACTATTGTTGATAAACTATGCAACGTGGAAGTTTGGATTTTATCCTATCAATTATTAAATTACACATTTGTATGCACAGAAGCTAAGCAGTATTATAATATAATTTACACCCGATTTATGCAAATTATGATTGTAAACATGATTTCTAACTTGATTTGCACACGGCCATGCAAATAGGAATTATAGTACAATTACAAAGTGCTAAAAGGCAAAAAAGGAAAAACGCTACTTCTCTTGATGATCATGCTCATCTATTAGCTAAAGCTATCAAACAAACAGTTCACTTATATTGCGGAAATTAGACAAACTTACCGGTCCAGCAGAAAGCTGGCAACTTCGGCGTCGCTTAGCAAACCTTTTCCTGCTTCAGTGCCCTCCATTTGGGAAAAGCCACGCCGATGTTTATTCGGGTTTTCTGCCGTTTTTTGTCTCGACTTCGCCTTGCTGCATCATATTTTCTCTTTTTTGACGACACAGATTGACGCTCGGTCGGCTCTTGTGCAGAGTATGTGTGGTCCGCCATAAGCGCAAATTTTACTTCTTACTGCAACAAAGAACTGTTTATATTTCTAATAAAAAACACGACACGTAAATTTTGTTGTTGTTCTTCCTCTTCTTCTGCTAATCCTTCTATGCAGTGGCTTTGCAAGCTTCCTCCAAAAAACAGCCGAAGAAGAAGAACATAATCGGGTGCATCCTTCGTTTTACGAAACGCGCTCAGTTTGTCCGTTTAGTGCTACTATAGAAACATGGCTGTGCAATTTTATAAATTGCATGTAAGGGGTGTGCACGCGGTGTATATACATAAAATGGCTTATTGTAAGGTAATATAAACATTTCAGTTCATTTTGTAAGGTATTTCTTCACCACTCACAACACAGTTTTGTATTATATATTACATTTTGGTAAATAAATCCTTCAAAATGCTACACACTGTACCTTTAAAACACAGGTGTCAAACTCAGTTCCTGGAGGGCCGCAGCTCTGCACAGTTTAGCTCCAACCACCTCTAAAGCACACCTGCTTGGAAGTTTCTGGTAATCCTGAAGATGTTGATTAGCTGAATCAGGTGTGTTTGATTAGGGTTGGAGCTAAACTGTGCAGAGCTGCGGCCCTCCAGGAACTGAGTTTGACACCCCTGCTTTAAAACATGTAGACTTAGCTCATTCTCTGGAGCAAAATAAACAAGCTACACGGTGCATTGTATATTCATCATTCTAAATATATGCAAATTCCATGTAACGCCTTTTAGTTTGTCAAGAGAAAGCGTTGTTTTCTTTTTAAAGTTGCTCATAAACCTACATAAAAGTTGCTCATAACACTACATACGCTAGGACCCTGGGGGAATCCCTGGGAGTGACGTAAGAGAAAAATTGCGAATGAATGAAACATCTTGAAATAAAACAAGAGAGCAAAATACGATTACTAAAGAAGTCTTCATAAGCAGTGTATATTATGTACAGCAATAATCTTACATTTAATCAATCTGAACGGATTTATTGCGACCAATGTTCTATGTTTTGTGAAACAGTTGTGACTAGCTATTTAGTTTCTCTCATAGGTGTAATCTGCGGGTTGGGACTGTCCATGGCATCTCTGTGTATTGTTTAGGGGCCATTAACATCTCAAACTCGTAGAAAACGAAGGATGCGCCGCTTTCTCACCATCTCCCGTTGCTCACAATCATAAATTATATTATACAGTGAGCGAAGACAGAAAGGCGGCCAGTCTGAATTTATGAAATGCGTGCATCATCCGTGCTCGCGGCGCTTGCTTGTGTCAAAGCACGAAATCGCGTTATCCAATGAACAAGTTTAGTCATACAATAGGAATAAAGAACTTCCGCATGGTGATTGTCACCCCCGCCTTCATATGAAGTTTGCTTCGTACATTTGGTTTAACTGCACTGTTAAAGAGGGCGATCTTTACCAAAGTGCGTGTATGCATGTTAGACACTTACATTGTGCTTGCTGTCAGTGCAATTGCGTCCTTGTGAAACGACGTTTCTATGTACCTCATCTGCTGAGGGCTCTGGTGATATCAATGGTATGACCCATTTCATGAGCTGACTTAATCACAATTTGCAATCAGAATATGAGCAAAAATCGTGTTACCGATGCTAATTCAAAGCGCCAGTGACTGAATGTCAATGCGCGGATTAAGCACCCCGCCCCCCAGCCAAACTGGAAGTTATGATTGGTTTTGTCCCAAAATAACACCTGTAAATTATTGTGTGAAGTGCAGCGCTCCACGGATACGGTAGTTTGAAAAAGTGCATGTCAAACGCAAGCTCGCCCTGTTTTCCGTTGTACTTTTGACTTTTGGTGAAAAATAAATGTAGCGAAGTTGAATATTTAGTTTTTATTCTACTCAAGTAGGAGTAAAAGTACAACACTTTAATTATACTTAAGAAAGTAGAAAAAAATGAAATATTTACTCAAGTACTGTAACGACAGTATTTGTAATTAGTAACTTTCTACCACTGATTAATTGTTACCTTTGATTGTTGTTGTGCCTTGTTCCATGGATGTTATTGGTTGTTTTGGATTACCCTGTTTTTGTTTCCCTGGATGTTTCAGATGTTTCTTGGATCACTTTGTTTTATGGATTATTACACCACCTATTATTAAATCATCACTTCAGCACCAGTTCCTTCGTCTTCCTCGTTTTTTGCCTTTGAAAACTTCGACAAAATACTCAACCTACAAAAGATGGATTACCTGCGGCTCAACATGTCTCCAATGGACAATCTGAGATACCATCTCAGCCAGGACGGCCGTCCTCTGGAGAGATATGTGGAGGACTTCTTTGCACTGAGCCGGGAAGTGAGTATGGATGATCAGTCTCTCAGTGTGTGTTTTACGATGGGGTTGGATGATGACTCCCTTCGGTTTCTGGCGCCTGAGTTCAGGGACAGACCCCTAGGGGAGTTTGTCGATCCTATCCGGCAGATAATTGGTTCTCGCCTATGTGTGAGCGAGACCATCCCGGATAGGATCGAGCATCATCCGATCCCATTCAACCACGCGCTGAGCGACCCAGCTCACCTCACTATCACCCCGAAGTCCTCCACCAATGTTAATGCCTGCAGTGATCCGGGCTCCGTAAAGCCCCAACGCCTCTCCAGAGGTCTTCAAGCCGGTCCTATCCGGTCTCCAAGTGTGTTTAGAGCTGGTTCCAACCGGCATCCAAGGAGCTTCAGAGCCGGTCCCGTCTGGTGCCCTGTCCAGCCGGTGATCCAGTCGGCGCCCAGTACTGTCCAGCCATTGATCCAGCCGGCACCCTGTCCTGTCCAGCCGGTGATCCAGACCACGCCCTGTCCAGCCAGTGATTCAGCCGGCGACTCATCCGGTGAACTGTGACACTCCTGTCGGTCCCTAGTCTAGTTTTCCCCATTTTTGACCAAGGACGTTCCTTTTCAAACGCTCCCTCATCATGACTGTTTCACCTGTTCCTCGTCATTGTCTCTGCACCTGCCTCATAATTTACTCATCTTTAAATTGTTAACAAAATAAAAAAAACCCGGCAACAACGGGAAGCAAAAGAACAAGTCAGCATGTGTTTTGTACTATTTTCTAGGGCTACAACGATGCGTCGACGTCGTCAATTTTGTCGACGTGCGTGAAATGCGCCGACACATCGTATTATTTACGTTTAATAAGTTTGTGAATGGAAACTTACGCAGTAAGTTTGTGAATGGACAGAGGACCATCACAGTATGGACACGCAATCACAAATGGACAGAGAGGGGCACGTAGATGTAGACTTTCATAATAAAATGAATTTATTTTAACACTACGCTTTACATTAATGATTTAGATTAGCGCGATTGTGCTAGTGTAAGTTGGTGTATGTGAACCTTTGCAGACTGTGACCCTGCTTAAAAGCTAACTGTCATGAAACCACCGTAAATGCACCCTTTTAAGTCATTCGATAGCTTAATGCGTGGAATAAACCAATATAGCACAATTAAGAAACTCTGACCTCCGCTGGTGCTGCTGTCATCTGTTAATCTCCAGTCAGCATGCGTGTGTATGGTGAAGGTCAGGACGTTAACGTTACTCTTTCTAAGATGTTCCAATGTTTTCATTATTCTTCATAATCACAAGATGATACTCATGGATTTATTTAAAATGTATTTTGCTAGAGAGGGTGAATTACTCGCTGAGTGTAGCTTCATTTATAAGAAGCACTGGAAGCGATCTGAATGTTGTGTGTCTTCGCAATAACTTTTTTAACTCTGATTTAACTGTAAACTGTTGGATATGGATGCATTGCATGTGTGTGCAAGTGTTAAACATGTTACATATCATCTCTTTTCATTGTGTTCTAACTGTTATTTACTTTGGGGAGCAAAAGGATCCCCACGACTTCAGAAGGAGAAGGTGCTTTAAGCGTATCATTGTGCATCCGAAATGCGCATAACTGTAAATAACGAAGCGAATGCATTAAGCACATCATTCTGAGTTCATGATGCGCATGCGCGCTTTTATGCCACTCTGCATTGGGGTCTTTTATACGGTGATCGTTTTGTGCAATAAACAGAGATCGATAGTAGTATTCTTACGTTTACTCAATTGCATTATGAGACTGAAACCAGAGTCAGATATTACATGGAAGGAGAAAAATACACAGCATATCATGCTCTAGTATTTCATAAACACATTTTTAAATGTTTTGCCTTTAATACAGTACTTAAGTACATTAAAAATCAGTCTTTTTTACTTTTAAAATTAAAACTACTTAATTAAGGGAAGATGGTGATTTTAATGTAAACAAGGATTATAATGTTAAAACAATAACATTTATTTATGAAATGTAGTGGAGTAAAAAGTATGATATGCTTTAAAATGTAAAAAAATACTATAACTTTTTTTTATTTTATTTCTACTTTTAAATTATTTATTACAAAGTTTGCCAAAGGATTAATACTGTAATTAATACAAAGGATTTTTTGTAACCAAAAAAATCTTTATTAGATTAATCTAAAAATTAATCGTTAGCTAAATGGCTAAATGTAGATTAGTCGACCAATCGAAAAAATAATCGTTTAGATTAGTCGACAATTAAAATAATCGTTAGTTGCAGCCCTACTATTTTCATGGCCTATTGAATTTTGCCCAATTAAGCAATACATTACTAACAAAACACTTCTCCAGTACAGATTTACAATTCAATATTTTTCCACCGTATTTTGTTTGCCCATGATAATCTGTAATTTGTAGTGTGTGCCATCACATTTAGATTGATGTGTTTTCGTTTAGCTTTCTTTAGTAAACTGTATTTATCATGCTTTGTTTTTGTTAGTAAATCTCTAATTTGGTTAGTAAAAATTGTGTTTGCATGTGATCGTTTTTTTTATTGACAGCTAGATGGTTCCAGAGCCACGTGTTTCGTCAATCAAATTTTTTATTAAATTTTACACGTAACTTTTCTTACTGTTTTTTGTCTTTCAGTCATCATTAGTTCAAGTGTGTTAATTGCTTTATTATATAATTATTAATTTCAATTATTTGTAGAAGGGTCCCTCACAAGTTTGCTTAGGGACCCAGTTGTCTAGGATAGGCACTATCTACACCACAGGTCCCCCTGCATGGAATACGCCATGTTGTTTCTACTGTAGACCTAAACAGACAAACTGCTCTACAGAGTATGTTCAGTAAATACGTTATCACCTTTAAATCACAAATTAATTTAATCCTCCATGTGAGGCACAATGTTTCTAAATTAAATTAAAAAAACTATGCAAAACATAGGGACCAAGCCCCCGAGGGCACCGCAAGCGTAGCGCGGGCAAAGAGAGCAATGTAAGGAAAATCTGTGATTAAGGTCCAGAATTATAGGATAAAACAAACTCAAAGCACATAATTTACAAACAAACCCAGGACACGCCTACAGCCAGACTTGAACCGCTGACCCCAAAGATTCCACGCTAGTGACTTAGCGACTCTTGCCACTGAGCCAACACCCCACAACAAGGCTGCGGCGCAAAGCTGATACAGGTGTAAGTAGCGAAATGTAACAATAACCAAAGTTGCAGCTATGACCGCGTAAAGCCACAATAACAATATGTACGTGAAAAACTGATATGTTTAAAGAACAACTGAGAATTAAATCACATTGTAAAATTTACACATACATGTGCCACACAGGATTTGAGCCTGCTACCTTGAGGTCTCGAGGTGTGTGCTTTATTAGGTTGAGCAACTCAGTTAACGTAGTCACTGCCTGCCGAGGACAGCTTTCAGAGCTTCAAGCATTGATATAGGCCAATACCCGAAGGGGCTGAAATGACACAGTAGAGCACAAGTAACAGAAATACAGTGTACAGGAGAAACAGATGTCAGAAGTAACAATGAAAGCTAGAATATCATTTTGTATAGAAATGCACAACACGGGATTCGAACCCACAACCTCTTGGACCAGAGCCTGACCCAGAGCACATATTTGACCCGAGAGCGTAGTTAAAAAATAACAGAAATACAATGTATTTGAGAAACAGATAGCATAAGTGGGAATGAAGGCAAGAATACAATATTTTTTGTATAGTAATGAACAACACGTTACATACGGTCAGAAAAGTTTAATTTGTGAATGATACAATGTCACAGGCACACTCAACTTTGAATAGGTATTTCACGAAATATCGCCCCAGAAGTAAAAAATCAATTCGAACATATTTGTGCGGCTCGGTCCAAAGATCATATGAGCGGAGCTTTTCAAAAAATTGACCACTTTTGTAAAATAAGCAGCGACAGGGTTTTTCACACTTTATGAAGTTATGAACCAAATGTTAGAAAAGCAATAAGCAATTATATAAAAAGCGTCATATCTCATAAACGCTAGGTGGAACTGTCTTGAACCTTAATGTGTACGTCCGGGACTGTAATTCAATGGCGCGTACCAAATTTGGTGCAGATTTATCATACAATTCAAAAGATATTAAGATTTATGGTGAAAATTCGAAATGGTGGACAGTGTAATGCATCGAATACGATGAGTGTGAGGATTAGATGGCATGTGCTGAGTAGAATTTCCGTAGATCAATGGGTTCAAAAGTTACAGCCGTTTGAAAGGTGAATTTAGGTGGCGCTATAGAGTGAGGCCCCCATAATTGGTCACATGACTATTGAGGACCACCACTAGGAGTGTGCCAAATTTCATAATTTTCCTACCTATGGTTCGTAGGGCTGCCATAGACTCCCATTGGGGAATAATAATAATAATACCAATAGACGCAATTGTGGCCATAGCCCCTGCGGGGCTTGGCAACTAATAATGTGCTTGTTTGGTCATTGGGACGTATTCGTCACGTCCCAGAAACATTATTTGGTAAGGCGTTGCAATGAATATGATCCGATCTAGGTACGTCTTAGAAGGTGATTACCATGCTCCAAAAACGTCTGTTACGTCGTCATGACGAATATGGGATTCACAAAATTACGTCACTGGAACATTATTTGGTTCATCACTGGAACAAATATGGTGGTCCGGTCCAGATACATCCTCACAACATAACTGTGTTAACTTGGAAAGGGTATTCAAAAAGCACTATTTGGTTATGCCTGGCTATGTGTACTGTATGTGCACAGGCACTTAGTGTTTCTATAAAATTACATTGCAAACTACTGGCCTGGCATGCTAAATTCTGTGTTTTTACTTGCTTTTGGAGATCCATGTAAACATAGATAAAGTGGGACCGATGAATGACTTTGATTAAATTTCTGTGACATCTCGAAGGATAGAGTTGAAGGATCCAAAAGTCTCGCATCTCTTCTGCTGGTTGGACTCAAAAAGAACATGTAACCAATCATGCTGATGTTATTTTGGAGCCACACTGGGGGGATTGCCGAGGACCATCTTATAACGAAACAGACAGGGTTGATGGGACACATCAAGGCTATGTCCTGGCCAGACACACCTGATGTGGTTATTTAGTGATGCCCGCTCCCTCTTCCGGCTCTGATCCTGCTGCATGCTGGGAAATCCTGCTCGGGCTATTATCAACACAAGGCCAGGTGCATCTAGGGAGGTTAAAGCCAAGGGTTTGTCATGGCCAGGGAGGTGGCATCCAAAGCTGGAGGATCAGAGGTGCCCCGGTGAAGAGACCTGAGCAGAGGTATTCATAAGGAAGCTGCTGCCTGCAACATCAAAGGTCTGTAGAACCAAAGGGGCAGGGTTGGAAATATAAAACCTTGTCAGAGAAAAACTCTAATGGCCCAAGTCCATGCCAGCATGTATTGCAGTAGCAGCAGTCATTTCTGTACATGCAGCATGGCTATAATGATATATTGGTTGTCAGTGTAAAACAAGTATTTTTAGCATACAGGGACAAAAATCTTAGTAGAGAAACAGTTGTCCTAAAGAACAATGGGATATTGCTCCAAGAAAAACTTACCGCTTTAAGAATCAAATTTTTTCCCCATTTAAACTGTGAGGAACATTCCCATGTAGTAGAGCAGGTTCCATGGAGAGGACTCTCACTGAACCGCCACCACCAGAATCATGATACAAAACAACTCCTGTTGTACTGAACAATTCACAAATGGTGTAGTCAAAGCAATATGCAATAGCAGTAGCATTATCGGTTTTATTTACATTAAGGTAGCCGGAATATGTAAGTTCTACTGTACACTGCACTATTACTAAAATATTTTAGAGCTCTGAACTTTAATATAACATTTTAAATAAAACTAAATATTAAGAAACCTGATGGGGTGAGAATGTAATCTCTGCTAAACATTGAAGCCTATGCCTACATGCCCAAATAGGTTTTTTTGGTGAACAAATGGCATGAAACACAACATGTAGTTGGAAGAGGTGCACAAAAATTATTTTATTCCCTGAAGGGTCAAATGTGCATATTCTTTTTACGGACTCAACCTGTCAAGTTTTCATCAATATGCAAAAACAGTCTCTTTTCAGGGCAAATCATAAAATAGAGGCACAAGTGACCCCGCCAGAGTAGGAAACGAGTTCAGTGGAGACAGTAGTCTGCCGCTGGGTCTGTAAATGAAAAGCAAGATAATAATTGGGCCTCTGCGGCCATTTTCCTTTCTACTGCACTCACTATTCCATTCTTTTGACAGCAGGTGATTTCAGTGATGGCAATTATTGAATCCGTTTATGCTACTGAACAAAGCACATTACACCTCAGCTTGGTTGTTACATTAAAATGTGGGCTGTTTGTGATGCCTGATAAGTCATTACGAGTAAACTAAAACGCTGAGAAGTGGATTGAAGTGGACGGTGCCAAACCGTCTTCTGTACAACTGGCAGAGACACTTTTTTAACAAAACCCTATTGTTGATACCATTTACTAAAGGTGTCTGGAGCCTACATTGTACATGATAGATTATAGTTCTGATGATAAAACTGATTCAAATATACATTTTGCTCTAGCATAATGCATTTATGTCCTTTTCTGTCTTTGTTCTAATTAAATTGGGTTTGAGGCTGCCAGTGAAGATCAGACAGTCGGGAATCCGCCAATGCAAATGACCTTAACACTATCTATAGTAACCTTAATGAAGAGCTATCATGCTATGTCATGCATTATGACTTCTTTACACTGTTAAACTGTTCCAGAGTCGGCGCCAGGCTGCACAAAGTGAGGGGGCTGCTTTGTTTAGTGGGGGTGGGGGGGGGTTGTTGGGGGTTGGGGGCTTAGAATGGGCAGGTGTCCCAAAATTTCATCCTACCCGTCAGATTATCCTACCAGGCATGCGCACATCAATGTTACTTAATTTTTTTGCGCTGTAAAATCATCCTACTTGTTTATTTTATACTGCTACAGGAATCTGATTGTGTATTTTCGTTGTTAAATCATTCTACATATTTATTTCAGTACTGGTAGTAGGCTACAATTTGATAGGGTATTGCGCTGTAAATTAATCATACATGTTTCTTTTGTGCTGGTAGGATAATCTGACAGAGTATTTATGCTGTAAATGTATTTTTAGTTAAATCCTGCCCATCGGTGCACAATACCTGCGAGTTGTAGATACAAAGCTTTTCATCCAGTGCGCGCTGCTGTTTTGAAGTCTCAAGTTACACAAATTCTAAATGTCTATTTCGAGGACAGCATTGCATATTTCGCATAGCTTTTTAAAGCTAATAAATTGAACTGAACAAAAGACATGAAAGGCATTGAAACTGAAAGTCTATTTTTTTATATCAACCTGGAGGAGAGCAAATTTTGTATGACGTTTTGACAAAAAGGACTGGAAATACACCGATACATAAAATTCAGCGGAAGTTAATAAATGAAGATCTTTAATTTAGACGGATGAGTCAAAAGCAGGTTTTGAAGAAAAAGTGACAGAAAAAGTATACAGGGCACTGTTCCCCAGTAGAGCTTTATGTCTAACAAAACGATTGCATCATTATAACAACACTAAAGAGTGAGCTCTTGCTTTCTGTTAGACAGCCTGTATCTCCACTTGTCACCGCTGCATAATGGAAATGCCCGTTTCTTGTTAAGCAAGGGCCAAGGCATACAGAAACGTTGCCGCTGAGTTAGGGGGCACAGTGACTGAAGTGGCCGGGCCATGCCCCATAGGACCCGCTCGTGGCGCCGACACTGCTGGCTTCTCATGCTAAACATGGTCAACTTGTTAAAAAAAACGTGTTGGGCGTATGACATAGTATATCTGTACTTGATACACTCCCCAGCACTCCAAATTGTTTCGGAAAGTTTATTCTAATTCTGGATCCCTGTGTCGTCAAAGGGATCCTATTCCTTTTATTGGTCAAAAGCACGGCAAGGCAAAGGGGAAAGAGCCTGCCCATGAGCCAACCGACGAGCGAGACCCGCTTACCATCAAGGTTATCTGCGCTGCTGTGTGTAGATGGGCTGCATTTTTCAGGAAATAATCGTACAGCTGTATCTCTCTTTTATAAATTTGGTCAAACTAAATACTCTTTGATGATACGACGTATGCAATACTACTGTATAGCTACTTAAGATTAATATGAGATTGGCAGAAACTGAGTGTGTTACGCGATCTTTAAATAAGTTAATGGAAGTTTTCGATAAAAGGTGAGAACTGTAATGCTTCCAGAGTGTAATAGTATAGCAAAACATGCAAACTCTTAATCTCAAGCATATAAAGATTGCATGTAGTGTCGGGTTAGGGGAACTCTGTATTTTCTGCCAAATTTCCCCTACATGCCAAAGTTACATTACATGAAGTTACAGAGACTCTAGCTTGGCATGCCTTAAAAAATCATCAGGATGATCAGAGTGCGACACACAGAACAAATGCACTGCATGTCGAAATGATTAATTAGTCGCACAGGATTTTCACAGAACAAATACAGACCTATGCAACCTAAAGACAAAAAAAAAACATAAAGATGGACAAATTGATGATTTTTTTTAGTTTCCAATGCTGCTTTACCCTTGAGCTGATATTTGAGTGATTTCTTTATGAAGCAAAACTTTTAAAGTGGCTGAAAAAACTAATGTTAATGTAAATTAACAATGTAAATTAAAAAGCTAACAATATGTTCTTTTCATATTTTTTAACAACTTGTGAGTAAAATACTGACTATTCTCTTGAAGTAACGCACTTACAATTCCCATTTGCACATTAAAAAACAAAAGAGGGGTATGTTCAACAGAGCGGAAAACTTTCTCTCAAGATTTTTTTGCTTTTAAAAATAACAGCAATTTTGGTTAAAAGGGCTGAGCAAAGAGCCAGTGATGTATAACCGAGACCATGCATTTAATTAAGCTGGGCTCTTTCACTTTTCTGCAAGCATGCATAATCATTTCATACATCATGATATCATCTGCTTAATGTGCTATTTTACCATACAGTTAAACCTGGGCGATAAGTCTCTCTCAGCTTTCTTCTAACAGATGCAGACTGAGTAATGTGTGCATTTGAATACTGGCCCAATGTTGTGTATGAGAGGATTTTGGCCACCTCTCCCAGCGGACATCTTCATGCCCCCACTGAGATTTTTTCCGATTGTTTATTTTATTTCCATTGCATTATAAAATATGTTTAATTGACATGAATATCTGCATGTGAAAGGCACCTTGCCACTATAGAAGTGAAGGTCTGCCCTGGCTGCTAGTCCTATTTACTACCCAGATAGCAAGAGAGCAGGTGTGAAAGCCATGAATCAATGTTCAAAATCGTTGTTTGTCAATGTTCATTGCACTGAATCAATATCACTTTTGCACCTGCAATTAATGTGGAAATTACAACAAATTACCATTATTGTGTTCAGTGTTTGCTTTAGTTGCGACCTTGACTCTGGACTTTTATAAAGTCAACTCTCCTCTTTCAATGTTTATAACAGAGTTTCAGTAAGAACACTTATGCATTGATAAAAAAAGAGATGCTTTGAAAAGTTTGGGTAGGAACAGTTTTCTTTTTATAAAAAGTGTCAAGCAGTAGTCAAATTAAGAAGCTTCTTTAAATAATGTTGAGGTTAGCCTGACTGGTGTTAACATTCTGGGTCAAAAGTATAAAAGTACAGCAATAAAATATAAGAAAACAAATGTTTGGCACACTCATCAAACTAATTAAAATCAACAGACGAACTGCAGTGCATGCTGCGATTCATGAATGATTTTGGTACTATGATGTTACCCAGCATGCATTACAGTATAAGGCTTTCTTTTGTTGATTGTCACCATTGTTGACTTTCATAGACTGATTCTTGATGTCTAATTGAGTGAGCAGTTTAACAGTTTTCTGAAAACCATTTTCTATTAGTTGTCCATATCACTTTTTTAATTTCTTCAAACAGAGAATTATAACCCAGTGTTCACTTATTAATAACATGACATACTCAAAAGTTATTTAAGGAACTTCATAGTAATGAAATCACTTTACCATTTTCTGATCCCACTGGATCTCAGTTCTATTTGACGAAACAAATGTTTTTTAACACACATGGACGGCCAAAGTAATACAAGAGTCAAAGGCAAGGCAAGGCAAGGCAAGGCAAGTTTATTTATATAGCACATTTCATACACAGAGCAATTCAAAGTGCTTAACATAAAATGATTGACAGAAAGAAATAAAACGTATCTTTAAAATGCAAATGATTTAAGATCACAAATACTTCAGATTTTAAGAAACAATAAAACAGCAATAAAATTGATTAAAAATGTGAGTGTATATATAAAAAGAATAAGAGCAGAATAAAAATAAATTAGAAATAAAAGTGCAGTTGATGTAAACCAGCACAGTGCTCAGGTTGTGAATGCACAGCTAAACAAGTGTGTTTTTAATCTGGATTTAAAAGTAGCTACTGTTGGTGAACGTCTGATGTCTTCTGGAAGCAGATTCCAGCTACGAGTGGCGTAATGACTAAACGCTGACTCGCCATGTTTTGAGTGAACCCTTGTTATCTCTAACTGATTTGATCCTGATGATCTGAGAAGTCTGTTTGGTTTATATTCAATGAGCATATCTGAGATGTATTTAGGTCCTTGACCATTAAGTGATTTATAGACAATTAATAATACTTTGAAGTTGATTCTAAAAGTGACTGGTAACCAGTGTAAGGACCTGAGGATTGAGTGATATGCTCAGATTTTTTGGTTCTGGTCAGAATCCTGGCAGCAGCGTTCTGTATGAGCTGCAGATGTCTGATGGTCTTTTTGGAAGACCTGTAAGGAGTCCATTACAGTAATCCACCCTGCTGGTGATGAAAGCATGGACTAGTTTTTCTAAATCTTGGCTTGAGACAAAACATCTGATTCTGGCTATGTTTCTGAGATGGTAGTAGGCTGATTTGCTTATTGCTTTGACATGACTGCTGAAACTAAGGTCAGACTCCAAAATGACCCCAAGATTTTTTACCTTGCTTTGTGTCTTTAGACCTCTTAAGTCAAGGTATGTGTTTACCTTGTTAGTTTCATCCTTGTTACCAAAAACAATGACTTCAGTTTTGTTTTTATTTAACTGAAGGAAGTTTTGACACATCCAGCTGTTAATTTCATCAATGCATTGGCAAAGAGAGTCAATAGGCCTGTAGTCATTGGGTGAGAGGGCTAGGTAGATCTGAGTATCGTCTGCATAGCTGTGGTAGGCAATTTGGTACTTTTTCATTATTTGGCCAAGTGGGAGCATGTACAAATTGAAGAGGAGCGGAGCAAGAATCGAGCCCTGTGGAACACCACAAGTCATGGGTGTCCAGTCAGATTTATAAATGCCTATGTTCACATGGTAACCTCTCCCTTTAAGGTATGACCCAAACCATTTAAGTACCAACCCAGAAAGCCCTACCCAGTTTTCCAGCCTATGTAGGAGTATGGTGTGATCTACCGTGTCAAATGCAGCACTGAGATCTAGTAAAACCAGAACTGATATTTTGCCTGAATCAGAATTCAATCGAATATCATTCATTATCTTTATGAGCACTGTCTCTGTGCTATGATGCTGACGGAAACCAGACTGATAATTGTCCAGGTAGCCATTTGAGTTTAAGAATTTGGTCAGCTGATTGAAAACAACCTTTTCAATGATCTTCCCTATAAAAGGAAGATTTGATATTGGTCTGTAGTTAGATAGTAAGGTTTTGTCTAGATTGCCCTTTTTTAGAAGAGGTTGACAACTGCATTTTTTAGGGACTCTGGGAAGTTCCTGAGAGCAGTGAGGTATTAACTATTTTTAGGAGGTCTGCTTCCAAACAGTTAAACACTCTTTTGAAAAAGGATGTGGGAAGTGTGTCAAGGCTGCAAGTTGACGCCTTAAGATGCTGTACCGTTTCTCCAGGGTTTTGAGATCAATTGTCTGAAATTCAGACAAAGTTACTATTTTCTGATGTAATGGAGTCTGACTGACCTGACTGCCGCATGGAGCTTTGCTGATTTCCATTCTGATATTACTGATCTTTTGAAGGAAAAAGTTGCAAACTCATTGCATTTGTCATCAGACAGCATTTCCCTCGAAACTTGACTAGGGGGATTTGTTAGTCTCTCTACAGTTGCAAAAAGAGTGCGAGTGTTATTTATGTTGCAGTTATAATGTTAGAGAAAGTTCTGTCTAGCTTTGCCTAAGTCAACATTGAAGGCATGCAGACTGTCTTTATAGATGTTATAGTGAACTTCAAGTTTGGTTTTTCGCCACATACGCTCAGCTTTTCTGCATGTTCTTTTCATGCTTTGTACTGCTGGTGTGTTTCTCCAGGGTGCTTTACGCCTGCCAGTTTTCACCTTGACCTTTACTGGAGCAATGGCATCGATAGCATTTTTAACTTTTGCATTAAAGCTATCAAGGAGAGCATCCATAGAGTCTGCAGATATACTTGGTGACAAAGACATAGCATTCATAAATAGCTCACTGGTATTCTCATTATGAATCTCTTTTTTATAGAGACGGGTCTATTTTCAGTGGCAGGACTGATTGATATATCAAAGAAATACAGAAATGATCAGACAGCGCCACATCTCTAATAATAGTGGATGAAATGTTTAGACCTTTGCTAATGAGCAGATCTAGAGTGTGTCCACGATTGTGTGTGGGACCGTGCACATGCTGGATCAGATCAAAAGTGTTTAAAACATTTAAAAGTTCATTTGCAGTGTTGTTTTCTGTCTTGTCTACATGAATATTAAAATCTCCAGCAATAACAAAGCAGTCAAATTCTGAGGAAATAGCTGATAGCAGTTCTGAAAAATCATCAACAAAGACTGGGGAGTATTTGGGAGGCCTGTAAATAATTGTAAACAGAATGCGTGGTGCACCTTTTAAAGCAATACTCAAGTATTCAAAGGACAGGTAGTCACCAAGTAAAACTTGCTTGCAGTCAAGAGATCTTTAAATAGAGCAGCTATTCCTCCACCTCTCCTAACAGCTCTGCAAACATTTATAAAAGTAAAGTTTGGGGGGGCAGATTCATTGAGGATTGTAGCACTACAACTATCATCTAACCAAGTTTCATTTAGAAACATGAAGTCCAGTTTGTTACTGGTGATGAGGTCATTGACCAAAAAGGATTTGTTTTTTAGTGAACGGATGTTTAAAAGTGCTAATTGAATAGTAAATGTTTTTAGTTTTTTACCCCTGTCATTCTCAGAGTGACGTCTAAAGGTATAAGATTAGATAGCTTTGCCATACGACTGGAAAGGGCCTTAGTTTTGCGTTCACTTATCCGGACAGATATAGGGAAAACTAAAGGAACACTGGGTTCCCACTTGTTCTGTAAATATTGGAGATTGTTGCTGTTTTCATAGCAGGGACCCAATTCATATCAGTTACCAGTGCTCTTTGCAGTCCTGTTTAGTCCATCTCCAGTAGATGGGGTTTGTGTGATCCCTGGCGTTGTGGCAGAGGCCGGAGAGCTCTTTCAGAGGGAACGGGTTGGCCAGGTTGACCCAGAGACTTTGGTGGTTGTGGGGCCCGTCGCTTTTTAGTTGAAACCTGTGGACTCGCGACAAATAGAGTGGGATAGTTTTGTTCCAGCGAATACTAGTTCCTCCATTTTCTCTGAGAAGCTCAAAAGAGATGATGTAGTAGAGAGGGAGAGGGTGTGTAGTGAGGGGCTGCGAGTCTGGTGTTTCTGAAGACTGAAGTATGTTGTTTTGGCTCTCCCGGTTGTTATCCACAGAAACGTCCTTGGGTGTTGAGTCTTCGTCATCGTCCAACTGATGTGATGTCACTGGGCAGGGTACAGCCTGATTGGTGTTATCCAAAAGTCCATCAAACTGCTGAGGTGGGTCACTATGGCCAGGTGTATGTGTGCCATTTAGGAGTGGAGTGGCACACTCTGCTGATGGGTGAAGGAGGGAGAAGAGGATGTTGTCCTTTAGCACTCTTGAACCAAGTTTGTTTGGGTGGAGGCCATCTGTTGTAAAAAGTTGTCTTTGACTCCAAAAGAGATTAAAGTTGTCAATGAAGTTCAGTCCTCTCATGTTGCAGGTTTTTTGCAGCCATATGTTCAGACTGAGTAGCCGAGAGAACATATTCGTTCCGCGAGCTGGGAGAGGTCCACTGATGAAGGCCTGTACTTTTAGCTTTCCAAGCATTTCAAAGAGTTCATTAAAATCCCTTTTCAGGAGCTCTGATTGCTCTTTTCGAGTATCATTTTTCCCCACATGTACGACAATCCGATTTACAGACTTATGTTGTGTCAGGATGTTTGGCAGTTCCTTGCTTACATCAGCAATCATTGCTTGAGGGAAATAGTATGTAAGTATAGCCCTGCTACGAAGGTTTCTGATAATAGAGTCCCCCACTATCAGAGTATTTGGCTCGGCTGGTTTCCGAGCAGAGTGCGGTTGCCTGTTTGACACAGAGCGTCTGCCAACTGCAGTGTCCACTTTTGATTTTTCCCTGACCACGTTTGGGGATTCTTCACCCATATTAATTAGTGCCTCAAATCTATTTTCAAGATGTACAAGAGGTGGCAGAGTACCAACATTGTCTTGTCGAGTCTTAGCCATATCTGGGGTAGATGAAGCTAATGCAGCAATTTGTGAAACTCTTGACAGTCTGATATTACGAGCATCTTTAGGTCTTGCGCCCTTTTTTTGCCAACGGTTTGTGTCCTCAGCTACCTTTGTTTGCATCTGTACAGGTTTGTCTGAGCTCACTATAATCTGATGAGAAGTGCTGGGTTCACAGAGCTTACCGGCTATATGCTGAGGGGGTCCACGGCGAGTATCAGCTGTGTGTTCTTGCAGGGACGGAAATATTGTGAGTAGCTTTGTTTCGAGAACTGCAATCTTTTGTAGAAGTTTGTGGCAGTTTGAGCAGCAGGTGGTTGTTGATCCAAAAGAAGGCATTTTCACACAAGTTTGAGAGTGGGCAGCGGAGTTATCCTGAAGAGTTTCAATTGTTGGCAGTAAGCCGGTAGACCACCTTTTATCCTAAAAGAAATCCTTGTTGCTTGAAGTATTTCCCATATTTGGTTTAAGTGCCTAATTGTTTAGTCTGAGCACTGTACTGAACTGCTGGTGTTTAAATAAGATAAAGCATAAAAGCAGAAGCGCAAAGCACGGAGCGCTAGTAAATGCGTCCGATCAGTAGCAAAGCCGGAAGAGATTTGGCCCAACTAAAGCAAACACTGATTACAATAAGGGTGATTTGTGATTTTTTAACATTATTTGTGGGTGCAAAAGTGATATTGATTCAATGTCATTATTAACATTGACTACATTTACTGGTCATGCATCCTCATAATGCGTTTAACATAGGATTTTGGCAATATTGCGAATACAATTACCTCATGTAAACACAATAATTTGATCTAGATAATGCGGTTAAGCTGATAATTGCAGTAAGCATATTCAAAATAATATATGTTGCGTATGCCGGTTTTAATCGCAACAAGAAGGCATGTAAACACCTTAATTGCCTTTATGGTTCTCTGACCAAGGTGCGCATGTGCTTCTGTCACGCATGGACACCCTTAGCCAAGTTAAGCCCACTGCAGGTTGATCAGACCTGGGTGTGCGTCGCATTGTTACATGGTCATCTGGCAGCTCATGCTGTGTCCATCTGCCTCAACCACAGTCAGTCCTCCACTGGCCCTGTCCGCTAAACCCCTCTTCCTGTTTCAATTAGCTCATCCAGATTAGTGGCTGCAGCCTCAACAACACTTGCTGTTCTTCTACTAGTCTTAAAACATTTGTCGAAAAATGGTAGCTCAGTGGCATCACACCTCAACGCAACCATACGTGCCAACCCATTGGCTATGGCTGTTCTAGCCAAACTGGCACAGTTAAAGCTTGCTTGGTGCCCCCGGTTCCGTATGGCGTAACATTACAACATAGAACACCGTTTTATTACGTGATCATTTGGCAACCCATATCGGTTCCTTCAGTTCAACCACAGCTAGTGGCTGCTTCTCTCAGCAACAGTGGCAAGTTCTTTGACTACCGTCTGCTAGGGCTGTCCTCTGATCCCCACTTCCTTAAGCAGCCTTGTAGTGTTAATGGAAACAAAGCCCATGCAGCCCACTTCCACCGGGAACACTTTTGCTGTCCATCCCCCGGAGAGTCTTTCATTCAAATACTTCGTTAATGGCCTCTTCCCAAGGTACAGTCAACTCAACTATGATGACTGTCCTAGTGGAGCTGGTCCACAGAACCATGTCCGGCCGCAGATTTTGACTTGAATATCAAAATTAAAGGTACTGTTGAGTTTTAAGATAAATGCGTTCAATATGAGAGGATCCACACTCTGCTAGTGTCAATCATACATTTCTGTCTGTACATGTCTTCATTTAACACTGTGTAGCGCGCTTGAGCATGCATGGATTTTTCAGATAAGAATGTAGTTTTAATGTGCGTCTTATGAAATTTGGACAAATAATGGGTCAATAGAATAGTAGAAAATAATTTTGGGCTTTTAATAGTCTAGTTTTAATGAAAAACCAGGGCACCCCACAAGTTCATTACTTTATGAAGGGTCCCTTAAGGCATATGAGGGGTCAGGGACCGCCCAAGCCCCGCTCAATTAGAACCCTGAATATACTTTCTGACATACATCTACATTTACAATAACATAATGCTTAATTATCAAATGTATGCATCAAGAGATAAGCACTTATAATACATTCTTACTATTGTTTCTACATCATGTGTTATTCACGGTTTCATTGGATGCACACGGCAAGACGGTAGATAACTTCCAGTCTGTGTTTGTTTTTAGGTCTGTCTAGTGGCTAATGATGTGATCTATTTATATCTAAGTGAATTTATATTAATAATAATGTATATTTATTTTATTGTATAAAAGTTGTAATAAATAAAAAAAATGTTTGTATGCTAATTTTATTAAATAAAACTTTGTCGCACTTAAAGAAAATGTATGGGACATTGACATTTTGCGGTTGTGCTTGGTATCACAGTCTAAATTCTAAATATTGGAAAGGCAAGTTTAGCCAAGTTATGGTGTCAGGAATCTGAGAAGGCAGAACCCAAACACAGACAGCATATAACTAACTCAATATTTATTAAACAAAAACCCACGATGGGGAAATGGCAATAAAGAATATTAAAAAAACTTCACACAAGGGGTCAAAACAAGACCGTGCACATAAACATGAACAATAAATCTCAACAGGACTTGGCAATGCAGGAACAAAGTCACATGGTAAGTACAAGAATAACAAAAAACGAACAAGCACAGGACGGCAAACCATTGTTGGGGAGTAGCTAACTAGCAACGCTACTAACTTGACTACATTTTTCTGTAGCTTGATGGTAGTTAAGTTACTTTTAAAACATTGTAGATTTTTCAGTAGTTAAATACTTCTAAAAGCAAACAGCGGTGTAGCGTGTCCAAACGCTACTTGCTACATTCCATTGTGAAGAACTTTTAAGCAATAAGCAGTGCAGTGCACTGAGCACAGCATCGTCATCTTACAACTGTAGATCACAAACTAAAATTGTGCATTACTTCCATCTATTGTTCTGTAACGCATCTTGCGTTCTGTAACGCATCTTGCATTCTGTGACACATCTTGCGGCTCACGCACAGTACTCAGAGAGCGTCTGATGATTACGTGAATGTGCCGAAGTAAACTCGACACACACATCTATCCAGGATGGAGCAAGGAATGGCGGCCGCAGCAGATTCGGAATCAGACAATGTACAGATTAATTGCCCATGGCCTTATTTGTCCAAGTTCATGTCTCTAAATTAAGCAAACAGTAAAGGTTACACGTTTGTATGAAATCTGTGCAAACCCAAAATTAAAACGCTGTCTGCATCGAAGACTTCAAGCACAAATTTAAGGACACACATACAGGTGAGTTATAGCCATTTTAAATTGAATAATAATGATCCTGTTTTATTAAAGCGATAAAAGCGTTTCGTGCCTAAAACTCCCTTAGCTGTTATAAGATTCACTGTAACCCACTGCTTCATGGTGCTTATTGTTTATAAAAAACGGTTATTCTATATGCGTAGGAAGGTTTCATAAAATAAAGTAAATTAAGTGATATATTTAGTCTATGTAATGCGGTCAGTTGTAATAAATGGGGGGATAAATGGCTCAGCCAATCAGAATCAAGGACCAGCACTGACCGTTTTATAACGCAATTTATATATTGAATGTCTGTTTCTAGTTTACTTGCAATGATGAATCATTATTTACCATTAATAACATAGATTACAACGGCCCGCGCCCATTTCAAATCCCGCAGTTTTCTAATGAACCTAACATTGGTCCAGGCCATTTACTTTCACAAAACGTCTGCCAATCGAACAGACGAACATAATCACAATATAACAAGTGTGTTCATCAAACAGAAAAGGCCATTAATTAATAAACTTCTTCAAAATAGGCCATCATTTTGATTGCAAACACAAGTTTTAAAAATGAAAGTGTTTTAGCCTTTAAAGAAAATGCACTTTTAAATGTTTGTCTATCAGAAATTGAGTTGCCAGCGTGTGTGCAGAAACACCCTGTAATTATACAAATCCATCTATTCTTCTTTTTGTAATCTCCTTTAAACCACAACAGTGACACAAATCAGGCTGTTGCGAATCCCCTAACAATCTGATGTCACATTGTTTACCCCTGCCCATGACCGCTCACAGACTCCGCCTTATGAGCGCATAGTCCCCACCTTGCCAGAGACACACTGTCAGCCATTTTCAGGCATGAGCAGATGTAGCCACTAGCCAGCGACAAAAATGTCTAAGAAACAACAAATGTGTGCTGTTGTTGGATGTAAAATGGAACATAAACGGAGGCCGTGAGGAGACCTTTCCGACTAGCCCGGGTTTGTCCCGCTGCGACCTTGGCGGCCGGAGTTATTCACCATGGAAAATCCCGGGCAGGACGTCGAGAACTTTTCGGATCGACAAACCAACATTCACCGGTTCGTATCTACGGTTTGGAAAGACTTATAGAAACGAATCAGGATTCGTTGTAAAGGTCTACACCGGGAGATTCGAACGACATTGACTGCGAGTTGATGCGACGCCAAGGTCGGTAGCTAGAGCTCCCGGTAGCCGGAAAGGTAGAAAAATAGAAGTCTCGGGAACAGGTGGCCCAGCGCCCAGAAGACCAGGCTCCCGCCGAATGTATCTCCGGCTCTCGGGGTCGGGGCGAGTCAACGCGAGTCAGTATAGCATGGGTTTCACAAAAATAAATACAAATTCTAAAGAGTGGATCAGTACGAGCTGTTCGCGATCAAGCTTCATCTCCGGAAGAAATAAGTATTACACATCGTTTTTAAATCACCTTTCTTAAATAATGTGTTAAGCATGTTAACAGCGGCTGTTGTTTACATGTTCACGGCTAATCCTGAGACTTTACATTGGTCCAAAGACAGGTGTTGTGTCGTAACGTTAGTGGTAAAACGCATCGTGCCCATCGGTTCAGAAGACTTGTGACCGACATAATTTCTGTAAAGCTTATTCATTACAACGAAAGGAAGTTAAAGCAGCGTCTCTCTCTGTGAATTCAGTGTTTTCTCGTAGTGCGACAATACTTAGAGCAGAAATTGCTACTCAAAACATAATAACACCTGGTTGCTGATCTTTACATACCTGTCTGTCATATACAAGTACTCTGAATGCATGTTTTTGCCTATATCCGTGTTTATGTCTGTTAGTAATATGCATGCACATGATTAATCATCAATGGCCAACATTTCATACATCAAATGGTCAGCATATTTTTTTCAATAAATGTTTTTGTCTTTTCCATTAAATTTGTATTTATGAACAAGGCATTAAAGGGATCATATGGCACGAATACGTGTTTTTCTGTGTCTTTGGTGTGTTATAAGTTGCCCATGCATGTATTTGACACCTAAAATTGCGAAAATTAAAGTGTCGGAACAAAAGATGCATTCTATTTAAAAGTGAATGCGAACCCAGACCTGCCTGCAACACCTCATGTAACCACACCCCGGCGAATGCATGTAATTTCATAACATGATTTGACTTAAGCCCAAATCTAAACGCATGTAAAGTGGGCGTACTTGTAAATCTCATTGTCCCCGCTGAAGCCATGTCGCGGAGACACTATGTGTTTCGTTGCGAAAAGAAAGTGGGAGAGAGACTATGTGCGAATGCTTTGGATAAAAAGTGGGGCCATTCCAACCATTACAACTTCGCTGGCACTTCAGATTCGCAGCCTGTACACATCTATCTGTACACAAGTACAGTGGGGCAAAAAAGTATTTAGTCAGCCACCAATTGTGCAAGTTCTTCCACTTAAAAAGATGAGAGAGGCAGTAATTTTCATCATAGGTATACCTCAACTATGAGAGACAAAATAAGAAAAATAAATCCAGAAAAACACATTGTAGGATTTTTAAAGAATTTATTTGCAAATTATGGTGGAAAATAAGTATTTGGTCACCTACAAACAAGCAAGACTTCTGGCTCTGGCCTCCAAAGAACATCATACCTACTGTGAAGCATGGGGGTGGAAACATCATGCTTTGGGGCTGTTTTTCTGCAAAGGGACCAGGACGACTGATCCGTGTAAAGGAAAGAATGAATGGGGCCATGTATCGTGAGATTTTGAGTGAAAACCTCCTTCCATCAGCAAGGGCATTGAAGATGAAACGTGGCTGGGTCTTTCAGCATGACAATGATCCCAAACACACCGCCCGGGCAACAATGGAGTGGATTCGTAAGAAACATTTCAAGGTCCTGGAGTGGCCTAGCCAGTCTCCAGATCTCAACCCCATAGGAAATCTTTGGAGGTGATTACGTGACCAATCGCGTGGCTCATCAAGGTGCACCAGTGGCGGAAAAGGGCAGTCTCCGAAGAGATGCCACGAACCAGTTTCTGATGAGTGCAGGTATAGAGCAGAAAGCACAGGTCAAGCTTCCCTGTGAGTCCAGATAGAGAAGAACTGGGAGTGGAGGGGGTTTATGGCTCTTTTAATGATTCCGACCATTTGTCCTATGCCAAAGTCTCTACAACCAGAAGCCAGGAAAATGTTTTGGATGAAGTGGAACATTTCAACAATCTGCTGCAACCACACCTGATAGTGCTATTAAGCATCTACCAAAAAAGAAGAAATTCTACATTAAGTGCAATCCTGATGTCCCCGCCAGTGCCACTTGCGAGCGGTTGTTTAGTGTTGGAAAAGACATCTTCCTGCCAAAACCCAACCGTGTGTCAAATTAACAGGCGTTTCTGCTTTTTTATTAAAGTAATTTAGTGTGCATGCAGTTTGTTCTTGCTTTTCTTATAAGTCTGAAAGGACAAAGGTCTTTTTAATAGATAGTTTGCAACATTTTGTAGTTATTGACATTTCCTGTCATTATATGATATTTCCAAGTATTCTAGGTTTTTAGGCTTTTGTAACATAAACGCACCATTTTAAGTTCAGTGTTTAGGAAGCGTTGTTTAGTGTACAAGCGATTTTCTTCGCAAAATGCAAGAAAAAAATCTGACTAATAGTATTTCTGACTAATTACTGCTGAGTAACCACTATAAGTTCAATTCAAGTTTATTTATATAGCGCTTTTCACAATGTGCATTGTTCCAAAGCAGCTTTACAGGAGCAAATAAGAAAACACAGAGGAAAACACAGCACAGTGCATGGTGTTTATAGAACAAGCAAGATCATTCTAATAGATAATAACTAATAAATAAATAAATAAATAAATAGATGGAGTCTCCCGGTGAGCAAGCCAACACTGCCCTGCTGTGGCGAGGAACCAAAACTCCAATGATTCATTGATGGAGAAAAAAACCTTGGGAGAAACCAGGCTCAGCCGGGAGGGCCAGATCCCCTCTGACGTGTCATAGCTGCACTCAGTGACCCCGACCAAGCCACTGAGCAAACATCCACGAGGAAGAGGGAGAGCCCACCGCCCGCGACCCAGGTAATCCCACTCGCCGAAACCATACACGTCCAGCCCGGTCCCACTCCACGACCGACACCAGAAAACAGAGGAACAACCAGGGAAAATAGTAATGGCATATTGGAACCTTATTCCTCTGCTGTCTGACATCGACCACAAAACACAACACCAAACCAGACCCACACAGCCCCAACAAATAAGATCACCCAAACCACAACCAACGAGCTACTACACTACTAACGTGACAAGACTTACTGGGAGACAAAAAACTGCAAAACATGGTAAATAATAAAATTGGGTAGGCCTGGGCTTGGAATCCAGGGAGAGCATGGAGCCAGTAGTAGGGGACCTGACTGAGGACCTGGGGGACGAGGGCACAGTGGAGGCTGCAGCGGACTCTGTGGCCAACAGAGGTAAAGCTGCAGCTGACTTGATGGCCTGCACAGTTAAGGACTGTAGCTGAAGGACAGAGGCTCATTTCCTCCTCCTCTTTCTCCTTGTTCAGACCACTGGGCTCGTGGCAGGTGGAGGAGATGCGGTGGGGGCGTGGCTGGCTCTGAACTGGAGGCTTTAGATGCCGACTACCATGATTCCCTCCTCCCTCGCTTGTCAAGGACGCTGGCTGGTGGGACAGGATCAGTGGGGCTTGAGGTGGATGGCGCAGAGTCCCCCAAGGATGCGACGGCCAGGACACAATCCTCCGGGACCGCGGCCAGTGGGGAGAAAGACTAGACTGAGGCCTCAGCATCTCCGTCTCCACGGGCTTGAGGGGCTTGGTGAGGCAGTCGTTGAAGATAAGCTTCAGCTCTGCTTCATTAAAGTCTATCCTCACCGCCACTGCCAGGAACTCCCAGGCGAAAACCAGCACATCGTGATCCCTCTGCCGAAGGCCTAACAGAAGATGGGCCACAATAGGGATTGAGCACTGTCCATAATGCCATATGCTGGGTTCAGTATTGGCTGGTTCAATCTGAAATCGGAGAACGCAGAACCCAAACGCAGACAACATTAATATTGACAAACTCAATATTTATTAAACACAAAAAACCCACGATGGGGAAAACGTGATAACAAAGAATATTTAAAACTGCAAACAAAACTTCCCACGGGGGGCAAAACAAGACCATGCACATAAACAGGAACAATAAATCTCTACAGGACTCGGCAATGGTAAGTACAAGAATAACATAGAACGAACCAGCAAAGGACAGCAAACAAAAAAAAGGCATTAAATTGGGGACTTCAGGAGGGAAGCTAGATGAGGAAACGAGGGGGCAGGGACAAGACGCGAGAGGGGACCACATGGCCATCATAACAAACAATGGCCATGTACTTCCACACAAAACACGTGGGACTGTTATAATCCTGCACAAGACTAGAAAAGCATTTCAAGGTGATTTCAAGGTGAGGCAGGATCATGACAAACGGTTTCCTTTGCTTGTTATCAGAAATAATTTACAGTAGGGCTGGGCGATTAATTGAAGAGTTATTTCCATTACTTTCCCTTTAATATCCATGTTGACGCGTGACGCTATACATCATTTTTTCTTATCAGAGCAAAAGAGACTTAAAATTTTAGATTTTTTGGGGCATACACATATATGTAAGACATTATTAGAAACTGTAAGTTGTCTATTTTTACGTGTGTACGCTTACAAGAACATCAAAGCATTGCTTTTTTGTAAAATAAAGAAAATAAACAGGGCGCTGTCTCCACTCCGCTCAAATAAGTTGTGAAAGAACAGAAGAAAACACACACAAACATGAAACGTATGTCTAAAGAAAGCTTAAAATGTCTAAAAAAATTTTTTAACCTACATATTTACACTACAAACCTTGTCAGTGATCTACGTGGGCAAAAAAAAAAAAAAAAAAATCGTTCAATAATCGTAATCGACAGAAAAGGTTCAATTAATCGAAATTTAGATTTTAGGCCAAATCGCCCTACCCTAATTTACAGGCACTCAATGGTTTGCGGATGTGTTCCGCGGAGTAACATTTGTTTATGCTATTGCTTTGAAACCCGTCTTTAAATCATTATACTCTTAAAACCACAAATAGGTAAATAATATCATGTATTGTAATTGTTGTTGTAATTATTTATGACACAATACAACTTCATAACGTTGTTTATAAGGCATTACGTCTGCATTATAATACATTATAAATACAGGCTTCATAAAATGATGTATGTTCATAAATAAGTATGTATTTGTATAAGTATTTATTTATATATGCACAACACAATACATGAAGCACTGATGTAACTAATTTTACTAACTAACTAAATTACTTTACCAAAAATATTGTAACAAGTTCAAAGTAAACGGAAAGAAAGAGGTGGGAACCGGCGAACATTCAAACATTTTAAACAAAATAAACAAACAACTAAACGAAAGTAAAGGGCCGACAGCCCCCTCACGGTCGACTGCCGGTCACACAAACATAATAAAACATCCAGGCCTGGTTATCTCTCGTCCTTTACTGTTGTCGCTCCTCCTTTTATGCTTCCAAGCTCCTCCGTGAGAGATGCGAGACCGGTGCAACGCGCAGCTGATGCTCGTTATCACTCGTGTCACCGGCCTCGCCCATTCCCTCACGACTTTCGTCCTGCTCTGCTTGTCACAAATATATATTCTCTAATTTAAAGAAAAAGTATGAAAGTGCAGAAAGTACCACTTAAGCCATAATGTTTTCTGCTATCTGTATTCTTTACAGATGGAGTTCTGTGATTTGTGGATTACACTTTTGGGTAGTTTAGTTAAAGTGTGTAGTTAAATAATATGAGAAATATGATATCACACTGAATCTGTAATATACAGTGGGGAAACAAGAAGGCAAGATGTAGAATATAGTGCAGGTGATAGGTGTATTTATTAAACTGCCAACAAATTAGCTGGAGCCTGTGGCTGTGTGAGCATTATCCAAATCTGGACAGCGCTCTAGACATATGAAGCAACTGTGCCCTAGGAGACCCGAGTTCGAGTCCCGGGTTCTGTACCCGAGTTCGAGTCCCGGTTCTGTGTCCTTTCCCGATCTTGCTCCCCTCTGTAGTGCATAAGCCAAATGGTCGGAATCATTAAAGGAGAGCCATAATCCCCTCCACTCTCTTTTGTCCTGGTTTATTGATATCAACATCAAAAGACCAGAGCCAGACCTGACTCTCTGTCTTGTTTCAACTAGAATTTAGGACCAATTGTTGATCCAGCAAAACTTCTCTGACAAAACTACTCTAAACTGTCATAAATATATGTAAATATCCCTTGTTGTGTGTTAGCACTCTGGCCATCTTAAGTTACCTGTAACCAGTAATTATGCAAGTTTTGATTTAGGGTTTGTTGTATTCATATGTTGGGATGATTCGCAGTTTAACATAATTCAAAGCCTAGCATGTTTCCTATGTAACTACTCCTCTCTTAATTCCCTATCTGATGAGCTATGTTATAAGAACATAGCATGCATCATATTATGTCCATAACTAAGTTTAGGTATTACATGCAAAGTGACCATACTGTCAGAACTATGCAAATAAGACGCCATGTGAAACAAAGGAGCCTATTATCGCTTTCATGGCATTGGCCTGCAGGCCACCTGGGGGCAGGGCAGGTATACATTTAAAAACACCATCACCGATACACTTCGGTGGGAATAGAAGGAAAAAGAACGCGGAGAACAATCCAACAGACACCCGGGCCGGGCTTGCGGCTTTCCTCTGGGGAGCCCGATTAGGCCATGAAACTTCAGACACCTAAACTCAGCGTTTCAACAGGACTGTATTCTGAAACCATTCAAGATTTCTATCCACGCGCATATGGATATTGGTCCAGCACAGAGCTCGCAAGTACCCGATTCTATATATAGAATAGCTGCGTTAAGTTTGTGCCTCTTTGTTAAAGATGATTTTATTGTGTGTTCTGAGAATGTGGAACAGAGAGTATCACTAGATTTAGTTGTTGCAGAGGTACAAAATAGCCAGGATGGTTATGAAAACCAGCAGCAAAAAGAGATAAAGTGTCGAAATATTTTGCGACGATATATAACAACCTAATCAGGAAAAGAGTGGGAATGAAGGTAATAAGAACGGGAAAAGTAATGGTGCAGTTTCAGAGGTAGACATTTCAAGGGATGTTGATATAACAGATGATGATAATCTTTTCAAAACACCAACGTTGAAAAGGAAAAAGTAGGAGTAAGAATGGTGGGAAAAAAGAACAAATACAAGAAAAACAAGATAACGAAAATGTTTGGAGTTGGTTCTGAATATAGTAATTCTGATGAGTCAGTTACAGAGAGTGAGAATGAATCGGTGAATGCAGTTGATTCAGTCTCTCAGAGACGGTTGGGGAGGAATGCATATGCTACTGAGAAAATTGTGTATTTTTTTGCAAACAGCAAAAGGGATGAAGGGAGTTAGAGTTAAGGGCTTTTTCCCAGATCGGGGGTTGTTTATAGAGTCAGCAAGAGTGGCTTTGAATGATCAAAAACAAGTGTTGTAATTTTTAATTTTTTAATTTTAGTCTCTTTTTGTTCTGCTCAGTCTTTTCTTTTTTTATGAATAATTTAAAAAACTGGGCAGTTTAAACATAAATGGTGCATGAGACTATAGGAAGAGAGCATTGCTTTATGAATTAATAAAACAAAAACAAGTTGATGTTATGTTTATTCAAGAAACCCATAGTGACTTGAAAAATGAAAGTAAATGGATGATGGAATGGGAAGGAAAATTGTTTTTAAGTCATAAGAAAACAATAGTGGTGATGTTGCTATTTTAATAAGTAAAAATGTTACTCCTGTTTTAATTGATATAGAAAATATAATTGAGGGACACTTGTTAAAGATACGGGTCAGTTTTGAGAATTTTACTGTTGTTTTTGTGAATGTTTATGCTCCAGTAATGGGAGGTGAACGAGTTTTGTTTTTAAATAAGGTTAAAAGTGTTGTAGAAGCTTGTAAGCATGAAGGGTATTTATTTATGGTGGGGATTTTAATTGCACTGAAAATGATGCTGTTGATCGAAATCATAAAGAACCACATATGGCCTCACAATGGGTACTGAGACAAATGGTAATAGAACATGAGTTGTATGATGTGTGGAGAGTTCTAAACAAAACACAGAGACAGTATACGTGGGCGTAAATAAGAGAACATCATATAACAATGGCTCGACTAGATAGATGGTACTGTTTTAAGCATAATTTTAGTTGCATTAAGCATTGTGCAATTTCACCTGTAAGCTTTTCAGATCATGGGTTGGTCACTTGTAATATTTTTATTGTTAAAATTAAGCCAAAAAGCGCTTATTGGCATTTCAATAATGTATTATTGCAAGATACGTTTTTTTGTGAGAGTTTTATTTATTTTTGGAATCATTTTAAGAACAAGAAATATTCATTCAGTTCTTTACAAACATGGTGGGAATATTTAAAGGTGGAAATACAGCAACTGTGCCGTTTGTATACTCTAAATAGCTCTAGAGACACTTCTCAATCATTAGAGTTTTAAGAAAAAGAAATTGAAGAGTTAAAAATTGAATTGGACTCTACAGGAGATAAATAATGTTGTAAAACGTTAAAAGACAAAAAGAAGGCTTTGGATGATCTGTTGGGGTTTAAGGCACAGGGTGCGCTGGTACGTTCACGCTTTCAGAGTGTGAAGCACATGGATGGCCCGACCAAGTTTTTTTTTTGGGCCTTGAATAGAAAAATGGTCAAAGAAGAATTATACATTCTTTGTTATTTGAATCTGGTAAAGTACTTACTGAGGCTAAGGAAATTCGGAAAAGAGCAGTGAACTTTTTGTCATGAATTGTGCAGAAAGAAGAACCCAATTGTAGGCAGGCGGTGATGAAGGGCCTAACGAGGGGTTTATTAGAACAAAAGGACAAAACAAAACCCATGATGGGGGAAGACTGACAAGATAAACTCAAAGAAAAAGACTTCCCACGAGGGGGCAAAAACTAAATCAAAACAAACCGACACAACGTCACAAAACAACAGGCAAGGTAATGTATCCACAGATAAATATTGCATGGGCAAGACACGACACGACTCGGTACGATACAAACACAATGACCGACACAAGACAATGAAACATGAGGACTATTTAAAGGGGAGCAAATCAAGAGGGGACAGGTGCGGGGCATTAACTAATTAACAAACAATAACGAGACGAAAGGGCGGGAAACAGACGCGGACCGGAGAGAGCGTATGGCAAGCCAAAAGCGCCAAAAAGATATATAACAGAGAGTTCCATTCTGATTCTGCCTCAAAACCAAGAAATATCTGACAAGAAGAGGCAGACGCTTTTACTCGGAGTTGTACAAGGGTGAATATGTGGAGGTCAATGAAATCGACAGGGAGTTTTATGGAGGTCTGCCTAAAGATTCAGATTAGGATAATGCCGAATTGGATAAACCTTTGACAAAAGATGAGCTGTATGTTGCCCTAAACAGTATGGAATGTGGTAAGGCCCCAGGGATAGATGGTATTCCAGTGGATTTTTACAAGATATTCTGGAAAGTTTTAGGGGATGACTTGCTGGCAGTACTCAACAGTATGACCGAAGGGTCATTGCCTACGAGCTGCAGGAGGGCAGTCATTACGCTCTTACCAAAGAAAGGAGACCTAAGAGATATAAAAAACTGGCAACCAGTGTCACTCTTGTGCTCCGATTTGAAGATTTTGTCCAAAACTTTGGCTATTCGATTAAGAGAAGTGATTGGGCATGTCATTCATGTAGATCAGACATATTGTGTACCTGAAAGATCTATCTTTGACAATGTTAATTTAATCATAGATATTCTGGACATCTCTAGATCATTGAATTTGAAATGTGGTCTTATTATACAAGGGCAGTTGTGGCCTATTGGTTAGAAAGTCGGACTCGTGACCAGTCGATTCACAGGGCCCTTGAGCAAGGCACCTTACGCGTATTGCTCCACGGGCACTGCAGTGATATCTGCCAACTGCTCCGGGTGTACGTGTGTTCAGCACTTGCTGTGTGTGTGTTCACTATTCTCTGGATGGGTTAAAAGCAGAGGTCACATTTCGGGTACTAATAGGTCACTTTCACTATATTGCTTTAGACCAAGAAAAAGCGTTTGACCGGGTGGAGCATAAGTATCTCTGGCAGACGTTAAGAGAATTTGGTTTCAACCCAAAGTTTATTGAAATGATTGGGGTGTTGTATGGGAAATATTTAGAGTATACTTAAAATAAATGGAGGGTTGAGTGCTCCTTTTAAAGTGACATGGGGTATAAGGCAAGGTTGTGCTTTGTCAGGTGTGTTGTATTCTTTGTCTATTGAACCTCTGTTGCTAAGAATAAGGGCAAATATTGATGGATGTAGAGTACCAAAATCTGATGTCAAGGTTACGTTGTCTGCTTATGCTGATGATATTATTGTTATGGTTAAAAAGCAAGAAGAAATAAACATTCTGGAATAAATAATTAACGATTTTCATAGAATATATTCAGCAAAGGTAAATTGGTCAAAAAGTGAGGCTATATTTTTTGACCAGTGGGAAGGTAAATGCCTTCCTAAACTTCCTGCTGGACTTGAATGGAAGAAAGAAGATTTTAAATATTTGGGTGTCTATCTTGGAGAAGATTCACTGATACAAAAAAATGTGGGGGGGGGGAGTGGGTTGGGGTCTTGGAGAAGACAAATTGAAAATTAGAAAAATGGAAATGGTTGTGGAAAAAAGTGTCATTCAGAGGACGAGTTATAGTCATCAATAATTTGGTGGCCTCAACACTTTGGCATCAAGAGGAAGGGGGGCAAGGACTGGTACATCTGCCCAGCAGAGGGGCAACTTTTCGTCTACAGTTTATACAAAGACTCTTGTTTGAACCTAAGATCTTGTTTGGAAGGGTGTTGCAAATTTTATTCTAAGTCAAGCTGGAGGTATGGGACTTGAGTCTTCATTATTTTTAGTGGACACTCAAAAAAATGGACTGACTTCTTTTTACAAAGGTGTTTTTAAGGTCTGAAATCTGTTTGAAAAAATAAGAAGTTCTGAATGTTCTTTATTTTGGTTATTAGAAGAGCCAATTGTGTATGGAGCAAGACTGTATTTTACCAATGAAGTAGCATTGGGGTTTGAAAACATATTATGTATGTCAAAAAATGTTAAGCTACATCATATAATAACTACTGGTGGGCCTGAACTAGATAACTTGCAAAAGATGGCCTCAGTTTTAGGTCTAAAGTCAATAAGACTAATAGACAAAATGTTTGGTTTGATGAAACAGAAACTCACTGCACAAGAAAAGTCTCTCATTTTGAGTTTTTGTAAAGGAAATACGCTTCCAAATAAGAACGACCCCTTTCCGGGAGTTTGCGTCACTCCTAAGTTTTGAGGTTGTGAAGGAAAATTGTTAGAGTCTTCATGTTTAGAAGACTTACATTTATGTGAGGTTGACAGCAAGAAATTGTACAGATGCTGTGTTAAAGTTTTGAATAAGAATATTTAAAAAAATAGAGTGGATACTGTTTGGGGGGAAAAACTGCATTTGAATGATGATGTTAATCCGATATGGAGAGTTTTTTATAAACCTCCTTTAGAAAAAAGAATTGGGGATCTTCAACGGAGGATTCTACATGGCGCAGTTGCTGTCAATGCTTTTGTCAGTGTAATAAATTTGAGTGTGAGCAATATGTGTCCCTTTTGTGGGGAAACTATTTTGGAATGTACAAGATTGTGTCATTTGATCAATTTTTTGGGTCTGTTTTTTAGTAAGTTTAATGTAATTTTTAGCATTCAGAGTTTTATTATTGGGTATTAGTACAAATCAGAAAATAGAATGAAATGGCAGCTTTTGAACTTTATTATAGGTGAAGCAAAAATGGCTATTTATATAAGTAGGAGGAATAAAATGAGGGATCTGAAGGATGTGAAGTAATATCTATTTAAAAAAATATGATAAAAGCAAGAGTCTGGATTGATTTTAAGTTTTATAAAATGATGAATGACCTGATGTTCTTTACGACACAGTGGTGTTATAATGATGCAATATGTTCAGTTATTGATGATTCTTTATTTTTCTCTATGTTATTGTTGTAATGTAAGAGTTTTTGTGGTTGTGTACCAGGTCTGTGTTGATTTGATGTCAATTGTAAAATAAATTGATTTTTATATTAAACTCTCTCTCTCTCTCTCAATCTCTCTCTGCACTTCCTAGCGCATTTGTGTTTCATGTTTACGTATAATGTGTTTTGTCCGTATATGTCTAGGCCTAATTGTTCGTAGAGTTAGTTTAATAAATAACCATGTATTCCCTCATGATGGTTTCTTGGTTTTTTCTCATAGGATTCGGTCACCTAAACTGTGTTTCGATCTATGCTACCTTTGCTCTAAATTCTGATTGGTAAAGTCACGTTACTTTTGGTCATGAGATAACGTTAAAGTGTATAAAATCATTGATGCATTTGCTGGACAAATACATGCTGGCATTTTTATCACTATACTCCTAATCAGAAACTGTAAAATATGTATGGGTAATGAAGATTATTATACGTATTTTCCTTTAAGCTAAACCAATTCCTTGACTGAAATTGATGTTTTAAATATCTAGTTTCATGGATGTGATCTTGATAGATCTGGTGGAGAACATATTTGGTGAGCTAAGCTCAACATAATTTTAACATGCAGCTAAAACCGCTACACCTCTCTCCTCCCAATAACTTCCTGTCTCTTTACACTGTCCTATAATTAATAATGGCAAAGCCCAAAAAATATAAAAAAAAAAACGACAATTAATTATACATTTCTTCACTATCAAAAAGGATTTATTAGACATTATTAAGTTATTGACAGTGTTAAATTACTGAATGCTGAAGAGAATTTAAATAAGCAGCCATAGGTAATGCATGGCCTCTAGTCCTGTTCTAAAGCTTTGTAAAGCTTGTGACACTGACAAATTAACTAATTAAATGTATGCCATCTATGTGCACGGTTACCCTTTGAATGCTGGCAATGATTGCATAAACTCTAGAACAGGCTAGTTGAGATTTAAAAGAGTTTCTGCATTAAAGGGGTCATATTGTGCGAATACGTGTTTTTCTGTGTCTTTGGTGTGTTATAAGTTACCATTGCATGTATTAGAAACGTAAAATTGCAAAAATTAAAGTGTCGGAACAAAAAATGCATTGTATCTAAAAGCATATGCTCACCCAGACCTGCCTGAAACGACTTGTGTAACCACACCCCAGCGAATGTACGTCCCTTCGTAACATGATTTGACTAAGACTGCCCAAATCTTAATGCAAGTAAAGTGGGTGTACTTGTAAATCTCATTGCATCGTCATCACCGCAGCCATGTCACGGAGACGCTGTGTGTTTCGTTGCGAAAAGAAAGCCTCTTTGTTTGCCCTGCCAAAAGATGAGACACCTAAAAACTATTGGTTACATTTTATTTACAACACTGTTCCAGAAAAGTCCAATCCGAATGTTCAAGTTTGTGCAGCTCATTTCACCGACAATCGCTTCACGAACGTAGGAGAGCGATTAAGACCGACTATGCACGAAAGCTTTGGTTAAAAAGTGGGGCCATTCCAACCATTAAAACTTTGTCGGTGACAGTCTTCAGATTCACAGCCCGTAAGTATATTTTCATTGTAAAAGACTTTGCTACGGACTAACGCGGGTTGAGTTTGCCTTGTGTTTGTGATCTGCAAAGGCAGACATGCGCGCAACGTGAAATAAGACAACATAAGACCTAATAATCAGTAATAATGTTCCAACTAGAGGCAACAAATGTCGTGTTTATAATGGGTTTAATTGTCTTTGTTGAGTCACGACGAGAAGTGGCGTAACACTGGTTGATCAAGAAGGCTCAAAGCGCTAGTTTAAAACTATTTAACATAATATTTTTTTTATAAAACCTTACCAATCCTTTACATACTGCTCGAGTCACGCTGGCAAAGTTGATGTATCGGCGGGATCATTTTCATTTTACGGTTAAGGAAGTACCGATGACATTGTATCAACTGTCAGTACAACTGCTCTGGAACTTGATGTTCCAATTGCTAAGAGGCGTAACATTTAGGTCACACGCTTGCAGTATTCGACCAATCACTATGCATTGGTTAACTAGCCAATCGTAGCACACCTCGCTTTTCAGAGCGATGAGCTTTTTAAAAAAACACGCGTTTCAGCGAGGCTGGGCAAGGAGGATATACGAACAGGCACGGCATGTGGAAATACGGCGCCTTTGACCTTAAATTATGTATACACATTGCATTACATAAAAAACAAACGATAATATTCATTCCAGCCGTGTCATATCACCCCTTTAACTTATCGCTGTCTTCATAACAACTGAAATAAAGCAAACTAAACTGAACACCCAAATAACAAAAACAAGACAAAACGGAATTGAATGCTTTGAGGATCGAGAGTCATAGTCAGGTTACATATCCAGCAAAAATTTCAACAATTAAAGAGTAGTTATTTTGTGATTTTAAATGTCCTTGAAAACAGATGGAGCAGCTAGCGCTTCTTTGCTCGTGCAACGGAATGTATGCTTTTAACAGTGATAAATGCAAGCTGCGCATCCATGAATTCTCTGGGAAGGAGGCAACCACAGAATTTAAGCACTGAGAATATGACATTTTGGAAAAGAGGTTGCAGACTGATCAACTGTCCCGATCGGCATGCTGGCCATTGGCTGAACGGCCGCCCGGAAGGGAAAGCAATAAAAGCAAATATACCTTACCTGTTTCCGGTTTTCTTAGTTGGTAAAAACACGCGAGGGATGGTTATGAAACGTTTTATATCTCCCTGCGATGCTCAGCTCTTCCGATGTAAACATGCGCTATACGTCTTATGCACGCTTCAAATCGAATCGAAATTGGTGGTAGCTTTAAGGAACAAAAGCTGCAGACCGAGCGGGAAACCCCCAGAAAGCGGCCAAGAACCGACCGACTGGGACCGGAATGAGTTCGCGAATGGAATTCTGCTGATTAGATGTTTTAGTCCTGGCAATTTTAAGATGGTCTTTCTTTTTGTTCGATCTTTGCGAGTGCCACTTGCAAACTAGCAAATGTTTAACAAGGGAAAAGTTAGGTTCCAGCTGTTTACCTGCCATTCTTCCACTGTGTCTGCACAGCGTACTGTATGTGCCCGCGCTGATGACGTATGGTGTCTGCGTGAACAGGGTGCGGATTGGAATGCAAAATACGTTGACTGAAAATGTACACACGACCAATCATTGCGACCGTATCGCCTTTCACAGATTATATATTATTATAAAAATGGGGAGGGGGGGCGTTAGGATGATTCTCAGGGCCCACTCACTTTAGAGATCTATTTTTATTTTATTATTTTGTAATTTTTTTTGCAGAAATCAGGCATACAATATAACAATATTTTGGTGAAATCAAATACAATATTCACACCTGAATTCCATTAAGGCTTAAAACTCTTTTATACATTGAACAGAAATAATGAAGATACAGCAGACAAAAGGTAAGAAAATGAATAAATAAAAATAAAGAATAAAAATAAAATTCATAAAAATTAGAACCATATATTTACAGCACATAACAGTATACCTTTGCACAAATCTACCGTATTTCACACCTAAATACACTATGCGAAGATCTTAATCCTCTATTCTTCTGCATCCACAAAATCCATCCATCTCTTCCATAAATTCACTCCCCTTTGTTTTTTCAGTCTTAATGTAAAAGTTAGCAATTCCATCCTATGTATCTCAGATATAATTCCTCTTCTAGAGAGCAGCTATGACACGTCAGAGGGGATCTGGCCCTCCCGGCTGAGCCTGGTTTCTCCCGAGGTTTTTTTCTCCATCAATCAATAAGGGAGTTTTGGTTCCTCGCCACAGCAGGGCAGTGTTGGCTTCTCAGAGACTGCATCTATTTATTAATTTATTAGATATTATCTATTAGAATGATCTTGCTTGTTCTATAAACACTATGCACTGTGCTGTGTTTTACCTCTGTGTTTTCTTATTTGCTCCTGTAAAGCTGCTTTGGAACAATGCACATTGTGAAAAGCGCTATATAAATAAACTTGAATTGAATTGAATTGAATGTCGCGGGGGGGGACCCCGGAGGGAAGGTTGGCTCTGCTTACTTACCTGCCTGGCGGGACAGCTGCACGCACTGTCGGTTTGAGAGTGGTAGCAGCTGTCGTGTGTGTACGACCCTACGCCTCGCCAGGGCGTGAGGTTGGGTTTGCCGGGCACAGTCCAGTGGAGTGTGCGATCGGCTAGAAGGAACTCCCAGGGGAAACAGAAAACTCTTTGTGAGTAAGTGGGCGCCAGGCCCTGAGAAGGGCCCGGCTTTGGTGACGAGGCAGGAGCCGTCCCGTACCGACCGATCAGAGCCGTAGCTGTGAAGGTCGGGCCCGATGTTGTTCCCCCTGGGGTCTTCCCGTCAGTGTCACTTCTCGCGAGAAGGTTGCTGTGGAAATATAGGGGGTATAGTGAGGTTTCCCCCTCGACCTCGACTTCCGGGGTGCCGCCTGTGGGGGCACAGGAACCGGAGCCGATGTCGAAGGGGTCCTGGGCTGCCGGGAAACAGACATCACGCGAGATCTCGGAGGCCTCAGGGCGGCCGAGTCGCAGCGCGGTAAAATGTGGCTAATCGTCACTGTCTGCTTCTTCACCGTCAAAAACTGCTGAGCGCAGTCCTCGACGGTGTTACCAACAACCCACCCTGCGAGACGGGTGCATCAAGAAAGCGGACTTTCTCGGAGTCATTCATCTGCGCAAGGTTCAGCCGGGGGTGTCTCTCCTGGACCACTTCCGTGGACATTGTCCGACCCAGGGCCCGTGCCGTAAATCCTGCATTATACCCGGGTCGGCCTTACCCTCATGGAGCTCTCTCAACGCCCTGGCCTGGCGGACCTGCAGGATGGCCATGGCGTAGAGGGAGGAGGCAGCCCGGCCCGCGGCAGTCCTACATGATGCCGAAGTCCTACACGCCTTGGACGGTAGGCGTGGCCGATTCCCCCAGGTGGCAGCCGTCTGCGGCACAGAAGCACCGCAGCCGCATGTTCCACCCGGGGGATCTCGACGTAGCCTTTGGCTGCCCCACCATCGAGGGATGTGAGGGAGCCGGAGCTGGTTTGACCGGAGCGGGCCGTGAGTGGAGCGCTCCAAGTTTTACACAGCTCCTCATGCACCTCCGGGAAAAATGGCACCCGGGGTGGGCGCGGTTTGCACCGCGCTCCGCCCCCAGGAACCACGTATCCCCGGGTTAGCATGGCTGACATCACTTCTGCTTCCTCCTGAGCTCGACCCCCCTGGGGGGGGAGCTCGGATTCGTCAGAGTCGGATGCCAGTCTCCCTCCGATGCTGCGAGCGACATCTCATCTACGTCACACATCGTTTCCGAGTGCGTGCCTTAGGATCCGGACGGTATGCCACCGCCGCTTGGGGAACGTTCAGAAGAGCGAATCGGGGTGCGATCGGCCCGTGAGCACTTGGCTGGCGGGTTTACGTTCGCAGAGTTCCCCATATCACTAACGCTGCTACGTGGGTGGTCATCAGGGCCGTAGCCACAGATGTCACAGCCCGGGTAGCAGACGAAATGGTGGCTGGTTCCCGTAGGAAGACAGCCACCCGTGACCGCAACTTCTGAATGACAATCTGCCCGCAGTGCGGGCAAGATGTGTCAACGAACGCTGCTTCAGTGTGCTGGACGCCCAGACACCTAATGCAGCGATCGTGTCCATCCCCCTCCTCGATGAGGGTGCCGCACCCAAGAGAACAGCGGGACATGCCACGCTGGAGAATGCTCAGTCCTGAAAAGGACCTTTTAGAAAAAATCTCTACCACCTCCGGAACCGCCGAGACGCCCAGGGGAAGGTCGCTGCAGGTAGGGACGATCTGCTGCTCTACGTCGTAGAGCCGGCAATGTAGAAGAAGAATTCGTTGAATTATTTTTGTTCGTAGTCATGAGCGAAGGCTGCACGCCGGCTTCCTTTTATACCGGACATCCGGGCGCGGAGACCGGCAAGCAAATTTCATTCGCCAAATTTCATTGGCCTTTTCTATAGTAGTCAGAGTTGATTGGTTCTCAAGGGCGAACCCCATCTGTCGTTCTCGACACAACGTCGAGAGACCGACAGAAAGGGAACAAAAGACACAGGACTGAAGCACATTGCTTTTGGTGTTTGTTTGACGTGCTCAAAACAGAAAACATTTTACATGATATGGAGCATAGGTGCCAGGACGCGGAAAAACAATGACCACTCAGAAGTGGTGGAATCCCAACACCACAAGATTGACACAAGAGTGCATGGCACACATTTCAGGAAGTAGGTGCTAGGAAGACACAGGCCATAAGTTTAGACCATGACACTAGGAACAGAACCCATGACCAGAAATAACGGGTCAGAATCCCAATGCTCTGACACAAAACATCAAACAACAATATGGTACGACACCCCCTGCCTTCAAAGGGCCGCAATCCAAGGTGTTTTCTGCAATGTAAAAATAGTCAGTGGTATCCCCAGAATGTATCTTTAAAGTTTCAGCTCAAAATACAACACATATCTTTCATTACAAGATGTTGAACATGACCATTTGTGGCTGCAATGGAAAACGCACCGTTTTGTGTGTGTCTCTTTAAATGCAAAAGAGCTTCTCCTCCCCTCCCCGTATGCAAAATAGGAGGAAGGGGGCTTACACATGTGCTTTAGATGACATCAAGACAAGCAATATAGCAATTACGTCTGAAATGCCCTTTCCAACCAAAACCATACACTAACTGCAATAAAAATCACATTAATGCCTTTTTCATAAATACAAATTAAATGTAAAAGACAAAAACATAGATAGAACAACATGTGCTGACCATTTGTTGTAAGAAATGTTGGCCATTGAGGATTAATCATGTGCATACATATTACTAACAGACATAAACACGGATATAGGCAAAAACATGCATTCAGAGTACTTGTATATGACAGACAGGTATGTAAAGATAAGCAACCAGGTGTTATTACGTTTTGAGGAGCAATTTCTGCGTAACCACATTGTCTAACATATGCGCACTCTGTTTCTATCCGCTCTAAGTATTGTCGCACATAGGACATACGAGAAAAAACTGAACTCACAGAGAAAGACACTGCTATAACTTCCTTTCATTGTAATGAATAAGCTTTACATAAATTATTTCGGACACAAGTCTTCTGAACCGATGGGCGTGATGCGTTTTACGACTAAAGTTACCACACAACACCTGTCTTTGACCAATGTAAAGTCTCAGGATTAGCCGCGAACATGTAAACAATAGCCGCTATCATGCTAAACACATTATTTAAGAAAGGCGATTTAAAAACGATGTGTAATACTTACTTCTCAGGTCGCAGCGGGACGAACACGGGCTCATCGGAAAGGTCTCCTCCCATCCTCCTTTTATGTTCCATTTTACAAACGACAGCACACATTTTTTGTTTCTTAGACATGTTTGTCGCTGGCTATAGTGGCTACATCTGCTCTTGACTGAAATTGGCTGACAGCGTGTCTCTAGGCAAGGTGGGAACTACGCGCTCATAAGGCGGAGTCTGTGAGTGGTCACGGGCAGGCATAAACAATGTGACATCAGATTGTTAGGGTTTCCCCAACAGCCTGTTTTGTGTCTGCAGTGGAGTAGGCGGGGCGAGACCGTGAGTCGAGGCCGGTGAGTGAGTGTTAATGAGCGTCAGCTTTGCATGCACCGGTCTCGTATCACGAAGGATAGCGGGAGCATAAGAGAATGAGCGACCGGACCGTCGAAGAGAGAGGACCGGGCCCGGACATATGTTAAGTTGTTTTATGTTTATGTATGGTGTGATTCGCCGGCAGTCGTCCGTGAGGGGCTGCCGGCTGTTTATTTACTTTGTTATTATTTGATTAAATGTTTAAATGTTTAAATGTTTGCCGGTTCCCGCCTCCTTCCTTCCTTTTAATGAACCTTATTACAGTGTCACTGTTGTGGTTTAAAGGAGATTACAAAAATAATAATATATGGATTTTTATAATTACAGGGTGTTTCTGCACACACGCTGGCGACTCAATTTCTGGTGGATAAACATTTAAAAGTGCATTGTCTGGGATTGCGGGCCTAAAATATAAGTATTCATAAAGGTGGCAGGATCTTGACAATCGTTCGCTCCCTGCCCTGATCTCTGCCTGTCACTGATTTACGATTGTTGGAATATATGCACTGTGTTTGTTTGGCTTGTTGACCCTCTGCCTGTTTGACTCTGCCTGTAGGCCCCACATTGCAATAATTTAGTTTGAGTGTGTTGTTCAGTTACATATATTATAGAAATAAACAACAAAGCTGGATCTAGGGTTAGATGAGTCAGTGTTTGTTAGATGGTTGGTTTAACAATTGTTTGAGCCAAATAAATTGCCCCTTTGAAATGAGTTAATGTGATTTTACATTCAATTGTAATAAAACTGTACTGAAGATAGTCTTGATGTGTGATCATATTGTTTGTAGAATGTAATCAGTGATTACATAAAGCAATGATCAGTGGAACTCAATTCTCCACTTTGACAGGGTGCACACCAGTTATATATTCAATTCAATTTAATAAATGTAAACGTGTGTATCCTAACTGAGATCTCTAGGACACAATTAACTGTTACAGTAAAATAATTTAAAGAACAAACAGTTCCAGGGCACCTTTTACTACCATTTTTTGAATACTCCAGAAATCTCAGTTGCTAACATTCTTCCAAATATATTTATTTGTGTTCAACAGAACAGAGTAATTTATACAGTTTTGGAACTACTTAAGGGTAAGTAATTCATGACAGTTTTCATTTTTGGGAGGACTATCCCTTTAAGCTATAGCTAAATATGCTGCATCTCACTGCTCAAACACTGCAAGTGGAAAGCTAAATGTAAAACAGTTTGGCTCTAAATTCTGATTATGTCCATTCAAAGCTGTATGTCACATATAGCCGAGGGAAAACAAGGAGCGGATGCATTTGCAGTAAATGGTGTTTAATTGTAAAATCCAAAAGAACACAAAGGGAGAGGACCACGAGGGAAACATACATACATACAATAATCCACACCAGACAACTGAACACAAGGGCTATAAATACACAGATGAAGGGACAAACAGGTAATGGACACAGGTGAAAACAATACACGATAACGAGACAAAGCATGATGGGAACTGGAGTCCTTACAAAACAGACAGGAATGGCGGGCCAGGTCCATGAAGGGGAACAGAACCTGGGGCATGGTGTAGAGGCGCAGGCGGCCAGGGAGGCGTGGCAGGCTGGTCAGGCGGCCAGGGGCGTGGCAGGCGGCCAGGGAGGCGTGGCAGGCTGGTCAGGCGGCCAGGGAGGCGTGGCAGGCTGGTCAGGCAGCCAGGGAGGCGTGGCAGGCTGGTCAGGCGGCCAGGGAGGTGTGGCAGGCAGGTCTGGAAACCAGGGCGTAGCTGGCAGGCAGGTCTGGAAACCAGGGCATAGCTGGCAGGCAGGTCTGGAAACCTGGGCGTAGCTGGCAGGCAGGTCTGGAAACCTGGGCGTAGCTGGCAGGCAGGTCTGGAAACCTGGGCGTAGCTGGCAGACAGGTCTGGAAACCTGGGCGTAGCTGGCTAGCAGGTATGGAAACCTGGGCGTAGCTGGCAGGCAGGTCCGGTAACCTAGGCGTAGCTGGCAGGCAGGGAGGAAACCTGGGCGTAGCTGGCAAGCAGGGAGGAAACCTGGGCGTAGCTGGCAGGCAGGGAGGAAACTCTGCAGGTTCGGAAGCAGCCACCAGTGTGTACGAGCAGTGCACAGCCCAGACACATAGCAGAGCAGATGCCACTAGTGGCAGAGCTGATTCCATGGACAACTCCTCAGGAATGGGCGCCACCGGACGTGAGACCACCGGACTCGGGACCACCATCAGCAAGAAGCATGCAGGCTGCCCTGCTGGGTCTGCCTCATTTGCAAATGCAGCCTGAGGCCAACTGCCCCCCTCCATAAAAATGTTTAGGGGCAGCCTCCTCCTCCACCTCTCCCACAGTGAAGGGAGAGCCACAGGACAACAGAGCATAGTCCATGAATTGAGCAAGGGACCCTCGAGGACCATTACCGGAGATACAGTGTGAGTAATGATCACTTAAACCGTGCAAAAACAGTTATATTAGAACACAGTCTGGGTATTGAGAGAAATGAGCAATGTCCAGGAAAGTTTGAATATGGTCCTCGAGGGAAGTGTTACCTTGCCAGAGTCGAGCCAAACGTACTGCTGGATCCATACATACATACATACATACATACAGTACATACAGTACATACAGTACATACAGTACATACATACATACATACATACTGTGGCGAGTCAGGCAGCACCCAATCAGCGTCGCCATGGTTACGGAGGAAATCAGCGAATCACCAACACCTGCGGCCAATCTTCAGGGGAGATAAAGAGGAGAGAGCCAGGAGAGGGGGGGAGCTACCACTCCATAACTTTCGAGATATTGATGCTCTGTCTCTTTCTCTTTTATTCAAAGACTCTAGCCCCTGAAGATTGGCGGGATCCTTACCTCGACGGACCATTCCCTTACACGCACGAGCACGTACCTACTTGGATTGCCTGCGTGGGAACGGACGCTTTCACGGGCCATTACGGGGAAAACCAACACACCAAGAATTCACTATCACTTGCACGTGTGTTTTGAAATAAATCACCCTCCGGGAATTGTTTTCACCAACAACCGTGACAGTCGCGTGTCTTGTACCCCACAATACATACATACATACATACATACATACATACATACATACATACATACATACATACATACATACATACAAACAATAATCCACACCAGACAACTGAACACAAGGGCTATAAATACACAGATGAAGGGACAAACAGGTTATGAGACAGGTGAAAACAATACATGATACGAGACAAAGCATGATGGGAACTGGAGTCCTTAAAAAACATAGACAGAACACAGAGTGGAATGGTGCCCTCAGGTGGCGAACAGAGATCCCAGCACCAGGGCGTGACACTGTAGTAGGCTACAGGTTTTACAACTTGTTCTACAACTAACACCAAACTTTCTGACTATTGTTACTTTTGAATGCAGCTGTCATTTTAATTGTTTTCACATTACTAAATTTTACATTTACTTAAATTTATGAATTGTGATTAATTCTAGGACTAAATATACTACTTACAGAAAATATTGGTGTCTTTGTTATATTGCTTTTGTTGATAATAGTAACAATCATATTATATCATGTAATGTGCCAGTATTATAAAAACGTATCTGTAGGCTTATGGTTGCCAAACCAGATTGCAACTTGGTACAATAATGTAGAGCTGTTATATGTGGTCACGGGTGTGCATTTCAGCTATTATTAGACCTAAACAGAATGTTCTCTATCGTTATGTTATCTTTTAGTTAAATGCATTTAGTTTTATTTTTTTAAAGAACTTTCTTTTACTGAGTGTCAATGTTTGTAGGGAGACTAGCTATGATGTTACAACATTCCTTTCATGTGCAACCATATTTCATAAGACAAAAAACAGACAGTTTTTGAATTATCTAACAGAAATTTCCCGTTGAAAGGCATCAGGTTGAAACATGCATCAGACCCTGGCATACTGTTAAAGAGTACATAACTAGGGATTTTTAAGGTCCTACTTTGGTTTATGGAGTGTCCAACAACAAGTTTATGTACATAGGAGGTGTAAAAACACTATTATTTCGTTATAATAGGCAGTTATTCTTACCTTACTTCTTGATTGACTCGTTCCGCAATTCATCCGTCTAATCCCCTCCTTTCCGCTAGCCTAGTCTGATGTGATTAGTCAGATGGTTTAGTCTGCTGTGATTGGTCTACCGCAAATGAGGCTCACGAGCTACAGTGTTTGTGGGAGAAGAGTGAAATTTTCGCGGGCAGTCCTAGCAAAACGTAGGCGAGGCTATATGTAGTTACGTACATATGTGATCAGCGGCAGTTCGCGAAACAGACGACTCGTGGAGTCAAATCCCTTTTTTCCAAGCCAATAACTTTGTTATTCATTCACCTTTGGATTTACAACTTGGCAGACTTTCAAACACGGCAACATTACACACTGCATGAAATGTCAATGATGTTATGTACTCTTTAATGTTTTGGCAAAAGACAAATCTGCATTACTGAATGCAGTTGGCTTCCATGCAATTACATCTTCCCTAACAGGCATTTGCCAAGCAGTCTGTTCTTTCTTTCATAAAATAACTATGAAGATGAAAAGACATTGAATTTGTGCCTTTAATAGTGAAAATATTAAACTGTACCCTATTCGTAGAAAGGGCCTTATCTTTGCACATTGTTCCTGCAGCTGATCACTGGCCGACACGTTTTCCTCCATCTGTTTCTGTCTCATTCTGTGCTTGTCTTTTTTACACGTTTTATCTTTCATTCACCCCAGACATTTTCTGTCACAGCCTGTGAGTGGCCTCAAGTTGATGGAGCCCTCCAGGAATTCAAAACGCCAGGGTGGCATTTTCTTCCAAGCAATTGGTTTTCTCAATAATAAAGCAGTGGAGTTATTTTAACAGCCTCTGTGAGTATCTTAGTAGTCTTTCCTGTCAACTGATAATTATAATTCACACTTTAACTGTTACATCAACTAAGAATGAAGCCAGATTGTTGGGAACATCAATCTCTTCAAATAAAGAAGACCCTTGTGTGAAATGTCAAATGTTATGTATTATGCATGCTACTTGGCCCCTATTAAAATAATATAAATTTTAAATGAATTTATAGAGTGACACACAGTAATTTAAACAGCAATTAGTGATCAGTTAACGGAAGCCTGAAGAATTCTTTCTGACTGGATAATAATCACAATAATAAACACACAGCAGTTAGCTATGTACTTGTCTTTAAATATTTTATGAGCCGATGGCAAGAAAATATAATTTCCTCTCACTATTAATAGTAAGCCTAGACCCTAATCTTCTTGTTCCTTATAGGCTCAGATTACAAAGACTTAACATTAGGGAAAAACAAGATACCTTTAGAGCAGTCCCTCTTAATAATTGAATGTTCAGGCTTAACAATCGTTTATTTCAAAAAGGTTTCAACATTATTTGCTCTTCTTTATTAAGGTCTTTTGTGTTACTCACACTTCGACTTTGCAAATACATTTTTTTCAAGTTCAAAAGTGACAACTGTGGTCAGAAAACCTTGCTATGTAAACAAATAATATGTAAAACAAATATGCATATGTAAACCTGCCAGACAGAAAATCTCCACAAACCCAGGTTCACCCTTTGATGGGTCCCCCATCCCCATGATTTTTGTATGGGGTTTTCAGCAGGGCTGTTTGGTATTATAAGAAAAAATATGCCATGAAATTTAGATGTTTTTACCATGGTAGTATAAGAAATGATAAAATACAGGGATAATAAATCAAGAGGAGGAAGTGTTTTTTAGCAACTCAAGGCATTACACAAAGATAAGTCAATTGGCTATTTTAATTGGCTTGAATGTGGCTCATCCAATAAGACAGAGCTTACAGCATGACAGAGTGAGAAACCGGTGGATTTTTATCAAATTTATGTCCATGATGACCTAACTTAAGACAAAATAAAAAAAATGATGAAATGTCTTATTTCCCTTTAATTTGTGTAAATTCATTACTCATTTGTAACATATAAACTCTGTAATGTTTCTAATTACCTTCTCATTGTTTGAAAATAATGTTGTTGGTTTTGAACTAATTATTTAAACTTATTGTTTCCTCTATAATACTGTAATTGAATATTAGAGCTCAAAAAACTCATATTTGATTATTATTATTATTTAGATCAAGTTAATGCGAAAGATTTTTAAAACATTTTGTTACAGTTTTACAAGTACAAAGGACTGAGCGCGTCATGTTCACGCCTAAAGGAGGCAAAGCGTGGCACTGACATGAATTTGCGAGTGGACCAGGGTGTCTATTACACGCTTTGGCGAGATACCGGGTTGTGTGATTAACTGTATGATTTTTTTGTCTAAAATATCAAAAATTTTCTAAATTATAGGCTAAGTGATTTTAGCATGTACAACACTAATGCTAATATATATATATTTTTTGTGTTACTATGTGGTTGTTAGGGGATTGCAGGTGTGCTTACTAGTCTTACAAGATCCCGTCACCCTACTCTTTTATGTTCCATTTAATTCCATTCAAAGGCATGTCAATTCGTCAGACCAGATACACCACCTTATGTGAATAGTGGTGAACAATGAAATACAAATTCATATTGAAGATGTGTGACCAGAAGAAAATTGGTATGTCACATAGTGACCTTTTTGTACAGAAAAACACAGATAGAGTAAGCTGGTTTTAATTTTACTCAAAAAATGTTTGCATGCTCAAAGTCTAGTGTGACCGCATCCTTAATCTGCTCAGCAATTTAGTAGTGCATCAGTTGTTTTATAGTGGCCATTTATACCATAAATTATTACACCAAAAATTTGATATAAAACTGTACGGACATTGTACCGTTCACTTTTATCATGCAAGTAGAACACATATGTGACATTATTATGTATATACTGTATGACATAATATATAAGCATTGTCACATTTACTGACAGGTATGTGGATAAAGCAAACAACATGTCAAGTAGCATCCAGAGGAGGGAGCCAGCACACAGAAAAATACTCTCTCTATATTATTCATTGAACAGTCATTATAAACATCAACATCATTCACTAAATATTAATTTGTACAGCTGGAGTACAGCATAAGTACCATTCTACTATTACTAACCAGAGATACCCACTATCTCTCTCCGAAACACAAGCACTTTCTTATAGCTACACAATAATGAAATAGAGAATACTCTGAAAATTGTTAGCAGAAACATGCTAATATAAAGAGGCAGCGACAGCATGAGTCACTAGAGAATACAGACCTAATTTCTGTGTCTGTGAAACACAGAAGACAATTCAACAACAATTTAACCCATCATAACCTGATGTTTATTTTGCCCATGCTTGTCTGTTTTCAGTCTCATCTGTACAAGTAATTCCAGCTTGAGCTGGGAGGTGTCAGGCTAAAGTCTTGACAGCAACTCAGACATAACTGTCGTGTGGTGGGCAGCCCATCTAGATGAAGATTAATATCTCAGACAACAAGAAGGTCAGGGCAGAGCTGCAGATACTGATATGCTCAATAAGACAGAGAACATGTTTGCCTTAGACTGGTAACCACACCAAACATCTCTAACATTAATGTAGCCATGCAGAGAATTAATCATGCAATTGTGAGTCTGTTTAACATTTTGTTTCTAATGTGTACACACTCATGTCTATGTTTTATTGTGACAAGAAAAGACTATAAGTCAATACATGCACGTTAATTCTTGAATCTATGTACATATAGTAGAAGTGATTCTTCTATGCCACTTCTTAATAGTAGTAATAGTACTTATAAAATGTATTTTTTATTCATGCAACTGGGGTCTGTTGGGATAAATACCACAGTTTTTTACATAAAGCCATTTAAAATCCATTCACGTATGCCCTTGAGTTGCAAGTTATTATTTAAGCACTTTGACATGATTTGACATTTCGTGGTCAGAGTTGATCTCTCCCAGAGAAATCATCCCATGTTGTTTGGTTTTATGTGTATGTTTAAGTTTCTATCGCGACATATACGAGACATCATTCTTAAGGTCACATCAATGAAGTGTTACCCGTTAAAAAAAACGCATCTCACACCGCAAACTCACCGCAGTACACGATCAGAAGCGCCGTTAACAGGAGCACAGCCCAGAAAGTTGTCGACATCCTTGGCCAATTAATTGCATCCTTACGCTTGATCGATCTTACCGCTGAAGCCATGGAAACGCGTGTTGTGAAATCAGCGAAAAGAATCAGCATTACAAACCCTCCCGTCCTCTGAGAAAACGTCTCTCTCCTCGAGTGATTCTTAAAAAAGACATCTTGAAAACAAACCGCTCATTTCCTAAGTCCATCAGCATTCTTTAAGTCCAATAGATCGAGAATGAAGTCTTTTACTTGACCCGTAATGGATTCGATATCCGGGGAAACGGATAATCCAAGAAGCGCGTGAAATCGGATTCTATCATAAATATGAAATATCGTCTGACACGATTTCTCCACGTCATACGTTCAAAACAAACATAATCTAGAAATACATAAAAGCATGCATGGTGCAACGCCGTAAACTAGTGCTCTAAAGAACTGACCTGCTGGTCAGTGAGGAGGTGTTTGATGTCTTTCACACTCTCAGTGAACAAAAAAAAATCCATGCAAACCGTCAGGATTTGTTATTCGACATCTAAATCTTGTCGAATACCAATAAAGGCGATCAGACGAAATATCTTTGAGAGGATGAAATTAAAAGATCTGTAGAGCTCTGAAGTGGCGCACACTGACACATGAACGCTCTGAAACTTCGTGACGCCTCAACTTTTACTTAAACAGTACGAGAGCAACGCAACGAAGCTAACGCACACGCGCGCGCACACACACACACACGCGCACGCAAACACTATAGAAGTGTAGCCTCGTTGATTATAACGTGAACGTGTCGCACGAAGCAGTGGAGATATAGTGAAAGAATTATGTCAAATTATAAATTGTATCATTATAAATGTTTACCATACAAATATGATGTGTAAAATAAAATGCGTGTGTTTAAATAAAACTATAACCAAACATGTTTTATTCGTAGACGAAACATGTTTGGAGTAGACTAAGCAGTAAAATCCGATCACTTCAAAGCTTTGAGAAGAGTTTCAGCACCTCACAAATTGGACAGCTCCAGCTCACACTATGTTCTTGGTGATTCCTATAGAACACAGTATTACATAACACATATATTACAGTATTACATAACACACTGCATGTTCCCACCATATATGTCGTGGTACAGTCGATAAAACATTAAACTCATAAAGATGGACTAAATTCTAGTTTTTTATCACGAAATCACAGTTAAATCATAGTGCTGAAGTTTATAATTTTTGCCAATTTTACCAGTTTCTGCAGGTATTGTTGTTGTTTTGTCATTTTTGCTCAGAACTTACTAAGGAGGTGAATTAGAGAATTTGAAATTAGGTTACATTTACATTTTAATAAAACATGTTTAAATGTAAAGTTGTGATTGAGTTTTGAACTGTCTGTCTACCTTACTGAACTAGTAACACTGTTAGGTAAGTAACAGTGTAAACACAATGTTTAGTATAGTAGAAAACAACATGTTGTGGTGTAATTTTCCATCTAATATGGTAACCCCAATGCAAATACACAACAGTTTTGTTAATAATACAAAGTAGCCTAACACAGTGAACCTATATCACTAATGTCTAAGCTGTTAATGTCCTGCGAAAATCCGTTTTTTTCATAGTTTTATATTGTTTGTCCATTTAGCATACCTTCTTCAACAATGAATTTAATCTTAACTGTGTTTTGACTTGAAAACATTTAGCAAACATCGTCCATGAAATATCACCTCTGTTTTTGTTTAAAACTTAAATAAATACGTTTCACATTTAACATGCTGTATGTTTTTCCCATCAGAACAGTTTGGAGGTATGTTGTTTATTTGAAAATGTGGAAGTGTGTATTAATATTACTTTAAAAGAATATTAAAAGTGTGTATGTACATACTGTAATATATCATTTCTATTTCAGAAGTCGAATGTTACAGTTTACCTTTGGGGTAAGATGGTACCTATGTGCTTAAGTTTGTATGAAACATTCATTTTCAATGTTATTGTCAAATTAAATTATCAAGATTCACAATTTTACCAGTTTGAATAGTGACAGATCATTAGTGTCAGTAGAACATAATAAACAGTTGCTCTGCTTTCTAAATTACTTAAATAGTGTGTTTGCAAACAAATATTTACTCTCACGAAATCTTGACAAGTTTAGAAGTAAAAAAAATGTGTGTGCTTCCTAATAGGCAATGCTATACAGTACTGGAAAATGCATTCTAACAACAGATGTTTTACTCTTTCTCACTTCATTCCACCATTTATCTTTCAGTAGTCTGTACTGCTTGGGCTCTCTGCGCACTACTTAGCAGGAACACCTCTTTATGTAGTCGCTTGTGATTGACTGAGCGTTGACCTTTCACTTCACTCTTCTTTTGATCTTTACACACTCTACTTCCCCTGTATCACAATGGAGATTTGTCTTTGAACTCAGTCACGGCACAATTTTCTCTTCATCTTTTCTCTTTTATTTACTGTCATTTTCCAAAGCTCAAAGACAAAAGTCTTATCACCATGAGCAGAGCTGAGAATGCAAAGTTTACTAGGTAAGTCTTCTGAAGCGTCTGTATGTTTGATAATAAAGTAGGCATACATAATGAAAGTATTTGTTGTACTGCCTTCATGCTTTTATATCAGTAATTCAAATATATATTTGCTATTGAAATCCTAATAAATATAAAAGATAATAATTAAACATGAATAATATTTATTTTGTCTTGTGTCAATTCTTGATGTGACTTTGCAGTGGGTGAGAGGGGAAGTCTGCATGTGGTATAAAATACCTTATTTCCAGATATATTAACATGAAAACATGCTCTCTTAGATTGGGCTAAAATTATTCTTGATTGCCTAGAAAAAGATGGTTCATGCTGTTGTGCCGCACATAATAAACAATGACATATAACTTATTGCATTAGCGCCTCTTTTTTTTGCTACATATTCGAAGCAGATAGAAATGGTGTGAAATTGAATATACGGTATAAAAGTGATACCACAAACATTCTCTTATTCTGTCTAAGAAATAGACTGGACTTGCCAAATAATCCTTAGTTTCTCAATTATTTATTATGCTGTATGTTACATTTTTATTTAATCTAACCTACAGCCTTTACATGACTCAGAAACACATTGGTTGTTTACTTCCGTAATTTCAGAAACAGCTCCCTTCTGAAAGTTTAAATTATTGCTAGAAACACCCTGCCAAAAGCAAAACTAAATGAGATTTACTATAACCACTGAGAGTTGGACATTGCAAGCAAACCATAGTGTGCAAATTAGTACCACAGCAGCTATTCTGATTCTATACAAAATCTCTGAAATGTATTATATTTAATTTCATGAGATATTAGGTGTACATCTTCAGTAGTATTTCAGATATGTGCATTTATTGTACAGGTGACAGTAATTAAAAAAGCTTCCAGAAATCAAGAAAACTAAATCCTTTCCATGAGCACTGTTGTTAATGTTGCATTATTCACATCGCATGAAAAGTGGATTATTATTGAATAATGAAGTCAGTGTCAACAATGACATGGCAGAGTGGCTTCCCTCACAAGACTGTTTTTCTTTAGGAATTAAGAAGGGAAAAAACTTTTAATGGGATCCTGACAATAACAATTATCTGCAGGCAAATTTGCTTTCTTCTGAATGTGGTCCCATTAATTGCATTTACGTACTATCAAATGAAGTATGTCGAATGCTTTTAGTCAACGATTCCCAAACCAATTTGCATGGTAATGAATATATTTCATTGGGATCTGAAATGGTCCCTGGATGTATTACTGCTCTGGTTGGGAAATTACGAGTACAGCATTCATGGGTATGCAGTGATTACAACCTCCTTCATGTATAAGTGGATATATGTGTGTAAAACATTAATTGTATTTGCCACTAGCAGCCCAAAGTACAGCGGCTCAACATAAAAGCAATGATGAAAACTTGAAATTTGTTTCATCAATCTTTGTGATTAAAAAAACAGAAAACCTATTTGACACATCATGGTTTAACAAACCTGTCCTCTGTGGTCTAGGTGGTTGCTTGTTTTTAGCTTTGGGTTTTGCAAGCAAAAACCATAGGCATCAAATACATTACATACATCCCTGTGTACAGTATGCATTTTTGCAGATACTTTTTATTGAAAGGAAAATGCAATGCATTTGATGTATATATATTAATCAGTGTGTTCGGAATTAAACTTACAACCTTTCTGTTGCAAATTGAATGCTATATTAATTGAGCTTCAGGATCAAAGTGACAGCAAAAGACATTTGTTAACTTATGTGTGTCAAATTTTGGAGATGCAGCAGCAATGTTGTTGAATGTTGAAATAAACATTAAAGAACAGAAAATCTAGTTACAACAAAAAATACTGCATGTTTTATCAACTTTTTTTTTAAAGTTTAAGAAATACCAAGTCATGTTGAACCAGTCAAGGCTACAGGAAAAAAAAAATAGTTGTGCTAGAATTATGTGGAAGGGTCACAGGCTAGAAAGTGGCACAGAACTAGTGCTTGGATTTGCCCATTAAAAACGTCTTGGTTACGTATGTAACCTCAGTTCCCTGATGGAGGGAACGAGACGTTGTGTGTCCCTTATGCCACAAACACGTATCGTATTCTGCTGCAGTCGTGAGAGGCTCTCAGGCTCTTCAGAACAAGAGGTAAATGAATGCTGCACGCCGGCTTCCTTTTATACCGGACATCTGGGGGCATGCAAATTTCATTCGGCAAATTTCATTGGCCTTTTCTATAGTAGTCAGAGTTGATTGGTTCTCAAGGGCGAACCCCATCTGTCGTTCTCGACACAACGTCTCGTTCCCTCCATCAGGGAACTGAGGTTACATACGTAACCAAGACATTCCCTTTCTGTCGGTCTCTCGACGTTGTGTCGAGAACGACAGATGGGGTTGCCTATGGAAAACGCCACAACGCTGTATCGCGTCACAATCTCTAGCGAAGCGACGGTAACAGGCCTGGGCGTGTCAGCTCGATGCTTTCGCGAAACTGTAACCTTCCAGTGTGGTGGTCGGGGGGTTCCAGAGCTTTCTTGGAGAAAGATGGGTACAGCCCTGACCGGTAACCTTTCACGGACGGAGGCCTTAGCTCTCTACTGGCGAGAGGCCGTCCGGCTCGAGTTTACACCCGGGTAAGCGCAACTTCCTTAATTAGGGATGCGCTGCAGAGGCCACCTCCTACCCGTGGGGAGGAATATGGTGGATATAGGTATGGTCTCGTCCTTGGAGGAGAACGCATGGAACGTGCGGGCTGAGTAGTTAACCGCGAGGTGGAGGTCCACCTGGGGAAGCTCATGGGTTACCAGGAGTGGGAACCATTCTCATGAGGATACATCAGAAGGAACAGCCCACGGAGGGGGTGTTACAGACGTCCGGTAGCACTAGGTCCGGTTAGAGCTATCTGTGATAGTTCATATGGTATCCCGGCCTAAGGGGGAAGGCTGCTTTGCCCAGCCAGCCCCCAGGGGGTGCTTGCTTAGTGATGGATGGAGTGCCTGTTCTTAACCAGTATTTGGGTAAGAAGGGAGGCTGGTGAGATACCTATTCTTAGCCATATGTTTGGGTAAGAAAGAGAGGTAGTGAACACACTGACCAAACCTACTGGAGGGTGGAAAGGTGCTTTCGCAGGCATACACCCCCCGGATGCCAGTCCTACATGTCGCCACGTAGGACTTGGGCTGACACCGGGGTTTACGCAAAGGTTGTTAACCCTTGCGAAGGTGTTTGGGCGTAGCCCAACCCGCAGCTCAACAGATGTCTGCTAGGGAGGTGCTTCTGGCCAGTGCCCAGGAGGTGGCTATACCCCATGCGGAGTGAGCCCTCACTGCCAATGGGCATGGGAGATTCTGAGGTCGGAATGCCGTCGTAACGGCATCCACAACCCAGTGCGCCAGCCTCTGCTTGGAGACAGCCTTCCCCTTCTGCTGTCCTCCAATACAGACACGGAGCTGGTCAGAGCTTCTGAGCTCTGCGTGCGGTCCGGGTAGAGGCGCAATGCATGCGCTGGACACAACACGAATCGGGTTGGGTCTTCCTCCCCTATGGGGAGCGCCTGCAAGTTCACCACTTTGCCCCGGAAGGGAGTAGTGGGAACTTTTTGGGCACGCATCCGGGCCTGGGTCTCAAGATAACGTGAGAGTTTCCAGGGCCGAATTCAAGGCAATCCGGGGACACGGAGGATGCTCGGAGGTCCCCTACCCTCTTGAAGGAAGCGAGCGCTTCCCCCCAGGACCACTTTAGGGTCCCAAGAGGGTATGGAGTGGAGATGAGGCGGATTCCGCTCTCTCGCGCCCCTTAGGAACCTGGTGACCAGGTCGTGTCATCCTAGAAACTTTCCATCAACTGAGTCGTGATGAGTGGCTATAGCGACTACATACACATTCAGTGTGGAGGGGAGATGTTAGTCTCCAGTCTCGTAAGAAGGACAACACAATCCTGATCGAGCACCTCAGTGGGTCTTTCTCGTTGAGAGAGACACCAGGACGAGAAGAGGCGCCGTCTAGAGGCATGTAAGATGGGGCCCTAGCCTGGGTGGTGGTCTCCGCCATACAGGGGGAGTAGCCAACTCAGGATCTTCTCGTCCCGTCTAGAGACCAGACATGGGTGTTCCAGAGGTCTGATCTGGGATGCCAGAACGTGTCCTTCCCCTGAGAGAGCAGGTCCTCTGTGGTTCAGGGGGAGTTGCTGTCCAAAGCATCAACTCTGAAGCCAAGTGCGGTTAGACCAGTGCGGTGTAACCCATAACACTTGGTGCTCCTCTACCCTGACCTTGCACATTGTCTGTGCAAGGAGGCTCCTGGGGGAGGAAGGTGTGCTTCCGCCCGTCCCGCGGTCAGCTGTGCGCAAGGATATCCGTGCCGAGGGCTCTGCCTCGGACAGGGAGTACCAAAGCGGGCAAATGGTGGTGTTGCGGGAGGCGAACAGGTTTACCTGGGCCTACCCGAACAGCATCCAAATGAGCTGGATGCGCGGGGGTAGAGTCGTCACTCTCCACGAGACGTCAACTGACGAGAGAGCAGTCGGCTGTCTAGTTCAGTTTGCCCGGGGTGTGTGTGGCCCGCAGGGAACGGGTCACATGTTGACTCCACCGGAGGAGGCGTCGAGCAAGTTGTGTTAGCTGCTGTGAGCGAACGCCACCCCGACGATCTGATGTACGCTACAGCTATAGTGCTGTCCTCGGACCAGCATGTGCTTTTCCCGAACGAGAGGCCGCAGCCTGCTCAGTGCAAGTAGCACAGCCCACAACTCTTGGCAATTGATATGCCAGCACAGGCGGGGGTTCGTCCAACGCCCCACCTGCGTGCCCGTTACACACTGCACCACACCCCTGCAGGGAGGCGCCGTCGTCACCACGACTTGCCTCGTAACCTGCCCAGAGGGACCTTAGTCCGTCGAAAAGTCATGGAAGACCAGGGGTTATGGTGTGTCGGAAGCAGGGCGTCATCACCATGCGCCTGCTGCCGGTGTGCCACGTTCTCCTCCGAACTCGACTCTGGAGCCAGTGTTGGAGCGGTCTCATGTGCATCAACCCGAGGGGTATTACCCCGCGAGGACGCCATGTGTCCCAGGAGCCTCTGAATTGTTTCAGGGGGGGGACCGCTGTCTGCCTGAAATGTTCCAGGCAGTTCAACACTGGCTGGACGCATACTGCGGACAGTTGCGCCGACATGGTGACAGAGTTGAGTTCCATACCGAAAGAGAGGAGGCTCTGCACTGGGGAGAGCTTGCCCTTCTCTCGGTTTGACCTGTAGTCCCAATCAATCTAGGTGCCGGAGTACCAGGTCCCTTTGTGTACATAACAGATCTCGTGAGTGTGCCAAGATAGGCCAGTCGTTGAGATAGTTTAGAACCCGCACACCTTTCTCCCCTAAGGGAGACCGTGGAGACAGGGACAGACCGAAAGGGAGGACTCCTTCAGGTCGATTGCCACAAACCAATCCTGACACCTGATAGATGTCAGGACGCGCCTCTGCATGAGCAACCTGAACGGCAGCTTGTGAAGGTGCTTTGTTCAGGGTACGCAGACCTATGGCGCAACCCACCGTCTTGGGAACGATGAAGTGCGAGTTGTAACCCACTGAACATCTTGGTTTTGAGGGACGAACTCGATGCCTGTTTTGCCAGAAGGGTGGTGACCTCTACCCGAATTATGTAGGCGTCCCTGCCTCTGACAGAGGGAGAGATGATGCCCCGACACTTGGGAAAGTCTCTGGCAAACTGGATCGAGTAACCAAGACAGACCGTCCTCATTAGCCACCGAGACAGTGTGGGCAGCTCTCGAGCTTCCAGGGACTGTGACAGGGGGACCAAGGGGGCGGTTTGCTTCACCATTCCCACGGAGGGTGGTTCGATGGCTGGCAGAGCCAACCATGTCGTGGGGGGGACCCCGGAGGGAAGGTTGGCTCTGCTTACTTACCTGCCTGGCGGGACAGCTGCACGCACTATCGGTTTGAGAGTGGTAGCAGCTGTCGTGAGTGTACGACCCTACGCCTCGCCAAGGCGTGAGGTCGGGTTTGCCGGGCACAGTCCAGTGGAGTGTGCGATCGGCTAGAAGGAACACCCAGGGGGAAAAAAGCTCTCTTTGTGAGTAAGTGGGCGCCAGGCCCTGAAAAGGGCCCGGCTTTGGGGACGAGGCAGGAACCGTCCCGTACCGACCGGTCAGAGGTGGAACTGTGAGGGTCGGGCCAGATGTTATTTCCCCCGAGGTCTTCCCGTCAGTGTTTCTTCTTCCTGGAAGGTTGCTGACGGGGTGGAGGTTTCCCTTTCGACTTCCTCTTCCGGGATGCAACCTGGGGGTGCATAGGAACCGGGGCGGACCTCGAAGGGGCCCTGGGCTGTTGGGGAGCAGACTTCGCGTGAGAACTCGGAGGCCTGTAGGCGGCCGAGTCGCGGCGCGGTAGAATGTGGCTTATAGCCTCCGTCTGCTTTGCGAAGTTCTCGACGGTGTCGCCAAACAGCCCCCCCTGCGAGATGGGTGCGTTGAGAAAGCGGACTTTCTCGGCGTCACTCATCCTCGCAAGGTTGAGCCAGAGGTGTCTCTCCTGGACCACTAGTGTGGACATCGTCCGACCCAGGAGATCCTGCATTATCCCTGGGTCGGTCTTACCCTCGTGGATCTCTCTCAACGCCTTGGCCTGGTGGACCTGCAGGATGGCCATGGCGTGGAGAGAGGAGGCAGCCTGGCCCCGCAGCAATGTAAGCCTTCGCCACCAGAGATGCCGAAGTCTTACAGGCTTTGGACGGAAGGCGTGGCCGATTCCTCCAGGTGGAAGCCGTCTGCGGGCACAGTTGCACCGCAACCGCACGCTCCACCTGGGGGATCTCGACATAGCCCTTGGCTGCCCCACCATCGAGGGAAGTAAGGGAGTCGGAGCTGGTTTGACTGGAGCGAGCCGTGAGTGGCGCGCTCCAAGTCTTGCACAGCTCCTCATGCACCTCCGGGAAAAATGGCACCGGGGGTGGGCGCGGTTTGGAACCGCGCTCCGACCCCAGGAACCAAGTATCCAACCGCGAGCGTTGGGGAGGAGGCAGTGGCCAAAGCTCGCGGCAGCCCGGGTTAGCATGGCCGACATCTCAACCTCTGCTTCGTCCTGAGCTCGACCCCCCTGGGGGGAGAGCTCGGATTCCTCAGGGTCGGATGCCAGCAGATCTCCCTCCGATGCTGCGAGCGACATCTCATCTGCATCACACACACATCGTTTCCGAGTGCGTGGTTGAGGATCCGGACGGTATGCCACCGCCGCTTGGGGAACGGTCGGAAGAGCGAATCGGGGTGCGAGCGGCACGTGAGCACTTGGCTGGCGGGTTTACGTTTGCAGAGTTCCCCATATCACTAACGCTGCTACGTGGGTGGTCATCAGGGCCGTAGCCACAGATGTCACAGCCCGGGTAGCAGACAAAATGGTGGCTGGTTCCCGTAGGAAGACAGCCACCCATGACCGCAACTTCTGCATGACCATCTGCCCGCAGTGCGGGCAAGATGTGTCAACGAACGCTGCTTCAGCGTGCTGGACGCCCAGACACCTAACGCAGCGATCGTGTCCGTCCCCCTCCTCGATGAGGGTGCCGCACCCAAGAGAACAGCGGGACATGCCGCGCTGTAGAGTGCTCAGTCCTAAAAAGGACTTTTGGAAAAAAGCTCTCTTTGAAACCACTGGAACCGCCGAGACGCCCAGGGGAAGGTCGCTGCAGGTAGGGACGATCCGCTGCAACACGTCGTAGATCCGGCAGATAGCAGTTGAATTTGTAGAATTCAGGTTTGTAATCATGAGCGATGGCTCTGAAGAACAAAAGGTAAATGAATGCTGCACGCCGGCTTCCTTTTATACCGGACATCCGGGGGCGGAGAAATATTAAATTTCATTCGCCAAATTTCATTGGCCTTTTCTATAGTAGTCAGAGTTGATTGGTTCTCAAGGGCGAACCCCATCTGTCGTTCTCGACACAACGTCGAGAGACCGACAGAAAGGGAACTCAGCTTTCTTTGACTGTCAGGGTTTACTGATGTGGTAGCTTAGGTGTTCTAAAATGTTTTTTTTTGGCTATGATTTATGTTTCATGTAGCCGTTATTAATGTTGAAAGTTAAAGTTATGTGCCAAAGTAACTTTAAATAAAATGCCCCAAATCTGTATTGATATTTACATCATTGATTTTAGGCCATATGGAGCTGAAATATTTGCTTCCACTCAAAATTTTCAGTTAAAGTGCAGAGCTGCACTGTTAACCCGGACAAATCGAGTGTACTTAAACATTTTCAGGAAACCGATTACAAACAGTTAAGTAATGTGTATTTGATATTTGAGTAAAGAGAACTTAGAATTTAGTGCAATGCCCTTTTATATGTTGGATAAGCTGAAAATGTTAAGTAGACTGAACTTAAAATTATTAGTAACATCAACTGCTCTGTCAAACTGTGAAATGTAATAAGTTGACTTTACTAAATGAGGAATGAGGAAACCGATTACATCAATATTTTATTATATATTTTTTAAGTAAAGAAGTGTTTTAATTTTAAGTTAGTTGAACTCAATAATAAGTGTTGTCTGAATTTACTGATCAAGTATATTTAAGTACTGCTGACTCAAAATCATTACTTAAGTTAACTTATTATAATAGTGTTCACTTTACTAAAAAAAGATTAGGACGTGATTAAACTACCATTATGGTGATCTGTGTTTGCTTTAGTTGGTGTCAGTACCTTGGTGAGCACTTGTTGTCTGTGTTGTCTTTGTGGTGTGTTTGTGTAAACCAGTGCGTGCGAGGATTAGATTATCCACCTCTTGTGTTCAGTTACGTGTTGATGTGCCAGCCAGCTGCACTCATAACTCCCTCGTTACCCTCAGTGTTTTCACCTGGTGTCCTTTCATTTTCGCCCTTATTTAATCCCTATCACTCCTCACTTCCGTTGTGCTCGCGTCAACTCTAGTTGATCCCGTACCGTACGTTATCGCTTATCTTTCTTAGTATACCCAGTCTAGTCTAGTCTAGTCTAGTCTAGTCTAGTCTAGTCTAGTCTAGTCTAGTCTAGTCTAGTCTAGTCTAGTCTAGTCTAGTCCAATCTCGTGTGGTCGTGTTGTGTGGATTTACCTTGTTCGCGGATCACCTTTACCCTGTGGATTATTGTTTCTTCCAGGTATCACCGCCCCGCTTCCCTACGGGGAGTCTGCACCTTTTCGTGCTTCACCACAGCCGACCGCGCCGCCTCTCACTCCTTCGGAGCCCAGGAAGCTGCGATCTCTGCCGACCGTTGGATACCTCACTCGCTGTCTGTCCATCCTCTTGCGGACGTTCGTCTCCTCGCCACCATCGAGCTTGTCTGCAGCGGAGCTGATCTCGGTTTCGTCTTGTCGCTGGCGCTGCCGTAAGCTGTGTTCCCAGTTGGCCTCGTAGTCGGCGCGAAGGACTTTGACTTTAGGCAGGCTCTGCCTTAGGATCTCTCAAGTGACTATCTGTCCACCTATCTCTAATAAATTCTTGTTACCCCCGCTATTAAATCCGTGTGTTTCTACCCTGACAGTTGGGGTCTTGACTCTTGACTTCTGTAAAGTTAATTTCTCTGTCATTGCCTGTGTATGTTTCAGAAATAACACTTGGGCATTGATGAAAAAGATCTTTAAAAAGGTCAGTTTGATTTTCATAATAGGTGTCTATTTTTAATAAAGTAAATAAAGCTGTTGTAAATAAGAATGAGTTTGATCCTTTTCTTACTGATGAATATGTTTCAGTTCATAAATACACAAGGATGATTTACTGACACACTTAAACATCAACGCTCATCACACAAACCTCAACAATGGTGACAATCATCAAACAAATTCAGATCAACCGCAATGCATGCTGGTAATCATGAATGAGTTTCTATGCCACCCAGCATGCACTGCAGCATGAAGTTTTATTTAGTTGATTTTCACCATTTTTGAGATTCATACACCGATTCTTCATGTCTATGTGATTCAGAAATGTAACAGTTTTGTAAAAATCTTTTATTCTGTTAGTTGTCCATGATACTGCTTTAATCTCTTTAAACTGCATCATAACTCATTCACATATTAATAACAGAACACACTCAACATTACTTTAAAGAATTGCATAGTGATTAAATAACTATCCTTTTCTGACCCCTTCTGAAAGTTGAATCACCAGCAATGAAAGTTAATAATCATTGCTGCTTCAACGTTACGTTTTTGTCTGTTATTTTTACATTGCTAAATATCTTACAAATTTCTTACAAGCTTTTTGTCTCATTTGGAGGTCAACAGAAGGGGAGGGCTGTTTCCAAGGTTGTGCCATACCCAACACCTTTGCAAGGTTCTATCATCTTCGTGTGGAGTTGGTGTTAGCCCATGTCTTGCACGGTTCCAACAGGTTAGACCGCCGGCCAGCTTGGGGTATGCCTGCTTAAGCGCCTTCTCCCCTTCGTGACACGCTTCAGCTTTGTGGCACTTCATACAGGGACCCTATACTGAACAGTTAAAAAGTTATACTGTTACTATGATCAAGACGAATCCACTGTAGATAATTCTGCAAAAGCTGGTTTACTAGATGATTAAAGCCAAATGTCAAAATGTTGATTGTAAGGGGCAAAACATAAAAAAAGTTTTTTGTCTCATTAATATATTTGTCTAGAACAGGGGTTGGCAACCTTTTTGACATGGCGTGCCGTTATTTTTTTTTCTTGGTAATCACTGTGCCATATCAACAAATTTATCTCAATATAAATATCCAGTATATGAAATCTGCTTTGTCATGAACGTGTGGGGTGAGACATGAACCGGAACAGGTAACATAACAAAACATGGAAACAGGAACAAGGACTAACTAGACTAACACTAACACTAACACTAGACATTACTATAATAAACTATAATTGTTCCAAACAAAAGTAAAAACCATTGCTTTCTCTTACACTGGCTACTGTGGATAGACCCCCTGGGCCCTACACTAATTTTCTGAAAGAGTTCGCAGACTTCTCATCGGACCTATTGGTTAACGTTGATAAGGTACTGATTGTTGGAGATTTTAATATCCACGTAGATAGTGCTAATGATGCATTGGCAGTGGCGTTTAAAGAGCTTCTACACTCTTTTGGTGTAACACAAAACATCAATAGACCCACTCATAGACTTAATCACACACTCGACCTGATTATATCTCACGGAGCCGATCTAACCAATATCGATATTATACCTCAAAGCGACAATGTCACTGATCACCATCTTATAACATGAACACTGCGCACTGCAGAAATCAGTCGTATACCTCGTTATCGACAGGGTGTACAATCACCTCATCTACTAAAGATAGTTTCGTAAAGAACTTGCTAGATCTGACACCTTTAATAACATTACCAATTAATACAGAATCCCGCCAGGCCCAGATGGACGTCATATGCCCATCCCCAACTAGAGATTGCGGACTGACTGATCCCATCCCAACATCGTCGTTGGTTGTGGTTGGGGGATTTTATTTGTTGGGGCTGTGTGGGTCTGGTTTGGTCTTGTTTTGTGGTCGATGTCAGACAGCAGAGGAATAAGGTTCCAATATGCCATTACTATTTTCCCTGGTTGTTCCTCTGTTTTCTGGTGTCGATCGTGGAGTGGGACCGGGTTGGACATGCATGGTTTCGGCGAGTGGGATTACCTGGGTCGTCGGCGGTGGGCTCTCCCACTTCCTCGTGGATGTTTGTTCGGTGACTTGGTCGGGGTCACTGAGTGCAGCTATGACACGTCAGACGGGATCTGGCTCTCCCGGCTGAGCCTGGTTTCTCCCGAGGTTTTTTTTTCTCCATTAATTAATCATTGGAGTTTGGGTTCCTCGCCACAGCAGGGCAGTGTTGGCTTGCTCACCGGGAGACTGCATTTATTTATTAGATATTATCTATTAGAATGATTTTGCTTGTTCTATAAACACCATGCACTGTGCTGTGTTTTACCTCTGTGTTTTCTTATTTGCTCCTGTAAAGCTGCTTTGGAACAATGCACATTGTGAAAAGTGCTATATAAATAAACTTGAATTGAATTAAACTAGACTAACAGTACAACACCATGGAACAAGAACTCACCCACATGACACAAACAATGAACCAGCACAGGGGCCCGTTCTTCGTACGTCGCTAACTACATCCAAGATCAAATGAAACATCCGAGATGACCTAATCCGGCAAATCATGATCTGGATAATTCGGTTCTTCGAAAGCACCTGTTGTGTACGATTATAATATCTGGATTAAATTGTCCGGGATCATTGCTCGCTCACGCGCTGTTTGGAAAGGCAGCATATATGGATAGAAGAACTAGTGATTAGCAGCGCTGCTATTGGCTGGTTGTTACGTCAAAAGACGTAGATACATCCGTTTCTTTCCCGCTGCTTGAAGATTATGACACAAAAAAACCTTGTTAGGAACACTTCAAACGATACACAGAAAGTTTACTTTCATATATATTTATAACATTTTAAAGCAGTTGTAAACTGAAGTTGTATATTTCGATAAACAATTTTTTATTTTTTTTATAAATTCTCTTTTTTAGTGGTTTATTGCAACGAGATGGTGTTTTTCCCCACAAAATAAAGTGTTTTTTTTATACCCATCAGTGTTCACTGCATAGCATACTGAGGAAAGTGTCTGAAGACTGTCCATTTCAATAACATTTCTTAAACTGGATAAACTCAGTAGCAGTTGCAGGAGTCCAAATCAGTAAGCACGGAAATGTGGTACATAGATGAGGAAAATAGGATTTTATTGTGCTATATTATTGCTTTTAATGTATTGTGAATTATTGATTTCTCTCCACAAAAGACACAAGACACGTTTACTTTTTAAAGTCTTTAGAAGGTTGATACATGCAAAAAAGCTAAAACTTCAATGCATTGACCTTAAGAACAAACCTAGAGATTTAGTTTTAAAAAGATTGGAGATTTTAAAACGATTTATTGTTTACTGACCTAACATTTCTTATTGCTGGTAAAAGATGACACTGATGCCTCCCTATTATCCATGGAGATTAAAAATAAAATGTTTTTATTTTTAGAATAATAAAGAAAATGTTTTTCCAAAAGTTATATCTTATGAAGCTCAGTCGAGTGGTTTAAGTGTAGTGGTTAGGACATCATCATCAGGCTGCACCTCCATCACAGGTCTCCTCTCCTCTCTGATGATGTGTACAGACTTAGTTCTTAGACTTTATATACACTGAAATCGTCTCGGTTACGTATGTAACCTCGGTTCCCTGATGGAGGGAACGAGACGTTGTGTCGAAGACGACAGATGGGGTTCGCCCTTGAGAACCAATCAACTCTGACTACTATAGAAAAGGCCAATGAAATTTGGCGAATGAAATTTGCATGCCGGGCTCCGCCCCCGGATGTCCGGTATAAAAGGAAGCCGGCGTGCAGCATTCACTCACCTTTTGTTCTGAAGAGCCTGAGAGCCTCTCACGACTGTAGCAGAATACGATACGTGTTAGTGGCATAAGGGACACAACGTCTCGTTCCCTCCATCAGGGAACCGAGGTTACATACGTAACCGAGACGTTCCCTTTCTGTCGGTCTCTCGACGTTGTGTCGAAGACGACAGATGGGGTTCTCTATGGAAAACGCCACAACGCTGTATCGCGTCACAATCTCTAGCGAAGCGACGGTAACAGGCCTGGGCGTGTCAGCTCGATGCTTTCGCGAAACTGTAACCTTCCAGTGTGGTGGTCGGGGGGTTCCAGAGCTTTCTTGGAGAAAGATGGGAACAGCCCTGACCGGTAACCTTTCACGGACGGAGGCCTTAGCTCTCTACTGGCGAGAGGCCGTCCGGCTCGGGTTTACACCGGGTAAGCGCAACTTCCTTAATTAGGGATGCGCTGCAGAGGCCACCTCCTACCCGTGGGAGGAATACGGTGGATAAGGTATGGTCTCGTCCTTGGAGGAGAACGCATGGAACGTGCGGGCTGAGTAGTTAACCGCGAGGTGGAGGTCCACCTGGGGAAGCTCATGGGTTACCAGGAGTGGGAACCATATCATGAGGATACATCAGACGGAACAGCCCACGGGGGGGGTGTTACAGGGTCCGGTAGCACTAGGTCCGTTTAGAGCCAGGGGATGGCTCACATGTTATCCCGGCCTAAGGGGGAAGGCTGCTCTGCCCAGCCAACCCCCAGGTGGTGCTTGCTTAGTGATGGATAGAATGCCTATTCTTAACCAAGTGGTTGGGTAAGAAGGGGAAGCGGATAGGATACCTGTCCTTAGCCAGAGTAGGGTAAGGAGAGAGGTAGATAGCACACTGACCCAGCCTCCTAGAGGGTGGGGTGATGCTTTCGCAGGCATACGCCCCGCCGGATGCCAGTCCTACATGTTGCCACGCAGGACGTGGGCTGACACCGGGTTTACGCTAGGGTTGTTTAACCCCTGCGAAGGTGAATGGGCGTAGCCCAACCCGCAGCTCTACAGATGTCTGCTAGAGAGGCGCTTCTGCCAGTGCCCAGGAGGTGGCTATACCCCCCTCCGTGGGGCATGGGAGATTCTGAGATTGGAATGTGTCGTCGTAACGGCATCCACGACTCAGTGCGCCAACCTCTGCTTGGAGACAGCCTTCCCCTCTGCTGTCCTCCAATACAGACAAGGAGCTGGTCAGAGCTACTGAGGCCCTGCGTGCGGCAGGACACAACACGGATGGGGTTGGGTCTTCCTCCCCAATGGGAGCGCCTGCAAGTTCACCACTTTGCCCCGTAAGGGAGTAGTGGGAACTTTTTGGGCACGCATCCGGGCCTGGGTCTCAAGATAACGTGAGAGCTACCAGGGCCGAATTCAAGGCAATCCGGGGACACAGAGGATGCTCGGAGGGTGCCCTACCCTCTTGAAGGAAGCGAGCGCCATCAGGAGGGCCGTCTTACTCGGGTGAGGAAGATCGGAACCTCCGAGGGGCTCTTGGGGGGCCCAGAGGCCCCCCCGAGGACCCCTTAGGGTCCCAAGAGGGTATGGAGCGGAGATGAGGCGGGAGCCGCCCTCTCGCACCCCTTAGGAACCTGGCGACCAGGTCGTGTCATCCTAGAAAACTTTCCATCAACTGAGTTGTGATGAGTGGCGACAGCGACTACATACACACTCAGTGTGGAGGGGAGATGTTAGTCTCCAGTCTCGTAAGAAGGACAACACAATCCTGATCGAGCACCTCAGTGGGTCTTTCTCGTTGAGAGAGGACACCAGGACAAGAAGCGGCGCCGTCTAGAGGCGTGTAACCGCCCCGTAGATGGGGCCCTAGCCTGGGTGATGGTCTCCGCCATAGAGGGGGAGTAGCCAACTCAGGAACTTCTCGTCCCGTCTAGAGACCAGACATGGTGTTCCAGAGGTCTGATCTGGGATGCCAGAACGTGTCCTTCCCCTGAGAGAGCAGGTCCTCTGTCAGGGGAATGGGTCAGGGGGAGTCGCTGTCCAGCATCAGCTCTGACGCCAAGTGCGGTTAGGTGCGGTGTACAATAACACTTGGTGCTCCTCTTCCCTGGCCTTGCACAGTGTCTGTGCAAGGAGGCTCCTGGGGGGGGGGGGGTGTGCTTCCGCCCGTCCCGCGGTCAGCTGTGCGCAAGGATATCCGTGTCGAGAGCCTCGGACAGGGAGTACCAAGCGGCCTACGGGGGCCACTCTCTACGAGGCATAAACTGACAAGAGAGCGCGTAGGCTGTCTAGTTCAGTTTGCCCGAGTGAGTGTGGCCCACAGGGGACGGATCACCTGTTGACTCCACCGGAGGAGGCGTCGAGCAAGTTGTGTTAGCTGCTGTGAGCGAACGCCACCCTAAGATCTGATGTACGCTACAGCCGTAGTGCCGTCCTCGGACCAGCACGTGCTTGTCCTGCACGAGCGGGCCGCAGCCTGCTCAGTGCAAGTAGCACTGCCCACAACTCCTGGCAATTGATATGCCAGCGCAGGTGGGGGTTCGCCCAATGCCCCGCCTGCGTGCCCGTTACACACTGCACCGCACCCCTGCAGGGAGGCGTCCGTCGTCACCACGACTTGCCTCATAACCTGCCCTGAGGGACCTTAGTCCGTCGAAAAGTCATGGAAGACCAGGGGTTTTTGGTGCGTCGGCCGCAGGGCGTCATCACCATGCGCCTGCTGCCGGTGTGCTACGCTCTCCTCGGAACTCGACTCTGAAGCCAGTGTTGGAGCGGTCTCATGTGCATCAAACCCGAGGGGTCTCACCCGACGAGGACGCCATGCCCAGGAGCCTCTGAATCGTTTCAGGGGGACCGCTGTCTGCCTGAAATGTTCCAGGCAGTTCAACACGGCTGGGCGCGTACTGCGGACAGTTGCGCCGACATGGTGACAGAGTTGAGTTCCCTACCGAGAAAGAGGATGCTCTGCCCTGGGGAGAGCTTGTCCTTTCCTCGGTTGACCTGAATTCCTAATCGATCTGGGTGCCGGAGCACCAGGCCCCTTGTATACATAACAGATCTCACGAGTGTGTCAGGCCAGTCGTTGAGATAGTACCCGCACACTTCCTCCCCTCAGGGAGAAAGGGCGGCTTCCACGATTCGTGAGACCGTGGAGACAGGGACAGACCGAAAGGGATTTCAGGTCGATTGCCACGAACCTGACACCTGATGGGTGTCAGGACGCGCCCTGCGTTCCTGAGCAGCAGCTTGTGTGCTTAGTTCAGGGTACGCAGACCTCCGGGGCGCAACCCGCCGTCTTTCTTGGTTGCCGATTCGGGGTTGAACCACTTTACGAACTCGACGCCTGTTTGCCAGAAGGGTGGTGACCTCTACCCGAAGTATGTAGGCGTCCCTAGCCTCAGACAGAGGGAGAGATGATGCCCCAAACTTGGGGAGTCTCTGGCGAACTGGATCGAGTAACCAAGACGGACCGTCTGCCCTAGCCACCGAGACAGGTGGGCAGCTCTCGAGCTCCCAGGGACTGTGACAGGGGACCAAGGGGACGGTCTGCTTCACCATTCCCATGGAGGGTGGTTCGATGGCTGGCGGAGCTAACCCTGTCGCGGGGAGGGGGCCCCGGAGGGAAGGTGGCTTGCCTACTTACCTGCCTGGCGGGACAGCTGCACGCACTGTCATTGAGAGTGGTAGCAGCTGTCGTGTGTGTACGACCCTACGCCTCGCCAGGGCGTGGGTCGGGTTTGCCGGGGTCCAGTGGAGAGGGCCCGGCAGAACTCGGGGAAAAAAAGTGTCTGTGTGTGCCAGGCCTTGAGAAGTGTCCTCATCTGCGCCAGGTTCAGCCGGGACTCTCTGGACCACTTCCGTGGACATCGTCCGACCCAGGTCCCGTGCCGCCACCTTGGTCGCTCCGTTGGTCGCTCCGTGGCGGCACAGAAAACCTGCATTATACCTGGGTCGGCCTTACCCTCGTGGAGCTCTCTCAACGCCCTGGCCTGGCGGACCTGCAGGATGGCCATGGCGTAGAGAGAGGAGGCAGCCCGGTCCGCGGCAGCGCAAGGCTTCGGCACCATAGATGTCGAAGTCCTACACGCGTTGGACGGTAGGCGTGGCCGATTCTCCCCAGGCGGCAGCCGTCTGCGGCACATGCACCGCAGCCGCACGTTCCACCCGGGGGGTCTCGACGTAGCCTTTGGCTGCCCCACCCTCGAGGGAAGTGAGGGAGCCGGAGCTGTTTCGACCGGAGCGGTCCGTGGAGCGCTCCTAGTTTTACACAGCTCCTCATGCACCTCCGGGAAACAAATGGCACCCGGGGTGGGCGTGGTTTGCACCGCGCCCCGCCCCCAGGAACCACGTATCCCCGGATTAGCATGGCTGACATCACTTCTGCTTCCTCCTGAGCTCGACCCCCCTGGGGGGGGGAGCTCGGATTCGTCAGAGTCGGATGCCCGTCTCCCTCCCGCTGCGAACGACATCTCATCTACGTCACACATCGTTTCCGAGTGCGTGCCTGAGGATCCGAACGGTATATGCCACCGCCGGTTGGGGAACGTTCAGAAGAGCGAATCGGGGTGCGATCGGCCCGTGAGCACTTGGCTGGCGGGTTTACGTTCGCAGAGTTCCCCATATCACTAACGCTGCTACGTGGGTGGTCATCGGGGCCGTAGCCCCAGATGTCACAGCCGGGTAGCAGACGAAATGGTGGCTGGTTCCCGTAGGAAGACAGCCCCCGTGACCGCAACTTCTGAGTGACAATCCGCCCGCAGTGCGGGCAGACGTGTCAACGAACGCTGCTTCAGTGCTGGACGCCCAGACACCTAATGCGATCGTGTCCATCCCCCTCCTCGATGAGGGTGCCGCACCCAAGAGAACAGCGGGACATGCCGCGCTGGAGAATGCTCAGTCAGTCCTGAAAAGGACCTTTTAGAAATAATCTCTATCACCTCCGGAACCGCCGAGACGCCCAGGAGAAGGTCGCTGCAGGAAGGGACGATCCGCTGCTCTGCGTCGTAGATCCGGCGAAGTAGAAGAAGAATTCGTTGAATTCTTTTTGTTCGTAGTCATGAGCGAGGGCTCTGAAGAACAAAAGGTGAGTGAATGCTGCACGCCGGCTTCCTTTTATACCGGACATCCGGGGGCGGAGCCCGGCATGCAAATTTCATTCGCCAAATTTCATTGGCCTTTTCTATAGTAGTCAGAGTTGATTGGTTCTCAAGGGCGAACCCCATCTGTCGTCTTCGACACAACGTCGAGAGACCGACAGAAAGGGAACCTTCATTCCTATCAGTTGCCCAAAGGTCATTTCATGATCCTGTCCTGACCTGAGCTGCAGTGTCACAGGTTTGGCTCAGGGGAATGGTGTCTTCAACACATCCGATCATTAATGTGACTGAAGATTGTTGACTTGTGCAGATTCAGGTCATTTTGCATCACTGCTGGTGATACTGTAGGTGCACATTAGGTCACACACCATCAAAAATATTTAATCAGTCAGATTCCTTATCAATTCAGTTCCTTTTTGCTTAATATTATTACTAATAATATTAAAATTATAATTTCCTGCAAATATAATAATTTATTTTCAGAAAATAATCTGAGGCCTCAGGGGCCTATTACGCAGTCGATGACATTAGGGAAGACTGAAAGACACATACAATGCTCATCGACATGATCATGACTGCACAATCTTTAGTTCCCTTATATAATATTTATTGGCTACTTTTAAGAGACTGAAATACCACAAATTTGCAAATGGCAGGACAGACTGCATTTCTATATATACTGGATATATACATATAAACTGTCTGTGCTTTTATATATATTTAATATGAAGGTCCAACAAATTAATATGGCAAATATCTCCTTCACAAGAAAAAAACGATATTTTATTTATACATTCATTTATTTCGGTCCTCACCTAAGACACAGTAAATAAAAATGGTTCTATATATATTATATTACAATAAATATTGTTCTAAAAGTAAAACATTGCGATAATTGCATGTTAACTTCGCAAAGCTCTTTTTTTAATCCTGTACCTTGCGCAACAAGATGCTTTTGTATGAATGAAGCCGACTTGACTGCGTCATGGCCGCGATATAACCCTGTTTATATGAAGTAAGCCTGCTCCTGGGCAGGTTTAAGCTAACGGACCTGTTGCTAAGACAACAAGTCCAGGATGAGCGTCGACGAACCGAACAATGCAAGATCATGTGAAATAGTCAACAATCAAATCCAGCTAACTTAGTTAGCAAGGTACGAAGAACGGGCCCCAGGACAATGAAACATAAGATCAATGAAATCAATGAAACATGAGATCAATGAAATCAAGAAGGGACAGGTGCGGGGCATGAACTAATTAACAAGCAATAACGAGTCGAAATGGCATTCAAAGAAGCCCAAAAACCTCTCTCTCTCTACAAGAAACAAGGGATCCTGTCCTGGTTCTGCCACAAGACCAATACATTTATGACAAGATGAGGCATGACACTGCTTATCATTTTTGAAGAACAATTATATTTTTGAGGAAAAAGTATAATTCATGAAATAGGGAAAAACCTGTATAAGAAAGGGTGATAAAAGACATTTTTTTTTAATTTGTTTGATAACATTTGTATTATCTTAACTAAGATGAGTCAATTTTGTGGAAGTATTTTTAGTAAGGCTAATAATGTACTGTAGTAAGGTAATGCTAACAAATAAAACCTTATTGTTTTCTGTGACGGAACACTATTATCTATTATCAGCTGCGTGTGGTGTCTGGTGGTGGTGCTCAGCTACAGCTATGGACTCTGCTCAAAACCCTGCCGCACCGTGGAGCGCCACACACATAAATACATGAAATTTGTCAAATCATCTTTTTTTGTAGTAATAAACTTTATCATAGAGACTGCAAGATATATTTATCTGTTTGGGAAGAACAGACAAAACTGTGTATTAATATAAAAAGCCTTATTTGTTACTCAATTCTACAACCCTTATAGCAGACATATAACAACAATAATGGATTGACCGTTGGCTTTTTGATCCTTTGTTTGTTCATCACTCAACACAATATTGTGGCATATTTCCACAGCCTGTGACAGGGTTAGTTCACGTTCACGTAACAGGCACCGCCTGTTGTTGTCATTGGCATTGCCCCGGGGCCTGTTTCAATAAGGAGGTTCGACCATCACAGAGTTTATATGTGAACTCTGAGTTGTTTAAAACCGAGATGCGAAACTTTGAGTTTTTGGTTTCAGAATAGCTGATTTGAGTTAGTTCTATCAAGTCTGGGTAGACTTATCTTGAGTTAAGCGCTTGCACCACAACTACGACAAGCCATGATCAATGGAGCTCCGATATAACGATTAACCATGGCAACGGCACCAAAAAAAAGCAGCATGGCGGCAGAAAGCACTTGAGAGCGAGGAACAGTTTCCCCTCTACATACAGTGGATTTACTAATGTGCTTTAATGTGTAAATTACTTAAGTTTAAATTGAAAATCAATAAACCAACCAAATTATGTACCAATAAACAAACAAATCAATCAGTAAATTAATTAATAAATGAATGAAACAACAGAAATAAATCAGAAATAACAAAAGAACTGAGTAATCTAGTGAGGCATGTAACACGTCATGGTGAATAGGACACTTGTTAGTCACACTGATCATCAGTTCGAACCCTGCTCGGAGCAGTTTTGGTTAGGAATGGTTTCATGTCTAAAATAATTGTTTATTCCCTTTATTTCTCCCTTTCTGCATTTGCCTGTATTGTCATGGTTCCGCCATCTTGTCTTGTTTATTCTTGATCTTGGGGCGGAGCCATGACATAGTCTAAGGTTCTTCGTAGAGAGAGAGGTTGGACCTTAGAGATCCTCTCACTCTCTCTCTCTGTGTCTCGTCAGTGTTTCCCGCCCTTTTGTCTCGTTAGCCTTCCCGTTAGTGTTTCATTACCCACACCTGCCTCTTGTTAATCATCCTGTGTTTGTTACCCTTTAAAAAACCCTCATGTTCATTGTCTTGTGCTCGTGAATTGTACTGTGTTCCAGATACCTAGTCTTGTGAGTTATCCTGATCATTGTTCCTAGTCATCGATGTGTCCCCATTTATATTACCTTGTGTCTTGTAAGTTTAGTTTAGTGTATTTCAAGTGTTTGTTTATTTAGTGAGTCTACGTACCTCGTTTCAGTTTATTATCCAGTCTTGTTTACCCCCTTGTGGGTTTTGGTTTGCTTTTTGTCTTGTTTTATATAAATAAATACCCAGTTTAACCCCGTCCGTGTGTCTGCCTGCAATTGGGTTCTTCCCCCCCCGTCAAAACCCTGACATGTATTTATTAATTTCTTAATAAAGTGTGAAAATAAAAAGTGCATTTTTATAAAATAATTTCTTATCTTCCATAGAAATTGCTACTCACAACGTAATAACACCTGGTTGCTGATCTTTACATACCTGTCTGTCATATATAAGTACTCTGAATGCATGTTTTTGCCTATATCAGTGTTTATGTCTGTTATCAATGGCAAACATTTCATACAGCAAATTGTCAGCATATGTTGTTCTATCTATGTTTTTGTCTTTTCCATTTAATTCGTATTTATGAACAAGTCATTAAGGTGATTTTTATTGAAGTGTATGGTTTTGGTTGGAAAGGGCATTACAGACGTAATTGCGCTTTCCGCTATATTGCTTGTCTTGATGTCATCCAAAGCATACGTGTAAGCGCTCTACCTCCTATATTGCATACGGGGAGAGGAGCTCATTTAAATTTAAAGAGACACACACAAAAACGGCGCGTTTTCCATTGCAGCCACAAATGGTCAATGTGGCGAGTATCCCATCTCCCAATCAGCGTCGCTGTGGAAACGGAGACAATCAGCCCCACACCTGCCGGTCATCAACACCTGCAGCTCATTTCCCTGATGGGATAAAAGCAGGAGACTGGCAGAGAGCTGCAACTCCGAGAGAGATGCACATGTTACCCTGACTAACTTCTTTCTCTTCTTCCCTAAAAGACGCCAGTGCATGACGACTGACCAAGAGGAGGACTTTCGAGCCATGAACTCTCTCGGATCCTCACTAGCCACACCCGGAAGAACACTTCACCAGCTGGATTCCCCTTAGATGTCTTATTCACTGTTTGTTTGGCACTCACTGTAAATAAACTCCCTTCCGGGCCTTCGTCTCGTGTCTCTCTTGCCACATCATGTTCAACATCTTGTAATGAAAGATATGTGGTGTATTTTGAGCTGAAGCTTTAAAGACACATTCTGGGGATACCACTTACTATTTTTACATTGCAGAAAACACCTGGGGTTGCGGCCCTTTAATGCTTTTTTACAACACTTATAAACACAAAAAAGGTGATTGTTTCTTTCTCTAGTAAACTCTAATGTAGCTGACAGGTAATGTGGTGACTGCTAATCTGTGGCAACAGTAGAACAATCTTGCCTGTATTTAAGCCAAGTCTTTGAGACATTGATATACACAGATTGTGCTGGTGTTACAGAGTTTGTTGTTGGGTCTATATGATTTATGATTGCAGTTTACTGGAGATGTTGATTAATAGGCTGATTAGAATGGAGTGAAGCCAAATGCTCCTCTCTTATTGCAATGAATCTTGTGCAGAGCATCTAAAAAACAGCACACTCTTCTCTAAACACTTACTGATTTTATATATTATCATTCGACTTTTCTAGCTCTAGATATTTACATTTTCGGTACATTCAGGAAAAAGAATGATTACCGCTGCCTTTTGAAAGAACATGGGCCATTAAAGTGCATGTCACTGTTTGGTTAATCCAATTTAATGCTGTTGATTCCACTTGGTTTACAATAACTTTGAGCTAATGCTTACACACTGGGTACACTCTGATGAAGCTCTGATGGTTTTGCATTCCTAAAATCAATTTTGAGGGTGTGGGAAGAGTCAGTTTGAAATCTAGTAAGACTACAGTGACCTAAGCCACATGTCTGAAACTTTCTTAAAACAGTTAAAGGATTGGATTGGTCAGTGCATCAAAGCTACAGTATTTTTCTATCCCTTGGACCCAGGACTCTAGACTCAGGACAGAGGAAAATCATAAACATCCTAGATACCTATTCAACACAGTTGCGAAACTGACAAAAAGTAGATCCTCAACAGATAAAAATGTTACAGTTTTTCTTGATTGCTAAAACATGTTTCTTGAAATTATGACAAATTTTCTCTAAACTCTAAACATAAATCCATAACTTCTCACCCAATTCCCTCAACATCCTTTTTTCAGGTCAAAATGAAGCTCTCTTCTCAAAACCATTCAAACTTGTTGAAAAACCAAACGTTTCCCCTAAACATGACACACAAGCCCTCAGAAACTCACACTACAGCATAGTCTTAGACTCTGGTGAGATCAATTCAAAACACTGTTACTTTAACCTCTTATTGGGATTCAAGAATAATTTGACAGCTTAGTGTTTATTAGAATATACAACATAAAAGAGTGCAGATAGAGCAAAAAGTAACAATAAGCTTTAGGAAAATATAAAACTAAACATTACACTACTGTAAATTTATCGTAGATGAAAATAGATGAGGTAGATGATCTTACAAGACAAGATAAGTTCAAAAACCAGAGAACAAAATGAACTTGTCACGCAACACAATACAGAATACATCTGCACAAATAACATAATAACATTTACATTCAGTTATTTAGCAGATGCTTTTATCCAAAGCGACTTAAAGAGAAGATAAAGGAAACAATACAGGAAAGCCATTTGTCAATAGGAGGTCATTAAAAATATGGCATCCTCTGCACATTTGGTTCAATTTCGTAAAAGTATACTATAGCAGATTTTCTTTACTTAGTCGTCTCTGAGTTCTGCAAAAATACGGGATAGGTAAAAATGGCTACAAATACAATTTTGTAAACGTGACAATCACATATTTGAAGATGTACACATAGTGCAGTTTACTGGATACAGAATACAGACATTTCTTTCATATAATGTGCATACTATAATTTTTCTGTATGTTTAAGTAGTATAAAGCCCAGTAGATGATTCAAGGATGCACAATTGCCTGTGCTCCTTTTGATATTATCCTGAGATTCTGATTGGTGTGTCATTAGTTTTGCTACTGAATGTTTACTGATGGATAAATGTGTTTGTGTTTTCTGAATTTAAACCTTTGCAAAATGAGGACGTTTTTGTGTGGGGTTTGAAAAGTTGGTGTTTTGTTCTGAGAATGTGTTTATAGTAAGAACATTTATAATAGAAAATTGTGAATTGTTTCATGAATTGTGTGTTAGCAATTGAGAAAAACTGTAAATTACTACACAGTAGCAATGATTTTATGAAAATATTTCAGCTGTGAGACCGGCCAATGAAGCATTCACTAATACACTTCGTAACAAAACCCCATGGGAACAGCTTCAGTTATTCACTGCAATTGGTCAGGAAGACCTCACAAAAGTGATAACATCGTCATCGTGCATGTTAGACCCTATTCCCACTAACCTACTGAAATAAGTTTTTCTTGCTGTAACTGAACCTATTATCTCAATTAATATTAACTCATCACTTGCATTAGGATATGTCCCAGAAGCTTTCAAGCTAGCAGTCACCAGGCCCCTTATAAAAAAGCCACAACTCGATCCGGGAGAATTTGTTAACTTTACACCCATCTCAAACCTACCTTTTTTATTCAAAGTACTTGAAAAAGTAGTCTCAAGCCAACTATGCACATTCCTGTAGGATAATTCCGTTAGTCAGGATTTAGGCCCACCACAGCACTACTTAAAGTGACAAATTATCTTCCGTAGAATCTGATCGTGGCGCCATCTCTCTTTTAGTCACTCTACTGGACCTGAGTGCTGCTCTAAAAAACTCTGTTGGCATTGGTGGTCAGGCATTAGCATGGTTTAAATCCTATCTATCCAACCGCTGCCACTTTGTTTATGAAATGATTAAATGTCACATAAATCTCGGGTTTAATTCGGAGTGCCACAGGGATCAGTTTTAGGGCCCATCCTTTTTTCACTTTACATGCTTCCCCTAGGAGACATTATCAGGGAACATAAAGTAAATTTCCATTGCTATGCTGATGATACCCAGCTATACATTTCCTCAAAACAGGGTGATACCACCCATTTTTCAAAGCTAACAGATTGTGTTAATGATATCAAAAACTGGATGGCCAATAACTTTCTTATGCTAAACTTAGCAGACAAGCATATGGCTTATGCTAAACCTAGGAGACAAGCATATGGCAAAGATGACGGCGGGTTGTTTGCTGGTTTGCCGTCGCCTTTCATTTCACTCACCTAACTCAATGGTTTTATATGCTCTGTTATGGACATTACCGCTACTCTTACTTAGGATCGTGAAGCCCTTTTTGATCTATGACTTTCACCTAAGGAATGCTGCAGATGCACCCCAATAGAGGACTCCTTTAACTCACGGACATCTTCCTAGGTCTGTCTTAGACATGCCAGCACATAGCCACAATACAGAGGCTACAAAACTAACTGAATTGTTTAATGTGACTTGCTCAAACATCTTAAACTCTCTAGTACCCCTAAAACCTAAGGTTGCTTAACGGATACCACATCTGTGGTTATATCATCATACGCACGCACTCAGAAGGGAGTATCGTAAAGCAGAACGCAAATGGAAATGAGATACTTTGCATGTCTCCTTAGAGATGTACAAGAACGGCTTGTCTGCCCATCAAAGTGCTGCCAAAGCAGCTACAATTGAATACTTATCTGATTTAATAGCCAAAAATTCACACAACCCAAATGTGTTATTTAATACCTCTGATCGAGTGGTTAACCCTAAGAATGCACTATTTCCTGATGCTAACCCTGAGTTGTGCAAAACATTCATGGGTTTCATTAGGAATAAGATCGAGACTTTATATGCATGTATTCCAAATACTTATGATGACCCTGAATCTTCCAATCTGGTGGCTTATAACACTCAGTTTACAAATATCTATCAAATTGATCTTAAGAATCTGTTACAATTAATCTTTACTTTAACGCCGTCGTTTTCTCCAGCAGATCTTATGCTGACTTGTCTCATTAGAGAGGTATTGGGGCTATTGGGCCAGCTGTTTTATCAATTATCAATAGTTCGCTGAGCACTGGCGTGTTTCCTTCCTGCTTTAAGCACTCAGTGATTAGACCACTTTTGAAGAAGGCGAATATTGATCCGACTGATGTTGGGAACTTTCGTCCTATTGCTTCGCTGCCTTTTCTGTTGAAAGTGTTGGAAAAGGTCATATCTCTCCAGTTGTCTGCATTTCGAACAGATCATGTTGTTGGTGACAGGTTTCAGTCTGGGTTCAGTGCTCTGGGAACTCTGCTATTTTAATCTTATTGATCTAACAGCTGCTTTTGATACAATCCATCATAGCATTCTTTTAGATCGCTTAATGTCATGATCGGACAAGGAGAGAACCCAAGCGCATGCAGCTTACATGTAACAATGATTTGTTAACTAATAAAACACAAAACAAAACCCACGAGGGGGAAAAGGAACAAGGACAGAGGGAATATCTAATAGATAAAACAGGAACGTAGACTAACTAAACTAGACAAGACTAATACAACATTAGATGAAACGTACACTAACTAAACTAGACAATACCTTGGAGAAAATGGTGTAGGAACAAGACGACAAGACTTTCATGAAAGAAACAAAATGAACAAGCACTGGACAGAGGATACGAGGGCATGATAAAGGGAACCAAATCAAGAGTGGAACAGGTGCAGGGCATAAAATGATTAACAACCAATAATGAGGAAACGAGAGGGCGGGGACGCTGACGAGACAATGCCATGTCTATCTCAAACTAAACACGTGGGTCTGTCATGATCCTGCAACAAGACTTAATAAAACATGATCAAGAGAGGCAGAATCATGACAGAACCCCCCCTAAGGAACGACTACCAGGCATTCCCCAAGTGGACAGAGAAGACAGTAACAGCAAGACAATGACAAAAACTGGGAGAAAATGGTAAATAAATAACAAACAAGAATACATTACACATGGGTAATCCCATCAGAGTTCTTACACACGGAGCCGGGGGAGGGAAAAAATCAAAATACGGGCAAAACAGGAAGACAGGGTCCAAGTGGGAGATCCACACACGGGCAATACGAAAACACAAGAGTCCCAGTGGGAAGTCCACACAAGGGCAAGATTGTAAAACAAGACGGGAGTGCCGGCTGGACTGCCGGCTGGGATGCCGCCTGGGCAGCTGGCTCTGTCGACTAAGCAGCATGCTCTGGCCAGTAAATGCCAGAAACATAAAAAGGTATAGTGCAACATTTCCTTTGATGGTTGTTCGTTTGTGTCGTCGTCCACAGTTAAAACTTGGGTGTGTTGCTAGATAGCAGTCTGTCCTTTGATAGCCATATCCAATAATTTGTGTCGTACAGCATTCATCCATCTCAGAAACATCTCTAAACTTATTCATGCATTTATGACCTCACAAATAGATTATTTTAATTCATTGTTGGGGGATCTCCTGCGATGTTTCTGAATAAACTACAAATGGTTCAAAATACTGCAACCAGAGTGCTCACTAGATCAAATAAATTTGACCAAATAAGCCCAATTCTATTATCATTGCACTGGCTGCCAATTCAATTCACAATAGACTTCAAAATCCTCCCAATAACTTATAAAGCATTGTAAAGTCTAGCGCCTCCGTATCTCTGTGAACTATTGTCAGATTACAATCCATCGCGCACACTGTGGTTGCAAAACTCTGGTCTGTTAATAGTTTCCAGAATATCAAAAATCTTCTAAATGTGGTCGATCCTTTTCATACTTGGCTCCTAAACTTTGGAATAGCCTCAGCAGCCAGGTTTGTGATTCAGACACACTCAATCATTTTAGAACTAGACTAAAAACTCATCCCTATAATATAGCTTTCACCTAACTCACTGATAACACTGTAAACCCACCGTAAGCAGCCTATGCTGCAATATAGTATAGAACCGAACACACACACATCCATCATAATGGATGTATACTATATGGAATAATACTGGAAAGACCTAAATATTGACCTAAAACATTTTGGTATTATTGCGAATAGTCATCAGAAGTCTGCGGTAGGGCGTAAGTCTGCTATTTACCGTTACCTTGTTTTAACTGTTGCACAGGTTTGCTTATCAACAATAATTGGAAATATTCCACATTATCTTCCCTATATGCAACAACTATTCATTTGAATACCATGCTGTAAATATCATTGTAATAAGGTTCAATAAAAGGAAGGAAGGAGGCGGGAACCGGCGAAAATTCAACAAACTTTTAATAAAAAAATAAACAAAAAATAACAGTAAAAGGGCCGGCAGCCACCTCACAGTCGACTGCTTAAACATGTCTGGGCCCGGTCCTCTCTCGTCAGCAGTCCTATCACTCGTCCTCTTATGCTCCCGATCGGGACCGGTGTGCGCACAGCTGATTCACACAATCACTCACGCCCCGCCTCGTTCCGCCACGGCTCTCGTCCCGCTTTTCTCGTTACAATAATTTTTCCCACGCGTTGTTGTACAGCGTTGTTGTAGTTTACAAGCATTCAAACATTGAACTCTCCTCTTTCACCCCACTGTCTGACACTGAAGTCACCAGACTTCTCTCCAGCCACCCCACCAACTGTCCCCTTGACCCAATCCCCTCCCCGCTCCTTCAGGCCATATCCGGCACACTCACACACATCATCAACACCTCCCTGCTCACCGGCACTTTTCCATCCACATTCAAACAGGCCCAGGTCACACCCCTACTGAAGAAACCAACATTGGACCCCTCTACTACCGACAGTTACAGACCTGTCTCTCTCCTCCCATTTATTGCAAAAACACTTTAAAGGGCAGCTTTCACACAGGTGTCTTCCTACCTATCCCAGAACAAACTACTGGATGACAAGCAGTCTGGCTTAAAAAAAAACCACTCCACTGAGACTGCCCTGCTATCGGTCACAGAAGCACTGCGGCTAGCCAAGGCGGATCTAAATCCTCGGTCCTGATTCTGCTAGACCTATCTGCAGCGTTTTACACTGTCAATCACCAGATACTGCTAGCCACCATTTTACATTTACATTTTACGCATTTGGCAGATGCTTTAAAAGCGACTTACATTGCATTATCCATATACATTTGTTATCGGATGAAGCCCGCATCAGATTCAAGTCAATATTGCTTATCTACAGGAATATCACTGGATCTGCATCGGCATACTTTTACACCCTCCTACACCCCATCAAGATCCCTGCGTTCAGCAAACCAGCGACGTCTTGTATTGCCTTCACATAAGTGCAGTAAATCGCTTTCCTGCTCATTCTCATTCACACCTCCTTCCTGGTGGAACATTCTTCCTAACTCAGTCCGGTCAACCACATCTCTCACAACATTCAAAAAAGGACTTAAAACATGTTTTTATGCATGTTTATGACCACTGTCATTAAGTGTCATTTGCAGATTTTTGTCATTTTTAATGCAAAGATGACATTGTTTGAGTTGTTTTTGTTATGACCACTTGACATAAAAGCAATACATCATAACCTGTCAGTGTCTTCGTCATGACAACTTGACATTACCAAGACAACATAACCTGACATAAATCTGCCATAAACATGTTAATTCGTACCACTGGAGTTGAGGTCAAGAAAAGTATTCATGACACTGTTATAAAACTATTTGACAGAGGATTAACACTTAATGACATTTGAATGCATCCTACAACCCATATGACATACGTATGTCGTTTGTCCCTTCCTCAAATACCACAAACATTGATTAAATTAGCACCACTCCTGGCATTACGCAAGACTATAGCCTAAATTCATAAAAATTTACATTTTGGGGTATTATTTAGCAATAATAGCATGAGTTGTCTGTGGTGAGTAAGGCGGGACGAGAGCCGTGAGGCGGGGCCGGTGGCGTGAGTAATAGTTGGAATCAGCTGTGCGCAAACCGGTCCCACATATCTCGCGGAGGAGATTGGGAGCATAAGAGGCAGAGAGCGACAGGACTGCTGACAAGAGAGGACCGGGCCTGGACATGTTTAAGTTTGTATTTAAACTTGTGGCCGGCAGTCGACCGTGAGGTGGCTGCCGGCCCTTTTACTTCCGTGTTATTGTTTGTTTATTTTGATTAAAGTGTGTTGGATGTCCGCCGGTTCTGGCCTCCTTCCTTCCTTTTATTGAACCGTGTTACATTGTGGTTTTATTTTCATTTCAAAATGTCGTGATAACTGTATTTATATTACACATACACAGATATTCAGGCCTTTTGAGCAAGTAACACAACACATTTATTGAATAACAGAAAACGCATGATACAGCTAACAAAACAGTTTAAATGTTTAAAACGTAAAAATATACGAAAACCAACGTGTTCGACTTCATTAAGCGCTGCGCAAAACGAGAGCATACGGAGCAGTCTGTCTCGCCCCCCCACACAACACCGAACGAAGGACACAAGCTCTCTGCTAGCTCTTTCCTGTACTTATCACAAGCGCGTCATTCACCAATGAATCACATTAAATGTTAAAATGAATCTTTGTCGGGGCAAAATTTTGGTTTACCCAATTGCACCAATGCGAACGTGTGAAATTTTACCTTGCACGTTATAATAACGTTAAAGTAGTTCTCGTTTGTATGCAAAAATGAAAGGATAAACCCCTTAAATATTCAACTTTAATACATAAAAGAATATTGAAGGAAGACATAGGGACTAGGATTGTCACGTGTTACTCTAAACTAAATCAAAAACTCGAAGTATAAACCAAAAACATAACTTTAATAAGGAATCACGCGGGAGATGACACACATTGACATAAACAATACTAGACAAAGAACTAAGGAAAACACAGGGCTTAAATACAAAGGGAAGACACTCAGGTAAAACAGAATCAGGTGTGGGACTAATTAACAATGATTAAACATAAGTGAAAACTAATTAACTAATAATGAAACAAACCAGGGGAGGAAAAAACCTAACAAAACATACAACAAACGTGACATTACCCCCCCCTCCACAAGGCTCGTCCTCGCGCCAAAACAGTACCAAGGGGGGAAGGGGGGGTGGGCGTCCTGGAGGCCGGTGCTGGGAATACCGGACATGGTGGGATGGGAGACCTCCAGGACGCCCGGTCTAGCCTGGAGGGCTATCCCTCCCATATGGCTCCCCCCCAAAAAATATTTGGGCTTAGTCCGGGAGCTCATATGGGGTTTGGCCTGGACCGGCTGGGCAGCGGGCTCTGGCGGCTGGGCAGCGGGCTCTGGCCTAACAAGTGTACCTAACAATAAACACCCATAAAAGGACTGTATCGCTACAATAGGCTGGTTTTGGGCATCGCCTCAGCCCCAGCGCTATGACAAAGAGCAATGGAGGAGATACTTCAAGGATGCCCAGGGACACAATGCTACCTTGATGACATTATAGTCACAGGAGAGAACGACTGCAGTCATCTAGAGAATCTGACACGTGTCCTGAAAAGACTAGAGGAGTATGGACTACGGGCAAGACGTGATAAGTGTGAGTTTTTCAAGAGCACCATCACATACTGTGGACACGAGATCGATGCAAATGGACTACACAAATGTCTTGACAAACTAAAAGCTGTTGCAGAGGCACCGCAACCAAAAGACGTCTCACAGCTGCGGTCCTTTCTTGGATTCGTTAATTATTACAACCGGTTCCTGCCAAACCTTGCCAATGTTCTTCACCCTCTCCATGCATTACTACGGACAGGAAAGAAATGGATGTGGACAAAGCAGTGTGAACGAGCATTTCAGGAGGCTAAGAAACTGGTGATGTCAGACACAGTGTTGACCCATTTTGACCCGCACAAACCCGTGAAGCTAGCCTGTGATGCCTCACCATATGGAATCGGTGCGGTGTTGACGCATGTGATGTGTGATGGAATGGAACGCCCCATAGCCTTTGCTTCGCGCTCCCTAAGTACTGCAGAGACAAATTATGCACAGATAGACAGAGAAGCTTTAAGCCTGGTCTGGGGCGTAAAGCGATTTAATCAGTATTTGTATGGAAAGGAATTTACCTTGGTTACGGACCGTCAGCCTCTGCTTTCCATTTTCAGTCCTCAGAAAGGAGTACCACTGACAGCTGCTGCACGAATGCAGAGATGGGCACTGTTTCTGGGAGGACACAGATATCAAATTGAGTTCAAACGAACGCTCAAACATGCAAATGCAGATGGACTGTCACGTTTACCTTTAAATGGTCACGGCCTAGAGTCAACAATGAAAGCACAGCCCTGGACGTTTTTACTCTGGGGCAGCTTGAGAATTCTCCTGTCACAGCTAAAATGATCCAGAGAGAAACCAGAAGAGACCCTACCTTGTCACAGTTCTACACAGCCACTCAAACCGGCTGGAGTGTAGAACAAAAAGATAGCTTTCCACAGTTCTATCAGCGGCGGGATGAACTATCTCTGGACGGAGGATGCATCATGAGGGGGTTAAGAGTCGTGGTACCACCAAAATTGCGCACTCGAGTGTTGGAAGAAGTGCATACAGGCCATTTAGGGGTGGTTAAAGATGAAGTCTCTTGCACGGAGTTTCGTTTGGTGGCCGGGAATTGACCAGCAAATAGAACAACTTGCCATGTGTTGTTCAGGATTTCAGCATGTTCAAGAGATGCCAAAGACTGCTCCGTTGCATCCTTGGGAATGGCCTACATCACCATGGCAACGGATACACGTTGACTTTGCAGGGCCGTTTATGGGACGTATGTTTCTGGTCATTGTTGATGCATACTCTAAGTGGCCAGAGGTTTTTGATATGACCACTACAACGGCTAGTCAAACCATTGCAATACTGAGAGATCTGTTTGCAAGGACCGGTGTTCCACAACAGTTGGTGAGTGACAATGGGCCCCAGTTTGTGGCTGAGGAATTCCAGATGTTTTTGAGGAACAACGGCATCAAGCACGTAACATCAGCGCCATACCACCCCGCCACAAATGGGTTGGCTGAACGATTCGTGCAAAGTTTGAAAAATGCACTGCGAGCCATGACGAATGAAAGGATCTCACTAAGCCAGAAGCTGCACAACTCCTTGTTTGCGTACAGAAACGCAGTACACATCACCACTAATCGAACACCTGCCATGCTGTTCATGGGAAGACCTCTACGTTCCAGGCTGGATTTGGTGAAACCTAACTTGAAAAGAACTGTAGAGGACAACCAACTGAAACAATCAACAGGAGGACAGACAACACGTGAGTTGGGAATTGGAGAGTGTGTGCTCGCTAGAGATTACAGAGGTGATCACAAGTGGATGCCTGCAAAGGTTAAAGAACGCACTGGACCGCTTTCTTATACAGTCGAGGTTGCTCCAGACACCACTTGGAGATGACACATCGATCAGCTGAAGAAATCAAATGCTTCTCAGGAACATGTGGAGAATGTGCCTCTTCCACCTTCTGTGCCTGTTATCAATGGTAATGATACCACTGCGCCACAAGATGTTGTTAAACCAATCAGTGAAACACCACAGACCCCAACTTCATCCTGTGTTCAAGGACGTTATCCTACACGTTTGAGGAATCCTCCACATCGACTTGATTTATAAGAACTGACTAGAAAGAATTGAATGCATATATATATATTTAGATGTATATATACAGTGAGGAAAATAAGTATTTGAACACCCTGCTATTTTGCATGTTCTCCCACTTAGAAATCATGGAGGGGTCTGAAATTGTCATCGTAGGTGCATGTCCACTGTGAGAGACATAATCTAAAAAAAAAATCCAGAAATCACAATGTATGATTTTTTAACTATTTATTTGTATGATACAGCTACAAATAAGTATTTGAACACCTGTCTATCAGCTAGAATTCTGACCCTTAAAGACCTGTTAGTCTGCCTTTAAAATGTCCACCTCCACTCCATTTATTATCCTAAATTAGATGCATTTGTTTGAGGTCGTTAGCTGCATAAAGACACCTGTCCACCCCATACAATCAGTAAGAATCCAACTACTAACATGGCCAAGACCAAAGAGCTGTCCAAAGACACTAGAGACAAAATTGTACACCTCCACAAGGCTGGAAAGGGCTACGGGGAAATTGCCAAGCAGCTTGGTGAAAAAATGTCCACTGTTGGAGCAATCATTAGAAAATGGAAGAAGCTAAACATGACTGTCAATCTCCCTCGGACTGGGGCTCCATGCAAGATATCACCTCGTGGGGTCTCAATGATCCTAAGAAAGGTGAGAAATCAGCCCAGAACTACACGGCAGGAGCTGGTCAATGACCTGAAAAGAGCTGGGACCACCGTTTCCAAGGTTACTGTTGGTAATACACTAAGACGTCATGGTTTGAAATCATGCATGGCACGGAAGGTTCCCCTGCTTAAACCAGCACATGTCCAGGCCTGTCTTAAGTTTAGCCAATGACCATTTGGATGATCCAGAGGAGTCATGGGAGAAAGTCATGTGGTCAGATGAGACCAAAATAGAACTTTTTGGTCATAATTCCACTAAACGTGTTTGGAGGAAGAAGAATGATGAGTACCATCCCAAGAACACCATCCCTACTGTGAAGCATGGGGGTGGTAGCATCATGCTTTGGGGGTGTTTTTCTGCACATGGGACAAGGCGACTGCACTGTATTAAGGGGCCATGTATTGCGAGATTTTGGGGAACAACTTCCTTCCCTCAGTTAGAGCATTGAAGATGGGTCGAGGCTGGGTCTTCCAACATGACAATGACCCGAAGCACACAGCCAGGATAACCAAGGAGTGGCTCTGTAAGAAGCATATCAAGGTTCTGGCGTGGCCTAGCCGGTCTCCAGACCTAAACCCAATAGAGAATCTTTGGAGGGAGCTCAATCTCCGTGTTTCTTAGCGACAGGCTAGAAACCTGACTGATCTAGAGAAGATCTGTGTGGAGGAGTGGGCCAAAATCCCTCCTGCAGTGTGTGCAAACCTGGTGAAAAACTACAGGAAACGTTTGACCTCTGTAATTGCAAACAAAGGCTACTGTACCAAATATTAACATTGATTTTCTCAGGTGTTCAAATACTTTTTTGCAGCTGTATCATACAAATAAATAGTTAAAAAAATCATACATTGTGATTTCTGGATTTTTTTTTAGATTATGTCTCTCACAGTGGACATGCACCTACGATGACAATTTCAGACCCCTCCATGATTTCTAAGTGGGAGAACATGCAAAATAGCAGGGTGTTCAAATACTTATTTTCCTCACTGTATATAATTAAGCGGGACATTATTGAAATGCCTTGGTAAAGATATTTTGTTGTAAACAAGTTGTATCTGCTCTGAAAACAATTTCTTTGTTGATTGACTTCTTATCTAGAGGGGAGGAGTTGTGGTGTATGGAGTGTGGGGAAACTCCGGGTTTGTTATGCATGTCCATTCTAAGAGAGTAACTCTTTGTACGGTTTTGGTTGGCCAACCCCTCGTGGTTGGCAGGCCAGTTTGTTCAGTAAAAGAAGTAAGACAGTTCGTTGGTGTCTGATCTTTATTGTGTTAAATAGTACAAACACAACAGCCAACAAAGAATTGTGGGTTATCTCTAGCAACAAAGGATACAGCTCATGTATCCTCCGAAATCTTGTCAAAGAAGGTCAAAGTCTTGTCAAAGAAGGTCGCCTTACGAAATGAGACACAGCCAGTGAGAGCACTATGGTTTAGGTGGCGTTAAGTGGAAAATAGCATGTTCGTGACGTCATCACGCTGTACTTAAGTTTAATCTCGTAACTTGCTGTATGCCCAATAAAGCCGTTGTTGTTTATATTTATTTTCTGTTGTCAGACATAAAATAATAATTACAGACAAATGTTTATGTTCATATGTCTAGTCAGAAACAATGACAGCTAATTGGTGTTTTTTACTCACTTGCTACTTCTGCCGCTCACTGAACAAAGAAGACGCTAAGAGAGAAATTTTTCCACTCACTGAAAATTAAGGTTAATCCAAAAAGACGCTAGTCTCTTTTCTGAAGGAAAAAACTCTGTAAACAAAGCACCACAGCGCGCTGTTGTGTGTGCGTGCACGCGATGCGGGGGTCTGTAGCAGATGCATCTGCACCGCGAGTGCGTTTTCCAAAACGGACCAGCCATTGTAAGTAAGCTAATGAATGGGAAACACACGTCCCTTCGCGATCGTCTTCAGGGCAGTGATAGTAGCCTACGATCACGCTCTAATGAAGGGAAATTACAAAACGGGGAGTTACAAATTGCTCTTATTGTAATCCGTCAAAATGACGGCCTTCAGATATTTCCGTCACTGGTAAAAAATTTGTCAATTCTCGGTTAACGTCGATGAGGAGAGATATCAGTTAATTATAAAAGACATGGAAAGATAGGCTATTCCATTGTTTAAGGATCCGTAAACTGAGCTGGGTGCAGCTTGAGCTACTGAGGGATGTTCAATCCTCAAGTGCATAGAGCGAGGAATTTTAGGGCTGCTTCTGCAGTCAAAAGTTAGGCAGAGGGAAAAAAAATATTTTCCTCGGCAGCGTATGCCAAATAAATGTCAATGGTCCGGATGAATGGGCATCTCTATGTAAGCAGATGTGATGTCGACTTGGCCAGCCAAGAGCTGCAAATGTTTAGGTCAAGGTGGTGGCTTAGTAGATGTCGTAATAATCTAGAGAAAATTTGTAGAGTGAGATAAGACTTAAATGTTCGGAAACGGGAAGTTGTGATGGTTGAGACAAAAGGCGTTTTCGCCTGAAAATAGAAGTAATGGAATAGAAGTAACTGGCCAGGCCTTCTAACCAATACAGTCAAGCTCTTGCAAATGAATGCAGCTGCACATATAGTTCCCTTTCTGTCGGTCTTGCGACATTGTGTCGAACCGACAGATGGGGTTCGCCCTTGAGAACCTATCAACTCTGACTACTTTAGAAAAGGCCAATGAAATTTGCATGCCGGGCTCCGCCTCCGGATGTCCGGTATAAAACGGAGCCGGCGTGCTTCATTCATTCACCTTTTGTTCTTCAGAGCCTTAAGAGCCGGGCACTAAACTATCTTGACAAGCACTCGTGAGATCGTTATGTGCACACAGGGACAGAGTGCTCTGGCATGCAGATCGATTGGGACTACAGGTCAACCGAGAAAGAGGCTCTCCCCCATGCAGAGCATCCTCTTTCTTGGTAAGGAACTCAACTCTGTCTCCACATAGCGCGTCTGACTACAGAGCGCACTCAGTCAGTGTTGAACTGCCTGGAACATTCCAAGCAGTCAGCGGACCCCCTGAAGAGGCTCCAGGGACACATGGCATCCTTGTTTGAGAACCAGCTGTGCTTGTGCGGTATCTCAGATTCTGACATGGATCAGCAGGTGGAATACATCGGGGTAAAAGGGTCAAACAAGGGTGTGTGTGTGCGTGCGTGCGTGCGTGCGTAATACGACAGCATAATACGACAGCATAATACGAATTAGCTTAGTGGCAGAGTGATACAAAAAGTGAAGCGGTTGTAGCCTATCGTACTTACAACCAATGATTATTATTTGGATCTGTATACTTTTTCAGACTGGAATACACCTAAACTGTAATCTGCAGCCACCTCACGGTCGACACAAACATAAATATAAACTTAACATGTGTCCGGGCCCGGTCCTCTCTCGACATATACTCTGCCGCTCATCCCTTTTATGCTTCCGATTTCATCCGTCAGAAATGTGGAGCCGGTGCGCGCACAGCTGATACCATTATCACTCACGCCACCGGCCCCGCCTCCTTGTCTGACGGCTCTCGTCCCGCCTTCCTCGCTACACATAGTTTTCTGTGAAGTCACCGTTCAGTTTTTGCTTTAGTAAAAATGGACCCTGTTTAACTAATTGTTTTTCTCTGCATGATAATGAAAATGCATTTCAAAACATATGTATTAGGCCTACTTCTATTTCCCTTGGTCGGGAAAAACACCCTCAAATATGAATGATCACATGAGGTTCAGTCTCATGAGTAATCCGTCAATAAAATAACTTTCTTCTAAAACTTTAGCAAATTTACTGGCCTTTTTGAGCAGGGGAGTAAAGTGTGACATTGGACAAAAGGGAATAGACTTGATCTCCTCTTGGTGGGCAGTCAGTAGACCGGTGCTGAATTGGCACGGGGAGTGAGAAATGAAAGAGTATGAATGTGAAGTTGAGAAAGAGCTGTCTCCCTGAGCACGACATAGCTGTGAGGATCAGAAGAGACAGAGTGACACAGGAATGAATCAGCCGCAGACGGGCTGATTCCCTACGGTCTTGTCAACAGCAGGATTAGACCTTCAGTTGGCCTGCCATTTCATGAAGCTTCTTAGGGAAAATAGAGGGAATGAGAGTTAAAAACCCCTTTTCTATTTTGCCTGATTCAAAACAGGGTCATTGACACAACCGTGGCGTTGCACTGTGGATACACACAAAATCAAATACTGTCATCTGTCTTCCCAAAGGCATTTTTCTTAATCTTTTAGGCTTTCATTATATCAAAGATAAAGTAGAACACATATTTCTAAATAGTTTGAGAAGAATTTAGCAGGATGATCTACTTGATGCCAACTTTCATGGTGAAGGAAAATGTTTTGATTCCGTTATTATATGACAGTTTCACACTACCTTTGAATGGTGTGCCACATTGTCCCACACAAACGGATTACCTGTACCACATTTGGTTTGTTGGGTGGTCGTCACCCTAATTACAAGTCATTTGCAAACTGTAAAACATTAAACTGTAGCCAGGCATACGTGAATATTTGATCTGTTAACTGGTTGCATATGTCAAGATTTATTGCATGACTTGGGCAGAGAAAAGCTGTTGCTATCAAACATTGTTTACTTAATCCACAGAATCAGTGTAATTATAACTGCCATGCATATTATTTCTGTTATTTTAACATGTTTTTTTTTGTTATTTGTTTCATCTATTCATGAATATTGAGTGTTGATGTTAACGAGGAACTAAAGTACATTTGCGTTGCACACGGACATTTTTTAAGGTGCAACAAGGAAGTTTACATTTTGGTGAGAAGTTATTCTCCGCGTGTGTATTACAAGAGTTACTCATGGTTTGAGCAGAGAAGTAACGTTAAAGAAGATGTTTTTCATTTTTGTGTTTTGAACCGGGTATTTTCAAGTGAACTCATTCCCTCTTGGTTATATGCAGCCAGCGAGGTATGTGTATTACGTTTGTATTTCCTGAGTGTATTTGTATTTACCTCTTTATATTGTATGTGAACGTGTTTATCCTTTACATTGTCATACTGTAGTTTGACGGTGGATTTCACTGACGGTGAATGTGATGACGGAGAAAGGGTTGACAAAGCAATAAATCCATCAGTAAACAGAACCATGGTGTCGTTTATTTCCTGGAGGGAGTGATAGTCAAACTCGGACCTGCGTCAACGTTTCCGAATCTGCTCGTGCCCGACCCAGACCAGCTGTTGTGTCACACTCGGGAAGACGGGATGTAACATTACACAGATAAGCCCACGTTTACCGTTAAGGACCTGCAGTTCATCAGTGTTTTATTAAGACGTCCATAAGTCAGACACTTAAGCTTGTGTTCTGAAAGGTGACAATAAGTTTGAACACTACAAGGGACTGTGTGTAACCTTAATAATAACTGTGGTTTAAATTGTATAAGGGGAATTTATTGATATTGTCTATTGAAGAAAGTAAGTGATAACTTTAAAAGGAGGAGAATAATTTGTGCACATTTAAGCAAGTCAATATATTTAAGTTTTTTTTTGAAGTTTTTTATTATCTTTAAGGATGTTCACTTAAATGCAATAGCACCAAGCCTTTACAATTTTGCTTTGATTGAAGGGTTGATCTAAAGGACATTGACTAAATTTAATTTGATTGTTTAAAAAAAAAAAAAAAAAAAGGCAAAAAATCCTGCTGTTAACTACACAGCTAATTTTAAGTGTTCAGGCAATTCCCAGATAATGTAAGATGTCTCAAACAAGTGAAAAGGAAGAAGTGTCAGGGAAGTCTACCATTATTGGACAACAAGCAGTACAGCCTGCAGAGCACCGTAGAAGTGAAAGAGATCGAACATTAACAGAAAAGGGAAGGGAATTTCAGAAGGGAAAAGTGAAAGGATTATTACTTCGCTTTGGCAGTATTTATGAACGCTGGAAAGTTTTGACTAAGGTGGCTAAAAAATCTGTAATCAAACAAGATCCCAGTGATATCCTCCAAGAACACATTAAAGGTATTCAAAGAGAAGAATCTGAGCTGAACAGTGTTTATGATGAATACCGAAAGATTGACAGCCCAGCTCATGACATGAGACGCAAGTTGGACAGATGTGCATCCATCACCAGAAATGTTATACAGAATGCACAGTCTCAAATTCAAGGAAATAAGGAGGAAATTATTTGGCCTGATGCTTCATCTGTATTTGCGTCTTCAACCTCCAGTGTTTCATTTCAGAGCAGCAAGTCTAAATCCATTCACTCTGCTGTATCCTCATCCAAAAGACAAGAAGCTGCTGCTGAGTATGCACATACAGGCTGTATTGAAGATATGGGTGAGCAAGAAAGCCACAAAGCAGAATTGCAGAGACTTGAAGCTGAGGATAAGTTTAATAGTTGCAGACCAAGAAACAGCTGCATCAACTCGCCGTCTTCAAAGAGAAAAGGAAGAAATCGAACGTAAGATAGAAAAAGAGAGACAAGAGGCTGCTCTGTTAAAGAGACAGCATGAAGAGAATGCTGCAAGAAAAAAGTCAGTTGAAAATTTGAAAAGAGAGCTTGAGCGTTTGGAAGAGCTAAAGAGGCTTAACGCAGCCAAAGCAAAGCTTCTAGTGTACAATGCAAATGAGTTCTATCCAACCCAAGACCTTTTACCACAAAACCCTGAGGCTGAGTTGCCTACAGATATGCAGATAATCTATCAAGCGAGTATTGCTGATCAGCATCCACCACCGCTCAGAGATGTGACTCCACGAAGTGAACTCCAAAATGACATGCGTGAGCTGGTGAAGGTCTTAGCTGAAGCTATGACAGCAAACAGGCTACCCATTCCAGAGCCTTCAATATTTAGTGGAGATCCACTCAAGTTTAATCATTGGAAATCATCCTTTCAGACTCTTATAGAGAAAAAGAATATCCCAACCGCAGAGAAAGTGTTCTTCCTTCAAAAATATGTCGGCGGAGCTGCTAGAGAAGCCCTAGAAGGTCATTTCTGTCTGGTTCAGAAGATTCATACAATGCAGCATGGGACCTACTCAATGAAAGATATGGCCAACCCTTTGTAATTGCCAAGGCTTTCCGAGACAAACTACATACATGGCCAAAAATAGCTTCAAGAGAGAGTGTTGAGTTGAGAAAATTTGTGGACCTTTTACGCAGTTGCGAAAGTGCTATGGCTAACAATGACAGTCTCCACATTCTGAATGATGGAATTGAGAATCAAAAACTTACTGCCAAGTTACCTGACTGGTTAAGCTCCGGATGGAACCGAAAAGCCACACAATATCAACTTGAACACGGAAGGTTCCCAAACTTCAGTTATTTTGTGACGTTCCTTTCAATGGAGGCTAGCATCGCTTGCAACCCCATTACATCCTTCCATGCATTACGGCAAGGTGAATCTGATAAAGCAAAGTTCAGAAGCCAGAACATTATGACCTCCAAGAACCAAACTGTAGGTGCCAAGATCTTCACAACAAACACCACTGAGAGGAAAATAGTCACATGTGTGTTTTGTAAAAACCAGGACACAGCTTACACAAGTGCTATAAATTAAGAGAGAAGCCAGTTGCTGACCGCGTGAAATTTATGCAAAGCGAAAAACTGTGCTTCGGCTGTTTGAGCCCTGGCCATCAGTCTAAGAGCTGCAGTAACCGGATGGTCTGCGATTCATGCTCAAGGAGGCACCCCACATGCCTGCACGAAGAACGTTCAAAAGGGGACCAAGAACTAAAGAAAGAACAATCTAAGGAAAGAACTCAACCACAAGACTTCACAAAGGAAACAACCTCTAACAGAGTTGTACAAGATAATAGTACACAGACGTCGGCAATAGTACCTGTCTATGTGTCAACGCCAAGTGATCCAGACAACGAAGTTCTCGTCTATGCTCTGTTAGATTCACAGAGTGACTCTTCATTCGTTCTTAATGAAGTGGCAGTTCTTGATACAAACACTGAACAAGTGAAGTTAAAACTATCTACGATGTCATCAAAGGGGAATCATTCACTGTAAAAGACTTAATAGCCTACAAATAAGGGGCCTATTTTCTACCAAGAAGTTAACCGTGCCGACAGTTTACACTCGTGACTTCATCCCTGCTAATCGCACACACATCCCAGTGCCTGAGACAGCAAAGGCATGGCCTCATTTGGAGCATCTTGCTGACCACATCGCGCCTCGACAGGATTGTGAAATTGGTCTGTTGGTTGGGTACAATTGCCCACAAGCTCTAATGCCACGAGAAGTCGTTTGTGGAGAGGAAGCCAGCCATTTGCTCAGAAGACTGACTTAGGATGGAGCATAGTGAGTTATGGTGATCCAGGTGAACACTACGGTGATGCAATTGGAGTAAGTCATCGCATCATCGTAAAACAAGTCATGCCTGAAGTGAATGCAATGGTCAAGCTTAAAGGAGAAGTCCACTATGTTTGCAATACCCAGGTCAGTGAAATGGTCAGTCCAGATGACATAATTAAGATGTTGGAATCTGATTTCAGTGAGAGAGCTGGAGATGAGACATCCTTCTCTCAAGAAGATCTTCACTTCTTGGCTAAACTGAAAGACGGAATCAGACAGAAGCAAGACGGTCATTTTGAAATGCCCTTGCCTCTCAAACAAGACAGACCAAATCTACCAAATAATAAATCATGTGCTGTTCAACGCCTAATGTCCTTGGAACGTAGGCTCAGGAGAGACCAGCAATACTGCACTGACTACTTGGAGTTTATGAAAGACATCATTGCTCGTGGCGATGCAGAAAAGGTCCCTGAAGAAGAGCTTCACAATCAACCAGTCTGGTATATTCCCCACCATGGCGTTTACCACCCCCAAAAGCCTGGGAAGATACGAGTGGTCTTTGATTGCTCAGCAAGGTTTCGAGAAACATCACTAAATGACCAACTTCTTACTGGACCAGAGCTCACAAACACCTTGGTGGGAGTCCTTTGTAGGTTTCGTAAAGGCCCGATTGCCATCATGTGCGACGTGGAAAAAATGTTTCACCAGTTCCACGTAAGGCCTGAGCACCAAGACTACCTCAGGTTCTTATGGTGGGAGAACGGTGATCTAGAGTCTCCACCCTCAATTTTTCGGATGAAGGTCCACCTATTTGGGGCAGCCTCCTCACCTGGTTGTGCCAATTTTGGACTTAAGCATCTAGCCGCTCAAGGTCAGGATAAATTTAATCCAAACACTGTTAAGTTCATCCAAAGGAATTTTTATGTTGACGATGGATTAGTGTGCACAACATCTGAAGCTGAAGCAATTCAACTGATTAAGGAAGCGAGAGACCTTTGCAGCACAGGCAAGCTTAGACTACACAAATTTATCTCCAACAGCAAGGAGGTATTGAAATCCGTACCTAAGGACGAGTGTGCTGAAAGTGTCAAGGACATGGATATGGCTTTGGGAGAGCCACTCATGGAAAGAGCTCTTGGCGTTCAATGGTGTGTATCCTCTGATGACTTCCAGTTCAGAGTAACTGTCAAGGAACACCCAAATACCAGAAGAGGAGTACTTTCTACAGTAGCCTCCATCTACGATCCATTGGGGTTCGTAGCCTTTTATTCTCCGTGGAAAGCAGATCCTACAACAACTGTGTCGAGACAAAGTAACTTGGGATGAGCCGCTCCCATTAGAGCTAAGAGCGCAGTGGGAAATCTGGCTACAAGATCTTCGAAACTTATCTAATGTAAGGATCAGAAGGTGCTATGTCCCAGATAACTTCAAGGATGTCAAGCAGTACGAACTTCACCACTTCTCAGATGCAAGTGTCATCGGTTATGGGGAATGTACTTACCTCAGAGCAGTCGACATCAAGGGAGAGGTTCATTGCACGCTAGTCATGGGAAAGGCACGGGTTGCTCCTACCAAGGTAACCACAGTGCCACGGCTTGAGTTGACGGCTGCAGTTGTAGCAGCAAGAACAAGTGTTATGCTCAGAAATGAGCTTGAAATAGAGGGTCTTCAAGAACATTTTTTGGACTGACTCAAAGGTCGTCCTCGGCTATATAAACAATGACGCCAGACGGTTTCATGTGTTTGTAGCGAACAGAATCCAAAGAATCAAGTCCACTACAGATCCTGCACAATGGCACTTTGTAAAGTCTGAAGATAATCCTGCAGATCATGCGTCGAGAGGTCTCTCCGCAGATCAGCTTGTTGCTTCAAATTGGTTCACTGGCCCAGATTTTTTATGGGAAAGAGAGCTACCCAAAGGAGATGTTATGGTGGGAGAAGTCTATGACGATGATCCGGAACTTAGAAAGGCCCTGGTGCTTAACACCAAGGTGATGGAGAAGAGGTCATTGTTAGACCGCCTAACAAAGTTCTCTGACTGGAAAAGAGCTGTTAAGGCTATTGCTCTTCTAAAACGCCATGCTAAGCAGATCAAGGGCATCAAAAATAAAGTAAGTGGAGCTACAAGTATTGAGGACAGACAGGAAGCAGAGCTGTTTATAATCAAGTTGGTTCAGAGGGAAGCATTCAGCAGTGAAATCAGAGGTATAACGCAAGGCAAGGAAGTAAAACCCAAAAACAACAAACTACACAAACTGAGTCCGTTTGTAGATGAGCATGGTGTGCTTAGGGTTGGAGGACGTTTGACAAGATCTGTTCTTCATCCTCATATCAAGCATCCTGCCATTGTGCCAAATAAGAGTCATGTATCATTGTTGCTTATTAAGCACTACCATGAAAAGGTGCAGCATCAAGGAAGAGGAATGACTGCCAATGAATTGCGATCCAATGGAGTATGGGTCATAGGATGTAACAGGGCAGTTGCCTCACATATTTACAAATGCACAACATGCAGAAAGTACAGAAGGAACACACAAGATCCAAAAATGGCAGATTTGCCAGAAGAAAGAATGGAAATGACACCTCTTTCACATATTGTGGCATAGACTGCTTTGGACATTCTATGTGAAGGAAGCAAGAAAGGAACTGAAGAAATATGGTCTTATTTTCACCTGTATGTGCTCTAGAGCCATACATATTGAAATGCTTGATGACCTTACGACAGATGCTTTTATCAATGCATTGCGTGGATTCATCGCTATACGCGGACATGTAAGACAGTTGAGATGTGATCAAGGCACTAACTTCGTAGGTGCAAGAGAGAGTTCATGAAGGCAATGAAGAATTTGGATCATGAACAGTTAAAGGAATATGGATGTGAGTTCATAATGAACTTCCCATCATCGAGCCACATGGGAGGCGTATGGGAGAGGCAAATAAGGACGATCAGAAGTGTTTTAAACCGCAATCCTTGACCAGTCTGCTAAACGACTCGACAGTGCCTCGCTCAGAACCTTTCTGTATGAAGTAATGGCTATTATAAATAGCAGTCTGACAATCGAGCATTTAAATGACCAACAAGCCTTGAACCTCTCACGCCCAATCACATTCTTATGATGAAGTCTAACATAATATTCCCACCTCCAGGGGAGTTTGTGAGTCAGGATCTATACTTGCGCAAGAGATGGCGCCAGGTGCAGTTTTTGGCAAACGAATTTTGGGCAAGGTGGGAAGAAGGAGTATCTCCTTAATCTTCAGCAAAGACAAATATGGCAGAAAGAGAAGAGAAATACGAAAGTTAACGACATTGTCATCCTGCAGGAGGACAGTTCTCCACGTAACCAATGGAGATTGGCAAGGGTGACAGAGGTGTATCCGAGCACTGATGGAAAGGTTAGAAAGGTGAAACTGTTAATTAGTGACTCGACCTTAGACAGCCGGGGAAGACGCATTACCAAGCCAGTCTACCTTGATAGGCCTGTACAAAAGACAGTCGTATTGCTTGAAGCAGAGTAAAGGTTATGGTTGCTATTTCATAAATACAGTATTTTATGTTACTGTAAGGTTTAAAGGCATACTGTATGGTTGAAATTAAGGTGTGAAAAGGTTTAAATTGTGAGGTGAAATGACAAAATAGTCATTTGGTGGGAGTATAACTGCCATGCATATTATTTCTGTTATTTTAACATGTTTTTTTTGTTATTTGTTTCATCTATTCATGAATATTGAGTGTTGATGTTAACGAGGAACTAAAGTACATTTGCGTTGCACACGGACATTTTTTAAGGTGCAACAAGGAAGTTTACATTTTGGTGAGAAGTTATTCTCCGCGTGTGTATTACAAGAGTTACTCATGGTTTGAGCAGAGAAGTAACGTTAAAGAAGATGTTTTTCATTTTTGTGTTTTGAACCGGGTATTTTCAAGTGAACTCATTCCCTCTTGGTTATATGCAGCCAGCGAGGTATGTGTATTACGTTTGTATTTCCCGAGTGTATTTGTATTTACCTCTTTATATTGTATGTGAACGTGTTTATCCTTTACATTGTCATACTGTAGTTTGACGGTGGATTTCACTGACGGTGAATGTGATGACGGAGAAAGGGTTGACAAAGCAATAAATCCATCAGTAAACAGAACCATGGTGTCGTTTATTTCCTGGAGGGAGTGATAGTAATGGTGAAGAGATAGATCAAATAGGCCAATTGATGGAGGGTTTGTGAAGAAATTTCTTGCTCCCTTGTAAAAGTATTTTGTAGTATTTTTAAAATACAAAAATACAGTAGTTTATTTTGATACATGGTGTGGCCGCTGTATTTTGTAGTTTATTTTGATACACTTAAAAGTAAAGTATTTGCTATTTTATTTTAAAATAAATGTTTATGTATTTTTGACCAGCCCTAGCTGCGTTTCATTTGACAGGGTTCCTTCACAGTGTTTACTGCTTAATACTCCCTGAGCATGGGATATCTATTGAAGTGCACTTCGCTGGCAATAAACGCTTATTTGATATATTTCTTATACAAAATTTGTATTATACGCTTATACAAAAATATAAATATAGGCCGTAACATGCATTATGTACCTAATCATATGTACCTAATCAATATAATCATTACTTAATTTATGCTTGTATTTATTATTTGACTGTGGAAGCTTTGACTATTTGAAACTCTACTCTAATACAATATAAAAATACATTTTATTTGGTCAACTATGTGATGATGTGTTCTTAATCCATGGTCATGTCGGCCTCATCTCACTTTTTTCCCCATGTGCAGCCGTAAACATTCCCGAGGTAATCTCACCACTTTATTATATTATTTACACATAATAATAGCAAAACTGATGAATACTCACACACATATGAAAACTACTTGTTAACTGCACAATAAAATATAAACACAAATATAAACAAGAAATACATTTATGTCTAGTGTGATGGAATGATATACTGTAATGACAATGCTACAGTACAAAATGTTAAATAACATTGTGACGGGCGAAGCAACAACACGTACACAAAAGAACAATATATCACCCCAGAGGGTACTTTTATTGAGAGTAGTACGAGTTGCCACTGTGCTGGTTGTGCCACGATGCTTGCTTCCGTGGTATCTTGGAGTGTACGTCCTCACTTCGGCCACGAAGAGGTAAGTATCCGGTTTCGTCCGTCTTCAACTTTACTTCCGGGTTGTCCGGGTATTTCCGTCTTCCGTCTTCCTTCTACACGTCAGAACCTGGGGAATCACCAGTAACACAACTTCAGTGGTATTCATACTACTGGAGACGTTGCTCACCTTCCTCGGTTTGGTAGCGGCATAGCCGCTGAGAATCCGCATCAGGTGGTGATGAGCGGCAGCTGTGCCGCTCTGATTGTCTCCGTCTCCATGACGACGCTGATAGCGCCAGGGGTGACTCGTCACACTCCCCCCCCCTAAGTGTCGACCTACTTCTGTAAGGAGACGGAGAAACGTGTTGGGTGGGAGGGGGGGTGTCACCTGACCGAGTTGTCCCTCCTGACCACATCCTTGACAGACCATCGGCGTTTCCATGGGAGGACCCGGCCCGATGTTTCACCGTAAAGTGGTAGTCCTGGAGCGTTAAGAACCATCTGGTGATCCTGGCGTTAGTGTCCTTAGCTTTACTCATCCACTGCAGGGGTGCGTGGTCCGTCACCAGTGTGAAGCTCCGTCCTAGGAGGTAGTATCTTAGCTCCAGGACTGCCCACTTTATGGCCAGGGCCTCCCTCTCCACCGTAGCGTAGCGTGTTTCTGCTGGAGTCAGCTTCCGGCTAATATACACCACCGGGTGTTCTTTTCCTTCCTTCACGTGTGATAGTACTGCTCCCAATCCAGTGTCTGATGCGTCTGTCTGTAGGACGAAGGGGCAACAGAAATCTGGGGCATGTAGGATCGGGGACGATGCCAAGGCTTCTTTCAGGGTCTGGAATGCTTGTTCCGTTTCTGGGCCCCACTTCACCTTTTCTGGTTGCCCCTTCCTGGTCAGGTCGGTCAGGGGGCTGGCTACGGATGAAAAGTTGGGGATAAAGCAGCGATAGTACCCCGCTAATCCCAGGAAGGCACGTACCTGGGACTTGTTGTTAGGTCGGGGAGCGTTCCGAACTGCTTCTACCTTTTTCACCTGGGGTTGAATCACTCCTCCTCCGACTCTGTATCCCAGGTACTGGGCTTCGGCGAGTCCGAGATGACACTTCTTAGGGTTCGCTGTTAAGCCTGCCTTCCTAAGGTCCATCAGCACTCTCCGCAACCTGTCGAGATGAGTGTCCCAACTCCCCGAATGGATTACTAAATCGTCAATATATGCTGCGGCATAGGCTTGATGGGGTCGCAGCAATATGTCCATCATCCTTTGAAACGTGGCAGGTGCCCCATGTAGTCCGAATGGCAGGACTGTGTACTGCCAATGTCCGGATGGTGTGCTAAACGCTGTCTTCTCCCGGGCGTCAGGAGCAAGGGGCACCTGCCAATATCCCTTCGTAAGATCAAGTGTGGTGATGAACCGTGCCTTTCCTAGCCTGTCCAGGAGTTCATCCACCCGGGGCATCGGATAGCCGTCAAAGGTGGACACTTCATTAACGCGACGGAAGTCATTGCAGAAGCGGAGAGTGCCGTCTGGTTTAGGGACCATCACTATGGGACTGGACCATGGGCTGCGGGAGGGCTCTATCACTCCAAGCACTTTCATCCGATTGATCTCCTCCTCTATAGCCAGCCGACGAGTCTCTGGTACCCGGTAGGGCCGCTGTCTCACGACAACCCCAGGGGAGGTGCGGATCTCATGTTGTATTATCCGAGTCTGCCCGGGTTTTTCTGAGAACACATCTCTGAATTGACTGACCAGGGACTCGATGTCTTGCTTCTGGACGGGGGACAGCTGTTCTCCCATCTGGACAACGGGCCTTTCAGTCTCAGCGAACGCTGCCATCTGCGTAGGGAAGCAATCCACTTTTTCAGCAGGTTGATGGTACAGCTGTACCTCCCGTCTTCTTCCCGGCTGGCGGAGGCGGTAATTGACCGGTCCTACCTTTTCCATCACGGTGTATGGTCCCTTCCACGATGCCAGAAACTTGGACGTGGAAGTAGGCATCAGTACCAACACTCTGTCGCCCGGCTGGAACTCCCTCGGTTGGGCAGGCCGGTCATACCACCTTTGTTGGGCACGCTGGGCCTCGACGAGGTGTTCCTTCACCAGCGGCATTACCCTGTCGATTCTAGTCCGCATCTGTTGAATGTGTTCGACGACACTCCTGTTTGGTGCCGGCTGTTGCTCCCAGGCGTCCCGGGCGACATCTAAGAGCCCGCGGGGTTGTCGCCCAAACAAGAGTTCGAATGGCGTAAATCCTGTAGACGCTTGGGGTACTTCACGGATTCCAAAGAGCACATACGGTAACAGAAGGTCCCAGTCGCGCCCATCCTCTGCCACCACTCGGCGCAGCATCCTCTTCAGCGTTTGATTAAACCGCTCAACCAGTCCGTCCGTCTGAGGATGATACACCGACGTTCTCAGTTGTTTCACCTTGAGTAGGTGACAGAGGTCCGTCATCAGCCGGGACATGAAGGGAGTTCCCTGGTCAGTCAATATTTCCATGGGAATACCCACGCGGCTGAACATCATGAACAGTTCCTTTGCTATTGCCTTGGCTGTGGCTTTTCGTAGGGGTATTGCTTCTGGATACCTCGTGGCGTAGTCCACCACGACTAGAATGTACTCGTACCCCCGGGCAGACTTCGGCAGCGGTCCTACCAGATCCATCCCTATGCGCTCGAAGGGCACCTCGATTACTGGGAGTGGAATCAGCGGACTGGGGGGAGGACGCTGTGGAGACTTCTGTTGACATATCTGGCAACTTTGGCAAAACCTCTTCACCTCTGCTTCAAGGCCGGGCCAGTGAAATCGATCCCTGATCCGTTGTATGGTATTTGCCGCCGCCAGATGGCCCGCCATGGGGTGGGCATGTGCCAACTCAAGAATCGTCTCTGTCTTGTTCTTCGGTACCACCAACAGTAACTTTTCCTCCCCCCTTCTCGCTGCGGCACAGTACAACAGACCTTTTTTATCACAAAGTGTGGGAGGGGATGTGGGCCAGGCTGGCGGTCCTCTCCATCCACCACTTTAACCTGGTCCAAGCAGTTTCTTAATCGAGGATCTTCTCTCTGTTCTCGTCCAAACGACCCACCTCCCGTTATCTGCTGAAAGAGATCGGTAAACATATTAGGGTCTTGACACTCACCCTCCAGTTCACTTTCGGTAGCCATCAGGACGTGGCCTCCGTTCTCTCTGAGGCCTAGCCCTCCGGGTCCGTCCTCCACGGTCGGCTGACCGTACGGAGTTTCTCAACAATTGGTCGAACCCGGGCCAATCTCGACCCAACAACATTGGTACCGGGAGGTCATCGACAATCCCGATCTCTAGCCTCCAGGAACCCGGACCAGCCGCCACCGTTACCTGTCGGGCTGGTACCTGGCGGGTATCTCCGTGAACACATGTGATCGGGATGGACGACTTACTCCCGCCGCATGGTCGAATCACCCCGGGTTGGACCAATGTGACGGAACTACCCGAGTCTAATGTGGCCAACACCAGGCGGCCGTCCACCTGTACATTTCGTCGGGTAGCCCCGGATGGTATGGCCTGATGAACCGCACAGCCCGCCAACCAGGCGGGGGGTCCGGAGGAGCTAGGCTCCGTAGGCATCGGTTCGTCCACCGGGGTTGTCGCTGCAGGTCTGTATACTGGCCTGGAGGTGCCCTCCGCAGGTCGCCATCCCGGGTTTACCCTCCGGGGGACCACTACCTCTCTCTCTCCAGCCTCTCGGGCGGCTGCCGCTTCAGCCAACTCCACGGCCTCTACCATCTCCCGGATGGTGTTCGGTCCCCGCATACTAACCGAACTCCGGAACCGTCGTGGGGAGTGCCCGTAGGAGTCGATCCACCACCACCCGCTCGGCTACCTGGAGGGGGTTAGGATTTCCGGTCAACAGCCACAGATGTCCCAACCGAGTCAGCTGTGCGGCCTGTACCCTCACTGGTACGTGGTCCTCGTAGGTCCATTGCTGAAACTGTTGAGCCGCACCAACCGGGGATAGACCTATCCTAGCCAGGATTTCCATCTTGAGGACTTCATAGTCCTCACTCGCCGGCGGTTGTAGTGCAAAGTATGCTCTCTGGGCCTCACCGGTCAGAAATGGTGCCAGGATCCTCGCCCATTCGGCTTTATTCCACATCTCCCGTGTGGCGATCACCTCAAAGGTGTGGAGGTAGGCCTCTATGTCATCCTGGACCGTGAGTTTAGTAAGTAGCGTATGTGCGCTGGCTCTCCCGTCCGGCAGAGGAATCCGGGCCGCGGCTGTCTCTTGAAGAAGCCCCAGCGTCTGGTTGGTCGTCTCTTGCCTTTGGGCTAGCTGCTCCGAAAAGCGTTGTTGTCGCACTACTATCTCGGCCAGCCGTCGTACTACGTCCTCCATGATAACGTCACTGTGGAAGAGAGAGAGCAGATAGGGTTCCTGAAGAATGTAGCCGGATAATATATTGCCTCCGTACGTATCGTAGCCTCGTAGCTAAACCCGCATTCTCCACCAACTGTGACGGGCGAAGCAACAACACGTACACAAAAGAACAATATATCACCCCAGAGGGTACTTTTATTGAGAGTAGTACGAGTTGCCACTGTGCTGGTTGTGCCACGATGCTTGCTTCCGTGGTATCTTGGAGTGTACGTCCTCACTTCGGCCACGAAGAGGTAAGTATCCGGTTTCGTCCGTCTTCAACTTTACTTCCGGGTTGTCCGGGTTGTCCGGGTATTTCCGTCTTCCGTCTTCCGTCTTCCTTCTACACGTCAGAACCTGGGGAATCACCAGTAACACAACTTCAGTGGTATTCATACTACTGGAGACGTTGCTCACCTTCCTCGGTTTGGTAGCGGCTTATATAGCCGCTGAGAATCCGCATCAGGTGGTGATGAGCGGCAGCTGTGCCGCTCTGATTGTCTCCGTCTCCATGACGACGCTGATAGCGCCAGGGGTGACTCGTCACAAACATATTTACATAAAGCAAACCACAGTTTTAAATAAAGTTTACAAAAATTAAATGCACATAAACTTGTCTATCATTTCTCTCACTCGTGACACGGTGCACAGTGACAGCTGGGTGATTTTCTCACACCACTTCCAGTGAAGTTATAAATCAATGTTCTCTTATTCCATATGCCTTTCATAGTCCCCTTTAAACAAGGCGTCATAACGTCTGCTTGAAAACGAAACTGTATTGGACTGCATCATGCTAACGTCTCGTTTATGTTAGAACGGGAGCTGCTGTATGCGTGCATTTATGGACACATAGTTCTCCATGGCGTTATTTTTATATCACCAGGACTTGAATTTGAAAATGCCACCAAATTTATTATCGCAAATTTTATTGCCCTTAATTTTGATAAAATGTTTTGTTTGAATTTACCATCCTGAAATTCGGGTTGTGATGTTTCAAGTTGACACTTTCATGTCAAGATTCTCGGGGGGAGACATGGCGTGGGAACCCAATTGCAGGCAGACACAGACGGTAGGAGTGCAAAGGTATTTATTATACAAATAACGAGACTAAACAAACAGGCAAAACAAAAACCCACGAGGGGGAAAACAGGACAGGATAAAATATAAACTTTAACAAGGACAAGAACACTGACTAACTAGACTATAAAACAAACACTGGAAACAAACACTAAACTAACACTTACTAGACACAGGGACCAGGAACAGGGTAAGACGACGGCATGAAATACTGACAATGAGCTATGACGAACAGGTACAAGTACAATGCACGAGCACAAGACAAAGAACACGAGGGTGTTTTAAAGGGAACAAACACAGGATCATAACGAGGAACAGGTGCTGGGGATTAGCACTGAGGAGAGGCTGACGAGGAACGAGATGGCGGGAACAATGACGCGACACGAGAAAGAACTATGTCTTTCCCACATAAAACCATCAGGCAATGCCATGGCTCCACTCGAGACAGAAATAAAACATGACATGATAGTGGAACCATGACATAAGCCCCCCCTTAAATGAACACCTCCAGGTGTTCATCAAGGGGTAACTAACAAGACAAGACCGACTGGGAAACAGACAAAAACCAGACAGACAAGGTGAGCATGATAAGAGGCATACAAGACATAATCACAAATGGGTTGGGGTGGGATAATAAAAATAACAAACAAGGGAGGGGGGGTGGGGGCAAACAAGGAAGCATTGGGGGAAGTCCAGAAGGGGTAAGGCTGGGTGGGGAAGTTCCAGCCCTTGGGGGCGCGCCAGGGCGCGGAGCCCCAGGAGGCTTGACAGGGGAAGTCCTGGGGGAAACTGTTCTTGTCCCCGGCAGGACTGCTGGGCTGGACCCCGGCTGGAATGCCGGGCAGGACAAGGGCTGGACGGCCGGCTGGAATGCCGGGCTGGACCACGGCTGGAAGGCCGGACATGACGACGGCTGGAAGGCCGGACATGACGACGGCTGGAAGGCCGGACTTGACCACGGCTGGAAGGCCGGACTTGGAAGGCCGGACTTGACGACGGCTGGATGGCCGGACTTGACGGCGGCTGGGCAACGCTCTCTGACGGCGGCTGGGCAGCGCTCTCTGACGGGCTTGGTGCCGGTTGCTGGACCGGGCTTGGTGCCGGTTGCTGGACCGGGCTTGGTGTCGGTTGTTGGACCGGGCTTGGTGCCGGTTGCTGGGAGGAATCTGCGGCTGGGCTGGCCGCTCGGACCGTCACCTCCCCACGGCGCCCCCCCAAAAAATATATGGGGTTTGACACCCAGCAGTTGCCGGTTGCTGCATTGACCTGCAGGACAGCAACTTCGGCCTGGAACCTCCTCCACGTGCCCTTCTCCTCCCTCTATGGTCAGTGGGGGACCGAGGGAGTACAGGGTAGGAGGTTTCCAGCGACGTCGCCCCCGAGTCTCTACCCACCCACTCATCTCGGACTCCACCAGAAGGACCGGCGGCCGTGGAGCTCAAGCCAGAGGGTACTGAGTCCCCCCGGGCAGCGACGGCCAGGACGAGATCCTCCGCAGCGCTCGACCGTGGGGTGAAAGTCCCATATGGAACCTCACCCCCAGGATCGCTCCGGTTGATCACGTACCTGACCATGTCCGCAAACCCCAGGGGAGCCAGCAGCCTCTTCTCCGACGGTGTGAGGCGCCGAGTGAGGCAGCAGTTGAAGATCATCTTCAACTCCGCCTCACCAAACTCGGTCACCTCCGCCACCGCCGAGAATGCCCTGGCGAACTCCTGGTCACCGTAAGTCCCCTGGCAGAATCCAAGCAGCAAGTGGGCTTGGCGAGACCGCAAGGACGACGTCGTACCGTCCATGCTGCCTACACTGAAGAACACTGAACAGATCGTCAGATCCTAGTAGGATAAGAAAGTAGCAGGGGGAACACTTGACCCGCAAACACACACGGAGTGAGAGATGCTATGACCCCATTGGGGAAAAGTCCTCCGCAGGAGAGACGGTACCTGGATGGTATTGCGGGGTCTCCTTCCACCGAGCATCTGTTTGGATCTTTTGACAGCGTATAGCTCTCTGGAGATGATGGAGTGCTGTGTCCCAGACCCTGTCACTCTCCTGGAATCAGTGATTGATGGCGGGTCCCTCAGACGGTTCCCCTAACCAGGGGAACAGGGGTGGTGTGTAACCAAGCACGCACTAAAAATGTGTTAACCCAGTGGCAGGCTGGCTTAAGGAGTTTTGGGCGTACTCTGCCCAACAGAAGAACTGGCCCCAGGACTCCAGGTGGTCATGGCAGAAAATGCGGAGAAACCTCTCGATTTCTAGGATTTTTCATTTTGTCTTTCCATTCAACTGGGGATGATATCCAGATGATAGGCTAACCCGCCTTCAATCACTGGTTCCAGTAGGGCGAGAGGGTCTGGGACACAGCACACCATCATCTCCAGATCTTTTTTTTTAAAAGATGGCACCACGAATGGCAGCCACGGCGCCTTCTACTGTTTTTGCTTGTTTGTTCTGTGTTTTGTCATTCTTCTTTAATAATGTTTACCAGAGACAAACTCCTTTTAAACAACACATCCCAGACAATATTTTTAAGTTTTTTGATAATTCTGACGTTTTTGTTGCACATTCTAGTCGGAGGTACAGCATTCATCTTGCGAATGTCTGTTCCCTTCCTAACAACATGGATGAAATACTTCTCCTCACCCGCATCAAGAAGGACTTTTCAAACTCTGCTGGATTGTGGCTAAGTGAAACCATTTCGGACAACGCTCTTCACCTGCCAGACTTCCAGCTGTTCAGGGCAGATCGCAAAACAAGAGGCGGTGGATTGTGTTTCTACATCAACGAAAGTTGGTGTTCAGATATAACAACGCTGGAAACGTTTTGAAAGTTTTCCTCTTTCATCTTCATGAATGTGTACATTCCTCCAGACGCGTACATGAGTGCAGCGCTTCAACAACTGGCTGAACAAATAACAGAAATTTGGCAAAAGTATCCAGACTCCGTTCAAATTCAAGTGACTCAACCTTCGTAGGAAGAAGAGACGCTGCTGGGCTTTCTTGGTGATGGAGCTAGTGATGAGGGACCAGGTGAGGTTTTCCGCCAGGTGGACACCAAGGAATTTGGTGCTCAATCATCATTTAATTAGTCACTTAATTATCTCATCAAATTTAACTTTTTAAAGGCTTGGGATTTGACTTGAGACTTGCTTGTGACTTGAAAGGAATGACTTGGTCCTCCGCTGGTGAACTCAGTGGTCCTCAAAGAGTTAAAGTTAATGAGATAATTAAGTGACTAATTAAATGATGATTGAGCATTAGTGATGAACACCTGCTGTTATTGAGAATCAGGTGTGTTTGATTTGTTTGATTAGGGTAAGAGCTAAACTCTGCAGGACACCGGCCCTCCAGAACCGAAGTTGCCCATCCCTGGTGTAGAGGCTGTGAACCGGGTCTTTAAGAAGCAGAAGACTAAGAAAGCTCCAGGCCCAGACGGTGTTTCACCTGCCTGTTTAAAAGTCTGCGCTGACCAACTGGCCCCCATCTTCACACAGATCTTCTACAGATCTCTGGAGCTGTGTGAAGTTCCCCACTGCTTCAAACGCTTCACTATCATTCCCATCCCCAAAATATCCAAAATCACTGGACTTAACAACTACAGACCTGTTGCTCTCCATTGAAGAGAGTTATGAAGTCGTTTGAGAGACTGGTCCTGGCCTACCTGAAGGACATCACTGGACCCTTGCTGGATCCTATTTAGTTTGCCAACAGAGCATACAGGTCGTTTATGAGGCATTCAACATGGGGCTGCATTATGTTCTGCAACACCTTGATAGACCTGGGAATTATGCAATGATCTTATTTGTGGACTTCAGTTTGGCCTTTAATACCATCATGCCTGACTTTATCTTAGTCAAACTGACCCAGCTCTCCATGCCCACCCCAATCTGTCAATGGATCACAAACTTCCTAACAAACTTCGCTTACAAATGCAAACACCACACTTAGAATCAACTCCAGACCTTTTACATGCTTAACATAGGAGGAAATTATTTCACAAAAAGCCCATACCTGTCCGTAAAACAGCTTTTGATTCAACTCTCCTATTTCTTTTGGTGACTTGAAAAAGGGGGATGTACATATTAAAGAGCTGTAATTCCTAAACCCTTCAGCCAATTTGGAATACACTCTAAAAAAAGCTAAGAGGGTGCAGTTTATTCTGATAGCGATTCAGAAGCTTTGGACATTTCTATGCTTTTCTATGCAATGTGCGATTAAAGCGTTCGACCAGACCTTCCGTTTGTGGGTGAAAAACGGTGGTACGAATCGATTTAATGCCCAATAATTCATATAGATCGCATATTGTACGTGACACGAACGCCGTGCCTTGTTCTGTGAGGATCTCCCTGGGATCCCCATGCGGGAGATAAAGTTAAACAGTGCTTCCGCCACGCTCTTGGCAGAGATGCTGTGGAGGGGCACTGCTTCGGGATATCGGGTTGCATAATCCACTAGGACTAATGCAAATCGATGCAAAAAAAATAAGATTAGTAATAAGGTAAATTATAGGTATAAGATTATCATTAATAATCTGGTAGCAGTTGAATTTTTTAGTAAAGATGTGTCAAATCGCCGCGTTTTTCTTTATCCAGCTTTATCATTTCAGCTCTTGTCAGGTCGGTGCTTTCCATTCTCCGCTCTACCATCAGGTCTGGGCATGAACTGCATCCTGCTCGGTGCAAATAGCAGAGGACCTAAGACTGAGCCCTGTAGTACACCGTACTGGACTTGCAATTTGCGTGACACCTCTTTGTTTATTGCTACAAATTGAAAACGGTCCGATAAATACGATTTAAACCATTTCAAAGCTATTCCCTTAATGCCGACATAATTTTCTATGTCTATGTAGGAATGTGCTTTGGTCAATAGTTTTGAAAGCGGCTGTAAAGTCTAGCAGCACCAATAACAAGATACAACCTCAGTCAGATGCCATAAGCAGATCATTTGTAACTCTTGGAGGAAGGAGCATAATTGAGTTACTTTTTTCAGAACTTTAGATATGTAAGGTAGATTCGATATAGCTCTGTAGTTAAGTGTAGCTAAGTGCTCTAGGGTCGAGTTTTTTTTTTTGACAAGGGGCCTTATAACAGCAACCAAGAGCTACACCTCCAAATTGTACCTCCGCGTTTTCCAAATTTCATGGAGTGTACCTGGGCCAAGAAGAACAACATCCCCATTGACTCTCTTACCTCTCTATTGAAGGTCACTGCACTGGACAGGAGACTTCTGGGACCAGGCCTAGTTTCCCGAGCGACTGCCCCTCTCCGAATCACTGTCTCTCAACACAAGGTGATGTTAAGTTTTCACCTCATCCACTCTTCCGAGTTCCCCCTCATTCTTGGTTACCCCTGGCTCCACGACCACAACCCGTACATTGACTGGGCCGTAGGGTCCATCAGCCAGTGGGGCCCCACGTGCCATGCTAGATGCCTCTTCTGTAGTTCCCTTGACCTCTCTCCCAAGATTCTAGAGTCCATTGACCTGTCCCGAGTCCCCAAGTGTTACCATGACCTCAAGATGGTATTCAGCAAGCAGACGGCTACCGCGTTACCACCCCACAGACCCTATGATTGCACCGTCAACCTGCTTCCAGGCACCTGCCCTCCCAGAGGCCAGATCTTTTCTCCACCTGAATGGGTCGCTATGGAGTCCTATATCCAGTACGCCCTAGCAATGAGTCTGATCCGTCCATCTACCTCACCTGCGGATGCAGGGTTTTTTTCCATGGCCAAGAAGGACGGAAGACTACGTTCTTGTATTGACTACCGAGGACTCAATAGCATCACAGTTCGTAACCGGTACCCTCTGCCCCTCATGGCCATGGCCTTTGAGCTACTGCAAGGAGCGTCCCTCTTCACCAAGCTGGACCTGCGGAATATATACCATCTGGTGCAGATCAGGCAAGGCGATGAGTGGAAAACAGCTTTCAACACACCCACCGGCCACTATGAATACCGCGTGATGCCCTTTGGCTTGACCACTATGCTCCGGGATATGCTCAACCTATTTGTGTTCGTCTACCTGGACAACATCCTCATCTATTTGGCTTCCCCCCAAGAACATACTATGCATACTATGCAGCTGAACTGGTCACCAACCCGTTTTTCAAGTCTTCAGTATCCCCCAGGACATGGTTTCTGACAGAGGTCCCCAGCTCGCTTCTAGATTCTGGAAGATGTTCTGGCAGCTCCTCAGAACCACAGCAAGTCTGTCATCAGGCTACCACCCTGAGTCCAACGGGCAGACTGGTCGGATGAACCAGGAGCTGGAGACCACCCTTAGGTGCATGGCCTCGGGTAACCCATCCACCTGGTCTTCATTCATTGTTTGGGTATGCCCACAACACTCTACGCTCCTCTGCCACTGGGATGTCTCCCCACGGATGTCAGTTTGGCCTGGACCCTGACAGTAAGGTCTTATATTTCAGCGAATACCTTATGGCTGCAAGGTATAAGGTTCTTTATTCCGTCTTTATATAAGGTACAAGGTTCTTTACTATTCCGGCCTGGCAGGGAGCCAGGCCGGAATAGGGGGGCTGGACGCCTGGGCGGAGCAGGCAGGCTTGGTAACACCAGACTTGGGATCTCAGGTGTGGCGGCCATAACGGGTGAAGACTCAGGCATGGCGGCCATCTTGTAGAGAGGCTACTGGCTGGCAGTCATCTAGTGGGGAGGCTCCTGATTGGTGACTGGGCTGATAAGTTCCATGGCCACCGGAGTTTGCTGCCTACTGCCCCCCCTCCCCCAAAAAATGTTTTGGGGGAGAGTCCACCTTGGGGAAGCACATAACAAAGGAAAGCACATGACAAACAGGAAGCATGAATCAAACTACAAAACAAAAGACATAAAAAACACAAACATGAACATTAGTCTGTTCCATACAGTTATCGTTGAAACAAAAAGAGGCCATTTGATCAACCAAGAACCTTAAAAAAGCCTCTGGTTTTAACAATACAGTGGTAAGTTAGATAAGTAGTTCATGAGAAGTGGTCACTGCAGTACTGTAAATATGACCTTTTTACAGGTGGACTGGTAAACACTTGGGCATACTGACTCCCAAGTCAGGCAAAATAATCACAAAATAATCAATCGGGTTGGAGCTTGTCATTTTGGAAAAAATAAACATTTCAACAAAAAACGTATTGTATGTATTTACTGAGACAATGTGTGATACTACACTCTGCACTGAACAAATAACATTATGTTAGTATTTCAAAATGTTCCTATTATTTGCAATAATTTGTAACCCAGAATATTAAGACACAGTATATGGAAACATATATTAACATATATACATTAACATGACATGAACGGCTGTACATTTTTAGTGCTGTGCTACCTGTTCTGTTTCATTGCATTTATATTTTTCTCTCTTATTCTCTCCTGTGGTGCTGCTCTCCCAAAGTCATCCTAATTAGTGTTTAATGCAGAACTCCCGTTGGCAAGGTCACCGGTGCCTCTGTGGCGCTCTGTTGTCAGGACAGTGCTAGAAATAATGAAAGGGCCTATCTGCTCCTATCAGCAGAAATAGAATCACACTAGATCTGCTTTGCCAGCACCCTCAAAAATTATTAGTGGCCTACCTTCAATTACAGTTGAATGCAGTGACAATTCAGTCACAATAGGAATTGAAGGTGAAGTGTGTAGTTCTTAAATACTTTCTTTCTTTGCATTTTGAACTCTTTTAACTTACACATGATGATAATATTAGATGTTTTTAAAAGGAATACCAGACACTTATTTTACAAAACCATATGCATCAAGCTTCATTGCTATTTAATTATATATTTTTTATATATAAAAGTGGAGAACCCTTATTTTAAATACGTTGGAATATTTTGCACAAGACATATAACTGGTTTCAGTAAATAAAAAACAATTCTCCATGTTCTCTTATTTGGAATTTTGTGGTTAAAATTACTTTCTTTAAAAATGTTGGGTTTAACATTTATTAAAAATACATAGACAATATACTTTATATTGGAAACATGCAAATATACTGCATTTCAGGAATATTTTGGACGAACACAGAGGTCCTGTCTCCTGTGATAATATTAGTCCTGTGCGAATCGGCATCTCTGTGATTTGGCGGGCTTATATATCCTTTTTCAAGGTCTTACCCACCGTTTGTGAATAAACGGTGGATAAAAGTGTTTTGATATTATCTCGGGTGCTGGGTCATATCCATACCTGCCGACATTAGAGCGTCCGTAGAGTCGTTTAGACCAGGTCAGAAATGTTTGGATTGTTTTTTCCCTTAATAAATAAAACCATCATTTAAAAACTGCATTTTGTATTTACTCTGGTTTTCTTTGTGTAATATTAAAATTAGTTTGATGATCTGGATCATTAAAGCATGACAAACATGCAAAAAATCAGGAAGGGGGCAAATACTTTTTCACAGCACTGTACATGCTCATGTTGTTCTGTATCTTGTGTGTATTCATTTTCTAGAGTTAATGGATGACTGATGTATTATTGTGTGCTGTAATGTAATTTTATGTACTGGCATGTTTAGTACCGAAATGAGTCTCTTTTAGTTTCCTGCACAATGATGTATAGAATGTGAACCAATCGTGCATCATATTCTCTTTATAATAACTTTAATAAGTTCAATTTGGCATCCTGCCATAAACCTACAAATTAGGCGTGGAGAGAGAGAGACAAAGAAAGTCTTTCCCGCGCACCGATGGCTACTCTACATTGACTTAAGACCAGAATCCTTCTGGACAATTATTTGCTCAGCTCGGCAGTTCTCTCTTTGAGATCGACTTTCCGGCAATTTACTTCAACAAACTTTGTCAATCTCAGTTGAAAACTCCGATCTCTGGAAGAACTCGGCAAATTACCTCACGGCGATCCATCAGCACTCTCTTTCAACGCGCACCTGAGTTCTCATTGGCAAAACGGGTCAAAGTATCCGATTAACCATTCTACACCGCACTTAAATTTGCAACTTAATTTGTTAAGGTGATTTTTGTGAGAAAATGATGTTTTGTGCAGGAGTAATTTAATATTGCCATTCTTTATTCTCCATGTCTTTTCCATACTTTCCTCTCTTAATGTACCAATGTTTTGGTTTAGTTATATGTTAGTTTTATGTTTTGAGTGCAGCGTAGTTTTTTTAATTAATAAATGTTCACCGGTATTCACATTGATTCTGTGTCACTGCTCTGAAACATGTCACTTTTACTGCTTATCTTGTTACCGGCTTTAAAGTAGTACTGTGCAAAGACAGAGTTACTATCGGAGGCCAGGATACTATCTCACTTAAGAGTTAGAATACGACCCCACTGATCATTCGGTGGACAGATGTATTAGGGGGGCCGTTATTGTTGATTCTGCTGCATCGGGTTATTGCTACTTAATACACATAGTTGAATATCTGAATATCTTTATTTATTGTCATTGTACGAGTACAACGAAATTGAAGAAAAGCAAACCCTTAAGGTGAGGTGATTACATTCACATTTCTACTGGTCATTACACGTTCCCATTTTAATGCACAGTAAGTGTACTCAAGATAATTACTAAATATGTAATTATTTGTTGTGTTCAGTGCAGTTATGGCTCTGGGAGAGAAGCTGTTTTTTAGTCTATTAGTCCGAGTTTTCATTACTCTATAACGTCTGCCTGAGGGCAGCAGTTCGAAGTGAGTGTGTCCGGGGTGAGATGGATCTCTAAGAATATTATTTGCCTTCGTGAGACAGTGGGAACTATACTGATCTTCCAGGGAGGGGAGGGGGCATCCGATAATCTTTTGGGCTGTGTCGACGACCCTCTGGAGCGCCTTCCAGATGCAACCTGTTGGCTCTGTAGGCAAAATGGCAAGGATCGAAACTGGGTGGGAGGGTTGAGATATGTCCGGACCAGCTTCTCAAAACACTTCATAATGATAGGTGTGAGTGCAACTGGACGGTAGTCATTCAGACAGCTGATGGTGTTCTTCTTTGGGATTGGGATGATTGTGGAGGTCTTTAGGCAGAATGGAACAACATCCTGAGAGAGGCACTGGTTAAAGATCTTGGTGAAGACCCCTGCCAGCTGGCCCGCACAGTCCCTCAGCATCTGCCCCGAGACACCATCAGGACCCATAGCTTTCCTCGGGTTCACCGCCCTCATCGTGCGCCTCACATCGTGTTCCTCCACCATGAGGACGTGGCTGCTGTGGGCTGGTGGATGTGTTTTGGCGGTCCCCGTTTGGTCCACCTCAAAACGGGCGAAGAAGTGGTTCAGCTCCTCCGCCAGTGAGGTGTCACCGTCGGTGGCCGAGTGGTTGCTGGGTCTGTAGTTAGTCATATGCTGGACCCCCTTCCACACCTTGGCATCCCTGAACCCTCTCTTCAGGTCAGCTCTAGCAGCACTATATAGCACCCGATCGCCAGACCTGAAGGCTATGTCCCTTTCCCTAAGCAGGCGCAGCACCTTTTTTGTCATCCAGGGCTTTGTGTTGGGGTAGACCCGGATATATTTGTCCACAGTGACAGTGTCTGTGCAGTGCTTGATGTATCTCAAGACCGCTGCTGTGTACTGCTCCAGGTTCTGATGTTCAAAAACCTCCCAGTCTGTTGACTCAAAGCAGTCCTGCAGCTGTGTGGGCAGGTTTTTACAATTTTAGTTATGGTAGGAGCTCTTTTCCTGAGTGGGGTGTATACTGGAATTAAGTACACAGACATGTGGTCTGACAGTCCCAGATGTGCTAATGGTTTGGCCATAAAGCCCAACCTAATGTTAGAATAGATTTTGTCCAGTGTATTTGTGTGTGTATCCCCTGGAAGCACACTTAACGTGCTGGTGAAATTTACGGAGCACTGCTTTCAAATTCGCATGGTTAAAATCCCCTGCAATTATGTGAACCGCATCAGGATACATGCTCTGCTGATTACTGATGGTGTCATGTAAATATCAAATGGCCGAGCTAGCATTAGCATCTGGTGCGATATACACAGTTGTTAACATGACGACAGTATGTTCTCCAGCTAGATATATGGGCCTGCATTTAACAGTCATACTCCAAATCCGGGGAACAGTGTCTGCTTAATATCTTGGTATTAGTAACCCATTTATTGTCTAGGTAAATGCATAAACCCCCTCCTCTGTTCTTACCGGAGTCTGTGGTTCTGTCGTGCCGGTGTACAGTGGGCCTTCCAGCTCGATAGCCGTGTCCGGAATGGATGAATTGAGCCAGGTTTCCGAGTAGGACACAGCTGGTCCTCACAAAGTTGTTTGTTGCCACCAATAGTCTCAGTTCATCCATTTTATTAGTGAGAGATCTTGCATTCGTAAGAAAAATGCTCGGAAGCGGCTGCTTGTGTGGCTGCTTCCTTAGCCTGGCTAGCGCACCCGCCTTACAGCCTCGCTTCTGCTTCCTCTTACGACCTCGCCTACCCCTCCTTCCAGTAGCAGATCTTGCCGGCTGTTAATGTTGCTTGCCCAGCAAGATGTTATCCAGACGAGTATCCATACACAAAAATAACTGAAAAAAAAGCACTGAGCCGCTGCGTCTATGCGCGCCGTCATCTTGTTGTAGCATCAACTGTGCATATTTGCCCTTTGAGTTAAAGTTCATATTTTCCCTTAGATGCACTACAATTGTCTATTCAACATTTACATTGTAGAAGTAAATGGGGTTACTTTTGATTTCATGTAATATATAGAACAGGAATTATTTTGATCAGGTTGCCCTGCAATGATTATTATATATTTAATTAAATCATCTTGAGTAAACTATTCAAAGCCTGAGATTCTGCTGTATTTGCTATCTGAGTTGCTGTCAGGGGAAAGGTACATAATTCAAGACACAATGGAGGAAAAAATCAATCAATATTTCGTGACTGGGGAACTTTATATGCCAACCCCTAGCAACAGGCGAACTGAATGTCCTGTGTTAAGCTTGTCATGTTCAGGGGTTTGGAAGCACTGGTCTGTAGATCTATAGTCTAGCCACACAGCATGTGCATAGCGCTCTTGTTTCTTTTAAATGTATGATGCAATGACCAACACGCAAAGACTTCCCTAAGGGGGGCAATGATGGCAGTGAGGGGTGGATGGGGGTTATGGACAGGGCTGTACTGGGACAAAAATTGGGCCCTGGACTTAATTTGGACCGGGACACTACGCGTGCGCGCACACGCACAGACACTGTCTAGATGTCTGAATAATGCAAATACTTTTTTTTAAATAACTAAATGTTTTAATTTATGTGCTGTTTATTATTGTGATGGGAAAGATTAATGCTTAGGTTACACAATATTTGTTGTAACTATCTACAGTTTTCAATGTTTCTTCAATGTTTCTGATTATATTGTTTCTTTAATTTGACAAGTGAGCAGTAAAGAAAAAAGACGCATGCACCATTTGGAATAATCACAAATAGAACATTTTAGGAACTGGAAAAAGCTTGTTGTGGAACTGCTTCACTTAGGGGATCTTGAATAGGTTTTTAAGCTCATAATATTGTTTTTAAATAAATAGATTGTTGTCGTCATTATTATTTTATAATAATTTACACGTTGACCACTGATCTACAATAAAGTAAAACAGTGATTAAGATCATTGTGTGATTTATTCATTCTTTTTTAACACTTACAAAGGCTTTTAAATTCTTTAGAAATCAAATAGATTGCATATGCAAATGCAGAGTTCAAAGTTAAGGTTAAGATTTAAACAATACATAGGCTATATAAAAAAAGCTGTTGTTTTTTAATAAAACTCACATACAGTTTTATACGCGCCAAACAGAAACAAATAGAGCTTTGTGAAACAATGCAGAATGTGCATGTCAGTCTCACCTCAACAGTCAGACCCGTCCTGACATCTTAACTGGAGTCTTTTGCTGCTCTTCCAGCAAATCATTCATTGATTTTCACACACTTGGTGGCTACTGCTTCGAGTGCTTGTCGTTTTTTCTCTCTTAACTTCTTCACCCCTCCTTTACATTTATAGCAGATAGCCTGCATAACCCCAGAGGACCTTCCAATAAACAAACACACCTTGGGAGGGTATCCTCTAAAGCAGTGGTTTTCAATCCTGGTCCCGGGGACCCACTGCTCTGCACATTTTGTACGTCTCCCTTAACTTGTATACTTACTTCGGTTCATGGATCTCTCCCTTAACGATCTGATGATTTAAGTCAGGTGTGTTAAATAAGAGAGACATGAAAAATGTGCAGAGTAGTGGGTCACCAGGAACAAGTTTGAAAATGACTGCTCTAAAGCAGCTATAATAAACTGTCCAAAATGTATAAATATACAGTATCTCACAGAAGTGAGTACACTCCTCACATTTGAGTAAATATTTTATTATATCTTTTGATGTGACAACACTGAAGAAATGACACGTTGCTACAATGTAAAGTAGTGAGTGTACAGCTTGTGTAACAGTGTAAATTTGATGTCCCCTCAAAATAACTCAACACACAGCCAAGGTGAAAATGCCAACCCCTAAGTGAAAATGTCCAAATTGGGCCCAAATTGTCAATATTTTGTGTGGCCACCATTATTTTCCAGCACTGCCTTAACCCTCTTGGGCATGGAGTTCACCAGAGCTTCACAGGTTGCCACTAAAGTCCTCATCCATTCCTCCATGACGACATCACAGAGCTGGTGGATGTTAGAGACCTTGCGCTCCTCCACCTTTCGTTTGAGGATGCCCCATAGAAATGATCCTGAATGAGGTGATCAATTAATGGTCATTGTTTTGCATACAATTATTTATTCATTTATGATTCAACAAATGTTGAAATGTTGGTTTGCGAGAACTAAACCACCCACAGCATTACTTTGTCTTCCCATTACTGCCATTTGCTCTTAAGGTTCATTGCTATTCCTGTAGTAATTGCACTGTGCCAATTTGCAGGATGGCTGCAGGTGCAAGGGTTTGATAATGAAGCACTCTGCTGTGTGGGCGGCAGCTGTGCTTGACTCTAGAGAGTAGAAAGCCATCCCCTAAACACATACACCTTCAATTGACTCAGCACTTTGAGGAACTTGTGCAGTCAGACTGTAGTCACTTTTTCCAGCTGGCCACTTCCTCTCCTTAAAAACTATATTACAGGTGGGCTCTATTTCAATTAGTCTCTCTCCTACATTAATAAGAGCAGATGACCTTTGCTTGCTTTGGTTCAGTCTGGACCTAGCTACAGGGACCAGGTGTTGATCCAACCATAAACAGGTCTCTCTCCGATGTCAACATTTTCTACTCAAGCAAAACACATTTAGTGGTTTAACAAACAGAATGTTTAACATGATTTACATTGCTCTTCTAAATTAGAATATAACACATACCCTCTATAGACCATTTCATCGGACGAGCCTGACCCCCAGCTAACTTCCAGTTTATGTTTGGCTAGTATCTATTAATTTAACTATTTATACTTTATTTAATTTATGTTAATATTAATTTGTATTATTATTTTACTGTATAATAATTGTATTAAATAAATTATTTGTTTCCCCTAGGTGGTAGTCTCGCGTAGCCAGACCTTTATACTGAAGGTCTGGAACTTATCGCCACTTTCTTTGGCAAGGTCTGTCCAAGAGGCCATATGACTGACAGGTAAAGCAACCAATCACGTTTCGTTTTGTCAGGTTTACAGGAGTGGAAATGTCCCCGCAGTAATATACCTCTGTAAATTCACAAACGTGTCAAAAGTTAACAGCAACCATATGATTATAAGTTTAATGCGTGAACCTCACATATTTTTAAGAATTAAGCATTTAGTCAATCGTGATGAATTCTTATAGCAACCGCTGTAAACACGACAGCTTACTTCTTAGATCAGACGGCTTCGTGCTGTTTCCAGGCGGACCGTTAAAGAACGCGACACACACATCTCCAGGAAATCCTGTGATATTCAACCAATCAGATGACGACTTTGAACGTGCTAAAGTGTTTCCATAAAAAATGTGTGCCTTATGCATCAGACATTCAGCCAACGGTCCTTGGGCATGACGTCTGAGGCTGAGACTACCTAGTGGCAAAACACACAGCAAAATGGCTGAGGTGAATAGGAGAAACAAAGAAACAGGGACTAAAATACACAATTATTTGCTGAAGTTACAAGCAGCTGGACTTGACGGTGATCCTTACGGCTTCACTTCACTACGACTTACAAAAAATCAGGTGTTCATGGACACTGAAATGTTGCACGGAATTGCGTTTCCTGATATTGTAAGCAGTCATATTGCTGAGTGTTTTACCACCAACGGGGGCGCGCTCCGGCATGCTCACGTGGTGTTCACGTGATAAAGTGACGACACGTCCATACCCTCTATAGAGGGTATGCATTGACGGCACTTTCCCATGTGAACACGCCTCCCTTGAGCTCCAGGACACGTTCCCCAGAGTGGTAGAACACGCAGCAAAATGGCGCCCACCAAGTTATGCCGCCATTAGAGGAATCAAGTAAATTCCCCATAGAGTTCAGAAGGTCCTGCCAGACACCAGCTAATAAAAAAAAAATATATAGCTACCGAACAGCCAATCAGAAAAAAGCATTGCTGTATCCGGAAAGATTTTGATATTCCCGCAACAACAACGTTTACATTCTGATTCCAACGACACATTCTGTGATTCACGGGCTCACTCGACACGACATTGATTCAGATGCTCGCTGAAGTAGCAACAGACGAGGACAGCTGTCACATTGATCCACATCTTACGGAACTGGCTACAGGGAATATATGTGTCCAGGCAGCTGGTTGGTTAGCTAACAGTTTGACCAGTATGTGAGTATGTGAACTAGCCTAGCTAGACGGTTGAATACCTGCTAATTTCAGCAGCTATTCTGACACTTGTTAAGTATTAGTTCTGATTCACGAGGAAAGAAAAAGGAAAGACATCTTTGAAATAGACAAATGCAATAATTAATACTATGCATTGTCTGGATAAAATATAATGAAATAGCCTAGGCATAGTATTAATTATAGCATTTGTCTATTTCAAAGATGTCAGGGAAAAGGCAAAAGAGCATTCTTTCATGCTTCGCTCCATAAAAAGGTGGCCAGGTCAGAGAAGGAGACTGTGGAGAAAACAGTAGTGGAGGCAGTAGATGAGGCAGTGGAGGACACTGTGGAGGAGACAGCTAGGGTGTCAGTAGAGGATGAGTCCATGGAAGAGACTGTGGAGGACACCATAGAGGAGACAGAGGAGAACCCACTGAAAACAGGGAAAAAAAGAGGATTAAGTAGAGCAGCCACCTATAGGTTTTTCTTTAAGAAGGAGTGGTCAACCCGATGGCCATTCATCGCAATGGGAACCACCAGCTTCTTCTACTGGAGCTCAGTCTGCAGACAAGAGAACTCCTAAACAAAACCAAAAACCAGAAACAGCTTGGCACTAGATGGAACTCTGTCATCCATCATGACAGTGAAAATGACTGGCCTGGAACCACAGTGTTTCAAATGGGAGCCACTAAACCCCTGTGCGGAAGGCCTCAAAACCTGTTTCCAACACCTACAATAAACAACACTAACCATTATATCTCTCACACACACACAAACCTGCACTAAGAAATGCAATTTTAAATAAATATTTTGTTATTTGTACGAATTTATGCATCACAAGTGCTTCTGAAAGTGATCGCTGGCTGTGATGTCTCTGTGGCTTTTAAACATGGGATTTAATTCATTTTGGCTATATCTAAAGGGCAATCTTTGGTCTTATAAATCTATAATTTGCCCCAGGGCAAATCGTTTTGACTGAGGGCAAAGCTAAGTTTCATAACTTTTATCTGTTCTTTAACTTTAGTCTGAAGGAGCGGAGGGAGAAATAGTCACCAATACTACCACAATTGAATTAATCCTTCTTCTGAATATATATATATTTAGATGAATATTAAGGAGAACATATATTTGTGTGTACATTTGTGAGAGTGTAAACTGTTGAATGTCTCATAATCACTTGACTTTCTCATACGCGTTTTCATCATGAACACATTCAGTATTTTGATTACTGTCTTTTTTGTCACAATATCTTCATACAATTGTTCAGAAATGGTCGTTTTGTGAGACCACTGTTCAGTAACTGTACAGTACAATCACAAACGCGATACATCCACGTGAAATACACCTCTGTACTGTGCAAAACAACACACGTAACTAGCGATGCTGGCTCCGCCTTCACGCAATGACGCTGTTCCGGTGTGGGGGCGTGGTCAGCTCGAAATGCATTTTCAAGTCCACATTGAATTTTGCAACACTCAACGCGCTGTGTGTAAATGAAAATGCAATCCCAAATGTTCAACCTGTTAATGTTAATGCATTTATGGAAAATTACATTAGAATTTTCTTTTTGCAACAGTTTTGCTTGACTATCTTAAACATATATAATCAATCCCGGGAATGCATTTTCATTTTAATTTTGCAACTTAAAGAGCGTTAACAATATCCATTTAAATAACATTAAAACTAGTGTAGGAACTGACAAATGTAATTGATATAATTTAATTTTTATTTTCATTTTGCACTTAATGTTGCATATACGTTATTTGAAATGTATATTTAGATACACAATTGCATTGACAATTTACATAGGGCCTACTGCATTGCCATTTTGTATATTACATTGCAAATTGAATTTTGCAACACATATGCTTCCATAAAACATGACCACTTGTGGCTGCAATGGAAAACGCGCCATTTTTGTGTGTGTCTCTTTAAATGCAAATGTGCTTCTGCTCCCCAGAGCGTCACTTGAGGTCGGGGAGTGAGGATTACACACTGCACAGGACTTAACTAGCTGGCCTCCATTAAATTTGGATGATATCAAGACAAGCAATATAGCGGTAAAGCTATAAAGCTCAATTACGTCTCTAATGCCCTTTCCAACCAAAACCATACACTAACTGCAATAAAAATCACCCTAATGCCTTGTTAGACACAACAGCTGTCTTCGGACCAATGTAAAGTCTCAGGATAAGCCGCGAACATGTAAACAACACCCGCTAACATGCTAAACACACTATTTAAGAAAGGCAATTTAAAAATGATGTGTAATACGTACTACTTCCGGCGATGAAGCTTGATCGTGAATAGCTGGTACTGATCCACTCTTGAGAATATTTTTTTTGTGAAACCCATGCTATACTGACCCGCTGTTGACTCGCCACGACCCCGGGAGATGGAGATACTTTCGGCGGAAGGTACTGGCCGGGGCCTGGTCTTCCAGGCGCTGGGCGACCCATTCCCAGAGCTTCGGTCTCTCTCTGCGTTTTCTCTGTTCAGTGAGCGGCAGAAGCAGCACATTACAGGGCCTGAAATTAACACCCGACCACGCGCCAAATGCGGGTGAATTTTGCAATTGGCGGGTAAAACTGTCAATCTACCTGCCACATTGGCGGGTAGCCAATGAGAATTGAGTGATTCATTAGTTGTTGTTTTTTTGCGTCTGTTTTTTTTTTTTAAATCCGCCATTTCGTTGGATTTTAGCTCAAAATGTGGCGGCACATTACTGGGGTAAAGAGGCCAGCTGAAACGAACAACCAACAAAAAGATGAGGATGAGTCAAAGAAAAGTAAACGACGACGTTTTAATACGAAGTGGACACACGGCAAGGTTCGTGAGTGGCTGATTTATGACCGCAGTACAGACGAAATGTACTGCAGTGACTGCCGTATGTATGGCTCAGAGAAAGCGAAGTCAAATCCTTTTGTAATCGGGACTAAACTCTTAAAATTAGAAGCAATTAAGGACCACGAGTCATCAAAAAGCCACCAACAAACAATAAGTTGCAAAATATCAAAGACTGCGCTTCCGAAGGAGACCGGTGCGGTCAAGGCACTGACGTCCATGAAAGCAGCGCAGTTTGAGAAGATGCGACTCCTGTTTCGGAACGTTCACGCGATCGGCAAGAAGATGAGGCCCTTCTCTGACTACGTTTGGATGTGCGAGTAAGTATTAAACTGTTGGTGAGATGAGATAAAGCAAAGCTGACGTTGGTTGCGGGGAGGAGTTTCCTCATCTCAGCTCGTAGACGACTGTGACACAGCAAATCAATGAATAAAAAGATTAAAAAATATATAGTCTAAGAGTTATTATTACTTATAATGATTTCGTTAATAACTTGACAGCACTTAAATGTGTATTCTTACAAGTTAAAGAATAATGTTTGTGTGATTTCTATTTTTCACCTTTATGAGGCAAAAAAACAAAAAAACTGGCTGGTAAAAAGTTACTGTGGCAGGTGGATTTTTAAATCCACCTGCCACAGTGGCTGGTGGTCAAAAAAGTTAACTTCAGGCCCTGAGCACATATATGACCAAACCACAGCTTGTCAGTTTAAAACACCTTTTACCGACACCTGTCATTGTTACTGATTGGACATATAAACATAAACATTTGCTAGTAATTAGATTACTTTTTTATGTCCGACAACAGAAACATTGAATATATAAATGAAAATAAAAGATAGCGCAACCTCTCCTCAGCTGTCTGTAACAGAAAAAATTCAAAAGCACATTACATTTACATTTACATTTAGTCATTTGGCAGACGCTTTTATCCAAAGCGACTTACAGATGGGGTAAACAATTGAAGCAATTCGGACAACGCAAGTATAAGAAAAAGCAAAAGTGCAATCAATAAAACTGGCTTCATAGAGCCTACCACAGTATACAGTGCTAAGTTATGTTAGAGGTGTTTTTTTTTTTTAGTAGAAAAGAGATAGAAGTCAGGACTAATCGGTAGGGTGTTGACGGAAGAGATGTGTTTTCAGACGATTCTTAAAGATGGCTACAGAATCTGCAGATCTTGTTGCTGCGGTCAGATCGTTCCACAAAAGTGGTACCGATCCAGAGAAGTGAGATCGATTTTTTACCTTTTTGGGATGGCACCACAAGACGTCGTTCGTTTGCAGAGCGCAGAGATCTGGTGGGTACATACGTCTGCATTAGCGAAAGAAGATAAGGGGGAGCCAAACCAGTGGTGGACTTGTAGGCCAGGAGGAGGGATTTGAATTTGATGCGAGCCGCAATAGGGAGCCAATGTAACTTTAAGAAGAGAGGAGTGACGTGTGCTCTCTTCGGTTCATTGAAGACCACTCTTGCCGCTGCATTCTGGATCATCTGTAGAGGTTTGGTTGTGCAAGCAGGGAGTCCAGCCATTAGCGCATTGCAGTAGTCCAGTCTGGACAGAACAAGGGCCTGGACTAGGACTTGCGTAGCATGCTCTGATAGGAAGGGTCAAATTTTTAGAATATTGTAGAGGATGAATCTACAGGACCTTGCGGTGCTGGCAACCTGATCTGTGAAGTTAAGCTGATCATCGATCACCACTCCCAGGTTTCTGGCCTTTCTGGAGGGTGTGATGGTTGATGAGCCCAGTTGAATAGAGAAGTTGTGATGAGTCTTTGTGTCAGCCGGGATTACAAGCAGTTCTTTTTGCAAGGTTCAGCTGCAGGTGATGGTCCTTCATCCAGAGCGAGATGTCGGCTAGGCATGCTGAAATGCGTGCAGAAACTGTCGGATCGTCTGGCTGAAAAGACAGGTGGAATTGTGTATCATCCGCATAGCAGTGGTAGGAAAAGCCATGTTTCCGAATGACAGAGCCTAGGGATGTCATGTATACAGAAAATAGCAACGGACCAAGCACTGAGCCCTGAGGCACCCCTGTGTCAAGATGTTGGGACTCGGAGACCTCACCTCTCCACGATACTCTAAATGACCTACCTGAGAGGTAAGACCTGAACCATTCTAGGACCACTCCAGAGACACCCATAGCCTTGAGGGTCGACAGGAGGATGTGATGGTTGACAGTGTCAAAGGCAGCAGATAGATCCAGCAGGATAAGAACTGATGAATTTGAGGTAGCTCTTTCCAGTCTCAGTGCTTCAATGACAGAGAGCAGCGCTGTCTCAGTGGAATGACCGCTCTTGAAACCAGACTGGTTGCTGTCCAGGAGGTTGTTCTGGGTGAGATAGGATGAGAGCTGGTTACATACAACACGTTCAAGAGTTTTTGCAATGAATGGGAGGAGAGATACCGGTCTGTAGTTTTCTACAAAACAGTGCAGGATTAAGAGTGGGTTTCTTCAGTAGTGGTGTAATACGCGCCTCTTTGAAGAGTGTGGGAAATGTACCAGTGGTAAGAGACCAAGTTGATAATGTGGGTCAGAGTGGGAACAACCGATGGAGAGATGGCCTGGAGGAGATGAGTGGGGATGGGATCGAGTGGGCAGGTAGTCGGGTGGTTAGAAGAAATGACCTTGGAAACGTCGTCTTCAGAAAGTAGAGAGAAAGAGGGGACCGAGCATGTGTCTAGGGGTCGGGCGTGATCAAGAGGCAGTGGCGCAGAGAATTGACTGTTGATGGTGGTCGTTTTCTTAACAAAGAAAGCTGCAAAATCATCAGCTGTTAGTTCAGATGGAGGTGAGGGGGGCAGGTGGGCAAAGAAGAGCAGAGAAGGTTTTAAAAAGAGTACGAGGGTCAGGAGAGTTGTTGATTTTAGCGTGGTAGTACAGGGTTTTCGCAGAGGAGACATCAGCAGAGAAAGAAGAAAGGAGAGACTGATAGAGCAAGAGGTCAGTAGGTTCATTAGATTTGCGCCACTTTCTCTCAGCAGATTTGAGCGTAGCACGATGCTCGCGGAGAACATCAGATAACCAGGGGGCAGAAGGGGATGCACGAGATGGCCTGGATGTAAGAGGGCATAAGCTGTCTAGGCAGGAGGTTAGTGTGGAGCAAAGAGTGTATGTGGCGCTGTTGGCATCCAATAGAGAGAGCTGGTCAGAGGGAGAGAGCGTGGCAGAGACCGCAGAGGATAAGCGGGAGGGAGAGAGTGATCGTAGGTTGCGCCGGAATGTGACCAGTGGGGAAGGATGTTTAGTGTCTGGAGAGGTTAGGTCGAGATCAAGAGTGATTAGGAAATGATCCGAAATGTGCAGCGGGGTAACCTGGGGGTTATGAGTGGAGCAGTAGCGTGTGTAGATAAGATCAAGAAAAGCATCAACCCTACTGCAAGAGGAGTAAGAAGCATAAAGAAATATCAGAAAATCAGATAAAATAATGTAATAAATTTGCTTTGATCACGGCCACTATATATTGTGGAAGACAAAGGGTTTCTGGGACTCATGTCACAGGCTGCTATGTTTTATGTAAATATGTTACTTGCCAATATTCAATTGTCAGTTCATGAGACTTTCTCTTCTCTTAATTTGAATACCTGATATAAATTGTTGTTAAATATAGTTTAATAAATAATGCTACTGAGAAAGCATTAAAAATAACTCCTGTAAGCGGTGATCGGTATCGGCCCAAAAATCCTGATCGGAGCACCCCTATTTATATGCAAGTTATTTCATGTCTGACATTGAGATCTCTGGCAAAATTTAAATGCTAAATTAAGATGGATTCATGGCCCTGTGAGCTGCATTTAACAGTCTCTTAGATTTACATTTAAGAATTTGACATGAAAATGATGTTATGTTAGGTATTACGTTTACATTTGTGCATTTGGCAGACGGTATAAAGTAAAGGTATAAAGTAATTAAAATGACATGTATAACAGGGGGGTGCCCTATTTGCCCTGCACAACCTCAGTTAACTAGCAAAACTATGGACCCATTATTCTGAAACTATTTAAGCCATAATAAGACGTTTCATCTCATTATTATGAATATAATTTTAAAGTGCATTTCAAACTCATAGATCTGTCATATGATTTACTGATGGAATTGCAATAGAATCGTCTCAGTTAAGACTATAACCTCCGTTCCCTGATGGAGGGAACGAGACGTTGTGTTGAGAGACAGACTGGAGTTTGATCTTGAGAACCTATCATCTCCGAGAGGAAATTTAAAACGGCAATGGGCTTGGCGAATGACACGCGCACGCCAGTCTCCGCCCCGTACATACGGGTATAAAAGGAAGATTGCGGCGGTCATTCATTCAACCTTTTGGGCTGAGGAACCTGAGAGGTATCTCCCGGTCGCTGCAGCGGATCGGCGAAGCGTTTGTGGCATGAAGACACAACGTCTCGTTCCCTCCATCAGGGAACAGAGGTAACAGTCGTAACCAAGATGTTCCCCTTCAGTCGGTCTCTCGACGTTGTATTGAGAACAATGAAAATTGTAAAAAGCGCTATATAAATAAAGTTGAGTTGAGTTGTCCTCCAACACAGACAAAGAGCTGCTCAGAGCTTTTAAGGGCAATATGCGCAATGTGCGTACTGGACATAGCACGTTGAAGGTTGGAGGACCTGTGCAAGGCTCACTGGGGGAAGGGGTACTTCCGCTTGTCCCGCGGTCAGCTGTGCGCTAAGGTATCCGAGCCGAGGGGACCCTCGGTCAGGGAGTACCAAAGCGGGCAATGAGTGGAGTCCGATAGGCAACAGGTCCACCTGTGCCTGACCGAACCGCTCCCATATGAGCCGTACTGCGCGGGGATGGAGTCGCCACTCTCCGCGGGGCGTTCCCTGACGAGGCAGTTGATGTGCCATCGCAGTTGGGAACCCGTCCTTTGTCCCCCTACTGTGTGCCCGTAGCACACTGCACCCACCCCCGCAGGGTGGTGTCTGTCGTTACCACGACGTGCCTCGAAACCTGCCCGAGCAGGACCCACGCTCGGAGAAGGGTCAGACTTGACCAGGGTATGAGGGTGCATAGACACTGAGGCATAACCGTAATCCGCCTGGTGCCGGTGTGCCACGCCATCCAAGGAACCCGACTCTGAAGCCAGTGCTGAAGCGGTCACATGTGCATCAACCAGGGAGGGATTACACCTGTCGAGGACGCCATGTGCCTCAGGAGCCTCTGAAAGTGTTTCAGCGGGGCCACTGGAGCCGTCTGGTCAGTTTCAGACAGTTCAGCACCGACTGCGCACGCTCGTAGGTGAGACGTGCTCACATACGGACAGAGTCTAGTTCCATACCGAGAAAAGAGGCGCTCTCGCTGGGGAGAGCTTGCTCTTTTCCCAGTTGACCCGTAGGCCCAGACGGTCTAGGTGCCGAAGCACGAGGTCCCTGTGCGTACACAACACATCTGGCGAGTGTGCAAAGATAGCCAGTCGTCGAGATAGTAGAGTATCCGCACGCCTCGCTCTCTGAGGGGAGTTAAGGCGGCCTCCACGAGTTTGGTAAAAAACCTGTGGAGACAGAGCCAGACCGAAGGGCAGGACCTTGTACTGATACGCTCTACCCTCAAACGTGAACCGCAGGAATGGTCGGTGTCGAGGGAGGATGGAGACGTAAGAATATGAGTCGTACGGGTCGATTGCCACGAACCGATCTTGGTGACGAACTGAGCCCAAGATGCACTTCTGTATCAGCATCCTGAACAGCAGCTTGTGAAGGTGCTTGTTCAGGAGGCGCAGATCCAGAATGGGGGCGCAGCCCCCCCTTTAAGGCACTATGAAGTCGGGGCTGTAAAACCGGGAAGACATCTCGGTTAGAGGGACAGGTTCGATCGCACCTTTCGCCAGAAGGACGGCAACCTCGGCCTGAAGCACGGGAGCATTCTCCCCTCGCACCGAGGTGTGGAGAATGCCCCGAACTTGGGGGGGTGCCTGGTGAAACTGGATCGCATAACCGAGACGGATTGTCCTCTCTAGCTAGCATAACGGGCTGGTGCACTCTCAAGCGCCCAAGAACCCTGCGGAACTTACCTGCTTGGTGTTACCGCCGGCCAATGCAACGTCACGTGGAGATTGAAGAAGGCAGCGAGAAATTGTAAACCGGCGCACCGTCTTATCGACAGTGCTGCCGGGAAGCCCAAAGAGAGAGAAGCTCTTTTAAGAGACAGTGGGCGCCCAGCCCTACAGAGGGCCCGGCTCGGCCTTTGACCCGCCGGCTATGATTTGGCCGGGGGGATGTCACCCATTGTACTCTCCATCCCCATGGCTCATCCTGTCAGGGGCGCTCTGCTTGATGCGGGTCCCCAACGGGGTAGAAGCCCCTTCCCGCGGGGCTTTGCATCTCTGACGGGCCGTCCCTGGAGGGCCCAGTATCAGAGGGGCCACCGTGGGGGGCGGGTCTGCTGGAGGGCAGGCTGTGCTAGGGACCTCAGCGACCGATAGGTGGCCGGGTCACGGCGGAGCAGTCTGCTTCTTCACCAAGGAGAATCTCAGTGGTGTCACCACACAGCCCTAGCATTTAACACATCGGCATAGCATTTTGGGTCTGATTGACCAAGTGGCAGCATCCGCGGTGCACCACGGCTGCTCATCCACCTGGGGGGCTCGACATATCCCTTAGCTGCTTCACCATCCAGGGAAGTAACAGCTCCCTGAGCCCTTCAGACAGGAACATGCCCCGAACAGCATATTCCACGTCCAGGGCTGCCGGGAGAAGCACGGCCATCGTCTCTGTTGGGCTCGACCGCCCGGGGGCGGGAGCTCCAAGGGGTTTCACATCTGACGTCAGGAGGTAGCTGTCCGATGTTATGACAGAAAGTTCGTCCCATCACGTTGTCGAGTCTGCCCGCTATGGGATGGTACACCACCGCCCATCGGGGACGAGCCAGGTGAGCGTGCCGGGGAATGGATGATCCACGAGCAGAAGCTGGCGGAGTGACATCCACGGGAATCCCCGATCACCCCCGCCGCTCGCTGAAGTGGTCGACCTCGCCAAAGGGGCAGTCGCGCTCAGGAAGCAGACGGGGTTGCGGCTACATTCCGGAGAACGTAGCCGACTGTGACCGCAATACCTAAATCGACAAGCCGTGCCACTGTATGCTGGTACCCCAGCGTGCAGTAGAGGTGTCGTGCTCGTCAGACTCGCGGATGAGTCTGTCACACCCAAGAACACAGCTGCAAAAACCTGCCCAAGGACAGTGCAAACTGTGAGAGGAAATTGCTCTTTTAGAAATATTTGCAGCTCGCTGCCGAGATCCCCAGGGAAAGTCCGCCACCGAGAGGGGAAAGTCCGCCACCGAGAGGGGAAAGAGAGGGGAAAGTCCGCCACCACGAGGGGAAAGCTCGCCACCGGGAGGGAGAAATCTGCTGCTTCGCGTCGTAACTCCGGCAGTCTAGAAGAATCTCGAAGAGATGCAGACTGAAGGGGAAACTAATATTTTTTTAACACTTTTACAACGTTGCATTTGTTAACATAAATTAAGCATTACATTACATGTCTACATTTGTTAATCTTCATTTTCACTATTTACTTATATTTTTTAATACATTGAACATGCACCACAAACTAAAATGAACAATTGTATTTGGAATTAACTAACAATAAACAAGATTAATAAATGCTGACAACTGTGTGGCTTATTGTTGGTTTCATGTTAATGAAAAACTATATTAATCCCCTTGAAATTGTAATGTTGATTATTAATGATGACTGGATTTTACATTTAAGTATGTTTGAAACTTCCTACATGCTATAAACGTTAAGAAACGGTCTATAAAGCTAAAATTAATGTTATACATTATTTTGGAATATGTACATATTTGCTTTTTCTCATATAAACATAGTTGACATATTAAGATGTATTGAAATGCTGTGTTCATGTTACATACTAGTTGAACGTGAGTTTATACTGAAGCTAAGCTTTGGGAAGAATTTCATGAGTCTTGGCAAAAAATTATACACAACGCATGCATAAAGCTTAATGAGTTATAAATATAAAGAAAGTAGTCAATGTATGCATTATTTTCATGTATTGTTAATGTTCATGTTCCTTTTGAATGCATTCTTCTGTATGTTTGAATAAAACCAATATTGCCTGTTATGTTTAATCTAACCTGAGGGTGCATTAAAAGCAAGTGTTGTACCAATATAACCCGCAAACCTCACACTTAAGCCCTACTTCAAATACAAAATGCACGGCGTTTCAGATAAATATAGCTGTAAATCGTAATTGTCCTGACAGTATTGACCTGACAGTATTTTGATTCTAATGCGGCTAAATTAGCCGCATCAAATCAATAATTTGATTTTAGCTCTGAACACTGTACTGTAATAAATGCATGTTCAAATACAAGTGGGCTTTGAATATTTTTAAATTCATGAACTTTAGGAGGAATGTCTGATCAATAGTTTACCTTAACACTGCCTTTGGGTTGCTCACTGAAGGATTCGTAAGACACTATTCTTTCTGTAAAAAACATTTCAACATAAAAAACACAATTCTTATCTTATACAGTATATCTTTGTAAATCTCTACAATCCACAGCCTGTAGCGTCTGTCACTAGACACATAACTCTCTGGCGTAAAACCCAGCATGGGTCAAAAACAACCTGCATTTTTTAGTGTAGTTGGCCTCCCTTACACTAAACTAACTAACCCTCACTCCTATCTGGGTCACTGAAACTGGTCCTACCCAAACCCACTCAGAGCGAGCCTAAAACCAGCGATCTGTCCGGCATTTAAGGCGGGCGCTCTAATAAGAAGGCTAAAGGTCACAGCCTCTAGGACCTGTCGCTTGAGGTCAGGAAGTAAGTTTTACCGCAGAGCTTTGGCACACTAGCTGGTCTCTATGGTGTAATTAGGAGGCCTTTTCAAGAACATAGTTATAAATGTATTCACTTATTTTTCATTTCATTCTGCTCCTTTCAGTCTTATGTTTTAATCATTTTTAGTCATTGATTTATTTATATACTGTAAGTTATTTTTTAAATCTAGTTCAGCGAAACCCTACGTTTAAGGCTCGTTATCTCTGGACAAGTCTGAACACTTGTATGTAGGGAAATCTGCAGTTGTGCTCTATATTTGTTCATAATGGACGCTGCTCTAGCTCCAGGCATGCTGGGGGACTGCAACCATGCAGATTACAAGCGTTAAGCTTCTAAATTGTCATATGGCAGGCTAATTGGCTTCAGCCATGTCAGACAACATGTGTGCTCTGCTTAAACCTCTCGTCAGACCTTTCTCTATGGCATGTAACCACTAATCATTTGTTCTATTGCAGAAAGCGCCTTTTGCTGTTAGACGCGCCTCTTTTGAATTATTTTCAGTTGGCAGGGAGCGTTTTGCGTGCTGCTTATGCACACCGGGCGTATGGAACGCGAACGGGGACAATACTCTTAACACGAAACGCGTGAAATTTGTACGCCTAAATACGAATGTTGAGTTCGTGTGATTGCGTCAGACCGTACACCAGCCAATAGCGTTGCTCTGTTTAAGATTATATTTGCATTTGTGATGCGATGGCACGTTGCTATATACGTATATAAACATCAGACAACCATTTTTTGCGTGAGAGATGATGCGCTGTTAGGTAATCAAATACCTATGCAAACGTCACACGTAACATTTGTTCGCGAATGAGATCGTAATTGTGCGTTGGCATGTACGTAGGCAAACGTAGAAGTTCTGAGTGATACATTGGTTGTGATGTCAGTCCTATGTCATGGGTTGTCATCTCATCTTTCGTCCCAGAATCCCCGTTTTAATATAAACAAAGTGATTAAGATTGGGCGCGAAATATTAATTACATTAAAGGCCCAGAAAACAAACCTCTCAATGGTGTCGCCTTGCGAAAAGTTGTTATCCTCGTCTGTGTTATTATGTGTTAATGCATTAAATATCGTATTTAATGCTTCAAGTCTTCTCCTCATCGACATTATTGGTCCACTATCGCTGTGGATGATGATACCTCAGTTTATGAGTGCAGTTACTGTACCTGTCGTTATATCTAGCCACGCCTAGTGGCTGTATTGTGAACTACACAACCCAGTCTTCATAAGCAGACAGCAAAATCACAAGTGTTGAAATATTTTTGTAAAATGAAGAAACAGTCAGTCATATTTATTTATAGAGCACATTTAAAAACAACAGCTGTTGGCCAAAGTGCTGTACAAAATGTAACCATATAACAAAATACAAAAAGTAAACAAAGCACACAGTGACAGAAGTAAGCACAGTGGCATGACTGTAGTGTGATAGTACACTACAGTTATGCCACTGTGCTTACTTATGACCATATGCAACCGTAGATAAATAAGTTTTAAGAAGAGACTTAAAAACAGCGTATGTTGGTGAAGTTCTTATAAAAGGTGGCAAATTGTTCCATAGCTGTGAGCAGCCACTGAAAAGGCACGATCTCCTTTTCGATTTCAAGCCTGTCCTTGGAACAGTCAACTGAAGGCTACTATAGTTGACGTAAGTTCCCGAGGCATTACAGTGGAACGGAATCAGATCTCAGATATATGATGGAGCCATTCCATCCAAACCCTTATAAACAAACAACAATGTTTTAAAATGGATACGATGTTTAACTGGGAACCAGTGGAGAGAGATCAACATTGGTGAAATATGTTCCCTTTTACTTGTTCCAGTTAACAGTAGAGCGGCAGCATTTTCAACAAGTTGAAGACTAGACAATAGAGACTGTGAAAAACCCTAGTACAAAACAATACAATAATCTGGAAGAGATAAAAGCATGTATTACACACATGTTAAGGATGACTTCATCTTTGCAATATTCTTTAGCTGACAGGGCAATAATAACAAATAATGCAAGACTGATAACTTAATTATTAAGTATACGGCATCATTTATTGCCTTATGTTCTTTTAACTTCATCTGAAGCTTTGAAATTTGCCCTGCACATTACATATAGACAGGCCTATGAAGAGATATACAGTATGGTGGTCAAAAGTCATACAGCTGATTCTTAATACAGTACAGTGTGACCTGGAAAAACAATGACAGTGTGTGTGGTTTTGTGATAGTTGTTTAAGGGTTTAAATTTGTCCTGTTCCATTAAACTGTGCCCTGGTCTTTGATTTTTCAGCACTTTCTGCATGTTTGACCAATGTCCAGCTGTGACTATACAATGTTAGATTCATCTTTACAGACTGACAGCAAGCACTCATATCTTCAGAGGATTTCTCTGAAGATCAGTGTACAAGTTAAATGGCTCATAAACAAAAAACTCTTAGACAACAATCAGACAACACAAAAACTATAATTGATTGTCCAGGTACATCAAACAGTATTATAAGAATAAGCAATATGTGTAAACTTTTGAACGGGGTGATTTTTTATATATTCAGTTATTATTCAGTTTTGTGGAATATATGTGAAATAATTTGTTCAGGGCAGTACTAAAATAAAAACAAATCTTTAAAATTACACTTATCTGAATAAATTTAATTTCAAAAGTTTTTAGGAATTTGCAAGGTGTATGTAAACTTTCGACCCCTGTGTATATTCCATATGATATCATAAAAGAAATGATGACAATGAAAACCACACTCTCTTTTATTTATTCCTATTTTTTAATATCAGAATCAGAAAGAGCTTTATTGCCGAGTATGTATGTTTGCACATACAAGGAATTTGTTTTGGTGACAGGAGCATCCAGTACACAGAAACAGCAACAACAGTACACAGAGACCATAACACAATAGAATACAGTACACACAGATGATTTAAATAAGGGCCTATGGGTATAAAAATAAGAAATACAATATAATAACCATAAGATATAGATGAAGAGAGTAAAGCTATGTGTGTCATGAACGTGGGTGGTGAGGGACAGAGGACCCAAGTGCAGACAGGGAGGTAAGGGGTTAACACGACTTTAATAAATAATAAAATACAAAACAAACACCCACGAGGGGGTAACATAACAGCAGGGACATGGACTAACTAGACTAGACTAGACTAGACTAAACTAAGAACAAGACTTGACATTTAAACTACAATAAACTACACTACACAAGACAAGACACAGCAACTCACCACAATGACACAAACAATGAACCAGCACAAGACAAGAGACACAAGGTCAATATAAAGGGAACCAAATCAAGAGGGGACAGGTGCAGGGAATAAACCAATTAACACTAACTAGGAAACAGGAGGGCAGGAACAATGACAAGACCGGAGAGAGAGTATGGCAACCAATAGGTGCCAAAATAGTCTCTCTCCAACATAAAACAAGGGATCCTATCTGATTCCGCCTCAAGACCAAGAAATACCTGACATGGTGAGGCGGAACCATGACAGAACCCCCGCCTTAAGGAGCAGCAACCTGATGCTCCTCAAGGCACAAACAAGACAGACTGTGACAAGGCAAAACCAAACAGGGCAACATGATAAAAATAATAATAAAAAACATTGGGGGGGAAGCACAAGAGTCCAAAGGGAAAGGAACACAAGAGTCCAATGGGGAGGGAGCACAAGAGTCCAAGGGGAAAGACTGGAATGGCCGGCTGCACCGGACTGGAATGGCCGGCTGCACCGGACTGGAATGGCCGGCTGGCACACGGACAGGATTGCCGGCTGGCACACGGACAGGAGGACAGGATTGCCGGCTGGCACACGGACAGGATTGCCGGCAGACAACCGGATAGGCCGGACTGGGTGTCGACAAGACAGGGTAGGTTGTCGGTGGCTGTGCAGCGCTCGCAGCTGGCAGCTTTCTCCGACGGCTGGGCAGCGCTCTCTGGCAGCTGGGCAGCAAACAAATACAGGGACAAACAAGTGACAGGGTGTCGACTGGTCCGGCCTGGGTACTGGTTGGGATGCCGGCAGGGATCTGTGGCGAGAACAGGACGCCAGCGGTCTCGACCCAGAAGGGGAACCCGAAGACCTCAACCCTGGAAGGGAGCCCGGCGGCCTCGACCTCGGACGGGAACACGGCAGTCTCGACCCTGGAAGGGAGTCAATCGGCCCCGACCCTAAAGGGAGCCCGGCAGCCTCGACCCTGGAAGGGAGCCCGTCGGCTTCGACCCTGGAAGGGAGTCCGGCGGCGTTGACCCCTCCCGCAACGATCCCTGTCTGCTGAGTCCATTCTTGGCTGGTTCATTCTGTCATGAACGTGGGTGGTGAGGGACAGAGGACCCAAGTGCAGACAGGGAGGTAAGGGGTTAACACGACTTTAATAAATAATAAAATACAAAACAAACACCCACGAGGGGTTAACATAACAAAACATAACAGCAGGGACATGGACTAACTAGACTAGACTAGACTAGACTAGACTAGACTAGACTAGACTAGACTAGACTAGACTAGACTAGACTAGACTAAACTAAGAACAAGACTTGACATTTAAACTACAATAAACTACACTACACAAGACAAGACACAGCAACTCACCACAATGACACAAACAATGAACCAGCACAAGACAAGAGACACAAGGTCAATATAAAGGGAACCAAATCAAGAGGGGACAGGTGCAGGGAATAAACCAATTAACACTAACTAGGAAACAGGAGGGCAGGAACAATGACAAGACCGGAGAGAGAGTATGGCAACCAATAGGTGCCAAAATAGTCTCTCTCCAACATAAAACAAGGGATCCTATCTGATTCCGCCTCAAGACCAAGAAATACCTGACATGGTGAGGCGGAACCATGACAATGTGTGTATGTAAATATGTACAAGTAAAAACTAAGAATCGACTATTGTTATACAAGGTATGTGCTATATACAGCAGAATTAAATATAATTTACATAAAAAGTTGTATAAAAATAGATAGTGTCTATTTGCATGATATAATTAATATTGCACTTAAGTATTATTGCATTGTTTTATTATTGAGTTATTAATTGCACGGTGGGTATAAAACATTGAACTGTTCAAGAGGTAGATGGCCTGAGGGTTTTCGTGTCTGGTTGTTTTGGTGCTCAGTGCTCTGTAGCGCCGACCAGACGGCAGCATTGTGAAGAGATGATGGCTTGGGTGTGAGAGGTCCAGGGGGATTTTCTGAGCCCTTTTCCACACTCTGGATGTATAGAGTTGAGGGTGGGCAGGGGAGCACCAGTGATCTTCTCAGCAGTCCGAACCTTCCTCTGTAGTCTTCTGATGTCTGACTTTGTGGCTGAGCCAAACCAGACAGTGATGGATGTGCAGAGGACAGACTCTATGACTGCTGAGTAAAACTGTTTTAATAGAGTTTGTGGTAGGTTGAACTTCTTCAGCTGATGTAAGAAGTACATCCCCTGCTGGGCTTTTTTATCAATAGAGCCAATGTGATTGTCCCACTTCATGTCATGAGAGATGGTGGTGCCCAGAAACCTGAATGACTCCACTGCTGCCACAGTGCTGTTCATGATGCAAGAAGCTGGAAGTTTTTAAGATAATGCCCGGAAAGGTTGTCCTTTTAGGGCTGTTCATCTCTGCTTGAGTCAGTACAAATGTCTCTTTAATGTCCTTTGGTATTCTAACCATGCCTTTAATTGCTCCCTTATCCACATATGTGCATTTTGGACATAATGGTTACATTGAAGCATGAAAAACATAGTTTAAACCCTTTTCAATAAATACATTTTATTTGATAAATATCTTCTTTAAAATTCTGTATTAAAACGTATATAAGACATAAGTGATGTTATAGGCTGTAATATGTGTGTGCAGTGACCTTTAAGTTGTATATAAAAACGTAAATATATGTAAGTTATACACCATACAACACAGGATATAATATAAATATATGTATAGCACAAAATAAGCAATTAAATAACAGAGATATATAATAAGTGATTTGAATTTATTTATTGACCTCAAATTGTCAGCAGTTCAACTAAAACAGAAAGATTAGTATGTCACGTTTCAAAATAAGAGTCAAAATATTACACGCTCAAAAATGACCTGTTGACACGACAAAAACGTTCGTTTAAACAAAACACGGCCAAAAAGATCGCGTTATGGCGATACAAACGATCGTGTCTTCAAATAACACGCCCAAAAACTTCGCGTTAGGACGAAAGAAACGTTCGCGTTTACACGGAACAAAAAGTCACGTTCAAAATTGTCACGTTGAAGCGTACAAATTTCACGCGTTACGCGTTATACATATTGTCCCCGTTCGCGTTCCATACGGGCGCCTCGCGTATTTGGCGGAGCTCTCTGAGCGCCTGAAGTTTAAAAAACTCTGAGCACAGAAAAGCGCTTAACGTCATGCTCCTTTTTCGCATTGTCCAATTTAATGAAATGAGAGGCGGGTCTTCCGATGAGATGACGGAACTTTACAGTTGCTTAAAACGTCCGTAGACTGCAATGATGATGCAGAAACTTGTGTTGGGTGACGCGGATTAACCGAGCAAGGTCAGAGCACGCGCCCTCTGCTTGTACCTTTTTAAAGTTTCTGATAAAAAACAGCCTTTGTCCACCCGATAGAATTGTATAAAATGTCTTTAAAAATCCAAATAAACACATCTAAACAGCTCCCAACAAAATTTTCACATCTGACCCAAAGAAAAATCTCATCAAAGCTACAAAACAAGATGCAAGCAAACTAGATCGGTTCAATATTGTTCAATTTTGTGCTCGTTTTGGAGCACGATTTGATTTACACATACAGTTTGTGTTTTGACAAAATAATGGCTACAACCAAAGCTACGAATAACCACTATTAGTCAAACAATAGAATGCAACAACAAACCGAACAACAGCACAAATAAAACCAGCAAACTTTGGAACAGTGCCTTAAACAATATAATGGAATTTAGACACTACAGATGAGACACAATCTCAGTAAAAACCGAAGTAAAAATATATGCAGTTACTGTTGTATTGATAATGTCCTGGTACGGTTAGACTAATATTATTCATTTTGTTTGGTCACATAAGCTATAAATTGTTTTCATTATGTTTAGTTACGTTTTTGTCCCCGAACTGGTGTCCAAGGCCAATTTAATACTCTATACAACTACTCTGGATCCATTACAATACCCCTTTACATGTCACACCAACAGCACATTAAACACTGTTAAACATCTACATTGAATAAATAAACAGGTTCACTCAAAGCATGTCAGTCATATTCCCAGTGCTTAGATCAGCCTCTAGGAACAGCATGTGTGGTGGTGAGCTGTAGCCAGATCGTCCCTACGGGAGTGTGACCCACCAATCAGCTGGCCAGATGCTGAAGCGATTCTGCTGTCAATCATGGGGTCTTCTGGGATTGAACCTGTCAGCAGCCTCTACCCTTCCTCTGCTATCTCTCAGATGACTGGCTAACTGCTTTGACCCATATCTGTCTCGCCTGGACATTGCCCAGAGCTGCTCCAATCGCTCTAATTATTCTCATGAATTACAGTTGTCTGTTGCAAAGGGGACGCAGTTGGCAACTCTGAGCAGTGAGCACGTGTTGGCACTGTATGAGGGTGGATGTAAAGTGTCTGTATACTCTCATATGCCCATATGGGCAGGCCAGGCATATACCGAAACAGTAGAGTTAATGCTGCACTAGTGTCTGACCAATGAAAAATAACCCACCAAAGTGAATTAACAATATACATGAAATCAATGGAATGTTCAAATAATGCATCAATTTATGGATCAGTTTGCGTTTGCATTTACTGCTCAGGTGATTTGCTTAAAAATATGTGTGCCCAAGAACCAACTTCCTTTAAGCAAAGTTGGCAACAAACAGGTTGCTTATTTCTAGAAGGTCATGCGCCAGCTGCTACTGAGAAAATGTAAACCAGAAAGCTTTCTCCAGATGTTTAAGAAGTTCCATTTTTGTTTTATAGTCTCTGTAAAATTGTCAAAGAATAAGGTTATGTCACAACATCCAAACATACCACTGTACTGTATTATATTCTTGGTTCCTTACTGTTTTTCATTTTTTTGGCGAGTATTCAGGATATACAATAGGTGGTTTTCAATATAAGTATTCAATTCTGAAAATGTTCTGCCTTACTGCTTTTCTTATAATTATAATTCTATAATTTCTTCCCTTTATTCTGGAATAGATGACCTTTCCATAAATCATTGGTACCCCACTTAAGATTTTGTTCTGCTTCTTAGTAAAAGTTGCTCTAAGCAGCGTTGTGTATAGGTTTTAATTCTTAACTAAATACTTTTACTGCTGTTTAGGAAAACTCTTAGTGGTAAAATACAATGTTTTGTGAATACGGCCCCAGAATATTGTGATGATATTTTGTCATGTTTTGAATTTTCTCTCCCAGAAACATTCCCATCCATTTTTATGCTAAAGAAGTTAGTTTTTTTACAAATGCTAACATCCATTTGTCTAATCTGTAGTCACAATTTTCTCTACCCTTATCAAAAAGAAATGTACTTGAAGTTCGTTTTTTAAGAATATTTTATGTTGTAAGTATCCTAATATCAATAGACTGCTTGGAAGTGTACTATTTAATTACCGCTTGGGACGAAGACCGAAGGTAACTTTGCATATATAATGATAGTTAACTATCAATACTTGCATTACATTTATTAGTCTCTTCAAGGTATATTCTTAGTAAACTATTAGTTGAAGTATTTTTATGAACATACTATTTAGATATTCTTTTTTAACTTGAAATACTTGTAATATACCTCTAACTGTACATGTACAGATGACTCAAAATTATAAGTTACATTAAGATATTAATGTTCGCCTTACTAGGAAAATATTAGGAAACACATTAGATCTTCGACCCGCATGTTTTGCATATTGCAATTCATTTTTTGTCGACCACCTCGTAGTTTTTATACCCGAAGAAACTATCTTTGGTATCATTTTGCCAACTGGCGAGTTGTTTGACACTTCTTCTTGATTGGTTGTCCTGCAATTTGATTGGATGTTGTGCCGACAGCACACACATGCACAGATGCACATAAACACCGAGAGAGATAGAGTGGTCCACGTCAACATACTTTTAAATTTTGGGGTTTTGGGGAAAGTAGCAAGTCTTTTTAAGTCAAAAGGCTCAAATCCAAGTGAAGTCACGAGTTACTGATGTTAAAGTCCAAGTCGAGTTGCAAGTCCTTTTACATTTTGTCAAGTCGAGTCAAAAGTCATCAAATTCATGACTCGAGTCCACACCTCTGGAAATAGGCATGGTTAATCACCATTAATTATACATATTTTACTGTGTTAAACTCATAGATACATAGTGTTTACATTTGTGTGTAATGCGCGCTGAGCAAAACTCAAACTCGCTCTTTTTATGAATGAAAGGTGAAGTTACCGAAACAGCCTTTGAGTTCCTATCCAGGAAGCCCCAGTCACTGTTAATGATAATTAAGTTAACTGCTATTTTCAAATGTGACCCTATAAAACGAAGAAATCTTTTATAGTGAGTCTCGATACTGTTGACCGCCCTAATCTGAGCGAAGAAACCCTCTGTTAGCGCGAAGGAAATAGAGGAGCGAATTTCCTCCCTATTTCGTGTATACGGCTGAATTTTGTGTAATTTAGATTGATGCATTGCGTGTTCCAATGTTTTTCAACTACTATACACCGCTTCCCGAAGTTGAACCATTAATCTAGCTAACAAATGCGTGCTTTTTTGTTTCCTCGTTGAGTAGACAAGACGGAAGGATATTGTTCTCACTGTATATGTACTTTACTGTATATTGTATAGTTAACAGTAGATGACGACCATTTAAAAGGGAAGTGTTATAAAAATCAAGTTAATTGTACGACGGTGAAGAAATCCTGTTGTGTGTGTTTGTGTGTTACTGTATGTTTTAACTCAGTGTTAGGGCAGCGAAGAGATCCTGCCGCACGTCAGGGCATAGAGTGAACCGACGCGTAACTCAGATCCACAGAGATCAAACGTCACCAAACGTGACGTTTCCCAGCGGGCATTTTGATTTTAATTTATATCAATTTGACGTAAAATGCTGCAACATAATTTTCTTGTAGACCCAGTTTGAATGACCTTATTGACCTGTGTTTGACGTTATTTTTGATGTAAATTATTTTCAACAGCAATTGCCGCTGGAATGTTCAAGTTAAAGTGATTGTTGAAGTCTCTGTTTAAAACGAGAGCTAGTTAAATAATCACGTTGAAGTCTAGGGTAGGGTGTTACACCTCACTAACACTAGAGGGCAGTGTGTTGTTAGTGACTAACACTTTCCTAACTCCACCCCTTCCTCCCTGACTTCCCTTTGGCGTGACTCTACCACGCCACCTTGTGGGTCCTCTCAGTCAGTCTCTTCCCTATTTAACTTCTCTCATTTCTGTTTTTGTTGTTTTGACTTATTTGATTTTATTTACTTATTTGATTTTCAGTTTAATCAATTATAATAATAAGGATTAGTTTTCGGGTTACTTGGTTTTAATTTTGTTTTCAGTTTTTCAATATTGTAGTTTCGTTTGCTTTTCATTCCTCATTACTCCTGATACTGCCCCCTACCTAGGAACATCGTTAATTAAATTTGATTTTAATAAATTAACTTGGCTCGCAATTTTTATTTATTTATTTATTATTATTATTATTATTTTTATTAGTTTGCTCTTCCTGTTTATTTCCCGCTATGCCATTAACTCTAGCCCTGTTCAGCCTTTGTGTTTCCTTATAGGTAGCACTTCTCCTAGGGCACCTGGGTAGTGAAGTGACAGCTCTCTCCTCTGTGGCATCTGGTGAGTGGCATCTGGTGAGTGGCTGGCACTGGCTGTGGATTGCCCTGGATACCTCAGGTGACGGCATGGAGACTTCAGCCACTGGCACTCCGATGTTAGTGGGGACCAATAGCACTGACTGGTGCACTGCAGCAATTTTGGGGTATATAACGCCGGGACAAAAAGTGATAAAAAGGAACAAAAAGGAACAATTAATCCTTTATTTGGGGAAATAAACAAAACTCTGCACAGTTATGCAAATCTGTTTTAGCAGTGATATGTGTGAGCTGTAGTTATTTACTGTCAGATGTGTGTCCGCTATATGTGCTGGCTGGTATGTGCAACATAGTCAGTAATTTGTTAACATAAAATGTTGAAAGTCGATACAGCTGTGAAAATTAAATATTGTTCACTACCAAAAATTTACCATCACTACTGAAAGTGTGTGTCACGACCGAAACATGGGATGTTTTGTTAAAAATAAACAATATTAAATTATCAACCAAGATGTTGTGATAGTGCTTGGATTAATTTATTTATAAACTATATCCTTAACTCTGTAAAAGGCATAAAATGTATCATACTGATTTCAAAGAAAGATTGGATTCAAAATAAAACAAATCTCATAAATTACACTTGAAGTATTTTTTAAATAGTTTTTTTTTTAATTGCAGAAATATATTAAATATAAGTAGATTTAAAAAAATCTTAATAAATAAATATAATCCTTCTTATTAAATGGTATATTCTTGTGTTTCGGTTGTGAAAAAAATTTAGGAGAGGAAGAATATTCCAAAACCTTCTGAAATTACTATATGAAAATTACCTGCACAGTTACTAGAAATTTGTACCTTTGATATTATACAATTTGCATACAAAATTCTGAAAAAAAGCTTTTTTCAAGATGTTTCCAACTCTGTTTTTGCACCAATTCTGTAAATGGCCCATATAACGTCTCGGTTACGTATGTAACCTCGGTTCCCTGATGGAGGGAACAAGACGTTGTGTTGAGAGACAGACTGGGGTTTGATCTTGAGAACCTATCATCTCCGAGAGGAATTTCTAAACGCCAATAGGATTGGCAAATGGCACGCCCACGCCAGTCTCCGCCCCGTACATACGGGTATAAAAGGAAGATGGCGGCGGTCATTCACTCACCTTTGTGCTGAGGAACCTGAGAGAGTCTCCCGGTCGCTGCAGCGGATCGGCGCAGTGTTGTGGCATGAAGACAGACTGGGGAAGTATCTCTACACGCCACGGCACTACGCCGCATTACAACCTCCAGCGGAGCGACAGTGACTGGCCTAGCGAGTCAAGACTGAGCGCTATCGCGAGATGTAATCTTCCAGTGGATTCAATATCAGACATACTAAGAAGCTTCTACTGACGGTCATCACGGAAGGTGGCGCTTACCCCTGTAACGAGGTCCCTTCCGGGCCGCACTGGGAAAAAAACACTACTCTCCTCTTGAAGAGTGTGTTGCGGAGCCCACATCCTGCCACTTGGGGAGGTACATGTGGAGGTATTAAGCATGGTCTTCCCATAGGGAGAGCGCATGCGGGAATGTGTCCACCCGACTCGGGGGACAGTGACTCGGTGGGAGCCACCGGAGGGTAGATCACAGATTCGCCTATAGGGGAAAACGTGAAGAATCTACATACGGGACTACCCTGTAGGGGAGTCACTACGTATGGGGCATTAGTCCAAGTATAGGGGTCCGCCTGAATAGGGGTGACTCTACCAGTACTGGACCTGGTTCCAACAGATCGCTCCGCCCGATCTATTACCAAATGCCATGCTTAATGATGGATGGAAGCCTATACTTCACCTTAAGGGGGAATAGTAGGGAGGCTGATAGCGCACTATACTCACCTAAGAGGGGAGATGGCGCTTTCGCAGGCGTACGTCCAGGCCAGATGCCGGCTCCTATCCTTGCTGGATGCGGGCTGACACCTGTTCCACTCAGAGGTTGCATATGTCTGCCAGAGTGGCGCCCTGGGTCAATGTCCACGAGGAGGCCACGCTCCGTGAGGAGTGAGCTCTCACTACAAGTAGGCATTGACCCGAGGATTGGTACGCCAAATGGCATTCACAATCCAGCGCGCCAGACTCTGTTTGGAGAAAGTCCTCCCCTGGGGCTGTCTCTGGAACAGACAACAGCTGCTCAGAGCTCTAAGGGCTCTGTGTGCGGTCATGGTCACCATCTGACGGAAGGAATGATGGGAACCTTGAGCACGTAACTGGGCCTGGGTCTCAGGATCACGTGAGGGTTACCAGGGCCAATTCTAGGCACCCGGGGACACAGAAACCTGGAGGATCCCCATCCTCTTGATGGAACGAGTACTGTCAGGAGCACAGTCTTCATCGTTACCGAGGAAGAGAGGCGTCTTCCGAGGGGCTCGAACGCTCAAGAGGGTGTGCGAGGTGGATTTACCCTCCTCGCACCAAGAGGAACCTAGTGACCAGGTCGTGCTGACCGAGAAACTTACCCTCCACATGATCGTGCTGAGCGGCTAAGCGGCTACACACACTCTCAATGTGGACGAGGAGAGGTTACTCTCTAGTTTCTGTTGTAAAAATGTCAACACCAACCCAATCAGCAACTCTGTGGGTTCTCTCCTTGGGAGGAACGAACACCAGGATGAGAAGAGACGCCACTTGTAAGCCATAGGCTGCATGGCGGGGGCTCTAGCCAGCAGGATGGTCTCATGGACCGCCAGCGGCAAGCCGCTCACACTCTCCTCGTCCATGACCAGGCATGGAGGATCCAGAGACCTGGAAAGGGGGCCACACCGCCCCCTTCCCCTGCGGGAGATCGTCAGGGGAATCGGTCAGGGGGGGCTGTCATCAGAGCCATCAGGTCTGGGAACCAAGTCTGGTTGGGCCAGGACGGCGCAACTAGCAGGACTTGATGGGAGGCTCACTGGGGGGGTCTCCTCTAGTCCCACGTTCAGCTGGGCGCTAGGACGACCCTGCCGAGGGAACCCTCGGTCAGGGAGGCCCAAGCGGAAAATGGGTGGGGTTCAGGCAGGGTAAAGGATCACCTGTGTCTTGCCGAACCGCTCCCATCAAGCCGGACTGTGCGGAGATGGAGTCGCCATTCTCCACGGGGAGTTTCCTGCCGAGAGAGCGCATAGGCTGTCCCGCACAGGTTTTCCAGCATGAATGTGCTTGCAGAGACTTGTTGACTCCATAGGGGGAGGCGTCGGGCGGGTTGCGACTTTTGCCGTGAGCGTGTGCCGCCCTCGATTGAGTACGCCACGGCAAAACATGCTATCCGCCCGGACTAGCACATATATCCTGCACTAGGGGCAGCAGCCTCCTCAGTGCCAGAGGACAGTCGACAACTCCAGGCACTATGTGCCCTCACAGTTGGGACCCGTCCCAGTCCGCTACTGCGTGCCCGTTGCACACTGCCCCTCATCCCTTCAGGGAGGCGTCAGCCGTACCACGACGCGCCTCGACCTGCTCGAGCAGAACCCCTGCTCGGAAGGGTCAAATCTAATCAGGAATGAGTGTGCACCGGCACTGAGGCGTAACCGTCATCCGCCTAGCGTCGGGGTGCCACGCCATCCCGGAACCCGACTCTAAAGCCAGTGCTGAAGCGGTCACATGGACATCAACCCGAGGATGTCACATGCCCCAGGAGCCTCCGAAGTGTTTCGGTAGGACCGCTGGACCCTACCTGATCCGTGTCAGGTAGTGCAGCACTGACTGTATCTAGACAGATATCCAGAGAGAGTCTAGTTCCATACCGAGAGAAGAGGTGCTAAGCATTGGGGTGAACAGGCTCTTATCCCAGTTGACCTGAGGCCCGAGACGGTCTAGGTGCCGAAGCACGAGGTCCCTCGCGTACCCAACATCTCACGAGTGTGCCTAAGGCAACAGTCGCCGAGGCAGTTGAGAATTCGCACGCCTGTACCCGGAGGGGAACGAGGCGGCCTCACTGAGCTTATACAAACCCGAGGAGGCAGGGCCAGACCGAAGGGTTGGACGCTGTATTGCCACGCTCTTCCCTCGAGCACGAACCGCATAACGGTCGGTGTCGAGGGAGGATGACGTACGCGTCCTTCAGGTCGATTGTCACGAACCAATCCTGGTGACGAATTGAAGCCAAGATGCGCATCTGCGTCAAGATCCTGAACTGCAGCCGGAGGTGCCTATTTAGGAGATGCAGATCCAAGATGGGGCGCTGTCCCCCCCCCATTTTTCAGGCACAATGAAGTATGGGTGTAACCCCAAGGACATCTCGGTTATCGGGACGGCTTCGACCCTATGTTCGCCGGCGGGGCGGCGACCTCCTCCCGAAGTGCGGGGGCATTCCCTCCTCGCACCGAGGTGAACGGAATGCCCCGAACTTTGGTGGGCGCATGGCAAACTGGATCGTATAACCGAGATGGATCGTCCCCTCCAGCCACCGTGACGGGCTTGTGCACCGTGACAACGGGGTCAGAGGGGCGATCTCCTTCACCATACCTGGGAGGGCTGGTTCGATGCTGATAGAGCGGTCACCTCGCACCAGGGGAGGTTGACGGCTCTGTTGACTTACCTGCCTTGTGGCGCTGGTCTACCAACGCCGCGTGGAGGTTGTGTTCGGCCGCGCTATCCATCCTTACCACCGTCTGCTTGAGGGTGCTGTGGAGGAAGGGAACCCAGGGGAAGACAACTCTCTTAATGAGGAGGTGGTGCCGGATGGAGATGCGGCAGGCAGCGTCTCGTCCCGACCCCGCGAAGAATGGCAGAGTCGGACCCGATGTTTCCCCGGGTTCGTCCCGTCAGGGCCGCTTGGGGTCCTCCCTTGCGGGCTGCTGACGGGGGGTCACTCTCCTCCGCGTTGGTCTGCGTCTCGGGCGGGCTGTCCTCTGGGAGGGCCCTGGCGCCGGAGGCACCACTGCGGAGAGGCGGGGCTGTCGGGAAGCAGGCTGCGCTCGGGGACGTGACGACCTGTGTGTGGTCTGCTGTATTGCCTCAGTCTGCTTCTGCACCGCGGAGAACTAATGACGTCCTCCACGGTGTCTCCAAACAGCCCGGCTTGCGAGATAGTCGCGTCCAGAAGGCGGGCCTTCTGGACTTTACTCATCTGCGCAAGGCTTAGCCACAGATGCCTTTCTTGGGCCACCATAGTGGACATCGACCGACCCAGTGCCCCTGCCACAGTCCTGAAGAACGTTGCCAGCCATGACCGCAACACCTTGATAGACATGTCCTTGCAGACAGAACACGTCATATCAACAAAACCGGCTTCAGCATGCTTGACGCCCAAACATGTGACGCAGGTTTCATGGCCGTCTGACTCAGGGATGAGTCTGCCGCACCCAAGGACACAGCTGCGAGACATGCTCACAGCTGGAGAATATGCTCTTTTAGAATAGGCTCTGTAGTAAACTGCCGAAATGTCGAGTGGAAGGCCGTCACGAGAAGGGATCCACTGCTTCCGCGTCACGCCGGCAGGAGAAGAAACACTCTCGAAGATAATAACATGCAACATTAATTGCACTAGTTCCGAAGAACAAAAGGTGAGTGAATGACCGCCGCCATCTTCCTTTTATACCCGTATGTACGGGGCGGAGACTGGCGTGGGCGTGCCATTCGCCAATCCTATTGGCGTTTAGAAATTCCTCTCGGAGATGATAGTGTAGGGACTGGATCATTGAGAGCAAAGCCATAAAACCTCCTCCCACTCCCTTTTGTCCTGGTTTCTTGATCCATCTTCAAAAGACCATAGCAAAACCAGGCTCCAGTGGTCTGGTTGTAGGTTTTGCTATCTCACTGAGAGTCTTGATAACCTTTTGGTTACTCTGCGGGATATTTTATGACTCCTAGGCTTCAAAGCATAGGTGTGAAGTCTCTGTGTCTCACTTCTAACTTAACATCTGAGGCTAACCAGAGAAACTTCTCTGACGAATAGGAACTTATGTAATTAAACTGTCCTTCCTTTAAATGTATCTAAATGTCTAGGTTACATGTTGGCGCTCACGCCATTTTAAAGAGTCTATAACTGTTAGATATAAGTTTAATTCAGGCGTGGTTTGTACTCGTACATCCGAATGAATCACAACTTGATACAATTCAAACCTGTCTCTTTTGATATCTAAATGTTTCTCTTTACAATTTCTCATTGTTTATACAAATTGTGTGACCATAGAACACATTACACTCATTACGTTATAATTTGGACTGGTATCTTGTAAAGTTACATACAGGTGAAAATTAGCTGTTGAGTGGACAAAGAATCTCTTCCCCCACTCAACTATGATTGGCCGACTCAAACTCTGAGGGCATGCCCTTCAAAAAGATAAATACCGACCAAGGACACAGTCCTTTCTCTTCGGTTGCTCTCTCTTCGCTTTTTGCTCTTCGGTTGCGTCAGTTTTAAACTTCATCAAGTCGCATCTTTGGACCTTTACTCTCACCTCCCCCTTCTGGGGGAGGTGAGGTAATTCTTCCCTATCTGGAGAAGGAACAATGGACTCTGCTGCCTCGCACACCTCGACGAGCCATGCGGCCGGTCAAGAGGACCGAGGCAACAAGGCACGCAACTTTAAGCAAGACTGCATTCTGAAATCATCTGAACATTTCCATCACTCCAAGCGTACACGAGGACATCCCGCACAGAGCTTTGCAAGTATTCCGTTTCTATAGAATAGCTGCGTTAAGTTTGTGCCTCTTTGTTAAAGATGATTTTAATGATGTTCAGAAATTGTTGCCATGCCATCTCTCTCTCTCTCTCTCCGCGCTCCCTAGCGCATATGTGTTTCATGTATTTGTTTGTGTCGTCATTATGTTTACCATGTAGAGTAGTGTTTTAATAAACAGACATATATTCATTTGTGATGGGTTTCCTGTGCTCACGCTCACAAACTTGGTCACTTAAACTGTGTCGATCTAGGCTACCATTGCTCTAAATCCTGTTTGAGAAAGTAACGTTACTTATGGCCATGAGATAACGTAAAGTTTATAATATCATTGATGCAATCGCTGGACGAATGCATACAAATATTGTTATACTTTATATTACAAATCAGACACCGTAAAATATGTATATATAATAACAATTATTATACGTATTTTCCTTTGAGCTAAACTAATTCCTTGACTGAAATTGATGTTTTAAATAACTCATTTCATGAATGTGATCTTTAAAGATCTGGTGGAGAATCATATTTGGTGAGCTAAACTCATTCTTATTTTAACATACAGCTAAAATCGCTACAATAGGTTCTCAAGATCAAACCCCAGTCTGTCTGTCAACACAACGTCGAGAGACCGACTGAAGGGGAACGATATTTATTTTAAAAATCAGATCTGATCAGAAAAAATATATCTGACCAGTTTTAGTCCTTAGGGATCATCAAATGTATTGCGTTAAAAACTTTTTAAAACTCCGTCAGCTCTGATTATTGCCTAATTAAATTAAAGCTTGGCGTATAGATTAAGTTCTGCCTTTAGGCAGCGATTTGTTAAAAGTTCTTCACTATTGTGTGTGATGTTGGCTATTTGTCTTCTGTTGTGTTTGTCAAGTAGTGTATACTGTCTGTGCCCGATTACTGCTCTGTGTGTGATCACTGTGACGTGAGCCTCAGGGATTCCTACAGAAATAATGTTTAACTTATACACACTGAACAACAGGTCGCAGGTCAGGTCAACAGGACAAGCTTTAAACTCCAATCTTTAATAATAGACGATGTTCTGTCACAGAAAATCTTTTCACGCCTGTGTCTGTAGGCACATGTTTTAATATTTTAGTGTTTGAAAAAGGATAGGTCGGTGGTCAAAACATTTAGTTTTTTTTATTTAACTACTGTATGGACACTTTTGGTCCATAAAACACACATTTTACTATTAAATTATGTATTGACCTACAATATTCATTAGTAATTTCCGTCACATTAGTCATTGTCATTTTCAACAAATCTTAATTTCACCGTGTCTCACATAATGTGTTTTTGTGTAATTTTGGGGTTGCGAATTTTATAATATTTAGTTTGTTTACTATGTGGTATTAAAGGCCATAATTTGTATTTCGAGTGCTACTATTTATTTACAGAAGTGTTTTTGTTTTCTGCCCACATTTTAGAGAGCAATCAATATGTGTAGTGCTTTCAGGAAGAATTTTATCATCTGCATTTGGTTTCCACAGATGTGTTCAAGAGCTCTCCAGGCACCAACAGGCACAAACAAAATATATACAGTAAATGTCTCTCTCTCAGGGTTATTAGTGTCTCTGTTCATTGGCCTCAATGCACTGTGGGACAGCTGCTCTCCATGCAGCAAAACATTGACTCATCTGTTTTCCCTCCTGCTGTCAGAAAATGACAGAGCAAATGCTGGTCATGTATACTTTCAGCTCCACTATAATATTTGAATGGTTACCTAGTTTTTTTATCAGATTTCATTTTGATAGGAACACTGCATTTGATCACATTTTCAATTAAAACCCATCATTGTGCTTAAAAATTTGTATATGTAAAAGTCGTTCCTTTGATAATAATTTCTTCATGTCTTAAAATTACCTTAATTTTACTGTAACTACACAACCCTTACCTCATTTAGTATACGTGGATTCTTGAATGTGAAAATTAGCCAGACTGCTAAAGCTAAAGCTGAAACTGAGAGCTGACAGCAGTGCAGCGATCATTTCAGCGCCTAATCTATGCACCGTCTTTATATATCTATAGCTCAAAGACTACTGATCCATGCGGTCAAATGAGTTGACGTGATTGGTTACAGGGTTGCCGTTAGCCGCTCGTTATGGCTTGACATTATAAGTTTGCACTTAAAAGCACTGAGCTAGTTGATTGCTGTTTGATCCATGGCCCATTCAAGTCGTTCAGACTTTGTTTTGCTAATCGAGAAGGCGTGTTCCAGCGACCGTAAGTGCATTTAAACTGCCCGCTTACTCTAGTAACTTAGGAGAAGCGAATAAGTCATCACAAGTCTGCTGTAGTGCGTAAACCTGCTATTTACCCCGTTACCTCGTTTTAACTGTTGAACTGGACTGTTGCCTGTTGTTAGTTAAGATTATTTGAGCTTGTTTATTTAATTATTCGTTGACTGATTGCTAAGTTGTTAGCGTTTTTGTTGCATTGGTACTGAATTGAAGTTGCCGTTAGCCGCTTGTTACGGCTTGACATTATAAGTTTGCACTTAAAAGCACAGAGCTAGTTGATCGCTGTTTGATCCGTGGCCCATTCAAGTCGTTCAGACTTTGTTTTGCTAATCGAGAAGGCGTGTTCCAACTGTATTTTGTTTGCGCTAATCTCAACACATACTTAAGCAGTGCCTCTGCACTGTCGCGGTAAGCGTCAGCCCTCGTGTTCAGCCTCCTCGTGTGAAGACCGACGAGGGTAAAGACCTGCGACTCTACCTGCGCGACTCCAAGGACACCGGCAAGGCACATCAGTATATTTAACATACCTTTGCTTTCATTTAATTGTCTACTAACATCATGTGTTTCAAGTTTATTCCTGTACTCCACCGTAGGCAGCATTCTCACCCAAGACGCAAGGCACGACGCGTGACTCTCATGCGCGTCCCATTCACACCTCCCATTCAACACCTCCGTCTCTCTCTGTGGGTCTATGGAACTGCCAGTCAGCTGTGAACAAGACTGACTTGATCCATTCGTTTGCCAGCCAGTCTGACATTCACATTGTTGGTCTTACTGAGACTTGGATTCGTCCTGAAGACTCAGCCACACCAGCTGCTCTCTCCACAAACTACTACTTCTCTCACTCTCCCCACCAAACCGGAAGAGGAGGAGGCACAGGTTTGCTTATCACCAATGACTGGAAATATTCCCCACTTTCTTCCCTATGCAACAACTATTCATTTGAATACCATGCTGTTAATATCACTTTTCCCGCTCAACGTTGTTGTAGTTTACCGTCCCCCAGGTCCTCTTCACAACTTCATTGAAGAGTTAGATGTGCTGCTCTCATCATTCCCGGAGGATAGCGGCCCTCTTGTAGTCTTTGGGGACTTCAACATCCACCTGGAGAAACCCTATGCTTCTGACTTCCACACCCTCACCGCCTCGTTCGACCTCACAAGCCTCGTCACAGCCAGTACTCACAGATCTGGAAACCAGTTGGATCTCATCTACATCCATAACTGCACCACAGATAACATTCAAGTCAAACCTCTTCACATCTCGGACCACTTCTTCATCACTTTCAACATGCTCCTTCCTACATGCACTACACCAACACCACCACCCATTTATTTTAGACGGAACCTTCGCTCTCTCTCCCCTAGCACACTCTCTGCTAAAGTGACATCCTCTCTTCACTCCAACTTTGCATCTCTAGATGCTGACACCGCCACGGACACCTTATGCTCAACACTTACATCCTGTCTAGATAACCTTCGTCCTCAGTCCTCCAGACCAGCTCGTGCCACCCCCTCCTGCCCCTGGCTGTCTGACATCATCCATGAACAACGGGGTACACTCAGGGCTGCGGAAAGGAAATGCTGCTGACCTAGGGGACTACCAGTCATTACTCTTCTCTTTCTCTGCTAGTGTTACCACAGCTAAAGTGTCTTTCTATACCACCAAGGTAAGCAAAGCACCTAACACTCGACAGCTTTTCAAGACATTTAACTCTCTTCTCTGCCCCAATCTTCCCCCGCCCACTTCATCATTGACTGCGGAAGACTTCGCTGTTTTTTTCACTGAGAAAACATCATCCATCAGCAAACAATTTTCGGTACCTCAGGACTCAGTAAACACCTCCCACATTTCATCCATCGAACTCTCCTCTTTCACCCCACTTACGGACACTTAAGTCACCAGACTTCTCTCCAGCCACCCCACCACCTGTCCCCTTGACCCAATCCCCTCCGATCTCCTTCAGGCCATATCCAGCACACTCACACACATCATCAACACCTCCCTGCTCACCGGCACACTTTTCCATCCACATTCAAACAGGCCCAGGTCACGCCCCTACTGAGGAAACCAACATTGGACCCCTCTACTCCCGACAGTTACAGACCTGTCTCTCTCCTCCCATTTATTGCAAAAACACTTGAAAGGGCAGCTTTCAACCAGGTGTCTTCCTACCTATCCCAAAACAAACTACTGGATGACAAGCAGTCTGGCTTCAAAACAAACCACTCCACTGAGACTGCACTGCTATCGGTCACAGAAGCACTGCGGCTAGCCAAGGCGGAATCTAAATCCTCGGTCCTGATTCTGCTAGACCTATCTGCAGCGTTTGAAATGGTCAATCACCAGATACTGCTAGCAACCCTGTCATCGCTAGGAATCTCAGGCTCTCCCCTCCGCTGGTTCAAATCCTACCTCTCCGACAGATCCTTCAGGGTGTCATGGAGGGGCTCGCTGTCCACTGCTCACCACATGATCACTGGGGTCCCTCAGGGATCGGTGCTTGGACCGCTGCTTTTTTCCATCTACACGACATCCTTGGGATCCATCATACAGGCACATGGCTTCTTGTATCACTGGTATGCTGACGACACCAAGATCAACATCTCGTTTCACCCAGACGATACCACTGTAGCAGCTTGCATTACAGCCTGCCTCAAAAGACATCTCAGCTTGGATGAAAGGGCATCACCTCAAGCTGAACCCTGCCAAGACAGAACTACTCTTGTTTCCGGCACCCCCTACGGTCCACACGATCTCAACATCCATCTTGGCAATACCACAATCACTCCTTCCAAAACAGCCAGGAACCTTGGAGTCATATTTGATGAACAGCTGTCCTTCAATGATCACATAAATCGCTGTAAATCGCTCTCCCGCTAATTCTCCTTCACAACTCCCTCCTGGTGGAACATTCTTCCTAACTCACTCCGGTCAACCACATCGCTCACAACATTCAAAAAACTTCTTAAAACCCATCTCTTCTGTGAATACTTGACAGAAAAAAAAAAAAGAAAAAAAAACACTAACCCTTTCTCTCAACAGGTAGTGGTCTAGCTTTTGTTGAAACCAGTAACTTTGTATTGGCACCTAATGTATTATGGCTCCTGTATGACATATCGCTTATTTCTCCATAAACTCTTTGTAAGTCGCTTTGGATAAAAGCGTCTGCTAAATGACTAAATGTAAATGTTTGTAAATGTAGGGTTATGATGTTTAAACTAGGACAGTTTCAAACTGCATTATAAACAGTCTTTGGTTAATTTCAGTTTTATGCAGAAAAATGCAAAACTATACATTTGCACATGGTTTGTTTTAAAGCATATTAAAAACACCACATAGACAGTATAAACAACTGGATTTTCACCACAGGGGAACTTCTAATGGATGTCAGATGTTATGTCCTGCAGAGGGTATTTGTAACAGTCCACAGATGATGGTTACATGGAACGGATGGTGAGAAAAAAAGGTTTAATAAAAAGGTGTAAACAGGAACAAAACAGGCTAATCCAATAAACAACACATCCACGGAACAAGAAAACACCGGCCGCACCAGAAACCAAATGGCCGTTCTGTCCGTGCCGGCCATCCCGTCTCTATACTGAGCCCCCTCAAACAAAACATTTTTGGGTCCAGGGACTCTTGGCCGTCTTCAGGACGGGGCTCTAGGCAGGCTTTAGGACGGGGTTCTGGGAAGGCTTCAGGACGTTCTGGGAAGGCTTCAGGACATTCTGGAAGGCCGAACGGGACTGGCTCGGAACAAACTTGGAGGCCAGGCGGGACCGGCCCAAAACACACTTACAGGCCGGACGGGACCGGCTTAGGTCACTCTTGAAAGGCCGGACGGGTCTGGCGGCTGGGCAGCGGGCTCTGAAGAAGCTCAGAGAACCCCGGATTACTGCGGGACTCATGTCTGGTGGAGGACTTCAAGGTGAGGTGAGCTGGGTCGCTCAACGCGTGTTTGGATGGGATCGGATGATGATCGATCTCATCAAGGATGGTCTCGCTCACACTGAGGAGAGATCCCATTATCCACCGGATGAGATCGATAAACTCCCCAACGGGTCTGCCCCTGAATTCTGGAGCCAGACACTGATGGGAGACATCAACCAACACCATCAAAAAACACGCATTCAGTGAGCAATCATCCCAACTCACCTCACGGCTCAGTACGAGGAAGTCCTCCACGTATCTCTCCAGAGGATGGCCGTCCTGGCTGAGATGGTATCTTAGATTGTCCTCTGTTTGTTGTTGAGCTGCAAGTAATCCACCATGTTAGTGGTCAGTTATTCTGTAACAGTCCACAGATAAATGTGACACGGAAAGGATAATGAGGAAAAAAAAGGTTTAATAAAAAGGTGTAAACAGGAACAAAACAGGGTAATCCAATATAAAAAAAAAAACTCCACGGAACAAGAAAACATGAAGAGCAAAAACATCCATGGAATAAGGGGTAATCCAAAACTGGCAAAACAAGAACCAAGTAACATTTCATTAAAGGGGTCAAATGCCACGGCTTAAACGAATATTATGGTTTGTTTTAGATGTAATGTAATTTATATAAACGATTTAAGGTTCAAAAACGCTGTATTTTCCACACACCATGCATGCTTGTATCTCCTCTTTGCCCCGCCTCTCTGAAATGCGCTGATTGTTTACAAAGCTCATCGCTCTGAAAAGCGAGGTGTGCTACGATTGGTCAGTTAACCAGTGTGTATTGATTGGTCGAATACTGCAAGTGTGAGGGAAATGTTACGCCTCTTACCATATTCAGAACATCATGTTCCCAAGCAATTGTACTGACAGACAGGTGATAAAATGTCATCGTGACTTCCTTATATCGATTCGAGCCCAAATCTGATACGGAAAAATGAAGATGATCAAGCCGATACATCAACTTTGCCAGCGCAACTTGAGCAGGATGTAAAGGATTGGTAAGGTTTTATAAAAAAAATATTATGTTAAATAGTTAAAAACTATAGCTAACTGTTTTACCTTTTATATAAAACGTTATAAAGACTATAAACAAACAATCATATACATCATACATTGTTTGTGTGAGATAGAAACAAGCTCGCATTACAGCAGGTGGTACAGAATGGTAACATAATAAATAACGCAAGCGCTTTTGCCCTACTTGATCAACCAGTGTTACGCCACATCTCGTCCATTATAAACACAACATTTGTTGCCTCAAAAGTTGGAACATTATTACTGATTATCAGGACTTATGTTGTCATTTTTTCACGTTGCGCACATGCCTGCATTTGCAAATCACAAACACACGACAAACTCAACTATCGTTAGTCCGTAACAAAGTCTTTTACAATGAAAAAATATACTTACAGGCTGCGAATCTGAAGAGCCAGCAAAGTTGGAATGGTTGGCCCCACTTTTTAACCACAGCATTCGCGCATAGCCGGTCTTAAGCTCTCTCCCACGTTCGTGAAGCAATCGTCGGTGAAATGCGCGGCACAAACTTGAACATTTGGATTGTACTTTTCTGGAACAGTGTTGTAAATAAAATGTAACCATTCGTTTTTAGCTGTCTCATCTTTGGGCATGGCAAACAAAGAGTCATTCTTTTCACAACGAAACACACAGCGTCTCCGCGACATGGCTGCGGCAGTGACGATACAATGAGATTTACAAGTACGCCCACTTTACTTGCGTTTCAATTTGGGCGGTCTTAAGTCAAATAATGTTACGAAGTGACTTACATTCAGGCAGGTCTGGGTTCGCATTCGCTTTTAGATAGAATGCATCTTTTGTTCCGACACTTTAATTTGAACAATTTTACGTGTCTAATACATGCATATGCATGGGCAACTTAAAACACACCAAAGACACAGAAAACCACGTAATCGTGCCATATGACCCCTTTAATAACCAACAATGAACTGAACTAAGGGGAGAACTTAAATAGAACAGATAACAAGGGCTAAACAGGTGATGAACTAGATGATGGGGTGCAGGTGCAAAAGTCAACGAGGGACTCGTGAGGGAGCGTAGGAAAAGGACATCCTTGGGGCAAAACAGGTAAAAACAATACTAGGGACGAACGGGAGTGTCACAGTATAACTACGATATTTAAACAAATATTCTGTGTGGAAGGATATTTGTGATATCATTTCTACATATATGACAATACAATGGTTGTAATTCTTTTGTAATTCTGTTCTATTGTAGTTTTTTACTGAGCAATGACATCATAGCAGTTCTTGAAAAATAGAACAGAGAAGCTGTAATAATTGTTCGTTAATTGTAATTTTGACACAATACTCAAAATGACTTGTATGACTAAACATGTATTTTACACACATAACAGTCAATTTTGTACTCTTATTTTTAGCCTTTTGCATGAAAGAAATGTGGAGAGAAAATTGGGTTGGAAAATAATACTGGCTAAAAGAGTTATCTTAATTTTCTTTAAAATGCTACATGCATACTTTTGAATGGAGATATGGTGGGATCCTCAAATGAAGAAAAAAATGTCAATGTGGATTGATGACATCAGCTCACAGAAAGCAATCATTCAATCACCTTTTGACAGTGATCTCATTGGTCGTTGCGACTGTAAGCTCGGCTTTCTCCAGCGTTCCTGATCCTGTTTAGAGCCCATGGGAAATATGCTCAGGTCAGTTCTTCCATGAGAGGTTACATAAACATGATTATCTCATATTGGTGAGCTTTGTGCACAGAATCCTGGGATATATTTTAACAGAAGATGACAACAACAACAAAAAACAGCATACTGTTTTTAAACTCATGCGGTCATGATAAAATTCTAATGTGTTAGTGCTTACAGTCTTTACTTTCCTTTTCATTATAAAAAATACTGTCATCAAGTGCTTTAATAAAGTGAAGAGGCATATGACATTGCAGGACCATTAATCTATGACAGCCAAATAAAGCATGATATCAATAAAATAAGAGCTGAGATGTTAATGACAAACTACGGCAATAAACACAGGCAAGCTTATAAATTGTATGACTTCTCTAAATCATGTTGTAACAGAAAAATGTTCTATGCTTGCAACTGCTCCACATCGTTACAGGGGTTAGACAAAAGCCTGATGAAATAATCATCACAATACCCCATGGAACATGACCTGTAAAATGATTAGAAAGGGAATGACAGAAATATTCCAAGAGCTGCTGGAACGTCATGAATTTACAGCTTTATTAGATTGTCTGTCATCCCATCTCAACAGATGCCTGCCTCTGATTTGAGGTGAACAGAGGGTAATGAGAAAACTTCAAATCTATTGGTCATATTTACTGAGGCATTCAAAAGAGCAGAAAATGGTACAAGTGGTGTGTGTCCTTTAAATGAGTCTGAATGAATTCTACCATCTTGACATGATTGTAGAAAAGAACAATTTCAAGAGAGGCAAAAGAGTATTAAGGTATTACTGAAGTGTATGAAAGATCTTTTAAATTCAATTGAAATCAAATGATTTCAATAGCGCTTTCAATAGCACAATTTTGCATTGTTGCAAAGCAGTATGATAAATATTAATACAGATAGTAGTGGCAGAAATAAAAAAAAAAGAAGGAAATTATCAATATATATAAGATGTACATTGACGAAACAAACTAAAAATAATTGTTATATTGTAATCAGACCATAACATTCATAGTGCAAGCATGTGTATTACATTTTTAACAGCAATCCAAACTGTAAGAAAATAATTGTCTGTAAATTCATAATCGGTTTCGAAATAGAAAGATTTATATTTTCATACGAAGGCTCTGACCCACCACAGTGCTTTATGAGAAGACAATATATCAGAATGGTATTTCATTTACTAACTTAACTAAGAAGACCAGTGGCCTGTATCACAAAGCCGGTTTCGGTTTTTACCCAGGTAAGTTCATGTTTAGTTGGAGCATACTCTGAGTTCCCTTTCTGTCGGTCTCTCGACGTTGTGTCGAGAACGACAGATGGGGTTCGCCCTTGAGAACCAATCAACTCTGACTACTATAGAAAATGCCAATGAAATTTGGCGAATGAAATTTGCATGCCGGTCTCCGCCCCCGGATGTCCGGTATAAAAGGAAGCCGGCGTGCAGCATTCATTTACCTTTTGTTCTTCAGAGCCTTCGCTCCTGACTACAACTGCTCGTATCTACATCGCCAGATTCTCACGACGTGGTGCAGCGGATCGTCCCTTCCTGCAGCGACTTTCCCCTGGGCGTCTCGGCGGTGCCAGAAGTGTTCGAGATCTTTCTAGAAGAAGCAATTTCCTTCTAAAAGAGCAAATTTCTCCAGCGTGGCATGTCCTGCTGATCTCTCAGGTGCAACACACTCATCAAGGAGGGGGACGGACACGATGTCTGCCTCGGGTGTTGGGTTTCCAGCATGTTGAGGCAGCCGCTGTGGATACGTCCTGCCCGCGCTGCGGGCGGATGACGATTCAGACGTTGCGTCACAGGCGGCTGTCTTCCCCCGGGAACCAGCCGCCACCTTGTGTTGCTCCCCGTTTCGTGACAGCAGGACTACGGCCCTGCTGTCCGCTCCGGCAAGCACCGAGGGTGACATGAGGATTATTGCAAGCGCTAATCCGCCAGCCACTGGCTCACGGACCGCTCGTACCTCGCTCGTTTGATCGTTCCCCCAAAGACGGTCCAACTGTCTTGTTCCTCAATCACGTGTCGGGGCGGCGCGTGATGATGAGATGTCCCTTGCAACGTTGGAGGGTGACTGACTGGCATCTTTGACTTTGATAATTCCTTGAAGCTCCCTCCTTCGGGGGGTCGAGATCAGGAAAAATCGGACGTCGAAAATGCCAGCCATGCTTTCCCGGGCTGCCGTGAGAATGGGGAGGTAGTGTACGCACTGCCCCCCAATGCTCGCGGCTGGATACGCGGTACCTTGGGTTTGCGTGCGGCTCCAAGCCGCGCCTACCCATCAGTGCCGTGTATACCGGAAGTGCATGAGGAACTCGGTAAGACCTGGAAACGCCCCCTTCTCGGCGCGTACAGGTTGAACTAGTTCTGTCACCCTTTCTTCCCCTGTTGGTGGGTCAGCTAGAGGATATGTCGATGTCCCCCAGAGGGAATGTGCCGCTGCGGTCCAACCCGCAGTTGGCTGCCACCTGGGGGCTCGATCTAGACTCCTGTCCAAAGCATGTGGGCTTTCCGGTGTCCCTGATGCCGGGAGCTTGCACTGCTGCGGGCAGAAACTGCCCCTCTCTTCACGCTACGGCGTGGAGGGGGGGGCGGAAGCTGCCACTCTCATCATATTACGGCGTGGAGGGAGTCCCAACAGGGCAAGACCGACGTGGCGCTTATGCAGGAGATCCGCGCTTCCCACCAAACCGCTTACGGGCGGCTAGGTGACCACGTGGGCCCTGGGTCGGACAATGTCCACACTCATGGTCTGGGAGAGACACCTCTGGCTGAACCTTGCGCAGATGAGTGACACAGAGAAAGTCCGCTTTCTTGATGCACCCGTCTCGCAGGGTGGGTTGTTGGTAACACCGTCGAGGACTGCGCTCAGCAGTTTTTGACGGTGAAGAAGCAGACAGTGGCCATTAGCCACATTTTACCGCGCTGCGACTCGGCCGCCCTGAGGCCTCCGAGATCTCACGTGATGTCTGTTTCCCGGCAGCCCAGGACCCCTTCGACATCGGCTCCGGTTCCTGTGCCCCCACAGGCAGCACCCCGGAAGTCGAGGTCGAGGGGGAAACCTCACCCCGTCAGCAACCTTCTCGCGAGAAGTGACACTGACGGGAAGACCCCAGGGGGAACAACATCGGGCCCGACCTTCACAGCTACGGCTCTGATCGGTCGGTACGGGACGGCTCCTGCCTAGTCACCACAGCCGGGCCCTTCTCAGGGCCTGGCGCCCACTTACTCACAAAGAGTTTTCTGTTTCCCCTGGGAGTTCCTTCTAGCCAATCGCACACTCCACTGGACTGTGCCCGGCAAACCCGACCTCACGCCCTGGCGAGGCGTAGGGTCGTACACACACGACAGCTGCTACCACTCTCAAAACCGACAGTGCGTGCAGCTGTCCCGCCAGGCAGGTAAGTAAGCAGAGCCAACCTTCCCTCCGGGGTCCGCCCCCCGCGACATGTTTAGCTCCGCCAGCCATCGAACCCCTCCATGGGAATGGTGAAGCAGACCGTCCCCCTGTCACAGTCCCTGGGAGCTCGAGAGCTGCCCACACTGTCTCGGTGGCTAATGCAGACGGTCCGTCTTGGTTACTCGATCCAGTTCGCCAGAGACTCTCCCCAAGTTTCGGGGCATCATCTCTCCCTCTGTCAGAGGCAGGGACGCCTACATACTTCGGGTAGAGGTCACCACCCTTCTGGCAAAACAGGCATCGAGTTCGTCCCTCAAAACCAAGATGTTCAGTGGGTTACAACCCGAACTTCATCGTTCCCAAGAAAGACGGCGGGTTGCGCCCCGGAGGTCTGCGTACCCTGAACAAAGCACCTTCACAAGCTGCTGTTCAGGATGCTCACGCAGAGGCGCGTCCTGACATCTATCAGGTGTCAGGATTGGTTCGTGGCAATCGACCTGAACTCCCTTTCGGTCTGTCCCTGTCTCCACGGTCTTCGCGAAGATCATGGAAGCCGCCCTTTCTCCCTGAGGGGAGGAAGGTGTGCGGGTACTTAACTATCTCAACGACTGGCCTATCTTGGCACACTCGTGAGATCTGTTATGTATACAAAGGGACCTGGTGCTCCGGCACCTAGATCGATTGGGACTCCAGGTCAACCGAGGAAAGGGCAAGCTCTCCCCAGTGCAGAGCATCCTCTTTCTCGGTAGGGAACTCAACTCTGTCACCATGTCGGCGCAACTGTCCGCAGTACGCGCCCAGCCGGTGTTGAACTGCCTGGAACATTTCAGGCAGACAGCGGTCCCCCTGAAACAATTCAGAGGCTCCTGGGACACATGGCGTCCTCGCCGGGTAATACCCCTCGGGTTGATGCACATGAGACCGCTCCACACGCATGGTGATGACGCCGTGATGACGCCCTGTTGCCGACGCACCAAAACCCCTGGTTTTCGACGGACTAAGGTCCCTCTGGGCAGGTTACGAGGGAAGTCGTGGTAACGACGGACGCCTCCCTGCAGGGGTGCGGTGCAGTGTGTAACGGGCACGCAGGCGGGGCGTTGAGCAAACCCCCACCTGCGCTGGCATATCAATTGCCAAGAGTTGTGGGCGGTGCTACTTGCACTGAGCAGGCTGCGGCCTCTCGTGCGGGACAAGCACGTGCTGGTCCGAGGACAGCACTACAGCTGTAGCGTACATCAGATCTTCAGGGTGGCGTTCGCTCACAGCAGCTAACACAACTTGCTCGACGCCTCCTCCGGTGGAGTCAACAGGTGACCCGTTCCCTGCGGGCCACACTCACCCCCGGGCAAACTGAACTAAACAGCCGACGCGCTATCTTGTCAGTTTAGGTAAACCTGTTCCCCTCCCGCAACACCACCATTTGCCCGCTTGGTACTCCCTGTCCGAGGCCCTCGGCACGGAAATCCTTGCGCACAGCTGACCGCGGGACGGGCGGAAGCACACCTTCCCCCCCCCAGGAGCCTCCTTGCACAGACACTGTGCAAGGCCAGGGAAGAGGAGCACCAAGTGTTATTGGTTACACCGCACTGGTCTAACCGCACTTGGCTTCAGAGCTGATGCTCTAGACAGCGACTCCCCCTGACCCATTCCCCTGACAGAGGACCTGCTCTCTCAGGGGAAAGACACGTTCTGGCATCCCAGATCAGACCTCTGGAACACCATGTCTGGTCTCTAGACGGGACGAGAAGATCCTGAGTTGGCTACTCCCCCTGTATGGCGGTGACCATCACCCAGGCTAGGGCCCCATCTACTAGGCGGTTACACGCCTCTAGACGGCGCCTCTTCTTGTCCTGGTGTCTCTCTCAACGAGAAAGACCCACTGAGGTGCTCGATCAGGATTGTGTTGTCCTTCTTACGAGACTGGAGACTAACATCTCCCCTCCACACTGAATGTGTATGTAGTCGCTATCGCCACTCATCACGACTCAGTTGATGGAAAGTTTCTAGGATGACACGACCTGGTCACCAGGTTCCTAAGGGGCGCGAGAGGGCGGCATCCGCCTCATCTCCGCTCCATACCCTCTTGGGACCCCAAGGTGGTCCTGGGGGGGGCCTCTGGGCCCCCCAAGAGCCCCTCGGAGGTTCCGATCTTCCTCACCCGAGTAAGACGGCCCTCCTGATGGCGCTCGCTTCCTTCAAGAGGGTAGGGGACCTCCGAGCATCCTCCGTGTCCCCGGATTGCCTTGAATTCGGCCCTGGAAACTCTCACGTTATCTTGAGACCCAGGCCCGGATGCGTGCCCAAAAAGTTCCCACTACTCCCTTCCGGGGCAAAGTGGTGAACTTGCAGGCGCTCCCCATCGGGGAGGAAGACCCAACCCCATCTGTGTTGTGTCCTGGACCGCACGCAGGGCTTCAGTAGCTCTGACCAGCTCCCTGTCTGTATTGGAGGACAGCAGAAGGGGGAAGGCTGTCTCCAAGCAGAGGCTGGCGCACTGGGTCGTAGATGCCGTTACGACGGCATTCCAATCTCAGAATCTCTCCCATGCCCACTGAGGGCTTACTCCACACAGGGTATAGCCACCTCCTGGGCACTGGCCAGAAGCGCCTCTCTAGCAGACATCTGTAGAGCTGCGGGTTGGGCTACGCCCAAACACCTTCGCAAGGGTTAAACAACCTTCGCGTAAACCCGGTGTCAGCCCACGTCATGCATGGCGACACAAAGGACTGGCATCCGGGGAGGCGTATGCCTGCGAAAGCACCTTTCCACCCTCCAGTAGGTTGGGTCAGTGTGCTATCTACCTCTCTTCTTACCCAAACTTATGGCTAAGAACAGGTATCCCACCAACCTCCCTTCTTACCCAAACACTGGTTAAGAACAGGCATTCCATCCATCACTAAGCAAGCACCCTCTGGGGGCTGGCTGGGCAGAGCAGCCTTCCCCCTTAGGCCGGGATACCATATGAACTATCACAGATAGCTCTAACCGGACCTAGTGCTACCAGACGTCTGTAACACCCCCTCCGTGGGCTGTTCCGTCTGATGTATCCTCATGAGAATGGTTCCCACTCCTGGTAACCCATGAGCTTCCCCAGGTGGACCTCCACCTCGCGGTTAACTACTCAGCCCGCACGTTCCATGCGTTCTCCTCCAAGGACGAGACCATACCTATATCCACCATATTCCTCCCCACGGGTAGGAGGTGGCCTCTGCAGCGCATCCCTAATTAAGGAAGTTGCGCTTACCCGGTGTAAACCCGAGCCGGACGGCCTCTCGCCAGTAGAGAGCTAAGGCCTCCGTCCGTGAAAGGTTACCGGTCAGGGCTGTACCCATCTTTCTCCAAGAAAGCTCTGGAACCCCCCGACCACCACACTGGAAGGTTACAGTTTTCGCGAAAGCATCGAGCTGACACGCCCAGGCCTGTTACCGTCACTTCGCTAGAGATTGTGACGCGATACAGCGTTGTGGCGTTTTCCATAGGCAACCCCATCTGTCGTTCTCGACACAACGTCGAGAGACCGACAGAAAGGGACCCGTATGCCACAAACACGTATCGTATTCTGCTGCAGTCGTGAGAGGCTCTCAGGCTCTTCAGAACAAGAGGTAAATGAATGCTGCACGCCAGCTTCCTTTTATACCGGACATCCGGGGGCGGAGACCGGCATGCAAATTTAATTCGCCAAATTTCATTGGCCTTTTCTATAGTAGTCAGAGTTGATTGGTTCTCAAGGGCGAACCCCATCTGTCGTTCTTGACACAACGTCTCGTTCCCTCCATCAGGGAACTGAGGTTACATACGTAACCGAGACGTTTTCGGTCTCAAGAAGGTGGATCGGTTTTGAACGGGTTAGAGCAGGTTTTATTCTGGGTTAGAGATAACAAACCAAAACTGGACAAATCAGCTTTGAGAAGGGTAAAGTATGTCTGATACAGTGAAGCCACTCCCCATGTATCTCTCGCTCCAAATTAAAAAAAGTTTAAAGTGATAAGATGTTAGAGAGAAAATATTTTGCTGCTAAGTTTTTCATTTGTATTGTATATTTACATTTATTGATTATAATTCAAAACACATTCATATAATTATAATATGAGTTGTTGATAAATATTTATTAAATAATACTAAACATAGCATTTAAATCAATATAACTATTAATATATAAAGCATTTTAAAGTAATGAAGCATACATATTATCGTTTGATCTTATTTTAACCCTTTATCGGGCAAATTACCATATTTAATCACATACATAATCACAACGGCGTTCTATTTCATTCTTCCTGATCACCAGAGGCAGTGCTTCACACTGAATGCCATCTCATCGCAGATGCACAGGTCGAGTCTAATACAAACAAAGTCCCCTGTGACCAGGATGACTCGGGGTCCTCTGTAACTGTCTCTATAATCTTCTGGCATGCATGAATTGGAGGTCGGAGAATATTAAAAGGAGAAACTCTTAGAATAAGGTTTTTCAAAGCCTCGCAACAACTTATCTGTTGGTGTTTTGCGACTGCGCATCCTCCAGAGGCTGCGTCTGATTCAGTAGAATTTATTGAAGCGGCACGCTCACCCCCGTCATCCTCGGGGACACGAGACCTGCGTATAGGAAACCCGTACCTGCGCGGACTCCCGGAAAATACAGCATTTGATGAACAGCAGTTCTGGTGAGTTGTTTCATTTATACTCTGAGATTGTTTAAGTTTTCCCGGCAGTATTTGGGTAGTAAAAGTGTTTTCGCTCTGTGGCTCTGCCTGAAAAGTTCTGTAATATCTCACAGCTGCTAAAAGTGACCACATTAAGAGTGATCGCGCTCTATTTATGTGTGTTAGTTGTATGTATCAAGCTTTTGTTCCACTAGTGCTTGCATGATATAATAGTGATATTGCTGGTTGCATGCAGACTAAGTTGATGTTACATATATACAGGCATACATTAGCATATATATCAATATATAATTTGAGTATATATCTATATACCATTATTGATATTCGCTGTGTTTGTGATATACTGTATTATCTTGCAGGTCAGAGTGCGTTCTCTTGGCCTAAAGAATTTCTGCTAGATCATGGAAAATCTCATGTCTGCAGATTGTGCATGGTCCCTCTTGCAAGCGGATGATAGGCACGACTGTTGCCCATCCACTTTGGGCCTGGAACAACTGAAAAAAGTTTTCAGAGAGGAGGCCTGTATGAACTGTAAAGTTCTGTCTTGGGAGAGGAAGACCTCTAGGGTAGCTTTCCTGTGGCTCAGTGCAGCAGAGGTTTAACTGATGTTCATGGGAGCCAGCCTCAGCGCTTGGAGCGGTCTCATAGAGTAGATCTATCTGTTCAGCGGCCACAGGGATGGGTACAGCAATAATTTCAGGCCCGAAGGGGCAGGGCACCTGGACAGCAACTCCCTAGAGATGCTTAAGGGTTGGGTATCTGTAATACGGTTCATTAAAAGGGAAGGAAGGAGGCGGGAACCGGCAAACATTTAAATAAAGTTTTTAATAAATAAACAAAAACACGGAAGTAAATAAACACAAACATAAATATAAACTTAACATGTGTCCGGGCCCGGTCCTCTCTCAGTGACGGTCCGGTCGCCCGTTCTCTTATGTGCTCCCGATCTCCTACGTGATTCGAGACCCACGGTCTCGCCCCGCCTACTCCACTACAGTATCGTTTGAATTTTATCGATTCCAATTCCAATTTCGATTCTTCTTATCAATTCCGATTCTTATCGATTCCCAGTTTCGACTCCACAGTTGAAGTAAGACATTTAGATATAGACCTGTATGGTCTTTTAGCCTGCTTATTGACTGGTTTGCAAAAATATATATCTTTATGAGCACTATTTTGTGTATATATACACACATTGAAACCATGTTTTTTCTGATTTATTACAATTTGTATTACCATAGCTTAACTACATAATGGTTAAACTGTAGTTACTATAATGAAACTATGGTCAGTTGTGGTTCCTGTGCTTTATCACAAGTTAACACAAGCACATTTCTGAAAATATGCACACAGGAATTGATAAGAGGAATTGAAATTTTTATTTCAAGTATCTGATTCCTATTCCTTTCGATTCCGATTCCCAAACGATTGAGGTTTTCGATTCCCAACCCTATGCTTAAGTCCAGGTTCGCAGGACCTGAGGGTCCGCGGCTGGCCATCAGACGTTTTCCTCATCAGCAGCTCAGTTACTGGGAAACAATAACCTCAGACCCTTGGGTTATAGTGACCCTTACTCAAGGGTACAGGCTGCAGTTCCAACGGCAGCCTTGGCTTTCAATGGGGTCAAAATGACAACAGTTTCAGAAAGCCAACTATTCAAATTCTTTAAAACAAGAAATAAAATAAGGGTAACTTTGGCAGCAGCGTTGGCTCCAGTACAGGCCAAGGCACTGAAGATACTTCCATACCTGGACGACTGGCTTCTGTGCTCCCACTCTCAGGAGCAGGCAATGACAAAAATCAGCCAGCTGCTCTCCCATATTACCCATCTGGGTCTTTCTGTGAATTTCATCAGAACAGTGGGTGAACAGTATTCTGCTGATCCTTCAACGATTTTGAAGTCGGACCAGGCTTCCGTTCAGGAACTTCCTGAGACTCATGGGTATGATGGCTGCTTCAGCTGCTATCATACCGTTGGGCCTCCTGGGGCTGCGTCCCTTTTAAAGATGGGTGGAACAGTTCTTTCCTGAATCCCAGTGGGCACAAGATCAAATTGTTCAAGATTGCAGGCCTTCTGGCGTTGAAACCAGAGCATGTCCGCTCACTCAAAATGCTCAGCATCTCTCGCTCAACCCAGAGTTCCCCTTGGTGGTTTGCTAGTTCGAGAATCAATCAATAAAGAGATGTAATAGTAGTATTAAATGGAGTTCAAATGTTGCGTTGATGAAGTTTCAAGTCTTATATATAAATGTAAGATAAATATTAAAGTGAAGAACGAGCAGGTAGAAGATACTGAAAGGGAATGTGGAGTGACGCAAAGATTCGTACTGGAATCTAAAGCGGCACATTGCCAGAAAATACGATGATGTGCTATGCAAACGTAGTGCAGAAAAAGGTGAGCTAGCCTAGTGCACACAGTAGGTTACTGTTCAATAAATGAATTAATAGATAAAGAGGCAGGCTTGGGTAACATATGGTGTTACAGCAGGGCCTTCCTCATGTAGACAAATCACAAATTAAGAATTAGTTCTCTCGTTTAGGCCGTATCATGGCCACAGATTAAACATTTGTTATTGTAAAACTTATGAATTGTAAAACAAAAGTTGTGGCCTAATGAGCAAGGCACCTTACCCCTACTTGCCGGGCGCTGCAGTGATAGCTGCCACTGCTCCGGGTGTATGTGTGTTCACCACTTGCTGTGCGTGTGTTCACCACTCTCTGGATGGGTTAAAAGCAGAGGTCAAATTTCGGGTATGGGTCACCATATCTGACTAATAGGTCACTTTCACCTTCAAGGACACCACAGTCAACTGCTAGTTTCTCCGAACTGGCCAGGGAGACCCTGGTTTCCCATAATGTACATGCTCTTAGAGGGGGAGCCCTGGAGCCTTCCCAGGAGGAGGGTTCTGCTACATCAGTTGGGAGGTCAGATTTGGCACTCGAATCCAGACCATCTACAGCTGTGTGTTTGGCCTCCATAGGGTCAGAACCACTTCTGAGAATCTGTGATCAAGATTTGCAGAACACCATATTGAACTCTAGAGCACCTTCCACCAGAAGTGCTTATGCTTATAGGTGGAAGCTGTTCTCTGATTGGTGTAGGGAGCAGATATTGTCTCCGGAGTCAACTCAACTCAACTCCACTTTATTTATATAGCGCTTTTTACAATTTTCATTGTTACAAAGCAGCTGTACATGAGACGCATTGAATACAAGAAAAACAACTAAAGTCATATACCTGTAAAAACAAGAAAAAGGTGAAAACAACAAAAGACAGACATACAAATGCTCCACACACACAATTATGCATACACACTACACACATTGACATAGACGCACACACGCAAACACACTCGCACACACGCACAGTGAAAGCACACATTTGAGATAAAGAGAGAAACACAGGTCAAATATTAAACGGACTATAAATTCTTATATGCAATATTAATTATGTCTTACTTCTAAATTCTAAAGCAGCCCCCCCCCGGCCAGGCAAATAGTGCAAAACAATATGCAAACGGTGGCGAGGAACCCAAAACTCCAATCGAGAAAAAAAACCTCAGGAGAACCCAGGCCCAACCAGAGGATTCCAGTTTCCCTCTGGCAAAAGCTGCTGCCTCTGCACAAGCTCAACAGTGCTTGCACAACAAGGCTACATAAAAAATAAATAAACTTACTAATAAGGTAAATTATAGATTTAAGATTATCATTAACAATCTAATAGCATTTGAAGTGTTGTAGAAAAATCGTGTCAAGTTGCCGCGTCCTTCATCCAGCTCTATATTCTCAGCTCTTGTCAGGTCCTGCGTTAACCTTGGAACAAAGAGACAAGACTGGCTGAGAGTAGAGTACTGTTCTGCACTCTTTGATGCACAAGGTACATCACTTTGTTGTTGGATGTGTTCCTGGTTCCGGTTGATCTAAATAATGCAGCCTAAATCCTTTGAGGATTAGTATTATGGAAGTGTAGTGTATGCAAGATTAAAAAGATGCGTCTTTAGTCTAGATTTAAACTGACAGAGTGTGTCTGCCTCCCGGACAGTGCAGGGAAGAATATTCCAAAGTTTAGGCGCTAGATAAGAAAAGGATCTACCACCTGCACTTGATTTTGAAATTCTAGGTATTACCAACTGACAGGACGCCTGAGAGCGTAATGCACGTGGAGGATTGTAATACAATAGAAGTTCATTCAAATACTGCGGCGCTAGACCATGTAGGGCTTTATAGGTGATAAGCAAGATCTTAAAGTTAATGCGATGCTTTATAGGTAACCAGTGCAAGGTTGACAGAACCGGGGTTATATGCTCATACTTTTTTGTACGTGTAAGAACTCGAGCTGCTGCGTTTTGAACCAGTTGCAGTTTTTGTAATAGGCCTGCAGGGCAACCACCTAAAAGTGCATTACAGTAATCTAGTTCTGATGTCATGAATGCATGAATTAATTTCTCTGCATCTGACAGTGACAGCATATGACGTAGTTTAGATATATTCTTAAAATGGAAAAATGCAATTTTACAGGTGTTTGTCGACATGGCTCTCAAATGACAGATTACTATCGAATACAACGCCAAGATTATTAGCTGACGACGAGGATTTAATGGAGCATCCGTCAATAGTTAAGCAGTATTCTTGGTTGTTACATATGGCCGTTTTTGGTCCAGTAAGTAACACTTCTGTTTTGTCCGAGTTCAGTAGTAAAAAATTCTTACTCATCCAGTTTTTTAAATCAACTATGCATTCCTTTATTCGATGGAACTGCTGGGTTTCATGAGGCTTCGAGGAAATATAAAGTTGAGTATCATCAGCATAACAGTGAAAGCTAATTCCGTGTCGCTTTATTATATCTCCTAGAGGTAGCATATATAATGCAAAGAGCAGAGGCCCCAAGACTGAGCCCTGTGGTACACCGTACTGGACTTGCGATTTGCGGGAAACCTCATTGTTTATTGCTACAAATTGAAAACGGTCAGATAAATAAGACTTAAACCATTTCAATGCTATTCCATTAATGCCGACGTACTTTTCGAGTCTGTGTAGGAGTATGCCGTGGTCAATGGTTTCAAATGCAGCACTAAGGTCTAGCAGCACCAATAACGAAATACAGCCATGGTCAGACGCTAAAAGCAGATCATTTGTAACTCTGATCAAAGCAGTCTCTGTACTGTGACATGCTCGAAATCCAGACTGGAATTCTTCATTAATGTCATTCCTTTGGAGGAAGGAGCATAACTGAGTTGAAACTACTTTTTCAAGAACTTTAGATATAAAGGTAAATTCGATATAGGCCTGTAATTCCCTAGTTCTCTTGGGTCGAGTTTGGGTTTTTTGATAAGGGGCCTTATAACAGCCACCTTATATGCTTTGGGCACATGTCCTAATGTCAGAGATGAGTTAATAATACTAAGAAGAGGATCTATAATTTCCGGGAACATTTCTTTCAGTAGTTTTGTAGGTATAGGGTCTAGCACGCATGTTGTTGATTTTGATGATCTAATGATTTTAGAGAGTTCATCATGATCTACTGTAGAAAATAATTGCAATTTCTCCTTAGGGGTGCTGTAGTTAATTTGTTCAGCGGGTTTCACTTCTGGTTGCATTGTTATAATTTTTTCTCTAATATCTTGGATTTTACTAGTGAAGTAGTTCATAAATTCATCACTGTTATGCTGATAATCAGAATCTGAAGTCGCTGACGATTTATTTTTTGTTAATTTAGCCACGGTGTTAAATAAAAACCTAGGGTTGTGATGGTTTTCTTCTATTAGTGATGAAAAGTAGGCGGATCTAGACGTTTTTATGGCATTCCTGTATTTTCGAGTACTATCCTTCCATGCTATACGAAATACCTCTAAATTAGTTTTCTTAAAGTTCCGCTCCATTTTACGGGACGCTTTATAGCCTGAGTGTGTTCATTATACCACGGTGTTGGGCTGCCATTTTTAATCTTTTTCAAATGCAGAGGAGCAACTGTGTCTAATTTTAACTGTCAAGTGTTAAATGTCAAGATCGTCAACGTTTTTACTCATGCTAGATATTTGAGACAATTCAGGCAGATTGTCGAGAAACGCATCTTTGGTAGTTGAAGTAATCGTTCTACCATATTTGTAACAAGGAGTTTGATTTGCAGCCGTAGGCCAGTGAAGCAAACATAATATCAGATAATGATCCGAAATGTCTTCACTCTGCTGAACGATTTTAACATCGTCCACATTTATACCGTAAGATAGTATTAAATCTAAAGTATGATTACGAAGGTGAGTGGGTCCTGACACATGTTGACTAACGCCCATGGAGTTAAGAGTGTCTTTGAAAGCCATTCCCAAGGCATCTGTATCATTATCTACATGAATGTTAAAGTCGCCAACGACAAGGACTCTATCTGCGGCCAGTACTAGTTCTGATAAGAACCCACCAAATTCTTTAATAAAATATGTGTGGTGCCCTGGAGGCCTATATACAATTGCTAGAATACATTTTAAAAATGTTTTGTCCTTAGTATTAGGTGTTGATACGTGAAGTACCATGACTTCAAAATAATTGTATTTAAAATTAGACTTCTGAGAGGTGATAAAAGAATTATTGTGAAGTGCAGCGACACCTCCCCCTCTACCTTTTAGACGAGGCTCGTATTTATAGTAATAATCTTGGGGAACGGATTCATTTAGAGTAATATAATCATCTGGTTTTAGCCATGTTTCTGTCAAACACAGCATGTCTATTTTATGATCGGTTATCATATCGTTAACAAAAAGTGCTTTATTCGAGAGAGATCTAATATTAAGCAATCCAAGTCGTAACAGTTGATTATCTGTATTTTGTTCATGTTTGATTTGTTTAACGCTTATTAAATTACTTTCAAGAGGTTTACGCATTATCTTATGTTTGCTAATCCGGGGGACAGACACAGTCTCTATTTTATGTTGTTTGTGAGAAGGGATTATTACATGTTGTATATTTTGTGTATTCTGTAACGTGAGACGGCAAGCAGACAGTTGGTTAAGCCATTCTGTCTCCTTCCTGACCTGGGCCCCAGGTAGTCAACCTTTAGCATTATTAAGACTGTGTGCCAAATTTCTAGAGAGGAGGGAAACCCCATCCCAGGAGGGATGGAGACCATCTCGTTTCAACAGGTCAGGTCTGCCCTCAAAACTCTTCCAGTTATTTATAAAATCTATATTATTCTGCAGGCACCCCTTAGTGTTACGTTATCTGCAATTTCTGCTAGAGGATAATCAAGCAGCCTTTAAAGCAGCTTCAGCTGCCGGCTGAAGCACCTGCTGGACTGCCGGCTGTAGCACCAGCTGAGTCACCGGCTGGAGTGCCGGCTGAGTGGGGTAATTACGGGAATGAGCTCTCGAAACCTTATGGAGACACGAGGGCGGGGTGAATGACGTAGACACCGAGCACGCGGTCAGCCGGCGACTCACCCTGTGCTCGACAATGACAACACAACCCACGTGCAGATAATACCCCGACCAGACCAGGACCGTGACAGTTTCCTGTCTCCACAGAGATGCACAGCAGCAGTTCTGGATGAAACAGCAGGTGGGATGGCATGATTGGCTTCCATGCAAATGCCTGTAGTGCTGTGTCATGGGGAGTGGTGGTGTCTAGCTAACCCCCCCCACGTCTCACGTAGCTGGGCAAAGTAATGATACAAAATCTTGTCACTCACATCACGTTCCTCTTGTGAATCTTGCCGGGTGCAGCATGCTCTCTGGCCTTCACATTTTCTGCAGTGATTGCTGGGCAAAAGCAGGTGTCACGCTCCCGTGTCTTTCATTGAAGTACTGGTGAGCGGTGTAGGGCGTGACAAGATTGGAGTCTCTTGGCTGGCCCTAGGGATGTTGTGGTGGTACCGTCTTATCTCAGGCTGTGGTAAAAACCGTGTTCAAAACAGTGTTAAGGCAGTGTTTGGCAAGTCCAGCTTTCAGATGGAACTCAATTCAGCAAGGGTACATCAGGCATGTGGTGAAGCGCAGGTGCCATTTGGTGTGTACATGGCACTGTCTTGAGCGCTCATTTACATGAGTGAGCAGTTCTTTTTAACAGTTCACGAACCTTGTAGGAGGCGTTCTGTGAGCCCAGGATGCAGCTAGCTTGGGATGTAATGTCATGTGGTCCTGTGAGTGGGGCCACGTAGTTGACATTTGTTCTGCATCATTGTCTTTTGTGAAGAGCAGCTCTAGCACTGGCAGTTGATGGCAGGGGCAGGGCGTGGCCATCTCCTTGGAGTGGTAATCCACTGTCATTCTCTTCATAAAGACATTGTTCAAAATCTTTGGTAAATGTACTCACTTGTACAGTATGCACGCTGCAAAAAGATGACTTATTCAGTAAAAAGGGGGTGTGGCTTCCAGAGTGGGCCATGCTCCACGTATACCATTGAATATGTGTGGTTGAAGGCTTGGTCACACTGTGTGTTGAGCTGTACAGTGACCCCTTTTGGTGAATGCAGGTGCTACAGTCTCATTTATTCACCAGAGTGCAAAGCTCTGGGCTGTTGAAAGTTCTCGCACTTGACAGGGCCCCCAGTAGGGCTGTGAGATTCACGAGAACAAGGAAGTAGCAGGTTCAGCATTGGTTATTCAGTTTCAAGTTCAAGGCACAGGTGTCCTGGGCCGGTGCCATGGTTGACAGGCATGAGTCCAATGGAAACTACTCGCACTTGACAGAAGAGGAAATGTCTGATGCTGGTGTTGTTGTGGAGAGCGTGTGAACAGTGTAAAGCTGATGTCTGAGATTTCTGACCATAGTTCCTGAAGGGTGCCTGTTATCATCATGTCACTCGGTGATGTACCTTTGGCATGTAAGGGCAGGAAACGTTTGGGTCGTCGGCTGGTTCGACCTTGAGACTGAGTTCTCGCGACCAGCTGAGATGTCATGCCTTACTTTTGTGACCTAGCAATGCATTTCAGACAAGTTGGCTGGCTGGAAAGTGGAAGTTCCCGCACTTGAGCCCAATTCTATTGTGATGCTTAAAGTCTCTTAGAACAATTCAGCAGGTCTTGGCTGGTGAAGAGAAAGCATAGGTCCATGGGTGTACATGCTCGTGGAGCCGCTGGTCAAGTGTGTGGGAACTTCTTGTTTCAGTCATACCTCAGCTGATGGCCATGTGTGTGTCTCGGCTTGTTCTGGGTAGTCAGCCGTCTACTGAGATACGGTCTGGGTGCCATGCTCATCTTGTGTTAGGATGACTGTCTCTGTGGTCGACAAGCAGGTTGAAGAGATCTGGACGTTTTCTCAGTAGGAGGGCATTCTAGAGGGTTGGTTGTTTCACATGCCATTCGTGGTCAAAAAGAGTTTTTTTTCGGATTTTTACATCCTCCTGTTAAGGTTTCTTGTAGAATCTGCTCCTTTGATGTCCTCAGGATCTCTGCTGGCTCAGACGTAGTTGGACTGTTATGCTCTCTGGACAGGTGTCATCCATGGTATTAAGATGAATGCCTCGATGACTGTTGGGCCGGAACGGATCTGTGGCTCCTAGGTTGCCAGCTGGGTTTCCACGGGGCGCCGTCTTTTGAGTCCGACGAAAGTGGTCAGCTCTATGTTGTCTCAGGGCATCCTGTCTGATGCTTGGCTGTTCCCGGCAGGCTGTAACATCTGCTGAATCTCTGCTGAAGATATGCTGCTGTGGTGTACCCTGAGGAAACTTCTTTGTGGTGTGCAGAGATAGGCAGGATTTAAACAGTCTTTATGGAGGCAGCGCAATGTTCTCTGTAGGCCTTATGGGCTGATTTCCGCTGATATCAGGTGATCATGGCGGTAAAATGCTGTAGCGCTAAGGTGATGACTCGCAGTGTGATGCAGATTTCTGAGGGAGAAGAGTTTTGCTTTGAAGTCTTCTTCCCTTTCGGCCTGTTCTGTCGTCCGACGTAGGCTCGGATGCTTGCTGTAGCAGAGGTGTTGTAGCTGCTGTAGTCTTATTTGACAGTTTATGACTGCTGGCATAGGATGCTGTGGTCCTCTTGTCTGGAGGTGATCCTAAGCAGGTGATCTGTCTATTGTCGTCACACTGGGAAGTGTTAATGCCTGAGAGTCAATGTTTTGCAGGTAGGCATTTGTTGTGGCCTCCTGCAGTGTTCAGGGTGACAGCATTTAGTGGTGACAGCAGTCATGTTTCTGGCCAGCTTGCTGGGGTCTGTAGGGCCAAGCAGCGTCTGTGTCTGCAGGTTCTTCTGGATGGTTTCTGCCCCACCCCTCTGTGTTTGCTGGCTATAAGGTGTGAACAGTGGGCTTTCGCCCCCCTTTCGCAGCTTTGGGCTTTTAGCTGGGGGCTGGCCTGTCTGATAGGAGAGATTCTGTTGCATGCTAGTGTCCGTTCACACTGTAGTCTGCATGCTAAGTCTCTTTCTATGAGAGAGATAGAAAGGGGTAGAGAGAGAGAGAGAGAGAGAGGGCATGGCAACGATTTCTGAACATCATTAAAATCATCTTTAACGAAGAGGTACAAACTTAACGCAGCTATTCTATAGAAATGGAATACTTGCAAAGCTCTGTGCTGGATGTACTTGTATGCGCTTGGAGTGATGGAAAGTTCAGATGATTTCAGAATGCAGTTCTGCTGAAAGTTGCAGTCCTGCTGAAAGTTGCGTGCCTTGTTGAAAGTCGTGGGCCTCGGCCGCGTGGCTCGTCGAGGTGTGCTGGGCAGCAGAGTCCATTGTTCCTTCTCCAGATAGGGAGGAATTACTTTACCTTTTGTTTGACACCTGTGATCTAGTAAGTCATACTTTTACTAATAATGCATTATAACATACACTGTAAACCGGACAGTGCAATCTACTCATTAAAAATGAGTTAACTGTACTCAAAACTGTTACATAAGTTCCATTATCTTAAAACTTTTAAGTGTCCCAGATAGCAAGCAAACATGGAAATATTTTTTAAAAAGGTTAACATCAGACAACCATTATTGTGATCAGTGTTTGCCGTAGTTGGGCTCTTGACTCTTGAGTTTTAATGTTAAGTTTTCTTTAGCCATCCATGTGTGTTAAAACATCTGTTGTGGCAAAGAGAATTATGATCCAGTGGGTCAGAATATGATAGTTATTTAATCACTATGCAGTTCTTTAAAGTCATTTTGAGTGTGTTCTGTAATAATATGCGAATGCAAAGTTATGATACAGTTTGAAGAGATTATAGCAGTATTATGGACAATTAACAGAATGAAAGATTTTTACAAAACTGTTACATTTCTGAATTAGTTAGACATGAAGAATCGGTGTATGAATCTCAACCAATGGTGACAATCAACAAAAGAAAGCTTAATGCTTCAATGCATGTGGGGTAACATCATAGTACAAAACTCATTCATGATTCCCAGCATGCATTGCAATTGATCTGCTTATATGAATTAGTTTGATGATTGTCACCATTTGTTTAGGTTTGTGTTATGAGTGTCTAAGTGAGTCAGTAAATCATCCTTTATTTTGACACAATCCTTGTGTTCTTATGAACTGAAACATTTTCATCAGTATGAAAAGGAAAGTGTTATTTCTGAAACATGCACAAGCAATGAGAGAGAAATTAACTTTACAGAAGCCAAGAGTCAAGAGCCCAACTAAAGCAAACACTGATCACAATATTGGTAGTTTAATCACATCCTAATCTTTTTTTAGTAAAGTGAACACTATTATAATAAGTTAACTTAAGTAATGATCTTGAGTCAGCAGTACCTAATTATACTTGATCAGTAAATTCAGACAACAGTTACTATTGAGTTCTACTAACTTAAAATTAAAACACTTCTTTACTTAAAAATGATGTAATAGGCTTCCTCATTTTGTTTTAGTAAAGTCAACTTATTACATTTCACAGTTTGAAAGAGCTGTTGATGTTACTAATTATTTTATGTTCAGTCTACTTACAATTTTCAGCTCATCCAACATGTAAAAGGGCATTGCACTAAATTCTAAGTTCTCTTTACTCAAATATCAAATACACATTACTTAAACATTTTGAGGAAACCGATTACATTAAAACAGTTAAGTACACTCAACTTGTCCGGGTTAACAGTGTAGGGCAATAATTTTTATTAATGCATTGAATGTTGCCACAGGATTGAATAACAATATACAGTGATCCAGTGGGAAACTTAAACTTATAACAGTTTGTATTATACTTAAATGGCATATATTTGTGTTTATTTTTACTGTGAGCCTTATTACTGCTAAAATAAGTGGCACCAGCAGTACTAAGTGCTATTTTTCACTTATTATTATATATTTACTATTTATATGTCGATATTCTTTGTTTTCAAAGAATTGACAGAGAACGTTTATACCAAGCGTTGTGCTACAGCTGAACCTGATATAAACCAGGTTGGGTTTGTCTGGTTTTGTCAACTCAAAACTTACTCTACAACTCTTTACTCTATATGTACAATTTCTTTGTGTTCTTATGATTAAAATATGTCATCAGAGTGTAAACATAATAAACCCTCAATGATGCAGCATTCTATATCTTATTAAGCAATTATCAGTTGAATAAGAATGCTCCCTGTGTTGGGGCCCTGCACTCTTATCTTTCGACATGCTCAAGGTGATGCCTTACTATACACACTGGAAGGTTGCGACTTGGCAGAAGCGCTCACCTGTGACACGGCCAGCCCAGTCAGTGTCGCTCGCTAGAGGTTGTAATATAGCTAAGCGCCGTGGCATTTTTTATGGGGACCCCATTCTGTCTCAACACAATATCGAGAGACTGACAGAAAGAGAAGATCTCTGTTACGACTGTAACCTCTGTTCCCTGATGGAGGGAATGAGACTTTCTGTCCCTTAAGCCAGAACACTTTGACGTCTGCTCCAGCGACTGGGAGACGCCTTCCAGGTTCAAAAGCTGAATGAATGGGCAAGCCATCTTCCTTTATACCCGTATGCACGGGACGGAGATTATCATGTACATGCTATTCGCCAAGTTCATTGGCATTTTACATTTACGATCAGAGAAAACCGGTTCTCAAGTCATTTTGTACATTTAATGTAGTTTTCACATTAAATCTGTTTTGCCCAGAATTATTTTAGTCATCATCAGATTGAAGCGTTACCACTTTGCAGGGGATTTTTGCTCAAGCAGCGTCTGATGGCCCCGTCTCCCTTCTGCTAAGTAAGCAAAACGGAAAAAGTGCATTATCCGGGTAGTTAAAGTACACTTCATTCTTTATAATTTTCAATGTGAACGCACTACTCACACTATTTATACTACAAAATGGTGTAGAATATTGCATTTGTGCGGAATTTGGGATGCACCTAATAGGTCTGTGTTTTATTCTCGATTAATACTTCAATGTTTGCTTATTTTATTTTGTTGCTTGTCTTGTATATCCAAAGGAACATGGTGCCATGTAGTGGATTCTCCTAAATAACAGACACAATTAATGTAGGCTATATTTAACAATTCCTTATGACTATGTAGATATTAAGTAACTAGTGATACGTGATAAATGTGTACTCATTTATTGGACTTTGTAATCATTGAGTTGAGAATGTAAAGTGATTGTGCTTTTAATGACGAAAAAGTGCAGCTCTCCAGTTCACTTCTATGGGTTTAGTGGACTTCTGCCCTACCTAATATGGCGGCTCCATTGACGTATCGCAGCAGAGGAGCAAATCGTTCAATGCCGCGTCTAGGAATTATATATATATGTCTATGGTTTTCTGTCTCCTCACCTGCTCCTTGTTTCCTTCCCTCATTTTATCTCCTATTTATTCTTTTAGTTTCTCTTGTCTTGTGCCAGTTCATTGTGCCAAGTAGCCTAGCTTTACTTTTACTCAAGTTATAATATCAAGCAGTTTATTGTCTTGTCCTGCCTTGTGAAGATATTTTTGATGTTCCAGTAATATTTTGAAGTTTATTTTTATTTTATACTTGTTCCTGTTTGGCATTTGTTATATTGCCCTGCCCAGTTTGGTTTTTGTGCTTTGTCCATGCTTTGTCCTGCCCTTAGTTCCTGTGTTATTAGGCTGTGCCCAGCTGCCTTTGGTTCCAATCATCCTGCCTGTGCTCCCTAGCCATTATCTGAATCTCTTGTCCCACTCCTGCCTTCCAGATCTCCCTAGGCTGAGTCTTGGGCTCACACCGTTACCATCTCTTCGTCCGGTTTGGCATACTCAATGTTCTGATCTGTTTCCAGTGCGACTGAGCTCAGCTGCTGTCTGCCCCTCCGCCTAACTCCCACTCACCACAGCCCCTGCCTCCATCTGCTACCAACTCCTGCACCGACCTGTTCCTCGGATAGACTGAGTGCATCCCCCGGCTCAGTGACTTTATTGTGCTGTCCTTATTAATAAATACCTACAGTAACACAGATTTTATTTTAAAATGCTCTTCATCCACCCTAGCGTTTTCACGCATTTTCACATGTTTTCCAAAAGGTGATCATCCACACTAAAACCGTCTGAAAATGCTTACAACCAAACTGTGCATGAGTAAAACTTTAAGGAGTAGTTCACTTTCAAAATACATTTTCATGATAATTACTCATCCCCATGTCATCCAAGATGTATATGTATTTGTTTCTTTAGTCGAATAGAAATTAAGGATTTTTCTCCATATAGTGGACTTCGATGGACCCCAAACAGTTGAAGGTCAAAATTACAGTTTCAGTGCAATGATACCAGACGATGAATAAGGGTCTTATCTAGCGAAACGATCGGTCATTTAAAAAAAAAAAAAGTATATGCTTTATAAACACAAATGCTCGCATTGCTCTGTTCTGCAATGGGCGTTCATGACTTCACAAAAAACGTAATTACGTTGAAAAGGTCACGCTTGACGTAGGCGGAAGTACCGAGTCAGTGTTTACAAGTTGAACGTGCAAGTTTTCAACGTAATTACGTATTACGTGAAGTCATGAATGCGCATTGCATAACAGAGCAAGGCGAGCATTTGTGTTTATAAAGCATATACATTTAAACATTTTTTAGAAAATGACCGATCATTCTCTAGATAAGACCTTTATTCACAGTCTGGTATTGTTTAAAGCCCTTTGAAGCTGCTCTGAAACTGTAATTTTGACTTTCAACCGTTTGGAGTCCATTGAAGTCCACTATGCAGAGAAAAATCTGGAATGTTTTTCATCAAAAACCTTAATTTCTTTTCGACTAAATAAAATAAAACGGGTGACATTGGGGTGAGTTAATTATCATGAAAATTTAATTTGAAAGTGAACTACTCCTTTAAGACGCTTCTTGCGTCTCTTAGGCCTTTATTTACTTTCTGCCTCTTTGAAATGTCACGATAATGTAGAGAGGAATGACACTTTTGAGTTGAGTTTTTTTAAAAGTAAAGACACAATGAGGTGGGGCTATTGCTGCAGAATCTTTGTGCAGAAGTTGCAGAAGCAAGTGAAAATGTCCCCACATTCCGCTGCAGAACAAAAGATGCGGAACATAATGAAATATGTCATCGTTTTTGAAAGGCTCTGATTTCATAATGTAGCCTACACTACAACGCGACAACAGCACTAATACAAAATGTATTCTATATATACAAATAAGTTTTTTAAGCTAATTGTTGTTCAAAGTATCCTAAAGGTTTAAGGAGAACAAGCTCTAGATCTAAACATGGATGTCTTCCACTTATAGACTTTATTAACCTTTCCATGCGTGTCAGAGTAATATGTGTGGCACATACGACACGTTGGCATTTGTATTGGCCATAGAGCAACGCCTCCTCTAAATGCCACAGCTAATGAAGCCTCCAACCGATGGCAGTCAGGTTCACAGGTCCACCATCCCACTGAGGATATCTTGTATGTGTGTGTGTGTGTGCGTGCATGCATACATGTGTGTTCTTGTAGAGGTTACTAGGTTGCATTTCAGTTACAAGATGAATGCTAAGGAGGTAGCCTATTTTTGCATTCCTGCTTTATAATCCACCTGATGACATCTATAGCCACAATCTACAGTCATCCAGAACCAGAATAATATTGGATAGACCTAAATATCTCTTTTTTTCTATCCACACCAGTTCTATCTTTTTCTCTTTTTTTATATTTAGCACGGCTAAATATTTCCATCGAAACTTACAGTTTACAGTAATTATCCTCTCTGAAGTTGTAGCAGTCCTATTTTAATATGCCAATTGAATTGAATATACTGTATGTATATGGACAAGATGAGGTTGATCTTACAAATCCTGGGACCTTGTCACAGATGATCTTGGGGTGATCCTAACCACGCAAATATACAGTACCTTTTAAAACCTGTTATATTGTCGCTGTAGAAACCTTGTATCTCCATTTTTCCTGATTTTTATTATTTTTATAAATCATTATTAATAGTGACCCTTCATGTTTGTTTGTGGGTTTTGTAAATATTTAACCAATAATAAATATTGAAAAGAGATTGTCAACACCACTGCATTACATCACCTTTCGCATAACAGCCTGGTGCAAAATTGAGTTGCAACATGGTACTGCAGTTTCTAACTAGAATTTGCTTGTCCAAGCTAATAGATCATATTGGACCAATAATACAACTCAGCAAACTGTCAGCTTAAACCAGCAATATTAAAAATGCCAAGCACATTTTAAGAAAGGTGCTAGCATTAGCATGATACGATTATGGATCCAGACTCTCTTTTGGAAAGAATCGACCACATTCACAGTCCCTCTAGTTTCTCAGACTGCCTATCAGACTGTCATTTCATATCTATATGACATATTGATTAAAGCCAGGAGTTTAAATGTAGAGTCTGAAGATGTGAAGTTAGTTGATATTTAAGAGTTGTAACGAGTTTGCCATCCAAACAACAACTACTGTACATCATCTATTTTGTTAAAAATGATAACATAAAAATTCTGCCATCAGACTTATTAGCCATACAACAGTCTTGTGTTTAAAAAAGTTACTACAAATATAATTCATAGTTCATTTTGGATTAACTTTTTTATCTATCCTAATAATAAAACAGTGGACATGAACTACAACCACTAGACTAGAGGGTAAAGATTTTAAATAATTAACTCAAAGGTCCAAAGATCCAGCTGTGGAGCTAGCAACCGAAATAACAACAATGGGTCTGCGAGTTTCTCTTTTAATGTTGTTGACCTAAGATCTACAATCGACCTGTAGTAGTAGTAGTAGTTTTGATAAAAGTGCCTGCAAAAAAAAAACAAAAAAAATGTCTTACATTTACAGGAGGCATTATATAAAGCAAATTGAAGTTGATGTAAACTTCACCTTTAAAAAATACACATTTATTACCTGACTGGTACTAACAATAATAATGGTTATTACTGTCATTGGTAATTGTGAATACAGGCAAAACCTCTAAAACAATGTTTCAAATAAAGTCCTTACCGTTCTCTCTTTATTATATATTATTATTATTATTAATAAATTATATTTCTTATATTCCTACTGCTTACTGTTAAGAGCTTGCTTAAAATACAGTATATGTCTGCACTTGTACTTCCTCTGCATGTACAAATGAAACCATATTATATTGAAACTAAACCAATATCATTCAATAAATATTATATGAGTTTGCAGCCAAAGTACGTATCATGAGAGTGTCTTCATGTGGGTGGTTGTATGCAGGTGGTGGGTATCCGGTGGGGCTCGAAAACGTGTTTTTCAACAAAAGGGGGGCTGGGCAAAAAAGTTTGGGAACCACTGTTCTATGGCATCGCAGGGAAGAACCTTTAAAGCACCTTTATTTTTAAGAGCGTATACCTGCAGAGCAAGAGGAAACTTTGAAACGCATTCAGATTGATGTTATTGATACTCTCACACATCACATCTCATGAAGGGTCAAACAGAATGAAATAGAAGGGAACAGCATTTCACAATTTAATATGTTTTCACAGTATCAGTTAAGACTGAAAAGGGAAGAGACATAAAAAGATACTGACAGGAGGGTGACATGAACTAGCAATGTGCATTTGACATTTCATTGTTTTTGCGTGTGTAAGAGCTGCAGTCAGACCCCAGCTGCAGCTCAAAGCAACTGGAGTGCATCTGAGTTCCCACAGGATCAACTGACTAATATAAATATACATGTCTGTGTCAAACAAAACCCTATGTGATTCCTTTGTTTAAAGAAAACTTTGTCTTTATGATGTTTCAGCATGAAATACATGTAACCACTTGGGTCCACAGGCTGTGTATTTCTCTGTTACCACAAAATGCAACCTGCAGACACCAGCGCAATATATCTTGTATACTCAGAACTAATCTTGTACTTTATAAAGTTTCCAAAATCACTGGAATTATAATGGCCTGATGCTCATCCCAGTTCAACCAGATGCTCATGCTTCTGCCATCTGCTGATGACTACAGCCACGATTTATAATCAACCAGGATAATATAGGGAAGACCTGAAAAACCTTTTTAATACCCAAGTTATCTTTCCACTTACTTATTTCTATAGAATCTCACCGCCTAGTTTTTATTGCCTGTATAGTTGCAGTAGTGTTACCAGAGGAGAACTTGCCCTCCCAGTTGAGCCTAGTCTCTCCCAAGGTTTTTTTCTCCACATTTATACATATATAAATGTATAGTGGAGTTTTGATTCCTTGCCACTGTCGCCACTGGATTATTCACTTGGAGACACTGATTTTGCTTCTTGGGGTTTATACTTGGTGTTAACAAACACCTTAAAATGAACTTGTGCATTTAACTTTAAATTATACATTCTATTTGCATGTTATGGTATTATTGCAAATTGTTCTGGTATATTTAAATTTAAATCTCCAGTGGTGATAATATAAAAAAATAACATGCTTCAATTAAACAACTTACAGTTTCTAACAATCGAGCATGGTATTTATTTCAGTTAAATTTCATCAATACACTAAACCCAATCTCTAATAACCCTGACCTAATTAGTAATCACTGCTTGTGTTGGCGATCATGTTGACTATGTCTGTTCCCTAAATAGTGAGGTTAACTAAAAAATTCAATTAAGGACCTAGAAAAAAATCGGAAAAAACGCAAAATTTGATTCAATGTGCGCAAAAACAATTTTTAAAGTTAGAGCTCTGAAACATTAGATCGCTTACACCTCAGGCAGTCGCTGTAAATTAAATGATAACAGAAAATAGGTTTGATATACTCTGCCTAACTGAAAAGTGGCTTAAACATAATCATTCCATTGGTCTAAACTAGTCTACAAAACACCCCCCAGCTACTGTTATAAGCATGAACCCCGTTAGACTGGGTGTGGAGTGGAGGCGATGTTGCATCAATCTATAGAAATATCTTAAATGTTACTCAATCAACAGGATGCGGGATGTTTAAGTCATTTGAAGCCCTTGTTCTTAAAGTCACTCTATCGGATATAAGACAAAAACCAATGCTATCTCTCGTGTTGGCTACCGTATATAGACCCCATGCCCCAATGCTGATTTTCTAAAAGAGTTTGCAGACCTTATGACAGAACCATTGGTTAATGCTGACAAAGCACTAATTGTTGTAGATTTCAACATTCATGTAGTTAACACAAATGCTGCTTTTGGAATTGCATTCCTAGATTTATTGAACTCATTTGGGGTCAAGCAAAACATTAACAAAGCCACCCATCGCTTTAATCATACCCTAGACCAAGTTATATCGCACGGAATCGATCTTAGCAATAGAGAGATCAAAGTGATGATATCTCCGATCACTTCTTAGTGTCCTGTATAATGCATATCGGAAATGAAGGCCGCATTGCTCCGCGTTATCGACAGGGCAAAACAATTATCCCAACCATTAAAGATAGATTTAAAGATAACCTGCCCAACCTGTCCCAACTACTTAGTGCAACCATAAACACACATGATCTTGAATAAGTCACTAGCATATGAAGACCTTATTCTTAAATACGTTAGACATTGTTGCACCAATCAAATTAAAACAGGTTGGAGAGAAAAGCATAGCACCTTGGTATAACAGCACCAAACATGACCCGAAGAGAGTAAACTAAAGAGTAAAGACTAAAGGCTAAAATACACTACAAAACTTTTGCTCAGATTTTGCCAAGATTTTCAGTCTGGACTTGTTGCAGAAAGTCTGTGCCAGTCTACAGATTTGATCAGTTAGTGTGTTTCTATCTGAAACTTTAAAAAAGTCTGCAAGTGTATGATGTCTAGTTTTAAAAAAATGAGAGTACATGACTAGGGATTTTTAAGCTCCTACTTTGGTTTATGAAGTGTCCAAGAACAAGTTTATGTACATAGAAGGTGTAAAAACACTATTATTTTCGTAATAATAGGCAGATATTCTTACCTTACTTCTTGACTGTTTCTCAAATGATTCGTTCTGCGAGTCATCCGTCTAATCCCCTCCTTTCCGCTAGCCTAGTCTGATGTGATTGGTCAGATGGTCTAGTCTGATGTGATTGGTCTACCACGAATTAGGCTCACGAGCTACAGTGTTTGGAGGAGAGGAGTGAAGTTTTCGCGGGCAGTCCTAGCAAAACATTGGCGGGGACTATATGTTCGGTGCACACACACCGAATCGGTTTGCGAATCTGAACCACACAAACGAGTCGTCCCTAGTCCGAGTCGACTCCCTTTTTTCCAAGTCAATAACTTTGTTATTCATTCACCTTCGGATTCACAACTTCTCAGACTGCTTACTTTCAAACAAGGCAACATTACTCACTCCATGAAAAGTAATTTTCATGATCTCATGTTATGTACTCTTTAAAAGTCTTGTAGTGTATTCCAGCCATAAGGCCCTGTCCACACGAACACAGTTATGTTCAAAACTTCATTTTTTCCTATGTGGTTTGGCCATCTGTCCACACGCAAATGCAATACTCGGTCACTGAAACCTAACTTTTTTGAAAACTCCTGCCAGGGTGAAGATTTTTTTAAATGTATGACGTTGGAATGCGTGCCGCTATCTCCTTTGTTTGACGTCAGATTCCAGGCTTTTATTTAGAATGGTAGCTACACTAACAAATAACCAGACATCACCTGACCAGAATATTTCAGCTCATTTTAGAAGTAATGACTTTATGCTATTTTTCACAGAGAAAATTGAAACCATTAGAGAAAAGATAGTTAATGCTAAACCTAAAGTTTGTCCTATGAACCAACATCAGCTATCGCCCCTCTAGCTGCTGTGTTTCTCACCATAGGCCAAGAAGAGTTAAACAAACTTATTATAGCATCTTAACCGACAACATGCTTATTAGATCCCATACCCACCAAACTACAACAAAACCCTTTATGCTGGCCGTTAAGCCTTTTTTTGAGTAACCGCACTTAGACCCTAGTGAATTATAAAACTATAGGCCAATATCAAATCTTCCATATCTGTCTAAAATATTAGAAAAAGTAGTATCTGCACAATTGTGATGACACTCTAAATATAGATTACAAACACATATTTACAGCATAGCATATACATGAGTTTTTTTTATCTTTATCTCGGTGATTACAGCATGGCGTTAGCAACGCCAAGGTCATGGGTTCGATCCCAGGGATTGCACATACTTACAAATGTATAATTGCACATATTATACAAATGTATAATACCTACCTCAGGAGGGAACTTCAGATTATGCCGGCTCAAGTACGACCACCTCATTTTGCCCTCCTATGAGAGCCTGTGGACTTGACTGATCATCCAAGCTCCAGCTCATGCAAATTCCATCAACAACCAAGAGCAAAGATGGACTGCTTGTTACTTTAATACTAATACTAATACTTTTTTGTTTGTTTTGTCTTTCCTCCTGTAAAGTTGCTTTGAAACAATGCAACATTGAAAAAAAGTAAAATGTGACCCTCTCTGTGAAATGAGATTGACATAAGGAGCATCAAAATTTTTATCTTTGGCATGGCCTTACTTTAGTAAATTTTACAGATATCATTATTAAAATTTTTAAAGAATGTTTTTTACATTAATTAGAATTAATTATTGTAGAAATCATCTTAATGTAAAGATTTTATGGTTAATATATTGCCATGCCATATTACATTTACATTTTGTCATTTAGCAGACGCTTTTATCCAAAGCCACTTACAAAGAGTTTAGGGAGATACATATAGTTTTCCTGTGGCTCAGTGGTAAGAGCATTGGTTTACAACGCAAGATTGTGGGTTCGATCCCAGGGGATTGCAGGTATAAATGTATAGGATAATGCAATGCAAGTCACTTTGGATAAAAGTGTCTGCCAAATGCATAAATATAAATGTCATACAGGAGCAATAATACAATAGGTGCCAATACAAAGTTACTGGTTTCAACAAAACCTAGAACACTACCTGTTGAGAGAAAGAGAGAGGGTTAGTGTTATTTTTTCATTTGTCTGTGAAGTATTCACAAAAGAGATGGGTTTTAAGTTGTTTTTTGAATGTTGTGAGAGATGTGTTTGACCGGACCGAGTTAGGAAGAATGTTCCACCAGGAAGGAGTTGTGAATGAGAATGAGCAGGAAAGCGATTTACTGCCCTTATGAGAAGGCAATACAAGACGCCGCTGGTTTGCAGAACTTAGGGATCTTGATGGGGTGTAGGAGTGTAGGAGGGTGTGAAAGTATGCCAGTGCAGATCCAGTGATAGTCCTGTAGGCAAAAGCATTAGTGACTTGAATCTGATACGGGCATCAACCGGTAGCCAGTGGAGAGAGATGAAAAGGAGTGTCACATGAGCCCTTTTGGGCTGTGGGAAGAGGAGGCGTAATGCTGCGTTCTGAAACAGCTGGAGCAGTTTGATAGCCTTTGCAGGAAGACCAGCAAGGAGAGCATTGCAGTAGTCCAACCTTGAGATTACCAGGGCCTGGACAAGGAGTTGTGCCGCATGCTCGGTGAGATAGGGTCTAACCTTTCTAATGATGAATAAGGCATAACGGCATGGCCGCGTTTTCTTTGCAATGTGATCATTGAAGGACAGCTGTTCATCAAATATAACTCCTTTCCTGGCTTTCTTGGAAGGAGTGATTGTGGTGTTGACAAGTTGGATGGTGAGATCGTGTTGCACCGTGGGGTAAGCCGGAAACACGAGTAGTTCTGTCTTGGTAGGGTTCAGCTGGAGGCTCTTTCATCCAAGCTGAGATGTCTTCTAGGCAGGCTGTAATTCGAGCTGCAACAGTGGTATCGTCTGGGTGAAACGAGATGTAGATCTGGGTCTAGTCAGCATAACAGTGATACGAGAAGCCATGTGCCCGTATGATGGGTCCCAAGGATGTCGTGTAGATGGAAAAAAGCAGCAGTCCAAGCACCGATCCCTGAGGGACCCCAGTGATCATGTGGTGAGCAGTGGACAGCGAGCCCCTACATGACACCCTGAAGGATCTGCCGGAGAGGTAGGATTTGAACCAGCAGAGATTTGAGATGACAGGGTTGCTAGCAGTATCTGGTGATTGACAGTGTCAAACGCTGCAGATAGGTCTTGCAGAATCAGGACCGAGGATTTAGATTCCGCCTTGGCTAGCCGCAGTGCTTCTGTTACCGATAGCAGTGCAGTCTCAGTGGAGGGGTTTGTTTTGAGTGAGTGTGCTGGATATTTCCTGAAGGAGATGGGATGGGATTGGGTCAAGGGGACAGGTGGTGGGGTGGCTGGAGAGAAGTCTGGTGACTTCAGTGTCAGTCAGTGGGGTGAAAGAGGAGCATTCAATGTTTGAAGCGAGGGTAGTGTGTACGGAGGTCTGAGGTGCTGAGAATTGTTTGCTGATGGATGATGTTTTCTCAGTGAAAAATACAGCGAAGTCCTCCGCAGTCAAAGATGAAGCGGGCGGGGGAGGAGGGGGGCAAAGAAGAGAGTTAAATGTCTTGAAAAGCTGTCGAGTGTCAGGTGCATTGCTCACCTTGGTGGTATAGAAAGATGTTTTAGCTGTGGTAACACTAGAAGAGAAAGAGGAGAGTAGTGACTGGTAGTCCCTTAGGTTAGCAGGATTCTTGGTCTTGCGCCATTTTCTTTCAGCAGCCCTGAGTGTACTCCATTGTTCACGGAGGATGTCAGACAGCCAGGGGCAGGAAGGGGTGGCGCGAGGTGTTCTGGAGAACAGAGGACAAAGGTTTTCTAGACAGGATGTAAGTGTTGAGCATAAGGTGTCGGTAGCAGTGTGAACTGCAACTGGTTCAAAATCCGGCAGCTCGAGTTCTTACACGTACAAAAAGTATGAGCATATTAACCCGGTTCTGTCAACCTTGCACTGGTTACCTATAAAGCATCGCATTAACTTTAAGATCTTGCTTATTACCTATAAAGCCCTACATGGTTTAGCTCTGCAGTATTTGAGCGAACTTCTATTGTATTACAGTCCTCCACGTGCATTACGCTCTCAGACATCCTGTCAGTTGGTAATACCTAGAATTTCAAAAGCAAGTGCAGGTGGTAGATCCTTTTCTTATGTAGCGCCTAAACTTTGGAATAGTCTTCCCTGCACTGTCCGGGAGGCAGACACACTTTGTCAGTTTAAATCTAGACTAAAGACGCATGTTTTTAATCTTGCATACACTACACTTTAATATATAAATCCTCAGAGGGTTTAGGCTGCTTTATTTAGATCAACCGGAACCAGGAACACGTCCAATAACAACTGATGTACCTGTTGTATCAAAGAGTATAGAACAGTACCCTACTCTCAGCCAGTCTTGTCTCATTGTTCCAAGGTTACCGCAGGATGCAGTTCATGTCCAGACCTGATGGTAGAGCGGAGAATGGGAAGCGGTCACCTGACAAGTGCTGAGATGATAGAACTGGATAAAGGACGCGGTGACTTGACACGATTTCACTACAAAATGTAAAATGCTATTAGATTGTTAATGATAATCTTAAATCTATAATTTACCTTATTAGTAAGTTTTTTAGCACTGTCGAGCTTGTGCAGAGGCAGCAGCTTTTGCCAGAGGGGAACTGGAATCCCCTGGTTGGGCCTGGGTTCTCCTGAGGTATTTTTCTCAATTGGAGTTTTGGGTTCCTCGCCACCGTTTGCATACTCTTTTGCACTACTTGCCTGGCTGGGGGGGCTGCTTTAGAATTCAGAAGATTTACATAATTAATATTGCATATAGGAATTTCTAGTCCTGCGAGTGTGTGAGACCTGAATGCACACCAACACATGGGGACTCGTGTCACTGTGGGGACCTAAATTGAGGTCCTCATGGGCAAAAAAGCTTATAAATTGTACAGAACAATATTTTTTAAAATAAAAAAATGCAAAAAGTTTTCTATGATCTTTAGGTTTAGGGGTTGGGTTAGGGGTAGGGGATAAAATATACAGTTTGTACGGTATAAAAAACATTACGCCTATGGACTGTCCCCACAGAGATAGTAAACCAGACATGTGTGTGTGTGTGTGTGTGTGCGTCGATGTGTGTAGTGTGTGTGCATATTGTGTGTGTGGAGTGTTTGTATGTCTGTCTTTTGTGTTCTCACCTTTTCTTGTTTTACAGGTATATGACTTTAGTTGTTTTACTTGTAGTCAAAATGTCTCATGTACAGCTGCTTTGTAGAGTTGAGTTGAGTTGAGCAGTGTCAGCATCTAGAGATGCAAAGTTGGAGGGAAGAGAGGATGTCACTTTAGCAGAGAGGGTGCTAGGGGAGAGAGAAATAAACGGGTGGTGGTGTTGGTGTAGTGCATGTAGGAAGGAGCATGTTGAAAGTGATGAAGAAGTGGTCAGAAATGTGAAGAGGTGTGACTTTAATGTTATCTGTGGTGCAGTTACGGGTGTAGATGAAATCAAGCTGGTTTCCTGATCTGTGAGTACAAGCTGTGGCGAGGCGCGTGAGGTCGAATGAGGCGGTGAGGGTGTGGAAGTCAGAAGCACAGGTTTCTCCAGGTGGATGTTGAAGTCCCCAAAGACTACAAGAGGGCCGCCATCCTCCGGGAATGATGAGAGCAGCACATCTAACTCTTCAATGAAGTTGTGAAGAGGACCTGGGGGATGGTAGACTACAACAACACTCTAAAAAAAATTGTGCTAAATAGTGCCCTAAAGTGGTTCTTGGCTTGTAATCATAGGGGAACCACTTTAAGTGCTACAGTGGAGAAAAACAGTATTTAGTCAGCCACCAATTGTGCAAGTTCTCCCACTTAAAAAGATGAGAGAGGCCTGTAATTTTCATCATAGGTATACCTCAACTATGAGAGACAAAATAAGAAAAAAATCCAGAAAATCACATTGTAGGATTCTTTAAGAATTTATTTGCAAATTATGGTGGAAAATATGTATTTGGTCACCTACAAACAAGCAAGATTTCTGGCTCTCACAAACATGTAACTTCTTCTTTAAGAGGCTCCTCTGTCCTCCATTCGTTACCTGTATTAATGGCATCTGTTTGAACTTGCTATCAGTATAAAATACACCTGTCCACAACCTCAAACAGTCACACTCCAAACTCCACTATGGGCAAGACCAAAGAGCTGTCAAAGGACACCAGAAACAAAATTGTAGACCTGCACCAGGCTGGGAAGACTGAATCTGCAATAGGTAAGCAGCTTGGTGTGAAGAAATCAACTGTGGGAGCAATTATTAGAAAATTTAAGACATGCAAGACCACTGATACTCTCCCTCGATCTGGGGCTCCACGCAAGATCTCACCCCGTTGGGTCAAAATGATCACAAGAACTGTGAGCAAAAATCCCAGAACCACACGGGGGGACCTAGTGAATGACCTGCAGAGAGCTGGGACCAAAGTAACAAAGGTTACCATCAGTAACACACTGCGCCGCCAGGGACTCAAATCCTGTAGTGCCAGACGTGTCCCCCTGCTTAAACCAGTACATGTCCAGGCCTGTCTGAAGTTTGCTAGAGAGCATTTGGATGATCCAGAAGAGGATTGGGAGAATGTCATATGGTCAGATGAAACTTTTTGGTAAAAACTCAACTTGTCGTGTTTGGAGGAGAAAGAATGCTGAGTTGCATCCAAAGAACACCATACCTACTGTGAAGCATGGGGGTGGAAAATCATGCTTTGGGGCTGTTTTTCTGCAAAGGGACCAGGACGACTGATCCGTGTAAAGGAAAGAATGAATGGGGCCATGTATCGTGAGATTTTGAGTGAAAACCTCCTTCCATCAGCAAGGGCATTGAAGATGAAACGTGGCTGGGTCTTTCAGCATGACAATGATCCCGAACACACTGCCCGGGCAACGAAGGAGTGGATTCGTAAGAAGCATTTCAAGGTCCTGGAGTGGCCTAGACAGTCTCAAGATCTCAACCCCATAGAAAATCTTTGGAGGGAGTCGAAACTCCGTGTTGCCCAGCGACAGCCCCAAAACATCACTGCTCTAGAGGAGATCTGCATGGAGGAATGGGCCAAAATACCAGCAAGAGTGTGTGAAAACCTTGTGAAGACTTACAGAAAACGTTTGACCTCTGTCATTGCCAACAAAGGGTATATTTGAGATTGAGTATTGAGATGAAATTTTGTTATTGACCAAATACTTATTTTCCACCATAATTTGCAAATAAATTCTTAAAAAATCCTACAATGTGTCTTATTTTGTCTCTCATAGTTGAGGTATACCTATGATGAAAATGACAGGCCCTCTCTCATCTTTTTAAGTAGGAGAACTTGCACAATTGGTGGCTGACTAAATACTTTTTTGCCCCACTATATATAGAATCATATTTTGATGCTTCAGTGGTTCATCGGTGGTTGTTTGGGATGACTGAGGTGCTATATAGAACCGCTGAAGAACCATTCAGGGTTCTTTATATGGAAACGGTGCCACAGTATATATCACATCGGTCACCCCAAAGAACCTCTGAAGAACCACTGAAGCACCAAGATATGGTGTTATATTGCACTTAAAGTGGTTCCCCTATGATTACCAGCAAAGAACCATTTTTAGTGCTAAATAGCACTATTTTTTTGAGTGTGTACAAATAAACTGTTCCCTATTTTGAAACAGGTATTTGCATTATTTATTGAAAAGATGGCTCTGATTCCAATGATAGCAAAAATTTATAACTTTACAAGTATAATGAGAATCTCACTTTATTATAATAATTGATATGACCTAATTCGTACTGCATACGTCAGTACCAGTAACACCCTGTTCTATATAAAATGATTAATCAGTGTGGTGTTGAGGCGCATACCTGCATGGAGCCAATTAGAGGCAGTGTTTTCAGTTCACACTCACCTGTCTTCATTAAGGTGTAAGACTATATTGAGATGATACAGATATCTCAACTAGGTGTCTCAAAGGTCATCGCTCCATGATCTGCAAGAAACGTACTGTTATTGTGGCAATATAAGTCATGCGTATGTATATGAGCACAGAACATTAAGTTATCAGGGAAAGCTGACAGAGTGGCTTGCTGCCAAGACCATCGCATCACCACCTACAACTTTTTAAAAAAGCTCTTCTATATTTCACAGCTTCATGCAAGACTGCACTCAGACAGGATGCCGCTGTCCGTTTCTCATGTGTCTATGTACACAGTCACTGGAGCTTTCATGGCCATCTTTTCTGGCAGTGAAAGATGCCCTCAAAGTGTCATGTGTAAAGCTGACAGCTTGAAACTGCCACCACGCCGGCCGAATGTCTGCACAGCACAAGCATCATCTCAAATACAGTATATGCTTCTGTGTTTTCATGTAAGATCCATATGGCGTCTCAACCAGATGTTTTCCCCCAGGACACAAAATGTCTATAATGTGTTGAAAAGTTCTTGTACCGTCAGTTTCAGCTATTCAAGGCTGTGGGGAAAAAATGTCTGCATGTGGGTTTACTCCACCTAAACTTTAATTAAACGTAGTGTTATAATCTTGAAGTGTTCACTTATTTAACAATGCAAATAGTGACATTATTTACATGCTTCAATGAAGTTAAAAACAATATGCTGTTTTTCTGTTTTCATGATCACTAAACAATTATGTTTGTTAATCGTAACCCGGTCTACACAAGTTTACTCTTTCTGGTTGCGTTTAATAAATACGCTAAAGTCCAATTTTGCGTGCGTATGATACGCCAAACATTCCCATTAACTTCGCTGGAGAGCAGCAGTCCAATGACGCGACAAAATAATATATTGTGATGTACAATACTTTAACATTATAAAATGCCTTTTATCCAGATTTTGACGTTTTGATGTTGATTTACATCAGTAGCCTATTGTCTTCTCTCTCTCGGTCGGTAGCTGACGTGAGGTAATATTCACATGTGCTCTAATAAAGCAATATGCCCCAAGAAGCAGTGGGTTACAGTGCATTTTATAACAGCTAAGGGCGTTGTGAACCCCCAAAGCTGTTATAAAATGCACTGTAACCCATTGCTTCGCGGGGCTTATTGCTGTTATAAAACGGTCACTCCATATGCTTAGCAAGGTTTCATAAAATAAAGTAAATAAAATTATATTTAGGCTATGTGGTGTGGTCAGCCGTTATATATCGGGTATTTTATAACAGCTTAGAAATCCGCTCAGCCAATCAGAATCAAGGACCAGAACTGACCGTTTTAAAATACAGAATACATAACCAAACCGCAGGAATCTTTTTTTTCTAGTGTTTATCAGTATATTATCATAATATATACGATAATGGTGGATGATAATGTCTTAAAATAGTCTTAACTGTCTTAAAGACAGTAGTTTAAAGCTATGATTTAATGCATGTTATGATTTAATGCATGTTAGACGCTAACTGAACGCATTCTTCCTTTATGGCAGGCATGCTGGCTTGTGTCAAGAGGACATACCGCCACCTACTGTCCCTTTGTATTTATATATCTGATCTTATATTTGACGTCTCGTATTTTTCTGTTATATATGGAAAACATGTGTACTTCGCTGTAGCGTTAAGGGAATATGGGTTTAGGTTGCAACCATTTGACGTCACAGATTTGTGACGCAAAAAGATGGTGGCCCCCGAATAAAAAGATTTTTTGAAAGTTTATGAATACTGTGACAGTTACACTGTTTTTTAATTTCACATTTATAAAGTCAATGCCATTGTTAATATATGAAGCCATACATCTCTCTATACGCAAGGTTCCTTTTAAAGTAAGAATAATATGTACTTCATTCATTTCAGAAATGCAAAGAACACAACGCATCTTGTTATGATTCCAGGCAAACGACCGAAAGCAACTGAAGGATTGTCGTATCATATGCACGCAAAATTGGACTTTCTATAAATAACCAGATTGTGTGTAGTAAATTTGCCAAAGATCGGGTTGGTTAATCTCCAAACATAAAAAAAATATTAACATATTAAAGATATTAAAAAAGTATTTTTACAATTTACCTTGAGTAAATTGGTGAGAATTTTCTTGTAACTCAAATGATTTGGTAGCAGTGGCAAGCGTTGTGAGTTTGTGGGTACTGGGCAGCAGATTTACTATTCACATATTTAATTTGACTTAGCACTGTAAGTTGCTTTGGATAAAAGTGTCTACCAAATTCATGAATGTAAATTTGAAGGAGTCTGCCACCTTAGAATTTGGCTCACATGAGGTATCTTAAAGGTTTGCCGACCTTTTTATTTAGATTTTTTGTGATTAAGGCTTTATCATCCACTGATCACACAGATGCACTATAAATATAAAGCACATTTTTGTCATAGACACATGCAAATGTGCTGTTCCATCACACACCTGTGATGCAGGCTCCATTAGTTCCGTTGGTAATGAGCTGGAGCGGCGTGCGTCCTGGCCCGTCAGGGTTGGTTTGTGATCACGCTGTCCTGAGCTCTGGCAAAAGACAGCCCTGGAAGTGAGATGGAGAGACCTGTTCTTGTAGACTGCTTTAAAGATCAGGCCAGGAGTCGAGTAGCTTCCCCCTGCTGCGCCTGCACACCAGGGCCACTATTAGCTTTTCAACTCACTGATCCCCCTCAGCAGCAGGTATTACAGAGCAAATATCGTCAGTCCGTCCTCTCAACTGTGTCTATTGCTTTCTGCTCCTCTATCTCTACTACAGCCTGTTGTTCAGCTTTAGAAGCATATTCTGTAAAACTCCATTCATTTGAATTTCAACAGTGTTTTCATATTATTCAGTAGAATATTAGTCCAATTATACACCTTTTAAGATATGACCTTATAACTGTGGATTTAAATGGGCTAATTGTCAGCCTTAAATTGTATTTCAAAGGGGTCTCTGTGTAGAATTATTTCTGAAGATCATGTAAATATCATTTCTTTTTTATGTAATCTCAACATGAATAATATAATGGATACTATAAAGGGGTAAAGGTTATAGACCCACTCCAGAACTGCATTGTATTGGATGCAATTTAACAGGCATTAATACTATTTATAACAAATAAAGTTAATTGAAAGGAATTCTATGCAAGTGACAGATAGTTTTGACAAAATGTTTATGTGCTCTCCTGCTTGGAAGTCGCTTGGAAAAAGCGTCTGGCAAATTAATAAATGTAAATGTAACTGGAGCAAAAAACTTAATTAACAGGTGAACAACGTGTGGGTGAAGGCTGGGATATGTACTGTAGGTGAAAAAGGAATAAGGTGGTGTGATAAAGACTCATGGGACTGAAGTGTTCTTTGTATTAAACCCTCACTCTGTCCACCCGAATTCTGCTCTGGTCTTACCAACTCTCAACGGTTTCCTTGGTGAGAGGCTTTGAAGTCGTGAGGCACTAATTTGTTTTGCCCTGAACTCAGCCAGACAGAGCCGTCTTTGGGTGTCTGCCTGAGCTTTCAGTGGAATAAGTAAATTCAGCAAAGATACGCTTTACCAAGACAAGTGCATGCACAGACACTTTCTCATCTACCAGACAATGCGTGTACCCATACATGCATACACGTTACATTTTAACCAAATAACCCAAGTCGAAATAAGAAGTTGTTATTATAAGATATTTTGAACATACTCTTGTGATGTCTTCCTTTGGATCAGTGGTCAGAGCATTGCATTAGTAGTGCAAAATGTTGTCGCTTTGATTCCCAGGGGACACATATACTAATAAATATATACTGTAGCCTGAATGCACTGTAAGGATGAGGTCAACTGAATTTCTCCTAACCGGTTTTGTTTGAATATGAGCAAATATGAGCTTCAGCAGAGATGTGTGTATGTTTGTCTGTTCCCTGTATATAAATTGTATTTGTATTTATTAGCAAAAAATTGACAAATTGGACATGATAACAGAAAGGATACACTGTTCGCAAATCTTGAATACTGCAAAGAAAATAAGTTCATATTCATTTTTAAACAACACATTGTTTTACAGTGTATTTTAGGTTCAGTTCGAAAGTTACATCACGCTGTTTACATCATTAATGATGCATTTTAGAAAGAGATGCATTACTTACAATTTTTGCTATTACTTGCAACAGTGCTGCATTATTAATGTTGCATTCCCGACTAGGTCGGAGGTAGTTCAAGTGGCTTTTATTGTTATTTCAACAATATACAGTACAGTGTACAGTGAAACGAAAAACGAATAAACAGATACTTAGTGAAAAACACAAATAAACCACAAATATCAGAGTGGAAATAAGTATTGAAACAAAGACCATGTAATCATACTACTGTACATGTAAACCTTCAATGAGGAACTTGTCATGATCCTGTCCTTCTTGTCAGTAGTTTTCGAGTTCTGTTTTTAATTAATTAGTGTTTCCCTACTTATAGGGGTCATATGGCGCGAATACGTGTTTTTCTGTGTCTTTGGTGTGTTATAAGTTACCCATGCATGTACTAGACATGTAAAATTGCTAAGATTAAAGTGTCGGACAAACGATGCATTCTATCTAAAAGCAAATGTTCACCCAGACCTGCCTGAAACGCCTCGTGTAGCCATGCCGCGGAGACGCTGTGTTTTTGTTGCAAAAAGAAAGCCTCTCTGTTTGCCCTGCCAAAAGATGAGACAACTAAAACAAATGGTTACATTTTATTTACAACACTGTTCCAGAAAAGTACAATCTGAATGTTCAAGTTTGTGCAGCGCATTTCACCGACTATTGCTTCACGAACGTAGGAGAGAAAGCTTTGGTTAAAAAGTGGGGCCATTCCAACCATCAAAACTTTGCGGTGACAGTGTGGCGCTTCAGATTCACAGCCCGTAAGAATATTTTCATTGTAAAAGACTTTGCTACGGACTAACGCAGGTTGAGTTTGTCGTGTGTTTGTGATCTGCAAATGCAGACATGCGTGCAACGTGAAATAAGACAACATAAGTCCTAATAATCAGTAATAATGTTCCAACTAGAGACAACAAATGTCGTGTTTATAATGGGGTTAATTGTCTTTGTTGAGTCACGACAAGACGTGGCGTGACACTGGTTGATCAAGAAGGCACAAAGCTCTCGCGTTATTTATTATGTTACCATTCCCTGCTATAATGCGAGCTTGTTTCTATCTCACACAAACTCTGTATGATGTATATGGTTTTTTGTTTGTAGTCTTTATAACGTTGTATATAAAAGGTAAAACAGTTAGCTATAGTTTAAACTATTTACCACAGGTTTTAAATAAAACCTTACATCCTTCTCGAGTCGCGCTGGCAAAGTTGATGTATTATTGGCTGGATCATTTTCATTTTCCAGATCAGATTCTGGCTCGAAGGCAGTACCGATGACATTGTATCAACTGTCAGTACAATTGCTTTGGAACCTGATGTTCCGAACATGGTAAGAGGCGTTGCATTTCCGTCAAGCGGTTGCAGTATTCAACCAATCACTACGCACTGGGGAATTGGCCAACCACCATAGCACACCTCGCTTTTCAAAGCGATGAGCTTTGTAAAAAATCAGCTCATTTCAGAGAAGCGGGGCAAAGAGGAGATACAAACATGCACGGTATGTGGAAAATACTGCGTTTTACCTTAAATCGTGTATACACATTACATTACATCTAAAACAAACGATAATATTCGTTTTAGCCATGGCATTTGACCCCTTTAAAGCCCTAGTAAACTCTGTCTCGTGCTGGTTCATGTTCCCATGTTCGTGTTAGTCCCCATGCTGCTTATATTGTTCCCGTCTTGCCTTGCCTTACCATGCCGTGTCTTGGATTTACAATGAGGGTTCTTCTGCCAGTATCTTGACAGAACTAGCAGCAGTGTTGGTGCAAAAATATGCGAATAGGGCAGTTATTGGTACAAATGTGCAAACAGGGCGTTACTGTGTTATATGAATTAGTCGTGAGTCTTTTTATTTAGGAGTCAGATGGCTTGTAGCTGTTGCACAGTCTGAGGGCACGAATGCTCCGGTACCTTTTTCCAGAAAGCAGAAGGGTGAAAAGAGGGGTGAGTGGGGTCAGCTATGACACTGGTGGTTTTACGGATGCAGCGTGTGGTGTATATACATGTCCATGATAGAAGGTAGAGAGACCCCAATGATTTTCTCAGCTGTCCTCACTGTCCGTTGTCGGGTCTTGTGGTCTGATGTGGCACAGTTCCGAAATCATTTAGTGATGCAACTGCTCAGGAGTCAGGATGCTCTCGATAGCACCTCTAGAACGTGGTCAGGATGGGGGGAGGGAGGTGGGCTTTTCTCAACCTTCGTAGGAAGAAGAGACGCTGCTTGAGGTTCTCCGCCAGGTGGACACCAAGGAATTTGGTGCTCTTTAAAATCTCCACTGAGGAGCCATTGATGAACAGCGGAGAGTGATCACTCTTTGTCTTCCTGAAGTCCGTTAGTCTCTGCACTTCCTCTCTGTATGCTGACTCGACCGTGTTGGTCTCATCAGTAAGAGCGACGTGTCATCAGCGAACTTGATGATGTGGTTCGAGTGTGCATTGCTACTCAGTCATGAGTCAGCAGTGTGAACAGCAGAGGACTGAGCACGCAGCCCTGTGGTTCCGATCCAGACTGACTGAAGTCTCTCAGTGAGAGGGGGGCAGCGTGGTCTTGATGTGCCTCATCACATTTGCCTACACATTAGGTAAGCAAACATATCTCAGGAGCTGTATTTGTTGTTCTGCCTGACACTGCTCTCATGGAACAATTACGAGATTTTCTTCCCTTCAGAACCTCTTGTTTAAATATTATTAGTTTGTCTCTTTCAGAATACTCCACACCTCCAATTCTTCTCTATCCATATGTCACTGGAGTAGCCTATGTTTTAAGTACATGCCTGAACCAAAAGAATATGCACAAAAGCAGCATATTTTCTGTCTTTTAAGGTCTAATTTGTGGTTAGTGCTGATGCAAGTTTTGCAGAAAAAAAAACTAAACAACCTGCGTACAAAAAATGTTTGAAAGGCAGTTTGCTACTCATCATCATTTAATTATATGTTATTAGAGTGAGAATGACGACTTTGTAAAATTATATATTTTTGCCATATTTTCAATATGTAAATGCAAAGCAAACAATCTCAAATATTTTTTATGCAAATGTATATATTTTCCTTTTGATTTTGAAATTAAATGTGACCTGGAGATGCTTTGTGACACTTACCCTTGAATGCACATTGTTCAGAAATAAATAATGTGGATTCAATACTGCTTAGTTATGTATTTAGAGCAGTGACTGTTTGCTTGTAATCACCCAAGAACACAAATTCAAACAATTAATCTCTCATCTCTTGTGACAGAGATCAGAAACTGTCAGCATTCACTGGGAAGTCTCTAGATTGTTTTTAGCTCTGAGCATTGTACAGGCAGAAGGACAAGATTGTGTTGTAGTGCATGTCACCCAGAGGTGCTCGGATAGCCTGATATGTCTCTAATGATGCTGTCAGATATGGCATGGGACTGCACTTGTTCTGTCACATATTTAAACCCCAGCATTAAGACCTAGAACTCATGAAACAACTGTGTAACTCAAGTGACCCAGAAGCAACATTGCCTCATTTCGATAATTTTGGAGGTCATGTTTAGGGTTGATTTAAACTTTGCCACAGATTTAACACGTCGCTCTGTCTTGTTACCCACTTTGACTTGTTTGGGGAGATAAACAGAATGCAGGGGAAAAGCCGCAGCGGGCACTATTTCTCCCCCAAGCAGATGGTTAGATTCACTTCTGCTGAATTTGGATGAGCGACCACAGAGCTCATGGTGCTCTTGGAGCGATCCATGAATATGAGTGATCGGCCTTGTTGGTGAGGACATACTATACATACTATCTTGTCGAACTATACAAATCTTTGTCAGAAGCATTATTAACTGAAAGTCTTGCCCACCACTAAACTTCTTTTGCATATACAATTTTGAACCCAATTTTGAACCTGGTATTAACATTAATGAAACCAACAACTACTGACTCCTGAATACCTTGTATTAGTTTGCAGAACAATATGAATATGCAAAGCATATTTAACTTTTTTAGGAGGTGGCATAACTATGCTAACTAAATAGTGTCCATAGAAATACTGAACAGGGTCAGGTTAAGGCTGTGCAAATCTATGGACTATAACAAATCCTCACCCACAGTTTAAATGCAAAATCAGTCAAGTTAAATTCAGTTGTACATTGTGGTTTTGGGGACACATACTGTACTATTAAGGCACCAGAGATAGTGATATTTATGAAAGACCATTCTTTATTCTAAGAGGGTCTTACATTATCTATAAAGTACATTAACTCCAGATCCATCCATTTCTCCATTAGTTTTGCTGGGGCATGCATTGTCACATCATGAAAACACCATCTCATGCAGGACATTTAGAAATGTAAATCTGCAGTCCAACATTCTAAAGCTCAAATCTAAGAGATCATTTAAAACAGACGAGATGTTGACATTTCCTTTCATTGGCATTATTGCGTTATAATTAATATGTGACCCTGCAAGACAGTATGCACGCACTGGGACATACTAAAACCGAACGTAAGTGGGCGTTGTTGCCTAGATGACACTGTGATCATTAACAGTCACAAACATCAAAATACAGCTCTTCTTTGCATTTAAGTAGTTATTCATTTATTGTTTCTTATGTAATGTTTACTCTATAGGCTACTTACATTTGTTTATTCAGTGAAGCATCTGCTATCTAATTTAATTAATGCAGGGGAGATTCACTAAGCTCTGCCCTCTCACCGTGTGTTGTGGGTAATATTAGCCGTTAGAGTGTCCATCGTTCTGAACATCGAATTTCTACCGGAAGTATTAGACCATCTGGGAATCTTTTCAACATACTACGATTTGGGATATACTAAATCTACTTTCGAATAGTATTTGGGATAGGTAGCATGCAGATTGGGACGCAGCAATATATTTTTATTTTATTCTAAAAATCCTTAGGATATTAAGTAAAGATCATGTTCCATGAAAATATTTTGTAAATTTCCTACTGTAAATATATCAAAACTAAATTTTTTTGAGTGGATGGACTGCTACAGTGCCTCTGATTAAAAACATTGTTCTCAATGTTTAGATTTTTTGCACCCTCAGATTGCAGAGTTTTAAACCATTATATATCGGCCAAATATTGTCCTATGATAACAAACCATAATTCAATAGAAAGCTTATTTATTCCGCTTTCAGATGATATAAGAATCTCAATTTTTTTGGTTTTGTTCTCCAGGGCACATATGTTACACTGGATGCAAATGTATAACAAGAATAACAATACCAAAAAGATCAGATTAATTTATATCTTTGCAAAAACAAACGAACATGCTCATCCCACACAATGCAAAATCAGGGCAAGAGCAATTCTATGGCTTTGACATGCATCCCATTTTAAGTGGCTTCTCAAAGGGGGGACGTTCATTACCCATACAATCTGTCCCTGCTGCTTAACTACTGCTGGCTATTTGAACTATAACAATTTTCTGCCGTTTCCTGTAAAGGTCACAAACAACATCTGGCACAGAAAACAAAGCCTGTCTAGACTAAAATACCACTGGGGACTTTGAGAAGACATAAATCGCTGATTAACTCCAGAAGAGTTTAAAAGAGTTCTTAGTGAATAAAGTCAACATACTCTTTTGCTCTGAAGTAAATAATGTGTAGCAGTATGATTTATAATTTACTAAGCATATCAGAGCTAGAACACCAAAGCAGTGTTGTTATACTGTATGTTTTAATAAAAAAAAAATATTATAACGCCCCCTCCCTCAAAGGAGTGGCTTCTAGATGGTGATGGAGTATGGGGGAGAGCACCTCTGCAGAGCGGGAGAACACCACGGTGAACCCCACAGGGTGAGTGGGGCACAAGGTCAGAGCAGGAGAGCATCAAGGCAGAGATGGCAGAGTCAGAAACCAGGGTGGAGTTGGAAACATCTTGACCGTGGAAGAAAGCATGCTCTCAGGGGCTACCATCTTGGCTGAGGCAGGGAGCAATTTTGAAATGTTTTTTGTTGCATAATGAATAAATCAAACCACCACCTGTGGTGAGTGAAAGTCTTGAGCTCCATACAAAGCAGAATGCAGTTGGACAGACAACTGTATGACAAACAACTCTATGACTATACAAACTCTGTGTTGTAGGTTACAATATGAAGTGCAGACAGTGCAAGTATAAACAGACAAACTGTACAAAAAGACACTATATATACTGTGTATTTGTGTATAATGTGTAAAGTACACAATATACAAATAGATATACACAATACACAATATACAAATAGATATACACAAGATACACCTCTACACATTAAAATAGAGTTTGACATGCTGTTTTTATATAACTAATAGGTATCGTGCAATATATACCATGTGCATACTCTGCCTACTCAAAATCTATAATCTAATGTCAAGACAGAGCATACAAGTATTTTTTCATGCTATCATAGTCAAAACGTGACATTTTTGTTGTAACAGCTGGCACGAAATGTGCTTTACAAAATGAATGGCCTGATTTGTTTATCATAACGAATTTGTGTGCATATCTATGCAGACACCTTAACATTTGAACTAATAAATGACCATTAAACTAGCTTCTATTTTAAATACTTATACAGTAAGTAATTGCTTCAACACATTCTACATGTGTGTTAAGCACAAAACATTTCTGAACTGCTGCCCTTTTACAGGAAAAACGGCCAACATCTGCATTTCTACTAGACCACCTGCTATGAGTGCAACTGTGTTAGCGATGCATGCTAGCATTTTACAATGTATAATCCAACCCATACTGTAATCCTCAAGTGACCATTAAGAAACATGCATAGATCCATAACAAGCAGAATAGAAGCAGCTGCTCTTCTTAATGTGTGGGCGATATATTACTTATTGTGTTATATCTTTGGGTTCTCCCCTGATGCCTATGCTATACCCGCTCGACCTGATTTTGCCAAGTGGTTGATGTCCTCAGGACAACATATTTTGTTGACCTAAGGACAACATTTTTATAAATAAAACCTAAACCCACACCAAACCCCAACCATAACTAACCCCTAAAATCAGAAGGAAATGATAAGTGAAAATACAATGGTCTAGACGCACCTAATCCTGGTTGGAAGATTACATTTAAAATAAACTGTACATTTATTTCTGAAATCTGATTGGTTGATTTAAATGTTGTCCCAGGGTCAACATGATGTTGGCCTAAGGATATCAACCACTTGGCAAAAACAGGAGAGCCGCTATACCCACACATACTCCATGTTCTTAATGCAGCAGAATGTTTTATGAAAACAGGATTAATATTAATCATATCTGTTAAGGAGGCAAGGCGAATTATGAAGGCCAAAAGCGCTCTGATATACTGAAAGTTTTTCTTGTGAGATGCACGGAGCTCAGCCACATGGAAGTCAAAGCAGGACAATCTGATGAAACATGGTGGAAGTGAAAGAAACATTTAATTTAAATCATAATAATCCTAGATCCCTATTCAACACAGTTGCAAAACTGAAAAAAGTAGGTCCTCAACAGATTTAGACGTTAAATTACTGCAAAATAGCAATGATTTTAGGAGCTTCTTCTCTAATAAAATTGAGCTCATTAGAGAAAATATTTCAGCTGTGAGGCCGGCCAATGAAGCATTCACCAATATACTTAGTAACAAACCCCAAGTGAACACCTTAAGTTATTCACTGCAATCGGACCAGAAAAGTTCACAAAAGTGATAAAAGCAGCTAAATCGTCATTGTGCATGTTAGACCCTATTCACACAAACCTACTAAAAGAGATTTTCCAGTTGTGACTGAACCTCTGCTCAATATTATAAACTCATCACTTGCATTAGGATATGTCCCCGATGCTTCAAGCTAGCAGTCATCTTATAATGCTAGCTTATAAATAGCCACAACTCGATCCGGTAGAATAAGCTAACTTTAGACCAATCTCAAACCTCCCTTTTGTATCTAAAATACTTGAAAAAGTAGTCTCAAGCAAACCATGCATATTCCTGCAAGAAAATAGCTTATTTCAGTCAGGACTTTTTGTTGGGAGGATCTCCTTCAACACTTGTAAATAAACTTTAACCTGGTTTAGAATGCTGCCTTATTAAGTTCCGAATAGACTTCAAAATCCTGCTAATAACTTATAAAGCATTGAATGGTCTAGCGCCTCAGTATCTTTGTACTATTGTCAGTTTACAATCCATCGCACCCCCTGTGGTCGCGAAACTCTGTTCTGGTAATAGTTCTAAGAATATCTAAATCTTCTAAAAGTGGTCAATCGTTTTCGTACTTGGCTTCTTAACTCTGGAATAGCCTCCTCAGCAATGTTCGGGATTCAGACACTCTGAATCTGTTTAAAACTAGACTAAAGACTCATCTCTTTATAATAGCTTTCACCTAACTCACCGATAACACTATTAACTCACCTTAAGCAGTCTATTGCGCAATATAGTTAGCTTGATGGAACCGAACACACACACACACACACACATTATAATGTGTGACTTTCTTACACTTTCTATGAGCGTTAATGTCAGTTTGTTTTGTTTTCATGTCCCGTCCTCGGGTTCTGGCCTGATACTCTTCCCAGTCCAGCCAGACGCTTGTGATGATGGGCTAATCCACCTAATGACAACTACAGCCACAACCAGGATCCCGAGGGCACCAGAGGTTGTCAGTTCATGCTCCGCTTCTGGTCTGACGCTCTTCCAGTTTAGCTAAACGCTCATGATGATGGGAAATCCACCTGATGACAACTACAGCCACAACCTACAGTCATCCAGAACCAGAATAATATTGAATACCTGAATATCTCTATTTCCATCCACACTAGTTCTTTCCTCTTTTCACTAACCAGCTTAAATATTCCTGTCGAATCTTACAGTTTACAGTAATTATTTTCTCTGTAGTTGCAGAAGTGCTACTTTAATATGCCAGATGAGAACTGGTTCTCCCGGCTGAGTATGGCCTCTCCCTTTAGGTAGGTTTTTTTTTCTCCATTTATACATACATATACTGTACATATACTTATACACATATACATATACGTTTCTATAGAGGATTTTAGGTTCCTTCCCAACGTTGCCACTGGCTTACTCACCGCGAGACTGATGATTTTGTTTAATCTATAAACGACTTGCGTTTAACAATATACATGCGCGTTAATATACTTTAACAAATATTTTGTTTCTGCATGTTTTGGTATTATTGCAAATTGTTCTGGTATATTGTATTACATATCACTCCACTGGTGTATGTCTGTATTTATGTAGCGCTGTGGTCCTGTGAGGAACCACATTTCGTTACACTTTTCGTTACACAGTGTTCTGGTTGGTTGTTAGGGTATTTTTTTGGTTATTAATAGGACATTGCTGAAAGTGTTCTTCATGGCTAGACTACGAAGTTGTAAAAGGTCCTGGACACTGCTGAAAGAGTTCTACGTAAAGGGTCATGGTTTACTGGATGGTAAAGTGGTTTCACGGGTGTTCTGTGTTTGTTACATTTAAAAGCTTAAATAATGCAAATAATGTAGATCCCACAAACACCGCTCGTAACAGGTACTGTATGTTTCAGACTATAATGGTTCTCTTATAAAAAGGTAATTGCATTCTGACATAAGTCACCGTTGTGACCTGTGTCTCAATCACAGAGCATGTCTGCACTCAGTGGTTGATTTCACTGCAGTCTGCTGAGTAACAGATATATGACCAGTGCTGATAGAGGACACGTTGCCCAAGGACAGGAGCGCACAGCCTGTTGAAATTGATTTGGAGTTGGAATGTCAGCATTTGTCTCTGGGAGTCTGTCCTGCTCAATCATTTCTGTGAAAACGACCTTCAGAAGGTATACAGTATATGTATTTGATCCACCTCTAGAGCAATGACCATTAGAAATCGATATTAGATGCTGTTGATCTTTGCATGATGCAAGGGCAGAATCAAACACAAAGTGAATCCACACTGCTTTACAGACAACAAATGGCTTCAACTCACCATGTAATTGTCTTTACCTTGCAATTGTCTTCAACTGCAGTACAGATTCACAGACATTCTTCAGTCCCCTATTCCATTTTATGCCAGAGTTTGAAAATCTGCCATTGAGTTACATAGTAAAGCGCTGAATTTTCAAATCTAATTGTCAGTGATGATGTCATAAAAGGCCATCTGCTCTCCTATTTGATGTCAGCTTGGTCACACCTTGGCTTTCTGCTCCTTTTCACAAACCTTTACAAAACCCTTGAGTTAAATACAAAATTACAATATTAAGCAGTGCATTAGCAGGAAAAATCACATTATATATTTTATGAAGGACACAATATCTTGTTTAGAAAAAAAACCTGTCATGACATTGAGAATTATTATGAATCTGATTGAGAACTCAGATTTACATCCGCAGGGGATCCGGTTCAAATGGTAAGTACACATGAAATGGAATCAAAAATATACTGTGTAGCAAAAAAAATCTTACTGTTGTTCTGCATTAATTGACATAGGTTAGAAAATGCATGTAAATTAGTTCATACCTAATGCTTATTTAATCACTACTAATCCCCCAACATCACAAAAAGATACATAGTGCCTTTTGTAAGCAAACAGCTTTCATACATCTTAACAGCCACTGTCATTAAAGCTGTTGTATAAAACAGCTAAGTGTTACATTTAGGAAAAGTCATAAAGGTTTAAAACAACATGAGAGTAAGACATCCTTTTTTCAAATACATTTGTGAACTGAAAAAAAGATGAATTAAATGTAAATTGTAAGGTGGATGAATCTTTCTCCGATGTCTCTGGAGAATCAATACATGCGAGTAATTTGTTATCCACCTTTTCATTTTCAAATCGCTAATATGCGTCACTGGATTAGGAAGACACCATCAATAATCACATTAGCTGGTACATTTTATGTTTTATCACCTCTAGCTTTCAAGCTTTAAGAGATGAGTTTTGGAGAGAAAAAATGCTTGAATATAAAAATGACCGTAACCCCCCTATCAGTAGTGTAATGGATTCCAGAAATGTAATGGATCCCTCAGATTTTTTGAGCATGTACAGTTCTTGTATGCTGACATATGAGATATTTAATATTACCAATATTTAATTTTACCATATTAATTTAATATTTATGCAGAAGTCCCAAAGGGAACTACTGTAATTAGAAGAGCAACATATCTCCTAATTCTGATGTTCTGTTGGAGATATAGTAAAACGTTGAGGAATTCAACTCTGGCCAAAACATGATTGGATTCACATAAAGGTGTGATTATGAGATCGTAGGCATTTGACCTAGTCCATTTACAGTACAGCGTCTCTGCATTGTGCCTTAAAGCGATGTACAGTGCTCTCCATAAATATTTTCTTCATATTCCTCTACTCCACTGTTATCTGTCAAAAATTCCCAATTGAACAAAGTGCTCATTATGGAAGGGTGCTTGCATTTTTGTTTCAATTTACCGAAATTAAATATCTATATTTTGTATTACAGAATATAACTGCATGCCAGATTCAAAATGTAGATGACTATACAAAAAACCCAGCAAACACTATGTTCCACTTTCTAATATTGGAGTCCAATAACACTCCAGCCTGTTTTGTCCCAAAATATGTCCTAAAAAAGACACCGATAAGTAAAACTTGTGTTCATATACAGGACGTATAGTATTTATCAAAAGCGTTCTGCCGAAATTCAGTTCATGCTGGTCTTTTACACAGTTAAAGCAACTAAGGGCTGGGCTGTATGCTCTAAACTGTAATCATATTATTTGTTCAGTATCTTCTTTCAAATGGGCTTTTGTCCTGACTTTATACTGCTCAACTTTATTTATAGCTTTATTCAATCTGTCAGAACAGCCTGAAGGATTCCACATGGGATGCGCTGTATCAGTGCGATGGGACACTTGCCATGCGTACTGGAGAACGGATTTGACAGAGAGTGGCAGCACTTTACAGCACCACATTTAGTGATAAAAAAAAACCTCTCACAGGCACATTTTAGGATTTCTAAATATTACATATGATAAAAGCATTTAAAGCCATGCCCCCACTCTCCTGAATCTTAGTGTTTACAAACTCCATCCCATCTTTCTCACAGGCTGTCATTTTAGGGCATCTTTCAGATGCAGGCGCCGTGGTGATTTGAATGTGTTTTTAATTCATGTGAATGGCCTGGCAGAACTGCTGCAGGCCGTTAATTACCTGCCACTGTGAACATCACTCAGACTAATGAGAGGAACTCCCGCCCTGCATGCAGCGCGCATATTAAGACTCTAATCAGCGAACCTGCAGCAAACGGCCATGGGGACCTGACTACCTCCTGCCCCATATAAAAAGCACAGTAAAATGGTGGTGATTTTAAAACATGTGTTCGAAATGGCTGTAATGAGGGCATAACATGGATCTGAGAGTTTTAAAGGAACAGTTCACACAAAAAATAAAACATGTAGTCATTTACAGGGATGTAAATGGCTCTAATGAGGGTTCAAAATGGATCTAAGAGTTTGAAAAACAAGCTAAACAAAGAAAGAAAACTTATTGAAGGAATATGGCCCCTCTGACTGCTGCGCTTCTCCATCCTCCTCAGCTTGCCTCCCTAAATTGTCTTTGGTCGATATTAATCAACGTTGCATTTCAAACAAATAAGTATATCCTAAACTTTAAGGGGTGATATGACAGGCCTAAAATGAATATTATCATTTGTTTAAGATGTAATGCAATCTGTTTACACTATTTATGGTTAAAAAATGCTGTATTTTCCACATAACTTGCATGTTTGTATCTACTCTTTGCATCTAATCTAACGTGCAGATTTAAAAAAAAATCATTGCTCTGAAAAGGGAGGTTTGCTAGGATTGGACAGTTAACCAGTGCGTAGTGATTGGTCGAATACTGCAAGCATGTGACGGAAATGTAACGCCTCTTACCATATTCGGAACATCATGTTCCCAAGCAATTCTACTGACAGGTGATAAAAAGTCATCAGTACTACTTCAATTCGAGCCCAAATCTGTTCCGGAAAATGCCGATGCATCAACTTTGCCATCGCGATTTGAGCAGGATCACTTTCTTTCACTTTCACTTTCAGGTCACTTTCAGGATGTAAAGGATTGGTACGTTTTTTTTTTTATGTTAAATAGTTAAAAACGATAGCTTACTGTTTTACCTTTTATATACGACTTATAAAGATTTGCCGTTAGTGATAAACCAGCGTTATGCTATGTCTCGTCGCGACTTAACAAAGACAATAAACCCCATTATAAACACGACATTTGTTGCCTCTAGTTGGAACATAATTACTGATTATTAGGACTTATGTTGTCTTTTTTCACATTGCGCATTTGCAGACCACAAAGAAACAACATGCGCTATAAACACACGACAAACTCAACTCACATTAGTCCGTAACAAAGTCTTTAACAATGAAAATATACTTACAGGCTGCGAATCTGAAGCGCCAGACTGTCCTTGCGAAGTTGTAATGGTTGGAATTGCCCCTCTTTTTAACAAAAGCTTTCGTGCACAGCCGGCCTTGATCTCTCTCAGGTTCATGAAGCAATCATCTGTGAAATGCGCCGCACATACTTGAATATTCAGATTGTACAGTTCTGGAACAGTATTGTAAATAAAATGTAATCATTCGTTTTTCGTTGCCTCATCTTTTGGAAGAGCAAACAAAGAGGCTTTCTTTTCGCAACTAAACACAAAACGTCTCCACAACATGGCTGCGGCGGCGACGATACAATGAAATATAGAATTATGCCCACCTTACTTGAGTATAGATTTGGGCGGTCTTAGTCAAGTCATACCACGAAATGACCTAGATTCGTGGGGGTGTGGTTACACGAGGCATTTCAGGCAGGTCTGGGTGAGCATTCGCTTTTAGATAGAATGCGTCTTTTGTTCCGACACTTTAATTTTCGTAATTTTACGTGTCTAATACATGCATGGGCAAATACATGCATCATGAAGACACAGAAAAACACATATTCAATGTGAATTAGACAAGTTATATGAAGTACGATGGGCAATTTTAATTCAAATTATTCTTATTAGTCTCTTAATTTAAATAAGGACATATACAATATAATTTATATTTGCATATAAAAATAAACATAATACTTTAAGATACTTGTACAGTATACTATAAGATACAGATTACAATTGTGACCCTACTCTGGCATTCAAAAGGGTCACTTTCCACATTTTCACGACAGGGATTATGGACCAAATTTAGCTAAATCATGCATAAAAAAAATAAACAAACCAATAAGAAATATATTTATGAACACCCATATATGCCTTTCAGTAAAATGTCTCTCTTATGATCTAAGGTTTTTTAATCTAATCAACTCCTTGGCTTTTAACTGCGAGTTTTAACTTTTTAACACTTATATACATACAATCTGGTCACTTAAATCTCACGTCATAGGGAAGGGTCATATAGTGCGCTTAATCAAACCATCTGGTCAAAAATAAGTTCAAATGTATTGCTTTACGAAACAGGCCTCGGAAACATATTTCACATATGTAGATAATCACACGTGGCCAACAACACATTGCAAGCTCATGGTCCCAGTGTTAATATATTAGATCCAGCTTGTGGTAATTGACATTAAGCTTTGGAAGCAGTAGAGTTACCAAATGTTTCTATAAACAAGTCAACATATTAAATTAATATGCTCAGCAAGTGTCTCTCAAAACCCTACCAAGACAATAGTGAAGTAAAAGATTTACAAAAATACATCAACAAATGATAATCATATATATAGCATTTATTTACACATTTTCTATGTACATGTCTTTGAAAACATAATTCTGTACACAACTATTAAATTCAAGAAATTCAAGATTTCAGAATATTTCACCCACACTTCTGTTAAAATCCATTCAGACTTTTCTGTAGGTTAATGTCAAGAAGTTTGGTATCCGGAAAATATATCCACATGTGGCTTGTACTGTGTAACTCCATAAATTCAGACACTGAATGTCAGTTACAGTACATTTTCTGCCGCTCATCAAACTGCCAAAGTAGACCAGAAGAGCTGCTGAAATCACTGTTTAGGATGTTTTGCTTTGCTAGACCCAAATCATCTTGAATGTAAAATAAATATCTGCCAGGTCAATAAAAGTCATCAATCTCTGGAGTTAGGCACAACTTAACAGGCTCATGTAAACAGTATATAAAAGAAAAAATTGAATTTTTAAAATAAACGCCGATTCATAGACTATATCTTGTACAAAAAGGAGACAAACAGACATCAAGAGGAGGTTCACTTAAACTGGAACACAAATTTAAAAGCCTGATGATGTGATTGAAGCGGCGCACAGTTCAAATACTGACAAAATCAAAAGCTGATTTCCCCAAATACGCCAATTAATGACAGCATCGTACAGTCAGTGTGCATTATTGTATTAGTTTCAAAATGGGATGTCAAAATGACATTCCCATGTGCCACTGAAAAAAGCAGAAACATAGCCAGCTCTTCAGTTAGCATTCCCAAGCTGCCTTCATTGACCTGCACCTTGTGAAACTCAAACAGCCAAAATAAGGCAGATTTTATAGGTCCTGTTCTAATCCGCCAACAAATTCATCACCCTATGACTCCTGGCCGCATTCTGAGGTAGACCAAGGTTATAAGAATTCATTGACACTGCTTAAGCTGAACAATTTCATTGCAAGTCTTTTTAAACCGTCTTATCTCAGGTAATGCAAAATTATTGCCTTGAATAAACTGGGCAGGCATCCATCCTGCTGTTGCTGTGGCAACCAATTATTAGGAAGAAATTCTTTGTTTAAATGAGTTTTTCCATGGGTTCAGAGCATTAAAAACCTTTTTCTTGTAAACATTTCTAGAAGTGGGTTAGCAATACACTGAAGAAAAACAGAAGAGAATAAAGATACATTTCATTAGTGTTTTTAAACAGTGTAAGATATTGATACCCTGGTAATTTTACTGTGTTTGGAGTGTCGACATTAGTAGAAATACAGAAAATATGCCGGAACAGTTGCGGTCCACTGTACGTGTTTCCATCCCCATAAAAACATCATGTTATCAGTATAATATTGTCACAACCAGAGGCGCCACAGAGGTTGGTTGGGGTCATCGTATTCAGCAGGGAAGCTGGGCGGAGTCTCATCTCTTGTAGTGATTGGGGGCATCAGCAAAGGCAAACTTTAGTCTGTAAGCCTCAGCCAAGAGTACACTAACTTCTTCGTTTCCCCAGTGCATTGTGGGTAGGTTCTGGAGCAATATCATCAAACCCTGTGAAGAGAGATTAAAAATGATTGTGACTACATACACAATAGGGAAACTTATTTTCAAAATGGGTGGTCTATAAGGTCCTTGATTTTGAAGGATCATGTGAACCCCAAAACACATTTTTGTATAGGTTTAAAATCACAAAAATAATGAGAGTTCACATTGAGTTTATTATAAGGGATATATATATACTGTATATAGATTTCTTTCTTTGTTTTTTTTGAGTCAGTTCTTCAGGTTCAAAGTGCGTCACAAAATGTGAGGTATATGCATACTGTAAACTCTCCGTTGGGATTTGTAGGTTTGTATCTACAGCAGCGGATTTCCATTGGTGTCCCTTAGAGAAATGGGTCATGTACCTAAGTTTCCTCAGAGCAGCAACACAAAAGACATAATTTGTGTTCCTCTGCGATTCACCGGAGAGCTTTGTAAAGTCAGGACTGGTGGGAATTTGGTTTTGCCAAAAGCTTTTATTTAAATTTTAGAAGCAAACATGAAAGATTGTGTTAATTAAAAACAATCTGTCTTTTAAAAAACATTAATAGATCATTCCAATGCCAAAAGCCCACACATTCTCATGTGAATTCATGGGCGTTGCAAGCGCAAAAAATGTGGGTGGGTCTTCCCCCAGAAAAAAAAAAAAAAACGACACCATTTTACCAGCAGCCTCAGTGGGGTAGTGAGAAAGACGTGTGACAAGTAGTGTTGATGCTATTAACGCAGGTTTAATTCGCACTTCCACATTTTCACGTGACATATCAGGTGATGCAGGCATTTATTTTTAACAAAATAAAGAACTTATTTGAAAAATTCTTAACAGGTGTTTAATAAAAAAAGATTACGGGTAATAGGGAGGTCTTCATTGTCCCAGTTAGTTGGCAGCCATTTAATAATTTTAATAAATATAATTACTTGTGCTGTCAATCGATAAAAACAATTAATCTGATTAATTAAAAAAAAAAATTCTGTGATTAATCACGATTAATCGCACATAACATTAATGTTTTAAAATATACATTTACAATCTAATAATTTCACATTTAATCTTAAAATTAATTTTGAAACAAAATATTTCTTTAACAGCATAGTTTTCATAAATGAATGCCAACATTCTAATATTAGTAATGTTAATGATGTCTCTATTAAATCTATTATTTTTTTCTTTATTTTAACATCAATTATAGCCATTCAAAAGTATAATTGAGAACCGGTAGGAAATATACAGAAATCGATTAAAAGTTCTCAAACACAAATACAGTCTTTAATGCTAAATTGTAAATTAAATACAGATGAATTCTCATTAAAGCTACAAAACACATTGATTCCTCTTTTCTTTTGTTCTTTGATTAAGATTAGTGACAGGAGTCACAGCAGTAGGTTTAAGAACGCGTCCCCTTTAAGAGACGTCTCTTTACGCAGATGAAGCCACTCCCATTTTTTGCATTCATTTAAGATTTTATTTAACACGTTTAAGTCTGTACTTATGAAAATGCTAGACAAAACGGGCTTTCTGTCATAATCTTGTGCGCTCTCTGACAGAGAATCGCTGACAAAGCCTTTAGCCCGTGACTGTAAACACCAGACTGGCCCTTTTCTTTTGACGCAGCCCTAAATATTAATTACACTCTATTATTACTGTATAATGTATAATAAACAACAATACTTTCTTTAATTTGCTGTGTCGAAACGGAATGGAATTTATATGGCCTCTGAATGAGCCAGGTAGAATGGATTTGAGAAAGGAGCAGCTTGGAAGTCAAGGCTGTAGATAAAACGCAGAATAGAGTTTAATTTATTAGGCATTCCTGAAGTGAAATGGATTTGACTGAAGGCGCTCCGATAATTCATGTGCGCTAAATTAGAGACGTAAAAGTGAGTGGGTCCTATATCATTGGTTTTAAAAGTGAGAGGGTCCTGTCCCACCCAATTACAATGGTTCCGACGCCCATGTTTGAAATATTATTTACATTTTTGTAAACATGCTTGTGAGTGTGAAAGAGCAAGCATTCTTTGCCATGTGATAAGAAAACAGCACTTTTTAATGTCTGTATTCATAAGCAGTTCCATGTGGTGTACATAAAAGAATCAATGCATTGTAGAAAACATGCATTTACCCTGCACACTTATTCATTATTACAATTCAGCATTTTCATAATAAAAATAAGACTTTCACCTGTGCCAATTAGTTTATTAGCATCTTATCGCTTTAAACCCTCTCCTTTTCAAGCAGTCTTCCCTTTTCTCCAGCAATCTATCCTTTGACCTTTCCATGCCCCTTTTCTACCACTTTCAAGTTGGAGGCGTGAAAAACATTACTGAAACAGGAGTTCATGACACTTTAAGATGCCAAGTCTGGTTACCTACCTTTACTGTCAGTTGGTGTAAACTCTAATATAGTTTTCATTCTTGGTGCGATTGGCCTCAAAAAAACATATATTTTTGATGACTGCCGATAAAAATAGTGGAGCAAATATATAAATATATGTATAAATACCTGTTCATACACATAGACCCTGCGAGAGAGTGTTGCACAGGGAACCCGCACGGCTTCATTCTACTGGATGAAGGATTATTTGGCATTTAGCAGACAAAAGAAAGGCATTGCAGCATGGAGCTGTTTATTTCTTTATTTCCTCACCGGGGTCAAGCCTTGCTATTACAAAGCACCACCACACTCCTCTAAATTATTATAACTTTCAATCACAGATTCTTCGCCTGCTCAATCTTAAGCACAGGGCAGGTAGCACAAGCTGCCTGTCAAGATATGTGTTTCTCTTTTCGCTCTGTGCGGTCAGGACCTCGCCGGTGGAAGCCCATTTCTCTTAGGTATAGAGGGGCCAAGTTTAATTCACTCAAGACGGCATCGTGTGGCTCCAGCAGGCCTCAGAGTCAATGACTGCATTAGAGTGGCTTAGAGCAGAGATGCAGCCTCAATCTCCCAGCCTAATTCACCTATCCTGCCTGCCCTGATGAAGGGGAATGAGAGTGCTTAATACTCCATCACAGCATGGGGGTATGGAGGGGGTGGATGGGAATGAGAACGCTAGAAAAGATACATGAGGTGAGAGATACAAAAAGGGTCTTCTAATTTAAAATATGTAAAATTTAATACGTATTCCCGTTAATAACAACATTACCAAATTTATGCTAGTTAAGTCCGTCTGATTGACAAAATTTCATTTAAAAACTCAATCAGGACAAAATAAATGCACCTAAACTGATGAATAAAAGTAAGCACAATACAAGCATCTCAAGTATATGCATTTTGGACAGTACAACTGTTCGGAAAACTAAAACTCCATTTCAAGGCCCAAAACATGTGAACGCAAAGGTTTCTAAGCTACACAACACATTGTTGCATTTTGCAAAATGTCGAAATCATAACACATTTAGTGTAAAACATTAAACTCTTGAAGGCAATTGTTCTTTGTTTTAAGGTTTGTTATTGATACAGCAATGCACGTATGATCACAGGAATGCACTGTAAGTATGTAAAGCTGGGCTGCACCTATTGATATTCGTACACATATTCTATTTCTGACCTCCTACACAATAACAGTGTGACATTATGCCTATTCTTTGTATTGCAAAGGCGTAAATTACTGTAGGTGTGTGTCTGCCCAAGGCTGTGTAATAAAAAGGTATAGAATTCCCCGTTCCTTTTCACAGGAACATGACTGTGACAATGTATAGGCCTAACTGTAATATTATTAGTCAAAGAATAATGCCAAAATAGCATGCCTGGCCATATGAAAGAAAACAAAAGAGCTAAGAAGCATATTTATCACACACACCATAGAGGTATAATGTATAAGTGGTAAGGGAAGCTGTGTATCGCTACTTCCGGTAGCATAGCAACACAGTTAAAACGCTTATCAGCAGTGATACTGCAGCACCCGGCTGATTTAAAGTCTCCTTGTGGTAAATAATTTTATCCCTTTGACCATTAAAATTACATATTTAAAAAAAATCTAAACATTTCCAGTGATTTAAAAAAAAATAGCTAAATTAAGTATACGCAGATACATGAATATGAAAATTAGCCCCGCCTCCACTCAGTCACACTCAGCAGTTCAAGACGCTGCTATAACTGAAAGTGAAACTGAGAGCTGACAAAGCAGTGCAGTGATCGATTCAGCCCGAATCTATGCGCTATCTTTGCATATTTATGCTTCAAACTGCTGATTCATGGGGTCAAATGAGTTGATGGGATTGGTTACAGATTTATGACGTTATTAACTGGGGCAGTTTCAAACTGCATTTTAAAAGTGTCTTGTTAAGCTGCAGTTTTTTAGAAAAAAAACTGGAATGGTTTTAAATCATAGATTTGCACATGGTTTGTCTTTAAGCACATTAAAAACACCACATAACCAAACTACATTTTCACCACGGGGGGTCTTTAAAGCTAAAACATCGACTTCTTTACCTTATTTTTCTCAAATCCTGACACAAAATAATTGAGGACAGTTAAATGGATGAGACTGATGGTAAGATGAAGCGCCTTTTAAAATAACATGTGGGCTGTGTTGGGTGTAACTAGTTTCTAAGTAATTAGTTACTGTAATTTAATTACTTTTCCCTTGAAAAAGTAAAGTAAAGGATTACTCTTATTTTTTCTGTAATTTAATTAAAGTTACTTCTGATGTAATTAAACTAAATACTTTGTGTAATATTTGTGTGCAATAGTGGAATTGACATCAAAATTCAAAATCTAACTTTAAAATCCTTGCTTTAATGTATAATTCCCACATTTGTAATACTTTGGTCAGTTAATAAGAGGGCAATTCCAGCGTTATGGACGTGACAATTTGCGTTATGGACGTGACATAAAAATGCTCAGAGAATTAATTTGTTACGAATAAATTTAACCATCTGTTTATATTTTGCTAAACCCTTGTTGATAGTGTCTAAACATGAAAAAGTCAGTCTATGAACTAATTTTCTATTTTAAAAAGGGAAATAAACATGCGTTATGGATGTGACAAAAAAAGGACGCGGTTTTTGGGAGACGACAAACCTGAAGCAAAAGGATACCTCTTTATAGAACATAAAATAGTTACTTTATTTTAATTTCCATGTGTCCATTTATGAGGAATATGTAGCGTTATGGATGTGACAATCGTGAAAATGGCACTTACCTGACTATGAAAAATCATGCACTAAAAATAAAACTAATGCTTTAGAAATTTGATGAGAGATCTCACATGGGTATTTGAACCACCACATGTTAATATCTGTGCTGTTACCATAGTAAAAACCGTTGGTAAAAACCTCATTTTTTCACGGAAAGGTTGACATTTTCATGGAATGGCCCAAGAGTACTTTATGCAGTTTATATTATTTATTTGAATGAATTAAATAAGTCGTTTCATGTCTATCCTTGAATCACTTAACTAATCTAGGTGGATATAGGATATAAAACATAATTAATAATAAGTTACTAAATACTTTGTTACTTTGAGTACTTTGTACTCGTTGTTATTCCAGTCTTTAAAATAGCCGAATGCATGGTAACTGCCTAAAAGATTATAAGAGGCATTTAGTCAAATAAGTGATTACAGCCTATTGAAATAAACATAACCGGAAGAATCGATACACTGACGAGGACTTCCGGTATTCAATTCTGCTGACATAAAAGGCCAATATATCACATAATACAGGTCCCGGGTGCTTGTGAATACAATGCTCCAGTCATTTAAAATGATATCACTTAAAAAGAGTGATGATTACAAGTCATTGTCTCCTTTATTTATATAAAGCTTTATAAAATACAGACTGCTCTAAATCAGCTTCATAGTAATAAACAGGAGATGTCTGCACATAGCACCCACAGAGGCCAACTCTAGATATATCATGTCAGGGAAAATACGTTCTAGCGGAATGATGAAACCAACTGAATTTGTTTTTCATACATTATTGTAGTGTATTTAATATGGATAACTTGTTATCATTTTAACCAAAACACATATTTGGGAAGTTAATTGTGTGAAGACATAAAAAAATATTTTGATTGTGGACCTCGAGGTTAAGGTATACTACGTTGTAGACCCTGGTTTCCATAGCCGAGTTGCCCTAGATGTCATATACTGTAAATGAGACATAATTACATATTACAAGTGTGTTAGCTTTTCCAGTGCATGAGGGTCCTTGTTTTGAGTGGGAAATCAATTGGAAATCATCAAGACAATGCGCCAAAAAGATTGCTTCCAAAAACAATTTTTCAGGGATTGACTTGGATTACAAAGTAACAACCTTAAAATGTCATACACCCACACCACTGTGTATTTAAATCAGTCAAAGTTTTTAAGCTGTCACATTCAGAATATTGCCTTACGCAATCTCTATTTAGATGAATTACATAATGCACTCTCATTCACTCCTACAGGTAAAACATCTTAAATATTTCATTAAATGTCAAATGACTCTTCTCTGAGACCGATCAGTCTATGCATAAAACAACAATTTCCAAAGGACACCGTTTTCATCTTCAATCATATTTTTGCTAAGTTGCCCTGCTATTGTTGAATCCACCATCGCGCCGAATCGTTCTCGTTGCTTAATCGTTCTACTCCGTGCCGATCCCCTTTTCCAAGCAGATATGATCTGAACTTTTTCTGTAGCTCAGTTAAATGAGCCCTGTGTTAGCAATGCTAAATTTCTGGGTAGATATTGAAAGATAATCAACAAGAAAAACGTTTTCTGTAGCTCAGTTGGAAGAGCCCCGTGTTAGCAATGCCAAATTTCTGGGTAGATATTGAAAGACAATCAACAAGAAAAATGTTTCTGTAGCTCAGTTGGAAGAGCCCTGTGTTAGCAAAGCAAAACTTCTGGGTTCGACCCAAGGAAAACACGGGCTGATGAAATTTATGTCTTGCACCTTTTCTATAGTAGTTTTGAAGAAAAAGCATAGACCAGATGCAAGTAAAGTAGTGAAGAAAAAATGGCTGAATTCTGAATGCGAGTTTGGTACAACAATACTACTGGTTAACCTTCTTTTGATTAAATGAATATGAAAAAAACAAATGTTGGAAAAAAAAACATAGACAGGCACAATAAGATCAAAAAGTAAATCAGGTAAAAAAAAATTTAAGATATAAATATTTAACTCTTTCACCACCATTGACGAGTTATCTCGTCATTTAAAAAAAAAACGGTTCCCCGCCAAAGACAAGTTATTGTGGCAATCAGTGTTTGTACTGTTGAATCCCAGAATGTATCTTATTGGTTTTTAATCATTGTTCTGAGTGTAATCTGGGAGGAATCTTTGACAATTTTTTTAATTATCTCAGCTGTTTATCAAAGGGATGCATTTTTGAAGAAACCTACCCACATCTAAGGAGTGATAAAAAAGAACAAATGAAGATAGAAGAATATGGTTTCTTTAAAAGCAGAGACTCTGTTCTTTCATTGGACATATTGTTTGTCCATATATTCTTTACAGAAAATGTACTGTGAGCCATTAAAGTTTGGTGAAAATGTAAAAAAATGCTTGCGTAGGCTGGCAACTTTTTTTTAAAAAGGCTGGCGGGGAAAGAGTTAAGGTTTATTCAGGTTTGTAAAAAGTTTTAAAACAGACAAAAAGACACTTTTAAGGAATCTGATTTCCTAGTGACCTCATATAATTTTTTTCGGAAACTCTAGGAATCCTAAGGATCTGCTTCCAAAAATGAATAAAATATTTGTATTTTAAAATAAACTGATGTTTAGTTAGTCATGCACCACATGCAACCTCATTCAAACTGACTTATAGTGCACTTGCTACAGGAAAAGTCCCTCAGGAGCAGCCTGGGGTTAAGCACCTTGCTCAAGGGCTTAGCGGTAATGGCGAACGCCTGGAACTTTCCAGTTTCATAAACCTTCCCTTATTACTAGCCCAGATGTATAACCGCTACACTACCACCAACACAACATATGACACCAATTCCCAAGTTGTCTTAAATGTTTCTCTGGCATATATTATATAGCAGCCTGACAGCAATAAACTGGGACAGGCTTTAATCAAGTCACTCTGTGCAACTGGACATCAATAATAAATACAATATACCACCCAAACCAATGAACGTTGGGTGTACAGTAATGCGATTTAAAAGTCTGGCCTAATTACAAACACAAGCCTAGTAAACATTGGCAAGGTGAAGAACGAAAAAGCACAAAAAAACTTGCATAAATAGCGAAAACTAGGACTTTGAAAGGATTTTCATCAAAAGCACTGTTTAACTTGATGCCCCAGAGCATATTGATCATTCTCTACTGGTGTGTCTTATAGACCATTTTATCGGACATGTGCACCTGGACAGCAGTTAACTTCTGCTAGTGTCTAATAAAGTAACTATTATATTATCATTTAATTTATATGAATATCAATTTATAGTATTTTATTGTATAAAAAGGGAATTAAATCCAAGATTTGTTGAATCATGTTCACTTTATTAAATAAACAATTTGTTGAATAGGTCCTGTAGTTTGGTCGCATTTAAAGAAACCGTACGATACATTGACATCTAGTGGTTGGGCTTGGTATCGCAGTCTAAATTCAAAAACATTGGAGAGACAAGTTTAGCCAAGTAACAGTTCTTCTCAGTTTCTTTTGATTGTTAATAGAAATAATCTACAGGCATTATTGTTTGCGAATGTATACCGGAAGTTAAGGTCCAGTCCACGATCGCACGCATGCGCAATAACGTTTGTTTATGTTGTCACTTTGTAACCATAAATTATAGTTGTTAACTGACAATGTGCGATTACTTCTAGCTATAGCAGCACTCGAGACGAAAAAATAATCATAGTAAAAGCATCCCAATGATATGCGTTTTAATCATAGACTGTATAAAATATGGACGTAGTGTCCGTGACGTCACCGTAGGTTTGTGAAGAGTGAAAAGAAGCCTAAAGTAGGCGGAGGTGCTCATCCCCATCTTGGCATCGCGCGTCACTCCCGAATAATCGAAAATGGGCAAAAAGGCGGAACGTGGTTAGAGCTGAGGCGCCTGGTTTGCTGAACAACTTGTCACTCTAGTGTAAGGTTGGGCACCAGTACCTATATGACCGGTATGTACCGGACCGAATCAGAATGGAAATTTCGGTGCCTCATTTCGGTGCTACTTAAATGCCTGAACTGATAAATATTTGTCCTCTGGTGCTATTAGTCATGACACGGACGTAAAGAAGCATTTGATTCATCAACACGCATGATCGCTGGTTAAATTTAAATACTGTTTTCATGGGGTTTCAGAATGATCGGGAAAAAAAAATTCCTGAATGAGAACACTCACGTGAACGTTGGAAAGCTTTGATGATACAAATCCATACATCTTTGCAGCAGTGTTACTGTCCAATATGTTTTCACATTTCAAATTAAAAGCACAAATCGTGAGAAGTGTGTGAATGCAGCAACTACACTTGCTCTGACTGCAGTGCAGCAGGTGGTCTAACATTACCGTTAGCTTAGCTAGCAAGATTTGACGCGCTAAAGTTAAAATGCCTAAAACTATACGCTCTAAAGTGTGGCTATATTTCACACGAAAGAATTCCGAAACTGCCACGTGCAGCAAATGTTTTGCAACAGTTGCGTGTAAAGGGGGAAACACGCAAATCTTGCATTCATGCTAACAAATGATCAAACGATTTGTAAAATATGAATGTAACATGGATTGTGTTTATAATTTTGTCTCTACGGCAATAGTACTACAGCCGTGACCCCATTTACCATGGCAAAGAAAAAGCTATTCTTGAGTCATCCACCATCATTTTGTGGCTTTTTTTTTTAAAGTATCGGTTCAGGCACCGTTTTGGCACCGGTACCATTTTACAGGTATCGATTTGGCACTGGTATTGAATAAACCCCAAACGATACCCAACCCTACTCTAGTGGCCACGCACCCAATTTGCAGAATTTTAAGATTAGTTAAAATAAGTGAAACGGGTGAGATATAAAACAATTCACCCTCCTCACAGTTGTCATGATGGGTAAAATTAGATATCAAGACCAAAATATTTTTTGTACCAGGCTGTAAACGTGTTTTTTTCTGCTGTAAAGTTGCCTATTTTAACATGGAGCTCAATGAGATTCTGCTCTCTTTTGGAGCCAGTCTATAGCGGCAAGTCGATAAATTGCAATTAAATTCACTTCCGTATTGGATTCACAAGAGAGATCGGAAGGTTGCACCTCGGTTTTGATGCAACATGCAAAGTCAATTGGACTGCTAAACTGCCGCCATAATAACAACTCACCAACTACATCTACGTTTTTCTGCTTTTGCATTGCTGAGAGTCTATGCTATATTTACGGCCCTGGTGAAAGAATGTTTGCCACAGAGGATTAAGATGAACCAGGCAAGCCATCCTGAATTTGTATGAATCGATCAGTGGCTCAAGAACATCGCCATAGTCACCCATCAAAAAGTCGCAGCTCTGCAGATCCTCAGTGTTTGATCCCCTTGTTTTAAATGCTTGTGAGACAAACCGGTGGAGAGGTGGTGATTGATCGCCAGGAACTTTATAAACAGCTTTGTTTATCAAGGCTTCGCAAGACGAAAAAGCGGTAGGTTGAGTTGCAGCGTTTCCACTGAACAAGGGAAAGAGCAAAGCTGTAATTACTTCCAGGATATTAAGTCCTCCATGCTTTTCTTGTCTTTTTTGGATAAATTGTTCCAACCTCTCATTGAGTGGGCTTCCTGCGACAACAGTGACACTCTATCATTAAACTGTATTAAAGCACATTTACAGGCAGGAGGTTTGCTCTTCATTCGAGACCTGCGAGTATGACGATTAATCATTACCGGCGGTTTCCTCCAGGAGCTCTGGTGTAGACAAAATTACTAGTTCTCTGATGAATGTGTCAGGCTTTCGATTAATCACAAAGAGTTCATTTCACCTAATCCTTCAATGCAACCATCCTAATAGAGTCAACACTATTACTCAGTAACAAGACGGCAAGAGAAATATATGTACTATTCATCTCTAAGGATGCGTTCCTTAAAATTGCACACAAATTCACCTCACTGAATAAATGTTGTTGAACACTCTACAAATCATAAAATAAACAGATCAAATATTCCATTGTTTAACTCAATTACTTCTAGATCAAACAACGACCAAAAGAATAAAAGGTTGGACCCACGGTCAATTAGATTCGGAATTGCTCTCAATTACAACTCTAAAGTGCAACATGAACAAATATCTTCCCAATATAATATAAAGTGGGAAGTTAATTGAATTTGGACTCTTGAGCAGCCACACATTTGGCTTCAAAATATAATTTCATGTAAAACAGGTTTTCATTTTTGCTCTTTTTGAACAGATAATATTTTACATGTAGACCTTAAAAAGGCCTAACATTCACAGTGAAAAACCTTCCAATTGAAGCAAAACTAAGCTGCAAAAATGACTTGCAGCATGACATTTACAAACTTAACAGTTGTTACTGGTAATCGCACAAATAAAGCCTTTCAGGGTGATACAAAAGGATAATTAATATTTGTGATAACAACTGGCAAGATGTCCATTATCACTTTAAAATTTGGTCTCGTTACTCACAGAAAGCTACATTTAGGATTAGCAGGTGCCGGCAACTACACTTTGTTTTGCCAACATCTACCACATCTAAGAACCAAAAAATATCTTGCACAAACTAGTTTTTTGATGGTAGGTGTCCTTAGTGGGAACAGACCCCCAAACCTCCCATTACATACAACCTTTGTTACCAAATGCAATGCGTTACAGGACAAATTGAAGGTTTTGTCATTAATACCGCTCATACAGAAGAAGTCTTAAACAGCATCCACAGTACAAAGAAATCAATAGTTCACTAAAACAAACTTTGCACAGTAGACGACAAACACCTCTAGTGTACTTCACACTAGCACTTGATAAGATAGCATCTCGGTGACAAACACCTCAGAAAATAAATTCAGGGCCTGCATTAGCTCAGAGGTCTGAATGGTAAGCCAATCACCCAGACGCCCCTAAGAGCCTGTGCAACAAATTAAGAGTTTGTCTGCTCGCATTTATTCACACAGACAGCGAATCCATTTAGTTTGGGCTGTTTGAATCACCTGAAGTGGAACAAGACACAATATTAGGTGCTGATAGTTGCTGCTTTTTAATTTAGCAACATAATGAATGTAACAAGCGTGACCCTCTCTGCTTCCCCTCAGTTCTTCGCAGTTTCTTTAATTAATTCAGTCATTTCAACAAAAGACAAGAGAGAGTTGAAGATGAAATATTCTTTGCATATATATAAAATATATATATTTATAGAAATATTCTTTTTCATCTTATTCAATAAATACAAGGGCAAATTGAAGTTTAAGAAGTGTTGCCTACAGTAGTAGTTTTTCACATTTTCAAAAGAAGAATGTGCTGTAGGTGGTGCTGGTCCATGCAAAACAATAGTAAGATATTTTGGCTTGTAACAGCAGGCATTGCTATGTGGTTGCTAAGATGTTCTAAGAGTATTACTATGGCTCAGGTCCCCCCCATGATTTTTAAGCTGTTTTACAATCCAAAAGCCATAAGCCTTTTGAGGGATCATTCATGCCCATAGCGGATGCTGGGAAGACCTATTTTTTTGTATTGTAAGAGGTTTTGTTAGAATCTGTTACCCATAAAGACTCATATTATGAGTGACGCTTGGCTTTGTTAACAAAGAACGTTGGGTGAAGAAAAAAGAGCTAAAAACTACAAAATAACATTTGGTTAAAATTTATGAAAAATTGTTACTGAGAAAGTACATTACAAATCAGTGTTAAAATGTCTTTACTGCCTCAGTGTTATTGTTAAAACAGTTTGTAAACCTGCAGGTAACTCAGACAATCAGAAACCATATGAACAAGGAAGTGCGCCTCCTGTTGAAAGCACGCAACACTGCCTTCAGATCAGGTGACACACAGGCCTATAGTACTTCCAGGGCAAATCTGAAGAGGGGCATCAGAAAGGCCAAGCACTGCTACAAGTTGAAGCTAGAGGAGCATTTTTCCAATTCTGACCCTCGACGCATGTGGCAGGGCATCCAGGCCATAAGTGACTACAAACCCAACCACTCCATCCCATAACCACAGATGCCGCCTTCCTGAGTGAGCTTAATGACTTCTATGCACGCTTTGAGAGAGACAATAAGGAACCCGCCACCAGGCTCACACCTTCTACTGACCACCCAATCATCACACTAAATTCCAAAGATGTTTTCACTGCACTAAGCCGGATAAACGCGCGAAAGGCTGCTGGCCCAGATGGCATCCCTGGTCGCGTACTCAGGGCATGTGCGGAGCAGCTCGCTGGGGTCTTCACGGACATCTTCAACCTGTCCCTCGCCCAAGCAGTGGTTCCAGCGTGTTTCAAATCCACCTCCATTGTGCCCATTCCCAAAAATTCCAGCCCGACATGCCTGAATGACTACCGCCCTGTAGCACTCACACCCATTGTTATGAAGTGCTTCGAGCGGGCTGGTCCTGTCACACCTAAAAGACTCTCTACCATCCACACTGGACCCATACCAATTTGCCTACCGTAGCAATAGGAGCACAGACGATGCGGTGTCTATGGCGCTGCACTCCGTGCTCACACATCTGGACAATAAGGACACTTATGCACGCATGCTGTTTGTAGACTTCAGCTCTGCATTCAATACCGTCATCCCTTCCAAGCTAATCATCAAACTTGGAAACCTAGGCATTAACAACTCAACCTGCAACTGGATTATGGATTTCCTGACGAACAGGCCTCAGCTTGTTAGGTTAGGCAACATCTGCTCCACCAACAACCACCCTCAACACTGGTGTACCACAGGGCTGCGTACTGAGCCCCTTTCTCTACTCCCTCTTCACACTCGACTGCAGGCCTAAGAATGGATCTAGCTCCTTCATCAAGTTCGCAGACGATACAACAGTGATTGGTCTCATCAGCAACAATGATGAGACTGCTTACAGAGAGGAGGTCCGGCACCTGGCCACATGGTGCTCAAACAACAACCTGCTCCTTAACACCGCCAAGACAAAGGAGATCATCGTAGACTTCAGGAAGGCGAAAGGAGGCACACACAGCCCCATCCACATTAATGGGATGGCTGTTGAACGTGTTTCCAGTTTTAAGTTCCTGGGGACCCATATTTCGGAGAACCTGTCCTGGACCACCAACACCTCATGCCTGGTCAAGAAGGCTCACCAGCGTCTCTTCTTTCTGAGGACACTGAAGAAGAACCAACTGTCTTCAACTATCTGGTGAACTTCTATCGCTGCACGATAGAGAGCATCCTAACCAACTGTGTCACAGTCTGGTACGGGAACTGTTCTGTTGATGAGCGCAAGGCACTGCAGCGGGTGGTGAAAACAGCCCAGCGCATCACAGGGACTACACTCTCTTCCATTGAGGACATCCAGAAGAAACGCTGTCTGCGTCGAGCTCGCAGCATTCTCAAGGACTCCTCTCACCCCGCTCATAGACTGCTTACTCTCCTGCCTTCCGGTAGGCGCTTCAGGTGCCTCCGGACAAGAACCAGCAGACTAGGAAACAGCTTTTTTCCCAGAGCTGTTTCATTATTGAACTCTGCCCCCCACTGATTTCACTACCCCTCATATCTTTAACTTAATGCTGCTATTACATTGTTTACATTGCTACAGGGCTGCCATGCATGACTGAACTGTACACACCAGTACTTCATGTATCTGCTCTACGGACTGTTTACACACACACAGCATCATTTGCACTCTATACTGCTCACTTGCACACAAGGAATATTATACTGAATGCTCATTTGCACTAATGGACTACTCTCATAACTGCATTACCTCATCTACTGCACTGTAACTCTATTAACTGCATCTAATCATCTATTGCACCATAACTTCAATAACTGTATTAGTAACTCAGTAACTCTATTAACTGCATATACTCATCTATTGCACCATAACTTCAATAACTGTACTAGTAACTCAGTAACTCTATTAACTGGATATACTCATCTATTGCACCATAACTTCATTAATTGTATTAGTAACTCAGTGTAACTCAGTAACTCTATTAACGGCATCTACTCATCTATTGCACCATAACTTCAATAACTGCACTAACTCATCTACTGCACTGTAACTCTATTAACGGCATCTACTCATCTATTGCACCATAACCTTAATAACTGCATTACCTCATCTACTGCACTGTAACTCTAATAACTTCATTGACTCATCTACTGCACTGCAACTTTAATATCTAATGTCTGTAATTAACACACTTAAGTCACTTGCACTATTGTATAGTCTAAATTGTTATCTGTTCATAACCACCTGTACATTAATGTTCACAGTATATATCCTTCTGTATATATTGTCCATAGTACATACCGACTGTCATATTGTCATTTGTATAGTATTTCCCTAATATTGTATTCTGTATTTATTCAAACTGTATATCCTGCACTTGCTAATTGCACTTCTGGTTAGACCTAAACTACATTTCGTTACACTGTACTTGTATATGTGTAATGACAATAAAGTTGAATCTAATCTAATCTAATCTAATAAGGTAACCTGCAATATTATGTTTAAAAAGAGATTGTGATATAGAGGTATGAACTTCAGCTTTAAAATGACAAAACAATCAGTAATCTCTTGCATTCATGTCCAACTAGCACGGACCACAAGCTATTATTATGCACTACTAATGAAGCCAGCAAGAAACTATACATTATACAGAGAAAACATGCTTGTGTTATGGACTGTGTAATACACAACCCCTTTTAATTAAGGCTCGCATTTGTTTATGATGGACATAATAACTCTGTTTTCCACTCCACATGTTTTAGAGACAGCGGTCTGCCCTTGGGTCTTTCACTGGGGCATGACTTGTTACTTTTGAAGTCAAAGATAACTAGCTTGTGCAGACACACACACACATTAAAGCACTGCTTTGTGATTCAGCTAGCTCGAGTTCTGCCATAAACTCCATTTAAATCAAGCCATTAAAACTCCAAAGTGGAAGATTGATTTCTCCAATTCCTCCTTCCATCCACGCATAAACGCGTTATTCGAGCTCACACCTGATTGTGCAACAGCGGTTAGGGAGGCATCTATGATTTTCCACCATGCTAATGCTTTGAGATGCAACAGAGACAGAGCCAGCTCAAAAGTCTGTTTGCAAGTAGTTGTTTTTGCATAACATCATTAACATTGTTCTGCAAAAAGTTAGCCTGTATAAAACAAAGCACATCATGGGTGCATTCCCACTGTTACTTTTTAAGATACCTTGCTATGGCCACTATCAGATATATCAAATCCCATTAAATTAACAGAAAATCACAGAATGCATTGCGATGGACGCCATTAGAAAAATCCATTTAATTTAATAATGAAAAGTGGAATTTAAGAAATTGGATGCATTTACCTTACTATGAAACTTAGCGCAAAAGTATGTACAAATAAATGGGTATTAAAGCAACCTCTCTGTCTACTCCCAATTAAAGCCAACTACATTCTTAGGCACCACTCTAACTGAAACAGAGCTTAATAAGAGAATTGAAACGCTCTTCGCAGGCAGCTATTGATGCATGCCACACAAATAACGCTCTGCAGAGGAGGCTTACTGATTGGAACAGCGCGACTTTGTAATTCCTTTGTGCTGGGATGCCTGAGAATGCCATTTTACAAATAAAAGGTATATATTTTTCTATTCTAGGAGGCGTTTGAGACAACAGGGTTTGAAAAATCGAAACGAAATTCCACTGATAAAGAGAGTAAATTGGTAATCACAGACAAGAGAGGGAAGAAGTTCTCGGTCCGTTACCCGCACCAAAGGTTTTCTCATTACGTGATAAACAAACCCCTAATGAGAGCTCATTTGCTGCATATTGCCCTCGCTAAATGGCATCAGGGGTTGACATTTGGCTGTCTGTAACCTGCCGCGGCACTCTGCAGGGGAAGACGCCGGGCAGCTCAAAGCCAACATTCAACCGCGCAAGGCTTTGTCCCCCTTCACTCTCGTTCAGATTTCTACCTGCCTCGCTCAGTCATCTGCTTCAATACGAAACAGACCCAAAGTCATTAGTATCAGCAGCACAATGCAGTGAATAAGAGGATCTCAGAGGCACAGATAGCAGCCACCATTATGCCTCCACGCTCACTTACCCAAGCATTAGAGCTGCTCGCCAAAAAAAAAACCTCCGGTATCCAATATATTTTCTTTCATCATGGTTTTTACCCATTTCTCTGTTTTTCGTTTAAAGGACTGTCTTGAGCCTAGACTTTAAACTAAAGCTGTATTTTCAATTATACATTTTGGACCTTGTGTGATGGATATGGATACTTATAAGGGACACAATAAACTACCTGGGTCTTCACCAAGCAGTCGAGATTTGGCTAACTAACATGTTCCAGTTTGTAGATGCTATAACCAGACTATTACAAGAACACAAATCACATTTTTACTTTTGTGACTTATCAAAAGTTAGACATGTACTATGATTGAAATGGATTGTTTAGCATAACTGCAAATATTTTACTGTATTGCATGCTTTGCCAGTACAAGTTTTTACATTATTTGCAAAACTTTAAAATAGCGTAAAATGATTAAATAGGAATTCTAATTTGAAATAGCTCTCTCAATATCATAACCTACAAGCCTTTGGTTGAGACCTATAGACAGACAATAATTTAAAAAAAGATTAAAATCCTTAACAATTCCAGAATACGGTGGCGTAAATGTTTCTAATAACCATGTTCAATTTTGTCTGTATGGCATGTAGAGTCCATTCATTGCTGCTTACCATGCACACCTAACAGAAAGATCACCCAGACAATAGTTCAAATACAGGTCATTATTGTCTCCTTTAGAAGCAAACAGAATAAAAAACAACAATGTTTAACAGAACCATGAACATCTTTCGGTTCTTGTATTTTTATGAGCATGCATCTGCCTCTGCTTTATTTCTGCCTCAGAACAGATCACCCCCTTAATACTCATTAATTGCCCTCCTGCTAAGAATAGAAGCCATTACAAATGTCCTGAACCACTAGGGGGTCAGGGAAAAGTCAGTGGAACACAGAACGTGACTACTTCAGTGACACATTAATAAACCTGTACAGATGTGTGTAGAATTCAAACAAGCATTCTGAAATGATAATAATTTTGAATCACTTAATAATGAAATAAATTTCTGTTTTTTGTGTAGCCTTACAGTAACTAATACTTTGAATTAACATTATATACAGTTACAGCAAAACCCTTTATCTTTAAGATTTATCGTGGTAACAACCGTGGTAAAAATTAGGAGACCTTTCCAAATTTTAATTTAATCAGCATTACTAGATGTATTGTGTCAATTCCAGTCCAGTGTTTGTTGAATTTCAACCAAATCATTCCTCAGGAGTGACAAAGTCATCCAACAGCAGAGCGAAATACTAAGAGCATGACAAAACACTAAAAACATATCACATACGAAATAATTTTTGAACTTTCCTAAATACATGTACAAACTGTTGTATTGATATGCACTTGTCTTCTTAGTTTTAAGTCTGAAAAAAAACAGAGCATCTTGCTGTCTCTCTGATTTTCAAGAGTAATTTTAACTGAAAGGAACCATTCATTCCAAACCAGCATTTATTCTGTCCAAGCCATTTTATATTCAGCCAAGTCTATTTTATATTGTCTTACTGTGTGCAAATACAGGGAACGGTTCACTGCTCTATGATTGTTTGCTCACTGATCTACTTGAGAAATCACCTAAAGCTGAGACTGTTCCCACCCCGCAATCCATCTTTCTCCAAGTTTTTCCAGTTAGGATTCTCTTCAGCACCTGCAATTCTACAACAGCTGAGAAATGATGAGGCTTTAAGTATTTAAACATTTCTTGGAAAGTAAACCTAATCAGAAGAAATAAATTAAAGCCTCTTTTTGACAAGAGTAAGGTACAAAGAGCTAAAGTAGATTGATGTAAAGGCAGAGACCATCTTTAAGAGATATACCTTAGCTATCTACTGTTATAAAAGGCCATAGTCCCTAAAGACAAGAGTAATTTACACAGATTGATATGCTGGGAGAGATCCATAACTACCTTTCCTCTGACTGGAGACTTATTTAAGTTTTCATGTCAGGTCTTCCCTTCAATCTCAATCTCTCCATCTGAATCAAAATGATCTTTTAAGAAGAAATCAAATTCATAGACCCTTCCAACCCTACTTTGGGTTTGGCTTCAATCATATTTAATAATCCATTTTTGACACTAGGTTAGGTAGATTAATCTTTTTTTGGAGTGTTACCGTAAAGAGATTGATGTACCGATTTTCAGTCATAAAAATGTAAATGTACAATTTACTGTAAAGCTTACTTAGATTGGCCTTTTGAAAAAAAACAAATCCCCTTGCTCTACTTATTAAGATGTTTATTATGATTTATTTGACTGTATAATGTGATGCAATTCTGCAACACTGTCTTACTACATACCCAAAAGCAGTGATGAAGAAGCTAGTATGAAACAGTCTCCAATATACAAGCTACTGTTTTTTTAAAGTATTTTTAAAAACAGTGCAACTCAGTGGTGTAGTCCTAACAAAAAAGTGGTACTATCTTTATACAACCATTTCCCACAACCCCAAATGCCCCAAAAAGATAGAATTCAGTGTGTTTGTTATTCCTAGTAACATGCCAGTTATTATAGTTAAATCTGTAATTTATTAATATTTATGGATAATTTGTCAAATATTCTTTGATTTTGAAGTTATAGCATTGGGAATAGGAATGCACCGAAATGAAAATTCTTGGTCAAAGCCGAATACAAATGAAACATTTGGCCGAAGGCCGAGTATAGAACACCAAAAAATGGCTTTTTGCATTTCTGCAACTGAACGGTCAAAATGTGCTTATATTTTGTCTTGGTTTTCAATATAACACAATATAACTTAAAATAAAATTGAGCAAAACAAGAAGGCTAAATAAATAAATAAATTCTCCGGCGCAGCAAGTGTCTTTCTCTGACACTTAAAAATGCTCCAAACACTGCCGACATGTTTGCTGCATTAACAAAGCGTGCGCGTCACTCTCTCTCTCTCTGCACTGGTTGCTGCTTGATCATATCATACGTCATGTTCGTTAAAATTTATCCGAACACCGAACATGCAGTTTTTGCTATTTTAGGCAGAATATTTTAATATCCTTTTTTGGAATAAAACAGGTCTAAGCCAGTGCTGTGGACCACAATATAATATTTTTACTAAGCATCATATGTTTTTAACACATCACATACCCAAGATTACGTAAAAACATATGCAAGATTTTACTTGGTACAGAATTGAGATGTAACTTGCCAACACTGCCATCTCTGTGTGAAATGTTGTGGTGAAAATACTTTATTTTAAACGTAGAATATTGAGGAGGTTTAGAGAATAAATATTACTAGATCATGTAAATTACATTTCATGCAGTGTATAAGGTTGCCCAGTGTGAATGTAAGCAGTCTGCCAAGTTGTAAAGCCGAAGGTGAATGAATAAAGCAATTGGCTTGGAAAAAAGGCAGTCGACTCTTAAATCACGCAAACAATTCGTACCCTAGTCCTATTCACGAACCGCCACAGATTTACGTCACTACATCTATCAGAGTAGGCTGGCGGAAAGGAGGGGATTAGACGGATGATTCGCCGAACGAATCCCAGTCAAGAAGTACGGTAAGAATAACTGCCTATTATAACAATATAATAGTGTTTTACACCTTGTATGTGGGTAAACTTGTTGGACACTACATAAACCAAAATAGGACCTTCAAATCAAGGAATATTTACTCTTTAAAACAACTGTGAAGGGAATGAGGATAAAGAGAAAACGTAAGGATTCGGACTTGTGAGATTTTAAACGGTAGGGCTACGTAAATGCTTTGTTTTAGTTTGTCGCGTGTCATTTAAATAACACTAGTAGGCTATTAAAAGTTGTGACCGATATCAAAGATTTGTGATGCATCACAATATCATAAAGAGATTAAGCATTACATTGACATTTATGCATTTGGCAGATGCTTTTATCCAAAGCGACTTACATTGCATTATACTATACATTTGTTTTCAAGTATGTGCAATCCCTGGGATAGAACCCATGACCTTGGCGATGCTAATGCCATGCTCTAACCACAGAGCCACAGGAAAGCAGCGCATGAAAACATGTGAATTCGATGTGTATTTCTCTTCAGCTGGTCTTTTTTCACTGGTAAGCACACTTTAAAGCAACTTTTGACTAAAAGTGACCAGTTTTATCAATGTTACCTGACGGCTTCAGAGGGACTCTTAGTCATTGACAGGACGAACTCCTAGCTGGCGCGCTGCCAAAACTGATGATGATGCGCTTGATGTCGGTGGCGGGGCTGCGGGAAATATTGTGTGGTTTTTAAAGCGGCCCTGCAACGGTGTTTCATGCATTCTGACTTCTTCACAATGTTAAACGTGCTGTCTTCTCATGCCTAACATGGTCAACTTGTCAAAAAATTAGTTGGGCGTATTACGTAGTATTTCTGTGCTCGATACACTCCCCCAGCGATCAAACAGGTTTCGTAACAATTTTTTCTTAGTCCCTTATTGGGCCGCAAGGAGAGCAGGAGAAGGAGCATGCACAGACGTCACTTTCACTTGTAAGCAGGAGAGAGAGGAGCATACGTTTACAAAGTTCAGGTGTTTGTTTGTTCACTACATTTGGGTGATGAATGTTATTTAACCTCTGGATATAACGCTGGATTTGGAGATCATTGAAACTGATATATAAAGCCGTCCCAGCGCTAAAAGATGCCGGACATGAACCGCATGCGGTGAGTGAAACGGATGTCTGTGTTTTGTTGACAATGGGTGCGCGCGTGCTTTGGTTCAGCCTACCCCTCCCCCCCGCACGCGCCGTATGTTTTCGGAAACAATCGTAAAGCTGTATCTATCTTTTATAATGTGATCAAACTAAATACTCTTCGAAGATACAAAGTAAGCAATACTACTCAAGATTAATATGAGATTGGCAGAAACCCTGCGTGTGTTAGGGCCGATTTAAGAAATGCATGAAGAACTGCGAGTTTAAAAACAAAATAAGAAAAAGACAATAAAGTTTTGGGAAAAGCAACCACAAAAGTAGCTTTGAGCAGCAAAACAAGTGGGTATACGCTAATATAGATCTTCAGAAGTTGTTATACGCAAACTGCACTATGGTAAAAGTAAGCATTTGTGCATATGGCCCCGACTACACCACTGGTGCAACTATTATGCTACAAGTTACTAAGAAACAGTAGCAAATTATACATTTTGGCCATACAGATAGCAAAACTGCTGCAACGGAGCGTGGATTGATCTTCATTGACAGTGGAAAATAAAAACGGATGGATGGCGTGTTACAATCCACTTCCACTGTTGAAAAATGAAGCCAACATATCCCTGAAATGGCCGCGACATTACGTGTCGATTATGTAATGTGGAGGCAGTCTGCACAGTAATGATCGGCCATATTCTCCACGGGCTCAGATCCGATGCTTAACAAAGAACCATAAGAGTAACTGGACAGTACTGCTGTAAAATCGTCATATGCCGTTCTGTCTGTACAGCACCGCATGAAGTCGAAAACACATACGATAGCAGCAAAAGCTGAAACAGAGGAAAAAATGGATGTGATGCCATTGACATGCAACGCAATGAGGAGGGATGTTAGACATAAGTTTTTGATAAGAGCTAATATGTCTCTGTGAGAGAGGAATATGAACTACAGCTGGAGAGAGCAAAAAAGCAAAGAATTATGGAAGATCTCTAAAAGAAAGTTTGGCTAAGGCTACACTACAGGGAGCAGTCAATGTTGTGAGACAATGAAATCATCTTCATCGCCTTTACCAAGAGACAGATATTCATGATACCGGTGCACCTTGAACTGGAGGATAAGCTTATTTAGATTAGCGGTCATGTATGTTCTAAATACAAATCAGAAGAGAAGGGCAGAAATGAATAATAAAACAAGAGAATAAGTTAGAATGGGAGTAACCGTCTCTCTGTGACACATGGTACAGCAGGGTAAAGACAGAGGCCTGAGGCTGTTGTCTGAATGCCAAACAGCGGCCGAGTGCTGCAGCGCTGGTGCAGGGGATAATCCTGAATCACTGAGCACTGTAAACACAATAAATCAACCGCCCCACAACACACTGCTGATACACACCACTGATTTGCTGCATATTCAACAACACACACACACACAAAGTGAGAAACCTATTCATTCAACAAGGAGATACATGTTTAAAGGGATGGGAACGATTAGAAAAAGACAGCAAGAACATCAAAGATGTGTAGATAAAAACAGCTGCAGCCAAAAAGGGCGAACAGTGGGGAAAATGTGGACTACAAAAAAGTTTATAGGAATGATCAAACTTGACTCCAAATCCTTTAACACATTTTCCAGGTCTTATTGTAAACTAATCACTAGGGATGCCACAATTCTGAATATAATATAGAACTGTTCTGTATGACATTCACGGTCCAGTACACGTCTGTAAATTAATTTTTTTTGGTTTTGCATATAAATAAGCTCCTTGTTTTCCTTTTTTATTCCCTATGTATTCCTTATTTTTCTCTTGGGTCTGTTTGTCTACGCGCTGAGATGGATAAATGCCTTCCCGAGACTACATATCTATTCACTATGAATACACTACAATTTAAGTTTCGGCACATTATGAAAGCACTCGATCTGCATTACAGACTGCTGTCTCGCACTTTTTACAGCGCAGAAGTAATTCCCGACCTCTAATAAAAGACAAGCAACAGTATCATAGACAAATTACACAGCTTGCCACATGAGAAAATTATTTGACACAAAATATTGATTTGAAATATTTTATTAGCTCATTTGTAAAGAATACAAAGCTTTTATGAGGAAAATCCATTTCCTATCTGCTTTAGACACGACTGTCAAGTCAAACGATAAAACAAGTGGTTTAATCATCTTGAATATAATTGCATATTATAGTTTGATTAGGCACATTACATTATTGGTAAATAAATTATTTTTAAGGTTAAGATGACTAGCATGTACCCGGATGACTGGCCAACCCCAGTCTAGTATTATAGTGTTACTTGAAACGAGTTATTCAGCTTGTATACGGGATACCAGCATCTGTGACATTATTATATTTTACTATGTTTATTATACAATGCACTAGGAATGTAATGCAATAGTTCAATAACTTAACTCTTGTACGTTCACTGGCTTTCCCGTGGCTCAGTGGTTAGAGCGTGAGTCCATATTTAGAGCCCTGTGATTTCCGGAGAAGGAATAGCGGAGGCGCTATCCGGCTTTCTAAATATGCCACCTGCTTGTTTTGCGTGAATGAGCTGCACAGTTTAACCCATTACTACACGCTCGTGGATTTGTCTGCATCTCTGTATAAGGACATGAACACATGAACTCCATCTCCAGAGCTGATCTGAGAGTTTATTTCATAAGCATTTCACTATTAGAGAAAAGACATCGTCAACCACGCACTCTTTGCGACGACCCGTCAAAATAAAAGTCTGGTAAACTTGAGCATTCAGATTAAAAACAATGTGTTATATTATAATATTTACTAATATAAATTGTAGTATTCTAGCAGTAAATTGATAAACTATAAACACTAGAGCTTACTTATATTTACTAAACTAATATTTAATATATATATACTGTAGTATAAAATAATATACCAAAAACACCATTGTATCAGCAAAAGGATGAATTTTACTGCAGTTTACCATTGTAAATAATATAATAGTTTACTACAGTATGTGGACAAATATATAATTATTGTATAGTAAAAGAATGAAAAACACAGAACTTTAACTTTAACTCTAACTCAAACTCAAAAAATTCAAACAGAAAAAAAGGAACTTGGGAAAAACTAAATTATATGGCTCTAATTTACCCAACTGTAACATTAATATCCTTCGTCCGTTACCTGCATATTTATGTAATGAACTACACATAAATATTTTTATGTGTATATTTTTTCTAAAATAACAGACGTTTTATACTTGTTTGGCCTGTGGTACAAAACTTTAAACCTCTGTAGAACCAGTGCTACGTGCAAAAAAACTTGACGTACAGCCCTCGGAAAAAGGTGACATCAGCTGAAATGGAATATAGAGTAGGTTATGAGATCACAATGAAGATTATCTGTTTGTTAAGTATGATGTCACACACCACCGCTTTTAGGTCCAAAACGCTCTGTCAGATTCCATAAACAAACAGCAAAAATTGTAACAACCTCAAAGCGTAGGGCTGCTCGATTATGACACGATTATTTTGGACAATATTTATATCACGATAATTTAATCGATTACTCAGTGACTTTTGAAAAATAGCATTGCTATACTGCTGTGCTAGATATAACCCAAGAAATAAGAGGATCCTTGCAAAATGGAATGTGCCCGATAATCTTTTTATCTCGATTCATTTGTTTTTGTAATGGTTGGATGCCAAAACTGACGATCACAAAAAAAATACTAGTAATTGCACTGCCCTATTAGAGCGTGCTGTAAAACTACCGGAAAAACCCAATCCTAACCTTTATCTCCATAACGACATCCCAGGTGGCAAGACAGCAATTCATTTTTTTATGAAATTATTCAAACATTGATGCCTGCAAATCTGTGAGCCTGGAGACTGTAGTGAGTTTATAAAAGTAGCTTAATTGTGTGACACGAATAAATAGTGCTTATAAACGTCTGTTCAAATAGTGGCTTCACTTAAAACAAGTGGAGGCTTGGACCCAGAAACAATATTCCTTTAGTCACAATTTAACAAGCAGATAATGACAAAGACCTGCCCTGCTGAATCATGCACAATCAGAAAAAATACAATTAAAATAGGGTAATTAAAAAGTAAATAGGCATCATTTTGATTCACATAAGGTAAAAAATAAAGTAAAAGACATTTTCCAGCAGCAAAGTAACAGCAGCTGAAGTTTTATATAAAATATTGTACTTCTGGTGACATACTAACACAATGTGTGGCTAAACCCTTTACCTCTCAAACGCATGGAACGCGTGAAAATGTGTGAGGACAGGAAATGGAGGTGTCTCAAAGGGACCACACAATGTCACCTTACAGCAGCTGCTGCTGTTGTCATCACACTAATGCAGGCATGCCGACCCCTCAACCTCGTGAGTTAATGAGGGAGGAGGGGGCTCATGCAAGGACGACACTTACTGCAGCTCTGAGGCCGTACACAAAGCCACACAAACCATCTTACCTGAAAATCCTTCTCTTCTAGTATCTCCTTCCTCCATCGGACTAGGAAGGCAGCACATACATACAAATGGAAATGAGAGAATCCTTCTGGCTCCGCCTATACATAAAAAGACAGAGATTACAAAAAAGGGTTAAAACACTTGAATGCTTCAGGTGATGCAAACTTTATCACATGACACATGCAATGCATTTGCTGCCTTGGCAATGCTGCAGCAAGGGGTGCTACAGCTTTAGTAGACATTAAACTGTCTTCAATGAATTTACTTTTTTAACTTCTGTTATGAAAAAACCTAATTACTTTTTAAAAATAACTTAATACATTTTTCACAACGCTCATTCAATCTGCTCATGTAAGTTTCCTGACCTAGCAAAGTATAACAATGAAATTAAAGGGCAGGCCTGAACAAGTAGAGCCTTTGTGTGAAAGCCTAGCGGGGATAATAATAGTAACCCTTATACAGGGCCCTGTGTCTGCTGAATGGGACACGTGTTGGAGCCGTGCATTTAATTCTCCTTCTCAAACACCTTGTACTGTGATAACCCACGCTGAACCAATCCATTCTTCATCTGAATATGAACATATCAGAGCAAAGAGTGTGGAGCGGAATTTTGCATCAATGGCATTACACTGTGGTCACCAAGATCAGCTTGTCATGGGTGTTTAAAAGTGTTGTAGTTGGGACCACCCAAACCGAGACCCAAGACAAGACCAAAAGTTTGAGGGGCAGAAACCAAGACAAGACCAAGGGAGGCCGAGACCAGCTCAAAACCAAAACTAGCACTCCTTAAATTTAATTCATTCAGATCCACATAAACAACCTAAAAATTCATAATAATAGAATCATGTGTTCAAAGCGTTCTTATCTATTCCATAGCAAAATAGCTGCGTGTTGCTCAGATACATACAAAAGTTCTGATTTGTTATAGATTAGTTTTGGACCAGCCAAAGTGGTACAAAAACTTGTTTGTAATTGTGTCCAAAATTTAGGTCACTTATTAACTCATGGTTTATTAAATTATTCTATAAAATCAATATCACGTTTTTATATCATGTCAGATGTTATGATATCAATAAACAGGACCTTTTTTGCAATCACATCTTTGATATTGCGGGCATTTGTGTTAATTTTGTTGACAAATTTCTTTAAGGACAATCCCCCATTCATCTTTAACCGTAACAAAAGAAATCAAAAAATAAATAAGTCAATGATTGCTTTAAAAGCCAGAAGTTTACATCCGATCACATTAATCATGTTAACACATACAGTTCAGTAAGTCAGACAATGCACCAGCATTTAGTTTAATTCCCACTTTTGTTGTCGTCTTGACCACCGCCTCAAGTATTGCAATGCTAGTGTTTAAACACAATGTCTTTTTTATTGCAAATGTAAGAGACAGCTTTTGTTGTATATTATATCAGGGCTGCTAAGGACATGATGAAAGAAAGAACTAGTAGTGTCCTTTTTCTGAAAAAGAATTACATCAAGTAAAAATTAAGTTATTTAAAAATAAACCTTAAGCTCTTAATAAAGTAGTCGGGTTATGCAAAACCCCACGTGAGGCGACAATGCGGTGTAGACGCTCCATCTGGAGGTGCAATGAGCTCTACACCGGAGGAAAGATTATCTTCAATGCCAGCCACGGACAGAGGGTCCTAATGAAAATCAATGACTGCGTTTCTCCCAGCAATAAACAGGAAGGACAGGTCTCTCCTTCAAGGGTAAATGCGGGCAATGGAAATCTTCCTAACTGTATCCTGGGTCAGAACGTCCATACACAAATAGCACTGCACACACCCAAGGTGGCAGGAAGTAGTTTGCAGACTGCAGACGTTACAACCAGTCCAATTACCCTGCAGTCATTCTCAGTCACCTCCTCGTCAAAGTGACCACACAAGCGTGAAATGCACTTAATTAGACACTCAATAGACAGGGCCAGGCTGCAAGGGCATCTGCATGTGTTCAGCTGTGTGGGGATGAAATTCTGTCCTTACAATGCAGAGCTCTGGCTGTCTTCAACATATTTATATGTGGAGATATGTTGTCCGTATCTCTGTTATATCACGCACCAATAATTTTATTTTTTAATTAAAAGGGTTAATCTTATGAAATGGTCGCTTAAATAAATAAAAACAGGCAAATTAGTACTTAGCACAGAGCTGGCACCTAAGATTTTCTATCACAAGCAGGGGGTTAAGGTTCAGTTGGAATGCATCAAGCCGTTAGCTTCTGCTGGTAGATGCCACAACAAAGTACACGTAGAAGGTGCTACTAAAACTGTTTGGAGTTATAAGATGGACTATCTGTCGCTAATGTTTTTCTGGGCATGTGGTCTAGTGATGTCTAGATTCATATTTAGATGGGCCATAGCTTCTCTTCATTGATCATTTTAATTATAAGGTCTGTCCTCCCTCCCTCCCTTTGGGGACAGGAGGTTGATAGCTTGCTGATAGTTCTTAATTAATGGGGACAATGGGGAAAACAGACAAAGTGGTTCATTCTGGAACGTTCTGATGCAAGAGCTGGTGGCACACTTCAGGTGGGTTTGAAATGAGGACAAACCCCATAATGAGTAGTTATGTTTTTTTTTTAGAAATGCCTAGAAATGATGATGTAACCTTCCTTCATGTACATATCGAGGAATCTCCCTCCAAAGAAATGTATAGAGTTTTTCCATATTGAAATTATATATATATTTATGCATCAAGCTAGGGGTGGGCGGAATGACCAAAAATCAATTTCATGGATGAGTCATTTTATTTCACAGCAACGATACATTTCACAGTAAAAATTTCCTATTGTAATTCTATATCTTACACCTCATTTTTCTTAGAATGATTTAATTTATTTATTACAGTTAATTATCTGTAAATGCTCACCATAGTTAAAATGTAGGCAAGTTATGAATGTACTAAAGATATCAAATTAAGTTCTGATAATCAGATTTATTATGAAATGCTTTAGCCAGAAGATAAATATAAAAAAAGATGTATACAGTATAGATAAGATGGACAACATGTATAACAATGAAGTCTGAATATATGCACAAACAATGAGAATACATGCAGGCCTATATGACTGGTGTTGTAAACTGGTGTTCATGGGGTCTGTACTGTAGGTCTTCATCGCTCTTCACTCTGTATTAGATGCGCACTGTTACAGTGTTGCGACTCTGTCTTTAGGTTTGTTTATTCTCGCACTTTTCTTTGCACTGTGAGTCTCTGGTGACTCCACACGCGTCTCCCAAAACGGTAGGTAGCAGCGCATCATGTTAAAAGTGCTCACACGACGAGCATCATTGCTCAAGTTTCACCTCAGCTCGCCTGAGGTGAAAAAACTAAAACTATTAACAGCTTTACAAAGCAACCTGACTTCTGAAATACGTGAGAATGAGCTTTTTTCATATGCACACGCAGATACCTGAACCCTGCTCGAGCAATGCGTGTGAGGGAGAACGCGCCGGACTGGTGCTGATCACGAAACTACAGACGGAAAGGAGGTAAAAAGAATATTTGATTTGTTAATTTGTTATGGGTGGATTAATTCACATGTTTTTTTTCTCATCATAATGGTCAACTTGCAGAGCGCTGAGTTAACCACACCTATTTATTTACACTACGCGGAATACACGGAATAGAAAAATCTCTTAAGGTTGACATTTTATTCTGCGGTAACGGAATATTCCGTCACACCGCCCAGCCCTACATTAAGCAAATGCTTCTTTCCAGCTTACAGTGCATTGATTCTCAACATTTTGTAATCGGTATGTGTTCCCTGGGGGTCGAACCCATAAGCTTTTGTTTTTCTAATGCAACGCTCTACCAATTGAGCTACAATAATCACTTACATGAAAAAAGTACAACCACTTTTGACAAGCCTGCTCACAGCAGAAGCCACTGAAACAAGAATGTTGAAGGATTTCTGAATTATCTGTCGTGTCATCTTAAAGCCAAAACATAAAATCTGTGTGTTGATCTGAAGTATACGTATACCTTCATGGTAAACAACAATGTGTTAGTCAGAATGCTTTGACAAAGATTTGCAAGTATATTCTGAAGATTAGCACTTGGTCACAAGACCAGTCAGTTAGAACGTCGGTTATCTGCAGAGTTCTAATATTAAAGATTTTTCTCGTTCATGCAGTCACACTGAATTTACCAACAAGTCCACTGAGATGGAGTAGATCTGACATCGAACAGCGCACACCATTCATATCCACTCATACTTTAGCCCCAAGCAAGAGGACAGAGAGCAAGCAGATGAAATGGAGTGGGCCTCAGTGAGTTATGTTCAGGGTGATGATTGCCTATTGGTGTAACCTACCGGCCTTAATCAGAGCGGCAGGGAAGATGACCGTCTGAGGGTATCAAGCTGTGACACGCTCCCTGCTACTGTGCTTTATTACTTTATTAAACCGCTCTCTACCTGCAAGATGTGAGACTCCTGCTGTCAGCGGGGGGGAAAAATATCGCCCACTGTCTGGTGCGTGTGTGCAGTCAAATGTCAAAGTGAGAATTCACTCTATACTTTGGGAGTATGTGTATATCTTACAGTTGATGGCAAAAAAACACCTACGTGACAACAAACATGTCCCTCATAACATGATATATTCTACTCAATCTAAGAATCTGTTTAGGAATCGATGAGTAAAAGATTGCAGATTGCAGTTGAATTTAAAAAGTAGAAAGTTCTCAAACTATATGTGGGGCTGTTTTCTATGTTTATGTGTATAGAAGTTATATAAAAGTATATAAAATGTGGATATCACAGTTTGTGCCATGCAAAATCACATTTATTGCCAAAAGTCTCTGAATACAATATTTAACTTGGTCATTTGTGTTTATCAGTGTTTATATTCTAAAACCCATTTGAAGATTTTGTTAATCAAGATACTCTACATCCATCGACAAGTTATATTTTCAGACACTGCTGAAACTAAACGAAAACAATTTTTTTTTTTTAAACGGCTTTAAGTCTTTGAAAACTATACTGTTAATGACTGTGTAAAATACACAATTGCAAATTTGTGAAAACTGTGATGTCGTGTGCATGCATTTTACAAATAATGCAAAGGAAACACTACGTGTTTCTTGTACATCCTTTCATGTCGTGTAAATGTAGCCTGAAGAGCTTCAAAAATGTTTATTTCTGACAACGGAACAGCATAAAGTTCTGAGGGGCACAATTCTAATGGAGGCACAACACATGCCACATGGCACTTTAATAACTAATAAAAGTCCTCTGGATCAAAATGGGATACTGATAATGCATTACTCTTGCAAGCCACCATCTTATGCAGCTTCTGTTCCGGTGTCTTTGGTTGTTATCTTCCAAAAGCACCCTTCAAAATTAAGTAACACATAGGTCTGGCCTTTACTGTCAAGCTAACTTCCACAGTCCATTGGGGCTCAAAAAGTTTGGACTATTTTTAACTTGGCTTTTGGCAATGTAAATGCAAAACTAAAGACGACAAGACTTTCCCTTGCCAGGAAGAGTGGTATTTTACTTTAAATCACAGGGCAAAAAGTATATGCCATTTCAAAGAAAAAGTGAACAGGAAACCTCTTGAGGACAAAGAACTATATCCTCTTACCACCATCTGCAAAATTTTTAATTTGTCTTCTACTTCAACTGCATTATTCAAAAAGGTGGAAATTCAGGAATAGCAAGTTTTCCAATTATTTTGTCTAAAAGCAGTTTCATTTGATCAACTGATCAACTCAACTCAAGACGTGCACTGCAGGTTGGCAACACCAACATTTTTATTGTAAATGTCTTGAGTGTCGCCTCGCAAGCTGTTGCTCTATAAGTGACTGTGCAGTGTTGAAGAACTTAGAAGGAGCCAGTGGTGGAAATTTCAAGCGAGACGTGATGAAATATTGATGTTCCAGAGTCTGTGCTGCTGACCTGGACATTGCCTTCTGGGTAGCGGCTTTTCTGTGTCAGAAAACATAGGCCAATCATTAGGGGAACCCCATGGGACCGGTAAAGGGATTCAGGTCGCAGGTCCAAATCCCTGTTGGGAAGCTGCTTTCCTTTGTACCTTGCGGTGAGGTTTCAGATCAGGATTCAGGAAGGATGAGTGGAAAGAAGGATGGAACCACAGCTTGCAGCAAGTACAGACACTGCACATGTGTACAGGTAAATCTAAGGCAGACCGCAAGAACAGAGCAAGTTTTGAAAAATAAGTACTTGCCAGCAAAACAACAATTCAAAACTTGGAAAGAACTGATACTGAAACTGTTTTAAAATGCCTTTACCAATTTGCAAAAGTGTTTTTGGAAATGGCTAAACATAAAAGTTTCTTTCCTTGGAGAGACGTATCACATGAGTCTGTCCAAGCAGAAGCAATCTTCTAGCTCATTAAAGAGACAAAGGCTCGAGCTAGGGGAGTTCGGCTAAAACTGCACAGGGCTAACAAATGCCACTGAACAGCATGTTTGCATCAACCATCGTATGCAATAGAGCTGAATCTGCTAATTTAATGCACACAAACTATTGTCAAGCCTCCTGCCTCTAAACCACTAGATTGTCGGCATGAAGCCCACAATCACCAATCAAGGGACCCATGGGTATCACTTACTGTGGTGAAAATGCCCTGCCCGTTATTTCCTTATTCGCATATTCCTGCTATTCAAATGTGTCAATAAAACCGGCTAAAAATGCAAAACAAAAACCTAAATAATACTACAATTCAATACAAGTAGAAATCTGCTTGACAAGTCTACAGCTTAACCCGAGAGGTGTCTCACTACAGTCTGTCCCCAGATGTGTGGCGTGCAGTAAAGTGTTAGCACACTGTTAAAAGAGGCTTGGTGTTTGCCTTGGGCTTCTAATAAGTCTATATACCCTGCTGAGAAAACCCAACAACCCAACAGACGTCATATGTGAGAAACACAGTGGTCGTACAATAAAAAGTGTAAGACCTTGCTGTGGGCAATCCAGATAGATGCGCACACATTTATCCTTTAGTACGGCTGACTACAATTGACTGTGATGGGTCATGAAATATCCTTGTACACTTTCAGCTGGGCCCTGTAGCTCAATGGTTGAAGGCCATACTTTTGATGCATTAAAAGGGAAGAAAAGCATAAAACACCTGCTGGGTTACAAGCTTCACCATTACAGGCAAGGTTTCGTACTTTAAGTCAAAATGTACATAATGTTGGATGTAGAAGTTCCTTTTAGGTTCACACCAGGGAAGTTAACAGGGAACCAAACATGAAATGATCATGTTTTGCATTGAGGACATAGACACACACTGAGTAATGATATAACCAAAGACATAGGTATTGTATAGGAGGGGTGTCAAGGCCTTGGCTTGAATGCGATAGATTTTGTGAACCTCAGTAAAAGACACAAAGCAGATGGCTGTGATGCACATACAGTGTTGTTGAAGGACCACAGTGGGACTATTACTGTTTTCAGGTTCAAGTAGACTAAGACATACTGAAAGTGTAATTGGACTGAGGGGACAATTCCTCAGGCAGTACAAACAACACTGCAGTTCCACTTCAGTGCAGAGACAGTGTCAGTGAATTAGTAAAACTGCTCTGACTTGATCAAGCATGTGTCGGTGAACAGAAACGTCTCAAAACCTAGCAAGCTGACCCCTGTCTCAAACATATTCTGCATATTACTGTCTGAATACTAAGTCTGAATACTGTATATAACAGACTAGAACCTGAACTAACGGAGTTCACACAAAATGTAACTGCAGTTACTTTTAACAGCTATGATAAGATCATGTGAAGCACACACAACTGATTTTGTCAAGAATGCGGCAAGATAAATGGCCGATACTTTAAGATACTCTCAAGAGGGGAATTTAAAAGTGAGAACTTCAGAACGTGTGTGATACCTGGGGGGCCCCAAGATGGATCCGTTTTATGAAATTAACAATTTTTTAATAGATTTTATGCTATCAAACAATCAGAAAAATAAAACAACCAACCAAAACGATTGATGTTCCAGCATTGTATAACTTCAAATGTTTTTGGTTTAATTGAAATTCTTAGCTTAAGATTACAAGTCTTTATTTGGGGGGCCACAAAGCAATGCACTCTACACAAAGGGGGCCTTACAACGAAAAAGTTTGAGAACCACTGGTGTAGAGTACCTCGGGTTTGGAGTTTTTATATGCACAACATGGCACATAGTCAGTTGCCTATGGACAAACACTGTAACATTCTACAGGCACTCTCAAAACCATAACTTTACAATGTGCCTTTAGAACAGAATTATTTGGTAGGGTAGTGAAAATCCACAAAGAAGCAGGGCAGTTGCAAAGACCTTGAGCTTTGATGTAACCCTCACTGCAGTGCAGAGGATTTCTGTTTACTGTGAAGAGGTTTTGTGAGAAGCCTTGTAAGTTAGAAAAAAGGCAAGCTCTGAAGAACATGAGGGAGCATGTTAAGCAGAAGTGTGACAACAACAAGCGGCACAGATCGAGAAAAACTCACAATGCCCGGTGAATGGCACAGGAACCAGCTCAGGGGAAGGTACCCTTTGTTTTCAAAAGCTCATGAAATATTCATTATTCATACTCTGCTAATTCAGGCCATCAAGATCTTTAAGGTGAGTTAGTATGACACAGATTGTCAGAATGGGCAAGGAAGGGAGAGAGTGCGAGCAGTCATTTTCAGACTATTTGGTTATGCATTAAAAATGTATGTGATGAATTACATTCTATTCCTGGCTTCTGTTGAGGAATTCACACTTGGGTCCAAAATTGAGCACTTGGCAAAACAGAGAATAAGAATAACTTTAAATTTCCAATCTCAGAAACTTAACTTGAGTAGAAAAGTCCAGTACAGTGTTCAAATAAAATATGCTTTAACTCGATATTTTAAAATGAAGAATAAAGATAGTATATCAGTTACACTGCTTTAGGATTTTGGGGAATATTCTTTAGAGAAATCTCTATAATACACAATTCAAAAGACATAAAGGTTAATTGTGCCACCACCAGAATTAAACAGAAGAGCAAAATAAAAGACAAATCCCAAAGAAACACAATAAAAGTCCCAGGAATCACATATTTAAAACCTGTAGCTTGAACAATAAATTGCTTTGAAATGCATTGTGCCATCTGACAAAGGCACTAATTCAAAAGAGACTTTGGTTTAAAACTATGTATAATGTTAACAACAAAATAACTGTTTTGTAACAGAGCAGGGTTTATAAATTGTTTGAAAACTACAATGCTTTCCCAATAATTTTCAGAATTCCCAAACAAACCAGTGACCTTCAGTGTCTTGTAGAACAGTAAGTACAGTCAGCAATGCTTAAAAATGCCAGTGTTTACACTTCTCAGAAAGTCACCTTACAAATGGCTTATTATAACCATCTATGAGTAAAAGCTTCAACATTAAATTTGACCACATCTACAGTATAACTTCTCACTCAGGTAGCAGGGGAACTACAGAAACTCGCATGTGAAAAAGTTTTCATGAGCACTTTTCTTTTGAAGTCAAATCAATGCAGACAAGAAGACTACCTGAAGTTCTCATTCTTTCTTTCTGGAGTTCAAAGACCACTGAGCTGGGTTCACTTCTTTTTGAGCAAGCACTTTCAGGTGAGCTCCCAGCCCTGACAGCTGGGCATAGCTTCTGGCCAAAGATGTGTGAAATGGTCCTGTGATTTGAGCGAAAGGCAGATGGAACTGTGAAAGGGTTTTGGCCGAGGTACCGCTAGGTCATAATGCCTTGACCACTATGGTTGTTTTAGGTCAATAATCAAAGTTTACATACTTGAAATGTCACATGTTGAAGTCTTCAGAATGGCAGATTTTAATCAAAGACAGATGAGCAGTGTGAAAGCTTTCCAAGGTGAAAGCTAAAAAAATCAAGGAAACTGCCTGTCACTACTTACTAAGGAAAAGTTATTGGAGTCAGATATCTCTCACTTATGTCTACCCAAGCTGCCCATCCCTGCCATGTCATTAAAACTGCAATGTATAACGTTTTTTTCTAATAATACACAAACAAACAAACAAAACAAAAGCAGTTATTAACAAAGTACATTAAAAAATATATGTAAAACAGTGTTCAAAGCTTAAACAAATGTTTTATTATTTGAGCTGTTGGGTACGATTATTCAGGAAATTTAAATTTGACTTTAACCCACATAAAGATATGTAAAGTAATCTGCAAAATTGTGTTTTAAACAGAAATGGTGATAAAGGGGCAAAAGTTAGGGATTGCAGCTTTAACAGCATCTCAAGCATCACTAAAGTGCTGAAAAAATCATCAAGACCTTTAACAACACTACAGAGCAACACGAAAAGTACAGTGTAACCCAAAGTGGTAAATTGCTAGCAGGTTATGCGCTCTAAAATTAAAGTAGTGCAAAAAATATTAAAACACAATTCAAAGTCTAATTTACAGTTTGTAGTACTGCGTTTTACTTGTTGTTTACAAAATTGTATTTGATTTGGGTAATTTAAATAAAAATACAGTTATAAGAATCTAACGAGAATTACCAATAAGCATAACTGAATAAAACAGAATAAAAAAGCTAATTGTATGTAAATAATTACGCAAATTTTAAAATGATTTACAATTCAAAAAACATAACGGTCCTAAAATTGCGCTTGCTTTGATGTTTGTTGATGGCCTAATGTTATGCAAAACAGCATTTACTGCTGCAGTTCTGGCCACGTTTAGCTCCTGTTACCCTTGCTTTTACAGCTTGCTCAGCTGGCAAGATCAATATCAGAAAGCAACTGTGAAAACTCAAGAGTGCATCCAATCATAACCCAACAAAAACTGGAACCCTCTACAATGAAAAAAAGCCATCAGAGGAAGTAAAACTTTCTCTAAATCATTTTAATGCACCATATTTTCTCTGCACCTTTCCAGGGTCTCTTTATCGGACGAGGCGATCAATAGTGTATGTTAAGCAATATCCTACAGTTATTGACTTGTCCCTGGCCTAACAAGTAAGTGTGTTTTTGTAGGTCCTGTACGCGTCAACGCTCATTTCGATCAATGATGGGTCCCATGCTGTCAGAAAAAAGCCAGTGGCGCGTCGCTGGTGAGTAACAAATAAAAAACAAACCAAGTGAACTGTATTTTGCCAATGGTTACTATCTGTTTGAAATCCAAATCAGTCAAGAAGATAAGGGCAGAGGACAGCAAGCCTTTCCTCTGCACTGCAGAAATTGACATTTGCTCCAGCTGGCTTTTGTTGTTCACAGGAAGAAGAAAGCCTCCTGAGACAAAGTATTGCATAATGGCATATTACACTTACAAATGAAAAAAATCAACATTCTTTCAAAGTGAAAATGAAGCATAATTGCGAGCTATTTTAAGATGAGTCCACGGAAGTAGAAATGGCAGCCCTCTGCATTTGTACCATCAAGAAGAAAGGCTGCAAGACTCCCTTAAGTGTTGGGTTTATAGGTGTCAGCAGCACTTTTAAGTTTCTTTACTGTGCTAAACCTTTCTCCTTCCTTCAGTGATAACTGCTTTTAAAATCTAACATTCTACGCCTATAAAAGGTATGCATCAGTAACTTGCATTCAGAAATGATAAATGAAGTGATGTTCAAATGATATTCAAAAACCTCATTATGATGTTTTTTGTTATTTTATGAAATATGAATTGTGGAATATCGTAAATCCAGCATAGAATAAAGAATTAAAGTAAAACAAGAACATTTAAAACAAGAAAATGGAGAATGGTTCTGTTAAACTAAGAACTAAAAAGTCCTTATTCCTATAACTGCAAACATTTTGTTGAATGGCCTATTTTTGTTTTTCTCCAACAACCTTGGTCACTATCCACTTCCACTGTATGAAACAAAAAAACTCACAAACATTCTGGCAAGCCATCTCGAAAGAAAATGTTTGAAGCAACACGAGGGTGCATAAATCACAATAGAATTGTCTCTTTTGGGTAAACAATTTGGTTAAGCTATACAAGAAGATGCAGAAAATCCCTTCTACCTGATAGGTGTCCCACAATCGAATGGTGCAGCGTAAAGGAAGTTCTCTCATCAGCAGGTTGTTCATCCACCGAAAGGCAAACTGCAGATACTCCACCTCATACTGCTGCATGTGGCGATGTACCGTCTCTGTACAGGACACAAAAGGTACAATAAATTATCCGTCCATCAATCATTTTTTATTCATCTATCACAAGCAATTAATAGCATCATCAGTCTCATCACCCAAATTGAGACCAAACAATTCACGACACAAGTTGTACAAACGCCACAATGACACCAAAACCATTTTTTCTCTCTTATATCCAAGAGACGTAGTTCAGGGCTGACAGCCGACTAGACGCAAGACACCCTAATAAAGCTATAAGGAATTTTTCTGTCCATGCCGTCATGTGCTTGCTGCTGTCATGTAAGCACAAGGTAATTACTCAGCTGTCAGCCCAACGTCTGAGCATGTTATGTTTGAGAAGAATGAGCAGATTTATTTATGGAGCACCTCTTTAATCAGCAGGGACGTGGTTCTGATGGGTAGCACGTGTGACACGCATGACTATGTGTTCCTGTAGAAACATACTGCATCTTTATTTGCCTCCTGACAAGAATGTAATTTCTTCGCTGTAACATGTTTCGCAGGACTCGACTGGTGGGTTCTTACAATAATAATGAAAGAAGCCATTTAAGCCGTTAAAGAGCAAAAACATTAAAGCAAATATTTTGTACATTAATATATAATATATAACAAATATATAAACGTTTGCTCTCTCTGTTTAGAACAATAAAATTGCAGGTGACTTTACGTACTTATCAATTTAAGATCAAATCTTGAAAACTTAAAAGGATACTCCGAGCCAAAATAAAATTTCTGCTATGGCTTACATAAGTCGTACAATAAGAATGTAATTTTTTGAGTCAAATGATGTCAAATGCATTATTTAGAGACAGATTCGAACAAGGATCTCTAATATGGACTTGCACAATAACTGCTTTTTGTTTTTTTGAAAATGTAAAGATTGCATCTTTATCGCTTATTGCTCCTACACTCTTTGTAAGTCGCTTTGGATAAAAGCGTCTGCTAAATGTCTAAATGTAAATGTAAATGTAAGGTATAACTAGATACGTTTCAGCTTTCTGACCATATTTAGAGATACTTTTCTTGGCTCTATCACTCAGCCCTTTCGCGCACACACACTCGTCGAAGATCAACTTGTGTGTCAAATCTCACACTTGTCTTAACACTGTCATTCTCACATCAAGCTTCCTCTGAATAAACAACTTATCCTTGTTAACACTGAATACTTTTCGCACACAAGACTCGTAGATGACAGACTGACAAAACAAACATTGCAATTTCAATTAGAGCTGCAATTCCAAAACTTTCTACATTTGAACTAATTAACCGGAAAATGCTTAAACTGTGAAGAAACATATTTTTCAGGATAGCTTGAGGAAAATCTTATTCTACAATAAATAAGAGTAAGCCTTTAGGATATTCTGTAGCAGACTGCATATGGTACTGTGCTTTCTACACCTATAATGCAGCCCAGCACATGCAGGTTCCAAGCAGGGTGGCGACAGGCAGGGGTCAGAGGTCACAGAAAGACAAGTGAGCTGTTTGCCACGATTCTGCTGAGCAATGGACTTTTGCTCGACTTCTGCCCCCGCCCATCTATCTCATAATTACATCTGCGCTGACCCTCTCTCACCCTCTCTGGCTCCATTTCTAGCTCACACCTACCCTGATACATAGAGAGAAACAGGAGGTCTTAGCCCTGTAGAGATCTTTTTTATGTGACATGTATATTAAGATCACATTTCTTGTTCATGAGTGAAAAATAAAAATCTAATTTAAATGGAATTTTTAACCATTAAGTCAATAAAACAAACAATAAATGAAGCATAAATAAAATTAAATGTATGTGTGCTATTGACATTTTGTCAATTCATTATCAATAAGTCATTTAGTTTAACAGAATTATCTGTTGACATTAAAAACAGCTTTATTGGCAGCTTGAAAAGTGTGTCCCTTTTTGGAAAAAAGTAGAGGATTTTACTCTTCTAAAATTCTTATTTATACCATGAATTACGCTTCCGGAAATTTCCTGTAGTTACCTTAACTCATTTAATTGCCAAATTGCATCTTAAAACAGAAATGACACATGGAAAGTGTTCCTTCTGAACTCTGACATACCACCGCTCAAATCAACCAGACAGATATTTTCACACACTGTTATATGTGCGTAAGGATTGTTTACTCCTGTTTCAGTGTGAACGCTTTAGGAATTTAAACACAGATTTGGAGATGTGACAGTTGACAGTGTACTCGGTCACTTTGCTGTCACTCTCTCTGCATTGTACAGATGACATTTATCATTGTTGCAGACAACTACTTCCTGTGCTTGTTTATGAGCCTTAAGTCATGTGTTGGGAGTTCAACAGGATCAACATTTACATGTGGATTCACATGCAATGTACTTAATCTGCAATTAATTTCACAATCTTTCATCAGGGGTTTGATTCTTGCAAAGCAAATAGAACAATAAAGGCAATATAATGCATTCATTTATCAATCTTATTAAGCTAAGATAGGATAGAAAATGAAAAGTAAAAACTGATTCCTTCAGAAAACAAGTTATAAACACTGAGACTCTATTAATATATTGCAATGGTAAATTATGAGTTTTGGGCAGGGCTGACCAATACCAGTGGTAAAGTTCAAATACCTGTTGTGGTCACACTTTATTTAAGGTCAAATTATTGCTATTAACAAACCATTAGCTATGTTTTTTTCCTCAATAACTTGTCATTTGTTGCTTATTAATAATTTGTTGCTTAGTAAATTTGTTGCTTAGTAACTCTATTAACTGCATATACTCATCTATGTACCATAACTTCAATAACTGTACTAGTAACTAACTCTATTAACTGCTATACTCATCTAAATAACTTCAATAACTGTACTAGTAACTCAGTAACTCTATTAACTGCATATACTCATCTATTGCACCATAACTTCAATAACTGTACTAGTAACTCAGTAACTCTATTAACTGCATATACTCATCTATTGCACAATAACTTCAATAACTGTACTAGTAACTCAGTAACTCTATTAACGGCATATACTCATCTATTGCACAATAACTTCAATAACTGTACTAGTAACTCAGTAACTCTATTAACGGCATCTACTCATCTATTGCACCATAACCTTAATAACTGCATTACCTCATCTACTGCACTGTAACTCTAATAACTTCATTAACTCATCTACTGCACTGCAACTTTAATATCTAATGTCTGTAATTAATGCACACTTAAGTCACTTGCACTATTGTATAGTCTAAATTGTTATCTGTTCATAACCACCTGTACATTAATGTTCACAGTATATATCCTTCTGTATATATTGTCCATAGTACATACCGACTGTCATATTGTCATTTGTATAGTATTTCCCTAATATTGTATTCTGTATTTATTCAAACTGTATATCCTGCACTTGCTAATTGCACTTCTGGTTAGACCTAAACTACATTTCGTTACACTGTACTTGTATATGTGTAATGACAATAAAGTTGAATCTAATCTAATCTTATTAAGGTAGTTGTTGGGTTAAGGTATTGGGTAGGATTAGGAAGTAAAATACGGTCGTGCAGAATGTGTGCTTTATAAGTACTAATAAACAGCAAATATGCTTATAATAGACATGGTTATAAGCAACTATTTGTCAGAATTGGTTCGTATACTAGTGTTACTTAAATGTTTATTTGTTTAATTGAATAATACTTGTGGTTCAGAAATGAAATACTGAATCTTTTATCCTAATGCTTGTCATTTGTATAATTTTTTACGCTAATCTAATCTAATTTAACATCATAATAATAATGACAATTTTCTACTTAATGTGCAGTGAAGACTGCAAACATATCCCACGGCAAGGTTCTAGATTCTTCATTCCAACAAGAGCTCGATATTTCCATAATTTATTCATGTGTATTAAAATACATACAGTAAAGCTATCATAATAATACATTGAAACTGAAGTGATATCTTAAAGTATGCATTGTACAAATACATAGTAATTAATTATAAATGTATTACACAAGTCCACACAATTTGACAACAGGATCATTTTCTCAAGCACTAAGAAACTGAATCTTAGCAGTTTTATCATCTTTGTTTTTGCATTGTAACTAACAAAACATAATACAACCATAACACCTTATTGCCTTGACTTGTCTGAAACATATTACCTTTGGTATTTTTGTCCCTATTGCGTGTAAATAACAGCCCGCTGACAGACATGTTGATATTTCTACCATAAATGCCGAATGGCTGTTGGGATATTTGAATTGTTGCACTGTAGAAGACATTTACCAATTTCTGAAGAATATGTGCATAAAAAAGCTGCCAAAAGAAATCAAAGCGACTGAATCATCCAAAGGGAAATATAAGAATAAGAAAGAAATCAAAAATACTAGTTTCATAGCAGTTTCAGGTGTTTTGCTGGGGTCAAAATAAGAAATGGGGGAAAAATACAGGCATCATAAAAAAGGTAACATCACATTCCTTCTAAAAGTTGTCGTTTTTTTTACTTTATAAGGCGTCTCTGCTGTGTCGTATTTTCTAACCTTATATGATTTGTGTGCAAAAACCCACGTTGTGTCTTCATTTACATAAATAAATTCACCTTGAGCAATTTGCATGCTGATGAACCTCAATATATTCATACAAAACAGACGAGATAAGAGAAAACAGTGTTCACGTTCTGGGGCGCTTCTGATGAACAGACTTGTTTCTAACGTTAAGCAACTCTTATGGGCTATTGTCTAATACTTCTGCTAATTACTACAAGCTCTCAAACGAACTGCAAGCGTCTGGTGACAATAGTGTGTTTGGGTTCCTAATGAGAAAGAAGTACAAGCAAGTGGCAAGAAAGAGTCAGGAAAAGAGTGAGAGACAGGAATAGAGAGATTTGCTTCACACACAGTTAACACATAGCAAAAGTATAGTGCAATCCATTTGCAAGTCAACACTAAAAGACCGTCTATGTATTTTGAATTATACAAACAAAGAACATGGCAGAACATGATGCAATTCATATTATACACTTGGAGGACAATCAAGGTAGTAACTAGGAAAAAAATACTCCTGCATCTAGGTCAATGACATTTCTTATCCCATGATGTTGCTTAAGCAACTGGAATTATAACTTTTCCTCAGGAAATAATAAAAATGGAAAAAAAATGTCCACAGCCATGCCAAAATGTCCAAGCAAAATCGTCAAAAATTTACACACCACATTTTACATAATGCTACCTATCAATGTGTTAAAGTTAAATAACATTAAAAAGAACAATACTCTACATCTCTCTCTTATAACACATATGGTGACATCTCACATTTTATATAACATGCCCATTTATCTAGCAGCTTGGTATATTAATTTTAATTGTGAGCACATTCGTATTTTCATGGCAGTTTCAAGGCGTTGAAAAATGGAGGTGTTTCAAGAGAGCCATTAATCTTCAGCTGATCAGGAGTGTCGGCAATGGTCATCGATCACAGAACTCATGTATGGGCAACATTAGCACCTGCTTAGTCTTGTGTAGCTACCTTTTTGTTATTGGCATAAAGTCCACACTCAAGATTACTTTGGCTAACGCCAGCCGAATTAGACAGGTAAAACATTGAGTGATATGTAAACAGACCAACCACAGCGACTATTATTTTTAATTTAGATTAATGGGCAGATTAAAACATACACCAGCAAACAAGTGGAAATCTGCTCAAAGACAAAATCAGAGAACTTAGTCATAAATGTGTGTAGACTTTGTGGTTATTTTATTTGCAGGGAAAATGTGGTTCATTTCTATCAACAAAATGTGATGCAAATGGACACAATATGTAGTAAGTACCAACCGTAACACTACACATTACTCTAAAAAAAGGAACATACCAGTGTTTTCAACCAGGGCTCTGAAGTGGCTCAAGGAATGAAAAACAAAAACGGAAAAAAAAGAAAGAAAAATTAACAAGAATGTAAACAAACATTCAATTTTAAACTTGATTTCTTTTCAAACTTAACGGTTAATAGCGCTTTTGTTTATTCCGTTTAAATTTGGCAGTCAACCAACTCGCCGTTTCAAGTTGTAATAAAGAGGTTCTAATAATAGAGAGTTCTAAAAGGACATGACCGTAATTTATGTCAGAATCTTAACATTCAACATTTTGTGAACCTAATTTCATTTGGCCACCATAGGCTAGTCATGTGTAAAAGTCTGGGGAGGGCTAAAAATGCCTGGCCATTGGACAGTCAGTATAGTCCTACCTCTTTTCCGTTGCTTACGACATGTAGTGAAGAGTTGTTGTTGAGAGGGGGAAGGGAGCTTCATGTTTTTTGGTTAAAGATTGCAAGTGCTAAATAATTTAACAAAAATAACGGTGTGCACGGATATATCATTTATAATTATCACTGCAACACTGTGTAAAACACTTTTGATTTCATGGTGACTTTAAGCTTAGGTCAATTACTTTTATGTAAAGGGGTTTTGATCAAGAAAATCTTGCTTGTCAAAATGTTTCATCTGAAAAGTCTAATAAATGTGTATGCAAAACACTTTGTAATCTGCACAAGCAATTCAGTTGTGGTTTATGATATAATGCATTAAATATCAAGCCTTATTTGTCCTGTGTTATGCGAGTTTGTATAAAAACGTGTATAAGGTATAGTCTAAACTAATATAATGTTATGAAAATAAGTAATGTTTTGGAAGGAGCACAAACACAGAAATGTTAAAGTACTGATTCTGCTTGGAGTAAAATGTTTGATTATTTTAGTTTTTAAGCCTGGTTATTAATATCCTGTTACAAGTTACAAGAACAAGTATGTATATACTTAAACTTTTGTAAATAAGAATGATTTGCTTTAAGACTAAATATCATAATGCAGAGGTTAGATTTAAAGTTTTCTTCAAGCTTGTTGAGAGCTTTTGGAAAAGTTTTAAAAACAGAACCTAAGGTGTTGCACCACACCCGGTAATTATGAGAACAGTGGAAAGTGGAAATCTCTGTATCTTGAAGGTGGTCATGGTGTGAAAATCCTATAAAAGTGCTTGCGGCTCTCTTAAAAAGCAAGGAGATAATTAAAGCCTAGGATCGCTCTGTGGTGAGGAAATTGGCAGGCCGCTTATGCCCTGATGGTGATAGAAATAAGAAGGAATCAATGTAGCCGTTTCAAAGCTTGATCTGGCACAATGACTTGAGTAAAAGACAATCCAGAAAGATTAACAGACATCTTTACAACAATATTCAACATTGCATTACAATAGAGCGGAGTTTACGACAAAAAGCATGCAGTTTGTCGTTAAAGCATGTCCGCATGTGCATTATACAGCCATGACAGGCAAAAAAGAATCCACAAATCAGACAAGCTGGTTTTATTTGGATTGTCCAAAACCGCAACAGCGTTTACATATACCGTGTATATAAGGTGTATAGTAATGGCCTTGTAAATCAATTGCCTCACTTGGTTCCGGAAAGCAGCTAATCTGTGGTATTGTTTCCTTTGGGAAAGGCATTTTAGCCTACCCAACAGCAAGACGTCTATATATTGCAAAGTCCACAAATGAATTTCCAAAACACTGCAAGGTTCTACCACAGAGCTGAAATAAATTGTATACCTGCACAGACAGAGCCATAGTTAAAGCAGGATTTATAATGAAACTGATGAATGCAATCATTCAAGTCAGTATGAAAGGCAATTTCATATACTTTTATCTTTACTCCATATTCCATGCTAATTCATCCTTACATTTATGCATTTTCGCTGAAGACTTCTATTGCATATAAGATATGTATTTCAATTTGTGTGTTTCCTTGAGACTGAACTCACAACCTTGTCCAGTCTCTAGTGCCATCCTGTACCAGCTGAGCTACAGGAACACTTCATTTCAAATCCACTCAGATCAACACATTATGTAATGCACTGTAAAGCTGTAAACATTAAACACGCAATGTGTCTGTTTGTGCTAAAGACCTGAATGGTGCATTAACGTAGCTTGTTCGGTTAAGGTATGTTTTAACATTGAGATTTACAATAAAACCTAGGGCTTAAAGTTGGGCTCTTTTGCTCTTTTTACCTTAAACTGCCAAAGCCAAAAGAAACATTTTAATAAGCTAATTAACTTGATTACATTGCTAGAACAAGAGTGCTTAATTACTAAAATTAATTAGATTCAGTCCTAATTACCAGAGAACATAACATCACCAAAGACAGAATGTACAAACAAGTTTCACAGAAGCAAAATGTGCTTACACTGAACACTAGACACTGGACTAGTTCATGCCATCTGGCCGCTCTCTATTCAGATTTACTTCAGCGAGTAAAGCCACTATATAGTGTTCTTGGTTCTAAGCAAACTGGAATAGACTTTGTTTTGGATGATTTTACTTTGTGGCTGTACCGACCTGAAGGAACCCGACTGATATTCAATTAAAACTGCTGATCTTAAACAGGCTATGCTCTGGTGCTGAACTTCCAATAACACACCTATAACCAGTTACATAAAACTAATGTAATGAATTGAAGGTTTTGTTACCTTTTTAAGGTCTGAAGTAAAGCATACAGAATTAATGTGCTTTTTTGAATGTGCTTTGAAATGTTTCTTCTTGTCCATCTTCTCTGTATGAATTACCTGCACCAGGCTCTGATTAAAGCTATGCTTCTAAAGGCAGGTGTTGTGCGAGCGTGACCGGAGCACCTGAGCGGTGCATCTGCAACAGAACATCTGTGTTGCAAGAACACACTGCGCCAATGTCAGCAAGAAGGGACAGACAGCTCACAGCTGTGAGGTCAGATGACCTTTGGCCTCCCTCACTGATGTTCAGGGGCAGCTTCCTACAGGGAACGCCTGTCATGTCGCCAGGCCGCTGTGGGCCTTGACAAACATGCCCCAGATGTATCTCGAGTAAGAGAAGCCATATGGCAACGGATGCGCGAACAAAGGTGTTGGAGCGTCAAGGGTCCACAGCAACACATATCCTGATCACGACCGCCGATCTGGATTCAGACCTTCCCAGAAGCTCCTTGTCCTAAACCTCAAGTCTCATTAGTGCTGGAAAAGGTAGCGTGACCTCCATTCGGGACAGGAGAGTGACCAAGCATGCATTCACGTACAAAGAAATGTGTGAGTGCAAAAAGGGTTCGCTTGATTGATTTACATCCCCAACTTTATTACAGCCGAGAATATGATGTAAAACACCATGACAGTGCCAGATCTAAGAGCAGCCTGATTAAGGTCGACATGTGCCGTCCTTACAAGTGGGAAATTTGGAAATAATGGGACAGTAATCCAGGCAGCCTGATGAAGATGAGCATGGCAGAAACCCAACTCTCCGGCGACCAGCAATTACACCCTCCCTCTCCGGCATGTCTTTTATAAATGAGGAAAGCAAAAGCCAATCAGAAAAAGGAACACTGAAAGGATCAGACAAAAAGATGGAGAAGCCTGGAAGAGGAAGCAGTCATATGTAACAGCTGTATGATAAGTGCACTTTCACCTTGCCCTATTAACTTCTGAGTGAAGTCCTGAAGACTTACTTTCATTCTGTTCCTTTCGTTAGTAAAAAAAAGTACACTCAGCTGAGTATCCCCCTATAGAAATCAATTGTTCTTCTTTTAGCACCCTGTTTTCTTGGCATGTCGTCCGCATTGGCCCGAAAGGCAAGTATTAAAACATATACTAACTATTGGCGTCAAGTCCAAATGAGTCAATCCGAATGATTTATGCGTTGAACGCAGTATACGACCCACAGGACTGAATCAAAGGAAGCGATTATCTGATGTGGACAAGAAATCCACACCCAATTGACTCCATCAAATTAGGTTTGATAAAGTAGATTAAGCAAAATGAAGGAGTAATGGGAAATGTGAAAGAGGTGTTTGGCATCTAAACTTCCCTCACAAGAAACTAAATTCTGTTCGAGCAGTTGTCACGCACCAAAAAAAACAGCTTTTCACTAAATGACATATCTTCTTTCTCCAAATCTGTACAGTTATTATTACCTATAATTTGTATTATTTCATTGCTCACATTACTGCTATAAAACATAGAACACTCTTATGTCGTCCTAGGTGTAAATGACGTCCTTTCTTCAGCTGAACACAATCATATACATTAGCATTCATAATATTTAGATGTATAATCAGATAAACTAAATATTATTCTAGCTTCGTGAATTGTGCCTTCATTGTGCACAGATAAATGATCAGTAAAACAGCTCAAAATATGAATTGTTTTTTATCAGAAAAGTCAAATTACTGTTCATTGGACATTTAGTAAAGTCCCAGTGAAATTTAAAATGACAATTCTTATTTTGTCATGAAATATTGCTGCGTTTATAGTAAATAGCTTATCAACGCGAGTCTTTTTTTTTTTTTAGTCATGTAACCTCATAATCTTCAGTTAAAATCTGAAAATGCACTTTCGCCCAGAAATGACTATCCATCTGAAATGACGTAAATTAGACAGCTTGGTCGGAGCATCCGTTAACTCCTCCCCTTCAAATGTCAGTCTGCTGTCAGTTTAATTTCAAAATCAATGCAACAGCTGTTTTACACGCAAGCCGGAAATGTGTCCAAATAAAGAAGTAAAAACGATCGCTCCTTCCAGTTCACAGGGACGTAAACCACCAGAGTCATATGGTCATACTTTTTTTTATGGATGGATGGACTTCAATCCTGTCTGGAAATGTGGGCACAATTCAATGGCATTACAAAGTTCCAAAGTAAAAAACACCTAGGATAACATGAGGGTGATTAAATTATCATTGAGTAAACTATTCCTTTACCATATTTTTGTGAATTAGCAAAAGAAAATCCATATTAACTTTTCTTGTTTAGCTGATGCAAGTGTTGTAACCTAAACCTGTGACATTAAAATGTCTTGCTTGACTTGAAGAAGTGAATTTAGGAAGGCAAATCTTAAATTACCCTAATGGTTTTCATTATTACAATCTACTTACTGAATTTTATGGCTCATCTCAGTATATTTGTCATTTTTCCGATTTGGCTGATCAGCATTGCAAGCTATAAATTCCGGTGCATGCTGTTTCTTGTGGTACCAGAGAACCACCTACTGTATGTGGACACGAAAATTACAACAACAGTTGGTGTATTACATGTTAAATGTAATTTAAGGACATAATTTAATTATGCGTATGAATTATTCCTGAAGCACATGTGCTAAGACAGACTGTGTTCTAACAGTAACTATTTCTACAAGTGACTGCCCTACAAAGAAACAGCGACAACACGCGTTCATCAGTCTCAGCAACTATACCCTATTCATTACAAACAAATGCTGTTCAACTGCAAACTGTGGAAGAACAAAAATATATATATATAACGCGTGCATCTCAAATATCAATTGTTCCCTTTCATTGGTTTCTTTGCAAGGCACTTCTAAATCCCATTTAAATGTCTAATAGAAGACATTATCTGTAATCATGAGTGGCTAAACACAATAAATGTGACAGGCAAAAAGCTCTGGAGCCTGACAATGTGAAGGTTACTCAAGAACAAACCCGAGCACTGACTTCAACGGATAATGCTCATTTACTACGCTCATTTAACCAATGTCAAATGTGCACGTCTCAAAGAAAAACTACAGCAGTTACAAAATAAGGGAATATCTACTTTTTGGCAGGTTTCAGAAAGCTTGACTTGTTTTAGATAATGACATTTAGTCGTGTTCAGCTAAAGATGGTTTTCTTTTGTAGCAAATGAATGACTGTTATGGCCATGTTGTGATAATCTGTTTAAACCATCCTTTCGCTTTAAAAAGTTCATTAAATGATTGAATAATTCAACTAGAGGCTCCCTTAGATCAATAATCAAAATAGGACTGGGAGAAAGAACAGGCAGTGCTATATATAGCTTTAAACCGATAACAATTTAACAAGAAGTCTCAATCTCCTCCACAGACACAAAATGAGTTAAGCAAAAAAGATCAACAATATGCTCTACCTGCAGTCTTTCTCTCAGAAATTAAAGCAATCATTGGCTCTAATGCAGGTGGAGGAGATAGAGGCCTCGTATGGGAGGACGGGAGGGGCTTCCTGTCTCTGTGAAATGGGCATCGAATTCTGATTACAGCCACCTAATATAAAGTAATGAGAGAGGCTTATGCTCCGGTGCCTTTTGCTTTCCTGGCCGGAGCAGAGATCGCTCTCTGCTAAAGGCCAAAGCACTGGTGCGCTGATTGGGGCTGACAGTGTGGGGATGGGGGGAAAAGAGCGAAAGAGACAGAGTGATAGAGAGAGTCGACAAAGCAGACTGTGCATCACTGAGGGTACGCACCATCAATTCGGCTGACCAGCTCTTCCAATGCCTTCACTTTCGTCTGGATCCCTGGTTGGGCGAAGGTGTAGTTGTCCTTGAAAAAAGAGAGAAAGGTTACTTAAAATGCAGGGTTACTACAGTGTTACTTTCTATGCAATGCTCATAACTACTTATTCATAACTACAGGTTTTAAAGGCTAAGAACTTTTAAGTGAGTTTATGAAAAGTCTACTTTTTTCTACAAAGTCACTCATTAAGAGAACCTGAAGCTGAGCTCTACTTACAATTACTAAAGATGTTTTTTTTGGTGTGATTTTGAGATGAAAAGTCTCTCAGGTAATAATGATGTTACTACAATGTTGTGATGTGCAAGATAGGCTACAGTTTTAATGAAACATTTGAAAGTTTCCTACAGAGAAACTTACAGACAAACGATACGTTTGTACTGCAACAATTTTGAAAAGTTACACACAATTTCCGAACGAAGAAGGTGGAGACGACTAGTGAACACGATGGTACACGTATACCCTGTGGACAGAAACGCACAAACCACGGCCAACACGTATGTACAAATGCACGGTCACACATTCACACTGGGAAAGAAATAGTGTGCTGGCAGAGCTCAATTGCGTGCTGGGAATAGTGATCCCTATAATTAAGTGATAATATTCATCAAGGTCCTGTGGCCCACAGTGAAGCTTAATTACCACATTCATTTAAAGGCCCTTTCTTGACCAGACAGCTACTTATGAGACCCCCACCTACCTCAATCTCCCCCCTAAGCCTCAGTGGGACTTCCCTCCATTCTACCACTGGAAGAAACTGCAGTCGAACTATCCTACTCATAAAACTAAGCGTAGCGTTTGCTGTCGAGACCCACGTAAAACCAAGAAGTGGGTTATGGATGATATATTGGACGGTTTACTACTCTGTGACTGTCAGACATGGATATAAACAACAGAAGCTAAAGACCTATTGTTCACAGCAGTGCTGTGGTGAAAAAGTGTAAAACAGACTGTATGCGAAAGAGATATCCAACCGTAAGCAGCTCCCACAATACCCGCTGTGAAAATGGACCACTAAACCGAACTGTCTGTGATAAAGGTGTAGTATGCGTTAAAGGAGTACATCACTTTTTTTAAATAAAATTTCATGATAATTTACTCGCCCTCATGTCATCCAAGATGTTTCTGTTTATTTCTCTTTAGTCGAAAAGAAATAAAGGTTTTCGATGAAGACATTCCAGGATGTATAAAAAAAAATGTATATGCTTTTTAAACACAAATGCTCGCCTTGCTCTGTTCTGGGATGCGCGTTCATGACTTCACATAATACCTAATTACATTGACAACTTGCACGTTCAACTTGCAAACACCGACTCTGTACTTCCGCCTACGTCAAGTGTGACCTTTTCAACGTTATTACATATTTTGTGAAGTCATGAACGCGCATCGCAGAACAGAGCAAGGTGAACATTTGTGTTTATAGAGCATATAGATTTTTTTTTAAATGACCGATCGTTTCACTAGATAAGAGCCTTATTCATCGTCTGGTATCATTTAAAACCCTTTGAAGCTGCACTGAAACTGTAATTTTGACCTTCAAGTCCACTATATGAAGAACAATCCTGGAATGTTTTCATCAAAAACCTTATTTCTTTTCGACTTGAGAAACAAATACATAAACATCTTGGATGACATGGGGGTGAGTAAATTATCATGAACATTTATTTTGAAAGTGGAATACGTCTCGGTTACGTATGTAACCTCGGTTCCCTGATGGAGGGAACGAGACGTTGTGTCGAAGACGACAGATGGGGTTCGCCCTTGAGAACCAATCAACTCTGACTACTATAGAAAAGGCCAATGAAATTTGGCGAATGAAATTTGCATGCCGGGCTCCGCCCCCGGATGTCCGGTATAAAAGGAAGCCGGCGTGCAGCATTCACTCACCTTTTTGTTCTGAAGAGCCTGAGAGCCTCTCACGACTGCAGCAGAATACGATACGTGTTAGTGGCATAAGGGACACAACGTCTCGTTCCCTCCATCAGGGAACCGAGGTTACATACGTAACCGAGACGTTCCCTTTCTGTCGGTCTCTCGACGTTGTGTCGAAGACGACAGATGGGGTTCTCTATGGAAAACGCCACAACGCTGTATCGCGTCACAATCTCTAGCGAAGCGACGGTAACAGGCCTGGGCGTGTCAGCCTCGGTGCTTTTCGCGAAACTGTAACCTTCCAGTGTGGTGGTCGGGGGGTTCCAGAGCTTTCTTGGAGAAAGATGGGAACAGCCCTGACCGTAACCTTTCACGGACGGAGGCCTTAGCTCTCTACTGGCGAGAGGCCGTCCGGCTCGGGTTTACACCGGGTAAGCGCAACTTCCTTAATTAGGGATGCGCTGCAGAGGCCACCTCCTACCCGTGGGGAGGAATACGGTGGATATAGGGTATGGTCTCGTCCTTGGAGGGAGAACGCATGGAACGTGCGGGCTGAGTAGTTAACCGCGAGGTGGAGGTCCACCTGGGGAAGCTCATGGGTTACCAGGAGTGGGAACCAATATCATGAGGATACATCAGACGGAACAGCCCACGGGGGGGGGGTTACAGGCGTCCGGGTCAAGGTCCGGAGGGCCGTCTTACTCGGGTGAGGAAGATCGAACCTCGAGGGGCTCTTGGGGGGCCCAGAGGCCCCCCCGAGGACCCCTAGGGTCCCCAAGAGGGTATGGAGCGGAGATGAGGCGGGAGCCGCCCTCTCGCACCCCTTAGGAACCTGGTGACCAGGCTGGAAACTTTCCATCAACTGAGTTGTGATGACGCAGGACATGCGAGGGAGATGTTAGTCTCCAGTCCTCGTAAGAAGGACAACACATCCTGATCGAGCACCAGTGGGTCTTTCTTGTTGAGAGAGACAAATGCCGTCTAGAGGCGTGTTTCAGTATTGGGGCCCTGACCTCTGGGCTTGGAAGACCACAGACATGGTGTCCTCTGGGTGTTGTCCTTCCTGAGAAAGCCCTCTGTCAGGGAATGGGTCAGGGGTGTCGCTGTCCAGAGCATCAGCTCTGACGCCAAGTGCGGTTAGACCAGTGCGGTGTAACCAATAACACTTGTGCTCCTCTTCCTGCCTTGCACAGTGTCTCCGACGACAGTGTGGACAGTCCACGTGAGAGAGTTCATCGAGGGACACCGTCGGCCGCGGGGAAGACCCTGATCACGGACCAGAAGGGCCTGACCAGGGCGCCGTCCGTCGGCCCGCGAACAGCCTGTTATAGGCGAGCCTGGTGCGCCAATGCTCCCTCAGGGTGGCTGCTGGGGTTCCCGCCTCCGTTTACATACATCCTGGTGAGGGTCGAGGCCCCCTTGTACCCTAACATGCCTCAACCGGCCTAGGCGTTAGCCCGACCATGAGGACTGCCTCGTTGCCTCGACTCCAAGTGTGTGAAGAGGAACTCGACTCTGTCTCATGTGCATCAACCCGAGGGGTCTCACCCGATGAGGACGCCATGCCCAGGAGCCTCTGAATCGTTTCAGGGGGACCGCTGTCTGCCTGAAATATTCCAGGCAGTTCAACACCGGCTGGCGCGTACTGCGGACAGTTGCGCCGACATGGTGACAGAGTTGAGTTCCCCTACCGAGAAAGAGGATGCTCTGCCCTGGGGAGAGCTTGTACTTTCCTCGGTTGACCTGGATTCCCAATCGATCTGGGTGCCGGAGCACCAGGCCCCTTGTATACATAACAGATCTCACGAGTGTGTCAGGCCAGTCGTTGAGATAGTTAAGTACCCGCACACCTTCCTCCCCTCAGGGAGAAAGGGCGGCTTCCACGATCTTCGTGAAGACCGTGGAGACAGGGACAGACCGAAAGGGATTTCAGGTCGATTGCCACGAACCAATCCTGACACCTGATGGGTGTCAGGACGCGCCTCTGCGTGAGCATCCTGAGCAGCAGCTTGTGAAGGTGCTTAGTTCAGGGTACCGAACATCTTGGTTTGAGGGACGAACTCGATGCCTGTTTGCCAGAAGGGTGGTGACCTCTACCCGAAGTATGTAGGCGTCCCTAGCCTCAGACAGAGGGAGAGATGATGCCCCAAAACTTGGGAGAGTCTCTGGCGAACTGGATCGAGTAACCAGACGGACCGTCTGCCTAGCCACCGAGACAGTGTGGGCAGCTCTCGAGCTCCCAGGGACTGTGACAGGGGGACCAAGGGGACGGTCTGCTTTTACCATTCCCATGGAGGGTGGTTCGATGGCTGGCGGAGCTAACCCTGTCGCGGGGAGGGGGCCCCGGAGGGAAGGTTGGCTCTGCCTACTTACCTGCCTGGCGGGACAGCTGCACGCACCGTCATTGAGAGTGGTAGCAGCTGTCGTGTGTGTACGACCCTACGCCTCGCCAGGGCGTGGGGTCGGGTTTGCCGGGCACAGTCCAGTGGAGTGTGCGATCGGCAGGAATGAACTCCCAGGGGAAACAGAAAACTCTCTGAGTAAGTGGGCGCCAGGCCCTGAGAAGGGCCCGGCTTTGGTGACGAGGCAGGAGCCGTCCCGTACCGACTGATCAGAGCCGTAGCTGTGAAGGTCGGGCCCGATGTTGCTCCCCCTGGGGTCTTCCCGTCAGTGTCACTTCTCGTGAGAAGTTAGCTGACGGGGTGAGGTTTCCCCCTCGACCTCGACTTCCGGGGTGCCACCTGCGGGGGCACAGTAACCGGAGCCGATGTGGAAGGGGTCCTGGGCTGCCGGGAAACAGACATGACGTGAGATCTCGGAGGCTTGAGGGCGGCCGAGTCGCAGCGTGGTAAAAATGTGGCTAATCGCCACTGTCTGCTTCTTCACCGTCAAAAACTGCTGAGCGCAGTCCTCACGGTGTACCAACAGCCCCCTGCGAGACGGGGTGTAACAAGAAAGCGGACTTTCTCGGTGTCACTCATCTGCGCAAGGTTCAGCGGGGGTGACTCTCCTGGACCACTTCCATGGACATCGTCCGACCCAGGTCCCGTGCCGCCACCTTGGTCGCTCCGTAGAGCGCTGTCAGTGGCGGCACAGAAAACCTGCATTATACCTGGGTCGGCCTTACCCTCGTGGAGCTCTCTCAACGCCCTGGCCTGGCGGACCTGCAGGATGGCCATGGCGTAGAGAGAGGAGGCAGCCCGGTCCGCGGCAGCGCAAGGCTTCGGCACCATAGATGTCGAAGTCCTACACGCGTTGGACGGTAGGTGTGGCCGATTCTCCCCAGGCGGCAGCCGTCTGCGGCACAGATGCACCCGCAGCCGCACGTTCCACCCGGGGGATCTCGACGTAGCCTTTGGCTGCCCCACCCTCGAGGGAAGTGAGGGAGCCGGAGCTGTTTCGACCGGAGCGGTCCGTGGAGCGCTCCTAGTTTTACACAGCTCCTCATGCACCTCCGGGAAACAAATGGCACCCGGGGTGGGCGCGGTTTGCACCGCGCTCCGCCCCCAGGAACCACATATCCCCGGATTAGCATGGCTGACATCACTTCTGCTTCCTCCTGAGCTCGACCCCCCTGGGGGGGGAGCTCGGATTCGTCAGAGTCGGATGCCAGTCTCCCTCCGATGCTGCGAACGACATCTCATCTACGTCACACATCGTTTCCGAGTGCGTGCCTGAGGATCCGAACGGTATGCCACAGCCGGTTGGGGAACGTTCAGAAGAGCGAATCGGGGTGCGATCGGCCCGTGAGCACTTGGCTGGCGGGTTTACGTTCGCAGAGTTCCCCATATCACTAACGCTGCTACGTGGGTGGTCATCGGGGCCGTAGCCACAGATGTCACAGCCCGGGTAGCAGACGAAATGGTGGCTGGTTCCCGTAGGAAGACAGCCCCCCGTGACCGCAACTTCTGAGTGACAATCCGCCCGCAGTGCGGGCAGACGTGTCAACGAACGCTGCTTCAGTGTGCTGGACGCCCAGACACCTAATGCAGCGATCGTGTCCATCCCCCTCCTCGATGAGGGTGCCGCACCCGAGAGAACAGCGGGACATGCCGCGCTGGAAATTGCTCAGTCCTGAAAAGGACCTTTTAGAAATAATCTCTATCACCTCCGGAACTGCCGAGACGCCCAGGAGAAGGTCGCTGCAGGAAGGGACGATCCGCTGCTCTGCGTCGTAGAACTGGCGAAGTAGAAGAAGAATTCGTTGAATTCTTTTTGTTCGTAGTCATGAGCGAGGGCTCTGAAGAACAAAAGATGAGTGAATGCTGCACGCCGGCTTCCTTTTATACCGGACATCCGGGGGCGGAGCCCGGCATGCAAATTTCATTCGCCAAATTTCATTGGCCTTTTCTATAGTAGTCAGAGTTGATTGGTTCTCAAGGGCGAACCCCATCTGTCGTCTTCGACACAACGTCGAGAGACCGACAGAAAGGGAACTCTATATACTTTAATATCCAAGAATGTCAAACAAAGATGTGTCAGACAGATTCCGGCTATATAGACAAGTGTGAGGATTCGACCGGTCAAGGTAAACAACTCACGAGTCCCACTTCTTCATATTTCGGGATCTTACTCTGTTTCTCTAGGTAACAAGCCTGGTGTAACTTGAAGAAAACTCGGAGAACAAATTTCAGCAGACAATGGAGACTTTAATCAAGCATATCCACAGATCATCTTATCACATCTGTGCCTGCCAACCAACCTCCCAAACAATCTTTCCACCACTCTTAAAAAAGGAATGGATGAGCTCATCACAACAACGAAAGGGGGAAATAATAAATTCCAAATATAACAAATAACATCACACTTTAAGACAAACATTATACAACAAGCACATCTATAATAATGACGAATAATCTCAAATGACTAAATCAACTCATGAATTTAAACCGAATGGAGGCGATAATTAGACAGTCAATTTCAAGATCTCCCCACGTCTCAGCTACAGATGTTCCATCCAAGTGGAACCACAATCGGATAAAACTCAGTTCCCGCACGGGCTCCAATCTTTGCCGGACCGGAATTTCTCCTGCAGACACCTCGTCATTTCGGTAACTCGTACAAAGAAATATGGTTTAGTTAAAGGTACGCAAAATCATATATTAACTGATTTGTATGTGACTGCATAAATAAATGAAAACTGTAGATTACTGCTATCCTGTGTGGTTATTGTAAATAATACTTTAAACTATGAAATATACAAACGTGTCATAACCGAATGTGACATATGGGTGTGTTTGATCATGAGAGAAGTGTATGGATATCTGGGCTCACAAGCGAGCGCAGATGTAAGTGTATCTATATGTGTGCTCGAATACCCATACTTGTGTGGCTGATCTCTCAGTCCGTCACAACAAGCAAAGAACATGCAGCAGATAAATTCAATTTTCACTCACTCGGTTACAGGAACACATAGCTTTAAAAATGCCATTTAATATTAACACCATCATTATAGTCCTGAGAATGGCTAAATTCATTGCACAAATGTGGATATGACCATTTGAGTGACACAAATGGCAACAGTCTATCAAGCAATCAAAGTTATATCACACGTAATGGGGGAACCTTCATAAGAACTTGTTAAGCTCAAGCACATTTACAGTCAAAAGAGATTCGCAATGGGGTACAGACTACATTTAAAATGGCAGCGAGCCTTTATCTTTGCATCAAATTGTGCCGATATGGCTTTTAGGAGAGTCACTCCAAAGAATTTTCACTGGAACAAGTGGTTCTTTGAGGAATCCAAAATTTGTCAAGAGGTAATGATTGTGGAATGTATTATACTCTTTAGAAAATCTAATTGGTTGCCAAATAATGCAGCCCTCCCTGCCTTGGCAACCCTAACAAGTGCAAACCTTCTGGACTAAAATTCAAATTTTTCTTTATCGGCGCTTTACTCGCAAATGCGGATGGACAGATACTGTGTGTTAGTGTGAGCAGAACTCTAGCTCTATCTTTGAAGAGGCTTCAGAGAGACAGGAGACTTTAATGTAGCCTGGGAGCAGCTGAGGCGGCAAACACCCCACGAGGGGAGAGAAGTCATTAACCGATAAACAATTTCAGCTGTCCTTCAGGCTCAGATGTGCAGCCTCTGTGTTCCAGAGCTGCCTTAGATGAATACATGAATAGCAGGATCCCGACCATTAAACCGGCCTCCTCCACTTCCCCGTGACCTCGAAACAGGACTTTCAAAGAGGCAGCACAATGAGGCAGCGCTGAAACAGATGGAGCGTCGGCAGCCGAGTCCATGTTTGGCCTACTTTTACAGGTCTGCACCTAATCTTAAGCTGAAGCACTGACCCTGGAGGATGCTTGTGGCACGGTGAACATTAACGCTCCATGCCAGGCTAATCTATCTCTGCAGGAGTCCCTGAGAGTTAGGGCAATGCAGCCGCGCTGTGGGGAAAGGGGCGAGAGTCACGACTTGAGCAGCAGTCACAATCAGGTCAGATCTGAGTACACGTTACTAGGGCATCTCCTGGGCAGACTCCGTCCAACCTACCACTGGCTAAGTGTATGCTTACAGTCAAAAGTGACTCTGAAAAAACAATCAAGTGGGATACAGGGCAAAAGGGACCACCAATATCATTTTGTTGTTTCCCCTGCCGCTTTTAACTCTTCGAGATTGCCCCGGAGACAACTTCTGATAAAAAAAATCCATTCAGTGGAAGGAGCTAAGTGAGTTAAATGTATACTTCTCTCATTCCTTGTATGTCATGTTCTAGCACATGGATTCATTGAAATTACCTCTTAGGTGGGAAGAGCCGGTCAATATTAAGCATGTATTAAGCTTGCCCAGAGATGTTCCTAATAACATCTGCATTATTAAAGCACCCACACCTTAATAAAGAGCAGGCGCTCCTACATACTGAAGCGTAAGAGCTGTAAACAATCGGGTATCTGCAGCAATATCATTAACCAGCACTGAAATAATCTTGAAAAGCAGGACAAGGACTTACACCTCTATAAAATGCTGCGACTGGTAGGTCTCCGAAGGTTTGAGCAGGTGTTCAATTTTACTTGAGCTCAATGTAGCACAATTTCTTTACAGAACAGACATTTTTTACCAGGGATTTGATGTGAGCTTCGGATGCAAGTTTAAGCTTTGTGGCGTCCTCTTTTGCTCACTTCACGTTTGATCCGTTAAAAAGACTGGAGCTTCCTGACTGAAACTTTTTTGTTGACGTTATACTCTGTAAACTGTCCATCACTTACCTTCCGTAGATCGCTTATCTCCCTTTGACACTCACTACAAAAAGACCAATTTCTCTGCTGGGTGAAAAAGAATAAAGGTAGACTGAATAAAAAGGTGATCAAAGATCAATAAAAAGAGGATGGTGACGTTCCTGTAAATAGACGATAGAGCAACTGTAAATCTGTAGGGATGAAGGTCAATCCTTTGATAAGGGCTGAAAGATACGCTTGATGCAAACAACAATGCTGCTGAAAAGATCTGGAGCTGTGATGACAACCTCTGATAACCCGAGCACATAATAAGGCATCGGCTTTGTGTTATTCAGGGAGAAGAGAGGGCTTTTACGCTCTCTCTGTAGCACCTGATGCCATTCCATTAGTTTAAGAAGCCCACTTTTACTTCCTCGATTGCTTGTGCTCTTCCAGGTAAACCTAGATCAGAAATAACACACTTAAGTATGAGCACTTAGGTTCAGGAACTTTCCTTATTAATATCTAAATTTCTGACATAACACCTACCTTAAACGGATAGTTCACAAAATAAACTAATGCTCAGGTTGTTCCAAACCTGTAACCATTTTTTTGTTCTGCTAAATACACAGGAAGATATTAGGAAAAATGTCAGTAACCAAACAGATCTTTTCCCCTATTGACTCCCATAGTATTTATTTTACCTGCTATGGCAGTCAATGGGGGATGAGATATGTTTGGTTACCGACATTCTTCCAAATATCTTTCTCTGTCTTCATCAGAACAAAAAAAGAATGCAATTTTGGAACAACCTGAAGGTGAGTAAATGATGACAGAATTTTCACTTTTGGGAGGACTGTCCCTTTAAAGGGGTGATTTTTTTCGAGTTTTACACAAATGTAATACAAATCATAGGGGTCCAGATAATGTGTCTGGGAAGTTTCAGCTCAAAAAATGCTACATGCGCTACATGCCCACTTTTGCATGTGAGGAGAAACGCACTGTTTTGGTGTGTGTCTCTTTAAGTGCAAGTGAGCGCAGGGCTGTGAGCCTGTGCTTCCAGCGACAAAACAATAAAGTATGGTCACATAAAGCAAACGAGAAACAAGGTCTCGTCTTTGAACACCAAACACATTGTTTTCGATAAGCACACCTGTTTCCCCCGGGGCCATTCGCGAAGCCCCTCCGGTCCCAGTTGGTCCGGTCACAACCTCTCTCGGGAGAGGGAATCGCGTCGAGTGTTTACAAACCATATACACAGTTTTCTGAAGTGAAGATACTCAAGACAAACGCAGTTATTTCTCTTAAATCAAATTAACGTTACACAGGACAATCCCGTTGCATGTTTACAAGCCACACACATTGCTTTCTAATAGTGAACGGACAAACGTGTCACAGTGACATTTTATCTACTTTAAAGTTGCCGCAGGCCCCTGGGGTCTTAAAAAATACCGCTACTTACAATGTCTTTATTTGCAGCTTTGCCTCGTTCAGTGTGGATGATTTCCATTGAAAACTAAATAAATCCATTGTTCTCTTGTCTCTCGTGAGGCTGGGAACATTGTTCTGTGTTGGTCTGTGCAGCCAACAAAACAACAGTTTGTAAGCTTTGCTACTTTTGCCATGGTGTTGGAACTTCACACATGCGAAAACAACAATGGCGGTGGCGCAATGGGTGGACACGTTCAGAACAAGGGGCGGAAATATTATAATATGAACGACTGCCTACGTCAGTAAGAGCGCGATTTCTGAAGTGCTCGTTTTCTCACAGGATTGCAGAGATAGGCTCACATAAAAAAGTTAATGATTTGTCATTTTTCACGTTTTCTGAGTTGGCAGATCCACAAGAGACCCGATTTTAGCGTTTAAACATGGAACAAGTCTGTTTTTCATGAAATCACCCCTTTAAGAGATAAATGTGTTGTCCTTTTTAGAGATTGAAATCCATAATCACTGTGAACTTGAAAAAGTTTTTGATTAATTAAAACTGTTCATTTTCTACATGTGCTTCACTGAAAAAATATGTTTTTGAGCAAAATGAGGAGAATAAAAGAGGGAATTTTCATTTCAGACAAAGTACTCAGGCTTCATAATCTCCTTTCTGAGAGACAACTTCATTCAACTTTAATGATCCATTTAACCTTAATTAACATGCATTTCATTTGCATTATGGTATTATTGCATTTTATTTACAATGTTTAGTGATATCATGTTAATGCTTCGAACATCATAATATGGTAAATAGTCCAGAGTCATTAACTGTAATACAATTAACCATGATGAACTAATATTTATCTAATTATTAATATTGGTCAATAGCTTATAAAAAGGTTACCACACAAAACAAATATTTAAGTGTTTTTACACCTTGTATGTACGTAAACTTGTTTTTGGATACTCCATAAACCAAAGAAGAACCTTAAAAATCACAAAATATTTACTCTTTGATTATTTATCTACAGTATTCTTTTTTCTTTATTTTTCTTTACCAGAGTAAGCACTGTCTGTAAAGATGTATGTACGTAATGTAAAGCTGCATTGCAACATTGCAAAATGCTAAATATAAATATAAATAAAATTGAATTGAATTGAATTCTATTTATCACCTGGCATAGAACACCTTTATACTATCTTGACAGACCAGAAGAGACACTTGAAAAAGAGTTCAGTAGTATAATACAGCAGTATACACACGTTGTGTTGGCCAGGGGCTGATAGATTTTCCTGGTAAAGATGTGGTTCATGAGTTTACTGCTTTGCTGCGTGCTCCCTTAAAGGAGAGTTAATGAGGGAGGTTATGTGGCAGTAAGAATATGAGCGACAGGCTGCACTATCAGACATCTGACTGAGGGGCTCAGTGAGCTGCGACGGAGGCATACGGCTGTCAGTAAAAGAAGGACAGGAGAGGGCGGCAGTCAAGCAGAAAACTCGGCTTTTCCTGCTGCCACTTCCCCATGAGCGGCTGATTGAATCTAATTGGCAGGGGGACAGGAAGATGACAGAGGCTCCCAAACAAAGAGCGGCCCCTACTGCAGCCCCCACGCAACAGAAACATGCACAAAAACTGCTCTGAGTCACATTATCCCTCACGAGCTAAGCCAAAATATGAGAAAATAGCCATGTCGGCCCTGGGGGATACAAATAAAATTACATGCTGGGCCAATAGCACGATCTTATATTCACATAGAGAGAAAAGAGTGCAAAGAGGTAGATAGACAGAAAGATATGAGAGCGATAAGTCTGAACGTCTCGAGAGCACTATTAACCTGGTATTGGAGGCTGTCTGACTGGTATTTTGTAACGGCGCTTGGCTCTGCATGTGAAGGACAGCTCGAACCCTTTGCTCTGAGAGGCATCCAGCTGATAAGGATGAAAGAGGGCCGCTTCATCTGTATTCTATGACAAACCCAGCGGCACACTGACAAAGTCACAAAAACCACAGGATGCATTTCCAGCAAGAAGCCTGACATCCAGTGTGAGCGCTTCAAGGATTGAGGATCATGTGTCGAAGGCTGGAACTCGACTTGGCATTAATGTCAAGGATCAAACTTTAATCAATGCTAACTGTGTAAGAGATGGAAGAATAGGCTGGCAGGCAACTGTCTGAGCATGTGTCAATGCAATCTGCAGCTTTGCACTTCCTATCAATAAGCTGTTCCAATGGAGCAGGGAACCAATTGGCCAAATCAAATTGTTAAGGCCTCAGGGCCCATTTGCTCTGGCGTTCTCCACCATTGCATGCAAATATTTATCAAATCACCCAATCTTTATTAGCTCCGCTGGCAATTAATTTGTCCTGGCTGTTTAAGCACTTGCGAGAATGGTGTTGAACTGGTTGGGGAATAACAGATGAGAGGGATAATAAAATGGATACATTACCTAGAGGCCTGCTATGTGGAAAATGCATCATAGACCATTTATCTTCAGCCTTTAGTGCCTATGCAACACTGGATGCAATAAGATGTAATATACCGAGTGGGGGACTAATGGAAACTAATGCAAAATACAACAATATTTGCTTCTCTTCAGTAGATGAATGATTAACAAGTCCCTTTTTCCTTCCTACTTCAACCAATTTCACACGTTCCATTTCCACATTTGACACCAAGCCCCAGGAGCCGCGAGGCGCAAAACGGTCGCAAACGGTTTCATTTCTTTTTCTTTTAAGTTGGCATATAGAGAAAAGAGCGAGGGCGAGAATGCAAGGGAAGCCAGGAAAAAATAGGCTAAATAAGCAAGAGGTTCATTAATATCACTGAAGGTGCATTTTACTGACAAAGGGCCTCGAGAGGCCCCTATTTATTTAGGAAATTAATAAAAGTGAGCATTCGCCCCAGTGTAAATGCCACTTTCTGTCCACAGCAGCAGTTCTGAGCACGCCCCGCTCCCCTCCGCTGTTCCTCTGACCTTGGTTCTAATTGTGCGCCGGATCCCCGAGAGAGCACGGTTCCCCCTAATGGTTTATAAACAATTTTAAAGGGGCTCCACTCCTCTATAACCTTAATTAGTTTATGGTCCTCTGGCTCACAGCCCTAGACCCCGTTCCTGCTACTGATGGAGGGACTAGTAGGGGGTCTAGTACTGGATTATTAACCTTACTGAGGGGAACGTTTATGGAGTACTGCAATTGTTTAGTTTTCCTCTAACATTTATATAATGCATTATATGAAATTTATGTTTCTAAACGTGCCGAGAACCTGCAGGTGAAACAACAAGATAAAAAACAGTTTTTAATAACAGCATCCACCATCTCAAGAGGGACATGCGGCCATGTGCACAGTACGTATTAAGCAGGGGCTTTAATCTAAAGCAATTCACAGTACTTTTATAATGTAGCTTAATGGGGTAAAATTAATATTCCAGATTGAATGCAACTTAATCTCTACTGACATAAACTGGTTTTGATTACCATGGAAACAACTTCAATTTGGTTTGCATAAACAAAAGGCATGCACATCAGTCTACTGGGTATTTTAGGTAAAAACTGGCAGAAATTGAGTCACATTCATTTTGTTCTAGCTCTAACTTAAATTCCAAAATGTTGGGATATTTAAATCACTGTAATTGTTCTTTCTTTGGACATGTCAAACGTTTGCTTATTCATACAGCACATTATTTTAGAGGTCATAAAAGTTGTGAATATGATTTCAGAAAAATTCATAAAATGCAAAAGTATAATGTTTAAGTATTACAGTTATACAGCCACATTAATAAATAAGAGAGCATTTCAAAGCACCAATTCTGTTTTTCTGAATTAACTATTTATAGGTGTGCGTTTAGGTAAAGTAATTATTTTTGTTTCATTCTGTGTATTTAAATTTTTTCTCTGTTTCTATTAGCATTTATTTGTTGGAGAAACAGGGAAAAAAACTGAAATTATGCTCTGTAGTGTTTTCAGACCGCAAATACTGCAAAGAAAATTGTTGAAATTCAAATCTTGAAATGCTAATTTAATCAACATTTGGAATGGTCTTTTATTTTTTTGCCTCGACTGTATGTTAGCTTTGTGTTCGTTGCAGAAAGATTTCAGGCACTTTTAGAGTACTAACTTTAACGGAAATCTAAATTTGGGAAAAATCTACAATCGTTTGGTTATGTCCTGAAATTAAGCCACTAGGTCACCCCATCCCATCATGCACTGTAATTTCTTTACTTCTCGAAGTAAGCAATCCTACTGAAAAACAGCATTAGCTTGCTCTATACACAAGCCGAAAAATTCCATCTGGAGTTAACAGATGGCTGATATGAGGCTGTTTCTCCTATTTACATTTGGCGAGTGTGATTTTTTGTGAGTGTGTGAGTAGCATTACTAAAGGAAGACAGCAACCAGCTGGATGCCCTGTGGGCTTTAAAGAAAGATGAAGAAACAGTGGTGCAAGAGGCCTGGAAACGAGGAGAGACAGTGATCGGAGAAACAGTGAAGTAAGAGAAAGCAAGTAAGGCAGCGGCTTAACAATCTGGTCTCCATCAGCCTCTCAGGCATGTGGATATAAACACACCTATCTGGTCTGCTCAAGCGTGGGTTGCGACCTCCCTCATCTGTTATCAGACTTATGCCTCTTATTCGGCTAATCTCCATTGTGCAATGGACCAGAAATATTTTATACACACACCCCTGCTTTCTCTATGAAGGGTTCTTTCTTGTGTAATGCAAGAGTAGTTCAGTAGTTTTTGCATTCATTTAGTTAGTATTTTCGTTAGTAGTTGCTGTGGGTTTCTTCTAGACATTTATTATATTAATACCCTAAAGCCAGCACAATCTTAAAAAATTATGTACTGTACCCAAAAAAGGTTGCAGTTATTGTATTCCTTGCATAATCTCCTAAAAATAGATACTAAGCCTTTAATTTGAGAGTCATTAAGTTAAATGGTAAGAGCGATAGGACAAAGACCACCAATACAGTATATTTTCAAAATATCAGACTAAATTACCCACACATAAGCAAGAGTGTGCTATATACAGTAATACATGTGTAAATGGTATAATATGTAAAAGTAAAGTTATTAATTTGTTTAACTACACAAACAATGAACCCAGATCAAAAAATCTGCCCAACAAGTTGTTCCCCGACATATGCCTCAGGTGTCAAGGTACCGCTACATTCAAGTGAGCATCTGGTAACAGTAAGCGGATCTCAGATCAGCACTCAAAGCAGGTGCTGTGTTTGAAGGCACGTAAGAGGAGTATAAACGGTCACTGGCAAAGAGACAGCTGGAATTAGAAGCAGTGTTTTCCCTCGAGTACGGCTATCATTTGCCAGACACAGACTTTATTTTTCCTCCCAACAACAGCATCCTACGAATCTAGCAGGTAACTAATATGGCCTAATGCCGTTTAAAAAGAAAGGCTTTAAGCAGCCGTTACCTTTTAGATACAGTGCACAACCCTGTTTATCTTTCAAATATCATTGGCGTAATGGCTTCAAAAACATCACTGCGGCCCACAGCCCCACAGTCCAAAGGTCATGTGATGACTATTAACCTCTGCACAACACACTACACCTCACAACCACTGTGAGGAGAGTAAATTGCGTTCCTGCTGACAGGAAGTCTCGGATCCATTCAGTCTCAGCCAGACCTCGTCTCTATCCCAACTCCATGACTGACTGGAGTCTAAAGGTCTCCTCCTTGAGCTGCTGCTCCCGCATGCGTGTTTACACAACAGCTGTCCACGTTCACTTCCTACATGAAGAGATGTTAGTCCAGCTATGTTGTGTAGGTTTTCCAGCAATTGTTTATACGCCATGCTATTTTGCTCATGCACAAGCTGAGGAGATAATCAAAAAAGGCAAATGTCGAAGTCCTCTCTTCGTGCAGTAGCACTGAGAATTTATTTTAACACATCTGTTTATTTAGAAAGTCTAAAAGCAATTCACTCAATGCTGTACATTTGTATCGATTTTTGTTTGAGATCACGCAGGTTTAAGGCAGCGATTGTCCTTCCGTCCTACCTGTGCTCTTTAAAGTCAAAGTAAATGTTTGCTCTAGGGTCATGACTTATTAATAGGAAGACTTTAAGCCCCTGGAAAATAACTGCGTTGTTTGTCACTTGCTAGCCGAGCTGGCTGGTTTGTGTACATGTGTGGATCCATTAGGTGCAAATCCATCTGTATTTTCAGCCCTGAAGAGGGGAAATGAAAAATGTGCGTTAAAGTAGGCTGCTCAGTGCACTAGCCATTCTGCCATCCAACCCTGAGACCAGGACACCACAAAACAGCTTCTGCCTCAGGACGGTCTGTGTCATAAATATCGCAAATAAACACAGTCATACAAACCCAAATGCAAACCCCATCATTTGTTCACTTAAATCTCTTTCTCCAGGATCTATAATCAGGCACCTCACCAGTTTATCCCAAAACCCTCAAACAACTTAATGTGAAGAGGATTGCAGGCGTAGGTTGCTTATTTTTAAACGGGCTCAAGTCAACGACATTTCCCACAAAATCGCATCCGACAGATCAATTTACAAATCATTATTATAGGTTTATTTTTTGTCAATTGGGTTAGGCAAGGAAAACACAGGTTTTGATGTGCTTGCTATAGAACAGATTTTTGAATAGATTGCAGCTTTAATACTAAGCATGATCTGTATCTGAAGAAATAAACTAGTGTCTTGCACAGTTTAACAGCTGTGATGTAAAATCACCCATTCACCTGTGAATGTATATCACTGTGCAGCACCCATAATGCTTTTTTGTTGAAGTCATGGGTTATGCTATATCTTCTTTTTGAATTGAATGAATAATTAAAGCAATTTGGCATGTTATAATTCATCTTAATTTGGGATATTATTATGGTTGACAGGGGTTGCAGGCCGTTTGCTGTGTGTCATAAATGCACTAATTTATTTTGCTAAATAAAAAAATTACAAACGTAAATATTTTGAATATTCACCTTGAGTTTTTTTGGACTTGACGAACGGAGCTGGCTTCATTTCTTAGTGATGTCTCTTTTTATTCAGACATACTTCACTTGTTTTTTCTTTTTTCTTTACCCACCATTATGTTATTTCAAATCTGTGTTATGCAATTATTCTTGGTATGCAGTAGTGCAAATGAGATATTAAGCAACAGTATGAAGCACTAAACCCCCACACCATTCTTGGTGAAACGTACGTAATAAAACACTCTTATTATACAAAAATCTCTTATAATGAGGCTTTTTAAATTGCAATATTGCTCTATTGTCAGACACAGGAGGGAAATACAATACTTGTAATTAACAACATTTTCTACCCTATGCATCTAAAATGGAAGCGCTCTCCTGAGAACCGAACACAATTACGCATGGCTGGGACTATAAAAATCACACTAAAAACTAAACCAAGTGTTAACAACCACTCCGAAACACGCAGAGAGCACAGGGCAGCCGACGCTAACAACTTGTGAGCAAATGTTCAGAGCTATCAGCAGCAATAGTGTGAAGGTGTAAGGAAAACAAAGAGTGGAGAAAAATCATTAGCACCTAAGAGAATATGCTTTGTACACACAAATTACTGCAGTAATTAGAGACAAAATACCACAAAAGCTTTTGCGGGCCTGGAGTGCATTTCAATCTAATGCCAGAGAGGAGGGATGTCTCACTGAATACAAATGCTCTTTATGTGTGAGGAGACTTTCGTCCAAACCAAGTGCGTGTGAAGGAGTCCATCTCTATCTCTATGCACTTCAAACCTCTCAGCTTAATTTTACTACGGACACCTTTATGTCCCAGGGGTTGATATTAACAGTATTTAAAGTAACTAATAGAACACAGCTTTTTGTTGTATTAAGGTCACACTAAAACTATCTTGGAAACTTAGCCATGCTTTCATTTATTTTTGCTACTTTTCAAAAGCCTTTTAAGTATAGATTTTTAATTACACTTTTAATTTTCAGAACTTGGATACAAACTTGAAAATAATGGAAATCTCACAATGTGCAAAATAAACATGATTTCCCTATGAAAATGGCACCACGATTTACAATTCTAAATAGTATTCTGCCTTGGATAGAATTCTGCTTAAAAGTGCACTTGATTTAAAGTCTACCACTCTGTATATGCTTTGAGTAAAGTCTAGTAAAAATGTTATAAGAGAGTTCAATTTCAAAAGATTCACAGGGCTAAAAGGTGCCCATAGTCAAAGAAAACAAAAACCCAACTGAAAAAGCCACATGGGACTCCTTTTTCATCCTATGTGAGAGTATTGGGAAAATGTGAGGCTAAGTAGACAGCAACCACCTACCTTCAACTGTATCGCATGTTCCGTCTCAGCGGCGTAAACAGCACAGGTGTTTTTACGCCCTTAAATCAATTAGAGATACGGCAGGCAAGATAAAGTGAATATGGGGCGGAGGTGAGGGTCGCTGTGCTTTCCCGTGACAATTCAAGAATTGCTAGGCCTTTTTGGATAAGGAGGTTATTTCCTGCCTGTGGTGCGGAGTGAGAATATTCATCATGGATTTTATTCCAGGACAGGCCAGGCGAGGAAAGGCAAGGGGGGGAAACGGGACAGGACACCTACACGCGGGGGACGCTCACCACAACGCATTCGTCTCTTTCCCAGCGGTGTACTCGTCTTGCATACACACGCACACACACGCAGTGAATGTAATCAGCCCAGCACGCTGGCAGATAGGGAATCAATTTACCTGAATCCCGTCCAGGAGCTTGCTCATGCACCAGAAGCTGTCAGCCTCGATGTTCCGCAACACCTCTTCCTGCAAGCTGGAAACATTGAAATTTTCCACCTCTTCCTCTGCAAAAAGTAAAAGACAAAAGAAAATAAGAAGAGAAAAAGGATAGAAAGACAAATAGAAAAGGATTGAGGGAAAAAAGCCATGTTACCCAATAGGAAAGAAAGAACCATACTGTGCGCTTTTAACCAAGGGTTTTAAGACTTTTTTAGGCCAAGCAGAAATAGAGCAAGGACCAACATACTGTTTAACATTGAGTTTTTTAAGCCTGGACTAAATATTTGTATAATATCATATGCAGTCATATAATTTTTTGTAATTGTTATATTGTAAATCTACTGTTGTACAGAGTTACATACATAGATTTTAATGGTAATTCTTACTGCTACTGTGACATCTTAAAAAAGATGAATAATGAATCATTGAAAATGAATAACTTCACCCTCATGTCATTACAATACTGTATGACTTTCTTCTGCAGACCGCAATAGAAGATTTCCCAAAGAAAGTTGGTAACCAAACAACACTGACTTCAATTGTGTGAACAAAACAAACCATTTGAGACATGAGACATTCCTCAAAAGATCCTTTTGTGTTTCAAAGAAAAAGGTCATACGGGTTTTGGATGACGTGAGGGTGTATAAATGATGATAGAATTTAACTGAATTTGCGGACTTCAGCACAGACTCAAATAACCCTATTATTTTATTTTCTTCAACATTTTAGAATCAGAATCAGAATATTATCAGAATCAGAATATACTTTTAATTTCTTAATTTTATAACATTTTATGTGATTTTTGCAGCAGTATCAAAGACCCACCCTGTAAAAAAAGATTCATTCAAAATGCTTCTTGAAAAGAATAGTTCTACAGCTTCTGGGCCATTCACGTGATCATAAAACAACTAGACAATGTAATATAAAGAACATACTGTAGGAACCCTGATATGTGTGCTGTAGGATTAATGCCAGTTATATAAAAAGTAGGCAAGCAAGAAAGAAACTGGCTTATTCAATGATAATGTCATACAATAAAGTGTAACTAAATGTGTAAGTCAAGAGCCTTCTCTAATATTGTAGCAGACAAATAAAATCAAGCACATTAAAATTCATTATCGTTTTCAAAATGTATTCATTCAAATTCAGCAAGAAAATATATACACATTTTTTGAGGTGACATTATCTATGCAGCCTTTCACATGGTTTGAGCGGTAATATGAGGTCTCACGATTTGCCACACAACAAACTCCGCCGCTAAATGTCAAAATAATTTCCCCTGAGAACAGGCCAACTAATCCAACCAGCAGACTCCAGATTTATTTAGTAGCCGCCGCGAATGACTCAAACCGCAGCTCTGACAGGCGAGGTACAGGTTGAGCAGAGGCAGGAGATCATTGAACTAAAGACACACGCGGCGCTGCTGTCTCCTTGGCAACATAGATCTAACCTTAAAGCGTATGGCGAGCTCTGGCTGACAGGAGCGGTGGGCTGCTGGGAACATTTCAAGCGCTGTAGTTTAGTGAACAGACATCGAGCTTTAGGCCGCCCACTGCATTAGCGTTCCCTTAAACGCCGCTGGTCCTCTACACTCTTAAGGGCGCTCAACGCAGTCAGATGTCTGACAGATCACAACGGAGAGCAAAGATGGAGTCTAATATCTGCAGTACGGAAAAAACAGAAAGGGTTTGAGTTTGGGTCTAAATGACCTCCAAATGGCAGACAAGCTCATTGTGCTTTCACATAACGGCCTTCCACTTTGGATTCAAGGTGCTCGCGAGGCTTCCTAAGTGTGCGTGTGTGTGGGCTGTAATAAGGCAGTGTTAATCTCTCTAGTTGTGGGAGCTCTCTCCAAGCGAAGTCCCTTAACAGCACTTCCACTCATCACAAAACAAGGACACACAAAGAGGAGCTGATGATAAGATGAAAGAGTAAAACAAGTCAACAGCACCTCCTGTGGTCAACTATAAAACTGCCAGCAACGTATGGGTTTTCGACCTTAATATATCTTACACAGTGGCCCCCAAAAGTACTTGGACACTTTAGATGCAAATATAAATGTAGGTCCATGACAGCTTAAGATAAAATACAGTATAAAACCAAGGGTCATTTGATAGAAAAATAGCACAAGCATACAAAAAGAAGATATTATGCTTCAGGCAATAAAACAATTGTTTGTACAATTGCAGTACAAATTGAAACTTTTTTGTTGTTTGTTGTCCACTGTTGCTAGATGTGAATATGTTAAAAGCTAATGTGTGGACATACCTTGTAGATAATTTTGTTATGACACCTTTTTTTATGACAAAGCTTTTGCATCATTTGTTTTCAGATGCCACTTGGTTTGATTTCAGCTTGTTTCTAATATTTATATTCATACATTTAAGCGTGTTTACCTATAATATAAAGTTGTTTTACCTGCTTTTAAAGGGATAGTTCACCCAAAATTTAAAATGCTGTCTTCATTTACTTAGGTTGTTCCAACCGGAATCAATTTCTCTGTTCTGCTGAACATAAAGGAATATATTGGAATAATGTCAGTAACCACACAGATATCATCCCCAATTTATTGCCATAGTGAGGAAAACAAATACCATGGGATGCAATTTACATAAAAAATCATAAAGTTGGTCTCGTTAGATTCAGGGTGGCATGTCGAAAGAGTCGAAAGATAAAAAGTTTTCCCATGTCGGCCATTTTTGGCATAGGCCATATTGAATAATGTAGTAAAATGCAGTATTATATGAACGAAATAGTTATGGGTCATCAGGACAGTGCCCTGTCAGAGTCCATAAAGTTTCAGGCCAGTGTCACCTAGTGGTGAGAAAATATGGTTACAGGCCTATAACTTTGTCTGTGTTTGACGGATTTGCATTGGAATAAATTCCTTAAATTTCCATGGGAAGTGGCCAAAAAAATGCAAAAAACAGTGACATTAAATTGTTATGCTTTTGTGAGTGTATATGCTCATAACTTATAAATATATTTTCACCATATTTGATAAGATGGTTCATAGGCACAGTGAGCATATCCAAAATATTTAGTAGCCTTACTTGGTGGCCCTATTATTAAACAAACCTTAAATTGGTTCTGATTGACTTCAAAATGTGGTCAAAGTTTGTACGTATCATCATTGGCACATAGAAATTTGGTTTTCTAGGCAAGGGTCATAATGACTTCACTATGAGAGGACATACAATTTTAAGCCAGTGCTGTGCTTTGTGGTCAAACGATATAATGAAATTTATAAAAGTGCTTATAACATCTGAAAATATTACCATATTGGTATGTTAATTATATATTTACATTAACTGGCTCATGATGAGTCATTTGACATAAAATTATCATGGTGCACCCAGTTCCTGTCCACCATTTTAAATGATATTTAAAATCTACTTTATCGAACGCCTCCTACTGCATTTGTCCGAAATTTTTTATGTAGCATTTAGACATACTCCTCATAAAAAGTTATGGACTTGGTCTTGATTCGTCTAACCGTTTTCGTATACCACAACCAAATTTGATGGCAAGCACGCCAAAATGTATTTAATGCTGTATCTTCACCAGACTTTTGCATATCGAAACGAAACTCGGTATGTGTCATCATTGGCACATCTTGTTCACTTATATTGTGTTCTAAGTGATTTTACTTATGTTTTTGCATCTGCTTTTCAAAAACTCATCAGAAATGTCCACATATATGGCCTTATGTGCCTTGTAGGGCTTGACCATTTAATAGCTGCTTGCAGCTATATTTTACAATATTATAATATGTGTGGCATTAACACGATATCAATAATAACGGTTATTAATTTCATGGTTATCATACATATCGGTATGTCGCAACACCCATATTTTAAATCATGGGTAATCCCCCACTGACTTATGAGTATAAAAGTATAAAAAGCTGAAATGGACTCAACAGAGTATTACTCATGTAAAATAATAAGGTTTACACAAATGCATGCATGCATATTCACAAAAACAGGTGCTTTAATCCGTGACCATGGATCCACCCGGTGAGGTCACCATAACACCATCTGTCTGAACACATGCAACAGAAAAAAGCAGATGTCTTTAGAGATCTGTTTGTGGTTCACTGTAATCACACACACTTGAGCAGACTACAAACCTGCTGCCTTTCTCAAGAATTCTCCCAGAGGTCTCAACTGATCTAAAGACCTCAAAATCCATTTAAGATTCTTGGACAGAAAACCTCCAAAAACAAATTAAAGACTGTTTGAAGGTTCCTAAGAGGTCAAGAACATTTACAGCCATTCAATATTAGTATTTTTTTGGTTTGCAAGCACTGACAACATGAATACCTGTCTGCTACCTTAGCCCTCTAACTTAGAATAGTCTCTAAGGAAGGGCAAGGGATTCCGCACCCTTGTGGTTTCATCAGCCATAGTGTTGACAACATTTCAGGATGTCATTTTCTTACAGCTCTTGAGAGATTTACAGCTCAGGTGTTTGGCCAGAAAAAAATCCTATATACAAAACTTAAGTGGCTGTAAGGAAAGATGTTATCCAGCAGGATGAGGTTATATGCCCCCTGTCCAGTTGTTCAACTTTTGCCAAAAAGATCACAGATAAAGGAATTGTATTCAAGAATATAAACAAAGCTCAGAAATAAACCAGTAATAACACAAATCATTCCATCTGGAGATATAAGCACTTGGGCTACCCATCACTTCCTGTTAACTTGTTGATTATTTTTCTGTGTTAAAAAGCAAAGGGTAGACCCCCCTGGCAACAAAGAAGTTGCAAGAAGCTGGAATCATTATTGACATCTGACTCTGCACAAGCCTGTGGCATCATGTGGCTTCAGTTTGCAGGTCAACGAAAGAAGTCGACTTCAGGTTAAAGAATGTTACAAGCACTCAAAAGCCTCTCAACGATTAAGCAAGACAGCCCATAGCAGCATTTCCACCTACAGGAAGTCACTGCTACAATTCTCTCCGATGGATTATGCATTTTGACCCGTAGGGTGTTCTAATCCTATAACCCTGGTACCGCCCACTACCGCCCTCTGTGTTGGCTAATGAGTGTCGAACGGAATGTGTAATTGAAGGCAAGGTTAATTAACATGGGAGTCAACTCTGCAAACATGCCATTCCAACCGGGCAAAATAATGAGCACTGGGTTGGTAATTATGGTGCAAAACTAGTAGCATTGAAAGACAAGGTGTAGATCCAAGCTGTGATTTATGGAGATCATCAACGAGTCGTAATGATCAAAATGTCGGCAGTAGGGGAGGAACAATGGCAATCAGGGCAGATGAAGTTTCGCAAGCGGTTACTGGAGGCAGTTGATGGTGGAAGGTCCGAAACAGCTTCATTATACCACATTCCGAAAAAAACATTCCAGCCAAATACCAACATGGCCTTTCAAAGTGCCAAATATTCCCTTTGAGTCATAATTAGGAAAGATGCCTAATTACATTATTTTGGTTCAGTCAAAGAAAAGTAATCACAGAGGTACCAGATGTAGGTTACTGAAAAAAACCCACAAAAGTAATTTTGAGTGAGTGGTGCTTGTTTGTTCAAGACTCACCACCAGGACATTGTTGGTGGTTGCCAGCGAGTTGCTATGGCCACACTTATAGGTGCCCCAAGTAGTTTTTGTACATACAATTGCTGAGTGGTTTCTGTGTTGACTATGTAGTCTCCATGAATACGTTCATATTGGTAGTCGAACATTACATTTTTAGAACAGAAGTGTGAAAGGTAAAAAAAAACATGAAATCAAATTTGTACATAATAACATTAAATCAGATTTGTACATAATAACATTAAATCAGATTTGTACATAATAACATTAAATCGGATTTGTACAAATCCGTGTTAAGCTACATTCATATGTGGTCTAAAATTCTATTCAACTAACATTTCTAGAAATCCGTTTCAGTCTGACTACTCTAATCGTAAAACATAAACATGTCAGACCTCCATGATGGTTTTGCCTAATACCTACCAACACAATGTCATTGTGGATCACAGCTGTTTAGATTACTATGGCAGTGTAAACAGTTAATGACTTAGATGAGACTTAAAACATGAAATCATAAATCCTGCAATGACAGCATAAAGACCGATATTCTTTTCATGCACCTTGCGATCTTCAATGCAACCTCCACGAATACTGTTTTGTCAAGTATCCAGTGAAAAAACTGTACTGTTATTCTGATTTGAGCAGTGTGGGATGAGTTATCTGCCAACTTAAAACTCTTAGGACTCGGCTAATTCAAATACCAAAGTTTGCGCAACAGTAATAGTGAGTGACGCTTGCCTTTGCATAAAACACTAATTAACCTTTTGTCTTCATTAGGAGCAAATTTCCTTTCATTACAGAAACCAGATGTTTCAGTTTATTAAATATGAGTGAAGACAAAATGCAATAGAGAGCTTCTATCCCTTAGTGCAACCTTAAAAATTAAACAGTAAAATGCTGCTCATATGCATTTCAAGTGTGCAAAAGAAAACGACTTGACTTGAAAACAAATCAATACCAAGTGGTTTGATGTAATGTCTGCATGTAATAGAATTACACGGAAAAGCTTTTGCTATTGTCTGGGTGGGTAAGGTCCAGGAATTCAAGTCTATTTAATAATTTTCTGCACAACTGCAGCAGTCTTGTGGATGTCTCAAAACTATTTCGAGGAGGCGTAAATGACAAGTAACAATGGAAATCATTAAAACGTATTTTTGTACACATCTTAGTTGGGCTGGGCAGAATGACGGAATATTCCGTTACCGCGGAATAAAATGTCAACCGTAAGAGATTTTTCTATTCCGTGCAAATAAGTAGGCGTGGTTAACTCGGCTTTGAAATGCGTGATGATGCTACCGCGAGAGCGCTTTGATGTGATGCACTTCTAACTCCAGTTTGGGAGATGCGTGAGGAGTCACCAGAGACTCACAGTGCAAAAACAAGCCCGAGAATAAACAAACCTAAAGACAGAGTCGCAACACACTAAAATTGCTCATCTAATAGAGAGGGAAGAGCGATAAAGACCTAGCCAGACCCCATTAACACCAGTTTATAACACCAGTCATATACTGTACTCTCATTGTTTGTGCTTATTCATACTTCATTGTTATACATGTTGTCTATCTTCCTACTGTTTACATATGATATATCCAGAAGATAAATATAAATTAATAATACATCTGATTATCAGAACTTAATTTGATATCTTTAGTACATTTTCATAACTTGCCAACATTTTAACTATGGTGAGCATTTAAATGAACTGTAATAAATAAATTAGTTAAATCAATCTAAAAATGAGGTACAAGATATAGAATTATAATGGGAGATTGTTTTATGAAATATATCATTACCGTGAAATAAAATTACTCATTCCGTGAAATAAAATTACTCATTCCGTGAAATAGATTTTTGGCCATTCCGCCCACCTCTACATCTTAGGGTCCAGTTGTGTGTGTTATCACAGAATAGGCAAAGTCCAATACAACCAAACATATTCAACAGATTGGGTTCATTCACTGCTACTACGGCATAAGCGTAAGCGTAAGCGTAGAAGAGCTTCAGCATTGGGCGAAAAAGAAGTGAACATCCCTGAGAGTGAAATATGATGTCAGATTAGCCCATTAAACAACTAATTTGCTTTTATTAGAAGCGTAAGGGGTATCATCACATGTACTGTAATGAAAAACTCATGAGCCATTAAGACTACGGCCAGACAGCAATAGTGCACTTTCAGTTCTTCTAAATTGATTCCAAAAAAAAAAAAAATGGATAACAAATATAATTATTTAGTAACATAGCAAATACATTTACACGGATGACTGCGTGGCGTACCCATAAAACACGACGAACGCTAAGCAATGGATTTTGTTAATTGTTATAAACTGCACCAAGTCGAGCATGACACGTTTCAGTGATGTAAATGAACCGAAAGTGATTTCTCAGAATGAGGATCTGCGCCGAAATTCAATTTATAGCTTTTTATAGCCAAGTAATTAAACTAGATCCAAAAATATTCAATAACTGTGATTAGTCAGAGAAAACGAATGACTTTATGACAGGGCAATTTTTCCAGATCATTCTAAGCATTTTACATTCCGAGCTGAGCAAATTGCAGATCACAAAACTAGACATAGCCTAGCTTGTGGTGAAAACTGAAGAAATCTAACCGTGTATCAAAGTTTTTTCAGTTTTGTATAACGCTAGTTACTGTGCTGTTGTTGAATGTGTACATTCAAGGTAAACATTTTTGTGTAAGTGTTTCTGCTTGGAAACCAATCCACAACCTTTTCGCTACGCAATGCTCTACCAATTGAGCTACAAGACCATGTGTTAATGTTATTTTATTCTAAAACTTGTTAACATGTTCAAGCTTACCTATCAAAACCTTCAAAAAGTGAAACGTTAAACAGGTTAACAAAGTACTACATTTTTGTGACTTCACACTGCTGGTAATTTTTCTGTCAACAAGACAAAAAATTTGCAGTGGGAACTGGAGAAAAAGAGAAAAAATACCTGCCAAGACATCTCAGGCTTCCCAAGGCGGTCACTTAACAACTCGTTAGAACAAATGAGGAAAGTTAATCAGACCTGCATTGAAATCAGCACCGGGAACAGTTCTTCAAAGGGAAAAATCTGGACAAACCGATACTCATTAGGGCCTCAATTGTGGGTCACACACCACTAACCGTTCAATTCAGCCGTGGAGCCCTGTGGCACTTAGTCGATGATCGGTCCACAATGGCCATCCCGGAGATGGGCAGAAAGCAGGAGTCAGCCGTTATAGGGTGAGTGAACCTAATAATGCACATGCCGTAACAGACGTAGGATATTGGGAACCTATGAGCTATGCGATCCAGGATGCCTCTGGGGTGAATAAATGCACAGTATCCAGCGGGAACACTCGGGCAGATGAGTGTTTATCCTCTACTGAGCAGTGTAATGTAGAGTGGTTAATGCTGTATCTGGCAGGGTCCCTCCTGCTCTACGAGATTCTCTGTCTTTCTGCACCTGCCAAGTTTGCAACATTTGTGTAATTTCATCATGCCAACCATTCATGGTTAAGCAGTCAGAATGGCAAATTGTCGAATGTGTTTACATTAGCATATATGTCAGCGGTGCTCATTTTCTTTAGGGTGTCGTAGATGATGTTCTCTCTGCTCTTGTCCTACAAGACCACCACTGGTTCGGCACCCCCATATCTTCATTCTCTAATACAGACTTGTGTTCCCGCCAGATCCCTACGCTATGCAAATGAACGACGTCTTCTAGTGCCAAAAAAAAAATCACTCTCACGCACCATCTCTGGATCTGTCCCACATTTGTAGAATGATCTGCCCGCTGCTACAGGATCAGCAGATTCTGTGGCCATCTTTAAGAATCGGCTGAAAACACATCTCTACCGTCAACACCTGGCCGATTAGTACTGACTTCTATCTCTTTTCAAATCTTTCCATGCTAAAAAAAATCCTTAGCTTTGTATACTGTGGTAGGCTATGTGAGACCAGTTTTACTGCAATTATGCAATGTTTTTCCAATTGCTTCCATTGTTTACCTCATTTGTAAGTCGCTTTGGATAAAAGTGTCTGCGTAATGACTAAATGTAAATGTTGTCCAATGCTATGGCTAAGAGGTGTTTAGCAGTGACGAAATTATCAAATGTACAAACACACTCTATTTGTATAAGACTAGTCCTTTGACTAGACAGATTGCAGTGGAATGGAACAGTATGCAGCCTTACACTGCAGTAAACAGTGACAACATTTTCATATTCGGTAGAATTCGGCGTATAGCTAGACCTAACCAAAACCCACTGTGGATTAATCATATCTTATTTATAACGGCTCATGTAAATGTACTTCTTGTAAAACAACCTTCAGCTCAGAAATAACAGCAATCGACTTGTCAGAACTAAGCGGCTTCCATCTAGTAGAAAAACTTGTAATCTTTCACCTCGTATTCTGGTGTCCGTACTAATACTTCATCCAATCTTCCAGATCTTTAAAAAGTCCAAGCAGTGAACCATAGTCGCCCTCCAGAACTCTATTCTGGGAGAATCTATACCGAAGATGATGCAAATAACACCATCTCCTTCCAGAATCAATAGCATGCCACACTTCTGCACATACCATTTCATCACACTCATTCCTTTTAATTATAAAACTCTATAGTGGCCTAATGGGAAAAGAGCTCTGGCCAGAAGAGCAGACAGAGAAGACAAGGAGACAGAACAGACAAAGAACAATCCCTTCCAGGACATAAAGCATTTGGCCGATTGGATGACTACTTTCATGAAGAACAGCACTGTAGATAAAAAATATCGATAGAAAAGACATATGAAGCTTAAAGAGATATGCAAATGAAGCCGCCTGGTTAGAAGAATAATAAATGAGGATATTAGAAGAGAGCTATGATTTTAAGCTTTTGTTTGTACTGAGAATAACAGCCAAGACAGATTTAGAAAAATGTTACATTTATGAGAAAATTTATGTAAAAGTGAGTACAAAATGAAAAATGCCCAACCCCTCAGGAGCATAATAATCTAACACAATTCTGTTTTCTTTTTTTACATCCAAATTAGCTTATTTATAATTACGAGCTCCTTTCAGCTTGCTACCCATTTTCAGTGTGCATTATGAAATTTTCCATTTTCAGTCAGTCTATCAGAAAACAATATGTTGTTGACAAGGTCACATGCTGTAATAATAAGCACTTCTCACAAATAAGTTGCCATTGGATTTGGAGAAGTTTCAGAAGTTTATAGTATCGTACTGGATATTTCACTTTCCACAAAACAAAAACAGGTTCTCACAACACAATTAAAATACTTCTCATAATGCTTCTCACAATATTTATGAAATAAACAAATCATAAAATATAATAATGCTATGTTAAAATTTCAATTCAATGAATCACGGTCAAAATACAAGCTTGGGTTAGAGAAAAGAGCCAAAAGTGTAACCATTGTGGATCTTAAAGGCTGATACACACTACACGACTTTTAAAATCTGAACAGATTTTTTAAAAACTAGACATCACACAGCTGCAAACCTTTTGAAAATTTGCAGAGAAAAACAGGGCATCACACACTACCCGATAGAAAATCTGCACACTAACGCAGACTTTCTGCAACAAGTCCAGACTGAAAATCTGAGCAAAAGTCTTGAAGTGTGTTCCAGCCTTAAGGGGATAGTTACCAAAAGATGACAATTTTTCATCACCATGATGACATTCAAAACCTTTATGACTTTCTTTCTGCAGAACACAAAAGGCGATATTTCTTAAGAATGGAGACCAAACTACACTGGCCCCTATTGACTTCAGTTGTTTTGACACCAAACCGCTGAGATATTTTACAATAATCAAAACATAATAATTGTGCAGTACATACAAAAGATCAATAAATAATTACTAAAATCGTAGTTATTGCCACACCTAATTTGTATGCTTTGTATGGACAGTGATAATCTAAATAACTAGATAAACCTCCATCGAAGGGTCACATAAGACAAAACAACCTTGCCAATTTGCGCCAATTGTCAAATGTCTGAATCTGTAGGATTACTTTGAAGGAAATAAAAGAAACACTGCAAAATTTTCAGGAGCTAGCTTTCCTGCACAATGGCTTGACTAACATAAAGAGGGTTCCCTGCAGTCTTGCTACCAGGACGAATCAATAGCATTGAATTTAACTTCACTAGTTTAATTCCATCACGCTCTGGCATTCTAAATGCAACGACTCGCAAAGCTGATTAGCAAATTAATTTGTTAGGGAGCAAATGCTATTCAAATATATGTTCAAGGCTCTGTGCTCAAGAGTAGAAATGCACAATGAAGCTTTTCCTTGTCTTCCGCTGCATTTATTTAAAGGCGTAATGAAAATGATTGTTTAATAATGCAAAGCCCTAACAGCAACGTACACTCGAACAACAGACTAACTGGCCTCTAAATTAGCCCTGTCATCATACCTTTTTAAAGAAGGATTCAAGGACGATCTGTGGCTTAAAGAAATCACACAAGTCTGCTAAAAGTAATTAATTATTACACAACTCTTTTTTATACTCCACTGCACTAATTGGGGGCTTTTTCTTTGAAAACGTCAGCCTACGTTCAGCAACGAACTCACTATGTCTTTTGGCAATGCAGCAAAAACAGAGTATTAGTCCGATCCAGGCAGTTACTGCTTTAAAAATAGTGTGATACCCGCTTAGGGCTGGGTATCGATTCTGATGTTCAGATTGGATTCTATTCCCATTCACAAGCTCTCAATTCGATTAAACTGCTTTTTCTAAATAACGTAACGTAATGTTAGGCATATTTACATTTCTTTTTTACGCATCTGGCAGACGCTTTCATCCAAAGTGACTTAGGTGCTGTTTACATTAGCCTGTTGTTGTATGAAATCGGCATTTTAAAACCCAAACTATCCTCATTTAAACTGCCGTTTCCACTTGCGTTTCAGAAAAAAAATCTACGTTAACACTACACTACCGAAAACGCATGTCACACGACCATTCAGCCATGCGCACACAAATGTAAACAGTTGTATGCGCATACATACAAGTTGGTTGTTGATGACAATGTCATTGTTGCCTTCAGGTAGCGTAATGGCTCATATGACCGGGGCTTAACGAATCAGGGAAGCAAACGCAATGATACAGACAACCCAATCAGTAAGCGAATGTGGGCTACCACACCTATGTATTCTAAAGTCGCGCGGAAAACGCGAGCTGCAATGCGTTCTCCTTTTTTTCCAAAGCACCTGGACTTTGCGCTCTACTGGCGTCTGTCGTCGCTAAGCAACCATAGGCCACGATAGCCGTTGAGACGAGGAGGTAAAAAATAAAGGATATATGGATTATATGCACTGAAAATACCTTGCAATAACTCTGCTACAAGATTTTGTTATGCTGTGGTCATCTGTGTCTCCATTTTCATTGAGCTTGTCTATTTGGCTGGTTGGTTCTTGTCACATGACCTGCAGTGCACTTGCGCCTTTCTGAAAAGTTAAGATTTTTTCATCTTTGTTGCGGCACCAACGCTCCTGAAAATAAGGGCACATCGCACCACATGACGCGTCGCGACCACGCGACCCCTATTTCCGTGCAGCTGCCACGCGTTAATAACGCATATGAGCGCGAAAAAGACGTGAAATGTGAATCAGGCCTTATAGTGCATTAAAGGTACAGTCAAACCAACATTTATTCAAACACCTTCAACATTGGTCACATTTTATTGCCATTTGATAAACTATAGCGAATAAATTATGACAACTCAGAGTTAACCTCTGTCAGAACAAATTCATCTTGATAATATCAGATAACTTTAATAGATCGTGATGAATAGCTGTCAGCTGTTAAATTTAAGTACCAGTGTTTCCAATATTGGGCGGGCCACCCAGTTATATTATAGGCCGCCCAAATATATTAGGCGTCACATTTTTAATTTTTTTATCCATCCGTTATAATGACTATCGATAATCGATAAACTAATGCTTCTGTGTCTTCTCTCTTTCCTGACTTGTTTGATGTGAGTGGCGTTGATGTGTGCACTCTCTTTCTCAATGAGCTCCATGTGTGTGTGAGCCCTCGACCTCTTCCAATGAATTTGGTGCGGTGTGTGCATGCGTGTAGCTCCATGTAACAGTGTATTAGTAAAAAACGATCAAAAAATAACATCCTGTGTCTAAATATTTTTTTGCTTGACTGGATACATATTTTCAGTGTGTTTTTAGGGAATCAAACCCATGACACTGCTCCACCAATTTAGCTACAGGAACCACATACAGTGCAACATCTGTGGTTCAAAACAACGATTTACACATTAAATTCCCTGCACTGTCCACATTACAATGCACTTTACATTGTATTTTTGAAAATGTTGCAGTGTTTCTGTTGGTTAAGTGGTTATTTGTGAATAAATGTCAATAGCACACTTTTTGAGTTGGCAGTCTGAAGTGTAGCCTACAAATTAGGGAAAAAATAGCTCACCTACTTAAATTTTTAAGCAGCTGTTGCTTTGGAAGCTACACTTCCAAAGATGCATTGCCAACAAAGCTGACCATTCTTGGCATTGAACGTGCAGCATAACACAGGCATTGATGGATATAGGTCTCTCACCACAGTCGAACTATGATATTTTGCTGCAGGTTGGCCTTAGCAGTCAGCACTTGGCTCAAAGAGCCCATTTTGAAGGAGTGTCTGTCACACATGGCACCATGCCTTATTGCAATGGGTGGAACTGTGGGTAATTGTGGGTTGAGAAAGAAAGAAAGAAAGAAAGAAAGAAAGAAAGAAAGAAGGAAGGAAAGTAAGTAACCCACTCACAGCTATATTTTCCTCCAAACACTGCTCTATATACAGTCGTGGCCAAAAGTTTTGAGAATTACATAAATATTGGAAATTGGAAAAGTTGCTGCTTAAGTTTTTATAATAGCAATTTGCATATACTCCAGAATGTTATGAAGAGTGATCAGATGAATTGCATAGTCCTTCTTTGCCATGAAAATTAACTTAATCCCAAAAAAAACTTTCCACTGCATTTCATTGCTGTCATTAAAGGACCTGCTGAGATCATTTCAGTAATCATCTTGTTAACTCAGGTGAGAATGTTGACAAGCACAAGGCTGGAGATCATTATGTCAGGCTGATTGGGTTAGAATGGCAGACTTGACATGTTAAAAGGAGGGTGATGCTTGAAATCATTGTTCTTCTATTGTTAACCATGGTGACCTGCAAAGAAACGCGTGCAGCCATCATTGCGTTGCATAAAAATGGCTTCACAGGCAAGGATATTGTGGCTACTAAGATTGCACCTAAATCAACAATTTATAGGTTCATCAAGAACTTCAAGGAAAGAGGTTAAATTCTTGTAAAGAAGGCTTCAGGGCGTCCAAGAAAGTCCAGCAAGCACCAGGATCGTCTCCTAAAGAGGATTCAGCTGCGGGATCGGAGTGCCACCAGTGCAGAGCTTGCTCAGGAATGGCAGCAGGCAGGTGTGAGCGCATCTGCACGCACAGTGAGGCGAAGACTTTTGGAAGATGGCCTGGTGTCAAGAAGGGCAGCAAAGAAGCCACTTCTCTCCAAAAAAAACATCAGGGACAGATTGATCTTCTGCAGAAAGTATAGTGAATGGACTGCTGAGGACTGGGGCAAAGTCATATTCTCCGATGAAGCCCCTTTCCGATTGTTTGGGGCATCTGGAAAAAGGCTTGTCCGGAGAAGAAAAGGTGAGCGCTACCATCAGTCCTGTGTCATGCCAACAGTAAAGCATCCTAACACCATTCATGTGTGGGGTTGCTTCTCATCCAAGGAGTGGGCTCACTCACAATTCTGCCAAAAACACAGCCATGAATAAAGAATGGTACCAAAACAACCTCCAACAGCAACTTCTTCCAACAATCCAACAACAGTTTGGTGAAGAACAATGCATTTTCCAGCACGATGGAGCACCGTGCCATAAGGCAAAAGTGATAACTAAGTGGCTCGGGGACCAGAATGTTGAAATTTTGGGTCCATGGCCTGGAAACTCCCCAGATCTTAATCCCATTGGGAACTTGTGGTCAATCCTCAAGAGGCGGGTGGACAAACAAAAACCCACTAATTCTGACAAGAAGTTATTATGAAAGAATGGGTTGCTATCAGTCAGGATTTGGCCCAGAAGTTGATTGAGAGCATGCCCAGTCGAATTGCAGAGGTCCTGAAAAAGAAGGGCCAACACTGCAAATACTGACTCTTTGTATAAATGTCATGTAATTGTCGATAAAAGCCTTTGAAACGTATGAAGTGCTTGTAATTATATTTCAGTACATCAAAGAAACAACTGAAACAAAGATCTAAAAGCAGTTTAGCAGCAAACTTTTTGAAAACGAATATTTATGTAATTCTCAAAACTTTTGGCCACGACTGTACAGAGAAAGTTCACCAAAACAACTTAATGGGGGGAGAACCGGGGCATTTTTCATCTTCAAGCATTCTTGTTGCCCCCTAACAAATATGCAGATATACAAACACCCACGCATACAAAACGCATTGAAACAGAGTGTACCTTTCAGCAAAAGAGCAATTAAGCAACTAATTTTCGATATAAGTGCGCTGGGGGAAAAAACAGTGAAATATATAGGAAAAAATAAACAGACAATCAAAACTATTAGGAAAAATTACCCCTGGACTTGGGCCAGAAACACACACTGTTCGTTTACTTGAACACAAATACTTGTAAATACACAAGCTCAATTTCACATGTCACCGTATTCTTAAACACTTTAAAATACAATTCTGGAAAATGCAATAAGAATACTTTCAGACAGAAAGATTATCATCAAAAACAACCGATTTGGCACCAAGACAACAGCAATTGGGATAGCCATAACAATACCGAGCAACCACACTAACAAATGACGTTATGTTTATTCTAGGCTAAGTTTCACATTTTAAATATGCACGCCTTTTAAATTTGAATGGAATTTGATTGGTCAATATGTGATTGCTTCCTCTCTTTTGTTATCATTATAGTTGTGGTGTCAACTCCGTAGTTTTCTCAAAATTAGAACTAATTTTTCAAACATTATAGCTACTGTTGTATTTTTTGGTGTGAATAGCTTGCAGTCATTTATTTTCAATAGGTTTACACGTTTAGTTTGAAAATTATGAACTTTTAAAACAAGCTGTGTCAACACTTTGGTCCAACCATGTTCTGGTAAAATTCTGGGGGAAAACAAAAAGTGCATAAAGAGTGTGATGCTGTGACTACCAATAGCCTTCAAAATGCACAAATTGAAATAGCGCATTGAAAATACGCCCAATGGAAGCACGTCAATTACGCAAAAACTTCCATGTATCGAAGTGTTTTTCAGGCAATACGATAAAGGCATATTTCGCAAAACTGCAATGGAAACACTTTTTGTCGTATTAACAAGTCACATGGCGTAAAAAAAGTCACATGACTAGTCGCGGTATGTTTTGGCAGAACATTTGGAAAGCTGGATGTAAGGAATTACATTTAAGCGGCCTTGCAATGGTGTTTTATGCATTCTGACTTCTTTACAATGTTAAACGTGTCTTCTCATGCTTAACATGGTCAACTTGTCAAAAAACGAGGTGGACGTATTACGTAGTATTTCTGTGCTCGATACACTCCCCCAGCGATCGTACAGGTTTCGGAAAGTTTTTTTCGAACATATAAAACTGTTTCGTAACAATTTTTTCTTAGTCCCTTATTGGACAATTCTCCCGGAAAAGCACACGGCCGCAAGGAGAGCAGGAGAAGGAGAATGCACCGACGTCACTTTCACGTGTGTGCTGGAGAGAGGAGAGCATACGTTCGCAAAGTTCAGGTGTTTGTTTGTTCACTATATTTGGGTGATGAATGTTATTTAACCTCTGGATATAACGTTGGATTTGGAGATCATTGAAACTGATACATGAAGCCGTCCCAGCGCTAAAAGATGCCGGACATGAACCGCATGCGGTGAGTGAAACTGATGTCTGTGTTTTGTTGACAATGGGTGCGCACGTTAAGCCTACCCTCCCCCCCGCACGCGCCATATTTTTTCGGAAACAAACGAACAACCTGCCATAAAACGTACAAAGAAGAAGTATGGCCAGAATGACTTAATGCGAGAAGAATCAAAATACACTTTAATCGTATAACATAATTTAATGGAAATGCAGTCATTCCGCGATATTGTTTTAATCGACATGGCTCCCATTGTACAATGTGAATGTTTCTGGCAATATAGACAAATGTGATTAAACTTGAACAACAAAGTAGTGCCCTTTGAGGCCTCAAGGGTCAGACATAGTCAAAACAAGTTAGAAGCAAAAAAACAATTTGTTCCCATCCACTGAAACAACTGCAGTGCTTGGGAAAAAACAATCCCAGTTGGTGCATCAACAACTCACTGCACCTACACTCATTTCATGGTTCAGTTTATTACTGTCTCATAAGTTCATTCAAAAGACCCACCGGGCCTTTCAAAATCATTAGGCTGCTTCGGACTGCCTGTTTAGTTTAGTGGAGATCAAGCGCTTATGCAATGAAGGTGGAAAGGTCAAAAAGAGGGAAAGGGCTGAGTGCAATTACACCGAGTGGCGTCTAAAAAGAAGGGCTTAAAAAGGGCAGGTTAAGAAAAATATCATGAAGTTCAGGCCGAGAAAAATAAATTAAATTCATGCCATCGGGCTTATCTCAGTTGGTAAAACACCCACGCTGGCATAACACCAAGGGAACAATGGGGAAAAAATGAATAACTTTCTTGGGGTTGACACAGCTGTGCTTGTTTCTGGGGTCTTCCAGGACATAACTTAACATACATATGGGACCTTTATAGGTCTGGATCATAAAAGGGTTATCGACTCACCAATATACTCGAAAACATAAACAACGAAGAAGGGCGTCACAAGGTCATTGATCCCCTGAACGTAACCGCTGGCTGGATGCCGTATCGCCCAGATGAACAGAATCCGCTCAAAGATCTACAGGCAAAAGAATGAATTATCAGACAATGTATATGCATAGCAAAGAAAATGTATATACATAACTTTTACATGTGAAGTGTTACTGTTTGTATCAGAATGAGCTAACAAGGTCACTCAAAGTGTTTTAATTAGAGACACAGTGGGATCAGCCACCCCAAACCAGCAATCAATTAAGAAAATCAATTAAGCCTTCCAAGCTTTTTAATCATTAACATCGCAACATTCAATAGTGCAGACAGCAAGGTGAGGAATTAACTGTGTGCAGCATGTCTTATTAGAGGGCGCGATCTGCTTGTATATGGTGACCGTGTTATTGCCAAGCAGGATGAGTTCCTAAACCACTGAAATAACATGGTTTCATTGGTTTTAAGGTCAGGTCCGGGTTGAGGGTGGGATTGGGATTAGTGAATTTTTTATTGTGCATTCCGATCAATATCAATCAAACTGCAGCTGGCTTGATTTGATTAAGTAATAATTTACAAAAATATGGCTAACCAACACAAAATGAAACGCAATGAAAACATAACACAATAAAAAAACACATTTTTGAAAACATTAAATTAAATAAGAGTTATTTGTTTTTGCTAATGAACTCTTCATACGCTTGGCACAAGGAGGATTTAACCGCCTTTCGAAGCACTTTGGTGGCTGACTAAGCTGTGGTCACATTTCCGCTTCTCTGCCGAAGGAGATAGTGTATTTACGAAACACGCTCTGTAGAGCGAAAAACATGGCAAATTCCATGTAAGGGGACCTGCAGTGTATTAGATAGAAATAGCTCATAGTAAGGTAATAAAAAAAATACGCTTCATTATGTAAGGATTTATATACAGCTCTGAAGACATTATACAGCCATGGCCAAACATATTGGCAGTGACATAAATGCTGTTTTGCAAAGTTTCTGCTCGAGATGTTATGGTGTTAATGCACATTGTTTAAAGATTATTATGCAGAGTGATCCAATGCATTTTAAATAAATGCAAAAAAAGCAACTCCCCAGACGTCAATCCCATGGAACCTGTGGTCAATCCTCAAAAAAAATGAGTTGACAAGCTGAAGCACAAACTTGTGATCATCTCAGAGCATTAATAAGGCAAGAAAGGTCAGGATTTGGTCCAGAAGCTAATATCCAGCATGCCAGAGCGAATTGCAGAGGTTATGAAAAACAAGGCCCAATATTGTAAATATTGACTCATTGCATATATATAGAGTTTGGTTCCAAAATAAGATAACCCCGTTTAAAAAAAAATCAAAATTTATATCAATCAAATTGCAGTTGGTTTGTTTTGGTTTAAGCCATAACTTAAAAAAAAATAAGGTTAACTAACACAAAAACACAATAAAAACATGATAACATAATAAAAAACATTATTTTTGAATAAGTTATCTCATTTTGGAACCAAACTCTTCATTTTATGTTTTTTTGCCAATTAACGCTTTTAAAACTTATAATATGCTAACTTAATACCCAGTATACCACAGCAAACTTTGCAAAACACGAAATGTATGTGACTGCTAATACTTTTGGCCACGACTGTGTATATGTTATTTATATTATATTGCATTTCTGTCAACAGATCCTCTAAAAAATTTAATTTTACAAAATTTAGATTAACAATTCCTTTAACCTGTAACACTGAATTCTTGCAGGTAGCATAGGTATTTCACGTAGGCAACAGAGAACAGCTAGGGTTAGGACTATGCATGTTTGACAGGAATGTTGTCCCATGGCCAACAAAAAACACTGATTCAGGAACTTGTCCCACTTGGCAAGGTCACACGTTTTTATGGACATATTTACAAATAGTAGAACTTTCACACCATGCTTAACCCTGGGTTTCCTTCAAATGGTGGCAGAAAATGTGTGAATTGGAATTGTCTCAGGAGGAGTGACATTTTTGTCACCTATGCAGAAGCCTGGGACAAGCAGTATCTATCCTATCATGACCGTTGACACTTGAAGTTTCCACGATTAAAAACGGAAACTTGATGAAAAGTTTCTCGTACACCAGACAGCGTTATCAAAAAGATCTGCAAAGATCCGGAAAAACAAATAAAAACAATGTATTATGCATGCCAGCCGAGTGGATGGCGCTGTTGCGCTATGAAGAAACCCTACGTGCTTGTGCACATCCGCATACACTGTTTTAATCTAAATGCGCTTTTAATACACTTTGTCGACGTGTATGTGTGTTTATAGTAGTGTGTATATAAATACTATGTCTCCGCTGGTTGTAGTGGGCAGTAAATCTACTTTTTGCTGGAGAAATTATAATAAGTATGTCACACGGCACAAACATGCAACATGGACACCGCCATTATTGTTTGGGGAATACAGTCTTGCATGCCTACAGACTGAACGCGTAATACACATACTTATGACGTCATCGTTTTTAGAAAACGCCACCTTCAGAGTTTACACGGAAACGATAATGACGTAAGTTATACCTTGTTTAAATACACGTTGTCAAACGTTTGCTTTTTCAGTCCTCCAAAACACTGTTTTCGTGTAAATGAACAGCCAAAGCGCTTATAAAGTTTTCTGTTTTTAGTTAAAAACAGTATCGTGTCAACGGCCTCTTAGTATGACCCAGAGTTAACTATTTTGTATGAATAAAAGCCCTAGTTTTATGTTTAGGTTATGAGTAACAGCAGATTATTGAAGAGTTTAATTTGCCTTTGGAATCAAAATTTCCAATTTAATTCAAAGTATGTGAGACGTGTTTTTGAGTGTTTCACCTTGCTGTCAGCTTGTTCAAATTAAAGGAAGCTTAAAAAGTTTGAAACAAGAGGGAAAATGGAAGCGTCTTTCTTTTTCCATCGGTCTACGTCGCGTCTCCTTTCAGGGCGCCATGTATCTGTCATTCCCCAAATAAACTCATCTCTCACGTTGAGCTCTAAACAATAAAAGTGTACAAGGCACCTCGCGCTTGTTTGTCGGGATTCTGTCGATCAAACAGCGCGGCTTTCTCATCTGCGTTCTCCTCCATGATCAAAGCTCCATTTATCAAAGACTTTAGACTGGTAATGTGAGTTCCCCACATATCTGACATCTCCTGCCTCCTTCCTATTCTCAAACCCACCCACCCGCACCTGTCTCCTGGAGGAAGTTGTGGCCAGAACTCATTCTCCTCCAGAAGCCTATTAGAAAGTGGAAATTAGACACTAAACAAGGCAGTAGAAATCAATGAGAGAGCTGGAGTGCATTGAAGTGCCGGGAGCGAATACATTATCTATTTATTTGGTTAGGAGACATCCAGAGTGCAGGTCTCTTCAGTAAACGCTTGATTTTCATAACCCTGCTCCTGTTTATTGAGGCATTGCTTTTAAAAGCATTTTTTTTTTTAAGCAGCAGGGGGGGCGGCAGAGGAAGGAATGGCTCAGGGCGACAATGCATCGACAGATCTCTCTTTGCAGAGGAATCATGTCCAACAAGTTCATTGCACTAAATATAATGAACTGTATCAGGCAAGGACAACTTTGAGTCTGATTATGTGTTACTCCGATGACTGAGCTCTGATGGCAAACATACCGGCATTGCTTACAAACATACTCGCATGACATGTTGAAAGATCCTTGCAATGCCAATAAATAAATGACTGCATTTTTGTAGTCTGTTGTGGGTTTCGTGTTAACAGAGATGAAAATAAACAAATAGTGTGTTTAAAGAATACAAGCTATTTTATGCATTCTGACCTCTTTACATTGTAAAACTTCAGTGCTTAAACTCATGCTTAACATGGTCAACTTGTCAAAAAACGATGACGTAGAATTTCTGCGCTCGATTCACTCCGCCAGGGTTCGTACAAGTTTGAGTTACAATATATACAATAAATGCAGACACTACAGCTCCCCCCTTGTGTCTTCTATAGAGATGTGCAATAATTGCGATGATCTGAAACCATTGCGATGAGGTCAAACAATCACGATGAGAATAATCGTGACAACCCTACCCACGCATCATCTGGGGAGCAAAAGAGCACCCCCAAGCATCAACCAGCCAGCGTGAGAAAGAGCATGCCCATCAATGCCGCTTCATTTGGCTGACGGAAGTTTAACTGTGTTTGTTTGCTCATTGCATTTCGGTGAAGGATGTTATACAGTATATACGGTGGATATAACGCTGGATTTGGAGATCGTTTGAAATTGATAAATGGCGCAGTACCGGCACTTAAAGATGCCAGACATGAACCACACGGGGTAAGTCAAACTAAGTCATATATCTGTGTTTTGTTCGGCGCGTCGGCATAATGTAAACAACACGAAGGCAGTGTAGTAGTTCCCCCCCACACTGCCTGCCTCCAGCATCTTGTCTTTTTACGGAAATATAAGTACAGTTGTATCTCTCTTTTATACATTTTATCAAACCAAATACTCTTAAAAGATATGAAGTATACAATACTACTGTATAGGAAGTCAAGATTAATATAAGATTGATATGAGATCTTTACAACCCCTTTACAGTCATGAAACCCCTTTACATTAATTCAAAATGAAAAAACATCTCAAGGTCTGACATGACTGTATGGTTTTAGAATTATGGAATACCTATGGTCCTTTAAGGTCAGTTGTAGGCTTGACACACCCAGCCTCCAATCACTTCTATTATGTGAATATTCTTCAAAAAAAAACTTTGTGTTCTACAGAAAAAAACTAAATGATAAAGTATTGTAAAAATACAACAGGCCGTTTACAAAGGACACATTTTTGTCTATGTAAACGCGCTAGATGGATAAGTTTGATAGTTGCACTCGTACATCTTGACCCTAAATAAATATAATTTCAACTTTTACACAAAGCGCTGCTCATCAATGGCAGTTCCAGAGCAGTGGGCCAATCAGAAGACCCCGAAGGCAGGGCAAGCTCATCGCTGAGCCCTGGGTCTAACGTGTTCTGTATGAACGTACCCTAGGGGTGTAAAAATTACAGATTTTGTTCCTTTAAGGCTGGGTGTGAGTTTGTGAAAGTTAACGCATCAAGCTGAGTGAAGTGGGTGGTGCAATATCTCACCTCTTGCACAGAAGCTTGTTGAAAGAGAGGTATAAGAGGATTAGTTCTCGGAATGTCAATGTGAATCTGCAGAGAAGAGACACAAAAAGGAGCACAAGCAGGTTAGGACGGATCGGAACGGCGAGAGAGCTCGGAGAGAAACAAGTCTGGCCATCTGAGGTTGTGCCTAAGGAGGAACCAAAGCACCTGATGTCTAATTCCTGTATTCTACCATTCTACTCCCTGCGCAAACACTTTGAGAATGAGACACAGCTGGCTGCCCGGACAGACAGTTTGACAGACAGACAGACGGTAATGGAGTGATATGCTGTAGGGTGACAGGTGGGCCGAAACATGTGGGGGTATCTCGGGGAGGTCCATCTGTCCTCTTACCTCAGTTACCTTGGGCTGCAGAACTAAACTTTCCGGACTCATCCGGGGAATGTCTATATGAATCTGATGGTTTGGGAAAGAACAGCATATACATATTGATACAGTATATACATACACAATAAGAATGTACAAGTTATGGAAAAGAGACAGGACAAACACACACACATACATGCTGGAAAATATCAAGAGCTTCACAATATGGTCCTTGCTTAAGAGATATTAGCCATTGGAAACACTTTACCCAAACATTATCAAAGAAAGATTTAAAATGAACAGGGGACATTAAAGCTGTAATCTGTCACTTTCTATAGCCTTTCTATTGCCATCTGTGTTTGAATTATAAAGATGCAGGTTATTTCACATTGAAACGTCAATTCCCACTAAATGCTACCCGACAGTTGAAATAATTATAAATCAATGATTTAAGCTTACCATTATAAATCATGGTAAAGGCACTGTTTGTACAATGATTTCTTTGTTTAACTGAGTTTTTACCAAAAAAGTTACAGATTGCAGCTTTAACAATGTAAAAAAATAACAGTCCTAAACACTCATGTGTTCTTTTCACATTAGAGTATAAAGAAATGCAGGCAGAAATGTGTTCAACTGTCATGAAAATAATCCTAGAATACAAATCAATGTTTTTAAAAAGCGAAATATATATTTGTAACACTTAAATACTTAAAATACAATAAAGTTGAAAATGTAAAAAATAATTCATGCATTACCTAACACGAACTAGCAAACAACAATACTTCTACAGTATATATTATTATCTTAGTTTGTGAATTTCAGCATTTACGAATACATGTTTAAAATCAAAAGATGTAACTGTTAACATGTATTAATGCACCATTGACTAACATGAATATCTGTATTTACATGAACAACCATTTATTAACAAATATCATTGCTAGTTCATGTTAGCTAATGCATTTACTAATGATAACAAATACATAGTTATTGTAAAGTGTTACCATTTTTTTCTTTTTGATTTTGGGGTGTAAAATGACCCCGTCATGCTCTTGGACACACTTTGTGAGATTCGGCTAGATATAGCTAGCCTGTGAGGAATAAAAAACGTTTGACACATGTCGAATGTCGAACAGGCAGTGATCATTATATGTCAGTCTTAAATCATGTAGACATCTATCAGATTAGAGTGACAGCAACAGCTTGATCTTCACACGTTCCTGCCAAATCACTGGAGTTTAAAATGTTCCGTGTCATCTTTGTTGCTTCTCTCATTTGCATTTAAATATCAACGACTATCTGTTTTTTGGCATTTCTAAACATTATGAGCTCTTAACATAATTGTGTTTTGGCACAGCTAACATACCGCTGCTGCCAACACATCAATCAGGAAGTGTAAACAATCAAAAACCTCAACCATGTTACATTAAACCCCTGGCACGAACTGAGCTGCTAGCTTTGAAGTGATCAAGTATTTATTAACAGTAGAATTAACACAGGCTGTGAAGAGCTGAAAAAGATTACGAGAAGCTGAGGAGAGGAAATGCCATATCCATCTGACATCATCTCTGATTTACCTTTTTAACTGCTGTGCTCCTTCTTCAAATACACAGTGTTTAGCGATATTATCTAGTACAAAAGTAGCCACTTTTCAAGAACAGAGAAAATGGTTGGTACCTCAATTCTCTACCTAATAAAATAGCTGATGAGTGTCCTTTATAGCTCTAACAAACATGGGATTCTGACCTCAGTCATGAAAAGTGCCAGGAAGCATGTAGGGGTGAATGGGGTGCAGTACCTGTCTGTAGGTGTCCTGATGGTGTTCATCATTACGAGAGTCATAGTACTGCTCGATAAAGCCAAAGTATTCCTGCCTTTTTCTTTGCAGCGTGCTTTCTCTCCGCTCCACATTGGCAGGCAGGTACCCCTATGAGGACACAAGACAGAAAGCTAAGAGTGTAGAAGGCTGAAAAGGGGCAGACAAGATTAATCAAAATCTTAGAATTTTATAAAAAAAATTGTCCTCATCTGCTCATAAAATCTAGTAGTCTAAAGTCTAGTTAATCTAGTTTAAAATCTAATCTAAAATCTAGTTTTTAGATTTGTTAATCCTTTTCTATAATACAGCATACAGTCAATCATTCTGCCAGATTTTTATTTACAGAATGCCTAAGTATTTAGTATGTCAATGTAAGCTTAGCATTAAAGGGGTGATTTCATGAAAAACAGACTTTTTCCATGTTTAAATGCTAAAATCGGGTCTCTTGTGGATCTGCCAACTCAGAAAACGTGAAAACAAGACAAATCAATACGTTTTTTTATGTGATCCTATCTCTGCAAGCATGTGAGAAAAACGAGCACTTCAAAAAACGCTCTATACTGACGTAGGCAGTCGTTCTTATTATAATAGTTCCGCCCCTTGTTCTGAACACGTGCACCCATTGCGCCGCCGCCATTTTTGTTTTCGCATGTGTGAAGTTCCAACACCATGGTAAAAGTAGCAAAGGTTACGGAACTGTTGTGTTATTAGCTGCGCAGACCAACACAGAACAATGTTCCCAGCCACACGGGAGACAAGAGAACAATGGATTTAATTAGTTTTCAATGGAAATCATCCACACTGAACGAGGCAAAGCCTCTGTAGACATTGTAAGTACCGGTATTTTTTAAGTAAGACCCCAGGGACCTGCGGCAACTTGAGAAATAGCGATGCATTTGTCTTGAGTATCTTCACTTCAGAAAACTGTGTGTATGGTTTGTAAACACGCGACGCGGTTCTCTCTCCCGAGAGCAGTCATGACCGGACAAACAGGGACCAGAGGGGCTTCGCGAATGGCCCCGGGGGAAACAGGTGTGCTTATCGAAAACAATGTGTTTGGTGTTCAAAGACGAGACCTTGTTTCTCGATCGCTTTATGTGACTCACAGCCCTGGCTGCGTTTTATGCTGAAAATGGGGCGGAGACTAGCAGCTCACTTGCACTTAAAGAGACACACACCAAAACAGCGCGTTTCTCCTCACATGCAAAAGTGGGCATGTAGCGCATGGTATATTAAAAGATCTGTGGTGATTTTTGAGCTGAAACTTCACAGACACATTATGTGGACCCCTATGATTTATATTACATTTGTGTAAAACTAGAAAAAAAAACCCCTTTAAAGGCATGGTGGGTGATCCTGTCCAGAAAATATTTTTGTCATGTTGGTTGGAAATCTCTTTACATCCTGAGAGCAATCAAGAAGTATAGTAGTCAAATAATATTTGTATAATAATATTTTGTCTGTGAAAGGAGTAGAACCAAAAAACGTTTGCCCAATCAAAACGTTCTGGCCGAACACTGTGACTGATCATGTGTATATTTTCAGCCATTGTATTTTGCATACCACTAAGCACCCTGTTCACGTAGACATCATATGTCATCGGCACCGCAGCACGCTCACGTCCGCTGTGTCAAAGTAGAGAGAGTGGCGGACAATCAGCAACAGTCAAACTTTCTCCCATATTTCTGAATTTGCGCCGAATTGTCTGCGCTAATCGCGATCTACAATAAATCTATCACTGCGCTGCATGACACAAACAAGTAGCGTTAGGCTAATATAGCCAAAATCACCCAATTTATCCGCATTTCAATGTTAATGTATGCCGATTTTGTCAGACGATGTCGCATTTAAAAATAAGGGATTATAGTAGCAGTCAAAGTAACAGCTGGTTTGATTAAACACTAGATGTTATAGGGTCACTATTTAATTTTATCCTCGTATGTCTGACAACAGAACAGATATGTGAAAATAGAATTCAGTTGTGTTAAAATACAATATAATGTGGTCAGAGAGTAGAAGCGAAACATATTTCAAGTGCCAAAACTAGACCAAACGCGACGTGATGACGTGACAAATATGCTAATTAGTGTGTGACGTCATTAGCGCCACAGTCTCTCAAAATCCTGTGGGAAACCCTGTACCATTTTTTTAAACGTGAAATGACGAAACACAGTTCCACACCTGACATGACAATGTTCATAAATATATCTTTTCAATATTATGTAGAGGATTTTTCTTTATCTATATGTAATTAGCTACATTCCAACAGATTATTATTATTATATGTTGTGCTTGGTGTACACAGAGTATAGTAATAGAAATGAGTGATATAAAATAAATTTAGCTATGGAAAACTTGTATGCAATTAACTGAACTAGAATTAACTAGCATTGAAGTTCAAGAGTTAAAGGGAAACTTCTTTTAAAGTTTGAAGTTTCCCCAGAGTTTGTGGCCACTAAGTTGATATCAGTCACATTTAAAGTTACATTTCACTTATTACATCCACAGCAAGAGAACGAGAAAACGGCAGATGTTCAGGCCCAAAAAAGAAAGTCTCTTGATAAAGTAATTGATTGCACAAAAATCTACAAGCACAGAAATCCATTTATCACAGAAGACGCTTCCCCATGTGGCTATTTTTTACTTCCACACTCAGATGAGCTCTGTGACAAAATGTATGTGTGCCAAGCGGTGCTCTTTGGTACGGCCCATTAGTGTATGTACATGTAATTAAGTCAAATAGACTTATGAGTAACTTTCAGATAAAAAAAAAAAATCACAATTTAAATAGCAAGTTAACACAAGTTTAAGCAAAAATGAAAGAACTTAGACCCATTATTCACTGACCACAATATATACAGTGGGTCCAAAAATCTGGTGTGGTATATATTTTGAAGATATATTCAAATATAAGATTTAAGATCTGAAATAAAAAGCAATGTTATGATGCAAAATAAATAAACAGAACTGTCTGTGTATTGTTACAACATTCTCAAATTATGGCAAAACAACGTTGACAATGACAAACTGGTTAAGCAAAAATACGAAGACATTTGGAAATAAAAAATGTATAATTCATTGACAAATGCTTTTTTTATTTTACCTAATTAAGCAGATAATAACATTTGTCAAAAAATATAAAATGGTAATGGCAAATAAGAGAGTAGTTCTAATTTATCATAAGGCACAAATATTGTCTTTTTAACCTTTGTGCAGTGAACAGAGCTTTGTTATTTTTGTTGCATAGCAATGATTTTTTACCGGTCCCATCTTCGTAAATCACATCAAAGAACAATTATACTTCTTATACTTAAGAATAACACTTTGATAGACACATGTTATTAATTTATTTTTGGTTTCATAAGAAGGTTTGGTTTCATTCTTCTGTGACTTTCAGAAGAAAGAAAGTCAGTTAAGCCGTGACTATACACAAAACTGTACAGTCTTTCATATTTTTTTGGCTGAAATAAGTGTGAATGAAAAGGTAATAACTACATTCTGGATTATTTAAATATTAACAACTGTGTTAAAAAATGTAATAATCATTAAAATAGTCTTTATAATAAAACTGTGAATGACACACTACACCAAAAGTTGAAATGATGTTTGAACAGTCAAAAAGCATAAAAAAAGATATTGACAAGATATAGGCAAACATTGAACTGAATATTTACTAATGCAGAGTTCCTGATCAATGAATGTCTAGAACTAGAGAAAGATATATTTCTGGCAAAATACATAGATTGCTAATTTTGGTTTGGAGTGCTGGAAAATGAGCAAAGATGATGCTGTTATATGAAAAAAAAAATCTGTTGTTATTGTTTATGACACCAACAAAGACAACAACACTTGTCTGGCACGTATTATCACAGCATGAGGTGAAATAAACATGAAATTAAGCCGTTGTTCTCAATTGTCGCAAAAGGGAGAGAGAACGTGGCATTGTTCACAGCAGGTGCAGAAGTCCAGAACAACAGGCCGGTAATAAATGCTTCCCGGCAGCTGGTTTTGGATGAACACATGCGTAAGGTCTGTGTCCAGTGCTGGCTCTGCATCAACTTTCGCACCTGCTTAGGACGGGACGCCATTACTCAAACACCTCGTATTAGTGAGACAGAAAGCACTATTTAATCACTCGCGCAGCTTTACCCTTTTATTTATTAAAGCCCACCGTGTGCTATTTCACTGAATGTGGGTGGGAGAGAGATGCATCATATACTCCCCAAAAAAAGTAACAGCTGAGAATATGAGAAGCCCAGGTAAACACAGTAAGTTGTTTTCTTCCTTTTATTCTTACGCCTACAAAATCTTATTTTGGAACAAACAACTGTACTTTTAAACAAAGTAAAAGTCAATTCTTCAGCAGTTATTGTTGAAAAACTTGAAAAAACCCAGACAGTGGGGGCTTGTGGGTATTTGATCATGCTGCTGTGCAGAAATAAGACCCAAGAAGACCTCTGTGTCCGGGCCACGGTGCTATCATCTCGTCAAATCATGGACACTTTCACAAGAGGGACTTTATTGTGCAGTTTACAGCATGTCATTTATAAAGATCATAGAGTCGCATTATTGAGTTTCAACATGTTTCAAAAGGCAGTCGACGCAGGAAATAAAAATTTAGGGAAGACTCCAAACTAGTGTTTATTGCTATGTCAATGTCGATAACTAGTTTTAATGGGGGTTTCACATGTGATGATTTCTACCTGTAGAATATTAAGTATATACTAGGCAAGTGCTCTTGTATTGAGTATACAGACATTAGGGTGTTTTAGTTAGTTACTAGGGTGTTAAGTGGTTGTGCATGGGTGGTTTAGATGGTTGCCAGGTGATTAATAGGGAATTCTGGCTTGATAGATTTTTAATGGCTCAAGTTTGAAAAAACACCTTAGGGTCCAGGCACAGAAGGCATAGAATAGGGCTAGTCAACTGGTGGCCCGCCAATCATCTTTACCTAAACAGCCTTAACATTTTAAATAAGTTTAACTTTTAACTTCCAGTACACATTCACAAACAATAGAGTGCCTGTAGATTAATTCTGATAACAATCAAAAAGAAACCGAGAACCGTTACTTGGCTAAATTCCAATATTTTTAATTAAGACTGCGATACCAAGCTCAACCGCTAGATGTCAATGTACCATACGATTTCCTTAAATGCGACAAAACTACAGAACCCATTCAACAAATTGCTTATCTAATAAAATGAACATTCAACAAAATTCAACAAATCGTTTATTCAATACAATTATTATACAGTAAAATAATCATGTAAATTACTATTAACATAAATTGTATTAAATATACATAGATATATAATTAGATAATAGCCAAACACAAACCGGAAGTTAACTGGGGGTCAGCTGCACGCGTGTCCAATGAAATGGTCTATAAGTAACAGCTACAACAAAACAGCATAAAAGTAATAAAATGCCGTAAATAACAGAAATACTAAATAATAGTAGAAAAAAGGATATGGTAAATAAACTGGCCCGTGTCCTATTTATACTTTTGGAATCTGGCGCTCAAAGATCCCTGGCAAAGAAGATAAATTTGCACAATGATTATGGAAAGTGTCAACATTAACTAGATATTATGATAATTGATAGACCCACATGAATGAATTCACCTAAAAGCACGGCACAATAAACTTTAAGCTGTATCATCGTAACAACTTGTCACATTGACAAAAACCTTAGTAAGTCACCACCTACAGGGTCCGAGATATAAAAAAAGCTTATAACTTGTAAATGCTTAAGCCATGTACGACTGTTTCTTGCCCATTGTGGTTACAAACAATGCATTTCAAAACCGTAAATGGTTAAAGGCCATGGTACAATTTTCGAACTCCTGGTGACAGCTCTTGAATGATAAATAAAATTTTGACGGCATTGATGAACCTATGCTGGTTTCTGCGGTGGGGAAGAAACGTAGCCATCGAAATCTAATCATTTACGTGAGGAGATTAAGAAGACGAGGCACTAATTTATAGCATTAAAAAGATGACCCATTGAATTCATTTTAGGAGCGATGACTGATTGAATGTATTTTTAGTCCAGTGCCTGTATGTAAGTTTAGTATTGTATTGAGTTCAGAGGCTGTCATATGTGGATCAACTCAGTTTGTTCAATATGAAAAAACACGTTTATATTGATTCAATGTATTTATTGCATTTTTTTTATATTGTCATGGATTTATTGCATTTTTTTATATTGTCATGGATTTATTGCATACAATTTTGGGGGAAAAAGTATCTGTTTTTATAATAAATCTTTTAAAATCAAAATCTGGATTATATTTTTTTATGTTACTAGAACCTAAAGATGCTATGTGAAACTTTGAAACAGAAAATAGTGGTTTTCATCTTGCCACTTTCTTTGTAAAGAAAACACATTTTTACTCAAAAAAATTAATCAAAATGGATTTATATCGTTTTGGAAACAAACTCTTCTACTATATTTGGCACTTCTTATAGGTCAAAGTAATTAACAGTTTGTTATGTAAATGCTTTTAAGCATTCCTTTTAAACCACTTGCATTTAAATACTATATAAGAAAATACATAGTAGAACAGCTCTCCAGAAAAAGCAACTGAATGACCAAATGAAGGTAGAAATAATGTCCACAGCACAAACCGTGCAGAAACCACAGAGTATTAGCAATAATAACAGTTATGCTTGCCTTAGCAAACACAACAAAGTTGTTGATTTCCCCTGATATTACTAATCCCTCAGAGAAAATCTGCTCTGAGCCTCTGACAACATATGCTACCACCCTTCCTGAAAATAGAGTTTAGGAATCAATTCCAGGAACAAGGCAAACTAAATTTGAATCTTTCCTCGTATAGCCAACTGACAAAACATAAATGATTTCTTCTTAGGAAAGTGTCGACCCGGGTGAGACTGGCAGTCTGAGACATCAGCAGGATGCGCAGAATTGATCACGCATTAAAACGCCCGTTCAAACGGTGACGCCACCCTCCGCCAGTCATTATTCTTGTTAAAGGATGAGTTCCAGCTGTTCCATAGTTGCTCAAACACAAATGCACACACATAGCGATGAACTCACACGCCACACACCTGAGCAGCAGCTCAATAGTGTGGATCGATGCGGTTTGATTGAATGGGGCTGCCATCCAGGCTTCAAGTCAAAATGACAGATGAGCTACCTATAGGCAAATGAAGGTCAGATGGGTGAATTGGACGTTCTATGTCTGTGAGACCTCAAACTTGTCTAAATGGGGTCGAAAATATAATAACTCCCCCCTTTGCGCCATCCTGGTTAAGAGTGGCACTTCATCTATCAGTGTGGCATGAGGGCAGAATCCTGCGCCTGTGTCAGAGGATGAAACCACACAACAAGCCAAACCCACTAGCATCTAGAATTGTAATCTGGATGTGAATGCGGGCTAGACGTAATATTAAGCAGAAGTGAATTTAGAGTTCCTCGCACAATGCTATTGTTTGTCTTCAGAACACAGCAGAGCAGCGCAGCACTCTGTGGGCCAAACCTACTTTTAAGGTATTGTTTTGTCTTTTTAGAAGTTTGACCGCATCTTGTCACTAAGAACAATCATTATACAGCAAAAGCTAAGTAACAGCTCTTAAATTTCTCCTTTTGTGTTCCATAAAAAAAAGGCAACATATAGTTTGCAAAGACAGTATTATAATGTTTAGGTAAACAAATTAATTAAATAGTCTTGAAAACAATGACACTAATAACATAGCTATGGCGTTTAGATGTCTAATAAAAGAGATGAAAGTAAGTGTCATTTTTCCATGGCATTTTTAGGCTCATTTTTAAAACTTTCCAAGGAATGTTTCACTAAAATAGTTATTGCAGTCGCATATCTGAGCCGACGTCACGATTACATCATGGCATAAAGCAGTGGATATACTTGACTTTCCGTGTTCGAACACAAGAACTGAATCAGTTTAATTTGAGAAAAGATACTTTTAAACACAAATGTGCTAGTACAATTATAAAAAAAATAGTAATTATATTAATGTATTTAAAAAGGGTACTTAAATTTAAGTAGACCTAAAAAAGAGAAAAAAGAGAATGTACTGGTAAGACACATTATAATTCATTAAAGTACATTATATCCTATTTTTATGTTTTTTTTTCCCTTGTATGGTTCAAAGTATCTACTGTAGGTTTTCTTAATATAGTTTATAAGTGAACACTACAGCATACTGGAGAATTTTTTTCATGTGGGCGGAAAAAAGACGGAAAAAAACAGAATCCAGAAAAATGTAAACGGAAAAAAATTAAACGGATTTCATATGACAGTTATGTAGTTTAGTTTGATGTGTCTGAAGTACGACTAATGTATATGCTGAATCAAGAGCAACTGCATATTTGTAAACGTCTGCAACAAAAATAAAAATATCAACCAAAATATGGACTGCGTATTAGAAAAAAAATAATAAGCAAGAAAAAATGCATGAATACTACTAAAAGGAAGAAAATGATTTCTTCATCAATTTGCTTTGGATAAAAGCATCTGCTAAATGTCAAGACATTTTTAAGGTTATTATTCTGAAAATAATTCTGCCTGAAGAATTACTTTCTAACAACAATGTTCAGCCAATGCCATAATTACTCATTCTAAAGCATCACTTTAGATTAAAGGCAGCCATCTCAGGCAGGTTCTAGTTACTGCAGTAACAAGGGGTGCATGTGACAGAGAAAGAGAGCGAACACTATTGTGTGATTAATTGTGTCTGACTTTCAGTAGTGCTGAAACAATAAAGCTATAAGTGTAACCACATTTTTCATTTCTCAGTTTTATTATCATTAGTTTTAATGTAATTTTCAATTTTTTCCCATTAATGTGTAACTTCAGTTTTTTCATGGCTTAAAAAGAAATAACATTGACAGCCCTATTATTTCTTACATTTCATTAAATATATGCAATTTTAAGAGAATAAATGCTGCAAAAGAAATTACACTTAAATATGTATTAATTTGACCATCAAAAATATCAAAGACATGCAATAAATAGTTTCTAGAGACGCAACACCTCTAGAGGTTCAATTTACAAAGACTGCAACGCTTCAGTGCACATTAGTCTTCAGTCCACTGGACCTCTGAGCTTCTAGGAAATTTAAGTCATTAGCAAGAAGCCTAATTACTTATAAATGTGTATTTATCTAGAATGTATTATGTATTCTTTAATTCGTCTTTTATTGGATATGTGCTGTAGTAATGTTTTAATGAGCTGGACATTTGAAGCAGAACTGGGTGCTGTGATTGTTCTACTTACTGAGAGCAGTTTCCACGTGATAGGACGCACCTGCCGTGGAATTCCAGACCAGCTTAACTTTCGAAGTTCCTCTAAAATGAAATATGGAGGATAAAATATTAAAAAAAGGGGAAAAACATATGATAACACTGTAATGACAGGTTTTTAAAGCACTAATTTGTTAGATCCACAGGGGATATAAAATTTTACAATTTGGGCAACCCACAAGATGATGGTTACAAAACAGATCCATTTTAATTTTTAAATGGCATAAAGAAGGTAAAATCAAAAATATATCTAATGGTTATACATCCCCAGCAATCCAAACAGCACAGATATGGAAAAGAGAGTGTGCATACTCCGATATGAAATGGAAATTGTTCAAACTGTGGTAAATGTTATTAAATCAAGTATAATAAAAAAAAAAGACAAATAAATACAGACCATGATGGAAACTTTATAACTCAACCAAAGTGATAATTGATAACTCAACCAAATAATAATTATTTTGCAGCCCAGCTTCTGCCCACGCACTATAAAAGAGCAGAGCAAAAGTCAGCATGTCAGTACTACTGTGAAGAAAGAAAAATCAGACAAATTGGACTTAAAATGAATAAAAAGTCCTCAAAAGAGTGCAGAAAGCACTTTAATACTAAATATCCCTCATTTTAAAAATTTCAATTTTATGGCAACAGTCAAAATGTGCTAGATGTGAACTAGTAACATTTTCTGTGCTTTGAAAATAGGCCAAAACCCAGTGTGCATCCATGATTTGTAGTTTATTAGATAGATCTAAATTATAAATCAGAGGTCAGTTTAAAGATTCATACAATAGACAAAATGTGCCATAAATGTAACAGGGGGCTTCTGGGTAAACTGTTTTTATTTTTGTGAAATCTAACCTTTCTGATAACAGTGCTTAATCCTTCTTGCGAGGTTTATTTGTTGATAAAAAATGAAGATTGAAGTGTATGAATAATGCAAATACAAGTAATGTAAATATAGCCTACTTATTCACACATCATTTATTATTTCTGATGGCAATCTATCTACAGAGACAACTCGTAAGTTTATGCTATTAGCCACATTTCTTCCCAGAGCTACAAAATTGGCATAAAGTCTTCCTCAATGTCAATTTATTCATTGCTTTAGATGGACCATATAGACCTTTCTTACCTAAGCAGCAATAATTCTTAAGTTTTCCTTTTTATAATGTGGGCTACCATAGGTTCATTAACATTACATTATTCAGCAAATTGACCCACGCTGATGAACAAAAAGCAACTATTCTGTTATGGATAGGTTAGTCATTTAGAAAAGGAGACTTAAAAACATGAAAAACAACCTGTTTAATTGTAAGGATTAGAGGTCAACGCCCAAAAAAGCCAGAGATACATTATAAATTCAGGTCAATTTAGTCTGGCCAAGAACCACCCACTTGAACAGTCAGAGACTTTCTGACAGACATTGAAAAGCACACAAAAACCAAAGGTAGTTCACCCAAAGCTTCATTTACTCACCAGCATGTCATTCCAAACCTGTACTACTTTCCTTTGCAGAACAGAAAAGATTACATTTTGAAGAATATTGGTAACCAAACAACATTGGCCATCAAAATATCTTATTTTGTACTGAACAGAGGCAGGTCTAATACAAGTTCTGAACAACATAAGGATAAATAAATGACTATGCCTGTCAGGCTTATCTAAAATACATTCACAGTATATCACAATAATAGTCTCTGCAAAGGGAAAATGTTTCAGAATATGTTTGCCTATCCACTAAATTACAGAAATAATTCAAGAACATTAAACTAAAAGTAGCCCACAACAAACTGTAAATTGATTTTCAATCTGGTGGCACTTGTAATGTAACAATATGTTACAAAATCTGTATGATCCATTTTAATTTGACAGAGAATTTCCTAACATTAATTTGCATAGAGGAGATGGAATCAAAATATCAAACAATTGTAGATCCCAGCACTAATAAATCATAGCAAAGACAAAGCATTGTGTAAGCTCCAATGTAAAAAATGCAGCATGTCCTAAAATACGATTGAAACTGCCAAATACAGACAGAGACAGTGTGGAGTATGCATCATCAAAGAGGCAGGTGGTGATCCATTGGAGTGCCATTCAACAGACCACGGAGACCACAGAGTGGAAAATGGGTATTCAAAGTATTAAAAACACATTAAATATGCACTGCATTGCCGAACAGTATGATCCACTTATCAAAAATAAGCGAACTGTACTAAAAACTGTGAAAAAGTTAATTTATCTCCTAATTTTTAAGTGTGTTTAATGATTTTAATATTTTGAGTTCAAGGTATACAAAAATAAGAAGTCACTTAAAGGAGCGATGGATTAAGACATACATTTTAACCCGTGCTTTTGTTATATAAGAGGGAATCCTATTCAAGCAAACATCCTGTAAGTGTCAGAACTGAAAATGCCCTTGTTACTGAAATTACAACGGTTATAGACACCAGGCCCAGAGAACGCCAGGTCCTGGAATGCCCCCATCTATGATGTCACTGAAAGGTTGAACATCGCCTCCACATGGAAAATATCAACAACAACTACTCTAGCCCTGCCCACTGGTACTGAAGTAACAAGTTGAGCAGAACCAGATAGAGCGAGGAAGCAATAGACATGCCGTTAAAGATCGCAAGTTACCGGGAGTCTCCCGTTTGTTTATTTATCATAGAAACTCTTGTTACATTTGAGACCCGCGATCCCAGCGATCTTCTGTCCGGTTCGCGATTACGGGTCTCAAATGCTGACTGGTAAGGTCATATATCATCAAACACTATACAACTATAATCTATACAAACTATACGCAAAGCCTTGCCAGAGCGATTCCTAGTATGCTTTGTGTGGACTGGATAATGGAAGTAATTCTCAAAATAAAGTGTTATTTTATGTATTTATATCAAGGTTACAAGAGGAGGAGGCTTATAAAATGTTTAGTATACATTTCTGTTGTTATTATAAGAGTTTTGTAACATTGGTGATTTAAAGAGGTTAACATTGTGCCGATAAGTGGAGCATTTGCTATGGAGAAAGAACAGACTAATTTCTTGATTGTTTGATCTGAAGGAATAACAATGGTAATGTTACAGCTGTAATTGGCTGTTGTTCCTTCATGACAGAATTTACAATTTTTCAAAGTGAAACTCAAGTGTAATGTAAAATAGAATAATGAAAAAAGAACTTTATAAAAAAAATATTATTATAGTTTTTATTTGTTTTCTAAGTGTGTTTATCAACCTAAAAAATTTGTTGAATTTATTACCTCAAAACTTTTGAGTTCTTAACTTATCTGTGTTTACAACATTTGGAGCAAGAAAACTTCACTGTAATAAAAGGCTACACTTTCTGTAAGTTAAGAAAATGTTAAAAGAAGACTAAAGAGACCAAAACCTCTTCAGTTAGTTTCATCAAATGTATCAGAAATGTTCCGTACAACAACATATTGATTAAGTAAGGGATAATGTACAGGCAGCCGGTTGTTATGGCAGAAATAAGACCCGACGCGAAGCAGAGTACTTGCCACATGAGAAAAAAACTGGACAAAAAATGTGAATTTGAAATATTTTATTAGCTAATTTTTACCGAATGCAGACCTTCCGTGAGGAAAAGAGGTTTAGTTTCGGTTTTAAAGTAAAAAAAGAACAGGCAAATTGGTTTAATCATTTGTAAATATAATATCAAATATGTTATTTAAAGACATATTTATAATAAAAATTTGTGTAATACTAAACTGCCCCAGCATCCGGGTTACAGGGTGTTATTCGTTTTGAGTGGTTGTTATTTGAAAATAACAACCCTTGGAATCTTGCGACTGGCCAATCAGAATCAAGCATTCAAATGAGCCGTGTAATAATACAAATTACATCTCATACTGGTAATAAAACGGATGGGTCCTTCAGCAGTCTAATGACAAAAGCAAACCTTGCACACTTTAAATCATTACCAAAAAAGCTGATTTTGATTTAATGTTTATTGTCAACCATTTTTAACGCAAAGAAATAAAAACGCAGTGACATTAATTAATAACATTTCACATGACATCAAGCCGTGCTGTTGCTGTGAAGGGCAATTGCAGATGTGAATGGCCACCGGAGAGGGAAGTACATTTTTGTGCATAATGACTTACAATTTAAGTGGAAAAGCACAAAAGTTTATATTTTAGAAGACCCATTCACTTTAAGTGCATTCTGCATAGAATCTCATTTTATGTTTGACAAAAAAAGTCATACATATTTGGAACATCTTTTCATTTATTGGTGAACTATCCCTTCATGGCAAAGAAATACAGCATCTAATTTTTAAAGAACACTCATGCAGAAATCCAGGCAATTCCAAATTCTTCATTAAGTTATATATCATCATTAAGGACACCCTCGCAGGTCTTATGAATGCATGTCGCATTCGCAGTGCTAGCGCAGCTAAAGCATTACAGCAGAGGACACGAGAGTGTGTTCTCTCCGGTCAGGTACAAGCGCTGGTGTAGTATATAAGCCAGGCAGGTTGTCCTGGCACATTGAATGCACGCTTTAATGTGCTTGCTGGTTTATGGAGGAACTTTATAGGAAAAGCGCTCAATTCATTAAACACGGAGCCACTCAAGGGTGTCTCCTCGGCTCGCACCTTTGAACTCTCATTTGCGCTGTCAGCTGCAGAAATTAGTCGATGAATCTTGTGCCCTGGCACTTAATTAAACTATCTGTTATATTTCCTCCACGTGGCATTAATCTCACAATGGGGGAGAGGAAGAGAGGCCAGTTGGACGTACACTATTTCATGCTCTCATTGTCGCTGTCGCCGTCCCTCTGGAGACGGTGACCTCAAAAGAGGTTGTGCTCATCTGGACAGCATACCTGAAAAGCATCCGTGGCCTTCAGCTAGGTGAATCTCATACAACCTGTAAAGGACCTTTCTTGGGGTCATATTTCAACCCATAATCAAAAGAATGACAAAATTATTTTCATAAAGAAAATTAAACATGTGTAAGTTGTAATAAGCATAAAATATTAGCATTATTTCCCTCCAAGTTATCATAAGTGTAATGAGAAACAAACAACTAAAGTCAATTTAAATTATTTTTATAACTCCTTTTCATAATTTCAAAAGATATTTCAAAAAGTATTTTATTTGTTGTACTAAAAAAAAAGAATTACTGTATTACATAAATAAGATGTCCAAAACAATTATTTATTTGCAATTGCATTGCAGTTGCAGTTGCAGTTGCAATAGCGTGAATTAACATTGGTGGATTTGAACTTTAAAAAAGGTGTCTGTATGGGTCATACAGGAAAAGTCTAATTTTCTTAACATGTTTTTTTTTTGGGGGGGGGTTAAATCTGTTTTTATGCAACTCGAACTTGCTGTAGGTTTCTACTCCGTAGTATTATATTCAACACCACTCTTTAAGTTTCACACATTTCTAAAACACAAACATTTTCTTAACTCAGCAGCTGGAAATTGAGGTGGTACAGCTATGTTCTCAAAACACTGGCTGATTATATTTTAAGCTTTTCGAGTTTCATGTGTTTTTCGAGTTTACGTTTCACTAACACAGAGCACAAAATTCATTTTGCAATCATATTCAACATCAATGAGATCCTGTATTACATCCCTACATCTCTTACATAATGACACATTCATTCTGAAAATGATGTGGGTGAGAGGAAATAAACAAACGGTTTTCACAATAGATCTGTAAATTACACTGAACGTTTTCAAGCAAGGCATCCCATTTCCCTGAATACAAGCTATTACCACAAATCTATTCTCTCTTAAACCCACAGCTGGCTATCACTCATCAAACAAACCTAACAAAAACAGCATTAAAGCAAAAGTTCACCCAAAATGAAGATTCCATTTCATTTGCTCGCCTTTGCGCAATTTGATTTTCTTTTTTCCGTAAAACATAAAAGGAGATGTTTTGCAGAACATTCAAGCTGCTTTTTTCATAAAATGAAAGTAAATAGGGATACGAAAAGCATCATGATACTATTTACTTTAGAAACAGAACAAAATATTGGTCGAAATTGACAACAGAAAAAAAGTAAATAAAATAAAAATAAAAAATCACTTTCCTCACTCAGGAGATTTGATGGAGTTCTCTATTGTTTCATTGAAAAATCAACTTACTTCCAGACGTTTCCACTAAAATTGCTTAAAGGATATAAAAGTAGAAATAAATGAGACAACTGTTAAAATACATTAAGGTATGGAGGTGTAAAATAATTGTAGATGAGAAATGTTTGAACACATTAAAATCTGACTTTTTATTGCAGACATGGCAAACATGAGATCATATTATGATATTGTTGAGATCTCTTTTAATTGAGATGTGACAATTCACAGTATTTTTCTAGTGATAAATATATGACATGCAGGAACAAAGTTTACTCCTCATTTTATCTAATTGATGTCAAGGAGAAATAAGATATTAAAGAGATCTCATATGTGACTTATGAACTTGTATTGTGCTTTTATTATTCGTATATGATTCTAACGTTACTTTATATACAGTGCAAATAGAGAAGAACGGCCAGTATTTTTCTTCAAAACATGACCTTTTGTATTCTTGTAAAATAAAAGTTATACGGGGTTAGAACGACATGAGGGTAAGAAAATGATCAACTTTATATTTCTGAGGGAACTATTCCTTTAGTTTCAATTTCAGTTCACCAGTAAAAGTGAAAAAAATGTCATCTACTGCACTCCATTATGTTTTCTTTATAAAAGAAAATTGCTTCTTCAGAACACACTATAGATTATAATGCCAGTACTCTGTGTTGCCTCTGCATCAGCGGTCTAGTGCTCTATTGTGTGTATAGATGTATACAGGAAGCATGTGCCCTACAATCTCTCAGAAGAACAAAAAACATATTCCGCCACTTCAACAATATTTCCGAAGTACAGTGAATGTACCAATGATTCATCATAGACTTTCTGCAAAGAAAGGAATGTCAAACGCACCCATCAGAGAACACGATTTCTGTCAATTAAACTAAAGCTCGTCTGCTGACCAACAAATACAGGCCACAGTGTCATAGGGCTGGTTAAGGACTAATTTTGCGGTCACACTAGACTCACACTGATTGGTCGAATACTGCAAGCATATTCCGTGACAGAAATGTAATGCCTCTTACCATATTTGGAACATCAGGTTCTAAAGCAGTTGCACTTGACTTGCGTATACATTTGTGCGGTCTAGGTCAAATCATACCACAAACTGATGTGGATTTGTGGGGGTGTGATTACACATGGCGTTTCATGCAGGTCTTGGTGAGCATTCGCGTTTAGATAGAATGCATCTTTTGTTCCGACACTTCAATTTTTGCAATTTTACGTGTCTAATACATCCATGGGCAACTTATAACAAAGACAGAGAAAAACACATGTGCCATATGACCCCTTTAAATTTACATTTTTATTAGTGCTGTCAATCGATTAAAAAGATTAACTAATTAATCACACATTTTTTCTGCATAAGATAAGTCCATGATGTAAGGGAAAAATCAACAATGGAACTGAATTACTGCCACTGAATAAGCTAATATAAGCTATATGCACTACCAGTCAAAAGTATTTGGACACCTACTCACTTATGTGTTGATATTTTTCTACATTTTAAAATAATAATAAAACAAAGGAAACTACAGTATGGGAATTGAGTTTATTATGTTAAACTAACTAAATCAAAAAAATATTTAAAACATATTTATCATCTTCACCTTTTGACTAGAATAGTTCCCATCTTTTCTGTGCTCTTATTGGCTGTTCTTTCTTCGTTATTAAGTCAGAGTCATGCATTTTAAAAACATTTTTATTAAATGAAATGTTTGTTTTGTCATGAAAAAAATGCATGTTTGCAAAATTTTATTTTTGTCTACAAAACTAATTTCAGACATTTTTGAGATCAAAGGGTCTTAAAATAATGAGAAACATTTCACTCAAGTGTCCAAAAACTTTTGACCGGTTGTGTACCTATAGGAAATTAATGCATACTACCCAATTAAAATAAAAAAATGGAAAAAACAACAGATGGGTTTGTGAAGTCTGTTCTTCATACAAACTATCGTTTGTCTTCAAAATAATTTGAATATAACACATAAAACATTATGACTTACAAAATGTTTTGCTTGTTTTTGGAGCCTGTCAAATCAGGTTTCAGCATATGAAAAAGAGACGCCATGTCCAAAATAATGCATTTCTCTTGTACAGTATATGGAATATAGCAAGTCCAATTAGTTTAGAAAACAAGGGTCTGCCAAACAAAGCCAGAATATTACATTTTCTGTGAATTACTCACCCTAATGCAAAAAGAAATTGACTATCATAAATCAACAAGGAGGTTTTTCATAACCTTCCTAATAAGGAGCTTTTTAGTTCACTAAAGGGGGAACGGCCTGTAAAAGATGACATACTCATAAATGTCTCTATTCAGAGCTGTTAAAGTTTAGTTCTAGCTCTAAAGCTCATAAATTACATTCCTAAAGAGTCGTGTTAAGTTATATAAAGAACACAGCAGCACATTGCAGACCCATAAACTAATGCAGTTCTAAAAAGTAAAGAGATACTTCACTGTATTAACACAGGCTGTTGAGGAGGATGATATATAGTTCAGGTGTCTGGGGAGAGCACGGCAGACACTTCCTCCGAGACTGCAGAATAGCTGCATCCCTGCATTTCATTGATTGCATTAGAAATTTGCTTTGTCTTTCGTATGGATTGCGTCAGGAGGCAACAGTCTAAGCCAGGTGACATTTTTCTGGACAGAAAAAGTTTGCAAAAAAGTGCATACTTTGCCCTCTGTGCAGATTTTCAGGCCAAGCTGTGCGATCTATTGATGAACGAAAGTTGAGTTCAAGATGACCTAATAGATCTTGAGCTCGGTTAGATTTATCTTTAGACAAATTTTAAGTTTAGTACGAGAAATAGCCTTTACATGCATAACAGCATATGCACATATGGCAGATTTCTGCAGTGGAAAGGACAAATAGATGATCTGTCCTCCAGTTCAAACAGATGTCTAGAGATCAGGTATTAAGTGTCTCTTCACTTCATCTTAGACTCACATTTTTCATTGCGGCAGTTCTTTCTTGTCTTCTCTTTTTTTTTTACATGTAAGTATATTGCTAACGGTGCAGACTCAAAATAGCACTCTCCAGCTTTAACAGCTTTAAACAGTCATCCAGATTTAAAAACATGTCGTGAGAAACATGTTGTGCTTTATTCACACGCAGCTGTTTTACAATCTGCCTGAAAAGAAATACCAACCTATTTATATGATTTGTTTTGTGTTGGTTTATTTACTATTTATATCTACATATAAAACCTTTGTTTTTATACATCGTTGCAAAATATGTCATGTCAGAATGGCAATTCCACAGCCCTAGATTGCATCCATCAGCTTTTTTCTGAAGACTCTTAAAGAGTTAATTCGCCTAAATGAACCTTTGAAATCAAGGAATCAATTATTTTTGGAAAATCAATTTCCAGCAACAATTCAACAAACCAGCCCTAGGTTTTGGCTTTGTTGTTTTGCCTTCTTATACAGGCAGCGCACTGCTTCAGAATTCCATGAACACGTATATCAAAATGCCTCTAAACTAAATGATATTGTCTCTGATTGCATTTGTGGCTTTGATGTTGAGTGCTAGTAAAGAACTGGCTCAGGTAACACTGCCAAGAGAGCACCACAGCTCCCCCATCCGAGACAGAAAGAGAAAGTGTACACTGGAAGTGGAGAAGGGTTCAACAGCAGGTGATGCATCGTCATGGCAACCGTGTCCAGCATCAGGGAGTAATTGCTTCCTGTGATTGTGGCAGTCTCTCTTTCTCTCAGAGAGGTGAAAGCTGACCTCCTGACTAAAGCCTTCTTCCAAACAACACATCTGTCAGTGTGCAGGCACTCATTAATACAGCCAGTGAAAGAGTATAGAGCCAAACGCTTCAGAAACAAGAGCTTGTGAAGGAAGAAAACTACTTTTTATTATTCTCATCATGACCTTTTTATGCTCATTATTGTGCATTGCGTATGTCTTTGATTAAGTGCTCTAACATATGTAATATCTACACAATCTGTATCCCAGTGCTGTAAAAAAATACTATTTTAGGATACTAAACACTCAGAAAGTACAGTTGTATTGCATTTTCCCAATAACTAACTAACCTAATTTAGCTTTCCTTCTCTAAAAAAGGCTGTTGTCATACAAAATCACTTTTAAATATTAGTAATTTAGCCAAAAACAAGTAAAACTCCCCTGTAAATTACCTTAGAATACACAGTAAAATATTATTTTGGCCTAATGAAAATTTTTAGTATTAGGATTAAGATACCACATTATTTTCAGTAGGCACTTAACAACAAACTTAAAGTAAAATATAATGTGAAAACGAGATAACTTTCAATAAATGTATAGAAGACAAAAGCGTTCTCCTGATATACCTTATCAGAACATAATGTATTTTTATGATAACATTAGTACATTTACACAGAAATGACATATTTTATGGTCTCTGTATATTGTCTCTGTCTATAGTATATAATGTATTATATATTTTAATATGAAATAATATTACATATATTAAGATAGGATTTGCTAGCTCTTTTCCATCCAAATTATTTAGCATTTCCAGACAACAAGAAAATTCTTTCAAATCAAAATTGTAGTTTTGTAGCATTTCATGCATTTGTATCAGCTTTAAGGTCACCGACTAAGATATTCCTTTCAGATAATCTGCTCCTTGAAAATTGACAGAAAATACTGCTATCTTATCCTGAACTCAGGGGCATATAAAGAATGTGTGACCTATACATTTCTTCAAGATCTCTATAATAAGAATGCCTCTCCCCTAATATTACCAGCCACTAAAGGTTAGTAGCAACTTAAAAAAGGGAGAGTTCTAATACCCAAACTTCTTGATTCAGTAGGAAATAAGTCAATACAAGAACAGTGCTCAAACTGCGCTCATAAAGTGATTTTGGGGGGGTCTTTAAGTTACAATCGCTCAATGACAGAAGAAGAGGGTCTCCTGTCTTGTGGAGGGATGGGAAATCATTATCATGCTGGAGATCCCAGTTTAATTATAGATTTCATTCATATTTCATTCCGCCGCTGCACATCTAACTCGTCATTTTAGATATCTAATAACAGCAACAGCAGATAAACTGATAGAGGGACACCCCGAGAGCCAGTCATCCAAAACCAGAACTGACACTTTAACATCCAGAGGCCTGTCAACATCTTCAATGTCCGGACTTCATGGATCTGTCTTGTTTAAGCCCCAGAGGTTTAATTCAGCCAATGTGAAAGCCATGCAGAGCTTTAAGACTGTTGAAGTCGACATGAAATAATTTTATATTTATTTGAATAATATTTTAATTCCCAGGCGTATTATATATGAATTAATAGTTTTCGTTATTCAAAATAAAAAAGCCAAATGAACCATGTAACTTCTCTCACTTTTCTGCTGATGAATAACATAAACGGGTAATATAATAGCTCACAAAAAAGTAAAGTAAAGTAAGTTAGATGGCTTGGGCAGAGCATCCAATAACTCCTCCCCTTCAACTGTGAGTTTGCTGCCAGTTCCATTTCAAAATGCAACAGCTGATTTTATACATCCAATCAAATCGCAGTGAAAAACCCAAGAAACGGCCACTATTTTTTCTCATTTGAAATCTCTAATTTCTGCTGATGAATAACATTACCTAGCAATATAATAGGTCACTAAAATAAAACAAAATGAAAAAGTAAAGTAAGGTAAGGTAAAGTTGGCTTGGGCGGAGCATCCATTAACTCCTCCCCTTCAACTGTCAGTCTGCTGCCAGTTCCATTTTAAAATGCAACGGCTGTTTTTAATACATCCATTCAAATCACAGTGAAAAACACAAGCCACGGCCACAATTTTTTCTCATTTTAAAATTCCACATCACTCGGAAATGCATCACAACACTGACGATCGCAACTTTTGGTTCACTGGGACGTTAAGCAAGTACTCCTTGAAGAACTCCTTTACCTTACCCCAATTCGAAACAGTAACGTACTCTGTTACTAACGTAACCTCGGTTCCCTGAGATACGGGAACGAGTACTGCGTAGCAGGACGCTATGGGGAAAACTCATTTTTCTTCGATGACTGAAGCTTTACAATAACGCAGTGAATACTGCACGGCCATTGGTGCGTGCAAAGTAAAACTTTGAGCCAATGGTAGCGAAGCTGCACGGACCTTTGGCGATGGCGCCCGCCAAAATGGGCGGGGCTTATGGCTATATAAGCAGACACGTCGCCATAGGGTCCTCAGGTTACTTCGACAGAAGCGACGACCATATGCAGCTTGTAAGCACAGCCAGGAACGCAGTACTCGTCCCTGTATCTCAGGGAACTGAGGTTACGTAAGTAACCAAGTACGTTCCCTTTTGATACTTCACTTGTACTGTGTAGCAGGACGCTATGGGGAACCAGTATAATCCCGCCGTGCTACAAGTGGAACTAAAAACACCATATAATCCCGGAGCCATTGCTTGAGGATGGGTAGGAGGCAGGGAAGCCCTGCAGAAGGCGGAAAAGCCAAACTAATAGGTGGATTAATTCAGTTAATCGTCCCAATAATGTGCTAGGTGCCGGTGTGGTTGAGGGCAACCACGGTCCACCAGTCTAGTCTAAAGCAGAAAGTACCCGGGCCTGTAAGGCCGGTAGGTCCAGACTGTAGAATCTGGTAAATGTGGAAGGCGAAGCCTTATATCCGCTAGACCATGCCCAGGAAGAGGCAACACCTCTAGTAGAATGGGCCCTAACTCCCATGGGGCATTGAAGACCCAGGGAAGAATATGCCAGCGTGATAGTCTCAACTATCCATTTAGATAGTCTATGCTTTGGGACTGAGACCCTCTGGTGCGGTCACCGAAGCAGACTAAAAGCTGTTCCGATTGCCTGAAGGAGGCGGAACACTCGATGTAAGTGTTAAGCGCTCTGACTGGACAGAGCAGATTCAGGTCCGGGTCCTTCTCGGAGGAGGGGAGCGCAGAAAGTGTCACTACCTGTGCTCTAAACAGAGTAGAGAGCACCTTAGGTACGTAACCATGTCTTGGTTTGAGGACTACCGTAGAGTCGTAAGGCCCAAATTCAAGACAGGAGGGGCTCACAGAGAGCGCCTGCAGATCGCCAACACGTTTTATCGATGCTCATCCTAGTAGCAAAGCGGTTTTAAGGGTTTGGGGACGGAGGTCCACAGACTGCAGAAGCTCAAAGGAAGAACCCTTCAGAGCTCTCAACACCGTGGGTAGATCCCATATGGGAACGGTGAGGGGGCGAGGAGGGCGTAGCCGCCTGGAACCCTTCAAGGAACAAAACAACCAAGTCGTTCTTTCCCACTCCTTGGCCCGCTATGGGGGCATGGGAAGCTGCGATTACTGCCACACAGACCTTGAGCATGGAAGGGGAGCGGCCCTTATCCAACAGCTCTTGCAGGAAGGACAGAATTATTGATATGTCACAGGATTCTGGGTCTGCACCGCGAGTTGCACACCAGGCGGAGAAGACAGACCACTTGAGGGTATAGAGTCGTCTTGTAGACGGAGCTCTAGCCTGTGATATCGTGTTCATGACACTCTCGGGGAGGACCGTATGCTCCTAATGAGAGGCCAAAGGTGCAGAGCCCACAGCTTTGGCTGGGGGTTCCAAATCGTGTTGCCTGCCTGAGAGAGTAGGTCCCGTCTCAGGGAAATAGGCCACGGGGCTGCTACGAGCAGCTGAGACAGTTCCGCAACCTAAGGCTGGTTCTTCCAGAGTGGGGTTACGAACAGCACCTTGTGCGCATGTTCTATGATTCTCCTGATCGTCTGTTTGTATAAGAGCGATTGGGGTGAAGGCATAGAGGAGCCGGTCGGGCCATTTGTGGGCCAAGGCGTCCTTGTCCTTCGAGAAATAAGTGGGGCAATGAGTGTTGTCTTCTGAGGCAAAAAGGTTGACTTCTGGGCCCAGCGTGATCTAGGGCCGGGGTCCATGGTATGGCGGTTAAGGGAAGCGTTTTTCAGAGCGGGATCGCTGACGGGTATTCTGCTATTAGAGCTGTCTGCGTAGCAGGGGGAGTGATTCTCACTGGCTGCTGTGTAGGCGCTGGCTTAGGCTGGGTAGACGAGGGCTTGGAGCCTGGTCGTTTCGGCAGGAAGTGTTTCATGGCCTGCAAAGACTTTTGTCCGAAGAGGCCCGTGGGAGAGATCAGAGTGTCGTGGAAGGGAACCCTGTCAGCTTCCATTATCTCCATGTGCGTCAGCCATTAATGGCGCTCGAGCACCATGAGACTGGCTATGGAGCAACAGCGAGGCCGCTGAGCAGGAGTCCAATCCGCTGCAAAGGCTTTTCGACGGCGAAGCAATCAGTCTCGAGTAGCGAAGATAGAGTCGTCGCTGAAGAAGAATAGATCTGAGGAACCTATGGCGACTTGTCTGCTTATATAGCCATAAGCCCCGCCCATTTTGGTGGGCGCCATCGCCAAAGGTCCGTGCAGCTTCGCTACCATTGGCTCAAAGTTTTACTTTGCACGCACCAATGGCCGTGCAGTATTCACTGCGTTATTGTAAAGTTTCAGTCATCTGAGAGTACGAGTGAAGTATCGAAAGGAAACTTGTCTACACCGGAAGCGGCACGATAAAAGACAATAGAACACATTAGAAACTTTTATAACTTAAAATTTTGTCCACATTGCGCAACCTGAAATGACAAACCATTAAGAACAAGTCGTCATGTCGCGTCGTGTCCGGTGTAGACACGGTGTTAGTTTATCATCATGGTTTATAATCTGAAATGTCAGATATCATTTTACGACTTCGGATATGATTTTATATATCCTGTCCACACTTTCCATGAATAGGAAAAAGTCGACACTATGCTTGTCAATCTATTTAAGAAAGTGTTTTTAATTAATTTTAAAATTAAGGTTTATAAAGAAACCGGACAGTATCTTACCCAGATCAGTATTTGGCCCGGCCAGAACCTGTCTAAATTTGTCAAGTCGCGAAGCCTCTCTCTCTGTCATAGCTGGTGTTCCAGATGTGTTCTGATCTGCCATGCGGGCGACCAGTGGAATCACGGGCCTGTGAGGAAGTGATTGTTGTCTGTAGAGTCCTGTCCACTCTCCGCTCACCTCTGATCAGAAACAAGAGAAAACACTGCTTTAATGACCATTTACACAGCACTGGCTGCCTTCTCCTACTCCTCAGCCCATTAAACTTAATTATAGAGACCAAGTCTATTCCTGAAACATCCTGACAACAGGACATCATTTTGCCGGCAGGTCAGAGGAAGCTGTTGCCCAGCTAATGGTAATGAAACACTTTTATGTCAACCAATATCTATTAAAGAGCCTGGCTAGATGGTCTTCCGTGTCATGACTATGTTGTGGAAATATCAGCAAGTACCGTTTCATTAATAATCTATAATAAAATGTCTAAAAAACACATTACATAAATTAAAGTTGACGGTAGGCCAGCGGGTCACCTTATTCGATCAGATAAGCATGATCATTCTGATTGGCTGTTGGGCTTAGCTCTTCTCATTTTTTCCATTTGTCATTACAATCCGCTTGTTAAGCCTAACATCAGGCGCCATTTATGCAAGGTCATATACCGTTTCAGGGTCCAACCGCTCTATCAGATGCGACAGGAAAATAACAAATAAATGCTAATATACACTCATGGCATGATGTAAAACTCCCCAAAAAAACCCAATCCAATACTTTATCTCCATAAGGTAACAATGGCTACACTTGGATCGATTTTTTACAAATTGTTAAAACATTGATGCAAATACACATAATGTAGTGTTTCAAATCTTCTCAAAAGGTATGAGTGAGGACCCAGATTTTATGTTGGATCAAGTACAGTGCCAAACCTTTTAACAATCCTGTTCATGTTTTTTTTGAGAGTGAGGATGTCACATAACCGGTAAAAATGGCTTAATTTAGTTAGTTGAGTAAAACACGTGTTTTGTAAAACAAAAAATACCATTGAGTTTAATAGTGCAACAAAGGGAATGGTGTCTTTTTTCTTTTTAAGATAAACCAGCTTTATTCTGGAGGATTATATGGTTGAATGGACTTTAGTACTTGCATTTAGCATTTGTTTATTCCTGTCCATGACCCACCACATATCTTCACCCTTGGCCTGTGACCCACCAGTTGAGAATCATGTGCCTTTTGGAGCTTTATAAAGTCTGTGCCTTTGTCTCTGCTTTCATAAAAATCTCTGTTTAGCTGAAGAAAGGAAGCTGAACACATCTGGGAAGGAATGGCTGATGAGGTTGAGTAAATAAGATAATTAATAGATTTTTTGGCTTCTTCTTATAGAAAACCATTAAAGTTACATTGTTGTTATTTCAAAGGGACAGTTCACAAAGAGGTGTAAATTCTGTCATAATTTACTCACCCTCAGATTGTTGCAAACCTGTATGAACTTCCTTGTTCTGCTAAACACAAAGGAAGATATTTGGGATATTTGGAAGAATGTTAGTAAACAAACAGATCTCATCCCCCCATTGACTCCCATAGTATTTATTTTCCCTACTATCGCAGTAAATGAGGGGTGAGCTTAGTTTGGTTACTGACATTCTTCCAGATCTTCCTTTGTGTTCTGCTTCTGCAGAACAAAGAAATGTATAAAGGTTCGGAACAAACTGAGGTTAAATGATGACGGAATTTTCATTTTTGGGTTTTTCTGACATTATTAAATATTAAAAACATTTGTATTTTAATGTTCTAATCAGCCCTTTAGAAATTACATTGCATGCAACATGACTAGGCCTGATTGTGAAATCAAAAGTGCTATTACAAAAGAGGTGATACACATCAACAGAGGAAGTCCATTTTCACAGTCATCCATCGCTGCTGAGGCTAGCAACAGAAAAAGACAGACACAACTGTCTGTCTGTGCTGGTACAGGTAGCAGCAGACAGCATCCATGTCCCTGTCTGAACTGAAGATTGACTGCATCTCAGATTTAAATGATCACTGCATCTACCATTATATGAACAGCAGGGAATACGGCATTATTCAAATTAATATGCTTTTGTTATACTTGCTACACCTTGCTACACCTGAGCAATGTGAGTGAAGTGACAGCCAGAAACTAAGTGTGATAAAAACGATTATAAGCATTATTGCCTCACACACATTTAATTTGACCTCATATCCATTAAAGATCCACATTGACCATTTATGGGTAAAAAGGTGGGATATCAGGCAAACACATCGCCACAGTGTCCACAGATCTCTTCTCCTTCAGCGACATTGTGTCGCCATCGAAAAGCCTTCGCAGTGGATTGGACCCCTGCTCAGCGGCCTCGCTATTTTCTCAAGCACAGGTAAGCAGTGCCGGTCTATTCACTGTCGCCATCCTGCGACTCTAGAAGAGCAAATTTCCTGCGGTGTTGTTTCATGTGCCGTACCTGTCACTTGTGCTGGGATTTCCTGATAGCCACGGCGAGTGCGTCTCGTGCCTGAGGGTTTCCCACCCCGAAGACACACTAAAAGAGATGGAATGCTCTCATTGCGAGAACATGAGTCTCTCCTCTCTGCGCTCGCGGATTGCTTTCTTTTCAGAGAGCGAATCTGCTCCTCGTGCCCTCCCGCTTTCTTCCTCGCAACAGGTTGTGAGAAAAAGCAGCGGGGTAGAGGATATAAGCGTTTGGCTCACGCCCTCTGCATGCCCCGCCTTCTCCACGGAGAGATGACTCGCCGGTTCACTTTCGTAGCCTGACCAGTGTCCCTTGGCTGCCGCCAGTGATATGGTCTTGTTTGGAGGAAGCGAATTCGGGGAAAACGACCACATGTCTTTAGCGCTTCAGACACTGAGGAAATGCCGGGCTCATCATTTGACCCCGCCTCTCTACTGTCAACAAAGCACAGCGAGACCAAGCCAGGTGTAGACGCCGAGCTCTTTTGGGTACTCACCAAGGCAGTGGAGGAGCTGGGCGTGGAGTTGTCTTCTCCGGAAGAACCCGCTCGCAGCCGCCTGGATGAGTGGTTCCTGCCGGGGCGCTGTCAAGCCCCTCGTCAGCGGACTTCACCATTCTTTCAAGAAGTTCACAACGAACTTACCAGGTCATGGCGTGCCCCCTATTCATCTGCTGAAAGCAGAAACCTGCCTGCGATCCCGCTCGTAAAAACGCTTCCCTCACCGTCAAGGGCAGGGACCCTTGCCCAAGATCACGCTGGACCCTGCGCCTCAGGCTCCACCCTGAGACTCGGGTGAGGAAGAGGAAGGAACCAGGTCTCGCCACTGCTGGACCTCCATCCAAACAAGCTCTTTCAGCGCCCAAGCACCCTGTTCTGTTCCGGGTGCCGGCAAAACTGTGTATTTATGTCATGTTGTAAATGTTGGGCCCGTTCTAGCGCCTGCTGTGCAACCCACTGTTTTAGCAGAAAAATAATAAAACACAAACTGTGTCGAAAAAGAGGAATCTTCCTCTTACCATGGGAATCAAACCCCCACCAGGCGGTTTGCCCCCGCAAAACAATCAACCCCTTTGTCACACGGGCCGAGGCCTGGCACGCCATCCTTGAGGTGTCGGATAATGGGCTCTGGGGATAATAGCAAGAGGCTATAGACGTTTTCGCAGGTGCCCGAATGCAGGGTGCAGACGGTCACGTCCTGCGCACAGAGGGGATGAACTTACTGGGGAAAGGAGGCATCACAGACGATTCTTGAGATTCGCCTACGAAGGGGTTGCTTATCAATACACCGTCCTACCGTTCGGGCTGTCCCTAGCTCCCGCATTTTCACGAAGTGCATGGACGCGGCTCTTTCCGCTCCCAGACGTAAGGGAATGCGCGTTCTGAGCTACCTCAATGACTGGCTCGTTCTAGCACAGTCAGAGGACCCACAGGTCCCTTCTACTAAGCCACTTAGAATGCCTGGGGCTCAGGATCAACTTCACCAAGAGCCCTCTGTCTACCAGCCAACAAATCTCGTTCGTGGGAGCGGTCTTCAACTCTACTCAAATAGGGCTGAAACGATTAGTCGACATTGTCGACAAATATTCTTGTTGTCGAGTAGTCGTTTGATTACGTGACTTAATTTAAGGGCCCACAATATCACAATTTGACCGCTACGGCACTGTAGCGCTAGAGTGTAATGCAGCCTTCCCGAATGCTATCACAGTAGAAGGACACACAGCAAGAATTATGGCGGAGCACAAACAAATGCGAACAAGTAAAGTGTGGGAAAGCTTTACCAAATTGAAAACAAAAAATGCGGTTGTGTGCAATGCATGCTAGGGCTGCGTGAAATGCGTCAATGCAACGCATTATTTACGTTTATCTGCTGTAATGGCAGTTTCTGTTCCCAGGGGTGTGTAAGTTAATCAGCAGAACAAGAGAAAGTATAAAACACCCGACAAACAGCGATCACGAGCCTCGGACGCAGTAAGTTTGTGAATGGACAGAGGATAATCACAGTATGGACAAGCAATCACAAACGGACGGAGAGGGGCACGTAGATGTAGACTTTCATAATAAATGAATTTATTTGAACACTAAACTTTACATAAATGATTTACATTAACGCTATTGTGCTAGTGTAAGTTAGTGTATGTGAACCTTTGCAGACTGTGACCCTGCTTAATAGGACTTACTATCATGAAACCACCGTAAAAGCACCTTTTAAGTCATTCGATAGCTTAATACGTGGAATAAACCAATAAAGCACAATTAAGAAACTCTGACCTCCGCTGGTGCTATCATCTGTTAATCTCCAGTCAGCATGTGTGTGTACGATGAGGGTCAGGACGTTAACGTTACTCTTTCTAAGATGTTCCAAATGTTTTCATTATCCTTCATAATCACAAGATGATACTCATGGATTTATTTAAAATGTATTTTGCCAGAGACGGTGAATTACTCGCTGAGTGTAGCTTCATTTATTAGTAGCACCGGAAGCGGTCTGAATGTTGTGCGTCTTCGCAAAAACTTTTTTAAACCTCTGATATAACTGTAAGCTGTTGGATAGGGATGCAATGCATGTGTGTGCAAGTGTTAAACATGTAACATATCATCTCTTTTCGTTGTGTTCTAACTGTTATTTACTTCGGGGAGCAAAAGGATCCCCGCTACTATAGAAGGAGAATGTGCTTTAAGGGTATCATTGCGTCCGGGATGCGCATAACTGTAAATAACGAAGCGAATGCATTAAGCGTATCATTCTGAGTTCAGGATGCGCATGCACCTTTTTACGCCACTCTGCATTGGAGTCTTTTATACGGTGATCGTTTTGTGCAATAAACAGAGATCAAAAGTAGCATTCTTACTTTTACTCAATTGCATTATGAGACCGAAAACAGAGTCGATATTACATGGAGGAAAAAAATACACAGCATATATCATGCTATAGTATTTCATAAACACATTTTTAAATGTTTTGTTTTTAATACAGTACTTAAGTACATAAAAAATCTGTATTATTTACTTTTAAAATTAAAATTTATTAATTAAGAGAAGATGGTGATTGTAATGTAAACAAGGATTATAAGGTTAAAACAATAAAAAAAAAATATGAAATGTAGTGGAGTAAAAAGTATGATATGCTTTATAATGTAAGAAAATACAAGAACGTATTATTTATAACAAACTTTGTCAAAGGATTAATAACATAACCAAATAAATCTTTATTAAATTAATCTAAAAACTAATTGTTAGATTAGTCGACTAATCGAAAAAAATAATCGTTAGATTAGTCGACAATTAAAATAATCGTTAGTTGCAGCCCTATACTCAGATGACAGCCAGCCTGGTGCCAGAATGCGCACTGGCCATTCAGAGACTCGCAACCTCTTTCGAGCTTGAGATTTCACGCCCGCTCAAGGCGTTTCAGAGAATGCTGGTTCTCATGGCCTCCGCATCTCCAGTACTGCAGTTAGACATCCTTCGCATGCGGCCACTTCAGTACTGGCTGAAACCGAGAGTTCCACCACAAACTTGGATCGAGTCTGCCTCGCCGCCCTAGCTCCTTGGAGGAATCCACTCTGGGCACCACATGCAGATGGATGGTTGTCAAAACAGATGACTCCAACACGGGTTGGGGGGCTCTGTGCGATGGCATGCCGGCTTCGGCCGCTGGCTGGATCGGGAAAGGGGCCTGCACATCAACTGGCTGGGCCTTCACAACTTCCAGCTGGTTCTACGGGGACGCCACATCTTATTTGACCCCGCCTCTCTACTGTCAACAAAGCACAGCGAGACCAAGCCAGGTGTAGACGCCGAGCTACACCTGGAGTTAGAGCCCACTCTATTAGAGGTATCGCCTCGTCCTGGGCTTGGTCTAGCGGTGCATATATAGCAGAGATTTCATCCACATTTACCAGATTCTGTAGTCTCGATGTCTCGGCCTTACGGGCTCAGGTCCTCTCTGCTTACAGGACTGACACTAGGTTGTTGTGGTCCAACCGTGCCGGCACTAGGCACACTGTCATTGGAACAATTACCGGACTGGGCCACCTCTTAGCTTGGCCCTGTCCGCTCGGCAGGGCTCCCATGCTCGGTCCCCGAACCTAGTTCCAGGGTAGTCTTGATTTATCGTTCCTTTTGTAGCACGGTGGGATTGTATTGGTTCCCCATAGCGTCCCACTGAGACGCAGTACTCGTTCCTGTATCTCAGGGAACTGAGGTTACGTAAGAAACCGAGTACGTTCCCTATCGATACTTCACTAGTACTGCGTTCCTTGCCATGCTTACAAGCTGCATGGTTATCGCTTCAGTCGAAGTAACCTGAGGACACTACGGCGATGTGTCTGCTTATACAGTCATAAGCCCCGTCCCCTTTGGCGGGCTCCATCGCCATAGGTCCGTGCAGCTTCGCTGCCATTGGTTTAGAGTTTTACTTTTCACAAACCAATGGCCATGCAGTTTACTGCGTTATTGAAAAAAAGCTTCAGTCATCGAAGAAAAAAGTAGTTTTCCCGAAAGCTACGCAGTACTCGTTTTCGTATCACAGGGAACCGAGGTTAAGGAAGTAACCGAGTACGTTCTGTTTACTGCATAACAGTGTGAACAGAACAAACCACATGGAATCCAATCGTTTTCAATCTGATCTGAGCCAATTACATATGTGGTCCAAAATCAGATACAGGTCTGATATTTCACAATGCAATCTTAATGGTAATTTCGGAATTTATGCAACTTTGTCATTTTAAGTCAACATACGTCACAATTATGTGCCGATTCAAAGCATCACACGCCATTCTGGTGACGGAAGTGCACCGTCAGCTGGGTTGCCTAACATTAAGCATCAGATTATAAACATAAACCCTTACGCACTACCTATATCGCAAGCAAACGGCACGATGCGAAGCAATAAAAGACTATAGAATCCATTATTATAAGAAATTTTGCCACTTGATATGGCGCATTGCCGAACTTTCTTTTGTTTAATGTGTGCAAGTTTGCAAGGGGCAGTTGCTAAGGACGACCAAAAGGAAATACTATCTTAAAAATGACCACGACTAAAAACGTCTAATCAGCAAAGAGGTGAAAGCAGAATTCCATTATCGCGGTATTCCAGTCCCTTTCGGTCGGTTCGTGTTCACTTTCTGGGGGTTTTCCACTCAGTCTGTTCACGATTGTGTTTCGGAGGTCTCACAGGAGATGGGTGTGAAAAACGGGAAATTCCTGGCCAAAACGGGAGTGTTGACAGGTATATATTCGGTGTTGCTTTTTTTTTAGATTATGCCATGGTTACTTTTGGACAGGTAGGTACATGTTATGATTCGATTTTGATGGGTTTTAATTATGTTGCTTAGTTTGTCGACCATTATGTACTACCTCAACGACAGAGTCTAACGGGAACTATGCTGCATCTAATTTGTTGCCGTTTTAGTAAGCTGTTTTCGCTATTGTGGTCACATTATTTACTTTGTACTGTAACATGTTCTCACTGGTGAATGAGATATGATTTAATTGGAATTGATCAAAGAGCTTCTGGTTTGTGCGTGTTCATGTGTTTTGGAGGAGGAGTGGCTTTGGACGGCGATTCGCATTGAGGGTGGGATCATGATTTCAGTGCTAACAGGCTAAAGTTAACACCTTGCCAAATCGCCTTTAACGCGTCGCATCCACCACTCACTTGCAGTGTTGACATGGTGTTAAGGCATAAATTATAGGTGTGTTCTACTCAATTCTGTGACGTGCAGACTGGCTTGCACACAACCCTAGAGCAGACTGCTCCGGGTATGCTCTCAAATCGCACCGCGCAAAATCCTAATTATAAGAAGGTTTAGAGGGTTTGATCTCAAATTTCTCAAAAAAGTATTTATTGTGAACGTTCAAAGCTACGCATATCTAAAACCTGTCAGTATCGAAGATTTGCAAAGTTTTTGTAGAATTTTTTGTTATCCATGATTTATTTGTTTTGATTTCCTCTTTTTTAAGGAGAATGGATATTGGTAAGCGCACAGCCAGTTATGAAGTGTTCATTTGTTGTTATTTTTGGAAATATTCATAATTTTTATAAGCAAAACGTTTTATTCACGTTGTAATATTTTATATTGTATCTATTGATTTTGTCACCTTTTCCATTTATTAAGTCTTTCACCGCCATTGACGAGTTATCTCGTCATTTAAAAAAAAACGGTTCCCCGCCAAAGACGAGTTATTACGGCAATCAGCGTTTGTACTGTTGTAAAGCAGGTGGCGCTGTTACACACCTTCGGGAAAAAGTACAGAATCCCAGAACCTAGAAGGTATATTTCTTATCGGTTTTTAAATGATTGTTCTGAATGTAATCTGGGTGAAATCTTTGACAAAAAACGTTAATTATCTTGCATTTTGAAGAAACCTACCCACATCTATGGAGTGATAAAAAAAAAGAACAAATGAAGATAGAAAAATACGGTTTCTTTTGTTTAAAACCAGAGAGTTCTTTCATTGGACATATTGTTTGTCCATATATTCTTTACAGAAAATGTACTGTGAGCCATTAAAGTTTGGTGAAAATGTTAAAAAACGCTGGCGTAGGCTGGCAACTTTAAAAAAAAAAAAGGCTGGCGAGGAAAGAGTTAACTCACTTATAAAATTAAACATACAACCTTGGTTTTAATATTTGACCATTATTCACACTAGATTGATTCTCCTTGGGACCACCTGGGTCTCAAAGAAAGTTGCCGATGACTGTATAATTAGGCTGGTTTCACGTTCCATTCAGGTTTTTAAGGGGGCTTCATATAAGATGCATTTGTACACAAAGAGCAGCAACATGAAGAGCAACATTTTTAAAGAGAATGAAGCAAGAACCTATTTTGACTTCGTATGCATTATGCAATCTTTAAAATCTTTGCATGACAAAGGACGCCGGGAAATAGAAAATCAACAGTCACGACCCACAAAATATAATTGAAGGACTACAAAAGAGGCGTTTAAGGAAAAGTGTTTTCTGTTGGAGAGATACTCCCTTTGGCATGAACTTTGCAGAATGTTTACATGCACAATCAGATATATTATGCATTAAAAAAAACAGGTGCTCGTTTCCAAAGAGGGTTTTACTGTGCAAACCATCTAAAAGCTAAGGCACAGCAGCTGTCAGTAGGTCCTACATCTACAAATCAACCAAAATTGTTATCTACATTATGTTGGCAGTATAATAATGCCCACTTTCGGATGGCTGTAAAAAGCATGAAATGGACCTGATGGTCCATTATACTGACATCACAGCTCAGGAAAAGTTTGAGGCTTGGCCAGTTTGAGGCTAGGGCATATACTTTAGGTGTCATCAGCCAATCGGCTCATGATAATAACATACTAAATACAGTATATAAGGTTTATGTCACACAGGAACCAGCTAAACAGAAAACCTGTTGCTTTCATTATTACTACTCACCTTTAGGTGAACCAACAGGCGCTTCACTATGTGACTTCACCAGTCTACTATCACTATGTGGAAGCAGATCTGAGCTGAATGAAAGGTCTGTTGTCATCTCGGCCCTTTCCTCTCTCTCCTCGTATTCTTCTGGCTCCTCCTCATCTTCCTCGTGGCCTTCCTCTTTTTGATTAAATTCAGCACTCTTGTCCATCTGCTGCTGTCGTTTTTCCTGTAGCTTGCTGTGGTTTTCTATCACCTTATTGGCTGTTTCCATGACTACCTCAATGTTAAGATTCTGGGCTGCCATGGCGAGAAGTTCATCGTCGTCATCACCCACATCCCAAGCGTCGCTGGTGATGCTCTCAAACTCCTGGAAGGTGGTGGCTTTTTTTGGCTTTCCTGGTGTAGTAGCAGTTGGAGGCTTATTTCCAGCTTTCATCAGGCTGAAATAGAAATACAGTATCAAAATTCCAATTCTGTTTATGTCAGGATGGTTGAATAGTAAATACGAGGAGGACAATAACCCTAAACATGCATAGTAGTCCTACACTTGAAAGGGTTGCTTATTCATTTTAGAATAATAGTAAAATACTTTATTTTAGCATCTGCAAAATTTGTCGCCCTGAATTTGTAAAAAATTACTTAAATCAAGCCATTCATTTAAATCATATTTATAAATAAATTTTGGTTTTGTAAAGAATAAAATGAACATCCTATCACAGTTATATTTCACTTTGTCACTGTTGCCACGTACATTAACTTTTAATAAAAAAATGTACTTAAAGTTTATTTGTCACTGAATCCCAGTCAAACACAACATATAGTTCTGTTTATCAATCCAAATCACAAAATTTAAATGGTGCACATTGCCTTCCACAACAATGAGAAAGTTATATTTAAGGTTGGGATCCATTTTACTCAGGAAAAGATGATGAAGACTAATACTAATGAAGACGACATTGTATTCTCACTACTTCTAATAGATTCAAAAACAACTAAGTGGCTTAGTCTAAAAAACACTTAGTCTAGCTGAGGCATCCTGTTTCAGGCACTTTGGTGGGCAGGGTTTGCTGATTCATTATGGTAACATCTGTTCTATAATTAGTGTAAAGTACTTACTAGTATTAGTGATTTGTAATGTTTCATATTGCTCTTGTTTGCAACACTTGTTACAACTTGTTTAACTAATGAAAGGAGTACCATAACAAATATGTTAAGTGTTGACAGATTTATTGTCATTTAGGTGCAAAAACTTAAAGCTAAAATGTGTGTAACACAGTGTCTACACCGGACGCGACACAACACACGGCTTGTTCTAATGGGATTGACGGGTCGCAATGCATCCAGTGTGGAAAAATTGTGAAATTATAATGGGTTCTAATGCGTTCTATAGTCGTGTCGCATCCACCACACCACGTCCGGTGTAGACACGTGTAACAGGGTCGGTTTTCAAAGGAAATTTGAGTTTGCAGCAGTTTCTATTTGGAATACAGCTTTTCAATACATGTTGGCATTTAGGAGGGTGGAAAGTTTAAAAAGCTATCCTCTGTGAAATAACATGTTAACATCTCAAATTATTAAAGGGATAGTTCACCCAAAAATGAGAGTTGGCTCTAACATGTAAAGGGATTTAAGACCGATATAGAGTTTTTTCCACTGAACAGTTAAGGAGACATGACTAACGTAATTTATTTTAAAACATTTACATTTTAATTTGGTCAAAACGAAAGTGTTAGATATATTACTTGTTCAAATTAATTTTTTTTTGGACATATGCCCTGCCAAAGCACAACCCACATAAAGAAAATAACTTTATATGTTTAAAACACAGATGGTGATAACGAGACAAAATTCAAGGATTGCAGCCATAAGTATGCTTGTTTTAGCTTAAAATTCAGTGTGCACATTATGAAACATTTTATTTAGAGAAATTGAAGGTTCTCAGCATCAACTGGTAAGCAGCAACCGACGTACAATTTAGAGATCAAGTCAGTATATTTGAAAAAAGGTCTTTAAACAAATAAGCATCAAAGGATGTCTCAAAAGAGTTTATTAGAGTTAGATTACTAAATATATAAGAGCACAAACATCTGTTAAAATCTTAAAATATTAGTCTGCTTACTTGGCATGTAGCACAGGGTCAAATGGGGGATGCTGGGCTCCATACACATGCTGTATACTAAGAAAAGAAAAGTGCCACAATAAACAAAACAAGGTTATACTTTCACATCTCTCACCATTATTTAAGTGTCCTGAAAACTGGTTTGACCAGTGAAGAGTGACACAACTACTTTCCTCCAAAAACAACTAAAGACCTATTACAATAAACCGTTTTGTAATACAGACGAAAGTTGCCTGTATATACAAAAATAACACTTTAATATAAAAAACAATATGATGTTATGCTGGTAGTACCAACACTCTTTGAAATAGTTTGAGTGCCACATAAATATTGTACAAATATGGTAATTATCTGTCAGAATATGACCAGCCTTTATTACTACAGAACTACCTGCATTTGTCAGTACATTTAGATACTATTTCTATACCACCACAGAACTTGTTTCAATACTGACAAGAGAGGCCCAACAGGACCCAGCTAACAAGCTAACACATGACTTCTTAATACAGATTATTAAAACAAATGTGTTTGATAAGTATACCAGATATAATAATCAAATCTGATCATACTGCGATTACGGGGATTAAAAGCCTCTAAACATGATTAACACAAAGTTATTGCATAGTCGTTAATGCAGCTATTCAGCTAATTCATATCACATGAGTAAAGACTTCAAAAAAAAGATCCGATTTAACTGACACGTGCTATTCTGGATATGAAAACCTCTTTTGACAAGATCTGCAATTATAAAACATTGCTCGATAAGATATATCTACAACTGAACACACATAAACACTGGCATAAAGCTAACATACAAACATTAGCATGAACACGTCACTCACTTCCCAGGAACCTTGGCTGTGTTTCTCTTCCAGAACTGCTTTTTGTTGGCGTCACCTGACATCCTTTGCCCTCTAATCGATCGTTCATTAATTAATTTACAGAAAGACTAATAAGATGTGCAAAATGTGCACGAAGAGTTTATTTACACCTCAGTTTCTTTTCGCAAACTCAGAAAGCCGCCATGTTGGTACCGCCCACTGCAGAAGAGTGCGAATGTGATTGGTTAAAGGCAGTCATGACTCATGAGTGGCCGCTGGATAACCAATTAAAAGTAAATAAATAAACACACTGAAAGACCTTTTGAAGGCAGTTTAAATTCTGCACAATATTTTCTATAATATATATAAGTTACACTAAGGGTAAATTAAAATACACAAAGCTGAAAAGCGTTCATTAAATAACTGTATGTCATATAAATAAATATTATGTCATAACAACATAACAGTCTAACAGATTATTATGTCATTTTTGACAACTTTACATTGCAAAGGGGACACTGATATTCCCAAGTGATTGTTTGCACAGTAGTTTATCATTTTCTGTGTGTGTCCTTAAAATGGAGCAGAGTTTGACTAAGTGAATTACCAAAGATCACACTGTAATAGCATGATGTATTTAGAAGTGAAAAGATATGACCTAACTTATTATTATGTATAATAATACACTGTGTGAAATGTTTGTCAGTCATGTACATCGCACCTCCTACAGTAGCATTTAGTGTGACGCATTTGTTCAGGCTCCTCCCACTTTGACAGGAAAGAAAAAAACCGCTATGTAAGCAAACGGCTTACAGAAGACAAGCAACGTAGGAGCGATTATATTTATTTTCATAATGATTTGAAACGTCAGTGAGGTATGGTGTAATTTCGGCGTGAAGATGAAAGCGAGATAACTAATGTGTATCTGTTGTTAACATCAGAAATGGAGAAGCAGCCGCGTCTGTTGTGTTCTGTGCTTTCTGTTCAGCGCAGACCTTATGAGGTCATATTAAACTGCGCGATTCTCGCGTGGAAAGAGACACAAACCACCAAAAAACACACCGGACGCGGTATATATGGAGCTGTCAAAGCTGGTGAGTTACATATCTGATACAATAACAAGACATAGACATCAAGATGCGCTGCGCTATTCTTTGTTGGAATTGTTTGTCTCAAAACATGGTGACCTGCCTTCCCTAACTAGTGTACCCGTCACAAGCGCGTTGGTATCACGCAGCATTTTGGTCCGCTGCGGTCGCATGCGGCACCACTGTACAATTTCCCAGATGTAACAAAAGTTATATATTAAAGATAAATGAACACATACTCGGAAAACAGACTTGACTTTTTGTGGTAAAGGTAATGTTTTATAAGAATCTAAGTGTTTCAAGGTTTTGAAATTGAAACCTTCAATGTGAACGTAAACAACAAGTGCATTGCTATTTGCTTCTGTATAAATTTCCATTAATAACACAACATATTTTAACTTTTTAAGTGTGTTTCCATACATGTTTATTTCTTTAAAAAAAACAAGAAGTCTCTGACTTGGGATGTTTCAGTCAACTAATACTTATGCATACACTCTTATTAGTAGATGTATTTTAAAGAGTGTGTGAAATGCTATTGGACTGTGCTGAAGGTCAGAGGGGTTATTGATAATCTTCAAGGATTGTTTGTCTTTACCTGTCTTGACTCTTTACCACACAGTACTTTCCCAATTTCTCTGTGCTGCTAAATATCATGATTGTTAATACATTTCTAGCTATCCATGATGGATTAACTACCTGCAGGTTTGGGTGGTTAATCAGTCATTTTGGTAATCTTGCATTAGTCTGTAGGCCTTAGGCACATGAGCTCATGATACGTAATACATCTGTGGAGGCGCCAAGAACTAGGTGACCTCCAATACCAAGATCCATTACACAAAGCAGGCTTTTATTTAAAGGTCCTGATGGATGTTTTCCTCAAGGCGATGATGCATTTGAAATTAAGTTTCTTTCCACCCTGCATAAGGTAGTTAGTATGCCACAAGGATTGTTAGGGGTGATTTTATCTAAAGTTATTTAAATGTTATAATTTCTGTAATTTATGTTGACTTTTTGTTTTTTGCTTTGCTTTGTTGGTTGTTTTCCTTTACCTCAATTGGTTTATTATTGCTTTAGCGATGCAAATGTTGTGGGTTTGATTTCCAGGGAACACAGATGCTGATAAATAATGGATAACTTGAATGCACTGTAAATCACTTTGGATAAAAGCGTCTGCCAATTGCCTAAATGTAAATGTTTTGATGCTGTTAATGAGTATGCCTTACATAATGACATTAATCAACTGTCCTTTTATTCATTTATAATAGATACCAAGCATGGTGTCTTATGGGCATCAGTTTTTACTGTGAAGAGCCAATGTAGTGTACTTCACCCATCTGCTGTGTAATCTAACCCCTTTCACCATGAGTTAGTTTTTCTCTTAGCGCATGAAACTAGAGTAGAGGGGACACAAAAGACATTATTTGTGAAGAGCCCTTTCATACTAAACAAATGTTTAGTGTTGCTGGAAAGGTCACATAAAAATGAATGCTGTGTTACGCTGCTCAAGCACAGCATTCGAGAATGTTCCTGGAGCTGAGTAAACTTATTCTGTAAGGCCTCGCAAATCCCAAACTTGTCTCGATGGTGGTTTATACATGAAAAGATTACTAATCTGTATATTAGTAATTGATATTCATGCTTAAATTTAACAAAAATGTTATCTTCTTGTACAAAAGTGATTTGTTTGTGTCCATAAAACACAACATATATTTTTGAAATGTGACCGGAGGAACCTTGAAAACGAGTCAAACAATCTAGTCATATTATACTGATAGTAAAATCCTTGATTTTAACAAATGTTTTATTTATTTGTACAACATAATCTCAAACATTAGCTAAATGAATCAGAATTTGACGAGGTGATTAGATGTCAAAAAGCTATGCAGAAAATTATGATTGCAGGCATCTGCCTTATGAAGTGTATAACTCTAATGGAATACCCATTTTGATTTATTCAAGCATTGTTCAATACCATACTAATATAAAAGTATCATAAATCCTTTATCAGGTTGTTTTTCCTGTTTTTGGTGATATAAATAAGGTTTCATTGTGCTCTTTAAAAAAAGCAATTGCTTTTTAAATGCACTGTGGAGTTTTAATGAAGATAAATTTGGTATATCTACGTTAACGTTTAAGTAAAGTTTCTTAAAGAGCCAAGACACACTAAACAACATTTATTTAGATGTAAACAAAGTTGATTGTGTTCCACATCATAGAAAACAATGTTAGCAACTGTAAGTTATTACAGTAGAGAAAACTAGTTCATTTTTAGCTTTTTTGCACTATTTTTGCCTTCAGGGTTTAAAATCCATATCTGGCCAACGTGAAAGAATGTGACGAGTGATGTACTATAGTACATCGATGACACAGCGGTGTCTCATCATTATTCATGAGTCTGTGTTTTCCTGACCAATGCGAAGACATTTCTCTTAAGTATTCATGACAGCGCCTTGTGATTGGAGCGCCCGTCTCCCATGCCGGAACCTTTGCCGGTTTTTAACGGCTCTTCTTCTCACAGTGTTCACACCCATTTTAATTGCATTTTTTTAAAACGACAGCGAGGTACAATGTAGCTGAAAGAGGAGGTTTCGTGACACTTTAAGCCATACTTCATTTTAGTCTACATAACTCTCTGATCTTTTGAATAAGGTCATATCTCATTAACTTCCTCTCCCGTGGGTTTATCCAGGAACCATTACATAACATGACACAAGCTGACTCAAGTCATTTGGGCACAGGCTGTCAGAATGCAAAAAATCCCTGATGGTTTGCTTAGATGGAAACTGACATTTACATAGTGTCTTACTGCATACGCAAACAAAATGAAGCTTAACCATGTTCTGAGAAAATACCAAAAACTCTTGAGCATTTTTGTAAACATTAGCCCAACCAGTCCTTATTTTTTTGTCTACAAATGTTCCTGTCGCATAATGACAAAGACAATTTTCTCCTCTATTCTGTATGTCAAAGAGACTTTGGGCCCTATTTTAACAATCTAAGCGCATGGTCTAAAGCGCATGCGCTTTTGCTAGTTTAATGACGGGAAAAACAGTCGGCGCGCCTGGCACATGGTCCAATAGGGTTGTACCTATTCTCATAATGAGGTGTGGGTGTGTTTCGGCCGTAACGTGAAATAAACCAATGAGAGTCTTATCTCCCATTCTCTTTATAAGCCCCCGTTGCACTTTCACCTTGGTGCATTCTCTATTTGCGTGGTTCTCTAAGACTGTATGCTTCTCCATTAAGGAAACGATTCTCGCGCACGAGCAGACCATCCACGGCACATGTCATTTTCTATTTTTACGTACACAATAATAATCCTTCACAGTTTAATACTTTAATATTTCATATTTAAAACTTGTGCGTGCTGCTGTGCATCCCTGTGTAATAAGCAGAATACATGTTCGTTCTATAGGCTGATATTAGTAATGGCTGGAAATCTGGGGAAAATCTGAGCAAAAGTCTTGTGAAAAAGTGTATTTTAGCCTTAACCATTCTTTAAATAACCCCAAAAAATATCGCGCCATTGGCTTTAGACCAGGTTTCAGTGGTGCAGTCTATTTCAGTTGCCTCAAAATAGCAACGCGCCAACAATGCACCTGAACACAACTCTTTTCAGACCAGCACGCCCATGGACGCACAAATGAGCGCAAGTACATTTGCTATTAGGGTTGGGCCGATAGACCATAACATCATCCATCGGCGATGGCAGACAGCCATCAAGATGTTGGGCCGGCATTGTAATTCTCCCGCATGACGTAATTTTCCACGAGTCCACAGTATGACATTCTTCGCATGTTTCAAACTTGTCTATTTGCACTTATCCACGGTCAAGTATGTTTGGAAGCTCCACAACGCGTGTGCTTGCGAGATGGAGACAGACGTAGAAAGTGAAAGCAATCGGGTATCGTAGTAAAGGGCTCATGTTTTGAATGGAAGTACAGTAAGTCATCTTAATTTCGGATGCCTTACTACATAATTACCTATGTGGGGAGCTCAGTAGGTTTTAGGCTCATACCGCTTACTAGTACTGTGAATAGAAATGTCCGATTATACATTTGTGAAACGTCAGGTAAGTTTAATCAATGTACATCCTACTGAGAAAACTGCAATATACCAAGTGATCTGTGGTATTTTCCACAGATGAAGGATTCTCTCCATAATTATATCTCAGTAACTTCTTCCTAAATGTATGTAAAGCAAAATTTTGAAAAGCGCTTTATAAATTGTTTAGGTTTTGGAACAGTGCTACTATCTACATTTTTGAGGTTTACCTGTTGGTTCTCTTTATACAGGTAGTCATTGTGTTCCCATGTACGAGATCATATCTGTTCAGGAAAAAGATGATGAGTCTCCTAGTGAAAACACTGGGAAATGGCAGAAGGTTCCTCAGAGTCCAGTGGACTCCTGCCAGTACGCTTTCACAGGTACACCAGCCGCTTATCTTTTACCTGATAACAGTGGACATGGTGCTTGTATCCTAAGTTTGATCTACTGTAGCATGGTTATCTGAATGTAATTGATCATAAAGGTCATGTTTATGCTTGATCATGAAGTAATGGTGTCATATTTGTTTTGGTTTATAGTTTCATATGTGGAGAGGACAAGGCAGCACTGCTGGCGGTGCAGCGAAGTGATCTTTCACTGCCCTGAACTGGCACTGTGTTTGCTCTGGGTACAAACTATCAGAGAACAGCTAGCATTGTTAAGTATGTCCTTATGACCAGTTCTTCCAATTAATATTGAGCAGTGTGCATTTAATTTTGATTTCCTTTTGACTTCAAAAATTTGATCTGTGTGAGTATAGATACAGATTAATTGTGGAATATTTTTTTAAACAAAAAAGAGTAACAATGAGCAGTTCATTTTACAGCATTTATTCATCTTTGTTAATCTTAGTTGATACAAATACATACTGTATGTTTATTGTTTATTCATGTTAGTTCATTGTCGACTACAACTTTTCATTTAAATGTGTTGATATATGAAGTGTATGTTTAACATACAGTGTAATTATTAAGTGTTATGATTGTATTATTTTTGTATTTTAAGAAACAGACCTTTGAAAAGTTTTGACTTTTATCTTTCTTTACTTTTTCTTCTTCTGATTAGATGGAGTTTGTTAAAAGCAAATAAATGAAGCAGTTTTGACAGCCACTTGTAATGCTCAACCTGTGTCTTGCATTTTGCAGCCAATCGACCAAAGCACTTGCTGGTGTACATCAACCCCTACGGAGGAAAACAACGTGGGAAACAGATTTATGATCACAAAGTGGCCCCCATCTTTTCCCAGGCTTCTATATCAACTGATGTGATTGGTGAGGACCCGTCAGCTGCCTGCATTAACATTTAAATAAAAAACAAGCTTTTATGCTTTGCAAATAGATCTCCACTGGCAAATGGCCCCACCTGCCAACTCTACCCGAGAATATGATTTTATTTACAGCGCCATCTATCACAAGGGCTGGCCATAATGCAAACTGTGATAGTCAATAAACATAGGAATGCAAAGACATCCATTATGTATTAGTTTTGAGGGATGAAGACCTTAGGTTGGTTTGAATATTGGCTGTTAGAGAAGATGCTTGCAGGCTTACTCAGCAGTTGCTTAAGGGTTTTATTTTACGACTACACAAACATTTTGTAAATGGTAAACGCAACCAGATCATTAAAGGCACCAAACAAGATGTTCTGAAGATGGTTGAATAAGCTCCATACATCACCTTTGGCATATATCATCAGTGAAATCCACAGGGCTCTATCCTGGGCCCCATTCATTTTCAATACATACCTCCGAGTTACAGTTTTATATCAGTGTTGATGGTGAAGAACCGGTAATGAAATGTACCAGGGATTGTTTTTCATCGCAGCTATAGCTATATCATTTGGCGTAGTTTGATTGATAGTCTCCATCAAGGCACTAGAAAAATGTAATTTAACTGCCAGATGAACAATGATGTCCCCCCTACTCAGATTCGCTGTCTTGTCCCATTAACAATGCCTTTTCCTTTCGGTTTCTATAGTTACAGAGCACGCAAATCATGCCAGGGACCACTTGAAGACAGAGGCTGATCTGAAGAAGTATGATGGGTAAGTGGGTGTCCTGCTGTGAGATCACGATTGCTTTGTGGAATGCATATGTACATCAATGCACATTGGTCCAGCACTGCAGCTGATTACTGCAAGCAAATCGGAAAATGACAACAATAATGTAACATGGTGGCTGCATCAAAGCCAGGCCAGAGGCTGTTCAAAAATAAAATTTCTTCTTGTGTCCAGATCTGTGAACAGTGTTTAGAAAATGGCAATTTTCATTTATGAAAACATTTTCATAAAACATTTAATGTCATGGCATGTTTACACATGTCAAGGTAACTCTTTAAACTGGCAAATTTTCTGAGCCAATATGCTGGCATTTTGTCAACATGTCACATACAAGACAATAATAAAATGCTTTGTAGTGAATTGTTCCAGCATTTGTTCTCTGACATATTTAAAACAGACTTCACGTTGGTCAAGTGTCATCCATTTTTACGTCCTCTCTCTCTGCCTGCAGTGTGGTTAGTGTCGGTGGAGATGGCATGTTCAGTGAGATTGTGCACGGCCTTGTCTCCCGTACACAGAGGGACGAAGGTGTAGACGAGAACTCAATGAAGGACACCCTTGTTCCATGTAGACTTCGTATCGGAATCATTCCTGCAGGTTGGTCTACAGTCACAGATCTGTGAATGTCCATTAAGTCAATACATTTCTGTAGCATAGACATAATCTCTTTTATTAATGTAATCCTTTGGCATTGATCATTCTATGTTTCGTTACAGCAAACAAACTTGTGAAGTGCACTATTTGTGCTGCTTAAGTAGGAACCTATGTAGGCAGTAGACAGCTGGTAGTCGATGCATATGCAGAAGGGTGATCTTGATAGAGAGCTACATTTCAAATGTAAAGTCTAGAAAAAAAATTAAATACTTGAGGTCTTATTAAATATTGACAGATAAGGATATTGTCATGCACTGTATAGCATCATTCACTAGAGCTCTGGCAACCCTTGATAACTTAATGACTGCGACTTATCAAATCATGTTCTCTGATATTGCTGCCTGCCACATAAACCTGACAATGGGAGACTCTTAAAAGAGTTTAGGAGTCCACGTTGTTATCGATATTGCAATCAGTGTGTATCATTCAATTTATTTATGGCCTTATCTGGCATTGTCCAGACATACAAGGACAGTTTGCAAGAGCAGCTCCTGGTCATTCTTTATTATGGTACCGGATTACTTCACATCCCAAAACAGCCTGATTCAAATGTCTTCTGAATAAAAGCTGACTTGTGCCATGGTGGTACAATGATATAGTATCACCATCGTATTGCATCATAGTAGTAAATGTGTCATGATTGAACCAATATATTTTGGCCTGAAGCATCATATTAAATACCACATTACATGCAACAAAAATATATTTTAAACATATTATATCAATAATTAGTAATAGTGCAGCCACAGTACTTTGGCATCAACATTTTAGTAGATTTAAGTGTTTCAAAAACTCAAATCTACATTGTCATTTATTTTTCACCTTTATGGTAACAATAGAAGGTGAATTGATCAATATGTACAATGCCAGTCATTGTTTTTAAACCTTCAGCCTCGTAGTGGTTAAATAAGCAATTTAAGGAAGCAGAATTAGACTATCAGCGAGCATATATAAGAGATGGAAAAAGGCCTGAACTTATCTAAAATCTCATCTCTTTATATAAAAGTGCCCTGCCATGCTTCAGCCACAGTCATTTTATTCTGTATAAAGAGGATCGAAAAATGTGATTCTCGCATTGCTTGAATGGACCAAGAACTTCATTGGCTTCTGATGTTTAGTTAACGTTGGCAATTGAAAGTTAGATGGCTACTGCCCCCATATGCCACTGAAATTGAAATTGAAAGAATGATTTTCATGCGTTAACCTTCGGAGTGAATTATGAGATATGGATTTAGGCTGTTTCTGAACCCCTGACCCATGAAATGCGTTTCTGAAACAGGTTCCACTGATTGTATATGCTATGCCACGGTGGGCTCCAATGACCCTGTCACCTCAGCACTGCACATCGTTGTGGGTAAGCAGACAGCTCCATATCTGCAGTATGATACACATATCTAGCAATAAATGTGTATGTGACATTTTCCTGACTGATATCTTGGAGCCAAAACATGCTTGTTTATGCTCATCTAATAGTGTTTGGGTTCTTTGCCTGCACCTGTCAGATAGCGCTGGCTAGTATGACAGTATAAACCTTAGAAAGGTTTAAGTTCTGTTTTACCATTCATGCCATTGTATATCTATACCATTATTAAAAAGTCTGCGAGCAGAAAATATAGCCTATTCTTAAAAATAATGTTTTAAGAATTTTGATTTTGGCACATTAAAATATAATTCAACTGATTTATGAATTCAGATATTGCTTATCAAATCAGAATTTAGAGTTGAAATACTCAGTTTTATTATGTTTTGTGTCTTTTGTTTTTAATTTAAGGGTTTGGTTTCACTGAAAAAATGATTATGCGTCTTATTAGATTTTATGAAAATAAACTATTTAAATATACTTAATATAATTATGTTCCTGTTTTTAACAAAATATTTTTGTTAAAATAACGTAAAAATCTTGGGAATAAAATCTACAAATTTTGGTTGATAAGATTTTCATTATTTTGTTTGAGTAATTTTAATTGAACATATTATTAAGTAAATCCAACTCAATTTTATTAGCTTAAACCCATTTAAATTGGTCAAATTAAGTTTACTTATTTATTTTGTGTTGAGACTACATAAATATTTTGTATAACTTTATATAACTAAATATAAGCTTGTACCTAGGCTGAGCAGTAACTGTGCTAATGCAGTACAGAGACCACCATTCTCTTCTTACTTGACCATCTATGTTGTAAAACAAAAGTATATTTCAATATAAAAGTAAGTGATCCGTGAAGTGTGAGTTAGACAAATGCTTTGTTCAGCGTAATTTTTTGTTTACTTTAAGTAACGTTTACTTGATATTTTAACAAAAACGAAACGTATTTAATAAGTAGAATTGACTTCTGGTTGGTAAATTGTACTTGAATTATAGCAATTTTACTTAATAAAGCCCTTGTAATATTTACTTAATTTTATTTTTTTGAAAATTATTACAAGATATTTCTCAGTCTATGTGAGGCTGTATTTGCACGAATGCCAGACACATTGTACACTATAGAATGCATACTCGCATTGTTAGACAGGGAAAATACTTTGACAACTGATCATTTATTTGAGGACACCACAATAATAGCAAAAATCATTGTTCAAAACTAAATTTAGTAAATTCCTCTTTCTATCATTCATAAACGTTCAACACAGTCACACAAAATATTTTTTTTTATTGTTTTGAAACAAACATGCATACATTCTTAACAGGAATTGTACCTAAATTTTTTTGTCTAATGGTGTAGTGTTATTGAAGGTTATGTAGTACATTAAGTCATTTTAAATGCCATGACATGACACTGAGAGTTTTGTTGTTTACGGTAATATTGTTTTTTATACCTGCGCAGAACTGTTCTGAAAGAGGTGAGGGAGCTGCTTGATTGTTATGTAAATTATGTCTTATCCTAATGGTCTTAACAAAGGGTTCATTTTCTTTATGCAAAATATATTTTTTTTGTTTACTTTTGATATTGGGGTGAAATATGACCCAGACATTTTCCTGACAGGTTTCATGAGTCACCTAACAGCCCCTTAACTATGATAAAATCACTGCCTCAAGTGGCCAATTGCTTTTTTCTTCAACCATAACACCTGGATGGAAATAAAGCTTTTCAAAAACTAATTTAGGTAGAGAAAGAGATCTTATTTTGTTTCAGTGTGCTCCATTGTTCAGGTCTCCTAGCACAGAATACTGATGTTATCAGCCTGTTTTTTTCTTAAATCTGTCTGGGCATTTCCCACAGGTGATTCTCAGTCGATGGACCTCTGTTCTGTGCATGACAACGATACCTTTCTACGTTACTCTGTGTCACTGCTTGGCTATGGGTTCTACGGGGACGTGCTGACAGACAGCGAGAGAAAGCGCTGGATGGGGCCCGCCCGCTACGATATCTCAGGTACGCAAGATATCATTGCAGGGAATTGACTAAAAAAGGTACATTTTATCCTTGTGCTGTTTTTCAATGGAAATTATTTTGGTACAGGTGTAAAAACATTTCTGTCGCATCGCTACTACGAGGGAACTGTGTCCTTTTTACCTGCTGAAGGAAATTCGGGAACACCCAGAGACAAATTCCAGTGTCGATCTGGGTAAATACTGTCTATATATAAACAGATATATCAAGTAGCATTGCGCAACAACATTCTAATTGGGTCATTCTAAAAAAATATCCTTTTTTCTATGTATTTATGTGTAAATTTGTATGTATTATATATGTTAGAAGGGCAAGTTATTTTCAGTCTTTCCAGTGTAAACAATATCAGCGCAAGCTGTATAGTCATAATACATCGAAAAGCGAGATAAATATATCTTTTACACTGGAAAGACTAAACAGAACTCCTAGCAGAGCCTGTTTCTGCACAACTTTGTAAAGCTTCATGTCATTTTCCCTGCCACAGCTCTAAGAGCCCTTACATATATTAACCATGGTTTTATTAAAATAAATGTGTAGTAGCCTTTTTGGTGTATTTATAACCATTTATATGGTTTCACTACCATAGTTTATAAGACATAGTAATCTCTGGATACCATGGTTTAAATATTGTAACCTCTTTAAGGCTTAAAGGCATGGCTAATTGTATAAGGCAGATTGAGTATGCTCACTTAATGCTTAAAGAAAAATATTTCAATTTTATTTATATAGTACTTTTCACTGTTTGCTTTTTTACACATAAAGACTTTTATACACTTTTAAAACAATCTTACACAAATAAATTAAGCTTTGCATAGAACTGTTAAATAAGTACAATCTAAAACATTGTACTACAATATATTTTGTCTTTAAAGGAAGCTGCTTATGCCTGCATTTTTGTTTTAAGTACATATATACACTGACCAAAATTATAAACGCAACACTTTTGTTTTTGCCCCCATTTTTCATGAGCCGAACTCAAAGATATAAGACTTGTTCTATGTACACAAAAGGTTGTTTAGTTTTTATGAACAAAAGTGATAGTTTGGTTGATTCTTTTTTTCTCTTTAAACTATATCAACCATGCACTTTTAAAAACCTTTCCTCTTGGCTCCCAGGTGTAATATCTGTCGGGGATCCTCATCTGACATACTGGTCAGCAAAGATGAAAACAATCTTCCTGATGCTGGTGAGGACACTATTGGGAATCTTTTGTATCCCACTGTTTAACTGAGCTTGGCATTGAAAAGAAGGTCTCATATCTGCTCTGTCGTAAATGTGCCTACCCACACCACAGTACAGGCCAACAAAGTGCATTTCCTGCCATGATTTGTAATGCCCCCATCTGTCGGCTTGCCTGGCATGCTGTTTGTGAACATTAGGCCAAATGGTTCAAGCTGCCGGCGGACTGATCGCTTAAACACACACACACACGCACAGCATATTATCTCTGTCTCTCAGCACCCTCCAAACAACTGGCACCTCGGCTACCCAGCATTCTGTGTGTTTACCCTCAGCACTGATAAGTGCTGTTTACAGACACACTCCCTGCCCTCACAGTCCCAAATTGGCATTTGTGCATGATGATTTCCTGAGCGCTTTTAGAATGTGTTGCATAAATAGAGTCTTCTGGGAGGAATGAGGGAATGAGTGATGCGGAAAGTTAGAGTAAAGGGCTATTCATCAGAAAATTAATGCAACGGCTTCACATGGACGGAAGGTTCCTATGAACTGAGCCTTTTGTGCTTTTTCTCTTCGTTTCAGAGCAGAAACTGCAAGAAGTAATTCTTATTTTGATAAAGATGTATTACCATGAAGCAGTGCAGTCTAATAATGACTCGATAAAGGGTTAAGACATTTAAATAATTTAACTCATCAGATATTAAAATATTGTTTAATAGCTTGATCATACTAAGAATGCTAATCATAGCTCTAACTAAATTAGCATTATTGTTAATGTAGTTGCTGTGTGGACTTTTCTTTTTACGTAAATAAAAAAACGTTATCTTTATTTTTATCGTTATTGTCATTGATATAAATAGGCCTTAAGACTACTGTCGTAAGTTTTGTGGACTGTCTATTTCAGTGGCGGCTGCTGATCTTTTAAAGAGGGGAAGCTCATTTTCGGCCTAAATCATAAAATTTTTCCATTTATTTATATGTAAATTCTGCCCTACGTTCCTTTTCAAGAAAATGCTCTGTAACCCTGTCGTACCAACTAGGCGTCTTTTCCAGTGACTTGACCAGTGTCCTCTCAATGGCCAGCAGAGCTAGGCTGCTTAAACGGCCTTGGCCCATTGTGTTACGGGTGTAGGACTTGAGCCGCTTTAAACAGGAGAAGGTCCTTTCTACACCTGCAGATGTAGCTCCAATTGTTGCCACTAATGAGAACAGTTTGTAAAGCTGAGGCATTGCACTGTCCAACTCCATGTCTTTAAGGAACACCAAGTAATCACACAGCTTTCCCCTGTTACTCTGCAAGTCCTGATCTGAATACAGGACTTGAAGTTCAGACCTCAGTCTCCCTGAATCAAAGTGATGGCCATAACTTTTCAGGACACTTTGGAAGGCCTCCTCTGGAAATGCTTGTCTCATGTCATCAAATTTCCCTGGATTGACTAATTCTAAGAAAAGCATACTTTCCAAATTTGAAAAACGTCGAGGAATCTGCTCCAAGATGTTATCAAGGATGGCCACTCTCTTTGCATTGCGAGAAGCTGCCGCCTCCTTGTCATTTATGATTTATAACAAAAAAAAAAAAAGTCTAAAAGCTGATATGTGACAATGTGTATAGCAAACAAGCTAAAAAGAAACAAGAAATACGTTTTTATAAGCTGTCGACCCCAAAAAACGAGCGTTTTAGGACATAAAAGTGGATTAAAAAGAGATGACAGACCCTCCAATCATCACGCAGACGCTCGGAGTCCGGGCCAGCCCACTCCTTCATTCATCCCAGAGACGCTGAGCGTCCGTGGGCGGGACATAATCGCAGCATTATCCAATGACCGTCTTGTTTCTAAGCACTGAAAAAAACTGTTTAAAGCAGCCCCATTGAAAGTCAATGGACGCTGGGCTTCAACAGAGTAATGCACTGTACGCTACGGGAATGAATGAGAAGGAAATCGAGTCAGCCGACCTAAGTAGCTGATTCTGAACTAAATTGTTTTCGTTCGAGATGAACGTGTTTAACGCATTTTTAGTCAATAAAATGTTAACATAATAGTACATATATTTGACCATTCATTTTTTGACAATTATAGGGGAAGCTGAGCTTCCCTTGCAGTCTTAAAGAAATCGCGACTGGTCTATTTGTATTAGGGCTGTAGCGGTACTGTAAGAGGGTGGGGTGGGACATATACGAAATAAAAATATTACATATTAAAACAGTTATACATTTACTTGCAATTTGTTTGTGCATGACTATGTAGCTAATACACACTTTTATGTCATATGTAAATAGTGTGCAGTGTTTATGCCGCGGTCGGACTTGACTTTGAGCATGCGAAATGTATTCATACGGTGGTGCGAAATGGGTGGGAGCGATTTTCCTTTTTTTTTTTACATTTCTGTACCGAGAGGGCACGCTGTGACGTTTTGATCTTCTATTGGTCTCACGCACCCACGTGACGCGAATTCCCAAGTCAGAGTTCACCAAACTTGAACTTGAAATATCATCGGACAGGCTTGTATTTCTGGTCTTTCGCATTCGTATGATGTTATGGTAATACACATAAGTCAAATGAAACCCTTACAGACCACTTATAAATGTTATTGTATTGTGATTTTATATATATTATATAAAACCAAAAGTTTTTGGGGGGGCCTTACCCCTTTGAAGTTTAAGAGCTCTGTATTTCAGCATATATATTTAAAATTTTGCATATTCTAATATTACAAAAGTAAATGCAAAAAGTGGAATGAAATGCAATTTTCATTTTAAATGTAGTTTAATCCTGAGGGTGCTTATATTGACACTGACAGATTGAATTTATATATGGGTACTTGACAAATATACCGTTGTGTCCTGTGGTGTGACATAGCAAAAAACTAGAAATTAAACTGTTAAAATAATATATTTGACATTATTGATATTTATATTTAGCCTATAATGAGAGAGATGTATCTTCATTGTTAGTTGTTTTCAAAATTTTGCTGTGACAGCATAGGACACATTTACACATTTATTTGTCAACTACCCATATATCCACATGTGTACTATGTTTTATGAAGAGAAGGGAACATTTAATATTGCCATAATTAGATTATAGCTTTACCCTGCAGTGTTGAGCATTGTGTCTTTATATTTTAGAGCGCCAGGATGAATGGACAGTAATCAGGGGGAAGTTCTTGGCCATCAATGCTGTCAGCATGAGCTGCGCTTGTCCTCGCAGTCCTAAAGGCCTGTCGCCGGCAGCACACCTCGCAGACGGAACCACTGACCTCATCCTTGTGAGAAAATGCTCACGCCTTGACTTCCTGCGCCATCTTTTGCGCCACACCAATAAAGACGATCAGGTACCTGATCTTTAAAATTAATCTTCAAAAATGTCAGTTAAAATGTATAGTGATTTTTATTAAAGAGAAGACTCAAATCCATTAATGTTTTATCAATCGGTAAAAAGACCCATGATTTTAAATAAGCATTAGTTTTACATTAGTCCAGATTATTCTTTGATTTACTCAACCTCATGTGATTCTGCTGGAACACGAATAAAGAACATTTAATGAATATCCAGTTAAGTTTTTGCTTTATAAAGCACCCAGGGGTATCATCAAAAATGTGCACGCAGTTTGCAGATCGTTTCACAAGGGCAATGTGATGGATTTAGGGAATAAACATAGAGCAGTTTCATTGTGAAATCTTACAATATATTTGTGAAAAGAAAAGGAAAAAGCTTGCACTGACCATGCATTTTAGAATTAACAAAAAAACAACATTACCGTAAAAATAATTACCACTACATTTTCCTTTATTTTACGGACATTTCCGTTAATGCTAAAATGCAATTGAATGCAGTGCAAAATGTTAAATACAGGTAAAACAACTATATTAATATGAAGGAATTTTCCGTATTCATTTTTACAGTATATTTTTGTAGAGTGCACCTATTTATATTTGTTGCAGGAAATACAATTCTTGATCAATTTGTGACTTGAACATTCCATCAAATTTAGATTTCCAAACTAGAAAAAAATACTAAAAAAAATAAAAGTACTAATTGTAATGAAAAATTCATTAAACCAAAACCAACTCACAGATTTGTTTTCTATTATTTAATACAAGATCGTGATAGATGTTTTCAGATGAAAAATGTACACCTAGTGTTTAGTTATTTAAAGTGGTTTTCGGTATGCCTAACTGTTTCCCTTTTTCTTTCTCCTCGTACAGTTTGATCACTCTTTCGTGGAGGTGTACCGGGTCAGACAGTTCCACTTCACACCCAGATATCAGGACTGTGACTCAGAGGTGGATCTAAGAGAGAGTGGTGTGGGAAGCAAGCGATTTCTCAGTCAAAATCTGTAGGGAACATAGAGCTTGCGGTTGCATCCAAGCCCAGAGCAACTGGAACTGTGATGGAGAAATCCTTCCTAACTCTGCCATTCAAGTCAGGTAGGACACACACCCCCTTGGTCAAAATTCCGTTTTGCAACAGACAGTTCATTTACTCGTTCTTTATTTATATTTTTTCCACATTTTAGAATAATACGAAAGTCCCCAATACTATAACACAAATTTAACTGTGGCAATAATGTTGAGATGATAAAATGGCAACAGTACATTTCTGTATTTTTTCTAGTAGCTTTTTGAGGTCTTAGCTTCCAATGCTTTTTAAACTGTATACGTGTAGTATATGGCTACACGCCCATAACAAGGCTTTAAAGAGATAAACATAATGGTGCAAGTTTGTCAAGAGGATACCGCCATGAAAATTGTCTAAAAGTGTTTATCACTAATAGCTTTAGCTGCTATATCCTCTCTCTCTAGGACAGGAAAGCACATTGTGAGCACCAGAATACAAAACAGCTAAACAAATGGACTTTTCGTCTTCTGAGAAAAGATGTTATTAAAAGTCCCTCTCTTGTATTTGTGAAGACGAGCTGTTCTTCTCCTTTATGTGGCATGACGGCTCTCATGAACGCATCATTTCCTTTACGCCCCATTGTTTTCTGTCAACAATGCGTAGCCATGAAACGCTCCTAATTGAATGGCCCTCTCACTGTTAAAGGCTCACCTCCTTTAATTAAAATAGAAGTCCATTCAGTTATTCCATTTTCAGCTCCAGTAATTGTTTCTCGAATGAGTAAGCAAATAACCTGTTGAGATAATTGATGATGATACCACCGCAGAAAAAAAGCCTTCTCCCGAGCGCTAAACTCACCTCCAGAGTATTGAGTGGAATTAGAGGAAATTAAACGGCCCCAAACCTCCCAGCGGTGTATAGATTTTACTACAAAACTTGCTACCCAACACAACGTTCCATTTATTACTTACCAGAACAGGCGGGCATTTATTGATAAGGCAAGTCAAGTAACGTTATTATGATTGCTTAGGGATTGAACAAATTCGTATTATTAAACTTAAGAGCACCACACAAATCTGAGAACACCGGCGATTCTAGCTACGCAAGCTTTATTTCTGTTGTCACTGCATTTACACATTGCCTCAAGTGGCGCCAAACTGTTGACAATATGCACACGGCCTTGACAAGGCTGCCGTATAACACTTGCATTGCACGAGTCAAATCTGGAGGCCAGAATATCATACAGAGCAACATCCTAGGAACCACCTAGCAATGCTCAATCGAAAAAACAACGTCCTTGCTCCCACTGAGAACACATTAGAAACCACATGGTATAGCCATAAAAAACCCACAATAAATCTTATTACTGCAAGGTTTTACATAGGCAAACCAAACATTATAATATTAGCATTTTTAAACCTTTTGCATTTAGTTTGACTCATTTTTTTCTCTTTTTTTATTGCACTCTCTCTCTCAGGGTCCATTGTCAGCTGATCACGCTGTTTGCGAGAGGCATCGAAGAACATTCTGTGTTTGAAGACCCGTACGCTCTCTGTGCAATATAGACGTCACCCGAGAACCTCCTGCTGCACCGTGAAGAATCAAAACTCTTTAAACCAAAGAGTCCTTTTCAGCCGAGCATAATGTCACGCTGTTTCTAATGCTGTTATAGTCAGATACTCCACATAAAGACATCATCAGCTGAGGAAACACGCGGAGCTGGAGAGAATAGCATCTTTATGGTGTCTTCATGCAGGCTGTAAAGCTTTATTAGATCTGGATAAGATAGATATAGCTGTTTCCTCTCGGCATTACTTTTTTCCGAAGAAGTTGCTGGTTATTTTTCTTGCTGTGTATGAGAGCTTCTTGTCGGAGCTGTCAGCATTTGTCTTCCACAGATCAAGCTGGTCTTGAACGTAGCGTTAGTTCAATCCTAAAGTTGAATCCCTGAAACTGGAAACACATTCCTTCTGGTAGCACCTTTTATTTTGCTTTCTAGAGCACACAGACCAAATTAACTTAATGTTCTTTTTGAAAAACAGTTTTGTTAAAGCATTAAGTAGCAATTATGATGTAGCCTATTTTTCCACGGCCTGTATCAGCCTGCTTTATGAGCATGTATTTACTATAAATATAGAAAGGGCGCTTCCGACCAATGCCTGTGTATCCAAAGACACAGATTGGGTGATATATTGTAATATATTTTTACCTGGTCTTTACATAGTCAGTTATATTTCCTAGACATTTCAAGCATCTGAATGTACTGTAGCATTAGTGAGCCAAACTACAAACATTGAGAGCAACGCAATGTCACTGCAGGGTCAGTGTGTCTGTACGGCTGGTTTTAGAATGTAAATGAAAATACTGTAGCGTTGCCTTCCTGGGTTGCGGCCTCCGGGAATCTTTTATCCCTTTGTTATGAATTTTTGATTGCCACCAATGCTGATTTCTTATTTCTTCTGCAGGTTCTTAATGTTCTCAGTATCAGAGGAGGAAAGAGTTTATGATAGACAGTGAAAAGCAAAAAGAAATAGCTTTTTACTGTTTTGCATGTCAGCTGCTTTATGTTGCCCTTTTTTAAGTGTTTCCCTGAGCTTTACCTTGAGGGCATGGATTTCCGATGGTCCTTCTGTAGGATACACAGTTTGTATAGCCACTGTGCAAGCAACGCACTGATCACATCCCTCATTGACTAGATGAAAGAGTTATGTCATGTCAAAGATGTGTACTGGTAATATTTCACACAAATGTGGCTTGTTCTCCTTGTGTGATCCGTATTTGTCATGTATAAACTTGTGAATTTGACTTTAAAAACTCTTTTCCAGCGCATTTTAGAGCTAAGCTAACTTAATACATACTGTGACACCAGCATTCCTGTGTATCCAAAGATATTCCCAACCCATTTGAATCACTTGAAAATTGCTGGTCATTTATAGCTACATCATTGACCACAGTGGTTATGTGGATACTTTGCATGTTTTAATGGTTTGTGTAGGTTTGTTCATCTTTGTGCTGAGTGTTTTCAATAAAGTGTCACTCTATGCTGGCTTGTAGTTTCCTAAATGAACTAAATAACTGGAATTATCATTGTAAAATAATTCATCTTGCAGGCTTCAAGATGTAAGACTTTACATGTTAATTTGATTGTATTCAAAAATACTTAAATAAAGATTATCCAATTAAATTGAAATAAATTGTTTACTTGCCCTGTTTGTTCTTTTCAAACTCTCGAGCTACAAATAATGTATTGACTTAACTGGTTTACTAAAAATCTTGATACCCACACCAACTCTTCTTGGCATGTTCATAATATTTTCCTAGATGCAATGCCATTTTACAAACTATCAACATAGACCGTTTATCCTTGTTTATGGTTTTCACAGACAAGGGCAACTTGTGCATTTTGGCATGGCATTTTGACCGTTTGATTGGATGCCTGGCTAGATTACTAAGAATAAGTATATCTTTGATAGTATAATTTCCCCATGAAGTATGTACCAGTAGTATACTTGTAAGTATACAATTTCATAATGCTTGGGACAAAATTAGACCATGTTTTAGTAATAAAATGTTCTTTAAACTTTTTATATGCTGTTACACCTAAAGCATACCTTACAGTACAGAACTAGTTTACAACTAGTTTTAGTTTTTACCTGCAACTTTACTACAAGTGAACTAAATCTTTGTTCAATAGATGTAGTGCATTTTTTGTTCGATAGTACACTCCCAGCATAAAAACTTAAAAACTAGCAGTTAAATGGAAGAGTTCTTGTAGGTTTTAAGTATACATAACATCATACTTATAGTTTCATATTTATATAATTTAATACAATTTATTATCCTATTAAGGAATTGTAGGTTAATTATTTTATGCTTAAAAAATGTGACTCAGTCTGTAAAAACTAAAATCTCACAAGGATCAAAGTTAGATTTTAAGCATTCACTACGACTTCAATATTGAAAAGGTCAAGGTTATATTTTCACAGAATGTTATTTTCATTAGAATGATTTTATGTACAAAACGGTAAATATCAAAAATGACTTTTTACAGACTGGGTCACATATATCTTTAACTGTACTTTGTACAAAGAAGATGATTTGTCATAAACGTTCTATCTTAAGTCCTAAGTTAAGATCAAAGTTCTAAATGTATTCCAGACTGAAGTCACCATGGTTACTTAACAGATTTAAGTTAGGATGTATCGGTTTTAGATACCAAGAAACATTTTGGATACATAATTATTATGTTTTGTATACATTCAGCACTTTTAAAGCTATAGCCACAAACTTATTATAGTATTCAAAGTTTTTGTTTGAACCACATTTACCATATGATACATTGGTGAATATAAAGATACATTTTCTGTGCCCCCTTTTTCTGTACCTCATTATTATTTTAATAATTTCTCCCACATTATTGCACAAAAACATCTGATCACTCAGCTCTAGGGAATGCAGAACCTGTCAAGAGCTGTTATTATGAATCTGCAGCGTCCATCCATGTTACTCTTAAAAGCATTTAATAACACAGAGCCCTGTCCTGACAAATTTGATCGAATGTGGTCGGAAACAGGATGAATGAGGTGCCTACAATGGGCTCATTACAAAACTGGCTGTGGTGGAGAAATAAGTTCTTCCCTCCAGTGAGATGGAGAGATATTTAGCCCTGCGTTTCATCCTTCGTTCCGCTCACAGTTTCGATATGGTCCATACATTACGCTGCTATCTGGACCAGCATGCCAATGAAGCTGGGTAATTTTCTCATCTTCCATCCACAAAGTAAATTCCATTTCCTTACCTCCTGGCTGTTGCATCTCCACGTCTTTATTGATTTATCCTGTGTGTTGCATCCCATTGAGACCGTCTCATTCTGCGACTCTTCCCTGGAGACATTACAAAGACAAACAAACAGCTGTCTGCAAGCTCTCAAATCACTGTTTGGAGACAGCTCATTGTAACAGTGATAACATCTGCGCCTTGACGTGCGTTTAAAACGCTCTTCCTTTAAATAACTCAGTACAGATTGGATGGACTCTGTCTGGCCTTGCTGCGAAAAATGCACCTGAGCCCCAGCCGCTAACTTGCCTGTTTCTGGGGCCTTACAATTAAGTTTAAACCAAATGCATACCTATATTATACAATATACTATAACATTCCTGTACATTTTAACTGTACATTTGGAAATAAAACCTATATTTGCCTATACCTTTAGCTTTGATAACAATGTGGATTCATTGAGTGATGTTTCCACAACCTTGTAATGTCACATTTTATTTCTGAGTTGCATTCATCTTGATCCAGGATCGTTTATCGACAACATGAGAGTCAAACCACTTTGTAAAGCCTTTTCCAGCACATTCTTATGACGTTCAATAGGGTTAAGGTCAGGTGGTGAATTTTTCATGTATGAAAATGTTCCCTCAAGCTCCTGAATCATTCTTCCCCACTCTGAGCCCCATGAATCTTGCCATTGTCGTTCTGGATTATGCCTGGGCCATCAGGAAAAAAAATCCATTGACGTTATACCCTGGTTAGAGCAGGACACCTGACATTATTGTATTACTAAATAATGTTGCTGTGCCTAGACCTGTCCAATTAAAACAACCCCCAGATCATGACACTGCTTTCAAAAGCTTGTAAAGTGGGCACTATGCATGATGGGTGCATAACTTCAGGCACTTCTCTTATGACCCATGACTTTGAAATAAGACAAATCTTGACTTATTAAGCCGTATGGCCTTTTCTCATTGATCCACAGTCCAGTCTTTAAGCTCCCTAGCAAATTGGTTTATTCAGATTATCCTCACGAACTTGTAGCCTTCTTGTGGCCACACGGCTGTTCTTATAAGTTCTCATTACACATGTGTGGAAACTAGTGCTCTCATATTTCATACAAGTTATTGGTATTAAATGTGAACATAATAACTGTGTAAACTGTTGTTAATAATCAAAAACTCATTGGATATTCTCAGAGATCATGATCTTACAGAGCGAAAAAAGACTTTGGGACGTAATGTATAGTACATTTTCCAACATACCGTATATCTTTAAAACCTTCACAGTGTCATTGAAAGCGACTCACACTGACAAACACTCCAAGCCACCTCAAGTTCACTGTTTAATTGAGCACATAGTGATAACAATGAAACCATCTTTAGTTCACACAGCAAATACTTTGTGGACCATATAGAGCTAATGATCTAAAACCAAGACAATATCACAAGGACATTTAGAGAGCATTGCTTAATGTCCCATGAGCCTTCATTGTTTTTTATTATTTCAACCAAATCATCATTTTTCTAGATCACTACTTCATGGTGTAACAAACCAAAGGTTGTTTGTGGTTGCTGGATAATGTTTTCTATTACTATCAAACGTCACACTACTACAAGATCTTTAAATAATAAAAAAAAACTGTCACGAGTCATGCTTATCTTAGTGGCTTCTGAGTGGTTTTAAACACATAGCTGAGCAATGGGTGGAGTGTTCTCAGTGGTGCCTTTATATAAGACTGCTCATTTTTTATCATCCACTGTATAGGTGTAACTCAATTGCTTTGAATTGTATACCTCACTTTGACAAATGATTTGAGGTTTTATCTCCAAAGCACAAACAGTGCAGGCCGAGTTAAACGTTACGAACGTTTATTCATATTACTAACCCTATATATGAGCAATAGTAATGGTTATGGAGGGTCTAGCTAACACCAAAAACTGCAGTATTGATCAACCGATTTATCATTAAAACGGTTATAAAGTGGAAAAGGTAGATAAAGATCTTTAACCGCCCCATTGACAATAGCCACCAACTCTATTAATGTGAAAAAGACAAAGTTAGGACCCTTCATACTTTTTCACTGTCCAATTCTTGCGAGAGAAAGCCGGACTTTGTTTTCTCTAAGTTATTGCTTTCCTAATGGTGCTTAAAGTAATTACACTTTGCAATGTTTTTCCTTTCTTTCCTTCAGTGAGCCCCATCAGTGCGTGCGCCCCAGCTCTCTGCTAAATGATGCCATTAACCATATTGCATTTGTTGCATCTCTGGCTAACCAAATGAGAATGAGTTTCAGTTCACTGAGAGTTTAATTGACTGAAAACAAGGTTTACTTAAAATTACCATGGTTCGAGCAAGTTCCTCGGCAAGGTAAAGAATGTTTGGAGTGTCACACACTCTCAGGATAACAAACCCTCTGTAAGTAAGTGTTCTGCATCCTTACTATTTTAATTCACATTTGTATCTATAGCACTTTCTATAACATTATCTAATGCTCTAATTTTTTATTGTTCCAAAGCGGCTTAACGGAAAAAAAATGTTAGCCAATTGTGTGATGTAGACAAGAACATCTAAAATGCCAAAAGGAATACATCTGCCAAACTGTCCTTCTATTATTATTGACAATATGTCAAATGATCTGTGCTGCTTCACAACACTGTCTTATTATTTATTGTCGAAGTTGGTTTCCTCATCTTCTGAAATTTTGGTTCACCTTTGGGGAGTTTGTGCCACTGCATGGGCGAAAGAGCTGCAGGCTGACAAAAAGAAACAAATATCGTTGATATCTGATAAGGTTAAACTGACATGCCCTCAGGACACAGTTTATCTGAGCGACTCTGTCAAGGGGAGAGAACGACAGATTACTCACTGACACACGGAGCAATGCACCTTTTTATTTCTTCCACTATACACAATGAACCTGCAATGTTTGTCTATACAAAGTGAAAGACAAGATTAAAAAATAAGAAAAAAAGATGAAGACAGGTGAAAAGAATATGGGTCAATCTCACAAACCTGACAATAATGGTCATACTTCATTTCAAATTCAAAAGATAAGAAGCATATTTTAGCACCCTCAACAACAAGTTACATTATTATGTACTGAAATGATTCTTAATAACGATTAAAAAATATATATATTTTTCAAATTGTATTTTTTTTTACATCTTGCTGCTTTTTGTTGTTCTGCATCTGTGCTGATTCATATTTTTTTCTCAGTACTAAATACACACTATTTCTCATATTTAAGGGGCTGGAAATGATATAAAACGGTCCAATAAAAATCAATAAACTGTACTTACATCATGAAAGTAACTATGTACTTACATCATGAAAGTAACTATGTCTTGGTCAAGTAAATAATAACCTAGCAACTGCGCAGAAACCCTAGAATAGAAAACACATAAGCTGTGTCCCAAATGACATACTATGCACTGTGCACTTAAACTATGTACTCAACCATACATTTTAGAAGGGTAACGTTAGTATCGTCCCTGAATACTAAACGTTTTTATTCTAACCGGAAGTATAATGGTTTCCCACACGAGCGCAAATGACGTCAAATGCACGACACAATGCGTATGAATAAAAACCTATGTGTACATTGTACAATTAATGTAGTCCGTTTTGCCCAGCATTACTTTTAGTCATCATCAGATTGAAGCGTTATCACTCTGCAGGAGAGTTTTGCTTGAGCGGCCTCTGTTAGCCCCGCCTCCCTTCCGCTATGTAAGCGAACCTGCGACCGTCGAGTGCGTGAAGTGTCCACAGTTCCACACTTCCAATCCAATCCAATCCAACTTTATTTGTTAAGCGCTTTAAAACAACCAACGTTGACCAAAGTGCTGTACAGAAGAATAAATAAGACATCAAAATAAAGACATAACAGCTCACACGAGGTGCAAAATTACATATATAATACAACAATACAATTTTAAAGACAAAAAATATATATATTTTCGGTCGAAAAAGTGCACCTTCCGGGTACTTACATTGCACTTCTTTTTTGAGGATTTTCAATGTGAACGCACTACTCACACTATTTATACTACAAAATGCCGTAGAATGTGCACAAGTGCGCGATTTGGGACGCAGCTATAGAAATAGTGTGACAACTGTCTACAACTTAGCATTGTGAAATTTTGCACCATTTTCTTTAAGAATACAAGTTGTTGTGTTTCACATAACAGATTATATTGATGTGATATCAAACTAATAAAAATAACTATTGTGAATGATAAACAAGGCAAAACAGCCGGACGCATTGTGGTTATGACCGTTAATGGTACTAACACTTTAATGATCCTGAAAAAGCTAGAATTCTGTGTTGAATATGACCTCGATGGCTTTTGTGAGAATATACATCTCTGAAGTGAATCCACTCTTATATGTCCTATAAGTCTTAGGGGTGTTCGGTCCTACAGCTCCCCCAAATGGATCTGTATCGCTTACATTCTCTCTCTGCCTCTTTCTGTCTTTCATTCACTCATTCTCTTTGTTATATTATCTGGAGTTGTTCCACACAGTACATCCATTAAAACAAGCAAATATTCATTATCGTATCCAAATATGGTTCAGGCTCAGGCTACGACTGTCAGATGAAAAGGAACAAAGCTCTGGGCTTTTTCCCTTTTGGGAGACATTCATTTCATACCAGATTCAAAAGAGCTTGGAGATATAGATGCAAATGGCTTCAGTCCACCACACTCATCCTTCTGGCCTTGTAACAGTTGCAAAATCATGCAATCCATCCTACATTTCAGCAACCCCCCTGTTATTAGAGACTGAATAAATTAGCTGAATGCTAACAGTGCATTTCTACAATGGCATTGGAAACTGAAAACCTTTTTGCTGCATTCTCCTCAGGGTGACTGCTATATTAGTAGATACAAATATTTTAAGAACAGAGCAGAAGTGCAATGATGGTAGAATGTTTGCAATGTTTTAGACAGTTAAATCTGATTCTACATTTGGCAGATACTGTAATGTAGTTAGTTGTATTTTGGAAATACACATTTTATAAATTTGTAGTATTAATAGTTTAAAAAGCAAAATTATATTTCTTCAAATCCTAGAGTGTTCGTAAAAATGTATAACAAAAAATATGTAACTCGTGTTTGTATCTTTTACTGTGTGTGTGTTTCATATTTTTATGAAGAAAAATCTTATTAAATGTTAATATTTATATTATATCAGGTATAAAATTATTCAGAAATATTTTATTTTATGACAAAAATACTGCCGATTACAGCAAAAGCAACGTTCCAATACCTCTGCATTATTTGTATTTAAGAATTTGGCATAAGCCTTTCAGCCAGGATATTGAAAGGACTGGCATTTGCTGTTTAACTGACCTCTTCTCTTTATAACCCATTTCCCATTAATTTATTCCATACATCTAAACCGGAGCAGAGCTCCAGTCGAGCTAAAGAAGGGCCGTAATGACCACATTGATCATGACAGTCCCTGCTGGGATATACACTCTCTTCAAGGCTGACCACACGGACCTTGTGCACTCTCTCTCCCAATCAAAAATCCATCTTCGTTGCACCCCAAGCCCCCCAGCCAATCAAAAGCTCATCTCCCTTACCTCCTCACGATAAGGATACAATCAAGAGCACGTCTCGCCTTGGCCTGTTAGGTGGACATGCCTTAGCCAGCCATTTTGCCTTTAGTTAACCAATGGTGATAACGTTCGTAGGAGCAAAGCAATGAAGCGCAACCAGCATTAGCCATCTGGAAACAGAGAAAAGACCTTGTTTAAAACTCAAATAGAAAATCTCATTTAATAGTGTTTGTTACAATTCTAAACGTGTTTGAAAATAAAACCGTCAGGATGCTGCCATGTCTTTCGGGCATGAATTTCTAACAGCCTCGATCAGGACTTTTTTGCTTGTAGGGAATGCAAAACATTTTTTACACATTGACAAGAGCAAATATGTAGACAGTATGCATTTTGTTTTTGTGGCTGTCCAATGTAGTGACATTTATGTGTGAAAGGGATGTTATGACACAACTGATAAGCCAATATTTTTTGTATAATTCATTTCTGATGAATATTCAAAATACTTTTACTATAAAAAAGTAAAATATCTATCCAGGAATTCCAATAAAAAGACAAATTCAGACTAGTTTGGACAGGTTTTTACATTTAAATGCAAAGTTATTATTTTATTAACAGGTGCAATTCTTCTAGTTATTTACCACAAAGAAGAAAATTCTACAGTTTTTTGGACTGATCCCCTAATGGTGTATTGATTTGGGTTTTAAATGTTAAAATCCTTGCAAATGGGATTTATTTGTAATACAACGATCCTTCTTCACATACACTCTTAAAAATAAATAAATATTCACTGACAACAGATCTGTGTTACTGTGTTAAGATAAACTGCATATTAAATGCACAGACAAAATTTGTTCTCAAAAACTATTTTAAAAATACTCACAAAAGACAAACCAAAAAATAGTAGTGACCTCATTTGCAACTCTAACAGTTCAATGACAAATAGGGAAGGATTGCCACTTGGTTAAAATAATGAATTAAAGTATGCCGTAGTTTAGGTATGTCACGGAAACATGCAGAATAAGTTACATTTAACAGTTGTAATATTTTGGCTTGTTCATATCAAAAAGTTCCATATCCCCCAAGTTGACATACTATACTGTATGAGCTGCAATTTTCATGTAATGCGTATTCATTTTAATTTTAACCTTTGAATTAATTTGTTTTTATAACAAACAAATATTTAACAATATAATTTACATTAATGACATTTTAAACAATGTCTAACATTAGATACTCCTTCCTTTTCAAAGAGCAGGATATAAACTAACTACAAAGATGCTGAAAACCAGTGCTTTCATTCTAGCATCCTTCATTTCCAAAGGGAGCAATTGAGTCCAACCCCATAGCCCTCTGGCCAACTGTCACCGCGGCCGATAAGACCACAAAGGAGTCAGTCACCAGCGGCATTGTGCGATCTCACCACAACAAAAGAGTTCTCAGTGCCTATCCATCTATAAAAATGTACTCTACGTTGAGTGAAAAGATCACAGTTTTAAGCTCTGGTATAGATGTCAGGGTATGCTGGCCTTTTGTAATCAAGCCACATGGGTCATGTCCAAACAAATCGCCCAACAAACCCCATGAAGGGCGCATCAATCAGAGGGTGAGTGATGTTAGTCGAGTCCTTTTTGTGTGACAGAGGTGGTTGCGGTTATATAGGTGATGAGAATCATTTGTTCAGCTGTACCGTGAGGGAAGGATTTATTCGGAATTATTTTTAGGAACAGAAATAGTTCAAGCAGGCCCTTAGGTGTCTCTTGACTGTCTTCTGCACCTCTGTCTGTTCCTTGTTCTCATCTGCCTCTTGAGTTTTATTGTCTTTCTTTTCATCTAGTACCTGGGTCTTTCTCAGGAAATGGGGCCATTTGTGCATGCACATTTTGGCGTTCATTCATTCATAAATTTTTCTTTTTGCATCTGACAAGGTTTTTTTATTGTTTAGTTTACTTTACAACTTAGACTCAAGGTATCAGATTCAAATGAACCAAATTCATATATATTTTTTTATTAAACAGTTACGTATGATACTGTATGCATTCTATGTAAATATACACACATGCAATATATACTGTTTATATTTGGAACACTATACAACATGATACAACCACTGGGTAAAGCCACACAGTTATTTGTGGCATGGATTCCACAAAAGATTTCCTGCAGGTTTGTCAGGCGTACATTCATGCTGCGAATGTCCTGTTGTACCGCATTCCAAAGGTGTTCTACTGTATTCAGCTGTGGAAAGCCACTGAAGAACATTAAACTCACCGTCATCATTTACATGAAACCAGTTTGAAGAAGAGACCAAAAAGAAAATTTCCAACACAATAACATCCATGCAAGGGGACCAATGCTGTATGTAGATAGAAATAGCTCAATCTAAGGTAATAAAAACATAACGCTTCATTACGTAAGGTATTTATACACCTCTGAAGACACATATTATGCATATTATATTGTATTTCTGTCAATAGATCCTCCAAAAAATGACACACTGGTCCTTGCTGCAATATCTAGATGCTTTATATACAATTCACTGCTGGACACGGTTGGATGATAAGATCATTATCTATGTACAGTAGTTGTACAGACGTTGCTCAAAAAAATGCTTGTTGTGTGTGGTAATTTAAACCCTGTAAAATCTAAAACTCCTCAAAATGAATGGAAGTGAAATTTTAACCTATTCTTAAATTTTAAACGTTGAATTCCCACCATCTTTAAACACCCAACATAGAGAAGCCCAACATGAGTAAATTAAATGCTGAACACCTTAGTTTCTCTGTCCACTCTTACATTGACTGCCATGCACAATCAATCCACTATCAATACGATTGCCACCTTTGTCATTTTTAAGTACTTACACGGTACACAAAAGATTTGCATATCTGTATGGCACACACCGACTATTGAGGCTTAAACATACATAAATAGCCACACATACACAAGGTAATGAGTGAGAGGAAGCTGAAAGAGCCCTATTCAGATGTCGGGCATCTGCAGGGAGCTGATCTCATTCTGTAAGGTGTCATGGGGCAGGACCGCTAAGATTACTGCATAATAAATTAAGCCAGGGCAAAGCCAGCTGTTAATTACCAATGTGTCCATTCAGTGAATTTCTCTTGTCGACCATCATGTGCCTTTTATGTGTCTTTAACCCTTCACCTCCATTTACTCTCTCAGCCCTCCAGTCATTTCTCATGTTTCAGAATGCCGCAGTTTACCGTTTTTAGCAAGACTATAGTCTATTTAAAACAACAACTCTGTTCAATTAGAACATTCAGTCAATGAAAAGAACATTTTTGGTTATTGACGCTTGTGTAAATAGTATATTCACAAAATATTTGTCCCTCTTGATTCATTTATTAAGCAAAATGTCAGTTAGCGGGTTGTTAAAGCACACAGACCAGCAGTTGTTGAGGATGACTGTACTGTGTGTAGAAATAAAACAGCTTTTTTAACATAAAGTCAATGTGTTGATTGTGTCCTCAGTAATCTATTAAGCAAGCCAAAAAAAACTGTAGCAAAAACTAACTGTGTCTACTGCATAAGTTAAATGATACTGTTGCTGCGAATCAGTCTTCTCATTGCAAAAAGAATCTCGCAGACAAAGGTTCCAGGTGCCAAAAAGTCAAAACTTTTGCTCGAGTCAACAAAGAAGACATCTGACAGTGCTTTACATCAACAGTTATACCCAAACTTCAAGAGGTGTTCCTTGCTTTGCACCACTCAGGTAATTTCTCATTATCTCTTATTTTCCTTTTTCATCTGCCACCCTTATTTTCTTAAGCAACATGATACATTTCTAATGATGATAAACCAATCTTTTTCATTTTTGTATATCTTTTCATACTTATCTTCTTCACCTCTTTCTCTCATCTTTAATTGTGGCCAAACTTGTGACCTATAGCTTACTGTGCTGTATCAATATTTAAGATTGTAGTCATAGTAACAGGGCCGGAAACTGCCTAAATTTGGTCACAGTACCGGCCAGGCACAGAAAAACATGTTTTCCCAATATTAGTGGGTCATTGAGTTCCAAAAAGTACCCAGGCTTCACATAGACAACAGGATGGTTAACTTTGGCCTCAAAGCCTCACAGGACCTTAGACATCACTGGATTTTATAGTGTACTCTAAAACACTCAAAAACATTATAAAATGCTTCTGTGTGAATCATGATTTACTAGATAAACTGATTGTAACATATTTGATCAAAAACCAATACATTTATTTGTGAGTTGCTCATCTATGTTATGTGTGATTTCAAATCATCCCATTCTAGTGATCCCATAGTGTGTCTGTGTCATCATCATTTATTCCTGTGAATACTTCTTTAAATGTCTTTTACGTTGTCATAAATCCATTTAATAACTGTGGTGTGTAACTTTATTAATGTGCTCTGATATACAATCATTGTGCTCAAAATGTTCAATAATACAAATATTCAATGTACTTACAAAAAAATATAGATTTTGTTAAGTAATGAATAAAGTAATAATGAACAGTAGCCATTGAAATACATCCTTTGCTATTGGCTGATAAATTGTGAAAATGATTTAAAGTCTTCAAAGTCCATAGAAAAGCTTAAAATGATACAAGCAGCGGTCTGTAAAGCATTACTTGCTGTTTGGCTAGAATACGATTTAGATTTAAAGGTTCAGCCATTCTAGAGATTCCAAATACATCTTTTAAATGTATATTTAACTTACGTTTTAAGTGTCTATACAGGAGGAAAATTGGTGAATGCAATGGATATGTATTATATTTAAACTATACAATCAGCATAATAATGGCACTTCATTTAATCGAATGCCAATTCTTAAACTCCTACCATTATATGGCAATGGAGAACTCTGGCGTCTGCCTTAATGTTTATGGATGTAATTTACCTGCTGTTTTGTTCTGCATAAGCACCATCTGCCTGCAGTCAGTAGGTGAAAATAGAAAAAGACTCATTAAGCTCATAGGGAGAAGACCAGTGTGGTGTGTTATCAAACAAATGGTAGAGACTAATGCTGAAATAAACACTTGTGCTTAACATGAGCGTAGTGGTGTGGCAAAAGAAAACATACTTTTATTTGTTTAGGCTGCATGAATCTAAAAAGTATGATACATATGCATATGCATAGAAACAGGTGTATACAGTAATACATTGTGATTTGTCAAGTTTTATTATTTTACAACTGTTGTTGATCCTTACACATGCGTTGGACCAATGACATTTCTGCTCTTAGATGCTTGGATCTGCCTTATTTATAATGCCAGCCAAAAGGTACTTTCAGATGTTAGAAATAATAACAGGAGGTGCAATTGTTGCAAATTATTGTATATTTCAGAAATGCACCCTTCGTGTGAGTAAGCAGAGATGCCTTTTATATTCAGTTGACTAAAGTAGTGGCTCTATGCGACAGAGTGGATGGGCGAGCGGCAGACCTCCTGGGTTAAACTCCATTCAAGCATGAAGGACACACAGTCCAGAAGAATATAATCACTCTCTAAAAGACAAAACCTTTTAATTCATCTAAGTACACAAGCGAAAATATTTCAGTCCAACAGAAGTTCTAAGCAAAAGTTGAGGAAAGTTTGGGTATGTTTATAACGCAATTCTCAACACAACAATTCTGTTGGCCTCCCTCCACCACCTTATTTCCATAATTAGGTCCAGGGGGAAACCTGTGTTGTTTCACACTCAAACCCCCATTTCAGCCAGCCAAACCACCTTTTTCACATTTATGAATTGTATGAACATGTGGAATGTTTCTTTTCCGAACATTTATGTCTACAAACAACATGTGATCCATTTTTCAAAGGACATATTTGATATATAGTCAAGGGCCATATGGAAAGCAGTTGGTTCAACGGAAAGGAGTCAGTGTAGATTTGCTCACAGTCTGTGACTGCCAAATTGAGCTTGGGACCATGGTGTGTTGATTTTGCTCGGAGACAGAGCATGGTCAGACAGTGTGGCAGATGTTTCCTCGGGCTTCTACAGCCTCAGACAGGAAGATGTGTGCTGTGTGTGGCTCAAATTGTAAACCACATATGGAATAGAAAATTAGAAACCTGCTGTATGTGTTCAGCTGGCACACCCGATGCTATGGCCTTAAATTCTAAATTACCATTTTATGACAACATTATGGCATTTCTAGGGTGTTCAATGTGGTTTCTGTTAGATTATTTCATCATTTACTCACACACATGTTATTCCATACCCGTGTGACTTTAGTTCTTCTGCTAAACCCAAAAGAAGATATTTTGAAGAATGCTGATAACCAAACAACTTTGGCACCCATTATGTCTATTTATGGACACAAAACCACTGCGATGTTTCACAAAATGTGTTCTACACAAGAGAAAGTCATAGAGGTTTTGAATGATAATAGGGTGAATAAAGGATGACTTTGTAGCACTTCATTGTTTTTCTCATTTTTGTAAGTCTCTTTGGACAGAGCGGTAAATGGTGATATTCAAAGATATTCAAGTGCAGTTGTAAAACCTGAAAGAAGCTCTGAATTACCTTATTAAGGGGACATTGTGTGTCTATTTTAAATTCTAACTCAGGAATTCAGTTATAAAGGTCACTGTGAATCCTCTGAACACAACATGATGATATTGTTAACAAGAAATCTATCTTAATTTGGGTTTTCTTTCTGTCTAAAAAACTAGCCATTGTAGATAAAGTAAGGCTGAGTTGATTTTGACCCAAGCTTAGGATTCTGCTGGCCTGAGTTTGGGATTTCAGTGGCTCTGTGGGAATGAAAGCTGACTGGGGCCCAATTGTGATTTATGTCAGCCAGAGTTTGTATAGCAGCAGGCTGCCAAGAGAAGATGAATACGGGACTCAACTATAGGAGACAATCTGATTACACCACACCGTGCCCTTTCATCTTCATTTCACCACAAGGCCTGGTGCCATGGTAAAGGGGAAGCCCATGTAGTCGGCAGAACCACAGCAAATTATAATAATGGTTCAATGCAGAAAAATACATTTTAGGCTCAGACCGCTAATACATTTATAAACTATAGTTACTATATCGTCGCCTTGGGACTCTAAGGTTCTATCAGCATTCTGAGCAGTTTTGAGATAACAAGCTTCAAACTTATTTGAACTTTGTTTGACTTACTAGATAAAACCTTTTTGTTTTCTGAACAAAGTCCAAAAATGTACACAACGTAAAGAAAAAAAACACATCAATTAATATAAATCTTGTTGTCACAGAATAAGCATATGTGCATAACTTAATTTTGACAAACATTTCAGAAGAAATCTTAGAATTCCAATGCAACGATATAGTAGCTTTACAGTACCAATAACAAAGTTATCTATTAATGACAAAATTAATTATTGCAGTTTATCATATGCTGTCATGAAACACACATTCCTATACATAGTTTACAAATTAAGCTAGTTAGTAAAGTATTTATTGGATGAGTCACATAACCAATGGACTGTGGAATACTTGTTTCCTTACACTCCTCACCCAGCGATTTATTTTGTCAAATTTGAAGATTTTTCTGAGGTAGCCTTGGAGAACTCCATCTTTTGTGACAAGCACATGGCGCTACAGGTGCATTAACAGGCTATTGACTTGCCTTGAACACAACTGTGAAAGATGTGATTGCTTCTACTCCCTTAACACAGATCAAAGCTCTGCTGTATGAAGTTGAGTAGACCACAGAGACCATGTGCCAGAAAGACGACCACAGCCACCGACATAAAATGCTTCGACTGATATCTTACTAGCAATGAAACAATATGTCAGTCCAGGATTAAAAAGATGTTGAAAATGCTAACCTTTAAGATGGATGCTCTACAAGTTCCATTAAAGAGATAGAAGACGATTAGAAAACATACATATCTATTTATAACTGGTACTTTATTATGGATAACAGACTGTATTGATCGTTCCAAACTATGCTTCAGCCCATAGGGCCGTATAGGCGGTTCCATTTAATCAAATACGACCCATAGGAGTGTTTTCTAAATTAGCACCTATACAGAGAGCAGGCATTGCCATGGTAACTTTTGCCATAATGTTTTATCTGGTTTAATGTGTTTGCTAATTGGAAGTTCCTGTAGCTCAGTTGGTAGTGCCTTGTGTTAGCAGTGCAATAATAACTGGTTCGATCTCGGGACACAAGTATTAATAAAATGAAATGAACCATTTGAATGCGTCTCCAACACATCTGACATGAATGCAAAAGCAGATTTGACTTATGTAATATTGTAAAAACAGTGGGTAAGGAATTATGTATAAACTAAGAAAAAAGATGTTTGTTACAGTTAAACATGTTCGTCACAGCTGTGTCCTTTAGATTAGATCATTTAAATGAAAACACTTTTACCGCAATGTGGAAGATAATCAAATAGTTTATAATAATTAATATAAAATAATGCTAACATTTTTCTGATTTGGTGCTTTGCGAGTGTTAATTTTGCACCTTTGTTCATAAGTGTGCCACCTGTGTAAGACGAGACAATGTACATCCACTGAAAAAATTAAGAGAACATTTAAAAATGATTTTAAATGTTTCTGGATTTACTGATAATAGTGTTTATGTAAACTGATACATTTTGTTTCCTTCTGTGAACTTACACCAATATTTCTTCCAAATTTCAAATATTATTTCTATTTGCATTTATTTGAGGAACATTAAAACCGGGGAAACATTTCAAAATAAGAGAAAAGATGCTCTGTATTTTTTCAGACCTCAAATACTGCAAGGAAAACAAGTTCATATTCACTTTTAAGCAGTACAACAGTCATATTTGGGAAATGTTCAAAAATGATCCATGTGGCTTATCATGCTGTCAGTCTTTCACATTGCTGATGGATGATTTTATGTCACTCCTTTTGATTTTGTTAAAATTCAACAGAGACTGGACTGGAATGGCCACAACAATCTAGAAACGCTGATTACATGGAAACTGAATTTTTTCCACGCCTGTAGTTAGGGAGAGGTGGGTAACAATTCCTGTAACAATTCTTGTTCTTACATGCTGTGCAGCTGGAAATAGATGCTAAAGTTATTTTATATGAAGTAGTTGAAGCAAGGTAAGCAACTGGTGAAGCATTAAATGGGTTTGATTCCCAGGGAGAACACAAACCTTGAATGCACTGTGGTTTTGAGCAAAAGCGTAAATAACTGTGACTTTTCTCTTTGCAATACCTTACCCTTCTTAGAGGAGAGGCCAGATGGGATGTGTACGAGGTGAAGTGAAGATGGATGTCATGACACCTGCTCAGCAAGTAGGACCGAGAGGGATTCAGCAGGGAGACTATAGTATAACGTCATCTGAGGCATCGTAAGTGTGCTTTTGACAGCGCATTAACTCTTGCTTCCCAGATCTCTTTGCAGTCACAAACCTTTACTAAAGCTATAATGGATAAAAGTAGCATGATTCTAAAGGAACTCTTAAAGTCGGCATAAAACAGAAATTATTTTGTTTTGTATTTTGACTTACAAAACATTAAAGATATGAGTGAATGGCTTCTGGAATGATTCAAATATCTGGAGTCCCACCCCTCTGTTTTAACATACGTCACGCAAATCAGAGATGTCATTTGGAGGGTGAAGGGAGGATAATGTTTTTGAAAAACAAATTATCTATAATAAACACAGCAAAATTCCAAGAAAATAAGAATGGACAGTTGTTGACCAACAATTTAACAATGAATTGTGAAAATTGAAATAGCAATTTGCATCATGGATGTGACATAAAACCACTCAGGGAATGTATTTGTTACCAATATACTGAACCCTTTATTTACATTTCACTAAACCCTTGTTGGTAGAGTTAAAACATCAGAAAAATATCAGTCTATGCTCGAGTTTTCTGTTTTAAAAAAGGGAAATAAATTGCGATGCACCGCTAATGGCACTTACCGTCAGGTTGTTATGACAAACATGCACTAAAAATAAAACAAATGCTTTAAAAGCTTGAATAGAGACCTCACATGAATATTTGAACCACCAAATAATACTATCTGTGCTGTTAGTATAGTAAAAGCCTTTGGAATAATACTTCAATTTGGTACGGTTGTCATTTTCACAGGATTGCCCAATTGTGAATCTCCTGCTAAAGAAATATTTACACTTCCTCTATGTGATGGATACTGTTTGATTATTAGGTCCAGACACTAAAAAGACCAAGATAATAATAATAACAATAAAAAATAACTTTCATACAGTGATTTTCAACAAATATAAGCAACTATATAGCATGTTTCAATTACCAAACTAAAATTAATTTACATATTTCTAGTGAGACTTCCTTACATCACATGAGGTCTTAGGAAGAAAAACTAAAAAGGTGTAACATTTGTATGGTATATTTATATACAATAATACTGTATTTGTAAATATTTGCATTTTTTCTATTTCTTTTTTAACTATAATTGCCAAAATGAATTGCCAAAATTAAAAGTTATTGTGATGTTGCGTTCAAGAGAAAACGTTTTGTTTTATTTAGTTTTTATTTTCAACTTTTAGAGCTTTAAATGATATCAATTTAATAAGAAACATTTGGGTTCCCTTTAAAATGTTTCATAATACTTTTGAATTGCAGACCCTGCGAATCTGAGCTCTGTGACATTGTTGAGCTCTCTCAAAATATTTAGGGAGGCAAGAACCTTAAGCAGAAAGTTTCCATCTGCTCTCCACTGCAGTCTATGAGAGGCGATTGAGATTTTAGAGAGATTTCATTTGTGATTAGTATATATTCTGTTTAGCTGCAAATGTGTCCTCGGATTCCTCGGATAGGTGCTTTTTTCTATTTCAGTAGAAACTCTTATACTGGCTGTACAAGTCTTAGCCCTCATTTCGTACCCACATTATAGAGTATTTTCAAAAAGAATGTTGCACATTATAAGGTCAAACTGGTCAAAATTGCCCTTATGCTGCTTAACGACTAAGAGCCAAGAGCATTCAACTCCCTCCTGAATTATCATCTGGATAGCAAGATCTTTCCAACTGTGCCCAACATCATTAAAGATTCACTGGGTTTTTTTCTGCAGACAGCATATCCATCATTAAGATGAATGTATCACTGTGTTTCAAGTTCCTATTCCTCGCCAAGTTTCTGTCTAGCTTCTAATCTTTTGACAGGGAACATCCCATGATATCTTACTTCAACTGAATGTCCTAGAATACATTGCTGTAAATTACACTGACCAGTTTTGTTAGCAAGTTCTTCTCTTTCTCATAACAAGTTTTGCTTTTAAACTATACAGTGTCATTTATATCTTTATATCAGAACATCCTAATGTGTGGCACAACTTCACCATCCAACTAGGCTCAACAAACTAACTTGAACAAAACCACGAGAAACCTTGGTGTAGTCTTTGATGACCAGCTGGCCTTTATATTTCTAGATTGAACTATTGCATTGCTCTACTTGCCGGTCTTCCAGCAAACCCAAACAAACCATTACAAACTCTGAATTGAGCAAATGAGGGCCCCATTGTGCCTCACTTGAATAATAATTATTAATTATTAATTAATAATGATTTAATACTTTAATAATTAAATAATTTGCCTATGTATATTCCACAAAGAAAGTCTAACTAGTTTGGATTGACAAGAGGATGAGAGTGAAATGGTAGTTTTTGGGTAAACTATTCCTTGATTTAAAAATCACATAGCCTATCAGTAACTCAAACTTAGAGAACAAAGGCGATTGTAAAAATATCATGTTTACACAAATCACATTAAATTTAGGTTTTTAATTAGTTAGATGCTTTCATCCTAAGCAAGCTTACTGTGACTTATTGTTAGTAGTAGTAGGCTAGTGTTCCCTAGCCATCAAACCTGCAACCTTTGCGCTGCCAGCTCAGCACCAGTTGAGCTATAGGAACATGTTACTTTTAAAAATGCGAACTTATTATGGCATTATTTAATAGGTCGTTAGTGCCAGAACAAGAAGCTAAAGATGGATGACTATGTGCGTCCTCTCTACTTAGTGTTCCGATATAAAACTCACTTACAGTATTTCACAGAAGTGATCCTCAGAGAATTCTTTGCTATGAAAGCTTTCCTGTGGCTCCGTAGTTAGAGCCTGGCACTAGCAATGCCAAGGTCATGGGTTCGATCCCAGGGGATTGCACATAGTCAGAAATAAATGTATAATGCAATGTAAGTCGCTTTTAGCCTCTGCCGAATTCATAAATGTAATGAGGTGGCATGTTGAACTTCCAGTGACCTGTATGAGAGCGGTAACGCCAAATTTAACACACCTGCTCACCATTCACACCTGAGACCTTGTAACACTAAAGAATCACATGACACCGGGGAGGGAAAATGGCTGATTGGGCCCAATTTGGACATTTTCACTTCGGGAAGAACACACATTTGTTGCCAGTGGTTTAGACATTAATGGCTGTGTGTTGAGTTATTTTGAGGGGAAAGCAAATTTACACTGTTATACAAGCTGTACACTCACTAGGTAGCAAAGTGTCATTTCTTCAGTGTTGTCACATGAAAAGATATAATAAAATATTTACAAAAATGTGAGGGGTGTACTCACTTCTGTGAGATACTGTTTACAACCCTTTCTTCCCTCTCTCTCTCTTCATGTCCCTCATGTGGGCACTGCCATTTCATTGGGAACAACAACTGTACTGCTCACACTAAATTAATTTCTAAAAGGCTTGAGGGTAAAAATTGGTGAGGGAACATTGTCGCTCACAATTAATTCACTAAAAACTGGATTTACCTAGAGCGCCATAGGAGCTGTGAGTGTGTCAGTTAAAGAATAATGACAGAAGCTATTTGGTTTTAATCATAAGTTGGAATTGTGAACGTTGACTACAATTTAGTTTGTACATACTTTATGTACTGTGCAAATAAAGTGGACTGCCTGACAAACACATCTCCTCAAAAATGTTAGTTGTGTCACCTTTATACAGCCCATTGCTACTAATTCATAACTACAGATCTTCCCAAAAACCAGATTGCTCTTGCATAAATCTTGCCATATATATTGCAATGTGAATGTGGTATTTTAAGATTACAATGGTGATACCAAGCCATATCCTCCAGCATTTATGGCTATGCATTTATTGAATCATGCCAACAATTCAACACAATAAAAAGGCTTATTAGCCATTGTTTAGATGGTACTACATAGAATCACCCTTTTTGTACATTTATTTTGAAAAAAAAACACAATTCCATAAACAAACTGAACAAACAACTAATACAACAAAATATGACATTTCATTACACGTTGAATCCTGTGTATAACTGTATTTGACAAATGAACAAAATAAATGTAATTGACATGGAATTTTTAGGAAGCAAACATACATGAATGTACGGTATGGTATACATACAAATGTGCATATCCTTTTTATTGACATTTCCCACTTAAGTTTTGTTTGTCTTCAAATAAAAAATTAAAACCAAAAAGCTCAGTGTGATATAGCATTTAGCCAGACAAATTGACTTTTTTGTAATTACTTTCATGCACTTGGCAGACGTTTTTACCCAAAGCGACTGAAAGTGCATTTGTGGTATACATTTTGTTTCTTGAGAATTAAACCCGACCTTTGTGCTGTCAAAGCAATGTTCTAGCAACTGAGCTTCCGGAATTTTTTTTATAGCATGCCATGCTCCAAACATAAAATGCAGCTTAAAGTGCTACAAAGGTCACAATATAAAACATTTTTAAAAAAAGAGCCTGTAAAGGCTACATTAAAATGCTTTACAGGAAGACATTTGCACGGTCAAACGTTTAAAGAATTCAACCAAATTGTTCCAGTCTTGGTCATTTGTAGACCATCAATTTACATAAAAATAACTGCAGTTCTAGCACAGCTTGTTACTCAGAACTCTGAGTTCAGAGAGAAAAGTTGACGTACTATCTCCTAGGACCTGCTGTTCCCAGGATGGCCTGCTAGAGTAGTGTGTAAATACTGAGGCTTAAAGTGCTTTTCCAGCTTCCTATCACCGCAGGAAGCACACATTCATCAGGCAGGGGGTCTTCAGCATCACATAAAGAATAACCGTGGTGAGAGTAGAGGACCCAACACATCCGAAGTGATTCATCCCTCTGAGATGCGGCCCTGTTTCCAACCTTAGCGCAGACTTAAAAGCTTTCACCAGCATTACAAATGAGTTTCACAGGGTGAGAGACCGAGACCACACAGTGCTCGGCCAAGACCCTCTCTCATCTAAAGACAAGAGCCGCAGGTTCACTTGCTCAATGAAATACAACTGCCATTAAATAGCTGTGAATGCCTGTGGTATCTTTGGGAATTCCTTGCATGAAAACAGGGTCTTTGACCGATCCCATGGTCCTCTGTATCTGTAGCTGTGGCAGCACAGAGCCATCCTATGGGAGTATGCGCCAGCGCCATGTAATTGTATGGTGAAGATTATGGTGACGCCGCAAAGACCTGCTGTAGACAGTAAGACCATATCGGGCCAATGATGTGCCTGTGAACAATGATGATCTCCAAGTATGGCAGCGGAGTGATAAGCAATGTTTCTTTGGCTTGGCATTAAAAGCTCACTTCCTCACTATAGGTGTCATTGAGCAATCACGGTTGGTGAAAGCAGAAAGGCAGCAGCCCTGTGGTCTATCGGCAGATACAAATTTGATGCTACAAGAGTGCCATATTGTGGCTATTTTTAATATTGCAGAAATGCACCATGACCTATGTTCGGGGGGGTGTGTGCCATTTTCAGTATTTTAAGTTGGTTTTTAAAACCAGTCAGTTTTAACTGTTGACAAAAAAATTAGAAACTTGAAAATGAAGAAAAAACGAGATTTCATATAGAAATTTAAAAATTCTATAATACTATAACAACAATATACCGGTACTTACAATAAGCGTGATTAAAAAAAAGATTATCGTGTCAATTCTTTACATAGCGTAATATTGTACATTATTCCAACATTTACATATTGTAAATTATTATTAAGATTTTCCCTAAATAGTCACAATGGTAACAAACTCTCTCTCTACCTCCCTATTTAGTGTAAATAACTGAGCAAATAAACAAACAAAAAATAAACAATGTGTAAAAATAATTTGACTTATGTCCACAATAACCATGTAATAAAAAATCTGATATTAAGACAGCCTATAATGGCAACATGAAATTGTCCAAATAAACAAAACATCACAGCAATTTGATTTATTTTATTCCTTATTAATGTATATTACACATTAGCACTGTGTACTAAAAGCCATGTCTGTGTTTGTGAAAACATATGTATACACATTAGCTGAATGTTTTTTGGCTAATTTGCAGCATTGGCCAATGTGACAGACAGACAGAGTCTGCTACTATAAATACTAACCCAACAAAAATACTTTTTTTGCTGTCTTAATCTACAACAAAGAAGAATGAAGACAACGTTTTAAACACCGTAAATCTCAACTAAATTTCTATGCAAATACAAGGGTCAATGACTCCATCAAGTAGTCAGGAGTTTAACTCCTCTTCATGGACTTAGGTTCCAATAAATTGATAAATAGCCTTGAACGATTACTTCATATAACTAATGTACTATCACAGTGTTATAGTGTCAGAAGCTGTGAGCACCACATTCTCATTTCATCAGTCAGAGGTAAAGAGACCTCTGGCCAGTCCATGGACCAGGAAGGAAAGAGAAATCTAGACACCCTGAAGGAACCTTTACACATGACCAGATATCTGGTTCATGAGAGGCAATAATTCAAATACAATGGCAGAGAGGTAATGTGTAAAGCTCCTCTACATCCAAGATTTAACATCAACAGCAATACATAAAAGTATTTTTTTTATATCTCTCTCTCTCAGTTGTTCTTATATAGATGAACATTTAAATTTAAAATTAGATGGACCTTTGACAAATTCTAAAAGCTAATGTGTCATAAAAATATTGCATATTGCATAAAAAAACTAGCAATAGTTTCCTCAAACTGGTGAGTTCTAAATTTACACAATTCCCAGGAGTCAGGATGTGTATATAGATACAGTGGGAGTTTTCATTATGTTTGCTAACAGGTTGCTACAATGTGAAGACTTCCAAGGTTTTTGGGGTTTGTACAGTATGATCATAAGAAAGTCCTTCTGACTGCATAAAAGTTAGCTTGAATTAAAAGATTTTACACATCCAATATTTGTTAAGACCTTTTTATTACACGGCTCGTTGGAATGCTTGATTCTGATTGGCCAGTTGCGACATTTGCAGGTTCGTTATTCCCATATAACAACCTCTCAAAACACACGGTAACCCGGATGCAGCAAATCCTTTTAACAGTAAATATGTCTTTTAATAACGTAGATGTAAAGCCGCCAAGTCTTGCTTAAGGCAGCTGAGGGATGCTGGACGGTGCTTTATTTCAGTACGCGCACGCTTGACTTGCTTGAAATAGAATGTCCACACAAGTTGGTAGAATGCTCATGCTTTTAGCTTTATTTTACTGTTACTAAGCAAGATCCATACAACAGTCAATACATCCACAAGTCTTTCACCTTTCCAAAGACTTACTTTAAGTGGTACAACAGCCTAGCGTAGCGGTCAAAAAACTGTGTTCACCTTCCCCCCAGCAACACCTATCACCTGAGGGAAGGTTCCCACCTATATGGTGCTCTCAATTAACAACGATGACCCCTACTGGACACACCATAAACAACAAAATGGCTCTTACACACTGGCCCCTAATTGGGATGAATCAAACATGCCAATTCCCAACACATTACAACAGAGCCATATAAAGTACATACAAATTGTGCGTAATATAAATGCACATAATGATTATTACAAACCCCTTAGCCCACAGATTCATGTAAAAGACAAAGCTTTGCTACGGGCCTATCCATAATACTGGTCTTAGTCTGTAAACGCACAAAGCGTACCAGCCCTTTTTTATCAGGGAATGTTTCCAAGACTCTTCCAAGTGGCCAGGAGCCTCGAGGTGCCGTTGGATCCATAATTACCACAACATCTCCAGGCTTGAGACTATTTTTGGTTGTATTCCATTTCTGCCTCTCCTGCAGTAAAGGTAGGTACTCTTTCACCCATCGTTTCCAAAAGAGGTCTGAAATGTATTGAACCTGTTTTCACCTTCTTTTAATGTACAAGTCATGCTCCTCAAACAATCCCAGGAGACAAGCATGGTTTTCCTTTCAGCAAAAGGATATGATTAGGAGTGAGCGCTTCCAGATCCATTGGCTCATCAGATAATTTGGTGATTGGTCGATCATTTAAGATTGCCTCAGCTTCACACAGAACTGTATGGAATCTGTCGTCATCAAGTTTCTGCTGTTGAAGAACTGCAGTGAGTATTTTTCTCAACATACGAATGAGTCGCTCCCAAACCCCACCAAAATGGGATCCAGCTGGAGGATTGAAAGTCCACTTAATGCCCTTCTGACATAAAACTGCTCGAATCTTAGTTTGGTTTAGTGTTGAAAGTGCCTCCCTTAATTCTCTCTCTGCCCCTATGAAATTTGTGGCATTATCTGATAGAAGATGTTCCACTTGCCCTCTTCTACTGATAAATCGGCGCAGAGCATTGATACAGGCATCTGTGTCAAGGGAGTTGGCCAGCTCAAGATGAACTGCTCTGCTGGCCAAACAGGTGAAAATGACACCATAACGTTTCACTGTACCTCTTCCCCTCTTCACCTCTATTGGTCCGAAATAATCAATACCGGTATTGGTAAACGGCGGATGGTCTGGCAAAATTCTCTCCTTGGGTAGGTCAGCCATCTTTTGCTCCATCCTCCTTCCGTTATACTTTCTACAGAAGCAACACTCTGCTATGATCTTTCTTACAGCTGAAGTGGCACCTGTTATCCAATACCTTCTTCTTAATGTCGACAACATATGATTACGCCCACTATGGCCAAGCTGTTCATGTAAATCCTTCAGTATAAGGGAAGCCACATGCTGATCTTTACTGAGGAGTAGTGGATATTTCATCTCTTCTGGCAATGAGCCTCGTGTCAGCCGCCCTCTGACTCTCAGAAGCCCATTATCCAGCCATGGGTCCAGCCGATAGATGACACTCTGCTTGCTCACTAGATCCTTTCCAGAAGACATGGCAGCAATCTCCTCAGGGAATCTTTGCTGCTGACAGTAGCAGATTATAGCCAACTCAGCTTCCATGAGATCCTCTGCAGACAAAGTTTGTCCTCCAGTTGTATTTTCAACTACATGATTTGCTTGTATCAAGTCATTTTGCTTATTGGTGTCAGCAATATCTGAATCCATTCTCTTACGAATCCTTCTCAACAACATTGTTTTCAACTTAAGAAACCAGGCTACTGCTACTTGAAGTTTCCTCCAATTTGAATAGTAAGCCATCAGGCGATTTGTACCAATCAGAGAGCCTTGAGTATTCAGTGCATTTACCACAGCTTCTTTCTTAACCTCGGGGTCATCAACCCCTACTGCAGTAAGCACAATATTCTTGGGCCACTCCTCTCGAGGTTTCCACAGAAACTTGGGACCTTCTATCCACAGGTTGTTCCTAATGAACTCTCCAGCCCTCCTTCCTCTGGATGCATCGTCAGCTGGATTCTCTTTTGAGCTAACATATCGCCACTGTGATATCTTTGTAACTTCCCTGATGATGGAGACTCTGTTTGCAACAAAGGTATAAAATCGCTTGTCCTCATTCATGACATACCGGAGCACAGATGTACTGTCAGTCCAGAATACAGAATCTTGCAACTGGAGCCTCAGCTCTTTCTTTAACATCAGGTCTACACGAACGGCAAGCAGAGCAGCGGTTAACTCTAATCTGGGAATAGTGACAGCTTTTAGAGGTGTTACTCTGGCCTTGCCCTGAGGAAAGCTACGTAAATGTCACCGTTGCCATTCTCAATTCTAAGGTACGTGACTGTGCCATATCCCTGTAAGCTCGCGTCGGAGAAATGATGCAGCTGAGCATGTCTATTAAAGCCACAGCTTCCAGGCCTGATGCATCTCTTTACCTTGAATTCAGAGAGTACACTCAGCTCCTTCAACCACTGCACCCAATGACGTGCAATGTCTTTGGGCACATTCTCATCCCACCCAAGCTTTCTCCTGCATAGCTATTGTAGCATAATCTTAGCAGGTAACACTACTGGTGCCAGAAATCCAAGAGGATCGTATACTGAACTGGAGACTGACAACATTCCACGTCTTGTGCATGAATTTTCCTGGATCTCCATTTTAAACTTAAATGAATTAGTTTCAGCACACCACAGCAAACCAAGAGCTCTCTCTACAGGCAGGCTGTCCCTATCCAAATCTAGCTCCTTCCACTCTTTGGCTCTGTACTCCTCTGGAAAGGTTTGAAAAACAGTGCGCCTATTACTGATCCATTTGGTCAGAGTAAAACCTCCTCGCTGACAAAGCATGGAAAGGTCTTTAACTAAACAAACTGCTTTTTCTTCAGATGCCACACTCTTAAGGCAATCATCTACATAGAAATTTTCTTTGAGAGTTGTAACAACCTCCTCTCGGAACTCAGACTGATGCTCATCCACTGTTTTTCTTAAAGCAAAAGCAGCACAACTTGGAGGAGACCACACCAAATAGATGGACAGTCATGCGAAACACTGACATTCCACCACAAGAAACGGAGAAAGTCCTGGTCCTCTTCTGCAACCCTGACCTGATGAAACATCGCTTGTATGTCACCCATGACTGCTACCAGCTCTTGCCTAAACCTCAGGAGGACTCCAAGCAATGTATTTGTTAAGTTGGGACCTTGCAAAAGGACTTGATTCAAGGATGTTCCTTTGAATACCGCACCACAATCAAATACCACCCGCAGGTTCCTCTTCCTGGGATGACGTACACCATGGTGTGGAATGTACCACACCTTACCACTGTCACCTTTCATCTGCTGAAAGGGCACTTGCTCTGCATATCCTTTGTTGATCATATCATCGACAAATGTTACATATTCCTGATAAAACTGCTCATCTCTTTGAAATCTCCTTTTCAATCAAAGCATTTGTTGGTTTGCTACAGAAAAGTTGTTAGGCAGATACACATTTTCCCTTTTAAATGGCAACTTCAAGGTGTAATGATTGTCCTTAAAAACTTTCTGCAATCTCCAATAACCTAATATCCTCTCTAGACCATTCCTGCTCTTCTGCAGCTTGCTCATTAAAGTCATGGTTGTATTGTTTGTACAACATTTCCTCCAAATCCTGTTAACAACTGCAGAACAGTCTTCATCCTCAAGACTGCTTGCATGCAAAGAACCATTTATGACCCAACCCAAAGCTGTTCTTATAGCATAAGGGCCATTTCCCTGGCTATTTATGACTTCCCAAGGCTCCAACATCTTAGGTGCGTTGCTTCCAATCAACAAGTCAACATTAGCCATTATATGGGGAACTTCAACATTTGCCAGGTAAGGCCACTTAGACAAATCTCCTTTAGACACAATGTTGTTGGAACTTACAGGCATATGTTTTTGTGTGAGCATTTGTGGTAGCTGATAGAAGATTTTACCATCAACAGAAGACACTTCCAAACCTGAGAGTACATACGCTGGTACAACCTTTTCCTGTCCCATAGTTTGTAATAGAAACCGAGTTCTTTTACCAGAAAGATTAAGTCGCTGCATAAGACTTTCAGTACAAAAGGTTGCGGAACTGCCAGGATCCAGGAATGCATATGTCTGTATTATCTGATCTCCTTTACTGGCCTTGACTTGAACTGGTAAGATAGAAAGTATACAGCGATCTTCTCCGGCCCCTGTTTGACCACATGTTTCTGTAGATCCTGAGAACTTGCGTGTGTCTGACCCAACTGCATTTCTTTCAATATGAAGTAGGATGGGGACAGTAGGATGGGGCCGACTACATATCTTACAAGTCAACCGCTTGCCACAGCTAGAACTCATGTGCCCAGCACTTAGGCAACCAAAGCAAAGCTCTTTCTCTTTTAGAAAGTCCATCTTTTCTCTATGCTTCTTCCCTTGAAATTGCATACAGTTCTCCAGTACATGATGTTTAGCACAATACACACATGATGGTATCATTTTAGCATTAGTTGGTAGCAATTCTGTCCTTATATGTCTGAAGGTTTCCTCAGATTCCACAGGTCATGAATGACAAGTGGTACAACAGCCTAGCGTAGCGGTCAAAAAACTGTGTTCACCTTCCCCCCAGCAACACCTATCACCTGAGGGAAGGTTCCCACCTATATGGTGCTCTCAATTAACAATGATGACCCCTACTGGACACACCATAAACAACAAAATGGCTTAATGGCTCTTACAGTAGATGACATTATATTTACAAATGATTAAATGAAATTGCCTAGTCGTGGCATTTGAACGTTGTTTTTTAAATTAAACCCGAAAGTAAACAGCTTTTCCTCACAGGAGGTCTGCATTCGGTTAAAATTAGCAAATAAAAAGTAAATAAAATTCCCATGTAGCAAGTAGCCGTGTAATAAGATGGATAATGTACAAGCAGCCGGCTATTATCGCGACATAAGCCCCTTCACTGTGATCACACTGTCAGGGCTTATTTCTGCGATAACAACCGGCTGCCTGTACATTATCCCTTACATATACCTCCTGGAAAGTTCCTACAATCTGTGAGCAAACTTCCTCAATTAAAATTAATCTTGATCAATAGTGCCTTATAATAATAATAGAATCTGTTCTGTCAGAACACTTCAATCACAGATAAATTAAAATCTCTTGCATTAAATCTGTCATTTTCCAGCCTGAATCCAGCAAAATAATTTTTACTCTTAAACCCGACTTGGTTCAAAGGCCACTGGGTAGCATCTGGCAAAGACAATTCCAATTCTAGCAGCCTTCTGACCCTTCACTTAAGTCGTACATCTCTTGTTCTGTCATGCTGTGACACAGGCCTGCCTCCAGAAAGATTTCCTCTATAAACTCCTCCAGTTTGCTCTGACATGTCTCCCCATCCACCAAACAAATAATAAAACCTTCTAAGTTTGGGTGACAAACGGAATTAAAGGCATTGACAGGCCTCAAAGAGCTGAACAGGGGGTCCCGTCTGTGGCAGCAGACAGTCTGAATCACAGCACCCCACTGACATCAGAGGATCATGCTAATGTAAAGGATGGTAGTCGGTATGAGATGTGCAATGTGTAAACCGTACTTCCTCATCTCATAAGGTGCACTATAGTGACTCGCTTGTTGCCGTAACCTCAAATGTAAGCATCTATATATCTATAATAGCAGTGTTTCCCTGTGGTTGCATTGCGTTAATAAAGGTTGTGGGTTCTATCCCAGGGGATTGCAAATATAAATGTATAGGATAATGCAAAGTAAGTCGCTTTGGATAAAAGCGTCTGCCTAAATGCATAAATTTAAATATTAGTATAATTGACTAATATCGTGTTTGGTCGCTGGTTTAAATGGTGTTCTGAGGGAGCTAACTAGTACCAGTTATGTTTTTCACAAAGGTGAATCATTGCCAGATTTTATTCATATTCTTTATTGTTTCATTCTTAAATCAATTGGGTAAGCATTAGTCTAGACTTTAATATTCATTCAATTTCCATATCACTGGTTATGTTGATGCAGATAATAATGTAGAATAATGGAACTCAACTATGGACATGAGTTCCATTACTTGAACAAAGTATGCTTGGAGAAACATAACTACGCTTGCGAGAAAGTTAGCAGCTCATAAAGCGCAGCATTAAACACAACTTCACTAACAGCTGTGGCTCGTGTTTCCTTTTCGACTTAAACATCTGTCATTAGAGCCCAGAAGTCCCTCGACTCTGATGTGTACGACACATAAGATCATTAAAAACAGGCAGCCGTCACCCCGTGTGCAGCAGTGCGTTCTGCATGACGGGTAAACAGTATGCTAGCTCATTAGCAATTGCCAATGCAGACAGCGTCGCCTTAAATCCACCGTTGAGAATGTGAAAGCAATAGGATTTATTCCCAGAGCGAAATCAACAGTGGAATTAATTCAGAAAATGGAGAGGATGAGCTCGTGTCACAATACGATTCATTTATTCACAAGTAACCTTCAACACAAAACGTGAGGTGACAGTGAGATGACAAACCAATCAGTGGGCAGATTTACTTGGTTTGTCTCAATAAAATGTCATAAAAATGTCAAGAACTAAACTAATGCAGCTTCTATATACTGTAAAATAACATCATATCTGTATTTATTAAAGGCATGAGGTTTACACAGAAAAAAATACTAAGAATTGGAAGTGACTTGCTGTATAATAGAAAACAGCATTCCCAAAACTATATGGGATTCGAACTCATGACCATTTGCACTGCTATGACAATGCTGTAGTACTTTATTTTACAGTCCTGTTACCTACATACTATGTAGTATGTACACTGTAAAACTTTGCTGAAGTTTTGCAGCAGGTTTGCAGGTAACTTACTGGAAATGTAATTTACATTTTTGTTTTAAACTTACCTAGTTCTTTTTTTTCATAAATGTAAATGTATCGTGATTTAAGAAGTTTTGATTCCTTTTACTAGAAAACAAGACAACAATGTTTAGAATGTCTCCTTTTGCTGTGTTGCTGTACTAATGCCAGTAATGAGACCAGTCTCTTCTTGCTCATTTTTAAGTATTTTAAAGTTTATTAAAGTTTAACTAAAATTGAAAACAGTACTAATAGGAAAGTAGTATTAAGTTGTAATTAAATCTACAGTAAATTACTGGCAAACCTACTGCAGAACAACAGCAAAGTTTTACAGTGTACTTACTGTTTATCTACAAGGTACTTATTAGGTACTAACCCTAAACTTTCAGTACCACTAAATCTAACCCCTATTAAGTACTTGTAGTTACCAGTATTTGGTTAGGTAAGTACACTATAACTTAAGGTTTATTTATTTATTCAGAGTCAGCAACCAACAATGCTCTACCGGTAGAGTTGCAGGAACACAATAACCTTTCTATAGGTTCGTGCATCAATTTACATGTTGCAGGTATTGTATAACATGCTTTTTATTCACTGCAGATATTTCCTTCCATCACCCAGCATCAAATGTTTAAAATTGTTTCGATTCAGCTCTGCTGTGGACTTCAGATGGATATGCTGTCCAGTACAGGGCCGGCAGTTAGTTTTGGGAGAGCGATTGCTTACGGTCATGTCCCTGTGCTGTTTTTGACACTTTTAACATTTGCTCATAAAATATGGGCAGCTCATAAGGTGTCAAATGACTGTGATATGGGCTTCTAATGCAATAGCAGGGTCACCTCCACCACATAGATGACTGCCACATCGCTCAACAGCTAGGCATCAATCTGGGCAGCTGTTATTGGCCTCCAGAGACCCCCCAAACCCTCTACGTCATGTCCTTTTCTCTTTACCATATCCCACGACCCCTCTTCTCCTCTCTTTGATCATCTCCTTTCCTCTCTGTTGGATCATGATGAATCTGGACCGCCAAAACTTTGCCATGTTCCTGACCTTTTACAAACTGCCTTGACAAGAGAGATAGAGACTCTGTTTGCCAACATAGGGGACTAAAAATACACTTTCTCCATCATCAGAAAGTCCAAATTTGTTCCTACAGGGAGAGTTTTACTAGCAGGATGATTAATTTTGAGTGGCAATATTCTTTAATGATCTAGTTTTTGTTCTGTTCTCCTTGTATTACTATAAATCAAAGCTGTGCTAGAAAATTTGGGCCTCTCTAACAACATTTTTGGTTGAAACATAACATTGCAAATTACTAGCAAAGTTATTTCTTTAAGTCATATTGCTTTAGGCACTGCTGCTTTGCACAGAGGAATCTGATGGTTGGTACACCGATAGTTGAAGACAGTGCATCTAATAATTGGAGATATATCTGTCTCAGCAGTTTCAGCATGTTGTTTAGTGTCATGTTGCTTTTTTTATTTTTTCTGCCACAACTGCCATTTTTAATTCCCAGCAATCAAATTTTAGATTTATCATGCTTAATAAATACAGAGTGTCATAACACACCTTGACGTAAAATATAAGTACTGATTAAATGCGATTAAAATAAAATATATGAAGCAACTTTTGTCCCAATGTTAAAATACGTAAAACAAGCACACTTACAACATGACAATATTAAAAATGAAATATTACTTTACAGAACTCCTTTTATTCCATATTTCATCTAAAAGCGCCTGTTCCACACTTTTGAAGTCTTTACCGCAACACTGAAAATAAATTTGTTTAAATCCAAAAAAATCTAGATTTTTATGAAAACAGAAATTAATAAACACATGGCTGACAGATTGGGCCACTCACACCAAAATAGGTAAAGGTGTGTATCTTTAGCGCACAGCTTAGTAATACCATGGGTTTTTTTCAGTATACACACCCCCCCCCCCACACACACACACACACACACACACACACATATATATATATATATATATATATATATATATATACGAATATTTATTATTAGCAATTTTATTTGAATGATTGTTATATTCATACCAAAATACTAACCCTGCCTTCATTTAGAATCCTTCATTTAGCTTATAGCTAGTGCATAAAACTTCATTCATTGGTGACGTGCAAAAGGTTAAGGAATCCTGAATAAACATAACATTCTTACATCAATAATATCCTTTAATCGCTCCAATCTAACCAGTAAGCTGTTATTTCTCGATGGTAAATAAGAATTGTTGAAGCCCCAACATGGTAGCATAAAAACATTATAAAAGATCATTAAACTTAAAACATCAGACTGGGTATGTCACTTTACATCTTTACTAAAAGCAGATAAATACAATCAAATTGAATGAGAATTCCTGTAATCACGCTACAGAGAAATTTAGAACCTTTTTGATCAGAATACCTTTATGACGTTCATGCTTAAACACATTCTTCAAGCTATTCTTACAATATTTGTGATTGTGTGAAGCATATTTTGTACAAACCACTTTTCAAAATCGAAGCTTTAATGTGTGACTGGCGCCATCTCCTGGCAGGCAACAGGTTTTTTGAGAGTGCAAAAGAAAAGACTGATTATGCACAGTTGTATGTTGGTATGTGAATGGGTGTATTCGGATAAATATTTCTCAATTGGTACTACTTCAACTCGTGTGAAACATACAGAGGATGACATTGTGATTTTGACAGAATTTTATTTATTTTAACATTCAAGTAACTACCTCAAAAATAAACACAAAATCTTAACCACATGTAAATATCCATGTAACGTTAATTACACACTTACAAGAATCTTCAATATCTTTAGAAAATACAGTATGTAACATGCCAAATGTGAGGTATCTTTGTAAATTCAGAACATAAATTCTATTTTATACTTATAAACTGCAGCCAGACAGATTACCTTGCTATGTGACCAACAAACTAGAGACAAGGCGTACATTTGAAGACTCAAGAACACAGTGTTACAGATGACCTGCTCACGAGTGTGTACCCTGCATACAGAGGCTCACTGAAAACAGTGCATTCTTTATGAAGGAGCGTCATTGCTTCACTGTCTGAAATGCAATAGAAACTAAGTGAGCCAGCCATAATATCCACATAAACTCCTATTCTTGGACATATCGGAGTACGGATGTTGGTTTTAACACTATTGTGAATGAAATAGCATTCGTGATTGAAGCACGCCAAGCTCCAGGACAGCTTGTTGTATCCAAATCTGCTATTATTACCCACTTCTTTTCGGACGATGCTGTTGTAAGACACCGCAAAATGAACACCTGTACCGCTCCACAGAGCTTCCCAGTAGCTGCGACTTTTGACCTCCTCGACACACAGAACCTGCTTCCAATAGGTGAACTGCTCTGGATTACCACTACGGAATGGGACGTACCAGTCGTATCCTTCGACTTTTTGACCATCATGGGATATCTTGAGGTCGTAGTGAGCAGAATTCAATGCGGAATTTCAACTTGGAGACATCTAAAAGACAATTACACAAAAATCTTAAATCAGATATGCATGAATAATCCACAGTATAAAGTGACCCCTAAAAGTATACCTTTAAAGGTACCTAAAAGTATTGCTTCAAAGGGTCATGAACCCCCCCTTCTCAGCTACAATGTACCTCACTGTCGTTTAAAAAAACTAAAAAAAACTCAAACGCGCTGTGAAAAGAAGAGTGGTTAAAATATATTAGTCATTACCTGTTTTATAGAGTCTATATTCATTACACAAATCATACTTTCAAGCCACAGCTGTATTACAGAAACCACTAATTGTAATATGGGCATAAATGTAAGTATAACTGTTCTATTTAAAATATGACAGTCAAGTCACCGTACCGAATTCCTGACACAGACTGCCTTCACGAACGAGTCCAAAAGTCCACTTGTCTTCATTTCTAAAAGATTTCCTGAGTAAAACAGTTTGCTACTGTTCCGGCCTAACTCGTATCCATGACGAGCGGGCTTCGAACCGGCAAACGTTTCGGCATGGGAGACGGGCGCTCTAAGAGTTTGTCACGGTACCATAAACATGTCTTACGATACTATAATAGCTGAAGTATCTCGATACCAAGTAGTATCACGATGCTGTTCCATATAATTCAAATCTATTAAAAAAAAAGATTTAGATTAAACATTTTGTATTTACTATAGTAAACTGTTTTATACTTTGCACTAGAATATGTTGTTGTATTAGCTGTAGTTATTGGATAAATTGTAGCAAATACTGTAGTATACTTAAATATTTACCATGGTAAGACACAAAAACACTAGTGTCTATGAGTTTTAGTAGTTTACTGCAGTAAATACTAAAGTACACTCGATAATTGTTCACGTGGGAGCTAATTCAAATGTGTGACAAATTTCATTGATACAGCAGTCTTTATAAAGGGAAATATTAGGCTAACTTAGGGTTCAAATTCTTTAAAAGTTCAAAATACAGACGGATGCAACATAAATGTAATCCCTGCGGCTTCTTTCGATGTATTAATGACGTCTTATTTAAGCGAATCAATCGAACTATGCAAGAAACTGAACGTTATTTACAACATTATAAATGGTAATGCACAGTTTGTGAAACTGCTTCACATGCGTTCCAATCGCATATGTTCCCTACTCACTTATAAGGGCAGAGCACTTGATGTAGAGACTTTATTTCATGATATAGCTGTTTGAATGAAACTTGGCGAACGGAGTGATACAGGAACTCAATATTTCTCTATATCTCGGACGAGCCTTCATATTGTGTTCCTTTCCCGCTATGACTTTCAAGTGCGCAAAACCGCTGTTTGATTCGTGCCCTGTCCTCCTCCATGATTAAACTAAATTGCCGGTAGATGTCTTGAAATCTGTGTGACGCAAGTTTTCTATGCACGATTTGAGTGGACGGGGTCACGTGACGGGACTGATTATTCTCCTTAGCCAATCACATGAAAATTATACATATAAAGTAGCGACGACAATGTGAGGAAAAATAGCGCAGTAAAAGTACCGATACAGCACTAAAAATGTACTCAAGTAAAAGTACAGTAATTACAGTAATTTGAGTATTTGTAATTTGTTACTTTCCACCACTGCTAATATGACACACCTGAATCAACTCAGCCTCGGTGTGTTAATTAGGGAAACATCCACAACATTTTGGGAGAAGGCAAATGCGTTCAATTAACAGATTAATCGAAAAAATGATCGTCCAACTAATCAATTACCAAAATAATTGTTAGTTGCAGCCCTACTCTATTGTTCCAAACATTGCATTGAAGCCCATTCATTTCACTGTTTCCCAAACACGTCCGCAGGCAAGTTGATAAAATACATCTCTGTTAAACTGGTGTTTTATTAAACAAAATATTGTTTTCCTTAATAAAAATGGCTTTTCTGTGTATCTGTGTGACGAGTCACCCCTGGTGCAATCAGCATCGCCATGGAGACGGAGGAAATTAGAGCGGCACACCTTCCGGTCATCACCACCTGTGGCTCATCACTCTCGGCTACAAAAGCCACAAGGACGGAGGTGAGCAATGTCTCCAGATCGCATTATCATTCTCACCCCTGTAGCGTGTGTTTACAGGCTCGGATGACGCATAGACCCGCAGGACTGCTCTCCTACACTTTCGACACGGCAGCCCAATCGACCGGCGGAAGCGCTAAATTCCCAAGCCAAGACATGAAGAATCCCGGGAACCCGGAAGTCACTACTTATTGTCATTGTTTTTTCCCTCCGGGGTAAACCCAAATAACCTATATACCTCTAAAGTCTATGAAGACTGCTTATAAAATAAAATGTTATCTACCCTTTCCCAATATAAATTATATAATAAAATCTCTTACTGACTGTTGCAAATACAGCTTCTTACACCGTTTCTCTCGCTTAAACCCATTCAAACAGACTGCCAGTTTGTAACTATTAGAGCTACATGAACCACGTGTCGCAACGCTGTTTTCAACGGCTCTGGCACATACGAATGCATGCTGTCAATAAACCTAAAGGAGAACATACTAGGACCCTCTCAAACTTATCTTAATGTACAGTAAATTTTACACTTTACATTTTATTTGAAAACAAAATCAGTAGTGACTTGGACTTGTAGGATCAAAATCTATTGACAAGTATAATATGGGAAATCATCTTACAATCTCTGAAGTCTCCTCTGAGCTTGGGTTCTGCAGGAAGCACTATCTTTACTTGTTTGGCTGTGGAGAGTGATACAACCATGAAGCATTACATTCATACAAATGCAAAAATAACATAAACAAGATTTTTATACATTAGCGTGATTTTTAATATACGTGTTGCTGTTATGCAACAGCAACACGGAAAGAATGTAAATTCAGTAAGCATGGGAAAAATTACGATCCCCCAAAAACACTTTTTTATTTTATTTTATTTCTATAGTGCTTTTAAAATTTTGCCTTGTTGAAATGCATTTCAGCACCTGTCTTCTAAAACGTACCGTAGAACGAGCAACACCTAAATGGGGCAATTAATGGTAACTATTGTAAACAAGAGAAAGTGACAGCATAACTCGGCTCTAACTGTTGTGTAAGGAGAAATATAATTTCGCTTACCAGTCTCTGAAAACATCTCAATATTCTTCTGAAAGAGTTCCTCAAGCGTTTTTTTCTGCTCAGATAAAGTAGAGTCAATGCTGAGTAGGTCAAATGAGGGCTGCTCTTTCACAAAAGCCCAAGCTGTCTGGCCCTGAAGAGGTCAAAACCTGAAATTTCTATTCATGAAAACAGGAAAAATATTTCAGATGGCATATCAAATGGTATTTTTTCTAATTTGCTGAACTGAATCAAACCATATTAATTTTGCATTTCCTGAAAACAGAACGCGTTTCCGCAGAACACAAAAGAAGATATTTTGAAGATTGTTGTTAACAGGCCCCCATTCACTGGCATTTGCTTTGTGCCAGTGCTGTTCGATTACCGACATTTTTCAAAATATCTTCTTTTGTGTTCTGCGGAAGAAAGTCAAACAGGTTTGAAATGACAAGAGGGAGAATATATGACAGAATTTTCGTTTTTGGGTGAGCTGTCACTTTAAGTTTTAAGTTTTGGTAATTTATAATTTGTACATGAAATGCCAGATATGCAAAAGAATCAACAGTGTAAATCTGTTTCTCAATGGTTAAACTGTCTAGAAGTGTAAGGTAAAGGGGTTCAGGAAAAATTTAAGACAATTGGATAAAAGCGTCTGCTAAATGACTAAATATAAATGTAAAGAATGATTAGTACTGTGTTGACAAGCAGTGTATGAAAAATTTAAGAAAAAGACATCTTGCACCTGAAGAAAATAAATATAATCCTTCGTCTGTCCAAGCTCACAGAGTTCAGCATCTCTTATCGTCAAAGCTGCCAGCTTGTTTCCTATGTGATTCTGAAGCGCTGTTGCTCGCAGCAGCTCTATCGACTCCTGTCTTCGGACGAGCTCACTGACTTTAGAATACATTTTTTCACAGGCCTCAACTATTGTGATGCGGAACTTGTCACTCAAGCTCAGCACTGGCTTGTCTAGAATAAAAACACAACTCAAAGTTCAGCAAATTATTCAACATACAGGTAAAAAGGCATTCACCCTCAAAACTTTGATGTGCCCCGTAGAAACTTTGTACTTTGCTCACATTCATTTCGTTCCATCAAAAAGATTCTGTAAAGTCTAACTTTCAGACTCCATAAAATGTCTGTATAAGTGCCACATTCAATAATATAGGCCCTTTTCACATGACGTCATGCATCGTCCGTTCTGCCGCGAAGCAGTGTATCACTACTTCCGCTAGCGCCTGCGATGTACAACATCTTGCAGACAAATTTTCGCTTACGACAAGATCAAAGCTAGATAAAGGATACAAATACTTCATTGGACATGTTTGATTATGAAGGTAAGTGTTTTGTTTTCATTTTGTGTTAGCGAAGGTGCTAGGATAAGTACTTGAATAAGTGTTCTGTCAGTTTTTCTGTCACTGTTGTTAAATTCCAGCGCGACGGCAAAACAGAAGTTATTTTCCTTCTTCTTCTTGTTGTTTGTTGCAAGACGGATGTCATGATACACTGCTCTGCGAGAAGGCGGAAGTTAAGGGACATCATTGGGAAAAGGGCCTACTGGGACACAGCTGTAATGTAGGGGTTAATGGATGCTCTGGCAAAGCTATCTAATTGGTCATTTGAGATGGATGTCATTTCAGGGCGGAAATGCATTTTCAGATTTTATGAGGGTAGGCTACATGAATTTTTGAAAGAAAATGACCAACATTAATAAGATTTTTACTATAAACGCTGCAATATTTCAAGAAAAAATAAGAATTGTAATTTCCTTCGGACTTTAAATGACAATAAATATAATACGACCACTTGTTTTTACAATAAAAATATACATGTCAAACGCTGCACTTACACTGAAATGTGTGACAGCCTTACTTAGTGTCAGAAGCTCCAACTCTTTTATTTGTTGTTGGGATTTCTGTTGCATTAAAGGCAACAATGTCTAAGAACAAAAAAGAAAAACGCATACAAAGCCATTATAATATTTCGTTTTTTAAACTAGTAGCCTACTAAAGATGCTATTTAAAGGCATTTTTGCTCATTTGACAAATCTCACCTTTTGGTTTTTCCATGCTTCGGCAGCAGATGTGGTTTTGTGGCCACTGTGACGGTCTATCATACACAGAATACAAATGCAGCACTTGTCACGCAAAACACCTCGAGCAAAAACGCAAAACACCTCGAGCAGTTTATTGTGACTCTTGCATATCTTGTGCTGCAAGCACGAGGAAGGCACCAGCTCGTGCCTCTGCAGCGCGCGGAACTCATAGTGATCTCTCACGTGCGTCTCGCAGTAGGACGCCAAGCATGTCAAGCATGAACGAACGGCTTTTTGTTTCACAGAGGTGCAGAAATCACAGTACTCGTCAGCGACTCCACTAAAATAATGGGCCGGAGGGCAGAGTGTATTTCTGTTGCTGACAGCATCGGCCAAAGCCGTGCATTTCTTTAATGCGGGTCTGAGGCTGAAAACTTCCCTGCACTGCGGGCAGCTGCATGCTTTCTTCTGTGCGTTCTCCTGATCCCAGTATTTTTGGATGCAACTCATGCAGTAGCTATGTCCGCATGGTATTGTTACTGGATCTATCAGTAACTCCAAACAGACCGAACAGTTCAGGTAGTTCTGATTTTGGTCACCACCACACACCGCCATACTCAAGCAAGCAGTTTCCTCACTTTCCTACGGCGCGTTGTGCTGTGCATTCAAATTGAAAATTTGTTTATCTGCGCCCCTTACCGTATAAAGGTGTGTTTGTTTTTACACCGCCACAACTTTGGGATGTCGACATTTGTGTACAAAGTCTAGGTAGAAGGCCTCCCTAATTCTGATTGTGGTAGTCAGTTTAACACCACTTAAAATGTTACAAACTTAAAATGACACTAAAATGTTATTGGCAGATTATTTGTGTTTTTATTTTCAATGCATCATTTTTTAAAAAACATTAATCTACGCAATGGTGACATATCAGATAAATGCAGGTAATGAGGTTTACCTCATCTTAGCTGACAAGAGACAGATGACGTGAGCTGAGCTCCACTGATTCATTTCGTAGTTGAGCCCAAAGGTCGTTGATCATTTGCATAAAATTAAACATTTTCAGCGTTGTTTTATGCTTCGACGGAAGTCGCCATTGACAAGAATAGATCATTTGGATGTTACTCTGTAGCTTTTATTTCTGGTCGCTGGCATTGTATTGCAGCATCAGTCAACACGGTTTACCAGTTGAGGCCTACATATATTGTTACATTATCGCTTCCATTATAGTACCCATAAAACAATAACTATTTTTCCTATTAGAATAAACGTGTATGCTCCAAACGCTGACAGAATTTGGATTTAGAAGATAACCCTGAGAGCACACACACACACACATATTGAATACTTCTATTTGCAACTGTAAGATATATTTGTGTTTGCTCAATGTTTGCAATACGTTTCTGATCCGTTTCCTGGCCGTTTAGACATTTAGAAGATATTTATTATCAATGTATGTAAAACTGCTTTTTCTGAAACACTTATCAGATGTTTTTTACACAGCAGGTGTTTTTCAGAACTAAGATCTCTAGTAGACATTGTAGAGACGTGCCGCCCCCCCCAACATAAATCTGGAATTTGATTAAGTTATAAATATCAGTTTCTCCTCAAAATATCGTTCAGTTAAATGCTCCTTAGAATCTGAAACGTTCTCCCCTTCGTTAAACAATACACTGAAATGTATAATGTAGAAATAGCTCATTATAACGCTTCACTGTAAGGTCTTTATACATCTCTGAAGACATAGTAATGTATTTTATATGGCATTTCTGTCAATAGATCTTCTAAAATTTGCCTGTAGCTCAGTGGTAAGAGCATTGCTTTAACAATGCAAAGTTGTGGGTTCGATCCCATTGCAATAAATACTTATGTATAAATGTATAGGATAATGCAATGTAAGTAAGCGTCTGCCAAATGCCTAAATGTAAATTTAAAATATTACACACTGAACCTTTAACTTAGTGTAGTTAATTATTGTATTATGATGTTGAAATCATTAACACATTTAATGCACCTTTGCAAAATATGTTTTTCAAACAGTTAAAATGACCTAAAATTGGGGCAAAATAGTGCCTCTGTTTTAGAAACTATCACATGAGCCAGAAAGATGTTGGGGTAACCTTTTAGTCAAGATTGACGTTCCACTAATTGTGATTCATTTGATTAATTAATCAGTGCAAGTCATTTTAATTTGGTTAAAAATGTTATATTACGACAACCCAAGTTTAATCTGATTGTAGCTGACAGTTACAAGAGATCAGTAAAATAGATTATCATCATTCTGACCCATGGGTACCCTGTTGGACATATTTATATAGACTCACATACTCGCTTCTAAGAGACATTTCATAGTACTTTTTATACATGTGTCATAAAACCAGGGTAGTACTCTTTGCATGAACAAAATATTTTTGAACACAATAGTACTGTTTAAAAGCACTTGATATTAATTAACATGACTAATTATGTGCATTATACGTTCCCCATAAACCTTTAAAATCACAATAATACACGTATACTGCTGATTATTTATTCCTGTACATTTCTGTTCTGTCATAAATCTTGACTTCAGCGTCATCTAGTGGTGGTCTAACTGGGTAAATCTGTAAAATATGGCAGTAAAATGCATTATGAACAGTGATTATCAACATTATTTCTTTGTGCAAAGCATGTAATGTCCTTTCATTTGGTATACTCTGGCTTTGGATATAAAGCATATGCTTATGGTAGGGCCAAACTAATCAAGGAAACCAATCAAATAAAAAAATACAAACAAACCATATTAAATATTTCCTGGACAATAAAAAATCAGGCCTAAAACAACATAAATATACAACAAGTCAAACGCTGTATATTAACAGACATTAAAAAAACAGACATTTTAATTGACATATTTCATTAACTTAAAAAATGTACGACACATTATGATTTAGTAATACACATAGTTCTATTTAAATCAGAACTTATATAACATTACTTCTGTATATCATTTTGTTTGTATTCCTTTCCTTTAGACCACTAAAGAATGACAAATAATAGTATCAATAATTTACCTCTGTTAGATTAACTGTCTGTCAACGATATTTGAGAAAATAACCCAACATTTTACACAGATATTAAAATTATCTAAAGCCACATAAACCATATATGTACAAAGCATCATCAAAATGGATGCTCATTTTTGTTTATGTGGATGCTCATGTGGGTTTATCTCACAAAGAAATGTCTGTATTTAATAATTGGTAATGTGACATGTTTTTCATAGCGATTAAGTACATTTTCATCCCAAAATTCAAACTAATAATTTGATGTTAACTTAAATCTACTATATTAAGGAAAAGATCAAAATCCATTTAAGGCAGTACAACAAATACAGCATGATGTATCAACACTGTTATTATATCATATAATTCTATTTTTTACATGTTTGATTACTTCAAGTTGCATTAATGATAATTCAGAAAAATAAACTGTACTTCCAAAAAAAAAAACCACAATGATTTAAATATAGCAAAATATATATTTTTTCTTTAGATTTTTTATTTTAACACCCATGTTCATTACAGGTTTGTGAGATTCACTTATGCACTGCATTAATATACACCTATACTTCATGGAGAATTTGTGCCCAGTATCTTAAAAACAAGTCAGCAAATGTCACATATTTGAGTTTACCCAGATAATTGAGAGTAACCTAAAAAATATAGTTGCAGTTTTCACGCCCCTGGGCCAGGCCGTTTAGCAGGGATCCAACTGCGTATTACAACCCAGCCTTTGTGTAAACATCACAGTTTGAGACAAATAACTTTAAAGAAGAAACAACATTTGGCAAAACAACTATTCTGATACATTCTGTGCTTCATTAGTGCAATCCAAGGCTACTTCCCAAACCATTTCTAAAAGTCATCACCTCCAAAGCTTGCAAGGACATACTGTAAAACACACTGAACCTTCTTTAGGAATTCTACAGTCTCTTAAAAACTAAAAGCAAGATAACAGACAGAAAGCATGAACTGCATTTTCTCATGAGATGAATATCTTTGGAATGCCTAAAATGTGGCCCTGATTGTTCAGCTACTTAAATTTGAATCCTAGTATCTTTGTGCATCAAATGTCGTTCATTTAGGGGGAAAAATAAGTCAAATGCCAACCAACTTCAAATATTGTTCGAATAATAAATTACATTAATATAGGATTTTTTTACATCTACTTATATTTTGTGAATTAACCAATTAAATTGCAAGTACAGGCATAATTGCATTTACAGCCAAAGCGCAGAACTCTTAGCATGTTCGTCAATACATAAGTGAAACTATTTGCAACTAAAAGCCAAGCTTTTAACCAGAATTGATTCAACACAAAGCTATTAGTGCTATTCAAAAATAATATAAACCAATAATACTTGAAAAAAAACGAAAACCTTTTTTAAAACCATTAAGATTTGTTTCCATATAATTGATATTTCCATAACAATTATACACCCGCATTCTCATTCTTAACATAATGACCATAAAATTGACATTACATTTAGTTGTTGTAAAAATTAAATAATTACATAATATCTAAACATTCACTAAAAGATTGTCTTCAAAATGGGTGTTAGTTTATACAGGACTGAGTCTTTGATACTGTTAACATCTTATCATGATTTCTTTGTAAAACTAACTTACTTGTAGCATACTTTAGTTCAAAGTGACCAAAGCGTTAAGAAACGTCAACACTACAATTATAATATAAAGGCATTTTAAACCATGTGAAACTCCACCTTCTCACAGAACACAGCTTGGAAAGATATTCTGCTTAAAAACACGACGCACACTTTGCTGAGAGGTGAGGTGAAGTGTGTTTTGCGGCCATACAGCAACAATGTAAACAAATGTAAAAACACTTTTCTTTGTCAGTCTTAAGAGTACAGTGATTTGCAGCAAAAACATAATTTATTTTTCAGTCAAAGTTTACGTTGCAGTGGGTGACGGAGCCTGTTGCCACAACACTCTTATCATGTCACAAACAACAAAATCTCTCCCTTTGCCAGCGTTTTGAATTAAATTTGTGTTAAGTCATACATTTTGCATTTGGTCCCGTGGCAATAAGCAATGGCATTCGGCATCAGTGATCAATCCAGAGACCCCAAGGTTTAACTGTGGGGGGGTTGCTTCTCAATAATCAAATTCCTAGTTTCCTTGCTCCTCCATCCTCCAGCCATTTCCCAGAAACCGCTAGTTCAGCCATCTTGTTGGACAAGATGTTTTCTTCAGTAATACAATTTAGTTATTACAAGGATCTCAAAAAGTTAATTTTAATAAAAAAACTAGTAGAAATAAAATTTAAGAGCAACACTTCACAAAGAACCATTCAGTCAGAAGTTTTTTAAAGAACCATCTCTTTCTAACTTTTTTATATTCTGAAGAGCGTTTTCTCGCTAACAAAGAAATGTTGTCTTAGTTACTGCAAATCACTGTATTTGCCCATTTTAATGCATTCATCTCAAATGATCATTCTCATCAGTATTTGCTATTCCAGTAAAATTATCTAAACATCCTTAAAACAAATTATGAACTTGAAATAACTTCTAAATGTGTCAGATATAAAGATTTGTTTGATCTTGAATTTGTTTTGTATTTTAATAGTTTTTCTTGTTTTAATTATAAACTCATTAAATTGTGGTAACAAAAAACAACTGTTATCTGAGGTAAAAATAACACACTTCATTCAAGATATGTTTTCTCAATAAAATGATTATCTTACACAATTCTAAAGATGTTTAGATACTTTCATAAAAACTAGATAGGTCTTTCTGAAGTGTTAAAGACTGTACAATCAAATCCTTAAAAGACCCCCCTAAGATGTACCAGGATAAAAGCGTGGAAACAGGAATCACTGGGAGAGACAAGAACATACAGTAACACAAAGTCTGTAAACATTTTGAAAGCCAAAAACTGTCACAGTCACATGACGCAAAGCTGCCCACATTCCTCCAATAAGAAAAGTCAGTGTCACAGGAATGTATGCTCTTACTCGCGCTCCTGCATGTCAGATCAAACGCTGACAGTTCTCCGATCAGAGTCTTAGTAAACGAGACCAAAGAAAATGGTCCTGGCAAAATGAGACGTCCTCTTGAAGGATGAAGATTGAGTTACGTCTCAGGGTTGGCTGTGGTCATGATCTTCATGTACTGTGTAAAGATTGTCTCAAAGGCCTCATCTCTGTGAATCATTGCACCAAACACAAGTGGCTAAAAAAACAAGACAAATTTTGTTTGAATATGTAATAATGTGCATTGTGGCAAAGCAGCTTAACAGAAAACATTTTAACCTAACTTGATATAGAAAAAGAAAAATGATGTATCAAAATAACTATACATAATCACAGGTAAAGACGTGTCTACGTCGCAATGTAATAATAAAAAAGATAAACCATTTTTATGATTCATCTAAAACTAAACAGCTTTACTTTGAACACAATTTGGAATTACCTTCTGTGTTGACGGCGTGGCAATAGAGATGCCCATTCCAGATCCAGGCAAAACGGACAAAACCTTGTACTATGGAAAAAGCAAAGGAAGACTTGTAGCAATGCTGATCTGTATATTGCCATGAATACACATTATATTGTTTCACTATGATTTAAAGATACCTTCTGGATATCTGTGATGTCCACCAGTTTTATGACTTTGTTCTTCTTTGAAGAACCTGATCTTGAACTGGAACTCTCAAAACACAGGTAGCTGATGGATAGATAACCATATATTGTTTTAATACACAAACATTGCTTAGATCAATGTCGACGCTACCCAGGCACATGCGTTATGATGTTAAACTACGGTACAAAATTCCGATGAAACGAACTTAAAGTTGATGGCCAGGGGCTGGTTGCATAAACTGCTTAGACTAGTCTTACAAGTCAGTCACCTAATTTTTTCTTCTAGACTGGTCATACTTCTTCAAGTCAGGTCATAAAAAAGGTAGATTGGTCTTATTGAAATATGAAAAGTAAGACTGATTTGTCCTAATTAATTGCTAGTCTGTGAGAATAGCCGTTAAGATGCATGCCGGTCAGAATCGCCTACTTCTATACTATAATAGTGGCCAAAAATTCGTATGAGTCATGAAAAGTATGTCCGGAACCTCATTATGCAAAAAACAGTAGGCAAGAAATACCCAAATGGTCTATTACTTCCGCCGAGATTCTTGAGTGTGCATCAGATGGACACTTCTCTATCCCATGATGCCACAGGAGCTGGGGCAACTGTCATGAACTGCACAAAGACACACGGATAGGATCCAAATGCAGTTTATTAAAAAGGGGTAACCCAAAGAAAAAAAAGACGGCATAAATTCAAACGCAGGTGGTCGGTCCAAACACAGCAAATGAATCCACAAGACAAAGGCAAACAGAGTGATCCGCAAGGCAAGGCAAGGCAAAATCCAGACATAGACACCGCTAGGAATTGCAGTATAACACGATACAAGACTTAGCAATGAGTGACTGAGACAACCTGGTATAAATAGTCAGACAAACAACAGTTAACAGGACTCAGGTGAAAGTAAAGTTGGATATTGAGTCCGGGCAATGGTTTATGGGTAATGTAGTCCAGTTGAATGGCAACAGTCTGGTTGATGTGGGGAGTACCCTCTAGTGGACCTGGGAGGGCACTCCAGTAGGTGATTATGAAAGCAACGATCTAATTTCAAAAGTAAATCACAGATATAGCGGAAAACTTTAAGGTGGACTTCCGTTTTTAATGTAAGTGCCAATAAATTAATTTCTTGTGACTTAGTTATGTTCACGTATAGGTTGTTGTTAATACGTCATAGGTCAAAGAGCATACGGGTCACGGGACTATAAAACATGGCGGACGCATGTCCGAAATGTATTCATACGACTCCCACTCATACCATATAGAACGCACTGTTTTAACGGCTATAGGTCAGTACGTACTGTTACGGTATGCGATTTAGGCCACAGCAACAGTCTTAACTTAGCGTCTGTGTTTATGCAACTGGCCCCAGATCTTTAAGTCTAAATCTTGAACTGCTCAACCATCAAATGCTAAATACACAACGTCTCTTACTTCTCAGTGACATAGAGCATCCCGTTGCGGATGTAGTCAGTTGGCATCTTTCTGTCTCTATTTATCAGACAGCATCTCCATCCATTCTCACATACTAGAAGAAAGAACATCCAAACAAAACTATATCATTACCATTTCTCCACTATTACAGTGAATTGTTGCTGGTTAGATAGAGTCCTCACCAGGCAGAGGTCTTTCATTCTCGGGCAGGTTAAAGATCTCATGAAATGCTCCTTTCTTTGTGCTGTGTGAACGGCTGCTCTCCTCTTCTCGGGTCACTCCGGCGGGAACGGTGGCTAAACTACTCCTTGATACAACTGGCTGGATCTGAACACACAGAGGAGGAATTTTAACAGTAAACAGGAAATATGTCTCGCTACAAGCAATAAATAACAAAAGATAAATCATTGAATTAAAATGATGTTGAAATCATTTAAATATAGACCGCAATGCATCTGAGAATCAATATTTTCACCAGAGCATGTACATATATAAAACAGATGTATCCCTTTAACACAAACTAGATATTAGTGCTAAAGCCAATCTTGAACCATTCAGCACATTTCCGCCTAAACAAAGCAAATAAAAATGGCAGCTATGGTGTTAAAACAGAAAATGCTAATATCAGGCTGGGTAACGTCCTCACCAAGTATGTTTTAAAACAGCAACGATTTTCTATCAATTTCTATGAATCTGAGAACATGAATCGAGACTATGAATCTGTCATGCACTTAAATATTTCGGTACATTTTTAATAACCTTTGACCTGAAGTTACATCAAAGCCAACCACCGTTTTAATATAGAGAGTGTGAATTAATTTTATTTGTTTGTTAAAATAAATGAAGAGTTGGAGTAAAACAAACAACCACAATACGTTATATTTGTTTGTTGGCAAACAGTTACATCATCGTTTTTCATTTGGTGAAAAGTCATAGCGTAATAGTTTTTCCTCTGTACCATCTATTAAAACAAAGGCAAAATATTAAGTTAATCCATAGTGTACTTAATGTGGGGAATTCAATTTTTAACAATTCATAAGAAGCCCAAACTACAGCTGTGGCAGATTCTATTCAGTTTTTGAGCAATTCTACAGTATCTGAATCACACTGTCTATACACACACACAAACACACATACTAATTAAAATGTCTGTGAAAATGGGTCTAAAATGGCATCCATTTGCTTTAGTTGTACATTTGCTAACGTAACCCATACATTAGCTATATTGGGTATTATGTAACATTAGCAGTAAATTAATTATTAGTAGATTATTAGCAGATTGAGAGTAGGGATCCCAAATGGTCATTAAAATAATAACATTGTTTATATTAATTAATCTTTTAATATTATTTTTATAATATTGAAAAAATGCTAAATAGATAAATAGGCTAAAATAGGCTTGGGTTTTTGTATGCAAAATATAAGTGATATATATATTTGTAGCCAAATTTGATCCATTTGTCCACAGACAAGAGTCATGTCACAGGGTGTATCTATTGCATATTCACGCACCAAACACACAGATAAAGAAAGAAAGGTAAGCTGTTGGTAGCCTATCACAGACATATTGTCAATAGCACACCAGAATCCCTACCTTCTCACACCCAGACAGCTGAGAGAAAGAGACAACAGATTATGTGCAACAGTCATTCACACACATGCGTACACACATTCATAGTGACTTTCATGTAACAAATGTCTAATAAATGCCTTACATATTTATACAGTATATAACATAAATGTCAACCATTTGTCAGACAAGTGTTCATTTGAAAGGTTTATTTTAAAAGACAATATTAAAAAGTCCCAGTTAAAGACAGTTTACCTAAACGTGACTGGTAATCTGTTGCTTCTATGAAAACTCATCCAACAGCAGTGGCAGATAAAGTGACATTTCAATTTCAGTGTGTTCTTCAGCTTCAGACCATCTTTTTACAGTGATATTTCAACCCTTTTGACAATTTTTGGAGCTTGATAGCCACAATCCACGTTCACTTTCAATGTATAAATAATCAGCCTTTGAGGCCGGTGTTAGTCTCTTTGTCTTACCCGTCGTAACACAGTAGCATTGCTCCTTTCTTTCAGCTGAGGGTCGGTGGGCAAGCTGTTCCACATGATGAACGGAGTGTCGTATTTGTCTCTTAGTTTCGGGCAGCTCTTAAACAAAAAGTCTATAATAAAGAACTTGATGCCTGCGTAAAGCCCTGTCAGAGAAAGCATGTACAAACACAATAAAACTTCTAAAATGGGTCAATAAAGCGTGGGTGTTTTATGTAAATACATACACACAGTGACTTAACTACACCTTTGTTATGACAAACATGTTTTCAAATGTTAGCAGAAATGTTAAGCTGGTCTAACTTTCCTGAGAAGGAAAAAGTGTAATTAAAATGCAAATATTATGAAGTAAAGTTTCATTAAGTAAATTAGTTTAGCTTTTTAATTAATATTTCTTCTCACACAGCAGTATAAACATTACTAGTGCTGGCAGTGTGTGTCTGTGTGTAAGTCGTATTATCTGTTAGTAAGTACTGTGTGAAATGTTTATGTGCATGTGATTATGGGTAATAATTCTTACCCATCATAAAGCCCATTAGCTTGTAGGGCATGACGCAGGAGGTGATGAAGGCCACCCACAGAGCAACGTACAACTTCTGAGTAATCTCAGGCTGAACCCACATAAACAGACTGAAACACACACACACAGAAACATTCATTCAATTGTCAAGTGTATGAAATTTACACATGAAAAATAAATGTTACAAAGTCAGAAGAGCTACTTACTTTTTGATTTTCTCCAAAACATCTGCCATCTTTCCAAATAGATTCTACAGAAAAATAAGTTATAACATTAGGCGGTTTGAAATAAAGTAAATGAACATGAAAAGTATTTTATTATGGAGGTGCCTTTGAACTTTCCATGACATAAATGTAATAAATAGCTTAAAATATTATAGAAACATGCTGGGTTCAATACAACTTGCTTCGTGCACAGCATTTGTGACATGTTGACCACAGAACTTGTTTTAAACCAGAAATACACTTTTTTAGCAAAGGGCAAAGTAAATCAAACCATATTAAAGGGATAGTTATCTTCTTTTATCATTTACTCGCCCTCAGGTTGTTCCAAACCGGTATACATTTCTTTGCTCTAATGAACACAGAGAAAGATAGTCAGTAACCAAACAGATCTCATTCCCCATTTACTGTCATAGTAGGTAACTGACATTCTTCCAAATATCTTACGTAGTGTTTAGCAGAACAAACACATTTATACAGGTTTGCAACAACTCGAGGGTAAGTAAATGATGACAGAAATTTCATTTTTGGGTGAACTATCCCTTTAAGCTATAGGCTTAATGAATACATAAAGCTGGCACCTGTGCTTTTTGTGCAACATCCAGAACTAACTGAAACTTTTCAGACACAGTCAAGTCTTCCTTGGGAGGTTCCTGGAAATCACAAGAGAAAGACAATAAAGAAGTATTAAAAAAATCAGTAAGGTCATATACCTGTATTTTCTCTTAGGAAGAAAATATCCTACCACAGGTTCTGAAACTTCAGGCACAATGCTCCACTGAATTCTCCAGCCTCTTAAGAAAAACACACCAAAAAGATTTAAACAAAGATACCTACAAACATAATTATCACTTATCAAATAATATAGTGCTTAAAATAGATAATTCAAGGTATCCATTTAGACGGACAGTTCACCATATATGGCTGCTGTCCTTCTGAAACCTTGTATCTCCATATTTTGTGATTTCTTTTCATAAATCATTATTATTAGTCACCCTTTGTCTGTCATCCAACCGATAAAAGTATTCATAAGTGCTTGTCAACTTTGACAACACCGTCCTTAATCATTTAAAAAGTACAGTGTTTTTACATTCCCTGAAGAACAGAACATTTGGAGATCTGTAGTAAATGATATCAAACATGCTGGTTAAAAATGCACAAGTATTCAAATGAAATGTATGTTAAAACCGCACTCCTTCTGTTAGATTTGGGTAGATTTGGCTGCCTCACCTGGCGATGAGGTAATTTAGTGACAACCTTAGAATGGCTAAAGATAGAAACAAAGGAATGGCCCAGCCATGCCATGCTGCATTCATATAGATCTGTGACAAAAGACACAAGAATCACATTCCTGTCATAAAAATAACATGTAAAAGTAACAGCCTCTTTATCCGAGGTAAAGGGGTTGTCAGTGCTGCAATCAAGCTTAATGACAAACATAAGATAATGAAGTAAGCCGTTAATTCGGTCAATTTCCTTCGTGAAGCTTTCCTGTAGCTCTGTGGTTAGAGCATGCCGCTAGCAACGCCAAAGTCATGGGTTCGATTCCAGGGATTACACATACTCAAAAACAAACGCATAGTATAATGCAATGCAAATCTTTGGATAAAAGTGTCTGCCAAATGTGTAAATGTATATTTAATGTTGTGTAAAGGAGGGATTTAAAATGGAAAACCACTCACTATGAAGGCAATTGCTGACGTGTATACAGAATGCCAGTTGGATAAGGCGGAAAGATTTCGTAAGAAATTTGTCACCGGTCTGGCACCCCGTTCTAGAAAAAAGTGTAAAAAGTACAAACAATTAGTCTTACAAATTAAAGGAAAAAAAATGAGGTGCCACTACTTTTAAAGTGTATATTATTTCTAACATCAGCAAAGTCACAGGAACACTTTAATAGACTCAATAAACAAGACTTACTAAGTCGTCGCATATTTTCTGTTAATCTGTAATAAAGATAAAATAATTTTCCATTAAAGGGACAGTCAAACACATGCAAAAATCAGAATTTTTACCTTAGATTTTTACATTTTATATGCGTTATATATGTGAGTGTTGCTTGCCTATGCAAAACTGAATGACTGGTGTTGTGTACGTGATGCATAGGTTGCTCAGATGTACTGAATGGTTTCAAAGTGTTAATATACAGTTTCTCTTAATCAACGACAACATGTCTATTTCAGTGTGTAAACAAATATTAATCCTTTAAAACGCACTATACTGCATGAAGTTTGCTACATTTCAGTAACTGATCTGTAGGTTAATATAGTCTTGACCACAAGGAGGCAACATCTGAGGCAAGCTTTCAGTTGTCAGTTCAGTTCTATTAATGATGAGACGCTCTGTTCGGAAGGGTTCTTTCAAACATGTGTGTTTATAAAGATGCTGTGTAAATAAATAGAAAATGAACAACAAACGTGACAGTTTGAGCTTTGTAACTGACCTTTTAGCACTTAGTGGCTCCTCAGCCTCAACCGTGTTCTCCTCAGGCTGAAACCGAAAATCTTCAATATAAACCCCAAACCGATCATATAGCCAGTTCTGCAGCCGATAACACACTGTCTCTTTCTGCTGTTTGTCTACAGAGAAAAGACAGTCTGATATCATTTTTTTTCAAGGCCCACAACTAAAATCTATAAACCAGGAGAGGGGAGAAAGAGAGAGAGAGAGAGAGTTGTGCTCCACATTCTAATTTCCTGCCTCAAACAAAAGAGGTTGGTCTGGCCTACATGGTCTACAAATTTAGACAAGTGCCTAAAATACCAACTGGAAGCCTCATGAAACAGTTCGGAATCTGTAACCAATACCACAAATCAGCTTTAAGATCTCAATATAGGGTACAAAGGCCACACTAAATGCCAGGACTGTAAACAAAACAGTAATTAAACTGTAAACATTTTGAATTATTGTTTGAGAGATGTTTATACAGACAGCTGCCTTGTAAGGTAGAATCAAAAATAAAAAGAAACCTCATACCTGTAGATGATCGATTTGCGCTGTTCTACATAGTAACCAGACAAAAATGTTTTGGTCTTATAGCAGGTTTCAGCATAGCTTGTCTTTAAACTGATCTACTGAACTGTTTCATTGACTTTTCATTTTCATGTGCATCAAAAAGTTATGACAGGCCCAAAGCAGACCTTGACATCAGCACATTCTAAATTTTGTATTTGCTCATGCAATACCAATAGATCATGTTCTATGCTCACACATAGCATCAAAGTAATTTTCCAGTCGAGACTGTATGCGTAAAAAGGACTATCATGTTGTATGTTACCTGTGCCGTTAGCTGCAGGTGGTTGCTGTTTGCGTGGAGGTTGAGGAGGGGAATCTTCACATCTGCATCAGGAAGCAAAAACGACAATATAACATTTAATTTCAAATTAGGCAAAGTAGATTTATTCAACATAAATTAACTGCATAATAGCTTAAAACTTTCTTGTTTTTGGGACTTTTTCTAAATGTCTTGGAGAAATTACCCATCTGAGATAAGATAACATACAAGTCTGAGGTCATAATAGTCTCTACAAGTTCGCCCTTGACATGTTTTTGAAGGGTTATTAATAGAAACTCCCCTCAGCAGACCTCAGTTGAACCCTAACATGTTTTGTCAATCAAAAGTAAATCGATTAGATGTGGCATTGTTAGGTCAGTGGAAAAAACACTCTGTGCTGTCACATGCCTGAATTTGTGCATATAGATATTGACCCTTCAGGGTCATGAGAGGTGAGCTATATCAGCTATTTTTAAAGGCTTATCATGTGGTGTGGGCAGCCCTGCTATCACAGTCAGATAACACGGTGGACAGGGTCAATGAACACTGCCAACACACTTCAACTTACCAAAAACTATAAGGATCTCTAATACATTAGCTAAAAACTACCCAAAAATATATAGTAAATCTATTCATATTTTACCCCTAGAATATATATGGATATGCAGGCACAGAAAAATTAAAAGACCATTTACGAGACTATTTCTAAATGTACTGTTTATAGGTATGTGTTTAGTTAAAATTATCATTTTTTGTGTCATTCTGTTAACTACTTAGAATATTTCTTCCAAATTTCAAATAAAAAGATTTATTTGCAGAAAATGAAAACTGTAGAAACAGGTCAAAATAACAGAAAAGATGCTCTGTATTTTTTCAGACCTCAAATAATGCAAAGAAAACAAGTTGACATTCACTTAGCAATACAACAGTAATTTTGTACATGTATTTAGGAAAGGTTCAAACTTGATTTTTATCGCAGTTTTCATGTGTCTCGTCATGCTGTCAGTCTTTCGCATTGCTGTTGGATGACTTTATGTCACTCCTAAGGTTTGATTTTGTTGAAATTCATCAAACACCGGACTGGAATGGCCACAATACATCTTTGAAATGGTCTCTTAGTTTTTCCGCAGCTGTATATATACAGTATATACATATATATGTAATTCTAAAGCGAAACGATTCTTCCCGTGAAACGCAGAAGTAACGCATCAATATAGCCCATTCATATTTCAAGTTTATTTATCAAAACTTAATACAAAAAAGTGCTAAATTCAAATATGGTGACATGTTGATAACTTTAAATCTCATTGGTTCTTGTGTGTCTTGTACGGAAGTATCAGTCATGAGAATTTTTTATTTTGAAATTTCGAATTTTAAAATTGTATCCAATTATTTATCTTTCATTATTATTATTTTTTATTTGGGTAAACTATGTTTGGGTGAATTATTTATGAGCTCCAAATTCAACAAACACCTGAAACATACAACATGCAAATTCCTATGTTATATAAACATGGATGTGTTGTAGCATTTTAAAATGTGTCGGAGTAATATTCATATTTAGTACACACTGGATTTTCAATGTTGTCACATAGACCATTAAAGCCGATGTAAAGGATTTTACTTTTGTAATCTCACTGATTTCTATATGAAACGTGATATAATCCATTATGACCTGATTGCATGGTGAAAAATGGTTCCAGTATGACAGGTTGGACGGAAACCTCTTATGGATCTTAAAAAGAAAGATTTGGAGAGCAGTGTTGCACATTTTGATGTTCATTTACATTTTTATTTTAGCTTTTTTAAGAAAAATGTGCATCAAAGAATCATGAAAAAATTAGGAATATGTATTTAATAACTTAAAAGTTAATTTCATGTACACTGAAAGCCTGTACAATGGGACACTGCACATGCAAGGTATTGGCCACGTATCTGTATGTGCATAGGTTTACATACGTAGAGTATGTTTCTGTCCCAAGGAGTTTGCTCACCTGGTCTTCAGGACTTCACTCATCTTCTGTTCCAGGTCAAGTCTTCTGCTGCGCTCCCTCTCCAGCTCCTGTTTAATGGTCTCAACATTGGTTTCTTCTCTTAGCTTCCGCAATTCTTCCTCTGAAAGAACAAAACATGCAAATTACTACATGCTTTCATAAACATGTTGCGCAAGGAAATGAAAACAAATTATTTATGACACACCTTATGCATAAGTATGAGGTCTAAATCCAGCCTGGATATAAAAGTGCCAAAGGGAAATTCATAAATCTTCGCCCCAATTAATAAAAGAGTTTTATGGAATTACTACTGTATGTTTTTTAGACATGTATCATGGTAATGCCAAGGTTTTTGTTGATTTACCCTGAAATACTGTGTGAATAGACTAGACTATTTCATAAATTCTTGGCTGCTCCCAAATTTGTAATGCCATTAAATTGTGAACTACCATCAATATGGCGGCACGCCCTGTCCATCTCAAAATTACACAGTGAATTTTATTTTTGGGGCAAATATTTATTTTACAATTTAACACGGTATCCCAAATGTTTTAATAATGTTAGCTAGCTGTGTTTCTGTTTTTCTTCTATTTCACTGGTCTGTAAATTTCCGCGGTCTAACTCACAGTGTATTTGATCTCCCGTGAGCACTCATCTATACACTGTATGTACAAATTGTTTCCAACTAGGGAACATTATAAATATTTGAGTGCTAATATGAGCTAATCTCAAATAGACAATTGAAGCTCAAATACCATCATAAAACAGCACTACCTGTGCTCGGAGCTCAGAGAGATGGCCATTAGTGTAAGTGCTTTTTTCAAACGAAACGAAAGCTGTCAACTGTACACTATGTACAACTTCACTATGCAGTTGGTCAATTAATCTTTATCACGGTTTCTATTATTTGATTTTCACAATGGGGACTGCATAAATAAATTGTTTTGCTATAGTAAAAGGCCTAAGACCCTATACCAACCTAAGCGTAACTATTACTCTTGCTCATACGTTGGTGACTTGAACTCCTAAAGTATTATACTTCCCTGTGCCCTATTTGTGCATTGAATCAAATCCTCATATCAAGCCTTTCACAAATTACACTTCTCATATGATATGATCAAAAGGTACATAATTCCACTGGAGATTATTCAAAAGTTTGAATCTGTTGTGAACAATATATTATAACACCTGGTATGAATCACCACAAAAAGTTTTTGTAATACAAAAGATAGCACACCAGGGTCAAAATTCGGAGAAGGGCATGACATAAATCTGTCTCTGCTTCTTCTCACTTTCTTTCAGTAGAAAAGTCCTTCAAAATCTGCCTCACAACCTCTTTAGACAAACATTATTTTACCATAGCTTCTATAAAAATGCAAGTTTGCTAGTTTACCTTTAAACAGTAGGTTGCTGAAGCAAAGGATTGACTAGATATAGCTAGAATATAATAATCTCTGGGAGTAACTATAACATATAATAAGCAAACAACATAAACACAAAATGTAGGATATGATTCAATTATAAACTAGATACGCAAACCTCAATTTCCTGCATGGTCCATTTCCAGACACACAACTCATTTCATCATCGCCTATCAAGCCCTATAAATGATTCATAAGCTCTCAGAGAGAGAGAGAGAGAGTCACAGACCAGCCACAAGAAGCTGTGAGGTCATTGTTCATATACATCTTTGTTCGTCCGTTCCCTGTAAATATCACATTTTAACTCAATGGGCCCTATTTTCATGATCTTAGTGCGGCGCGCCCGGGCGCATGGTCTAAGCGGGTTGTCCCGATTCTCTTGATGAGTAATGGGTGTTTTTTGGGCGTAACATGCAGTAAACCAATCAGAGTCTCATCTCTCATTCCCTTTAAGAGCCAGTCGCGCTAGCTTCTCGAGAGGAAAGGCATCTAAAGGGCAAGCCGGATTTTTATCTTTATGTCCACAATAATCATCTTTTATAATGTATTCCATTTATTTTTTATATTTGCCATGTATGTGTGCTGCTGCGCTTTCCTCTGTGTAATAAGTAAAGTGAAAACGCATTGTGGACCCGCCCAGAGGCGCATTTTCTACTAACACGCTCTTTTAATAATACAAAAATATTGAGCCGTTGACTTTAGGGGCCCTATTTACACGATCTAAGCGGATGGTCTAAAGCACAGGGCGCAAGTGCACTCAGGGCATGTCCGAATCCACTTTTGCTAGTATAACAACTGGAAAACGGTCGGCACGCCCGGGTGCATGGTCTAAGCGGGTTATCCCGATTCTCTTAATGAGTACTGGGTGTTTTTGTGGCTTAACGTGCAGTAACCCAATCAGAGTCTCATCTCTCATTCCCTTTAAGAGCCAGTTGCGCCCGCGCCACGGCAGATTCGCTATTTACACGGCTGAATTTGCAAGAGCAAAGACTGGACGCTTCTCCAGAGAGGAAACGCATCTGCTCGTGCATGAGGTTAAAGCGGGCGAGCAGACCATCTACAGGACAAGCCGGATTTTACCTTTATGTACACAATAGTAATCTTTTACATTTTAATCCATTTATTTTTTATATTCAGCATGTTTATGTGCTGCTGCGCTTCCCTCTGTCTAATTAGTAAAGACCCGACCAGATTTTCAGCATTTTCTACTAAATGTGCACCGTTGACTTTAGACCAGGTTTGAGTTGGTCTGTGGCGCAGTCTATTTTCAGTTCCTCAAAATATCAACGCACCAACAATGCGCCTGAAAACACCTCTTTTTTAGACCAACACGCCCATGGGCGCACAATGAATTTAACTATTTAAACAACACGGCGCAGGACGGGAAAAAGAGAACAGCGTCCGGCTGAAACTAGCAAAAATACTTGTGCTGCGCCTTGCGCCGGGTGTATGATAGGGCCCAATGTCTTTCTCTGCTGACAGTTTTATTTTTTGACTTTCAACATATTGTATAACAAGCATATAAACTAGATACAAGCTTGCAGCAACCTTTTTTTAGCCCTACTTTCTAATAATAGTCCATGTTGTTAGTAGATTTGCCTAGTCAAACAAAGTTTATCCTCTTTGCATTTTATTCCCAGAAAGAAACCCACTTAGACAGAAAGAGACTGTCTGACCAACATGTAAAGCGAACAACCACTGGGTATTTACACTTGGCCAGATGATTTTTTTTACTGATTGGATTGCTATTTAATCGAGACAAGACCAACCGTAAATGCAGCATGTACATACATTTGAGATGAACAGCAGTAATCTTTCCTTTGACAGGCATCTGGTTAAGACAACATTTCAAAATGTTTACTATCAAACAGAATTTCATCAGCACACACATTGCCTGGCATTAGCATTATCACAGAAATGTAAGTTATCTGAAGACTTAAAAAGGTATAGGTGTTAGTTTTGCAGAATCCAGTTGAACATGACGTTGTTTAGAATCGATGGGCTGAGGACAATTACTAGGAGTCTGTTTAGTAGTTTACATGCTATTAACAGACACAACTGTGAATGTTTCAGTGATTTTACAGAATAAACCTCACAAAGGGGGGGCACGGTGGCTTAGTGGTTAGCACGTTCGCCTCACACCTCCAGGGTTGGGGGTTCGATTCCCGCTTCCGACTTGTGTGTGTGGAGTTTGCATGTTCTCCCCCGTGCCTCGGGGGTTTCCTCCGGGTACTCCGGTTTCCTCCCCTGGTCCAAAGACATGCATGGTAGGTTGATTGGCATCTCTGGAAAAATTGTCCGTAGGGTGTGAGTGTGTGAGTGTGTGTGCCCTGCGATGGGTTGGCACTCCATCCAGGGTGTATCCTGCCTTGATGCCCGATGACTCCTGAGATAGGCGCAGGCTCCCCGTGACCCGAGGTAGTTCGGACAAGCGGTAGAAAATGGATGGATGGATGGACAAAACTAAAAGGAAAAACAAAACCCACGAGGGGGGAAAACAGGACAATATAATATATTTAAACAAAACAAGAACAAGCACTAACTAAACTACAAAACAAACACTGGGAACAAACACTAAACTGACACTTACTAGGACTCAGGGTAACAGGAAACGGGGGTAAGCATATAGCTAGGGATAGCAAGACCAAACATGTATAACCAGGGTAGGACGTACAATGAACCAGACAGGACAAAGAACACGAGGATGTTTTAAAGGGGAGCAAATCAAAGAGGGAACAGGTGCAAGGGATAAACTAATTAACACAAACTAGGAAACAGGAGGGTAGGAACGATGACGCAGACTAGAGTAACAAAGGATCCTGTATGATTCCACCTCTAGACCAAGAAATACCTGACAAGGAGAGGTGGAACCATGACAGAACCCCCGCCTTAAGGAGCAGCAACCTGATGCTCCTCAAAGGCACAAACAAGACAAGACAGACTGGGACACTGACAAGACCAAACAAGACATGGCAAACATGACAAGGGGCAGACAGGCAAGAAAAATCAACGGGTTAGGGTGGGACAATAAAAATAATAAACAAGGGAGGGGGGGTGGGGGCAAACAAGAGTACATTGGGGGCAGTCCAGAAGGGGTAGGGCTGGGTGGGGAAGTTCCAGCCCTTGGGGGCGCGCCAGGGCGCGGAGCCCCAGGAGGCTTGACAGGGGAAGTCCTGGGGAAAACTGTTCTTGTCCCCGGCAGGACTGCTGGGCTGGACCCCGGCTGCCGGGCAGGACAAGGGCTGGACGGCCGGCTGGAATGCCGGGCAGGACAAGGGCTGGACGGCCGGCTGGAATGCCGGGCAGGACAAGGGCTGCTGGAATGCCGGGCAGGACAAACCGGCTGGAATGCCGGGCAGGACAAGGGCTGGACGGGCCGGCTGGAATCTGGCTGGAACAAGGGCTGGAATGCCGGGCTGGACATCGGCTGGGACATCGGCTGGGCAGCGCTCTCCGGCGGCTGGGCAGATGTTTGCCGGTTGCTGGACGGGCTTGTGCCGGTTGCTGGACCGGGCTTGGTGCCGGTTGCTGGACCGGGGTTGCTGGACCGGGCTTGGTGCCGGTTGCTGGACCGGGCTTGGTGCCGGTTGCTGGACCGGGCTTGGTGCCGGTTGCTGGACCGGGCTTGGTGCCGGTTGCTGGACGGGCTTGGGCCGGTTTGGAGCCGGTTGCTGGACCGGGCTTGGAGCCGGTTGCTGGACCGGGCTTGGAGCCGGTTGCTGGACCGGGCTTGGAGCCGGTTGCTGGGGAGAGTCTGCGGCCGGGCTGGCCGCACGGACCGTCACATCCCCACGGCGCCCCCCCAAAAAATATCTGGGGCTTGACACCACCGGACTCGGGACCACCGGACTCGGGACCACCGGACTCGGGACTCAGGTATTTTTACTCTCAAACAGTACTTGAGTATTTTACCCTCAAGCGGTACTCTAGTATTTTAATCTCACGTGGTTCTCGGGAATTTCACTCTTAAGAAGTACTTGGACATTTTTACTCTCAAGTAGTACTCAAGTATTTTTACTTTCAATGATATTTGACTATTCTACTATCAAGTAGTACTTGAGTACTACATTTTCTTTATTGTGTTTTTTACTTTCGTAAAATCTGATTTCCTTTTACTAGATTATAAAGCATATAGCATACTTTTTATTCCACAACACTTGATAAATAAATGTTTACGTAGATTTTAAGTATTCGATTTTTAATATACTAAAGTTTTAAAGGTAAGAAAATCATGTAGTCATCAAATGTAGTGGAGTAAAAATGATGATGCTTTATAATGTAGCCAAGTAAAAGGAAGTAAAAACACTCCTTTAAAGTACGTATATTTGACAATGTGCTTGAAAGTCAAAATACTCAAGTACTTTACACCTCTGATTTGAATACCCGGATATAAAAAGTTATGGTTACTGTAGGCTGCTGATCTTAGAAAGCTTAAGTGTGCTCTTACTAAGCATGGCAGTGATTCATGTAAACCTATTAAGAGCACAGCAGCGATGAATGAACCCAGCTCGGACAAAAGAATAAATAACTGCTAACGTGCCCCCATGTCCAACATTGTAAATTCCTTTCTCTCTGGCAGGGTAAATGTAATTTACCAGTGTCCTTGCTTGCTGTCCTCATAGGCCCACAGTTATTTCACATCGCATTACGGGAATAAAGCTATGGGCATGAGCTTCTTATACTGCTGTCACAATGTTCCATGACAATACCAGCCAGTGTGTGGGGATGCTAAAGGGAGATTTATGGTTCTGTTTCGGACCTATGCTGTAGCCTTTAAGAGCCCCTAAGAGTCAAGCGCATCAATTTCCTTTTCCAATTACCTGCAACTGAAGCCAAACCACTTCCAAATCTATAATTAATAATAGTGCTGTCAATCGATTAAGAAAATGGACCATATGCACGGTCACTTCCGTGTTTACGCTCAGGGTACAAGAAAACATCTGCTGCCCCACCGGAAGCCATTCATCTCTACCTAGAGCTGTGGAGAAGATTAATATTTGTACTCGCTGCGTACATAAAGTTCGCCCGATTACAATAAACGATGTTCATTAGCATTGTGAGACTCTCAGCTGCCCCCCTGTCTAGTAAAATGGAAAAGCGCTTTAAACTATACGTTTAAAATACATGGACAGCTTGGATGCTATTGCTATTAGCATCTAGCACGTAAGGATGGTTAACAATGATTAACATAATTTACATTTACATTTATGCATTTGGCAGATGCTTTTATCCAAAGCGACTTACATTGCATTATCCTATACATTTATACATAGGTATGTGCAATCCCCTGGGATCGAACCCACAACCTTGCGTTGTTATCACAATGCTCTTACCACTGAGCTACAGGAAAGCTTACATCATATTTACACCTAGTTTATCATAATTTTCTGCACTTCAATACCTTTACCTTTAAACAACAATCTGACCAGATATCAATAACACAGTACCCGGTAAGACACGTTTGTTTATACGGGACCGAAGCCAGCCTTGTGGAAGGGGTGGACCTTTTTTGTTGTTTCATCCCACATTTGTTATTTTAATTATGAGGTTCAAATAGGCCTGTAAGGCTATATGTATTTTCTCAGCTCCCAGTCAGAATCAGATGACAGAGAAAATCAGCGAGAGGACAACATGTTTTAGAATTATGATGAAGTCATAGAACCCATAAAGTTTAGGAGCAGGACACACCAAAGGATAGCTTTGACCTTAAGCTTCAATTTATGGTTTACATTGTGTGTAGTTTTCCAAGGATCACAAGCAATGTCGTACTGTTAACCACAAGAAATATGAGAAATAGTTAAGAGGGATAACATGAGAAGAACAGTGACATCTTTTGAAATAGTAGTGAGCATTTTTACTGTGTATTGTGAGAATTTCATATAGACCATTAATTATACTAATATAAAACCTTATTTAATTAAATTTTTTTAATTTACCTGACTATTTCTCTGTATCAGTTATTATATACAAACTTACATTAATGGATCACATTTTGATACATAATAAAATATGCTCTCTCTTCCAAAGTACAAACTAAAAACAAAGATATGGATAAGTGCACATATAATCCATATTTATGACAGAAACAAATATTTACAGTACAGAAATGTCTAAGTATACATTTATATGATAACGTAATTTTTATTTACATTACAATCTGTACAAATAAAACCAAATTAATGTATCCACAGTGTTACGTTTATTCTTTAGCATTAGCTAATGCTAGTGCTTTTACCAATAGACCATTCGTTCTATAGTAGCCGACGTGCTGTGGCTCGATCACATCTGCACTCTTAAAGTGATGACAACAAACTGTAGTACCAGTTAAAGTTTAAATCCTTATGTGTAATAAAGTAAATCCATGCTCGGAACATGATTACATCTCTGTGAAGCATCATAAAACGGGACACAACCATGCAAAAAACTAAGATTGATTCCCAAAAAAATGAGCGCTGGTAAAGCGTTGCGTGTTTTGCCGCATCCCAAAGCTAGAAGCTGTCTATCCACACTGAACACGTCAAAGCAATGTTTAAAATCACGCTTTTACGGTTTAAAGGCTTTTATATGAATTAGAGCCTAATTATAGACAAAGGATGACCAAATAAACGGATGCTGCGTTAATTGCGTTAAATATTTTAACACGTTAATCTGAAAAAAAAAGTAATCGCTTGCTTTATCGTTGACAGCCTTAATTAATAACAATGCACTGTAAATAAAGAACCAGACATTATTAAAAGTTGCAAGAGCTCAGATAATTTAGCGATGGGCACTTACTGAGTTTGAGGTTGCCATTTATGTAATCTGTGGCTTCATCATGGATGAAGTCCATGTCGTCAGTTTGGTCTAATGTATCAAGACGGCATACCAATGTTACAGCACTTTGTAACTTGAAGCTGCCTACAATGTTCTAATATAGGAACAAAATCCCCAATGATGTTTCTATTTCTAAAAGAAGGTTTCTCTTTACTTCCAGGTGCTCCAAAACAGCATACAATCTTGCTTGCTCTCTTAACATATAGTACTTGTAAACTACTCCAAATGAAAGGAAATGAACAGTAGAATCTAGAAGGTGGCCTTCGATACACCATGTAGGGGTGTGTCCATTATTGTCAACTAAAAACCTCATGACCAGAACCATCAAATGCAGTTTAGTGGATTGAACCTGAACCCACCTAGTGGATTAAGCACCTAGAGAAAAAGTACTGTTCCCTACTTATTTGAGTGAAACAAAGGCTCTATTCACTTGGGAAAGCCATTGATCCATTATATGGGCTCTTTGTTCACATTCTGTAAGGTCTTTTCCACAACACTGAGCAACATGTTGTTTAAAACGAAGAACAATAGAATCCATTTTACCATAAACTGACATGTAACATAACACAATCATGTAATTCTGTCTAGACTCTTGCATGACTCGGGTTCAGTGATGTCACAAGCCACACTGGTGTACAAACGGAGCAATTTGAATTTTCCATTCGGAATTTGCATATCCACAGAACTTTGAAAATGTTTATTAAAGTAAGCCAATACTTGACACCTATAGTATTCGCAACTGCTGCATAGCTGCACCATTAGGGAGCCATTAACCAGTGTGCTTAAGTAATAAAACTGTTAATAAAAATCTTGTTACAGTATACTATAATTGTATATTATATATTGTGCAATAAAACCCTGAAAAGAAAAATTCTGAAAAAACATCCATTCCCTACATCTATACAAAGCACTCAAAACAATTTGATACGACTTCGTATAATATCTGTGCAACTATTCTCTATTATTTTTCTCAGTGAAATGTCAAGGGGGACGTCATTCAGAGAGTAACTAAATGAAGAGGACAAATTTTCTCTGCTGTTCAAGACCAGCATCCTGTAAGCCACTTCCTGTCTCATATCTGATCTGTCAACGGGCACACAATCAGTGACAATTTCCTGCAGATCAAAGCATGAATGCACTAACTTTCAAAACAAAATCAACAACCATATAAATCTTTTGCTAACTAGATGAACAGAAGCAAAATCTTTCACAGTGTCACTATTGTTCTTACATACTGTAGCTGACTTCAGACGCTGTTATCATGCCATCAAATATTCAAGCGAATGCTTAAAGTTTTAAGCAAAATATAATCTTAGAATGGACTAATTAAGGTTTGAGATGCAGTTGGTGTATTACCGTTCTGTAATGTGTGCTGCCTTTCACAGCTCTCATTCCCCTGAGAGGGAACATAAGCGTTTAGTCTCTGAGTCAGCGGTGGCTTTTCAGAGCAACAATAAACTCCTGACTGAATGCCGTGGTCGCATAGGAAACCTGACTGAGAGCAAGAGAGCTGAGGAGAGAGTGTGGGTGTAGCAGAGAATGCGTCTCAGCATTTAGGAGCAATACAGTTTGAAGGGTACTAGGCGAATTAGCATCAGCACATTGTTTTCGTATATAGCTCCAACGGGTACTAGGCTGGCTCGACTGGGGGGCAATAATATTTGTATATATATGTTTTATTTTTATTGCCAGCTGGAAATTTCCCCCCAAAAATCTAGGTCGGGTACGTCAATGCAGCGCAGATTAACGAATCTACTGAGTGCTTAAAGGTGTAGATAATTTTCATATTTCACTCTCTTTTAACTGCCCCGTTTTCATTGTCTTCTTTGTGTTTGTCTATTTTCTAGGTAAAGTGATTTGGATCAATGCTGGCCCACTCACTGGCCTAATTCTGTTCTGCACTTTCGCTAATGTTTTATAAGCTGTCACAGCTCCTGCCAGCGGCCCTACTGTCACACTAATGAGTCAGCTTTGCAATGTGAGGACAAATCTTCCTTTAATACTGAAGCTTTATACCTAAGAGTTTGTGAAGAAACTGATATCTACACAATCCCGTTTTCTACAAAACATTTAAAAAATAGCACAAACAACAACAACAGCGCACGCACGTCTGCTTCATGATGAATGGATAAAAAAATTATAATAATAGCAAGTACATTCTTATAAAGGGATGTGTGAAGCCTGTTTTAAGTTTTGTAAGTGTAGCGCAGTAAGGAAACATGATGTCTTATGTGTTTTCCTGTAGCTAACTGAGAGAATATGGGGATTTAAATATAGCAGGAAAGAGAATAGCTAATTTTAAAGCAGTGTCGTGTTAAGCACAGGAAAAGAGAGTAAATAATAGAGGACAAGGAAACCACAGCTGATGATGTGTGTCTACACTGGGTACTCTTATGTTATTCTTATTTACCCACAGAAATACTAAATGTTCTGTGAGAATAATTTCCAATTCAACGTTCTGATGAACATCTCGACTCCAAATTTAATTAAATGGAGCACATTATCACATTATATAGCTTAAATACAAAAAAGTAAATCAAATTTTTTGTCGTGTTTGGTGTATCTGGCTTGGGAGAAAGCCATCAACTTCTCATCTCTTAATCTCATTTCTTAACCCTGACTGACATACTGTGACACTATGACACACAAGCATGACCTTTTTGTAAAAGAAAAGGTAATGTTTCTCAAAACTATATGACATAAACACGATAAAGCGAGGAACTATTTTGGAAACTTTTTAAGAAGTTTTAAACAAGGTGTCTCTTTTTTCCATATCGGACATCCTTAGTCATTGAGGCAAACAAGGTTAACAAGTATTTCTCTTTGTTTTAGAAAAAACAATACTGATGACCAGAGTGTAACGGGAAATTCCTGCGATGTCATCACAGGTGACTTGCAATGACTCTTAATGCTAAATGCTTAATGTTAAATTGGTCCGAGCTTTTAAGATGTGAACATACAGGATAAACACACACGCTTAAAACAGACACGCATACAGACATAATGTATCAAACTTGACTTTTCGTTCCATTGACTTCCATTCATACGCAAATACGCATGCAAATGCAAATACGCATGCACAGCGTGACCTCTCGGTACAGCAAACAAAAATGCAGGAATCGCTCCCGGCCATTTTCGTACCACCGTATGAACGAATTTCGCAGGCTCAAAGTCAATTCTGACCGCGGCATAAGCCACGTTAGATAAAAGCTTCTACCATGTGCGTGAATGTGTATAACAGACAAATGGGATAGAAAATCATCAGGATGGAAACAAATCTCTATTCAGACCATTATTATATAAAGAGCACAAACAACAACAACCCCAGAATCCTTAAAAATCTTTCAAATGTGCTGTATCGCTGTCTCTCAGCTGGATGATGATCTTGTGGTGTGTGTGACCGTGGCTGGGTTGAATAACAATCAAGTTTAATTGTGCCATTACCTAATGACCTTCAGCATTTGTTTAGATTCTCAAATCACACTGAGTCAGTCCATTATTTACAGTAGCTGTGATGCATACAAAGACTACATACACTTGACGGGATGGTTTTGTCATTTATTCACCCTTACGTCATTACAAACCTGTATGAATTACTTTCTTTTGTGGAGCACAAAAGAAGATATTTTGAGAAATGTTTAAGAAATGTAGTTTTTATCCACATTCTTCAAAATATCTTCTATTGTGTTCTGCAGAAGAAAGCTTTGGAATAAGGATGAGTGAATAATTAAAGTTTTATATAAAGCAAATTACAATAACTACAGACTAACCCTTCCCCATATTCTAATCCCCTAAAGAAAGCCTAATTTAAACCATCCCCAAAAGTCCCCAAAGGCAGTTTTTATATTGAAAGAACAACCAGACACAAAAGAGAAACTGTTATTACTAGGGATGTAATAATATTTTCGATATTGTGTTATCGCAATAGCAAAATTGTCTCAATATTATCGTGGTCACATGACTGTATGAAACATAGAGAATGTTAGAAAAAATAATAGATGTTACCTTTGGCAAGGTCCATCTGGTGCAATTATTTAATTTGTTCATACTATAAGTTGTCATGGTTCTGCCACTAGACCAATAAAGACATAACATGAAGAAGCAGAACCATAGCAGACCCTCATGTTTTATGTGGAGAGAGGCACTTTTGGCCGCCCCCTCGTTTCCTCATTATTGCTTGTTTTTAATTTAATGCCCTACACCTGTTCCCTCTTGATTTGATCCCTTATTTAATGCCCCTGTGTTTTCTATCCTGTGCTGGTTCATTTCGATTGTTTGCATGTTTGAATTGTACTTTGTTAGTTTGCCTGCTATACCCTTGCCTTGCCTTGCCTTGCCTTGCCTTGCCTTGCCTTGCCTAGCCTAGCCTTCCCTTGCCTTCCCTTGCCTACTTTGCCGTGTTTGTAAGACGTTGTGTCATTATTTGTATTTAGTTATTTTTTGGAAGTGTTTTGTTTTAAATTCTTCTTTTTGTTACTGTGTACCTAGTTTGTGTTTTGTTGTTATTATCCCCATTGTGGGTCTTTTATTTATTATTAGTAAATTATAAGTATATAGTCTCATTTTTGTAAACCCCTTCACTGCTGCCTGCGCTTGGGTTCTCTTACACCATCTGTGACATAACTCATACCTCTAAGCAACAGTTATAATTTTAAAGGATAAAGAAAAGAGGCCTCCTATATGGCACGTTTCAAAGTCATTATTTGTCATTTATATATTGCAATAAATATCATACCATGGACGTTATACCGAGGTATTATCGTACAGTGAGATTTTGATATTATTACATCTCTATTTATTACTATTTTAGAAGAATATCATTCATTTAACATTATATTAAATCAGATTATCACAAACTGGGTAATTACTGTAGTTTGTTTCCACAAATGTATGTGTAAGTAAAGTTTGTATTGTCAGATGGGTTTTATTTACAGTGTTTGCAAGACAATTTAGTTTGCTCTAAATCCCTAATCATAAGTACTTATATTTGAAACAGAACCAAAGTTTTCGGTAGCTTTTTTGTATGACCAAATATTAACCCATGTAGTTAAATGATTGTGCATTTTTTGTAACAAGTGTGTTAATTTTAGGGAAAGATAAAACCAAACACAGTAAACTCATAAATCCAAATGCAGAGAAAATAGCTACAAATTCATTGCCATAGGTGCTAAATATCGCTACGGCAAAAATTGTCCAAGCACCAACACACTTCTTTTTCTGCTTTGAATGTAGCCTTAAAAGCATCAGACACCCATCACAAAGTCACCAAAGTCACATCCTGCCAGCCAACTCTAGGTGGCACTATAAAAAACAGCGGAAGGTTTTGACTCTAGTGCAAGTACTGTGTACACTACCATTCAAATATTTTAGGTCATTTACAGACAAAAAACATAAAAAAAATGATTTTTTAAATTAATACTGAACACATTACAGGGGTCATATGACACGTCAAAAAAAGAATATTATCGTTTGTTTTAGATGTAACGCAATGTGTATACACGATTTAAGGTTAAAAAATGCGGTATTTTCCACACACCCATGCATGTTTGTATCTCCTCTTTGCCCCACCTCTCTGAAATGCGCATATTTTTAATACAAAGCTCATCGCTCTGAAAAGCGAGGTGTGCTATGATTGGCCGGTTAACCAATGTATAGTGATTGGTCGAATACTGCAAGCGTGTGACGGAAATGTAACGCCTCTTTCCATATTGGGAACATCAGGTTCCAAAACAATTGTACTGACAGGTAAGCCCACCTTACTTGCGTATACATGTGGGCTGTCTTAGTCAAATCATACCACGAACTGACGTAGATTTGTAGGGGTGTGGTTACTCACGCAGAAAGTGCTTCTCCAGTAAGGCAATTTCCAAGTGACCCTTGACCTCATTAAGACGTTCTGATTCGCTCCTCAGGTCTTGCATGACAGCCAGAGTCCCTGAACCAGCCTGGAGGGAAACAAAAAGATTAAGAAAAAGTTTGCACGTGACATGTTTAACTTTAATCAAATTGAGTGACGTTCGCTAAATATTTTTATATTTTGAATAACTATTGCAGACAGGATATTCAACTAATTGTTATTTTAAGAAGTCAAATTAATTTACACTGAGTTATTTTGAACAGTCATTTAATATTCAGTATTTGTTTTAAGATATCATTGTTACTACATGTTATTTGTTAACATTTGTGGAGCTCGATGCTAAGGATGTTTTTCAAGTCAGGTCAGTGGTTCAAATTTTACTTTCTCTGCCAAAACTTTCACTGGCCCCACTACAAAAATGATAGAGAATACAATAAAATAGGTTATTGTTTTTATTGTTTCTGTCATATGTAACTTGAATAAATAAGGTTATAAAACTAGCCTAACTACTAGCTTAACACATGGAAATGTTCAATATTGTTAAAGGCAAGTAAACAAATAGTAATAAAATGAAAAAAAAATTGAATTATTATGACCAATAGCACAAACATAAAATACACAGTGATTAATGTACAGAGATTAAACAAAGGAATCAAATATAAAATAACACTGCACAGTCTTAACTGTATAAATTAAATATAGATTAATAATTTTTAAAAGGCCCAAAAGTTAATCAGTCAAGAGATTTTTTTATTGTTTAATTAATTAATTAACACCCCCACCCACTTAGCTTCCTGTCCTCTCTCTCACAAAAAATAAAGCAGAAATGACCAAAAATAAATGCTACGGTATCATTCACTAGATGATTTCAACTAGAGTCGAGCATGTCTGAGAGAGACAGTCAAAGATAACAGTTAACAAGATAGCTGTGAACATTGTTCAAATTGTTGACTGATCCAGTTTGTGAATGATTCGATCGGATCAGTTTTGTGAACTGGTTAAATCGATTCATTGACAATATCTAATTGAAACAATCATGCGTTCATGAATGAAACATCCGTACCCCTCAAACACACACACTCATCTCAGAAAGCAATGACTTACAGAAAACCAGCCCTCTGTACGCCGTTCTCCTCCTGTTGTTTGGGATACACAAAGACAAACCTCAAGCTGCAGGCCAATTACACCGCCGAATGTTAAATGTTGGACTCATTAATAGCACATCATGAATCTGCTCTGATTCCATCCCACCACACACATGAGCTAACAGAACACAGCATCCGCAGAAAGACGAGCCGCAGTGAGTGAGAGACAGAGAATGTAGGCGAGTGAGAGATTAGGGGAGAGGGAGGCACTGCAGAGACAGAAAAGCGAGGTGTTTCTTTAAGAGGCCAATGCGACTGTCTGACGCTCTCTCTCTCTCTCTCTCTCTTTGCTCTCTCTCTCCCTGAGGCCCTGTTTACACCAGGTATTAAGATGCGTTTTGGTTGATCGGATCACAAAAGGACATCGATAAATACAAGTGTAACTGGGTGTGAAACGTTTTGAGCCTGTCCACTTTCAACCACTTCCAGTGTTAGTCGAAAATGCATTTGACCGGATTTTGTTTGACGCTCATGTGATCGAATGCATTCGAGCAGCCGCAGAACCCCACCTACTCTCCGCCTACTGATAAAGCGCGCTGCCAGAAAGGATTTAAACTTTAATGTCTGAGACCTAAAAGGTCGGTTTAAAGAAAAAAAAACGTATCAAACAGTGTTTTTCGCCATTCCAGATTTCTAACACACACTTAGGTCACTTTCACACTTGAAGTTTAGTTCTGAACGGGCGCGGTTTGAATGAAAAATCGCTTATGAATTGAATTGAATTATGTGAAAGCTGTCAAGCGAGCCTGGGTGTGCACCTGGCTACCAAACCCAAGACTACCTTAAGGAGGTGGTCTGAGTTCGGTTGCTCTCGAACTGTGGCGGGGTTCGCATGAATATGAAAGCAACACTGACCCGGGTGCGCAAATAAAGGAAGTAAAGTGACCTGAGCAATGCGTTTAAGCCGATTACGATGTATTTCCTTCAAAAAAACACATGTAAGAGATGATAATGTTGATGATTTACCTTGGATTCGAGCGAGAGTGCAGGCTGCATCATACTGTATTTCAGCGTTGCGAGTGGAATCAGAGTGGCAGGTCAATGGTAATCCACTGTTTCCTCAAAATAGTCTGTTTGCAAGCAGCAGAAAACCGTCTGCATGGAATGTGCATACAGTAAACACAAATGTAATTTATTCTGCTGCGCATAATAGCACCAAATTAATAAAAACACAATATATTTATTTGTTTTCTGTCATGCGCAGTGCACATTTTTGATGACGTAAGATAAATGCAAACGCACCAGGGTTCGACAGAATCAAGTTGAGTCCGGGAACAATCGCACTCAAGTTCGGACCGCAGAAAACGAGCCCAATCTGAAAACGCCCTTACAGTGTTCAGCGCGGTCTCGCAGAAATAAAAAACGCTCCTTTAGGTATGTTTTTCTATCATCTCCGGTCAAGTTCATATGTAAATTGCATGTGCTTATTTCGTCCATTCGATCAAAAGATCAGAAAAGGCAGATGTATTTACTCGCCCATGAACCCTCCCCTCGAAGAAATCAGGACAGAAGTGGTTGAAACTGGACAAAAGAGACAGATTTAGGACGTTTTCACACATGGGTTTGTTTCGGAACCTGGTGCGTTTTCTCTCTTGGTTCGGTTCGTTTGCGCATATGTGAACACGGCAATCGCGCTAGGATCCACCCCAAAACAATTGCTCCGAGATCCCCTGAACTTCTCGGCCCAATTGCAAACGAACTCTGGAGCGGTTCACTAGACGTGTGAATTAAGCCATCCGACCCAACGGACCAATGAACCAGACTGTATCACAATGTATGATGGGTAATTACGTAAAGTTGCGTGACACAAAAGGGTTTGTTTTGCTAATGGCTCCCTGTTACATTGTTCAAAGTAAGGAACATAAGAACCGGCGAACGTTAAACCAAACTTTTAATAAAATAAACAAACAACAAAACGAAAGTGCTGACAGCTCCCTCACAGTCGACTGCTGGCCACACAAACAAAATAAAACATAACATAAAATCCAGGCCTGGTTCTCTCTCGTCCATCTCCTCCTTTTATGCTTCCCGAGCTCCGCCGTGAGAGATTCGAGACCAGTGCAACGCGCAGCTGACGCTCATTATCACTCACTCCCATCACCAGCCTCGTGCCGTTCCCTCACGGCCCTCGTCCCGTTCTGCTTGTCACACTCCCAAAATGAACCGTGGGTTCACTTGGACTGGAGCAGGGAAGAGGTGAAGTGTTTGATTGAAATTTGGTCAGAAGAAACACATTGCCAAGCAGCTCTCCAGAACTTACAAAAACACCAAAATTTACAAAGTGTTTAGCGAGCGTTTAAAACAAATGAGATTTAATCAGTCGGTTGAACAGTGCCGTGCGAAGGCAAAGAAACTCCGTAACAACAGTAACCAAACAAGCCACAAAAATGCCGCGTAGCTGCTGTCTGTCCATCCTGACGGATGACATCTTTGAGCGGAATCCCGGAAAATAAACAGATGCACTCTGACCAATCGAAGGAGAGTTTACTAGCACGTGACTTTTATTAACAAATTTTGGTCTGTTTGGAAATAGTGCCTTTACCGAACTAAAATAAATTGCAATATTGTAGCAATTTAAAACCCGGATTCGGAAACAAAGCAATCGATCCGCAGACCTAAAACTAGGGTGACCACCACCCAACAAACCAAATGTGGGACAGGTAATCTGTTTATGTGGGAGTGGGACAATGTGGGACAACATTGAAAATGCGTAAAAAAAATTTAGCTTATAAAAATATTTTTTATTTAGTCCATTCCAACTACAACAATAACATGTTATATAACATAAAACAATTTTATTGACGATTTCACTTGGCGAACTTTGAGCACAGAGGTCAGACGCGGAGTTATCATGTTGTACACTTTGAAGATCTTCTCAAAAAGACAAAACTAAAGGAATAAAGAACAAACAAATACTTGAAAAGAGTTTCTCTTTTAAAATGTATTATTGTTAAATAATTAATTTCATGATTTGCAAACATGTTTTATTTAAATACGCTAACCACAACCTATAGGCTAAACAGTTTCAAAGCAACACAATTTACGATGTTTAAGTGACTTTTTATTCGGCAAGTTGACATGGGAGGATCGCCACCCGATCTGCAGACAGACGTCGCAGCCTCTTGGGGACTGAAATCACTGCCTTCTTATACATTTGATAAAAGTCAGGCTTTAAAACATAATTGGGCTGGTATGAGCTCGTTGGACACTGGTGTGCGCCGGGTTTGACACTGCGTTGTTAAATAGTTAAATAAACAATGGCGCAAACAAGGGTCTCATGTGCGTTTCGGGTTAAAGAACATGTTTAGTAATGTGACAACTAATAACCAACAGACAATACGGGACATTTTCTCAATATGCTACGTCAGGGACAAGGTGTGAAAATAATGTGCGGTACAACGCAAACGGGACAGGTGGTCACCCTAATTAAAACACCAGGTGTAAACGGCCATGTGTCTCATTCATCCACTTGTGATCCGATCGACAAAAACGCATCTTAATACCAGGTATAAACCAGGCTCACATGCTCAATCTGACACACACACACTGCAGTAAATCTCTAACGCATGTTTCAATGCAGACACAGGTCGATTAGACACAGGCAAAAGCAAAGCAAAAAGAGATATAAATCCTTCATTTTGTGCTGAAAACTCCTGTACAACATACCAACCAAAGGGTCACAAAACAAACTTTTCTTTAGGTTTTCTACCTTGTGTGAGCCTACCAACTGGTCATCTCACTGGTAGGTGCTCACCCGACACATGCCCCCTGACACTGGTCACACCGGTCAGAAAAAAAAAAATCACACAACCCTCTTGCCTAAGAACATGGACAAACAGGCAATGGATGTTAGGCCACTCCAAACTTGAGAATCGGACCTGTTACAGTTTAGAACACAGACCCTAAGTAGCAACAGTTTGTAAAGCCTGTTCAGCAGGTTACTGTGTAGGAAATCTTGGATGAATATGACAATTAATGCTATGCTAAGCTAGCAGGCTAAACAGAATACTTCTGAAACCAAAAAGTGAAATACAGTTATAATGTATGTTATTTAAATATGTTAAAGTATGTTATATGTTTAAATGTGTTCATTTCTAAAGGTTATCTTGATAGACTAATCTTGATAGTGTAAACATCATAAACCTTTGATAATCACAGAGCTTATTTTTTGCGATCTTCCAAAAGTATGTTACTCACACGCACAACTTAACTCCTCTCCGCTGGTTCAAATCCTACCTCTCCGACAGATCCTTCAGGGTGTCATGGAGGAGCTCACTGTTCACTGCTCACCACTTGATCACTGGGGTCCCTCAGGGATCAGTGCTTGGACCGCTGCTTTTTTCCATCTACACGACATCCTTGGGACCCATCATACGGGCACATGGCTTCTCGTATCACTGTTATGCTGATGACACCCAGATCTACATCTCGTTTCACCCAGACGATACCAATGTAGCAGCTTGCATTACAGCCTGCCTCGAGGACATCTCAGCTTGGTTGAAAGGGCATCACCTCCAGTTGAACCCTGCCAAGACAGAACTACTCGTGTTTCCGGAAAAACCCTACGGTCCAACACGATCTCAACATCCATCTTGGCAATACCACAATCACTCCTTCCAAAACAGCCAGGAACCTCAGAGTCATATTTGATGAACAGCTGTCCTTCATTGATCACATTGCAAAGACAACACGGTCATGCAGATACGCCTTATTCAACATTAGAAAGTTTAGACCCTATCTCACTGAGCATGCGGCACAACTCCTTGTCCAGGCCCTGGTAATCCCAAGGTTGGACTACAGCAATGATCTCCTTGCTGGTCTTCCTGCAAAGGCTATCAAACCACTCCAGCTGGTTCAGAATGCAGCAGCACGCCTTGTCTTCCAACAGCCCAAAAGGCCTCATGTGATACTCCTTTTCATCTCTCTCCCCTGGCTACCGGTTGAAGCCCATATCAGATTCAAGTCACTAATGCTTGCCTACAGGACTATCACTGGATCTGCACCGGCTTACTTCCACACCCTCCTGCACTCATACACCCCATCAAGATCCCTGCGTTCAGCAAACCAGCGGCGTCTTGTATTGCCTTCCCAAAAGGGCAGTAAATCGCTTTCCCGCTCATTCTCATTCACAACTCCCTCCTGGTGGAACATTCTTCCATACTCGGTCCGGTCAACCACATCTCTCACGACATTCAAAAAACTATTTAAATCCCATCTCTTCTGTGAATACTTGACAGACAAATGAAAAAAACACTTTCTCTTAACAGGTAGTGGTCTAGCTTTTGTTGAAACCAGTAACTTTGTATTGGTACCTACTGTATTATGGCTCATGTATGACATATCGCTTATTGCTCCCTAAACTCTTTGTAAGTGGCTTTGGATAAAAGCGTCTGCTAAATGACTAAATGTAAATGTTAAATGTATGAGTACCCATGAAATGGAATCCAATTAAATCGCTTTGAGGTGTAAAGGGATAGGATTCTGTAAGAGTACAGGATGACTCCTGAAACAGTAAAATCAAAAGTTTTAGAACACGAAGGAAGAGACATAAAGCTTCCTGTAGGGTTTGAGACAGTAGGCAACAGGCTCTCACAAACAGGCTATTCGGAGTCAATGAGTCAATCGAACCCCTGCTTCTGTGAAAAATGCATCTCATTATCTCCATCCTTTAGAGTCATTAATGCAGGAATAAAAAGGAATTCAATGGACCGGACCAAACTACATAGCAATGATGCATTATCTGAGGGCATAGGTCATAGAGGAAAGGTATCAGACTAGACCCATATTGTGTTTGCATGTGAGACCGAGCTATTCTGATCAGCATGAGGTATGAGTCATACTTCAATGCTGTCTAAACCAGCACGGCACCACTGGTCACAGTCTTGGTTAGGAGACTGTTGCGTTCAACACTAAAGCTGCACGTGATGCAAGAAATTACCAATGCAAACACATGCAAACTGTGTTGAGACTGGTCAGCCTCTTTATGTGTGCAGAGAGGTCACATGCTTCTTGAAAGCCCGTCAAAAGCATAATAAGAATTTTGTGTTGGGAACACAAAACAAAAGCTGTTTCAAACAGTATTAGCCAAACTAGACAAAATAAATCAAAGTATATAGTGTATAATTAGTAAAACACACGTTAGTAAAACATATTTAGTAACACATACACATGGTGATACAAATCCACAAAAAAAGGTTACTATATCTATTTTTATTACAAGTAAACTGTGCTTAAGGGAAAGCTAGGAGAAAAGTTAGATGAGGCTAAAAATGGTGATGACTCCATCCACCATATTCACATATTTACAAGAACTTTCATTGAGCTCTACATTCTGTGACTGCCTGGTCCATGAAAGATGAATGTAATGCTCCCTAATGAGAAGGCAGCAAGTGAATCAGACCAGACCAAAATACCATACAATGTAAAAAAACATTCCGTAAAAAAATTGACATTTTCTGTAAACTGGACAAACAGAAATATACCGTAAAATATATTTTTTCCCTGCAAAATTATAGGATATAAGGATATACATTAAATTAAATAGTTTTCCCCATTGTTCTTGTAAGTGTGTTGTTTTTTTCTTAGTTTTTGACCATATTTCAAAAGTAAACTGTAAAAAAAAAATTGTTAAAAAAACCTGAAATTTTCTGGCAGCTGGGCCAGAAATAAACTTAAAATAAAGGTTTTTCCACCTGTTTTTCTTGTAAATAGCTGTCTTTTTCTGTAATTGTATGGGTTTGACTGTTTTTAACAAAACACAAAAATGTGTAAAAAAAACCTTTCAAATTCAATAAAATTAAAGCACAATCCTGTAAGCAACAACCTAGAATCATCCATCATCACATTTTCTTCAGATAATGCAAAAATCAAGTTTTGCTGCCTACAGTGTGGAACGCCCTACACACTGACATTGTTTCCTTAAAATTGCTGCCTGTGTGGGCAGCTTACTTCATTTTGGAAAAGAGCCATGTTATTAAATGGGCGATGAAAGTAAGACACCATACAGGACAGCAGGACTCCCTACAGTGTCTAGAGACATGTGAAAACAAATGTTCTGAAGACAAACCCGCAAGCCAGTCGCTCTACAGCATCTCAGTTTACATTTCAAAAGCAGGGAGTGTTGGCTCTACGGTGAGACACTTGCAACTGTATGACTAATCTTATGTTTTCTTCATTGTGGGAAAAGACTCAAAATAAACAGACTGCAGATGGGAAGACAAACGTCTCGGGATTCAGAAAACCTCATCAACATAATAACAGCAATCATTCTTCCATTAAGCATATATCAATGAAAAGGTGTAAAACTGTAGCTACAGTGTCGGGTGAAAACAGGTTGTTAGCACATCATTTGATGAGATAACTGCTAGACTGAACATTAATCAACCTTTTTAAGCTTTAAGCTGTCATAAAAAGAGAGTGTTGACATGAAAATGTATCAATAGAACAGACAGAAGAGTAAGGTAATGTTACACAAGCAATGTATTAGCAATGACTTACAGGGTCTCTTTGCTCATCGTTGTCTTGTATTGAAGGTCGAGGTCTCACCAGAATGTCATCACTACATTCAGTGTCTGACCCTGTGGGAGACTCGGGTAGATCAAGGAAGTCATCTCGCTTTGGTCCGCGGAATCTGATTTTGTCCAGCCGCTTTAGCATATTCAACACAGCTGCTTTGGGCTTTACCTTAACATTGTGTATGGTAGCCCTGCAGGGACAAAAATAGAGATAAAAAATGTCAACATTGCAAGTAGAACACTGCTTTTCTGTGGCTCAGTGGTAAGAGCATGGCACTAAAAATCCCAAGGTCATGGGTCCGATCCCAGAGGACTGCACATGGTCGGAAACAAATGTATAATACAATGCAATTGTAAGTCGCTTTGGATAAAAGCATCTGCCAAATGCATAAAAATGCAAAGTAAAAAATGAGAACAAAGATAAATAAATGGTTACATGTCCAACCTGGCTCAATTTACTGTTTTTGACAGAAAATACTGGTGAATTGATAGTTTATAACATTTCTGCTTAAGGATTAGCCTCGAATGATAAAGAATTTTGTTAACCAAAACGGTACTGTATATGTGGGCTAAAGTGTGTCTGATTTTGGAGAATCCTGCGCCCACATCTCAATTAATAGTGTTTGTAAACTTCTAAATCATCCAAATGCAGAGACAACATTGGTGTTTATAGACTATAAACAATAATACTTTTAACAATAATAATGGAACGACATTATGTATTCATTAAAAAAGACCTTATTAAAAAGCATTCAAACGCTTAGAGAGATAGCACACCCAAAAATTACATTTCTGTCATCATTTACTCACCCCACCGGTCATTTCAAACTTTTATGACTTTTTTTTATGACTTTTTCTTCTGCAGAACACAAAAGGAGATATTTTGAAGAATGTTAAACAACCGAACTACGGTGGTATCCATTGACTTGCATTAGTTTTGTGTCTATATAATACAATAGAAGTGAATGGACTGCCACAGTTTGGTTACCAGAATATCTTTGTGTTCTACAGAAGATTGAAAGTCAATGACAATTTTTGTCACTTTAACAAACTACTTAGTTTAACAGCATTTAGAAGGTTGGTTATAAATATTGTGGAGCTGTTCTAATGTAATAAATAATAGAAAAAAGATGCAATAAAAGACAAAAAACCCGCTATGTATAATGTATGGTCAGCGTGATTTTTGCAAGTAAGATGTGTTCTTGAATCCACATATTTTGTCAGTCCAGGAACAACATTTCTGTCAAAGAAAAAGTCCTTAAATAAACCCCACCCACCCCTAGCCAAAACAAACCCTAAAAACTGTTGATAGTTTTCCTCCTTACACAGTACTAAACCTAAATCAAACACTACGATTGATTGTTTGAGAGAAAGGTTTTTCCAGCATCAAAAATGATGGTGATCCACATGTTGAACTCAAATTCACTTGTACTGTTAATTTCATTTAACTCTAGATGAATTGTAACTCCACTGATACGCGTGTTATTGGATTACCAAGAAGTATCCTCTCTGACTCATGTTCATAGCCTCAGGACTTTCACAAGTACACGTGAATGAATACTGTATTCTCAGCCAGTTTCCATGGCTGTGACTGGTGACCTTTTAAAATTCAATTAAATTAATTGGCTGTCATGTTACGAAGACCAATGCTAAGAGATCTATGATGATTGCAACAAGTCCTAATGAGTGTCCAGGTCCAGGTCCCTTCCTACCTCGAGATGTGTTCATAAATCCCATTTTAAAAGACAGAAGATTCCTTCGGAAAGGATTTCTCACAGAACATACAATGAAGCATTTGGCCATGTCGCTACTTGTTAAAAGGGTTTGAAATTATGATATAGATAAGAGATTTAGACTTAATTATTAGATGACCCTGAAGGATACATTACCGGAGCCTGCCATGCTTAATAGGTTGTGGGAACTGGCAAATATAATTTATTATATATTTTTTAAATAAATCAAATGTACTCTATGTGCACATTCACAAGACCGCAAGTAAGTCTAGGGCAGTGGTTCTCAAACTGGGGGGCCCAAAGAAGGATCCAGGGGGGCCACAGATTTTGTGGCATATAGAAATATAGAAATCAAACAATTAGAAAAATAAGACCACCAACCAGAAGAATAGATGTTCCAGCATTGTATAACTGATTATGTTTTTGGTTTAATTAAAAATGTAAGATTATAAGTCTTTATATGGAGCACCGCAAAGCGATGCACTCTACACAAAGGCCTTATAATGAAGAAGTTTGAGAACCACTGGTCTAGGGCCTTCCCCTGCTTTATCATCCACCAGATGAATATACTTTGCTTGGGAAAACTTCTCCTAACAAGCTGCAGGAGTTATTATTCATGCTTAAAGCTCACTTACTCAAACAGTGGAAAATTTGAATACTTTAAGTTTTCGTTTTGTTTAAATCACTAACTAAAGTACAATTAACAGAAATGATAGATACCTTTAGCAAACATTATACACAAAATCATATGATAAACAAATTACAGGTCTTCATGTGTCCGTGACTAGTGTTTTACAGAGAGATAAAGACCAGCTTATCCCAAAAGTGATGGTTTAAGTAACATAACTTCTGCAAAAACTCTTTGTCAGATATGTTTTCCTGTATGTAAATCACGCAAAACAAAATGTCATGGCCACCATGAAATCTTCCGGGACACATTCACAAACAATAGAGTGCCTGTAGATTATTTAAGAAAACAATCAAAAGAAACCGTCAAGAACCGTTACTTGGCTAAACTTGTCTCTCCAATATTTTGATTTTAAAGTCCCCGTGAACCTCAAGTTACGATCGTTTTTACTTCCGTATTTCCCAGTGAAATGGAATTTTGAATGAGATGTTAGTGGGCGTGACTTTTGTCTTTCTCTGGGATTTGATTGGATGTATAAAACACTAGCAGCAGACTGACAGCTGAAGTTAACGGATGCACCCAAGCCGTCTAACATACATCATTTAAGATGGATAGTCATTACAGGACTGAAGTGCACTTTCAGATTTTAACTGAAGATTATGAGGGCACACGATTTCTAAAAAGAGAATGACCCACATTGATAAACTATTTACAAAAAACGCGGCAATATTTTTTATGAAAAGATAGGCATTGTAATTTTTTATTTTACTGGGATTTTAAATGCGACCTAACTACATGACCCATTCAACAATTTACTTTAAACAAAATGAACATACAACAAAATTCAACAAATCTTTTATTTGATACAATTATTACACAGTAAAATAATAATATAAATTAAATTAAATTAAATATAAATAGTTATTATTAGACACTAGCCAAACACATACTGGGAGTCAGGCACGCGCGTCTGATGAAACAGTCTATAGTAGTAGAATTTGTTGAAGCCGCTAACAATATAACAGTGTAGTGTTCCTTTGTATTTTCTTGAAAGGAAGTTCAACAGTTCAACAGCCAAAACCCTGAAAGTGTCAGACTTATTTTAGCAAAGACTGCCCCTGTGCAAATAGTACTGACTTCTAAAAGTAAAACATTGCCTACACTTACATGTACAATTTTAGAATGCCAACAAAAAGAAGGAAAAACTGCATTAGGTAGATGGAGCTGTAAAAGCTAACAACACTAAATGGATCAAGACCTCCCTTGAGTTCGAGAGCCGACATTACTTTGAGAGCTTTCAGTGCTTATTATCGTAAAACACATGATCAATTTTTGGTAATTTGTGAGATTTTGTTTGCCATAAGAGTTGTCAGAAGTCTGTCTTAGAAGACAAGCTCGGTCCAAATGTATCCACCTACAAAACACCCCCAGGTCCCCACACTGCCCACATCTCTATGTGAAATTCCATCGCTAAGGTTCTGTGATTGACTAAAGAACGCAGATAGTATACTGTGAGAACACAGCAGAGAACACATTACAAGGGCATTTATATCTGATACAGAGTGTTCTTTCATTTTTAAAGCGACCCTGAACAAAATAACAAACAAACAAACATTCCCTTAAATCAAGAGATCACTAATCAATCTGATCAAACAAACCAAACCCCAGAACAATACATTGACAAATTAATAAACTAACAATCCAATTGATAAGTGAATACAAAATCAATATACAGTAAAATAGACGAAACAAAGAAACAACTGATCAATGGAACCCATGAAGACTTAAAAGGGTCATAACCAGGGATTGCACAAAGTCAGAAACAAATGTATACTATAATAAAACGTAAGTCGCTTTGGATAAAAGCGTGTGATAAATGCATACATGTAAATGCAATTCATTGCACAAATGAAACAACGAATCAGCCTGCCAGCATTAACGGGTCATTATATAATATATTGAATCGCTGTAGATTTCACCATCACGCACTGTGACCATCATCTCAACACATGTAAGCACAAATACACGATACGATACATGTATCATTTTAAGAAGCGTGCGAATATAATACAATGTTGGACACCAATACATCTTGTCCTTGATCATGTCTGAATGACAGAATAATGTAGTATTCCTGAAACACATATAATTATAAATGACACAATATGGGTAAATGATACATTTTACGACGTATACACGCTCGTTTAATTCGACGAACCCTAAGTGCGACACAGTCAGTGACATGAGCCGCTTTATTTTGAGCTTAACGTTATTGTTACAAGACATGACAGTCCTAGACATGTATCGTAAATCGACTGTTGCCATCTTCGGTATTTATTTATAGCGTGTATGTTGAAGCTTACCCAGCTCGTAAATCGTAGCAAAGTTTCATGAACCCCGTTGACAGTGTGAGAACGATCCTTTAAACACCTGCTGGAAAATTGCTGGAAATATATACACCAGATAACCGCCAACACGCACTTGTCTTGTTTTGTTGAAGAGCTCTGTGATTTCCCTGGAGTCGTGATTATGTGTGAGTTAATGTCAATCTGCCCCTGAGAGAACAGCGACCTGCTTCTATATTCTTGTTGATGTCTGAACTATCTCACTCACACAATAGACACAGGCAAATCCTCTAAAGCCGTGCACTGATCTCTTAAAGGGGCCGTACTAACAAAAGTGGACGCAAGAAAGCTCACTTCGCTCTTTTCTGAGGGCATTATTTTCCATCTAAAAACTCGCAAATCTAAAACTTAAATTAAACAAAACTTAGCAAGTTGTTTTTATTGGAGTTATTATGCTTTAGGATTTTGTCTTTTCTTATTTTATCATGATAGTAATCTTGTAACTTAGTGAAGTACTGCGTAACGTTTGTGGGTTCGTTTAACTTGAGAAGTTGAGTTTGGCTAAAGAGAAACTTGAATGATAAAATAAGGTTGTTCATAACCAAAACATTGAGGGAATGTTTATGTAACAAATACAATGTAGCTATAGTTTTACTGTAGTTGGTCAGGAACATTGAAACAAACTAGAATTTTAAAGCTTATGCTTAATAATGACATATCCAGAAACAAAATATATTACTTACATGTTTCTTGAAAGCGGCTCTCTCTGTCGATCATCAGAATCAGCGCTCTCTTCCTGCATCTACTCATTATGACCTTTGACAACAACCCTCAATCAATAGACATATTTTGAACCTAATCAGCAATTCCACTGATAAGATTACAGAATATTTCAAACTAAACAAGGAACAATACAAAATAAAAAGAGTTATTTCTTAGAAATGAGTAACTTCTCCAAACAAAAACAGTACAGATAAGATTCTCTTTAAATGGCGTGATTGAGATGTTGCACCGGTAGATGGCGCCAGATAAGCGTTTATACAGTAGGCCTACGTGAACATTCCTGGATCTCATAATCTCGTCATAGATCATACAATTAAATATCAATTACCCAGGACCACACAAGCCTTAAAATACTTATACTTTTAAACTCATTTTTTTCTTTGTTGTTTTTTTCTTAGACAATGTTAATATAAACATACATTGTTTTAATACGTTTTAGGCCTAGGCCTATATGTTAATGTAATTTTACAATTAACAATGAACAATTGTAGCCTATTTATATTAACTAACACTATGTCGTTTAAATATGGCACCTTGTTAGTATATGTAAGTTTATATGTCCCTGATTCTATTAAATCTTGGGTGGAACCAGAAAGAGGTTGGGGGCCTTTATCTTTATTTGACAATAATTTCTTAGGAATGCTGTTGACATCATAAACATACTAAGTTTCTCAAAATTGATATAATAGTTATGTAAATGTAAATAATTCACCCACTTTTGTTTACATAAATATACTGTCAATTATTATTATTTTTTTCAATATTAATGGTACTGGTACTCACTATACTCGCTATAAGCACTATTATTAGTGAAAATTAATATTTAAAAGAAAGTGTTTAATGTGAAAATAAATTATAGCTGTGTAAACCACGTCCACTGGAACAAGTCCCATATCTGCACAACTAACAACTTCTAGGGTATAAATGAAATAACATTAGCCTTATTATACTGAGGTGTATAAAGCAGAATAATGAATATCTGAATCTCAGCTTTTTCTAACCTGTTACCTATTATATTTGCAACAACTAAACTAAACATGTGCACATGACATTCTGGAATCTCACTCAAATGCTGAACGATGGAACATTTGCCTTTGTGGTTAAAATATAAAATTGAAAGTACACTAATCTGATGAAGTTTTCTACCACTGTTTTCTCCATTGCTCACTTCAATCTCTGCGTGATCGTCAGTATCTAGTCTTCCTCACATATTGAATGTTCAAGTTGAGAGCATACTGAAATAAAACAATGCTTTAATGTTGTGTGGGTTTGCTTGGCATTGAACATTTGAATTGTTTTGTGTTAAATGGAAGATCTCTTTTTTTAGACTGTAGGCCAGAGAGTGTACTGACTCTTTCTGTAACATCAGACACCTACTGTACACTGCAGATTCTGCTGTTTCTCACATCACATGTGTAACCGATCAGAACTAAATGTATGTTTTCTGTAGCATGTGTTTACAAGGAATGCAAATAAATTCTGCTCTCTTTTCAGATAGTGACCATAAAGATTTCTGAAAGCCTTTGTCTCTGGTTTCTGCTTTCTGCTTTCTTCACAGCACCAAAGTGGTAAATCGGCAGGATTTTCTTCCTCAAAAATATGTTTGTGCAACAAAAAAAAATGTGTAACAACAAAAAATATTTATGTTTATCAAATATCAGTTTTGGTGGGAGTCAAAAATGTGATATAAAATATGTGCTTGTTATAGGAAAACAGATAAAAGTTCGTACAAGAATCATACAAATTCATTGACCTTTTATTTTTACAACTTAATTTTTTCCAGTGTCTCAAAACATAAAAAATAAATACAGCTTTACGGTTAGAAATCCAGTGTTTTTCTTGTGGGAAACTATAAAACCTGCTTCTTTGGAATAAGTATCATAGACTGTCGTAATTACAAAATAATCCACATTCCTTTTTAAATTTTGAGTTAAAGGGCCACCACGGGTCTTCACATGTCAAACATTATTGTTACAATCCCCACCAAACAGACAAATTGATAAAGTTCTGCAATGTTGTCTTGTTTTTTATGGGTGTTATTCTGGTTTATAAGTGTGTTGGGGACTGCAGCACCATAGCGACCAAACAATACAAATCAAATACAAAATGATTTGGATGCAATCACATCAGAAAAAGTTCTCGCATTAAACGTTATTAAAATTGCTCATTTCAATATACAAACGTGTCTTAAAATTCACATACAAAATATTACAATTTAAAAAAATATATCTACAAAATAATTACATGAGGAAGGTATTCCATGACCATTCGGACGGGGCAAACAGGGCACTTAGTGACAATAACAGCATTCCGTGATTACCATTTCGTAAACAGAAAATGTCTCTACACAGTTCCAGCCTTGTGTGATTTTGTGCACGAGAGCACTTGAAGAAAGCACGAGTGGTATAACATAAAAATCACATTTTAAGTAATTTGTGTCTTTTCAATACCACCCATCACTCAGAATGAGCACACTGATCGCCATTCTGAGGATTGTAGTACCACATCAAGTGGTTTGGCACATTTTCCATCTATTCTTGCTTACCCCTCTTTTGTATTTACATACATACATTCCCTTTATCTTTTCTTAATTTTAAGGCAGACATCTGTAGTAATACTGTCCTCCAACAGGGCATGGATCCCAGGCACACGCTGGAGAGCAAGGTGCGCCTATGGGGAGGTCCTCCTTTGCTTTGCGTCTCTCTCGCTGCTAGGGACTCAAATTCTCCCCTCATGAGGGCAAAAGTTCCTCAGGGTTCCTGCTGGGTCAGATTGATGTTTCGTTACTGCCGCTGTAGTGAGCAGAAGGGGAGAGAATGGGAAGGAGGATACATGCGGGTTAGGAGGGTGTTCAGGCAGGAATACAGGCAGGTATAGTACACATGCCACATGAACAGCAGGTGTAAAGAAGATTTTTGTTTCAGCACACATGCTTGTGTAGATACACAGAATCAGAGGACTCAGGTTTCAAAAACATGCAAAACAAATGTCAGTTAAGGATTTTTGTATTTTTTTTTCAGGAATGTTGTCGAGTACTTTGTTAAAGGTCCAGTCAGTGAACTCTAGCCGCAAGGTTGCGAATCGCAACCATCCGCTCACTCCACCCCTCCCCTTCGAAACACTACTACGGCTGACAGAACATGGCGAATTATATGCAAGGTGTATGTACATAGAAATAGCTCATTCTAAGGTAATAAAAGCATAATGCTTCATTGTGTAAGTATACACCTCTGTAAGTTTATTATACTGCATTTATGTCAATAGATCCTCCAAAAAATTACACACTGGACCTTTAAGTCAATATTAAAAGTAAAAATGTAACACTACCTGTCTTTCTACAGTATCGGTTATACCAACTCTATTTTATGTCGCTGTGCTTTCACCACGGTTCAAATATGCATCCATTTTTTTCCTTTTCCCTTTATCTATATCTATCTATATAACTATGTTTATTGTCTGCTTGTTTTACACTGCCTTTTCTGTACAGTTGCTTTGCAACCATGCAAAACTGTGAAAAGTGTGAAAGAAATAATAATTATTTCTTATTTAATCTCATAAAAAAATATAATTGACATCGTGCACTTTTTACAAAAACTTCTAAATAATATACATCTCTCGGATGAGCAGAAAGACGACACATTTGAAATACTTTTTATTGAGGTGGCTAGTGAGTATATAAGCTAGTCTGTAAGCTGTTTCTTTACCAAATACGTCAATTATTAATAGGGTTCAAATTTCAACAGTCACATTCAAATTGCATTGTTTAGCGTTTTTGGTGGCATGTTTTAAAGACATGTTGTGGTATAAGTCACTTTGAACCTAAGAACATTTAATTTGTTTCTTCGTTGTTTAATTTATCTACTTTACTTATTTTATCTTAAATACTTTAATCTTAAAGATTTTAATTTTATACAGTATAATAGAGACATACTGCATAATGTTTTAAATAAAAGCAGTGCATTTTAAATTTATATCAAGAGTTGTACAATTTTACTAGCATTGGCATTGACTGGTTTTGGTACAACCCTGCCACGGTGCGCAATCGCTTACTGATGAGATTTAACTTAGTCTCGACACACAATAACAGAAGGAAAAGAGCAGATCTGGGTAAGGTGGGGTGGAGTGTGCAAAGAAGTCTTACTCGGAATCTGACTGGTTGCCGCCGTTGACAGTCCCTGATCTCAAATTCATTGCCATGCCGTTCTGATGCTCTCTTGGAGGGACAGGCGGCCGATGAGGGGGTTTGATCAGGATGTTGTTTCCCCCGTCATTAGAGGTTATAGAGGGCGCTCTGGAGGATATGGTGGGGGGATTGTAGTCTGACAGCTTCTCTCTAAGTTTGTTTTTCATGTTTTTGTCTGTAAGTGGAGGAGGATATGTGATCTTGTTCTTCAGAATACCTGTGAAGAGAGAGTAAATATAAACACATTACTATGTGTAACATCAAGGTAACAAGTAATAAATTCTAGAATTCATCAGTGCGTGTTATTCTAATCTTAACAATAAAAAATGCCTCTGAAAAACATTTTTGTCTTTTTTACTGTGTAAACAATGTTATTATCTATAAAATGCATTTTATTCCTGATTGATATCCTATTATCCTTATATCCTATTTTACTGGGAAATATTCAAGTCGATTTTCGCTAAAGCTCTTTTCACTGCAAAGGAGCTTTATAAAAGCATTTTACTTCAAAAGCATTAAGCATTTAGTACAAAAATGCTATAATTTTTTTTTTTTTAATAAAAACCCTAAAATGAGAAAAATACGAAAAAAAACACATATCAAGAGAACTGTTATTGAACCACTGTATTTCAAATATGTCACATCAGTCTTTAAACTGTTTATAATGTTATAATAAATAATGTTTATAATGTTACTTATAATGTATATAATTTGACAATATTTGTTGTTATTTTTTTGCATGGATTAATATCGTCAAAAGAGATTCATAACTATGCCACTTTCAAAAGCTCTTGAAAAATACTAACAGGCAGACTTGCTGACATAAATTAATTTAAAACCATTTTTATTTTAAGCTCTCACCCTTTCTCTGTTCAGGCTGATGGTTGCTGTTGGGTTGTATTGATGATGTTTGGTGGTCTTTATCCTGAGCAGTCTCTCCAATGTGATTGAGTTTATTCTCCTGATGGAGTTCCACGTTGACTTTAGTTTCCACCCTCAGTTTTTCCGCCCCTCCTGGATCTTCACTGTCACTGGCTGTCATGGCTTCAGACGGCCAGTAAGGCTTCACGTGATTGGATACAGTGTCCACTGAGACATAAAAAACGAAACGTCAAACACCAGCTGCCAGTTTTAAAAGTTAGACATTTCTATAAGTACAGTATATGTTATATTTTTGATAGGGTTGAGTTGAAGCTTCTTATATCAATATGTTTAATCTGTGACATATTTAACCTGAATATTATTAAAAAGTACCTTTTGGAGTGCTGTGTAGTGGCTGTCTCTCATTATTCCATTTTGGTTTCATTTCAATATCTTCGTCTTCACTGTCAGATGAGTGAGAGGATGCGTACGAGCTGCTGTGTTCGTCCACGGATAGCTCACTGTCTGAATCAGAGTCTGAAAACACAAAACCTTCTGTCAACATCTCAACAATCATTTACAAATTACTTAACACCTATGGATTATTTGCATGTCATTCTCATAATATAAATGATGTGATAATAGGATGAGGAAACACACAGTTTAAAGTAAATAACGCTTCACATTTAAGTTCGTTCTTAAAATCCATAAATGTAGAATTTCTTCTAAAACAAAAAGTAAATATCAGGGCTGACAGAGTATTCATACCATCTGCTTTAGTGCCGTTACGGAAGAGCGAGCCATCCATGTCAGTGTGTCCTGCTTTAGCATTTCCAGAAGAAACACCGGCCTTCTGACCTAATTCATCTCTGTAAATGCATGAGATAAGTAGAAGAAAAGACATAAAAGAGAAGACCAGACATTAAATATGGGAGCATTCTGGTTTAAATATGAGAGTAGACAAAATAAAGTGTGATTACATTTCTGCAAATCAGTTATTTAGAACAGGTGTTTTATTTTTTTTATGAAGATTTCATAATGCAAAAATAGTTGTCACTATACTGCTTAAAAAAACATATATATAATAACATAAAAAAAAATATTGACACAGGATGTGGTTATATTGTATAAACTTAGACACACATGTTGTAATGTTGTCATGTCCATGTGGTATAAGTTTGCATACTGTATATGGTGCTGTAACATTGCCGAGCATAAGCCATGCACCTTTGCGCATGCATTTAAATAAAAAAAACTCATGCAAAAAAAGATTAAGAAAGTTCAAGTGAGATTGTGAGGTGAGAAACATATACACAGCGCTGTGCCCCTTGCAGTAGCGTGTTACCTGTGCGTGTAAGCAATGTAGCTGCTATGGCTCTTGGCTGACCTGACTGTGCTCTCTAGCGATGCCGTGGACTCGCCGATGGCCGAACGAAAAAGCACCCCATCCTCGTACGTGTTGTTACAGTTCAGCGTACGCTAAAAACAAAAAAGCATGTCAGACCACGCTTCTGTTTACGATGCTTAGGGCCACATTACCGCAAAGGTCTTCCTCTCAAATTAAATTGCATGAAATTACTTCATTGAAATCACATGGTTACTCTATTGTATACAAGACTTGTTCATGTCAGTCTGATCAAAACCACTGTATTCAGACCTGTGGATGGCACTTGATTTATAAATATTTTAGAATATGTTTGTTTTGTACTGTAGAAATGTACCGTGAGCAGGGTGGTGCGAGTAGTATTGGACTCATCCTGTAATGGTTTCTTCCCGGTGAAAACGTTCTTTAGATTCTTTCTCACTTCTTTACTGAACACAATGTAGAAGAAGAAAAAGAATATACCCTGAAAAGAGAAATGTTGACATAAATTTGACATCAGGTTGTAAAGTTTGTATTTATTTTTTGTTTTAAATGATGTTAATTTAATTATTATATCTTTGTTTTCACTGTTTCTTACTTTATTATTGTTTAATGATGTTCAATGAAATTGTTTAATGTATGTTAATGAACTATACACGGGAGGATTTTAAGATATTTTTACAATATCTTAAATGGGTATGTGGTTTAAAGTGTGGTCTGGGTGACTTCTTTAATGGGTCAGCAAATTTTTTTATAATTTTTCATGTTTTCTCTTTCGCCAGGCAAAAAAGATAAAACATTAAGAATAACAGCACATCATAATGGTGCATGTTGTTTAAAGTCTATTTTGAAAACCACGATGTTATGAATGGCAGAAGTCTTACCTGCAGACAGCTGAAGATAGCAAACAGGTAGTGGAACAACATGAGATCATTGTTAACAGCTATTAAACCCAGCAGCCAGGTGGCGCTAATGAGCAACAGCAGCAGGAAGGCCATTCGAAGCGCAGGACTGGTGAACACGAACAACGAAAAATGTATTAAAATGTAACTGAAAACCACTCATATTAGACCATAAATGAATTTAGAGCTAAATACAAGATAAAGTGTCTTACATAACCCCAGCCTTCTCAAAAGAACGCTGTCTGCGGCCACACGACGCCTTTGCAGCCAGCACAAAGATAACAATGTTAACCTGTGAAAGATAAATGTATCGTGTATTAAGCCATGAAACTGGAATGAAACTACTGAAAAGGTTTGGGGTGTATCAACTCACCAGCACAACTACAGCGATGGGTCCAGCGAAGCTCCAAATAATAGTGTCGTGGACAGACAGCCAACAGAAATCGGGGTTCCCATAACCCTGAGGATCCAGACCCACAGCCAGACCTGACAACACAAACATCAACATGCATTAAAGAACATGTGAGTGGTGTTTGTGCGCAAAATGACTTCTTCTGTGTTGAGGTCCCCCTGCATTCAATAATATTATCACTTAAAACTCATATTTAAGCATTAAAATTACCTGTGTAAAAGTTTTGTCATGTGAAAATAATTTCTTCATGCCTTAAAATGACTTGAATGTAACTCCACACCCTTGCTTCATTTAGTTTGAGAGATTCATAACTATGCAAATGAGTCCCCGCCTCCATTCAATCGCGGGAGCTTGGAACAGTGATTATAGGTACATAGATGTCTCATTCGATGTGTGAGCAGCGAGTGCTCATGTTGCGGAAGCAGAACTAAAACAGCAGGGATTGTTTTCAGTGCTGAGTCTATGCGCCATGCTTCCATATATATGACTCTATTAACATGATTGGCTACAGCGTTATGATGTCATAAACAGAGGCAGTTTCAAACAAACAAGTCTTTGGTAAACTGCTGTTTTATGGAGTAAATTCTCAGCAATTGTTTACCTTAAAGCTTATTAAAAACATACGTTTTTAACACATAAACAACATTAAAAACAAGATTTTCACCACAGGGGGACTTTAGGGTGTGGTGGTTACTAGGGTGTCTTGGGGGGTTGCTAAAAGTGCTGTTTTTGTTATTGTGTCACCTTGTAGTTACTATATAGGTAATGAGGGTGATGAAAAGGGCATGTTTACATGTTTTCTAGGGTTCTAGAAAATGAATGCAAAGGGTGTTCTATATGGTCTCCGAGGTTAAGTGGAGAGGAGATGAGTTGGGTCAACCTCTATGTGTATGTTAGGGGCTTTTTTGCTGCTTTGAGCATGTGCCAGTAAAGAAAGTGACACCCATTATGGAGAACAGAGCCATCACAGAAAAAAAAGAAAGAGAGAAAGAAAGGAAGAGATAGAAAGAGAGAGCGAGACAGGGAGAGAGAGTAATATGAAGACACCGGCATTCTGTCTCTTTCCCACAGGGATCACACACACACACCAATTAAAGGAGGGGCGAGCCCAAGCACAAGATCATGGGTGTGTATGCGGTGTGTGTGCTTTACAGTCAACTATAATGGTTTATTACTGGTGCTGTGTATGTGTGTCAACTTCAACATCATTTAAAACTGTAGGTGTGTGACTGTGATGGCACTGTGGATAAAATAGAAAGAGAGAGTGTGTGTGTCTAACCTGTAATAATGGCAGGAATCCCCCAGCCTATGGCGTAGTAGAAGCGCATGTGACCGTGGTTGATGTTCCTGACCTCAGTGAGCATACGGTATATGTGCAAACCCTCCACAAACGTCCAGGCAAAAGTGCACATGTAGAAGTAGTGCAGTAGTATGGCTATTACTGTACACACAAACTACAGAAAGAAACAGATTGTAAGTATTCAGTAGAATAACAACTCGTAAAATGGATATTTTCCACTTAAACATATATCCTCTACAGGCCAATTCCATGCAAATGTGAAAAAGTTTTCACCGAAGGATTTTACACAGCACAGATGTCAACATTTGGAGGTTTAAATATGAGGTCTCTCTTAAAGAATGTGTAAGAATTTTTCTTCATTTTTAGTGCATGATTTAGTGCACTATTTTATGTTCTTTAAAGGCCATCTCTTCTCCGTTTGTTAGGTATTATTGCATCTGGTTTGTACATTTTAATTCAAAGAAATCCTACAAAGTACGCAGTCTCTCAAAAACCAATTTTTTTGTCACATCCATAACGCATGTTTATTTCTCTTTTTTAAAATAGAAAACTCAAGCATAGACTGATATTTTCCTGGTGTTTAGACTCTATAAACAAGGGTGTAGTCAAATATAAACAGATGGTTTAATATATTGGTAACAAACACATTCTCTGAATGTTTATATGTCACATCCATAATGCTGGAATTGCCTTTCTCTTTCTCCTCTGGTGGTGGATCATGCAAAACTAAAGTTGTAACCTCAAAGCTGCTTTACCCACTGGTATATCCAGATATTAATTAAAGACATAAAGCATTTAGTGGAATTTGAGAACAGAAATCTGAATTCTGGAAATCTGGAAAATGGAATTGAAGGGAAATCTCAATGAGGCTTTAATGAGAGATGACACAAAACCACAGATGAGATCTTTATAAACGTTGGCTTGTGATTTAACTTGAGGAAAGATTAGACCCATAAAGCCAGTTTTGTGTGGTCTACCCACTTCTTCTTTTTTTTAGGATTTCCATTTACGTCGTAATATTTTGAGTTCCTCACCGGGTTTTCCGTCTGATTGATTCCGATGAGGAAAACGAGCTCGGAGAAGAACAAGGCGGCCACCAGGTTCTTGTGGATGCTGAGGAGATTGGATCTTAGTTTATGCAGAATAGCCAGTAGGATGAAGGTGAGTAGAAGAGCCAGGAGAGAGGCGGAGACTGTGGTGTACGTGACAATCTTCAAAGGAAGAACATCACCATGCTGGGAGAAAGAGAGGGTCCATAAAAATGAGAACAAAACCGGACACAGAAAACAAGAAAAGATACAAAAAATGTAACTGATGTTTTAAAAGATGATGGCAATGTAACCACATTTATTCTTTATGGAGAAGACAATACCAGAATGCACTCTGACAATCTCACCAAGATGGTGATTGAGGCAAGAGATATTTTAAGAAAGTGTGTAACAAAGTGTAGTTAAAAGTGAAAATGATCACCCAAAATTTGTGTGTGCAATGTATTTTCTTATTAGATTATAATGTGTTTTAAGTTTTAATAATTTTCTGGAACTAATTCAGTTGTCTCCTGTTTGCTTTATTTAAAGACCAACGGATGAACCTGATTCAAGCTTCACATTCCTGGGTCAATATTCTTACTGGTTCTGAAACAATTTTCCTAAAAGGTTATTTTAGGTTTAATGCTAATTTTAGACCTACAAGGTCTGTGCTAGGATCTATCACATTATGCTAAATTATGGTAATGTTTAGGGATTGGGCTAGAACTTTAATTCTTCGACAGGATTGTTGTTGCAGGAATGTTAACCCACAAATGTGCAGAGAATATTTTGTGTTGCTGCCAAGATGTTTGCGGTTCCATGTCAGTTGGAAAGCATCCGTAGCACACAGCTGCCTATGCTCACTAAGTTAACTGAAGAACAGTACCTCTCTCTTAGAGATGTCCATTAGAACGGCAAAGCTTGTCATGTGGTTGCACTGGCAGCTGATGTGGGTGTAGTTTCTGAAGATGAGGTCACAGCCTTTGGATGACCATCCTCCCGTCCCTCCGACACTGATAGAAATAGACACATCACAGTTAATAATATGATTTTTTAAATAAAATAAAATGATAATATAATGTAATATTTGGTTACAGAAGCATTTTGGAAATGCGAGTTTGACTGCCCTGCAGTTTACTTTATGTACCCAACATACAATATTTTATTACTCATATTACTCATATTTTATTACTGCCATGAACGTTCAAATTAATGTAGGACATCTAAATTTCATCTATAGACCTCTTTGCAAAATGTAAACACTGATCCAGAAGCACATCGATTTCATATTTTATTTTTGATTCTTACACATATAATTAAATCTTCAAGACATTTGTTTAACATTTTGATTCAGGTATAAATGTTCTGTAGTCTGTATTTTGTTCAAACGTTTGTGTAGTGTTAAAAAACTGAAACAGGAAGTTCTTCTGGACCAGCGTTGGACCACCATTGTTTCCTTTTTCGAAGTGGTCCATATACAGGTATAGAGTTGTGTGTATGAAGGTGATGGGACTCACTTGAAAGAGTGGTTCCAGAACACACACACAGGTTTGGATCTCTCCTCTGTCTCAAGCAAGTTGTAGTCCAGCGTGATTGGTTGTTCCAGAGGCATGTGTAACGGCTTACCTTCACTATACACAGTTGTGCTCACGATGGGTGTGTTAATGACCGGACGGTTTGGCAGCCTGTGGGCAAAAAACGCAAATATGACATCTTGTATAGATTTTATGATTATTACAACAGTGTTCTGTGCTTAGTATCTAATGTGACGTGAATGCAAAACCCACCCAAACTAAATATTTGGACAATATTTTGTACCTGAGACTGCGGCGGTCAGGGTCGTAGCGTTCTGGTAGGAGGTGACCAAGTGTTCTGTGGATAATGACTGCAGCCACGGGGAATGGAGGAAGACTCTCAGCAAACCTCTTCCGCACGACATGACTGTGCTCTTCATCAGAATTGCTCTGAGCTGCTGGATCATCTGTAGGAGAAACTAGCACATAAAGACGGGTCATGTAGAACATTTTAGATGGTAGTTCAGTCACAAAATTCTGACACGGTAACACAGTAACAAATGTTGGGGTATCACCTACTCTACTACCCATTTCACGAAAAAGAAGAAACAAATATCAAGAAATTAAATAATTTAAAAAAGAGCGATGTATACAATTGAACAGTATATATAAAATAAATTATTCTCCATGTTCCACCTCCACCTCCAGTTCTTGAATCTGGTGTGTATTACAGTTCACAAATGTTTACATCAGTTTATTTGATTAATGAAGCTATAATTCAGTGTTACTTTAATGTTATACCTTTATTCTCTGTGAATTTGAAGTTGAATTCTGGGAAGAGAACAGATGACTTCAGGTCTTTGGGACACTCCTGGTCAGTCCTCTGAAAACTAGGAATTTTTGACTCATCCGGATATGTCGCATCCAAGTAATCCAACGCAAAAACTGAAAAAGAATCAGATATATTATTATTGTAATAACATAATTGTAAATACAGTATATACAATTAATTCACATGATTAAAAATGATATGTAATACTACAGTATAAATATGTAATATATATATATATATATATATATATATATATACTGTACTACATTATGTACAATATATTAATATTTACATTTATTAATTTAACAGATAGGATGCTTATCTACTTACAAATGAGGGAGCATTCAACATTTTGCTGCAAACAATAAGCAAAATCAAATAAAAAAATGTACTAATGAAAATCCAGTTACTTACCCATGTTCTCTGTGACAATTATGAAAGGTTTCAGGTAGGTCTTTCTCATGTTTTGAGCTACAGTGTTGGCGTAGTCCTCAAAGTTTCTCAGCAGTTGTGCCGTGCCCCCTTCTGTTCTTTGTATCTGATCCCAATGTTCTTTATTACTGGCATCCAGAATCGCACTGCCAGCCTTTACAATGTTCTGTAACATTCAAGCGCATATTTCACTACTTCAGACACAGATGTTCTAGAGTTTTAAGACCTATTAAAATACTGAATTCCAGCCAAGATCAGACAAAATGAATGTGGTCTTAAAACGCATCCTTATCCTAAAGCCATATATCATGATAAGTATGTTCGTGTTGCCAAATGTGTTTTAAATGTGGGCGTTTTTGTTATTATGACGTCAGCTGCTTTATGCTGGGTTATTTAAAGTAATCCACTAAACCTCAGGGCTCACAATTTTGGACAGCCCAACATCTAACTGTTGCTATAGCTACAAACATTAGTAAAAACATTTTTTTCTGTTTTGAAAGAAAATGTGAGTGGTGCTTTAGTGTACAAAACAACACTACGGTATGACATGCGGTTGCTAAGGTATTGCTATGTGGTTGCTATGTGGTTGCTATGGAGCCCTTGGTGGTTTCTAGTCCGTTTGCAGGTGGTTTCTAGGGTATTCTGGATAGTTGCTTCTGACCCAGGTGAAAAAAGCCCATCTCCCAGTTTATACAATATTCTGGTCCCTAGATATTTTTTTCTGGTCCCTGGGTACAGCTCAGCTTTAATGAAAGTCAAAAGAGCCCCTTTTAACTGTTCCCCAGGGAAATCTTAGGGCTAATTGTTAGAAAAATTATATTAAATAATAAACAATTCTCATCAAGCCACACAATATACATGAGGGATGAAGAAAACCCTATTAAGTAAAGGTACAAATAAAAGATCACAACCCACCTCATTGAATTTGGCGTCACGCATGGCAGCCAGGTTAAAGCCCTGTTGCTTGCTTTCAAATCGCAGAATCCTGGAAATGAGCTGGTAGGTGGTTTTAACATCATTACCATAGAAGTTACTTGTTTGATCGGTGGCATTCTGTAACATGTGAGCAATGTCGTTCGATTTCTGCCCATCCATCAATGAATCATTATGGTGCAGCTCCTCATTCTGTGGAGTAAAGAACAAGAGCGATCTTTCTAAGTCAATTCAATAACACACCCTAATATAATACTTAATACAGTACATAATAAAATACTAACATAATATATTTTTTATTATGTAATTACTTTAAATATCCCTTATTAATAATGTTATTTCAAAATTATATATACCAGTTTTTTGAGTTGAGCAAAGGTCATGGTGGTGCAGTTGAAGAGTTCAGGGGGCAACCAGCCTTTTTCATCACTGCAGTGTCTGACGGCAGTGCCTAAAAAAAATAAACATTGACAACAAAACGTTATTTTATATTTATTGCCCAACTTATACTGAAAGCACAGATTTAATGGGACAGAGAGCTCATCCCACACCCTTTTCCTTCAAGTAATTTAACAGCACAGGCTAAATGTATCTTTCGACAATTGCTGCCAAGCCAAGCCCTACAATACGTTGTGCTCATCTCTCTGGAGACAAGGCCTCGTTAACATTTGTTTACCCGACCAATGGAAAGAGATGACTGCAAAGCTCTGCCAATGATTAGCTCTGGCTAATGTCAATGGGGTAAGGCAATGCCAAGTGAAAGAATAACACCGGCATCTCCACAAGACTTAGCCTATGATGTCACCTCAGTTACTCAATAAATGACAGTAGCAGCTAGCTACCTGTATGCTAAATCAAATGCTTGGGTGGTATAGCCCACAAGTAAAAAATACTTTTTCTGTCTTCGGAACGTAGACACCTAAAACAAAATAGTATCTGCCATCTAATTTTTAACTCTTTATTAATAAAAGATTCTCATAAGAAAAACAACAGACACAATCTCTTTAATATCTCAGTTATTTCTTCTAAACAATATAGAAGTACATAATAACAAGAACAGCAACCCTCACCAATAGTTCCCTTGGGGCAATTCATGGCGACCGGGCGTCCGAAGTTGGTCCTGGGCCACCAAATTCCAGCATCAAACGCCTTTGGGCATCCCTCATATACAACTGAAGATTTAAGACAGAAAACATGACTTCACTCACTTCACATTAATCCATAAGCACATTACAGGAAGTGTGTTTTCAAACTCAAAATAGGTTTGAATGCCTACGTACCCTCACAGCCAGTGCTGGTCACCTCAGAGAAGGGGTTGTCACAGCGGTTGCACTGTCGCCCAATCACACCCGCCTTGCAGGGGCAATTACCCGTCTCTGGGTCGCAGGTTCGGGAGTTGGAACCCAAATGGAAGCAGTCACAAGGGAAGCAGGTGTCGCTGCCTTTCGGTCGATAGTAGTTGTCCTGCATTTAAAAGAATATGTGAAACGATAGTCAAGGGAAAATAATTTTACACTTTACATGTGTTCGGTTTGAAAAAAAAATGTGCACCTTGCAGCGACATTCTCCTGTGGTCTTGTTACAGTCAGAGTTGAAGCCCTTGCTGACGTCACAGTTGCAGGGGCCACACATGGGGCTTCCCCACCAACCCCGCGGACACGGTTTCTCCACCCTGAGAGAGAATCACCATGAGTACATATGTACATTTTGTTTTCTTAGTAATGACATGCACTGGTGGGGCAATCTTGTGTTTTAGAAGCGCAAATAGATCCATTTTGATGTCATGTTGACTTAACGTATTTCAAGAAGACCGCTGATCTAATAATCTCAGTGCATCATAAAGATCTGTCAACAAACTTCAACCAAGAACAAACTCCTTCGACTGACTTCAATCACTGACAGGATTTGTCAAGCCACACCGAAGAATGAGATTAGACGTGCCGGTTGGCAGACACTTTGGGAAAAGTAACAGCAAAATGCTCAAGACAAGGAAACTACTGAGAAACAGGTTTGTACAGGTACATGAAGACCAACTGCCCAGGCAAATTGGTTCAGACATCATTGACTTGGGTGGCCAAAGACTTTTGTATAGGACTGTGTATATATACAGTACTGTATATACATCATAAAAAGCAGGTGATTTGGAAAATCTGTTGTTAGTAAACAAACCTCTCCTCCAACAAAACTCTACCTCATAGGTTGATTGTGCGAACAGCTGGTTATAACCTATAGTTACGTTTTAAGGTTAAACAGCATCTAGTTGCCGTAAGAAAAAATATGAAATTACATAAATAAAGTGACATCATGAAACTTCATCATGAATGACGTTTGACTATTTATACTAATCAAAATGCTACTTCATTTATCTGTAATGTGTGAACTTTGTACACGGTCCCTTACAACTGTTTTTTGCCATTATTAAATTAGCTGAATGTGCTTATACACCTACGCATTTTGCAGATGCTTTGGATTTACAGTGCATCCAAGGTATACCTTATATTAGTATGTGTGTTCCCTGGGATCAAACCTTTAAACCTACGCTGCTAAACTAAGCAATGGTAATTTCTGATTTTAATGCATATTAATACCCACAAAACATCACGTGCTACCGGTGCGAATTTAGAAAACCCGAATTTAGTTGTATTTGAGGCAAGTAACGAACAATCTATACTGTCATATTGGATTTAGGATATGTTCCTGTAAATGAAGACTTTGGTTCCAAAATTAGATAACTCAGTTTTTAATGAAACATTTTTTTACATGTTTTTATTATGTTATCATATTTATATTGTGTTTTATTGTGTTAGTTAGCTGTTTTTTTTAGTTATTATGGCTTAAATCGAGACAAACCAACTGCAGTTTGATTGATTTTAAACTCTTTAAATATTCGCTAAACTAGACCTGCTAGTTAAGTCTAGCAGTGTTATGCCTGAAACTTTCTAGGCAAGTCGGTGACATGAACGTTTCAAGTTACGAAAGATTAATTACATGTGTCATTTTGAAAAATTCTATAAGGGTACAAATCATAATGCATGACATGTTTGATTATTAGTTTTTTGCATTCTCAATATTACCAAGGAATCCACTATAGAATGTCTTCTATAGTAAGTAATGAGAATATCATGGTTTTTATTGCCAACAAACGTGAAGAACACCAGGACTAAATGCATTTAATGCATCAGCCAAGCATTCATAACTATATAAATCATATTTCTGGACTTAAGTCAATAAAGCCTATACAAACTCTAAGCATATCTATTAAACAATTCCATTCAAGAAACACGTCTTCTCTAAAATCCTCTCCTTCGAAACATAAAATATAGTGACTGCAGTGGCTGTATGGTGCTTATTAAAAGCATCGGATGCCAACAGCATGTTTTTGTCTTAATTTAATAAAGGACGGTCATGTCAACAGAGTGAGAAAATAAGAAAAAGGAAAAGTGGAATTCATCGCTGATTTTAGGGTTTATCAGATTAAATATGAAAATGGAAGGGGAGGGGAGGTCATATTGCTCAGAAGCTTGTGTGGGCATGCGACAGGGTGTATTGTGTTGCTTTGATTTGCTGTATGGAGCGATGCCAACGCAATGGCAGCCACACCCACAGACACAAACACACACCATTGAAATGAAAATGATTTCCATAATGTAACAAATTAAAAGACTGTATCTCCAAGTCACGCTACATGAGGTCAGAAATGGGGCAAATGATGACATATTTGTGTCAAACAAATGGAACAGACAGATATCCTTCTATCAAAAAGACAGGGGCTGTATAATAGTATTTTTTGTAATAATAAATAGGATAAATATGTCAACAGGTAGATATATAAGTTATACTAATTATACTATATTACAAAATGTAACACATTTTAAAAAGAGTTGTGTTTCGCTTTCATTTTTACTGTTTCTTTATGAAGTTTAACATGCTGAATACGAAAATCCCATAGATTTTTTCTACCATCGACGGTACTCACAAAACACTGAAAACTATTTTCACACATTTCGGCATTATTACTCGTACACAGATATGACAAGGTGCCGGCATAACACTGAGCTCAAAACAACAGTTTAACATAACAAAAATGAGTTGTCCAAAACTTCAGAAGTGAACATTTGATCGTTTTTGTCTTTTATGACTATTACTGTCCTCACGAACCAAGTTCCAGACGTGGTCACCCATTATCGCTTCATCCCACCTTCCATGTGCAACATCAATTTCTAGAATTTTCTGACAGTGAAAATTGGAACATAATTTTTTTATGTCTGAAAATGTTTATAGTTTTTGTTTATTTGCAATATACCGATATTTCGTACTTAATGATAAACCTAAAATCTCCTTGAACGAAATATACACAAAAACATTTAAAAAAAAATATTACCACAATAATTAGCACCACAGAATTGTACAAGAATTTTAAAAACGTCGGGAGAAACTAAAATGTGTTACACTGTGTTATATATTTTGGGCAGAACTACTTTACATGTGAGGCCAAAAATGGTAAAAAAAATTATAATTAAGAATTAGTAGTGAAAAGTATAGTGTAGTGTTTTGCTTATTATACAGAACACTATATTAGTGACTTACTTGTTTTCGCAATACTGCCCATAATAGTCCGGACTGCACTCGCATGTATAACCGTGAGAGGAACTTGGCTTACGAACACAAGTGGACAAATGCTCACAGGGGTTCAGATGGCATGCATCCACACAGTCTTTCCCGAAGAAACCTGTAAAAAACAGCAAGCAAGAACAAAATCAGAAAACGCCTTAAACTTAAATGCCTATTTACAAACCCTGTGAATGTAATGTTGGGTGTACATACCAGGGTCACAGGTGCAGGTGTGTGCGTTCCAGTCATCAGTGCAATAACTATTCTCAGGACAAATGTTTGAATCGCAGGGGTTTGACAAATCGCAGCCCTCCTCCACGTGGATCTTTAGGGCCTGCTGCATGTTAATGTTAGCTGTGTTGGTGGCTGTCTCACCCATCCTCACGCCCTGTGAAAAACGTACATAGACACACTAAGGAAACAGCTAAAACAAGGTTTACATTACGAGGGTGCTGCTAACCCGTGCAAAGCTCTGTGTGACAATGATAAGATATAAGGGTGGTTGCTAAGCACTCCTGTGTGGTTGCTAGGGTGTTTTAAGTGGCATTGCTTCGTGGTAGCTAGGTTGTTTTTGGTCTTTAGGAGTAAATATGGTAATGATATCAATATCTGCATTGAACTCAAACTCATCTCAGGTTATGATGACAGTACCAGTACTTTCTCCAGTTCTTACCTGCATGCATCCCTTGAAGCCCTTCTGGACACTGTTGCTCTGTCCCTGAAGTCCACCAACAAACAAGCTCCTCAGCTTGAGTCCAGGCAATTCGTTCCCGATCTCTGCTGATTTCTGTAAGAGCATGCAGAGATTCATTACATGGTTTTCATCACTTTCACTTTACCACTTTAATAATGGATGATCTCACATGCCTCACCCAAACAGCCTAGCCCCTTGCAATTACAGAAAGGTCTTAAAACTTGACTGAACCCTGTTAATGTAACTGTATACTACTGTTCGCTTGGGTGAAATGTGTTTTATGATCTTCAAACCCCTATTAATCTGAATGTTTACAATTTGTTTTGTGGAGAAAATATAATTGTGTCGACATATTCATTTATTTTACTTCATAACAAAAAACATTTTTTATTAGATGACTTAAGCAAATACTTAAAACACAAAAGCTAATGAGAGCACAGAAATAATGGGAAGTCTTCCTTCTCAGGGTGATATATCTTTGAAACAAGGTTGATAAATTACCACAAATATATTATTTATAGATGAAGATGACACTGAAGATGCTAAAATACAACATAGTTTTGATTTCTTTTGTATTTACTTAATCACGTATTAACATTTGTGTCATTCTATGTGTACTATGTGTCTAGTGTACTATTTATCTAAAAGATGGAAAAAATGAGTAAGTGACCCTAAACCTCTGAAAAGTAGTGTATATTTACTATATAAATATGTCTCTATAGTGGTCTATATAATGACTCATGATTTCTTATGTTTCCTATTTCTGAACAATCCTGGAACTTTGCATTGTAGCACTTTACTGCTTCTTTATGATAAGAAACTTTGTTGGACATTGTCACTGCTACATGAACAAATGTAATTGAAATGTACATGATTAATGCGGCTTTCATATAGGACGCGAAATAAGCTGCGAAATAACTGTGTTCAGCGTAGCCCTTCAATTTGCACAGCACTGCCCAGTTGGCAGAGTTTTCAAAATAGCGGGAGTACTATACATTTTCAATAGCAAAAGAGCTTTATTTCAAAGTAATGGGGTAGGCTAGAGGAGGGGAAAAATGGCATGCTGCCGCTGCCCGTGTCTATTTCACACGCATATTGCCTACCTACAACAAGCTACCTGATTTAAAACAAAACTGACATGGCAACTTGAATTGACATATGTGTCCATGATACGACGCTTTTCCCGATGTCCCTATTCAAGCGCAAATTTGTGTTGTGCAGTTCCGGATGCCTCGTTTCTATTGGTTGCGCGGGTAATCGTCACAGAGCGTGGTGGCAAAAGTTGAACTATTTTGACCCCGGCGTGCGCTCAAGCTCGACAGCAGTGCGCTTTGCGTGCGCTTTGGTCGACACAGCAACAAACCGCCCTTGCGCAGCGCAAGCCATTGAAATGAATGGGTTTCATAGCGCAGTGCATTCCGCGTCCTATGTGAAAGCCGCATTAGTAGGAGGGTGCACAACAAAGCATACCATAAACATGTCGTAATCCAGGAAGACCTGTGCCAGGTACTTGGTGTCTTTCCCTTCCTTGCTGCTCCTCAGCTCCACTAGGAGGTGGTGCCATTCTCCGTCATTCACTCGGACCTCTGGGAAACCGAGCGCGGCCACCTGCTGCTCTCCCAGATGCACTTCAAACCTCACATGCTTGTCAATGATCTAAAAGAAAGTTTGGAAAAGGTTTATAACTAAGGTAGTCACTGCAGCACATAGTGAAGACAAAAACATACCAGAAGTGTGACTTTTAAATACTCACCAGAAGGTTGATTTGAGATGCGCCCCCAGCATTAACCTGCATAAGTGTTGCGGTTCCGCTGGTCTGTCTAGTGCGAAACATCAGGCCGATGTACCAAGGTACAGCAATGGTGATATCGAGCTCATTCCATGATGCCATGGCGTGACCATCAAAGTGCTGCGGTGAAGGCATGACTGAAAAATGTGCAAACGTGAATTAGAAATGTCTGCATTACAGTATTCACACTTTTTAAAGACCCCATAGAGTTTACAGCATTAAGTTTGTGTTTGCTAGCTTTGAGGCCATGTATATATGATGAACTGAATGAAATGCATTGCCGACAACACTCACACGACTGAATTTGGTCAAAGCCAAAGATCTGCCAGCCGCTGCAGGCAGAGTTACATGTTTTACTAGAGATGGACATTCTATCTGTGCTATGGCAAGAGTGTATAGTTGATAATATCTGAATTTGGCTTTACTCGCTCTGGAAACAAGCCACTTACTGCTTCTAAAGCTGTAACGATAACAAACCGCAAAGTTGGGGCTACCTCAGGCATCTATCTCATAAGCATAAAAACATAACACTCTTTCCTGGCAGACACACTTCTATGGCAGAACACTAAATTGGAGAAGGGTGTCTGAGTCAACAAAGTTATTGTTTGATAATGACATGACTTGAACATCCATCTTTCATAACAGAGCGCTGTCCCAACAGGTCGGTGAGGGGGCTGCGGAACAAGCCTGATTCACTCTATCCCCTCTTATATGGGTGCATATCATATACTTTGTTTCAACACATTCAGACTCACACACATCTATCAATGCATCACAAAGTGTGTAAAGTCCTGTTGTGTCTGACTCTTGTGTAAGTACTAGTATTAACTGCCAAAGATGGCAAAGTGTGGTAAATTTATTGCCCTGTAAAATGTGCCGAACATGGTTTTCAAGCCCTTAAGCATGCTTTTTGAATTCACCCTATATTTAGATATTTAGCTTAGAACAGAACGTGATGTACTTCCTGTTCTTGAGGGCACTTCAATTTATTTCACTTTAATTCAAAATTAGTCCAAAATTGTCAATGTTCCAATTCATTGCGAGTTACCTACCTAGATACTGTTGAACAGCATCGTTGGTGAGCTCTCAACACAAAAGCTGTGATAATAAGTTACACAACTCATTTTGCTCAATTCAGTTAACCATTTTACTGTTTTGCCACAGTCACCATAGTTTATCTATCTACATAAAAATACTTTTGTATACTACAGTGTTTACTACTGTAACAGTAGTAAATTGTAGAATACTACAGCAATATTCATATAGTTTACTACAATGTTCTGTAGCATTACCATTACATTTATGCATTTGGCAGACGCTTTATTCCAAAGCGACTTACATTGCATATTCCTATACATTTATACATAGGTATTTGCAATCCCCTGGGATGCTCTTACCACTGAGCTACAGGAACGCATTACCATAGTAAAATGATAAATTCTAGAAAGTGTATTATTACTATAACAATATTACTATAGTATAGTACAGTACAGTATTCTGTAGCATTGACCATAGTACATTAATAAACTCTGGTAAATACAATAGTATACTGCAATATTTACTTACTGTAAGGGTAAAACCCCTTTTTTAGGAATTTTACCACAGTTTATTATGGTACAGTAAATAAGTGTACTACAGTATGTTTTGGATAGTATTTGTGGAAAAAAATACATGGTTACTACACTTACTACAATAAAACCTTGGTAAATCTTCCTAAGTGAAGCTCATTGAAAATGTTTAACCTAGATAGCAAACTGTAGTAAATGGTAATATTTATTATAGATATATATATATATATATATCAAATTCAAAAAGTGTTTTTTACCAATAGGTTGCACTTGTCTGTGCTGTATAATGCATGTAGTGTTCAGATAACAACAATTAGCAACATGCTATTCCACACTTTAGTTGAAAGAAATATCAACTAAAAGCATACCTATGTTTCATAATTTGAAAGAGCTGCATTTCTACTCACAACATTCCCTTACAAAGTTATTTTTGAGCAAGTATACCGTCTCAAAAATAAGCAGCCAACGTAGACAGAAAGACATCTCATTCTCCATTTGAGCACAGCTTTAAGAGCAAAACAGTCTATGAGGTTGATATGGGTAGACTAGATCCTGGCTGATGTTTATCACCGGAAACATTTCCCTTCCAGGAAACACTATCGCATAAACGTACTGTCTGCTCCCTTGACTTCCTCGACCAATCAACGCCTGATTTAAAACAACAAATGCATACAAATGAGCTCGATACATCCGAGAACAAGCATGTGCACCCTGGCACACTACCAATCGTGTCCACCTACCCTGATCGCAGTTCTTGCCACCTCGTCCATCAGCACAGTAACAGAAGTAGGTGTTCCACTTGTTTTCACAATGACCGCCGTGCTGACACAAGCCTTCATAGCAAAAATTATTTTTCGCTGGACAGCCTACACGTATGAATACATTAATATTAGTATAAAAGCCGCACAACACTAAATCAAACAATACACGTATGCTTGTAACACAGAATGCTAGTCAAAGACCTTCTGTGGTGCCGTTGTTGGCGATGTAGCTGGCCATGTCTATGGATTTGCTATCGATGGTCAAGTTTCTCATGCAACCCACAAAGTCCCGGTTGCGTATGGGGAAGTCCTCGGGTAGGTTGGGCACGCCACCAAGAAGAAGGGGACCAGTTAAATCCAATGACCTGTAAGAGAGAAAACAATGTTGAAATGGGCCATCAACCTTCACAAGTTCATTCCAAAACTTAACTTCCAGAACAAGGTGAGCTGTCTCATGTAGTGTTAACATAGTACAGTTACCTTATAAGGCAGCACTGTAACCCAAAACTAACCTCAGAAGTGAAATATTTATAACCCAGGATGGCATAAAAATACTTAAGCGGAGTGTGGGGGAGATGCGACTCACCATTGAGTTCAACACACCTTAGACCTGATTATTAGGTCAGTACCTATAAAATTAAATATCTTTATTCTTTTCCCAATTGTCCACCAGCTTATATAACGTTTTGCACTAAGCCTGTTGCAAAGCATTCTGGGATTGCCTTATGCATGAAATAGATGCATTTTTGCTATAGAACATTTATCTAAAAAAGCATAATGTTGCTGATGCCTGCTTTTTGGAAAAGCTTTCAAGTTAAAACCTGATAAATGCTGATAAATGTTCGATTGCAGCAGAGCAGCTATTGGAACAGATCCAAATGACTTCCTTTAAAATCACAACTGCTATTACATACAGTACAGTAATATTACAGCTTTTTTATAAAGCAATTAACATTTGTTACTGATCCCAAAACGTGTAGGTCCATGTAAAGTTTATTCAAGTCTCACAGTAAATTAGAAGTCACTATAATGTCTGCATGACTCACAGAAAAACCAATCAACGCCCCCAAACATGCCGACGTTTGCAGAACTTACTGTGATGCACATTTACGTGGAGGAGTAGGAAACACAGAAAGCTGCGGTAAACAGTACCTACGATGTAATATGCTTCAGCATGGTCGCAATTTTAAGTAAGCATCATTTCCCTGTTTCCAGTGAAAAGTCAAAGTCCAGATCCACAAATGGCTGATACCCATAACAAAAACATTACTGTACATACTATGGCATATAGTATAAGTAGCCGTATTAGGATTCAGAAATGCTGTAACTTAGCAAAAGCATTAACTTACAACTTAAATACACATAAAGATGATTTATAAATAAAGAAAACGCAAACGGTAAAAGGGGGGCGTGATCCTTCCTAAATGACTTGTCAATCCCTGTATCCATGGCAACAGGGCCACAGGGAATGGAATGTTGCCATGTGATATAAAACAGGTCGGTGCTCATCAGTCTGGAGCAACAGGTTAAATCTTCACATGTATGTGTTATTGTTTTTTTGAAGCTTTTTAATGAACAACCGTGTTCTAGCATGCATGACACTTTGCCTCCGACAACATAAAACAAACATATCAAAAACCGCACCAGTAAACAGACATGTATGGAAATATCTTTTAAAATGAAAAGACTTGTGTGTTCTGAGACTGCGAATAGCCGTGGGAATGTGCATACTTATGAGTCACTACCAAAGACCAATTAAAATAATGAGTTATTGTGAGGTTAACACAATGTCCTAGGCTAACATCGTGTCCTAACTAGGTCTATACTGTACAAATAAATATAAAATGAATTTTTGTTGCCGTGTCATGTTTTGTCTGGCATACATGTATTAATTTACCTTTGTTAGGCTAAGTGTTGTAATTATATATTTGAGAGAGAGAGAATGAGAATGAGAGAGAGAAAGTATATAAGAAAAAGAACACTCACTTCTTCTGTCCAGTTTGGGTGCCCTGTGCAGCACAGGAGTAGTTGCCGATTTGACTGCCGAATCTCACAGCCATGGAGATGTCACAGTCGTCCACGGCGACCACTGCCACTTTCTCACCCGATGGTCCTTGAGGCAACCCCAAATGACTGATTTTAGGCTGAGAAAACAAGAAATCACGAAATAAATAATAGATCATAAATTATAGCTGAAAACTATACACACTTTTAAAAAGAAAGTTGCTTCATGAAGCCATAACAGAAGCTTTTTGGTCTAAATGGTTTCATAAAGAACCTTTCACATCCGAAGAATGAAGTTTCACAAAAGGTTCTTTGTGGCGAAAAAGGTTCTTCAGAATACAAAAATGTAGGAAATGTATGGTTCTTTGTGGACCATAAATGATGGCATCGCTGTGAAGAACCTTTTAAGCACCTTTATTTTTAAAAGTGTAAAATGACAACAGATTCACTTTAGGAGAGGAATTGGGAAACGATAAACTTTGCACAAGAATCACTGAAATCTGGTTAAGATATAAATATATATTAAAATATACACTGCCCGTCCAAAAAAAGTCACCACCTGGATTTAACTAAGCAAATGAGTTAGGTGAGAGCCTCCCATTGGATTGGAGGTCTAGGTTCAGCAACGTTATGTGCCCAAAACATGAGGTCAGCTGACTACCTGAATATACTGAATGACCAGGTTATTCCATCAATGGGTTCTTTCTTCCCTGATGGCACGGGCATATTCCAAGATGACAATGCCAGGATTCATCCGGCTCAAATTGTGAAAGAGTGGTTCAGGGAGCATGAGACATCATTTTCACACATGGATTGGCCACCACAGAGTCCACATCTTAACCCCATTGAGAATCTTTGGGATGAGCTGGAGAAGACTTTGCGCAGCGGTCTGACTTTCCCATCATCAATACAAGATCTTGGCAAATAATTAATGCAACTCTGGACGTGAAAAAATGACATTCTGGACATTGCAGAAGCTTATCGAAACGATGCCACAGCGAATGCATGCCGTAATCAAAGCTAAAGGCGGTCCAACCAAATATTAAAGTGTGTGACTTTTTTTGGACGGGCAGTCGATTTTGCTGTACACCTGATATACTGTGACCCAGACATATCACCTTATCAGATTATGCTCTTTTGAGATCACAGCATAGGCTTTTTACATTAAAAGCACATGGTTAACCAGGAGTCATTTTTAACATTGACTGGGTTATTGAATTCCTAGGTTTCAGATGGGAACCCAGGTAGTGCGAAAGCCTTTTTTAAGGTTTATGAGATAAATCTGATGTGGGTGGTATGAGATGTTTACAGAGCTCCATGTACACATCCATGCATGCACATACAAATCAAAGCTGTTTACAAAAGATATCTGTGTGTTATACCTTGGCTATAAACTGAATCTGGATAAGAGCAGATGTGGGCCATCTGTGTGATTGTGTTTATTGTGTAAGAGAGTGAGAAAGAAAAAGGTGATTTGTGTCTCAGCATGGGACATGTTCCACCGCAGAGTGACTTTATCTATACTGCCACTCCTATCACTCTTTCCAAAAACACAGGCTAACTTTCTGTTAGGTGCTATCTAAACATGGCAGAATTGTATTTTTCCTTTTCCCCTAACTGTTGCTATATAAAGTATGAACATCTCTCTCAACTTACATAGACACAGGCATGGGCAGAGATTGTTTTATTTCAACATTATTATTTTTGCCACATTATACATTTTTGGAACATTGTGTCATTTCGTTATTATTCACTTGTGTTGTTTTTACTAAAGACGGTTTTATCTTAACAACACTGCATGCGCACTTTTGTGGGGTAGATCTTTTCTTATTGGTTGTCTCTTATTTTGAATTTTTTTATCACGACCCCATACTTAACACATCCATAAACGTCGAACCTTACAACCTTGACATTTCAACACACAATAAACTTACAGAAGGGTACAAAGAAAAAATATGTAGTGACCAATAAATTAAATATTAAATAAAGTAGTTCGGACAAGCGGTAGAAAATGGATGGATGGATAGTTATATTATTAGACACTAGGAAAACACAGACTGGGACAGTTAACTGGGGGTTAAGCGCGTGAACGGTCTATATTTGAATTCTGTATATATATTTATATATACAGTATATATATATATGTGTGTGTGTATATATTTTAAAATATTATTCCAACTCTAACATGAACATGACAGAATCATGTAATAGCCCTCCCCAATTTGTTAGTAAACAAATTAATTTAATTTTCTAAACTTCTGTAAGCCTTAGAAACACCTACGAATGAAATCTCTTTCTTCTCTTAGTTTTCCATCTGTCTGGCTGTGGGCAGATCTGTTTCTCTGGAAAGTGTGACCTCGGATAGAATGGGAATTCTGAAAGCACCAGGGCGTGTACACAGAGAGAAATCCCAACGGGGGACCACAGCAGACAAAAGCAGCTTCAAAAAAAATCTTTAAACAGGAGTCTGTCCCTGAACAACAAGCTCAGGAAAAGGAGAGCACACTTTTATTGCTTTTTGCTGCATTTGTTTGGCCTGTTTCCAACAGGATATAAGGGTGTCAGATATTATTGAGATGGATATCTAAGCTTGTGCCGTGTGCTTAAAACATACATTTGGCCCATTATCAAAATAAAATAATAAATACATACTGAATTTCTTCTTTAAAACTCTTTAAAGAATTAAATTCATGTATAGCATTTAGTCTCTGCCATGTAAACTACAGTTGGTTTCTATGGATGCCGTAAAGCAAATTTATCATATAATGCAGTACTAATCATATAATACAGTATATGCTATGCTTACTTTATTATGTATTTTAGCATGACTGCAACATTTTATTGACCGTTGAGAATATTGTGAGTTCCGTATAAAAATATTCTCTTTGTCATTAATGCTGTTGTAATCACATATTAGTTTAACCGAGATCTGACTCTGTCGGAGCGTATAACTTTGTGCCTTGTACCATACAGCACGATACGGTCTACAACAGCCAAGGTCAAGTATTATCTCCCTGTCAGCTTTGATTTAGGGGCTCAACTTCATGCCGCCTGATTTCTCCAGCTCATTCAGCGGACCTCTGAATCAGTGGAGTACAATAACAACACTCCACCTGCCAAACACAGCAGGATAACACTTGTTTTTAGAAACTTTCCAAACTTCCCAAACCTTTTTTATTCCAGGACCAACATAAATAGGTCTGTCTCGAGACCAACCGTAGTATTTTAAAATAGGAATATGTCATTTGTTCTGTTGTAGATAAACAACAGAACGTTATGTAGATAAAATGTCATTTAATTGCAAAATACTATTATTTATTATCGCCGTTGCTAGTCATTCATGGACTAAATTTTTTTTTTTGCCATGGCATCATGACCTTCTGCAATCCAATACTGTGCATCCCATAGTTTGAAAAAGCCCTGTTTTAGAAAGCTGCCATCCATCAAATCTCAAGAGACAATTGCAAGACACTATTTAAATGTCTATATACAGATATCTGATTTCTTAGCATTTCATAATGAATCATGTTTTAATCAGAGATTATTTAGAATCAGTTCTAATATGAATGGCATGGAAAGGCTACTTGTTAGTAACTTTGTAAATACTTCTGCTCATGATAGATTCATTTCAGTTGTTACATATTGTTGTCAGTAGGTTTTTTAAATATTAAAATAGACTAGGACCACTAGCTTACATCACATTTTCTTAGTTACCAGGCCTTTCTATGTTTCATACATACTGGGGCTATCAGAATATAAAATAAATGGCCTGATAAATTATTAGATGTTAACTTTTGATATGCATATTCGACTGGGCTCAATTTATTTATATAGCATAACTTGTGTACCCTAGGCTTGAACCCATGACCTTTGCAATGCAATACTCTACCAAGATACACAATCACTAGTTTAGCCAAAAAGAACAACATTTTCTCCAAGGAGAAAGCAAAGGCTCATGTCATTCAAAACCTGTATATGACTCTTACTACAGAACACAGTACAAGATAAAAATGTCTCAGTGGTTTGTGTCCATACAATTAAACCCAATGTCGACCAGTGCTGTTGCATTTCTTAAAATATCTTCTTTTGTGTCCTGCATAAAAAATCTCAACAGGTTTGGAATGATATGAGGGCTAGTAAATAATGAAAGAATTTGAATGTTTAGGCTATTACTTTAGGCCCTCAGTGGATGGAATTTCAGTCCTTTTATCCCGTTTGCTCTTTTGCATGGTGTGAAAGGACCAAAACAAAGACTTCTGTGTCAAGAAAAGACCACATTACCCAGAATAACCCTAAGCTTCGCACACCCACACCTGTAGACGGCCTGTTTTTAAACCTGTGTTTACGCAGCTGTTGTCTGATTTATTTGAATGCAAATGTCATTTAGACAAAACAATGCTATAAATAAAAAACATGAAAAGTCACTGACATGTCTAAAAAACAAATAAAATGTGGAATTTAAATCCCAGATGTAAAGCGTTTGATGGCTAAAACCTATTAGTCTAAATATCACTAATCCGTCTTTGAACTTTTTAATCGACTTTTCCTCTGTTGTTTGTCTGTGAAAACAGCAGAGGTCTGTATGTTGCTTTGGTGAGACGGTAACCACGCAAGCCATGGGGTTTATTGGGGGTAGATCAAGGTCTCTGGGGGTTTTGGCCATGTTCCACACAGTCGTACAGAAATCGAGTGGGGCTCCAAACACAAACCGCAGGTGCAGATGACAGTTAAACAGTGCTGTTTGGGCAGGTACTGCCTCGTAACATTGAAACGCAAACCAACTAATTATTTTTCAAAAGACTAGAAGTCCTATCAAATAAACATTCTACTAACAGCGAGACATGGGTGTTTGGTATGAAATATCAACCGTCAGTGTTTCCTCCAACAGTTTTCTCAACTGCACATATACCTAAAACTCTCAATTTCTGGCTGCATTCCATGTGTCTTCAAGCTTCTGACACTGACAGGTGTCTACTTGTGTGAGGTTTCTACCTCAGGCTGAAACTCAGCAGACCTTCAACAACCATCCACATATTCAAACATTATATGTTACCCTGGATCACAAACCCAGTCTTAGCACACCAACAATTTTTTGTAAAAGTCAAAAATACATTCTATGGGTCAAAATTATCGATTTTTCTTTTATGCCAAAAATCATTAGGATATTAATTAAAGATCATGTTCAATTAAGATATTTTGTAAATGTATTACCCTTAATATATAAAACATTTAAGTCACACTTTATTTTAAGGTCCAATTCTCGGTATTAATAAACCATTAACTACGACTTTTGCGTCAGTAAACTCCTATTTGTTGCTTATTAATAGATAGTAAGGTAGTTGTTGGGTTAAGGTATTGGGTAGGATTAGGGAGTAGAATATGATCGTGTAGAATATGTGCTTTATAAGTACTACTAAACAGCCGATATGCTTATAATAGGCATGCTAATAAGCAAGTAGTTAATAGTGAGAATTGGAGAATTGAAAGCTTATTTAGTCTGCTTTCAGATGATGTAAACGTCCCAATTTCAAAAAATTGACCCATACGACTGGTTTTGTTGTCCAGTGTCACATATATATTCTTTCCTGGTAGAGCCTGTGAATTAATGCGATGTGAATGGAAATATTGTCTTAGGGGTGTTTTGGTGATTTTTGCATTATCATGTAATCTCCCATATGTGATAAGGCTCATGCAGGTGATTTTATCCAGCACAGCAGATGTTGGATCCAGTTTCAGTGTAATCCCAGGAGGGAAGAGGGTACATTTGCTCGAATGTTAAAGGAATGAGGGGTTTTCATAGCTCTAATTTGGTGCCATAACAGCAAAGAATATTTGATTTGCTCTGTTGCAAAGAGTTCTAATATTAAGCGACCAGTCACATGGGGGGGATTCTTGAAGTAAAAGTGTAGTATTTAGGTTGCATAATTTGTGAAAAAGTGAAAAGTGAGCTGTTTTTCCTAATTGGTGTAAACTAGGTTTGAATATAAAGTGATAAAAGAGCTGCTCTATTTTAGTCTCTGTTTCTCAGGAGTGTTAAAAACAACCCGTCACCTCTACACACTGGTCCTTAGGGACGGAAGGCTTGCCGGAGCCATGGCAACGCACTTGATCCCAACAGCTCCCGACCGAGGCTGAGGTCAGAGAGAGAGAAAGGAAGAAAGAGAGGCCATGGGAGAGAATGAGTCAGCCATGTGCAAACCTTTATTTCACCCTAAAAGACCGCTAAAGAACGCTAAAGAAAAAGGAATATCAATACCATGTCTTCTATATATTTTAGAATTTGTCATATACCTTTAGACAGCGCTCCAACTGAATCTTGTCTTAGGGGGGTTATTCACCATGGGATGTTTTTCTTGCGCGGGATCAAAAATCTTAAACTTGTTTTAAAATAGTTTCTAATAGAAAATATTGTAAAACAATTCTAATGTATATATATTATCAGAGTGTCTATTTAGAATGGGTGCTATTTACATTAACTCCGCCCACCAGTATCAGACTGGAATAGAGAAAATGTTAGATGTGTAGACAGTAATTCCAGTGGACACGGGAGTAATATTTAAAATATTTATCATATCTTATCTGCACACATTTCAGTATAGTCATTATGATTATTATTTTTGTTATCCGAGCGACCCCCCAAGTCTATTTTTTACATCTCACCCCTAATGCCTTAGGGGATCCCTGATCAAAAATATTTTTTTGTAAAAGCTGCTTTGCAATATGTTAAATTGTGAAAAGTGCTATAAGTACTGTAAACTTGGTGCACCTCACATCTATAAGATATTCTGTTATGGTCTCCTGATGTTGGTTTAAATCCCTTGTTTTTTTAATCCCCCCAATTTTATCATCCAAGAGACTTTGCTCGGAAATAGCAATAATAAATAGAAATAGCATACGTTGCCCCTTTAGTTTAAGATTTAAGAGAGATCAAAGCTGGGCAAAACTGTGAGAAACCGTCACTAGAGATGTTTCAGAAAAAAGTTTGTACATGTTGTAAATTCGATAGCTCATTTACTGGGACCTCAATCATGTCTTACGGTTATGTCTATTCTTTGAATAGAATTCTTGAGTTTCACATTCTCAGATGATCTGTTCTGGACATGTACTGTTCAGCCCAGTTAATGTACTACAAGCGTAATAATAAGAATCAATCACAAATATGCCCTGAGTCTACCTTCAAAACCTCCCCCTCCAAAACATCTCAGTGTTTGGACTGAAGACACAAGTCAGTACAGGAGAACACGGCTGTAAACGGCACTAAATGGCTTGTGGTTTCCCCAGAGGGTCAGACCGAGCTCGAGTTTGACATTTACGCTTATGTGAAACCTCTGGATTTTAGGTAAAACTGCTCAGCTTTCAGATAAAAATGTCCGAGCTACCGCCGATCTGTCAGTTATACAGGAAGACAACTGTGTTATTTAGGATTAAAGTGGAACGTCAATCAATATATTGAGTTACACGTTAAACTACAAAAACAACACGGAAAAAAACTGATAATAGTGTCATCTTACTCTTTTGCATTACTCTTGAAATATGTTCAAGTACGGCAGTGTTCCCAGAGTGGTTAATGGTACATTTATGATAGAAATATTCAATATGTTTTATCAAAACAATTAAAAAATTCAGTTGCATCAATACTCAATATGTTCCACAAGTTCTTACACAGCTTTTTATGTGCATAAATTGGTTTAGAAAAAATATAAAGCAAGGTCAATTTAGTTTGGAAAAAAAACTGTTTTTAGATAATATTTATATTTTTATATTATGTCAAGGTTGTTAACATAATTAATATAGCACTTTTTACAATACTTAGTGTTTTAAAGCAGCTTTACTCTACTTTAAAACATTTAACTCTTTGTTAAACATACAATACAATACAATAATAAACATACAATAGTGGTGAGTTAAAGATTTCATGAAACACACCACTGAGACAAAGGAGGTAACATTTTTTACACTACAGGAAGTCCAGCATGAAAGATGATTTTATTTGGGTTATACTTAGGAAATGCTTTCCTTATTGTTGTCTCACACACATCCAAACTTTGTCTCTCCTGTGAGGAATTGTGTCCGGAGCAAGTGTCACGACAGAATCTAATTGTGTGTGTGTGTGTGTGTGTGTGTGAACGTGTCTTACAGGAGGGGGGTGTTTGTCACACTGATCTCTTTACTATCCTCAAACACCATTACCTCACCCACCCTCCAGCAGTGTAAACCTAGAGCTGTCAATAATTCAAGGGAACTAGCCCTGGTCTACACACACACATCCTCCCTCAGGTCATACACGTAACACAATGTTATCGACTAGCCAATGGGACAAGAGTAACAATTTTAAACCCATGTGTCTCAATTACACATTTCATTTATCAATGCGCGGTCATGATACAGACAGAAAGAGATGGACGTGTGCTTTTGTTCCATGCTATGCGTTTATTTCACCAAACTTGCCTTTAAGAAAAAAATGTGCAGGTACACAGCCTTCTCTTATTTCACATGCTGTCCACTTTGCCTCAATGAACAGGTTACCTAAGACATTCATGTCTCATGACAAAGTCTTTTTAGAAAGTATACCATACCTTACCACGTCTGACATGACCTAACCATAGATGTACAATAGTAGAGATATGTCAACATCATGTCATGCCATCTAAGCAACAAGATTTTCACTAGAAACTGGAGAAACTGTATATTGCAAAAGTGGCTTACAGTGCATTCAAGTTATATATTTTATGAGTATGTGTTTAACCTGGGATTGAACCCGTGACCTATGCACTGCTTATGCAAAGCTCTACCAGTTGAGCTACGGTTATAAATTACAACCGCACATGTTTTAGGTGACACGAGGCATCAGACCAATGGAAAGTACAGTTGAAAAGATAAATAACTGCTTAATACTTTTGATACCTGACAAAAAGTATATACAGATCGATACCTTATATTATAAACCTAAAAAAAGATACCAATAAATGAGTACTGGTCATTGATATAGTAGTATGTATCCTGCTTTTGGTTAAAGTAATAAACCAATCCCGAACCAAATTGACAACCACCAACAAGAATCAATACGTCAAGTGATTTTCATTTGCATTTACAGTAAACGTAGTTGTTTCTTCACAAACTCTTTCCTATGTTGAATTTGTGAACTGTCCAATTAAAAATGTGGGTACAGTCAGGTTCTCCAAAACCGACTAAACCATTATTTAAAAAAAATGTGACATACACCTCAGGAAGATTAATGGATAGGTCGTAACGTTCCGTGCTCACTCTACAGGCTTGAACTCTAGCGCATTCCTCCAGCGAGACCTGAATGACAGCTTTATCGCAGTCTTGCCAACTCAGCCGCCAAGTCGGTGTTGCTAAAATCCCTTGACAAGAATTTCATCGTCTTTACATTAACTCACCACTAATCTCTCCATGCAGTCGGCCAATTATCTAATTAGTGACTCGAGGGAAAACAACAAAGGCGGCATAACTTGGAAACCGTTCGAATTATTGCTGTTCAGAAAACCCAACTCTTGAAAAAGTGAAAACGATTGACGTCTTTTACTGCTTTGACTTGTCCTGGGTGATAGCATGACTTCTGCTGTAAATGTGCCAATGTAAATATAATACAAATTATCTCTAAACCGTTGCTCGGTAGGCAAGAGGCAATACGAGTTTCTCTACTTTGTCAGTTGATAATCAGACATCAGACACCAAACTAGCTTGCAAAGATGCAATTCGATTCGTAACATTTTCCTATCGGTAACATAAAATTGCAGATTCATTTAGGTATTTATCTTTACATGGGTTAAAGTCAAATGACATCATGCTGACAGTTTTTGCTAAATCGTACCCAACAGGTCAATTTATAAATCATTATAATACGCTTACTGTTGTGAAGCCAGTGTTAAACACGTATTTTATGTACTTGCTCAAGAACCTATTTTCAGTCATTATTAACCAAAAAGTTATGTATTGCAGCTTAAAGCATCTGAGGACAGCCAAAAAGTTATATTAAACAGGAAAGATCTCGTGTCACATTTCAATTCATCTCAATGGCAGCTGTTTTTGCCATTTTTGCTCTTGAACCCTCATACTTCTACATACAAGTCACCTTGAGTCACAAGAGACTAACATCCTGATATTGTGAAAATGTATATATTAATATATTAAATTATATAATATACCTGCAGTAATGAAATCTCTCCTTATGCATTTACAATGAATGCTATTATGTTAGATTTTTAGAGGCACCAGATGCTTACAGCAGGGAGGCGTGATGTCACTCTTCCTTCCTCTACAGTGTGTCGGTCTCACTAACTCATCCCTCTCTGAAGCATTTAAATGATCACGACAGCTTTTCCATGGGGTGGAGATACGCCAGGTTTCCATATGAAGTGCAAATTTAACATTTCTGTAGATATTAATAAACTCTACTGTAAAAACCATGTGAGCTGACCTATGATAGCAAATATGGAAAATCATACGTCCATCAAGTTTAGAATCATGTGTGTGCCACTATGAGAGTGTTAAACTTAATATAGTGGTCAGATCACAATCGTATAGACAATTGTTTTTACGGTAATGCTAATGTTATATTTTGAAAAAAATCTGTGACTTAAAACGGCCACTTAACTTGGCCCGGCCCCAGATATGAGTTGAAAGGTGGGTGAAAAGTGATTTTCCAGGTGGGTGGAGGGGGGGTTACTATATATATTTATATATATATATGTGTATATATATATATATATAAGTAAATGAGCTAAGACGGTCTCGCCATAAAAGGAGAACAGAAAAGAAAAATATTTGCAGCTGACTTGAATATAGCATTCGGTTTGTGATGGGCTGTTATGTTGTGTGGGGGCAGAGTGGACGCAGAGTCGCTGAGAAATAGAGTCGTGTCAACTCCGTTCACTGCAATGAAACTCTTTTTCACAGGAACGCCGGTTCACGGATCCTCTCTCTCAACGGCTCTGGGTGGAGGCAGGGTGGGCAAAGCCGTGGAGCCGGACTTGCACGTTACCATATAACCGAATAAAAACATGCCTAGAAATATTTTTCAAACCTTGCTTTTATTCTTTGGCACTATGCTGTGATTCTCTTCTCAACATAAATGTTTTTATTTCTGCAAACTATTTAGTTTAGTGCACACAACCTAAAAGAGGAAAAGAGGAAAACGGAAGTGGTTCTACTCCAGTATTATTCCTTCACAGATGAATGATAAATGACATACCAAGGTTCAAAAACACCCATATAGCAAGGATGCAATTTCCATCCAATTGACCTTAGCCTAGCTCCACAAAATCTGATAACCCTTTCAATGTTCTTGTATGCCCGAATACTTGACCAAGATGCAAGATGCTCGAGTCAAAAAGAAGCTCTGGGCCTGTATTCACAAAGCTTCTCAAACTATAGGGGCTGCTTCAGGATTCGGTTGTCTCCTGCCAATGTTGCCCTTTGTCTCTCTAAAACGGAAAACTTCTAGAGTGATCTAGAAGCGGCCCTGAGGACTATGAGACGCTTTGTAAATGCGGACCCTCAAGTCGTAGGGATAGTAGGAACCGCCACCGCTAGCTACGCAAGGCCACTGGATACAGTACCTCCTTATGAGTGAGCTCCAGCCAGGCCGTATAGAGAGGGACGCGCAGCACCCCACTGGAGTCCAGCAGGTGCAGGCTGTCCTGCGTAGACCACGGGAGAAAAAGTGGCTATTAGAACGTATGAAAAAGGCCCTCAGGACCACTGATTAGCATTCTAAAATAGCGGCAAGTGCTAGTTAAACGGAAACTATGGCATTGATGCTTATTAAACCGTGATGGTACATGCATTTAACATTGCGCCATTATTCTCAAAATGTATTCTTTACTTTGAAAATGTCATTCTCAAAACATTTTTAACATTTTTCTTACAAAATTCTCAGAGCAACGTTTAATGTCTGGTTAGCAACTTTCTTGAAAATTTCAAGATATTTTCAAATAGCTTCTTGTGTGTTCTGCGGAAGGAAGAAAGTCCTAAAGGTTTGAAATGACAAGTGGGTGAGTAAATTTAGACATTTTTGGGTGAACTATTACTTTAAAGTTTTGATATATAAAAGTTACAAAAATGTTTAAAGAGCTGGTAAAATCTTTAAAGAAAATCCCTGAATTCTTTATGTGTTTTATAATTCATAACTATGTACCTTTCTGGTTTTGCTCACATGCATGTTCCTATATATCCACTGTGTTCTCTGAATATAATTGAATATAAATATTTTAAGAAACAATGCCTTAATATATCAGGCACATATGAAAAAGTTACAGTTATATAGGGTTGTCTGGGAATTTAAATGAGTGTGTGTCATAGTTCCAGCATTAAAATTCATTACATGGTGGATTTATAAGCTAGAACTAAGCTGGGGGAAAATTGAAAGGTCTTAAATTAGATGTGAGAAAATGAGTGTGTACAGTCACTGTAAACACAGCAAGACACAACAACTCACAATACTGTATATTTGTTATGCTGTTAGCATGTTGCTAAGCAAACCATTTAACAGTATAATAAGCATAAAAATATAAATACAAGTTAATTATTTTATTGATACATTTAGGTTTATATTTTAATTCACACAAGTGAATAAAAGGTATTTTCAGATAAAACTATATTTATAGTCAACAATTCTCTCGATTTGTATACCATCTTGAATGATTTTCTTTTAATGCAGATTGTTTCAATGCATCATAGCACATGCGATACAACATTAGTATCTGGCAAACACAAAACATTGCAGAAGGTAGAACATTGTTGCTTCCTAGGATCTGCACCATTCTTTGCTATCCCAAAAATCTAACTGACTTTTTCCAAGGGTCAACTATTAGTTTTACACTGTTTGAAATACAATGAAAGCATCTATAAACATAGATGCAAAAACGAAGACTGAAAAACTGTTTTATTATTCTCCTGATATCCTTTTCCAAAGATTTTGTACTCTTAGTCACAACGAAGTCAAACAGGAAAATTTGTGTTTTACAGTGTTGCAGTGGTTATCATAAATGATTTATCCGTGCACATCATAATTATTTCTTATTCATTTGCACTTGTAATCTTTAATCAAAAATATAAAGCTCCTCTCCCCCTCTCAACAACACTTCACCACATGACATAAGCAACAACAAAGAGGTAGGACTATACTGACTGTCCGATGGCCAGGCATTTTTTGCCTTCGCCTCAGGGCCCAACAAACCAATCAAAAAGGGAAGGGCAAAATAAAGCCCTGCCCTACATTTTTATCTAATTTCAGAAGCCGTTTCACTCGAATAAACATCACGATACGGCATAGAAGTCAGTCGCAACTTCCGTTTCATGGTGACTTTATGGAAGACATACACACGCCAGGTGTAGACATTGTGTAACATGCTAATAATTGTGTCTTGACATATAATCTTCAAACTCAGATTTCTGGAAACAAGAATTCCAAGGAATTCTCAAAATGTCTTCCCTTTATTTAATTGTGACATCGACTGGCACAATACTGTCAGGACAAAAACGAATGCTGTTGTCACTACAATAATAGAACATTGTTCAAAAACATCCACAACATACTCATTGCATAATAACATAAACTGGGTCAAACTATATGAAAACACAAATGTATACATTGTTTTCTAAAATACGCATTGCATTTTCAGCTTTATCATAAGAAGAGCTTGATTTGGCATCAGCTGTATTCTAGGAGACAGTAACTTTATAAATAGCTACATTTCACGTCAATGTCCCTTTGGTACTAACGCACAAAATGCAAGAACACACATGTGCAACAGGACTGAGTACTTGCAGAGCATCCCCCCAAGCATTTGCTTGGCTTTGGCTTATTTGAGTAGCGTAAATTTGTAGCCAAAAGCTTTTATATGTTCCCCATCTGACCCCATAAATTCACCACTGGGCATTAGGTATGACTGGGGCACTTTGTCTTTCTTTACGTTCCCTTAAGTGCAGCGGTACCTTAAAAGGCTGTAAAAGCAGATCCCATTTAAAATCCACTGAAATCCCACTGCGCCTGTCGCTGATGTGTGGAAGGTGATAATCAGGAGAACCATTAACATTTTGTGGAATGTCTTCACATCTGGACAGTTTACCTGCTCCTGACAGTTCTCATACGGGTTCTTTACTGTTCACTTCCAATTCTGAACTTTTGCCAGCTGTTATTCTCATTTCGTCTCATGTGCCAGTGTGCCATAAATCACAGCTCACAGCCTACGACAGCTGCGTGCTGTCACACACTTGTTGTGTTTCTAGCCTGTCTGCTACTTGTACAGTATGCGTGTGTGTTTGTATTGTGGTGGAGCAGGTGGAGCAGTTTTGACAGATGCGTGTGAAGACTCCCACTTGGCTGGTGGTCTCTGACTGACACCCTTTCTACACCTGCTATAGCTGTTTATTTAGCACCTTGTAAAGGTATGTTTGTGTTCCACCAATAACAGCAATTCAGGTGGTGCGTCACAACAAAACCTGCCGTTTTTATAATCAACTCAATCACGACAAAATAAAAAGCATAATCACACAAGTACCTTAAAAACACATACACATAGTACACTAAACAATGTACAATTTGCACTGTATAGTAAACATTTGTCTATGTGCAATGTGGTTGCTAGGGTGTTCAAGGTGCGTGGTTGCTTATTGGCCATATCCCAGTGGTTGTCAGTATGTTCCTATGTGGTTTTCACCAAAACAATAACAGTACTTGGAAAATGATCAGCAAGCTGAACATGCCTTCCTGCTCATGGGTTCAATATTAAACATTAAAGTGAGTCATAATGTACTGTCACTGTCCTGAAACCAGCCAATCGGATATTCAAATCAATCTTGTGTTTCAAAGAAGAAAGTCATGCCCATTTGGAAAAACATGATTCAACTATTTGTTAAATAATAGTAATGTGAAACACTAGACTGGACTTGTTTTATGAACAAACAAAGAACCGTGAATCAAATAAAACCCTTCAATGCATTGCCATTGAACTAGTTGGAACTACTGAACTAGTCTGAGATTCATGTTGTTAGAGAAAACTGCATTAAAACACACTCGTAAACCCCCTTGAAATGCTAGACCTTATTGTTGCCATCATCAATAACTGCTCTGAGCTCAAGATATGCTTGAAGAATACACGTAAAACAATCTTTAAAGCAGGTTTATGAAACTTAAGTTGAAGACTCTTACAAGCAGGAAGACATTTGGCACGTCACAATGGTATATACAATTTCTTGTGTTCTGGGCTTGGAAGAGCTCAGAATCACAAGACAGAAATAAAGACGACTGTGTCTTTTGTTAGCAAGTGCATAAGGGTATTTGGAAGGGTTACTGGAATCCTGTGGCCTCCAGTTAGCAGATTGTCTTTCTGAGTCTGTCACACGACATGCTGGTTATAATCTTTCATTTGCAATCTGCAAACTCTGCAGAAACATGCTGGTAAGTGCATTTAGACTTCATTATGCGATATCGCGCTAACACATTGTCGCCTTTGGGTGTGGAAGTTTGTGAAAAAGAACTCTTGTTGAGTGTAATGTGAGTCCAATACAGAGATTTTGATAATCTCCTGTCTTTCAAACTCAAAAGTGGAAAGCAAAAAAAAGTGAAACAATGTCTACACATTGTCTTGTGTTTCTGGAAGAAGTGAAAAACTTTAGAAACAACAAACAGTTCTCAACAAACATGACAGTGTCTTACCTTGTTGTAGTAGTGAAGTTGGACTGAATGCCACTGGCCATCGCTAACTCCGCCCAGTACAAAAGGTGCCACAGTTGTTTTAGACTCTCCTGAAAAAGAAAGACAAGAAAATATGAATTAAAAACATCATGGACATAATAACAGCGCATGTTTAAGATACTTTGAACCTCTGCTTTTTAAATAATAAAGTATCATTAAATTTAAATAATTTACAGTACTTCAACTACACCAAAGCTAACCTTTCAAATAAAAGTGGACAGCTTAAACAGGAGGGACAAACAAATAACAGTAGCGAACAATATCATTGCAACATAAATAAATGTTAAACATAAGTGGGCAATATCTTTGTAAATACTGTAATATACAATTTAATCATAGAGCATGACAGTTACAACTAAAACTTAACAAAGTAATTTAAAATAAATAACTTTAACTAATAAAAGTATTTTAAAAAACAATGTAAATGTCCTGTGTATGAAATTTAGCGGCATCTACTGGTGAGGTTGCGAACTGCAACCAAAGGCTCACTCCACCCTCCCTTTTCGAAGCACTATGGTGGCTGACACAGAACTAAGATGTTGTCACGTTTTCGCTTCTTTGCCAAAAGAGATTTACATATTTACGGAACGCTCTCTGCATTGCGGTTTGTCCTTTTAGGGCTACTGTAATAACAACATGACGAATTCCATGCAAGGGGACCTGCGGTGTATGTAGATAGAAATAGCTCATAGGTAATAAAAACATAACGCTTCATTATGCATGGTTTTTATACATCTCTAAAGGCATAGTTATGGATCTTATATAGTATTTCTGTCAATAGAACCACCAAAAAAATACACATTGGACCTGCAAATTAACAAAACGTTTCCTTACAAAAAAGCATTACATTTATCTGATCCATCCAAAATAACTTTTTTAAATTAAATGTAACTTTTCAACACTAGATAACAAAATGAGAAAAAGCAAATAGTGTGACACATCACCATGTTACTCACATTTATGCATTTGGCAGACACTCAGATTCAAACCTGTGACCTTAATGCTTTAAAAATAATAATCTATCAAGTGAGCTTTAGGAACACTTGTTAGAACATTATACTTGTTACAAGATAAACTACAATACTTCAAAAACAATTTTGCACTTAAAGTGTAAAATAGTCTAAATAAAAGTGTGTGAAAGTGGTTAGTGACTATCAGTTAGTTACTCCCTAGCACTGCATGTTACTCCTCTGTGGGTGGCAAATTCATTAAAAACATTTTAACGGTACATTACTACACAGTAAATGTTTAATCAGTTTCAAATTTTTAATAAACAATGGACATATCTCAAAAGGTGTGTTTTAGCATGTGATAAAGCCATATCTTGTATAAACTTTGCCTTTGAAACCACTCTGGTGCAATATAAAATCACTTAATGGCAGCAGTACAAAGCTGCTCACACAGAGATTATCAGTCATGTTTAGAAATCCTGTCTTATCAATGGAGTTCATTCAGAGGACTGTGGAAATGAAATTTACATTGGGTTTAGAGGAATATTTACCAAAGGCAGGAGTGCCTCTTCGGTATTCATAAAGTATCAGTAAACAGTCACCAACATTGTGGCCTGGTTAGTGAACAATCGAAACATTGTTTTTTCCAAACAAACCAAAGGCAGTCATTCATTTTTTTGACCGCATATTGTCATTAATACTAAATGTTTACACAACAGTGTTGGTTAGTAACTCCCTAAAAGCAAATAGATACAGTATGTATTGTTATAAAATGCAAATTAGCCTATAAAAAATTCTGAGAAATCCTACAGTTTTAAAGTAGCCTAGCTGTCTCAACAATGCATGCGCCCTTTGATCATTAACATTTTCAAGATTGCCGGGACCCTGTACTGGTCAACAGGAGAGTTTTAGTACAACTTTCATAGGTTACAACATGAAAAACAGGCTCCACAGCATGACGCAGGATTCCTTCCCCTTTGTCTGTGCAAGATTTATGCGTGCTATAAGATCCAGCACCATTATGGGTTGTGTTATTTATAACTGCCTGAGAGCTTTAAAGTCTGTGTATGTGTGAGAACGTATATAGATACGTTTGCGTTCTCTGACACATGCATGCAGACACTGAAAAGTCTAGTCGGGGCCATAGTCTGACAAAGGTTTGTGTACTTATATCCTTTATTGTGAACAGCAATCCATATTAACACATTAAAAAGCAAGGGACAATGGAAATAAGTTGTTGTAACTTTTTTGTGTTATCCTTGACAAGAGTGTGATGCAGAATTATTGCTACTTTATGTCTCACAAATCAAATAAAAAAAAGCTATTGGAACAAGATATTTATCGTATCACTAAAATCTTTAAAGTGCAAAAGGTCAAAGGTTAAATTGTTTAAGAAACACACATACTGGTGAACAAATGTATGCTTTGAATGCATTGTAGGTCCTTTTAGATTAAAGTTTCTGTCAAATGCATTAATGTAATGTGGCTTTAAGGGATCAAACTATACTTGCAGCACCACTGAAATATTTCTTGGTGTTTAGGCCAAAGCAAATTCTTCTAAAACGTAGATGTGTTTTAAGCTATTAAAAGCTATTACTGGTGTGTCTTGAGAAGTGCCCAGGTTGACTTTATCAGGGCTGCTCAATTGATGCAATGAGGTGACTGTCTTACCTGCTGAGAAGGTGAGTTGAATCTGTTCATCGATGATCTCTACAGCTATGAAGTCGTGTTTTTCATTAAAACGGCCGTTGTAGAGTAGAAGGGCGTTTCTCTCTCTTGTGGCAAACCTGGATTGAAAAAACATCGATGAGAACAACCAGAACAACAGGTTTTATCCCCTCGTAAACGTCAATCACGTGTGATTGTTTTCCCTTCCTGATATTCTAGATGACCCAAATGATTTTGGCCAGAAGAAACCTCCAAGCCAGACAGAAGGAATAACATCTTTTAATCACAGCAGGAAAAGAACAAAACAGAGAGGAAGTGAGCGTAAGAACAGTGGTCCTAAAACAGGAAGTTGTTCCTCAGCCCTCTTTGCATCCCACCTCTCTCATGCCTGGGCTAGGGCACAAAAGGCGGAGGAGTCAGAGACCAGCTGCTACACAGGAAGAAAATACAAATGAAGAAAAACATTGATAGTGCTCTCTTAACACATAGCCTTTCCTGTTTTTAGGTTGTACAGGAGCCCAAATATTTCTCTAGCGACCCTGTCTTAACATTCAATGCTTAACACATCAGGATAATAATCATTAACTTCAAAGAATTCAGGAAGAACAGCCACGCATATTATCATGTCTTCCTGCTTTAAAAGAAACTTCCAGTCAACCAGAACAAGTAGTACATGAGTCTAGCACCATGACAGAGACCAAAGGTTACATATGCAGCTTAGGTCTTTAACAAATTACACCCCACAACATGCAAAGTTTTAGGTAGACGTAACTTATTGACAAGATAATAAACAGGGGCATGACACTGAGGTCATAAATTGTTGTCAAATAAAGGCCAGTACTTACATAAAAGAGATGGTGAAGTGAAACCTCTGCCTCAGGCCACGAAAGGTGATGAAGGACTGTCTGGGAAAGCTGCGTGTTGTCATCTCGCAAAAAGGCTTCTCGTATTCTCCTGAGGGGCAGTTGCATGAAAAGCCGCCCACCAGCAGGTTGACACATTCCCCTCCGTTCTTACATACACCAGGGACACATCGGCCAGAGCGGGCATCCATTTCACAGTTCTCACCTGCAGGAAGCAAGTCATGTCAAGCAAGGTTTGTTAGATATTGTTAAACTTGTATCAAAAAGTGGCGAAAGTCAGCCACATATTTACAATCATTTATTTGCCAAAGCATAGATGAAAGTGACAAATCCAAAGGAATGCAAATTCTTGACACATGAAACAGCTAAGACATGTGTTCCTGGGATATATGTCAAAACAATTACTTTTATTATGCATTAAAGCACTTCTAATGTTTTTTTCTAGCTATTTAGCCTCAAAGTAGGTTCAAATATAAAACATTTACATATAGAAATCTAAAAAGATATAGGCAATTTAACTTAAAAATGGAATATATCTCTATATATTTTTTTAGCAAACATTAGATACTTTTGCTGAACCGTGCCCAGTATCTTATCTGTTTCACTAAAAGTTAATGTCTTCGCACAAAGCAACAAACTCGACTTTTCAAAGAACAGAATTAAAGTTTGTTATTCAGCTTAATGGAGTGAGATTTTAGATAAAGAACATTCACAGTGGATGGGGCTGTGCCCAGTGCAGTATCAAAGATAGAAAAAGGTCACTTAAACCTCAGATAAACACATATGTCACATTGCACCTAGTATGAACTATTTTGAACATTAAACCACGGCAGTAAACTTGCTATTTCACAACTGTAGTGTTAAATACATTTTATGAACCGAAGAACCTTGGTCAAGGCTTTCTTGGAAAAAACTCCTTTTCTGATACTATGCATCTCTAATCCGATGCTATACTGGCCTTAAATCAAAGTCTGAGCGCTGACTCTGTCTCAGCTTTCCTTTCGGAAGCTCTTTGCAATCCAAGAGTTCCTCTATGGCACCACCAATTCCCTTATTGAAGATGGACATGCAACTCATGCAGTGTTAAATATCAACTATTTTCCAGACAAAATCTGGACAAGGGGCATTTATGTGTGGCGGGGAACAGGATGGCAGTCCCTGTGCATGTAATGACCCCTGATTTCCTCGGGATAATCTTTCTCTCAGAGGGAAATAGACAGATCTGTTTTCCACTAATGTGAGAAACCCAGAAAGGAATAGATGTTGAGAGGCAGCCTGTCATCGCCACCATAATGGATGCAGAATACCTGGAGTTGAACTGTGACCTTCAAAGCACTGAAGGGGGTGATTAGAGGGGTAATTGGCCTTCATAAAGAAGGAGGAGGTGGTCAAAAACAGGAGTTTCCATCATATCAGGTATAAGCATTGTCAAGCAGCGCTTTTATCTTAGATGCATGGTATGTCCTCGCAGATGGACATATCATTCCACCTGTGGACAACATCCCATAACCACAAAACACTATACTAAGATTCCTGCAAATGCAAGTACTCAACACACGGCACACAAACGTTATGTTATTTGAATAAAAATGCAAACTCACCAGTGAAGTCTTCCAGACACTCGCAGGAGTACCCTCCTTCTCGACTGCGGCAGCGACCGTTGTTGCGGCATGGCCCAGAATAGCACAGGTCAATCTCCGTCTCACAGTAGTCACCGGTGAACCCAGCTGGACATCGGCAACGCAGCCCGTTAATGGGATGGATCGGCCTGAAGAGAACTGTATCCGAAGCTATGAAAGGCGGAGAGCTGTCGAACTTCAACACAGAGACGCATTTCATATAGTTTTCGCAGGGCTCCCGCAGGCAAATGTTGTCGTCGAATGGAAGGACGCTCTGGCTGGAGATTTGCCGCAGTAGAGTTCGGTTCAGGTAGATTTGCTCCTGGAGCTCCTCTGAAGGGAAGAAGCGATCAGGCGCTCCTCCGGGGAGCAAAGCTGAGAAGGTGACGTTGAGGATGTTCCCGGTGACATCTGTGTCGTTTTGGACGTTGAAGATAAAAACACCCTCACGAGTGGTTGATAGGACTGCCGCCACGCCTTCGACAAAGAGGGAGAGGAGCGGGGAAAGGAAGCGTTCTTGTGACATGTTCTCCAGGCGGACTGTGATGCTGTTCGTCAGCATCTCATCTGTGATGATGGTCACACGCAGGGTACACAAGGCTGTCACTCTGTGGATACCATCTAAAGAGGAGAGAAACAGCGAACCGTGAATAATTCTGAGTCACATTCCATCAAACATAACATGTTGAAATGTTAAAACAACATTCTTCAATTCCTTTCGAATGTAAGCTGTCTGCTTCCGCAAGATAACACAGAGAGAAAATCTGAATACTGTTTTGTATCGGTAAAGAAAGCATGTTAACAGAAATGATCACTACTACAATTAAAACGATTATTTTGGTATTTTGCTTCGGGACACATCATCTTGTCTTCCCTGTTGATACTATTATAAGGACCTCGGAAGTGATGAAGGCTTGACAACTGTAGGACTGTACATGCTTTCTTGCACAAAAAGGATTTGAATGCCTCTTAGAGCTTAACTACCAAACTTCATTGTTTTACTTTGAATGAAAACTACGTTTTGTCTGTCTATGTTCTCTGAAGACGACAACAGTTTCTTTGAAATTGATCATTTCATGCTATTGAAGAAACTTGGAGGTAAGACTTTAGTCAGTTAGCACTCGGACCCTGCTAGCAACCGCATAACAATGCAATAAAACCTGTTTTTTCTTCAAAACTTCAAATCTACGTACTACTGTACTTGTCTTGAAGGTAAAATATGTCATTTCTATGGCATTAGTGTCACCAAATAATGACAGGTTTCCCAAACACTGTCTGCCCGCAATTGGCCTGACAAAAAGCCCTACCAAACTCACACAAATATTGGTGGACCCAATGTTGCTTGTTGGGTTGGTCAGAATGTGAAAACAAGCAATGCTTAATTACTTGCACAAAGTCACAATGATTTCATTTTAGGGGGAAAAGAACCTACTTGGTATCATTGAATATCATGTTGCGATAGAAGAATACATTTTAATATTAGAATATTAAAGCAGAAAGTGTTAATAACCATACTTTACAGTTTACATTTACGCATTTGGCAGACGCTTTTATCCAAAGCGACTTACATTGCATGATCCTATACATTTTATACATTGGTATTTGCAATCCCCTGGGACCGAACCCACAACCTTGCGTTGTTAACACAATGCTCTTACCACTGAGCTACAGGAAAACTTACTTTACAGTTGCATGGAGTGCCATCTGTGATTCCACCTGATTTGATTAAATTGATTCAAAGTGGCAGAGTCTAAACCTGGTCTAAATCCCACTATTTTCCTGTGGTGTGGATGGATTATACATGAAGCTTCCACACATACCACACTGGGTGCTGTTCTTTTTGCTAAGGGAACAACTGCAAAGCAGGTGGTATGTCCAATTAATACCCCCGGCAAAACAATGTGGCAGAGACCTTTCAAATATGGAGGTGTCATGTGTCTGTGGGTTGAGTTATGTGTCTCTAAATTACATCACGACCATAAATCACAGTAGAATGTGGTGTAGAACCACTACAACTTAGAGTAAATGGCTCATATTCTGAGCTCTGTCTGGTATGTAAAGCACTGTGTTCATTAAAGTTGTGAAGGATGACATGGGTGTAGAGCAAATCTGATAAAGATAAAGGGTATAATGTTAGTCAATGTTTTTCCCCCCAAAACAATTATTATTTAGTTCAGGGACCCCTTCACGCCCTTTTGTGACCCTGAGATAAACAGACTTAGCCTTTAAATTACAGTTACTTTGCCTTTAAATAACCTTTAGTGTTATGATTGTCTTCCACATCTACATCACAATATCATTCACCATGGCACATTGCCTTGATATTAAAATGTAAAAAAAAAAAATGCAGAATGAGTTTAAGTATTTCTTGCAGCCGCATTTTCAATGAATTAAACCTATTATCAATGTCACACATTACATCACATGTGCTTTTACACAGATTTTCAATGACATCTTTCTTTTTGTCTTTCTTCTTTTGTCTTTTAAGTACACATTCACAGAAACTAAGCTACTTGCTCTAAGAGAAGAGCCCATTTAAAACACATTCTTCCAAGAGGGAAAGGCGTTAATGGAAATGTCTGTTGGCAATTAGACAAAACACAACACTAATAATATAACAACTTTTTGTGATGTTCTGTGAGATGAAAGATGAAAGATGGAACTAATACATGGATATTGCCAGAATAGGAAAAGTTTTTTTTTTTAAATACTTTATTATCTTTGTTGTCACTAGTACCTAACAAATAATAATAATAATGTTTTGCCTTTCATAATTTTATTACTATTTATAATTAATAATATTATTATTATTTCATCATATTTTTAGGGAGTGTGTCTCCTTACTGGTCCATGAATTTCAGGTGCCTAGATCAGAGGTTCTCAAACTTTTTCGTTGTTAGGCCCCCTTTGTAGAGTGCATCGTTTTCCGGCCCCCCAAATAAAAACGTATAATCTTAAACTTATAATTTTTATTAAACCAAAAATAAATTATCTTATACAATGCTGAAACATCAATACTTTTAGTTAGTGGTCTTATTTTTCTGATGTTTGATTGTATAAAATGTATGATACATTTCTATAGTTCATGTAATGTCACAAAATCTGTGCCCCCCCTGGATCTATCTTGGGCCCCCCAGGGGCCACGAACCCCAGTTTGACATCAACTGTGCCTAGAAGAGTCTACGACTTTTCAAATAAAGTAAAGGTCTGCTAAACAATTTAATAACAGGGCTTCCCAACAAGCTGAAATATTCAATAAAGAGACAAAAGCACAAAAAAATTGTATTTTTGTTGAATTGTCCACCTGTCATTTCAGTTCATTATTTATTTAGCCTGTCAGCTGTCCAATGAGGACCAATGAAAAGTCATGTTGCTGTTGTAACCAAGCAAAGGTTCTTGTCAGGCAAAATGCCACCATTTGCCCTCAACAGATATATGACCTGCCACTGAATTCAGTAACCACATACATCGATGTCATAATCGTTACATTAAATCAATAATTAAATTATGATCATTCCATGTACAGTACATTGCCTCATGATGACTCAAGATACTATGAACAGAATACTGATTTGTTTATCAACTAAAAGTACTTTAAGAGGCCATAACAACCTGCTTTATGTATTAACGTACATACAACTACACTTATAAAATACATATACTAAAATGGCTCTTGATGTGTTAGTCAGAGTGTACAAGGCTTAGTTGATGTTCAGCTTGTGTCTACATGTTCAACTCACGGCAGTCAAGTCTGCAATATGCCTCACACTATCTTTATATCGTATATCAGATATTGGATGTAAGCCACAGGATATCCCAGTCTGTCCACAGCTGTCAGAATAATTGACAAGAGTTTCTTCCCTTTTAGAGCGGCGTGTCATGTAACTAAAGCTCACTAATGTGATTAGGTAAAGAAAACGGGATAACAGACTCTGCCATTTGAATTCCCTGTCATTATCCACAACGCTCAAAGCGTGCTGAACGCACACAAACAGGATGTATGTGCATTCCAGTGTTTTCTCAGAGCGTGTCAGTTGTGGGTTGACCTGAAATGAGTTTTGCTTCTGTTAGACAAGGATGACTAATCGACTTAAATCCAAGACAAAACCCCACTGCTCATCCCATACAGTAACTTGCTTTGGGGTTAGAGTGGTTTAAAAGCAGGAATATTTCTACAGGTGTCGGTATCTTATATGAAGTAACCAAGAAATTACAAAACACGACCCAGGGCAACAATGTTTCAAAAAGATCATCTCAGGCTCTCTCGGGAACCAATGGAAATCACTCTGACAGTCACGTGACAGTCAATTTTGTACGGCCCCTTCTCAGGTTCAAATGTTTGAATCATAACAAAGGAAGCAAAAGTTCCACCCACTCCAATAAACCTTGAGGAAACCATGGATGTATCCCTCCCCATTTCTACACACAACAAACTGAGCTGCTTTAGGTATGAGAGGAAAAACATGCGGCTTCTTTTAATTTACAAACACACACAGGAAATGCTAGAGCTCATACAGCATAGTAATGTTATTATTTCTTTGTGTTGCAATACACCAAATTTTGTAATAAATTTACCAATTTGACTAATGTTTTTATAAAACATTGCTAGCAAGTGTTAGGGTGTACTCACATTTAGCCTGGTTGCTCTTAACTGTGTCCGAGCGCTATTGTCCCAATAATACAATTGTTCAAAACAGATTTTTCGTTTACTTGCTCAATAACTGATGATTGTTTAAAAGTTCAAAGTTAAGCATTGTATTATTGTAATTAGTATTATTTCATATTTATGTATATTATTATGTTAACTTGATATAAAAGTGCAGATGCCATTGAAACAGGAAACGGACACAGCTGTGCTAGATGAATTGAGCCCAGATACAGGTGTGAAAGCATTTTGCTGATCTGTATGAGGGTCCCTCAGATTGATCTGCACACCTGCATCTCCACATGCACCACTGGTATCAAAGCATCAATATGAGCCAGTGAAGTTACTGCATACAAAAGTGAAACAACATTTGAACTGTACTGGTTAAAGTACGCATAGTCTGCCTGCTTAATGCGATAGCCATGTTCACACTTTTGTGTAAGGAAAAATAATTTGCAATAGGTCAGATGATTTTTATATGGGTGGCATTATACAGTATTGCATTTGTTAACATTAGTAAATGCATCATCTAACAATATAGTTTTTCAGCACTTATTATCTGAAAAAACAATACAATTCTTGTTAATGCAAATTTATTGTTAATTTTTTATTATAAATCTGTATGTTTTTTTTTATATAATTAGAAAATTATGAAAATTATCAAAACCAAAGTTATCAAAATGTAAACGTTTGCTGTAATCACGCACAAACATTAATAATAAGATAACAAAACCACATTTCAGATGCCCACAAGACTGTTTGTCTGAGGCTATGGATTAAAGGTTATCGTGTTGTAAATAATGTTACGTTTTTTCCACAGATCGATCATTTAACAGCTCATTTTTGTTATTCTGTGAGCTATCAGGTACTCATCTCTAAACTTGACCCAGTGTAAAATACAGACCCCAGTCTTTTACAAATACGTAAAGGTGAAATGCGAGGTGTTTGTAGGCTGTTGCTAGGTGGAGGTGATGACAAAGGGTTCTCGGTGTGTGATGTAGGTAAAAGTGTGTTATGATGTAGGTACTTTGCACATCTTATGCTGTTTTACATACAAACACACCTAAGAGACCATGATTAACCTAAAGAATGAGTGAGACACTTGACCTGAGAGAGAGAATAAAACATAATTGGCTCTTCAGGAAACTACATTGAGAAAGAACTGCGACTGTAAGCTTCCTTACAGAGAAAAATTAATCAGTTTTTGTATTACAAGCTACACTTGTCTTTGACCAGTTTTTGTTGGCTTGACAAAAGTGCCAGACAGATGAAGTGCCCATTATTCATGAGTTTGAAAGCCATGTTCAAACATGTTTTTCCTAACCGTGTTTGGGCTGGTCCTTTATAGGACACAAGCACGTGAATACAAAACCGACAAAATGTATATAACACATTAGCCTTTCTTTGAACCTCTCTTGCCGTCTCTGCGGGGAATGAAAGTGAGGTGTCGTCAGATGTCCGCAGGGTTTGCCTTTGCCAGATGGGACCAGGCGTAAAATGAATGGGTAAAACGAGATTACAACTCGCTGACATCATTACCACCTCCTCTGTGTCCGAAACCAACAGATGGAGCAGAGGGGTGGATGAGTATTCATTCTGTAATGTACAAAAACCCTACGAAGCATGAGGCTATTGACTGTATGGAGGAGCATCTGGATGCATTTAACAGTTTTAACAGTCGACTAATAAATCTCCCAAACGTTCTTACCAATATGTAAGATGTATTTTAATTTGTCATAAATAAAAACAAGGCTATTATAGGAATTGCTGACAAAAATAAAGCACTCGGAATAAATAGTTTCGAAAATAGCTTGTTTACTAAGCAGCTTTATTTACGAAACGGCGACACATAAAATGTATTTGTAAGTCATTTTTTTAATTGATTAAAGGAATATGAACAATATATTGTAGGAACAAAAAAAACTGTTTTGTGTCCATCCATACAATGGAAGTCAATGGGAGTCAATGTTTGGTCACCAACATTCTTCAAAATATCTTCTTTTGTGTTCTGCAGAAGAAAGTCATAAAGGTTTGAAATGAAACGAGGGTGAGTGAACGATGAAAGTATGAACTATCCCTTTCATGATGGTATGTGCACTGCTTTTTGGAGATTAACCATTTTGAGTACTACATATAAGATTGCATGCCAGTATTTTTTTAAACAGTTATTTGTTTCTGTTCAACTGAATAAAACAATTGACATAAGGGTGAATAAAACATTTTTTTGGTGAATTATTTCTTTAAAATACTGCACACACACACCAATATACAGTTCAATTATTATAGACCTGTATTCTGCAAAAATGTAAATCTCTCTTAAATCTCAAATAAAATATCTCTTTAAATGTTTTACTTTGTTAGTTTTAGTTAATCATTATTTTATAACTATACAATTTGCACATACCTGTGTTTCATAAATAAGGTCCTAATTTTGTTAACCTGGGTGTCACTTCGAAAATCTCTTGTCACTTCAAAATGTCTTGAATCAACACCTTTCTAAATAGATTTCCGGCAGGCAAAAAAACTTGTTACACATGTTACACGCTAAATCCTTCAGACAGTACAGCATATTAAAACATATTTCCTGCGTGTCGGATTAAACATGCCAGCAACTCTTACTGAAGTCTATTACTGTCAATCTCGCTAAACACTGCGGCGGAACCGCAGGCAGCTACTGTATCCAGCAGTGATAAGGGTGTCTGAGGGTAGATGTCTTTTTTGAGCGATAGATAGCGGAGGAGAGCGATGATGTGCCAAAATAAAGCGCAGGCACCTGCGGTACACACGAACGGGCTCTGTTCTCAGATCGAGCACTTGAGGTTTGAGAGAGTGACTCATGTTGACTTTGAAAACTCTCTTGTTAGTATGTCTATAGTGGGTGAGTATAGTAGCGCATTGCTGCCAAATGTACCAGTAAGGGCAACGACAGTCATGGTGTCTTTTCCTGTTTGTCTCTACATTGAAAGGGATGCATTTCTCTGCCTGGCTCACCGGGATTAGTCGGCTCTCACATGGACTCACTTTAGAGAAGGACTCTGTGTACACAAAAGGCTTTATTCAGCTTGGGGAAAAGGGAGGAGGTGGGCTTTCTGCAGGAGTACATCTCTCAAGCCTGTAACAGGTGGGATTACACTACAGGCCTTGCTGCAGTGAGGACAGTCCTGGAGATGTGGGCTGATATCAAGACTTTACGGCTACTTAAAGTATCCAAGTCACGGCTAAAAAATATTTTAAGTAGTTTAGTAAAAGTTGAGATGTTTAATTACTAGCTGGCATAAAACTGAACTGACTTTTTAAATAATGAATTGTTTTTTAATATTGCGTAATTTAGTTTTCACAAGCTTAGAGCGAAGGGAGAGGCTCATTATCTGGCACTCTGTACCAAAATGTCCTTAGGTTGCCTGTTTGTGTTCAGCATTTTTCCTGTGTTATGAAAACACGGCAAAACTCTCTGACAAAGTATTTCCCACGGTGCGAGAAGTTATGTGGAAAGTAAACTATGAAACAACGCTTTCACTATGCATTTTTTATAATCAGGCAAATGTTTTTTCTTTACCACCTGTCTTGGATTGAGAGGCACTACTCTTTACAAATAAAATCACATCTTATGTTAAACTACAGTAAGACTTGAAATGTTCCTAAATGTCTCTTTTATTGTGGCATGAGAAAGCTGAATAGACTGACGATGTTTAATAAGGCTGTTTAAAGGACTACATATTCTAGCATCTAGTTTCTTCATCTTTCCCTTCCTCAGAGTTGACAGTCGATGTTCCTGAGGACATCAGATCAAATGAAGACAGAAGCTCACGGTGCTGCTCTTTGTGCATTAGTGGGAGGGCCTTGGAGAACTAAAAGTGGGAAATCCTGTCTTTATTGGGTTAACATAGAGTGTCATGTTTATTTTCTATAACGTTTGCCAAATTTCTCCAGCAAGCGACGTGCAGTTTGTCACCTAAAGATTCGGCAACCAACTCAAGCATTGACCAACTGAGCAAAAAGGTAATTCAAGCATTGACCATTTAAGTTTATTCTGGACTCTGATAAATTATAATTTTACTCATATTCTTAAGAAGTGCTTTCTGAACATCTCCTCAATACCAAATTAGAAGTATCTAAAACCAGGTGTTTTCACCTGACCAAACAAAACAAACTCAGACTCTAAAGGGTCAGAGGTCAATGACTAGCAACATGAGAAGTCACCGAACACCCACGGGTCTCATTCCCGTAAGAAACCAAGTTAGACGTCTGAAAGATTGCATGAGTTTTCATCGATGCTGTCTTACTTAGCTTTGAAGCATCAGGCAGTGGTCTGACTCATTTTACCGATAAAACATTATCTTGGTTCCACCACCATACAGTCACCTTTCATGAATGAATCGCTCCTGCAAGTATTCTCTAAAAATCGGGCAAAAAGCCAGTATAGCAGTACAGATTACTGGAATACTTTTTATGATTTATAATCAGATATTTAGAAATAATATAAACAGCTGGTGGGGGCACGGTGGCTTAGTGGTTAGCGCGTTCGCCTCACACCTCCAGGGTTGGGGGTTCGATTCCCGCTTCCGACTTGTGTGTGTGGAGTTTGCATGTTCTCCCCGTGCCTCGGGGGTTTCCTCCGGGTACTCCGGTTTCCTCCCCTGGTCCAAAGACATGCATGGTAGGTTGATTGGCATCTCTGGAAAAATTGTCCGTAGGGTGTGAGTGCGTGAGTGAATGAGTGAGTGTGTGTCCCCTGCGATGGGTTGGCACTCCATCCAGGGTGTATCCTGCCTTGATGCCCGATGACTCCTGAGATAGGCGCAGGCTCCCCGTGACCCGAGGTAGTTCGGACAAGCGGTAGAAAATGGAATGGAATGGAATGGAATAAACAGCTGGTGTCACTCAACAGGTGATACACTAGTGTGGCATGCAGCGATGCAAACGTGCCCTCAGGCGATAAACTCATGGATGTGAAGTAAATGCACCAGACTGAATCAAAACAACAACCAGATTCACATAAGAGAGTCAATGAAGGCTATCAGCACTTCCGTGGGAAAAATGTTTTTTTTTTGGAAACAAGATATAAGATAAAATAAGTCCAATGATGAGTGCTGACAGAGGAAGATTATGGTGCCGAGTCAATGTTCATTCATTGGCAGCTGCAAACTCAGTCCTACTGTGAATTTACACCAATGATGCAGGACTGGCCAGAGAACAATGTATTTAGATAAATGTGAAAACTCTATATGAGTGGTCATTGCAAACTTGATGTCGTCTGTCTTTAAAATCATGGTAAAAGAACTGCATAGACAACATTTGCAAGATATAGTGAGGGATTCTTAGATCTGAGGGTATTTTAGCAGCCAGGAACTTGAATATATCAGTGTCTGTCTGCAGACGAATGCTTAGATACTGACAGGACTCTGGCTCTGTCTGCAGTAGACATGAACACGCTCCTTTGTTTCTGTGAGCTCTGTGGACAGGGACTGATGATAACACTTGTACCACAGGATATAAATGAATGCACTTGAAATTGCGTGAAAATGAACAATGCAATGCACTTGCTGAGAGTTGTGCACTAGCCATACGTTTCATAAATTAAATAATTGAATAATTTTCTGTATCTGTTTATAAATTGTAGCATCAAGCAATTACTTAGTTTGAGCTATTACAGTCACATACAAATTACAAAATGAGATCAGATTTATCTTGTAGGTAATGTAGTAATTCATTTGTAATGTGTGAGTTCTTTGTTAAAGTCCCAGTGAAATAAAAATTACATGAAATATTGCAGCGTTTATTGTAAATAGTTTATAAATATGGGTCATTCTCTTTTGAAAAATCGTGTGCCATCATAATCTTCAGTTAAAATCTGAAAATGAACTTCCGTCCTGTAATGATGATCCATCTTAAATGACGTGTGTTAGATGGCTTGGGCGGAGCATCCGTTAACTCCTCCCCTTCAACTGTCAGTCTGCTGCCGGTTCCATTTCAAAATGCAACGGCTGTTTTTATACATCCAATCAAATCGCGGAGAAAGATGAAAGCCAATATTTTTATATTCAAAATTCCCTTTCACTCGGAAATGCATCAAGATTACCGAAGTAAAAACGATCACAACTTACGGTTCACGGGGACTTTAAAGGTGCAGTTCATAACTTTCACCTCTATATCGCCATCTTGTTCAAGGGTTGTCAAATAACACATTTTCTGCAAAATCAGTGCCAACAGTTCAACTTGTAAATCATTATTATAAGCTAAATCCTACCAAAAACAATGTATTAAGAAACTTTTCATTTTAATAGAACGTCTCGAGTAAATATTGAAATTTACTGCCAACGACACTCCCTGGGAGTTTTTTGCAGTAAATCTTTAACCTCTAAAGAAAAAAGTTGGCAGCGATAACTGCAATAACTGTGAGCTGATTTCTTGTCATTCTAGTTTACACCCCTCTTCAACAATTTATTCCCATTTCCATCTGAAGAAACTTCCCATACAGGTAGACAATGACATGTGGCAACACGGCCCGACTTCAAGAGTACTTTACATTGAACTGAGCACATAATTCACCTCAAAGAAAACGTTCTTTTCGTCTTTCAATGGTTTTCTGTGAAGTGACAGAGCAAAAGTCTTCATACCTTGAGTGGGCCAAACACTTGAGTGATTTATACTCACACTTCAGGATTCCACCGGTTAAAGAAAAGAAAATAGGGTAAAGTCTATTAGAAGTGTGAGGAATGCTCTCATCTCCCTGAGCTCCCTTGGAATGATACGAAGACAGGAGCCAGACAGTGCTCATAAACAGGTGAATGATGGCATTCCTGATGGTTTCTGATGTGAGACTATATCCGTTTTTTTGTCTAAATATACTTGAGGTATGGTCCACACCACAGGAAAATCAAGGTTAGATCAAAGCAAACAGTAGTATGTCTGCAGTATACAGTATGCATACTGTGCATGGGATACAAATTGTCGGTATGCATGAAATATCTAGATGATCTGAAATAAATGTATATATTTATATAAATTGTGCCTCTTTTATCTTTGCATAGTAATGTTAATTACTACTATTGAAAGTCAATAGGGGCAAATTTTGAAGTGAACCACTCCTTTAAGTGTATACTTTGTAGTATGCAGTCAATTATGACCTGATGGTGGTCCATTGTAGACAGAGGAACAAAAGTCAGTTCATAAGGTTTCAAACCTAAGCTTTTGTTCTCCATCTGTTTTGTTTTGCTCAGTAAGTCATCATGAAATCACAAATCCCTCCGCAGTGCCTCCAACATGCCACTACTGAGGCCAATTAACAAGTCTGTCTTCCTGTAACTGCATCCATCTGGCCCAATAAAATCTCAAGAATGAGCGGCACATCACTCCGATCTGGAAAAATCGAATGCACCTGGCATGCCCTTCGGAGGCTCTTCTTGGCCTTAATCCACACAGATCCCCCCACTCAAAACCCCTGTGCTGAAATCTTTGTTCTCTTCTCAGAGGGGTGGCAATGCTGGGGGTGTGAGGGGCTGAGATTGATGTCTGTTACCACAATGCTAAATTGCTTCTAAAGCGCTCCACGGGAGTGAAGCACCAGCAAAAAAAGAGAGGGGCTCAGTCGAAGTGTAATTAAAACATCAAAACCTCAGAGCAATCTCCGAGACATACAGCTTTACGACAACATCTGTTACTTTGACCTGATTAATATAAAGTAATGTTCTATAAAAATGCATGCACTTACACAGGAGACAAAAAGTTTAAAAGCCTGTTTGACATGCAACATATTAGTGGTGTTTGCCAAGACATGGCTTATTATTGTTACTTACGAGTTAGGGATTTAAACCATAAAACATTGCATTGCTTGTGCAATAGACATGACTATACCTTACATTATTCAGATAGGTCAGAAGCGGTGTGCTGGTAAATTAATGCAAAATAAAATTTAACCTACAATTTTAAAGATGCCAGAATTTTTTTTTCATCGGTTAAGATATGGACAAACCCAACTATTGGTTAAAATTAAAGGGGATCTCTGCCCCAAAATTTAAATTCTGTCATGAATTACTCAACCTTAAGTCACACTCCATGCATCTTCATAACACGAATTAAGATCGTTTTGTTGAGGTCCGGGAGCTTTCTGACTCCCCAATAGACTGCTACCAACTTTGAAAACGTAGAAAGTAGGGTGGCATTGCGGTACATTGCGTTGTACGGAAGAGCATTTTCACCCATTGTCCCGCACATCGCATATTGAGAAAATATTCTGCATTTTCATCAGTCTGTTGGTTTAAGTTTTCACATTAAGAAAACACGTTATTTTACCCAAAATGCACATGAGATGCTTGTTTGCGCCATTGTTTATTTAACTATTTAACAATGCTGTGCCAAAAGCAGCAGCCCGGTGCACATCAGTGTCCAACGGGCTCATACAAACGCTATTATTTAGAGCCTGACTTTTATCCAATTGATGTGAAGACAGCAGTGAATTCGCTCATCAAGAGGCTGTGACGTCTTTCAATCAATGTAGATCGGGTGATCTAACTTGCCAGATAAGTCACTAAAACATTGTAAACTCTGTGATTTTAAAACCGTTTATAGGTTGCACTGCAGTTAGCATATTAAAACAATTATTTGTAAATAATGAAATGCATTATTTAAAAAAACATTTTCATTATTTGTCCATTCTTAATTCCTTCACTTTGCTCTTTTTGAGAAGACCTTTAAAGTGTACAACCTTAGTATGAAAAGTCCGCGTCTGATCTGTGCGCAAAATTTAAAGAGACAGTTAACCTTAAATTGAAATCGCTTTTCATTTTTTTTATCTATGCCTTCATTATGTTGTAGTTTGAATGGACAAAATAACAAATCATTTTTACGAACTGAAAGGTAGTAAATATACAAGTGTTTTCATTCCGTTATTATATCACAGTTTTACGCTACCTTTCAGTGGTGTCCCACATTGTCCCACACAAACTTATTACCTGACCCACATTTGGTTTGTTGGGAGGTGGTCGGTCGACCTAGCAGAAAGTGAGTAAAGACATTGTCGAAATAGTCCATGCCACTCCAGTGGTTCAGCCTTAATTATATAAAGCCACGATGATACTTTTTATGCACAACCAAACAAAAATAACGACTATATTCAACAATTTCCTGACTTCCGTGTTAGTTGGATGTAAAACGACTTGAGGGTGAGTAATTCATGAAAGAATAAAACATTTTCGGCGAAGTTCCCCTTCAAGCTAGAAAACATATTTTACCCAAACATGGGCTGAAACAACCAAACATAGACTAATTTAAATCCAGTCCATTGGACAATAAAACAGAATTTTTTGTCAAGTTTACTTTATAAACAAGACTTATATTACAGAAAGGACCACGGCCACAAATAGAAACAACAATACCATTAAGACTTGAGGTTGGGTTTTATTTCTCGTTGCCTGGTAACCAAGCGTTTAGCAATGCCCTATACACAAGACACTCTTCAGACGCTATTGGAACTCTTTACCAACTCCTTTAAAAACCACCAAACAACTACTTTCTACATATGCAAGGCTCTAGTACATTTTACTGCACAAAAAAAATACTAAAAACATTAAAAAAAACTGTATAACACTTTATAACCATATAACACTCCCACAATTCCTTAGCCGAGTTTTACAGTAGGTTCCGTGTTAGCAGAAAGATAAAAAAATAAAAATGTTGTAGTAGAAAATTAGAAGTAGAAGTTGTTTTGTTTGAGTTTTACCCCATTTTCGAAGACGATGGATGATATTGTGTAGGCTATAAGACTTATGACTTACTCGAGTAATTTCTTCAAGTCCAAAACACTGACCAAATTATACACAGCAAGCCAAAATCACACAAATTTTGCAGGCGTATCTCAGAAACAAACAGTGATTGTGAATGTCTCTCATGGCAGCATTCCCACTGCTTCTAATAAAGTGGTCAGCGGTGGACATAACACATCATTACATAGTTTATGGAGACCAGGGGCAACCAAGCAACAGCGGGTCAATACTAACTATGTGATTTTAAGGTCTTCGCATTGCCTCCTCATACGGCCAGCTCTCTTTTTCAAACATACACAAGTTCCTCCTTTCCCCCGGCAACGATTTTTCTGCTTTTGAAAAGAGCCAACCATCCGGGGGCTGGTAACTAAGAACCTTGTTTATCAGTAACCAGGCTTAACAATGTCCGTAACCAAACACCGCAGCGGTGAGAGAGAATGAGAGAGAAAGAGAGGGAGAGAGATCTAATGACATTGCAACCGATACACTTGGCACTCAAAGTTATGGTACATGGGCGACTTTGAAGAACAACCGCAACGGTAAACATACTGTACGCAAGTCTATGTATGACCAATCAGGTAGCAAGTTATAAATACAACAGAACAAATAGTTTTGGATATATTATGTGGTGCATTGATAACTGCATATCTATTTTGTTCTTGTGTGTCCGTGTCATGGTATTTCGTCACAAGATCGCAAGAACCAATGACATTCAAAGTTATTGACGTCTTGCCAGATTTGAATTTAGTGACAGTGTGTGCTAAAGGTTGGGGGTGGATAAGCTTAGCATCTTGGTGACCGTGTGGTCACAGTTCAATGGCGCTAACCTCGAATGAATGAGCAGGTTAACTCCTGCCTGGCTGTCCTTCTCTCCATAGGGATCTAAGAGCCCTCCATACCCTTATTCAACGCTCAACCTCATCCGGTTTCTCCCTATTTATATCCCATACGACAGCAATGACGGGATTTTAGCATGCGTAAGACTCACGTTTATTTACTTCAATTCAGCCTTTCAGTAAGTCACTTTACTTAGAGTTTGCTGAATGTTACAACAAACTGAAATGCAAATTTTTAGGGGATCTTTATGCCTGAAGTTGAAAACATCTCATTGAAATTCAGTAGTGAAATGAATCAGGAACTAATCACTCTTTTGAGGCAATTGTTTGATTTGGTCAAAAAGATTTATTAGGCGTCGCAGATCACTTGACTGTACACGTTAAAGTGTCTGATATGTTGGGACATTTTCCAAACATTTACCAAAAGACAAACAACACAAACAATGCCACACATGGACTTCCAATGACAACAAAAGGAATCAACAAATATACCATATATCATCTCGCATAAAAATTTTTTGTCTTTGTTAACGGTTATGCTAAATGTATACGAGGACAAACTTGATGGATTCCCCAGTGTGATTCTGGGCCAAACATGCAGACAAAAAGCCGAATGACTGAGAAGCCGTAACAATCTCCATGACACTGCCCCAGGAGTCTGTATGTGTGTGTGGGTGGTTTTGGAAGGAGGATAATGGATAACAGGATGCTGACACACACTACTTTTAGTTTAGGGAGGAGCAAAAGAGAGAGAGAAGCTGGCTTACAAAATCCCAGTGGCATTCAATGTTGTCATCGCGGTAATCATACTGCATTTACACTTTCAAAATTCAAACCTTGTGCCAAACCCCCCAGCACACACAATTTAAACTAAAGTCCGATAGTGGATTGTGGGTAATGGGGCCTATGATAAACAGCACACCCTCTGTGCAAACAATGTTTCCCTCATGGTGTGATACTATGGGCTGGATGGGCCCTTGTAAAGGGAAATGGGACCCTCTGTTTGAAACAATTCACACTGTCAACGCTTTCTTAATTCTTTCTTAACTCTTAACTATACACTCATTCAATTTTAGTCTTAATCTTTACATTATGTATAATTATTTGATTAACACGTAGCTTTGCTTAACAACAATTATGATTAATTTATAGCTAAACTGAATGACATCATCATTTTATCATCTGGATGATAAAAGAACAATCTCTGAGCTACACAATGATCCTCTGGGACAAGCCTGACATTGTACATTGTATGCGCTTCCATGGGAGTTGAAGTGTGCGCATTTACGAAGCATTTTCAGAATGCTGATGCATCTGTCTGTCCCGGTATAGAAACGTCATTCCTAAGATCACACAGATGACTGAGGGCCGTTAAACCACCTGACTTACCAGACACAGGGGCACATGCTGGGGACAACTGCACGTGGTGATTGTGAGGGGACGAAGAGGGCCATAGAGAGGGCCATATCATAAAAAACAAATGTGTGAGTTTACAGAAGATACAGATGACTAGCTGTTTGTGAAAAAGAACAAAATCAATAGTGTAATTCACACATTTTCTTATCAAAGTCATAACATTTTCATTAAACTTCCATAGTGTGATACACTTACAAGTAAAATATTTAGTGATATAACAATGTAGGATGGGGCGATTATAAGATGAAAGTCTTTTATATCCATAATATGCAGGAACATTTTAAATAAATAAGGTTCATTTGAATTTTATGTGGACTTTAATCCAGCACGTTAGGAACCCATACATGTTAAACCTGACACCGACCAACAAACAATTAGCACAGATGTGATTACTCTTAACATACTAAAAGAGAACCTGGACAGTCAGCAACCTTTCTGACACCCATGAGAGTTTCAGATGTACCAGGACCACAAAAACTCTTCAAGCCTGCATGCATTCTGTCAGTCCATTAATGGTTTTGTGAACTGAGACACCCTGAAGAGTCCCGACACCTAGGAACAGCGTGAACAATGGGCCAGACCTTTCCACTAGTGTCAACGACCCGACCCGCATTCATTCAAGAGAAGCCTTTTGACATGGAAAAGAAACCTGTACCCCCACCTTCTATAAGAGCATCCGTACTGAAGAGAAGCCCACAGGACATTTTCCTAACATGAACACTGAAAAATAGAGGTGAAAATAGAGGAAAAAAATAAGGTAGAAATCAATGTACAATTTAAAAGCACCCTTAGAAGGAAGCAACACAATCACATCTCATTTACTTTTAAGTACAACTTACTTATGAAGTCACCTTAGGGTCAAAGGTAGAGTTTTGTTCTTACTTTTTTTTAATCATTTGTTGCATGCTTCACAACATACAAATTCATTTAAAATTCCCATCTTGTAAAATAGTTACATTTTCCTGTGAGATTAAATTGCACGCTATAATTATACATGTTTTGCTTATTTGGGTCACCATCACAAGCAAACAGGTTGTGTCTGTAAAAGGCCGTGGAAATAAACCTGAGCTGACCCGTGTTTGCGTATGTTTTCGTTCTGTTATCAAAGACTGTAACATCTTTATCCAAGCTGGACAGGTGGAACTTTTGAGTAAACAGAAATTTATGTGTTTGTGTGTTCTGAAAACAAAGATGACCTCGCTCTTCAGCTTGAGTGTCAGCACTGATAAGACTCCATGCACTAGAACTGAGCTGGTCAGGTCAGACGGGGCCTCTGACCCCTTTAAATAAATGTCATTGAGCACAACGAAGGTTATTAGCCAACCTGTTATAAAGCAAAACACCGGAGCAGACGGAAAGAATAAATCACATTTATGGACTAAAATACCAGGAGCAAATATCAAAGATTTGTAATATCTAATACGTTCTACTGAAATATAATATACTACAACAATAAATAGTGTTAAAAATAATTAAATTAAGAAAATTCATAATCTCATCAAAACATTCATTTTCTACCCCGAAAATACTTTTCTTTCCTGATGATGTGACAACAGTTGTGTCATTGACAAAAAAAATTGGCTTACCAATAATATAACAACTGTGATCCAATTAAAACCTGAAGAATACAATTTATTGTTTATAATGTGTTTGCTTAAAATGCTACGTTAATTATATAATCATATTTTTTCCTTTAAAAATGACTTACTAAACAGAATTATCAGAAGGCACAGGAGATAAAGTACCGCTCCCAGTTAAGGTGGCAGTGGCCCGCAGATCATTTTTCCAAATAATACGGATTACAAACAGAACAGAGAATAGCATTGTGCAAAACCTGCTTTAATGTAAATGTCATTTGAGAGGACGACTTCTTGTTTGGCTGTTAACATTCAAGTTGTGAAGAGCTTTGTTTTCATGCGTCGTTGTGAGGTGACAGAGGTCATGAATGAAATGGTTATATTGGTTGTATAATCAGGGGGAGGTGAAACCATCCCCCTTGTAAGAGGTGATGGCATTTCTAAAACAGTGCCGGCACCCTCTCTAAATGACAACAAATTCAGCACATGTATGTTTGCTAAGCTTAGCCTGAAGGTTCAAAAAGTACAAAGTGCGCTTTAAAACTTAGACTAAATTGTGAAAATAGCCTGGAGGCCTCTAAGATTTCGGTTAATTTTCAACTTTTTAGAAATTTTCACTTTTTTCCTCTGCGTTCCCCTTTAGCTCAGATATTGTCCTATGGACCTTTGTCAAGTAGTCAACTCTGTACTAATTGTAAATTAACCGACAGTGTCTTATGTTAAATATATTGTAGTAGTCTGAAAAAAAGATGTATTGTGTCCTTTTTGTGCAAACTTCAAAACACTAAGACATTTGGGCAACATGCATCAATTTACATAAAAAAATTACTTTCAAAAATAGCCAAGACAGAAATGTGTTCTGTTCATAATTCGTGAACGATAACCATTAAAAAGACTTTAAGTCTATACCTTACCATCCTATTTTCATTTGCGTCAAAATAAATGATTCAGGCTCCTATAAAGGTCCGAACAGCCAAACAAACAATTCAGAACAAAACCTTGATGATCTCTCAACAAAAAACATTTTGTTCAAGCAAACCACCGAAACAAATTCTGTGAAACGAAGCCATAAAGAAAATTCCTTGTCTTTATCAGAGTCGATGTAATATTACCCACAATGCACAGCTTAATGCCTATTGGATGACCGCCCAAGTATTGTATTTCTCCGTAAGTCTTTCTTGGCTTGTCGAATGACAAAAACACCCCGACAGCAAGAGCATGTTGCTCAAATTGTTAGATAGAACAGCCAGGGCTCAAGGATTTGTTATCAAATACATGCCTCTATTTAATAGTGGCATTGTCATACATTTGTATTAACAACGCTATTGAATTACAGGCCAGCCATGTTAGAAAATGACTGCTAGTTCAAGTATACTAAGTAGAATCATGCCTTTTGAAAGCCTAAATCTGAGGAAAGGAACTTTAATTTTCCCATAATCCCTTTTGAGTGTATTTCTCCAATCTGGTCGGTCAATGTTAAACATAAGTAACGTCACACTTTTTGGCCGTTGGCTGAAATAGATGCTTTTCCAGCCCCTTAGTGTTAGGGACAAAGATGTCTTTTATGTGTGGCAGAATAGAATCGGGATAGAGCGCAAAGTGTGTTGAGTTACACGCGAACAGGTTCCCCTTCCGACTTCTTCTAGCCGGAGAACAGCACATCTGAATTGTGTGAAATCCGTCTGACAAAATAAATTAAGACCTAATATTAAGACTTCACCTAAGCTCGCAGGTCAGGTCTAAAGGGTTGAAAATGTACTTTGAGGAACCTAACCTGCTGGACGGCCCAACTAGTGATACTCTGTGAATACACCGCAATTTAATCCTGGGTGAGAGTTTGCGGGTCCACTTAAAGAGGCTTAGAAAATCTACAATTCCCCATTCAATAAAAATGCTTCAGGGGATTTCCTGTCACTTCAAGAGTGCTTCAGATTTCTGTTTGAGGAAGTTGCTTTTAACTCTGTGATGCTTACTAATTTTTGGAATTGCCAAAAGTTGATGTTTGGTAGAATTCCTCATCTAACATCTTTGACATTTCTGCAGCCCACAGGTAAAGCTAAGGGTCTTTCAGATCTCAGTAGCATTGCCTTAGGGAGATGCCATTTCCAGACAAGCCCAGAACTCAAAGCACTTGAAAAAGACCTGTAATTTATGTTCCAGATCTCCTCCGTTGTGCCGGTCAAGATGGATATGGGCATAGCTCCTTAAGTTTTACAGGAAAATCCATTTTACAGTCTCAATTAAATTAATGTCTTGAACTCAATACAAAACAAGTTCTACAATTACTGTCTGTGACCACAGAAAATAAGTTTGACTTGTTTATCAGTTGTGAAAAGACAAACAAAAATGACTTACAGTGCACTTTATGACTGAGCCAGCTTAAAAAATTAGGCACCCTGACGCAGTAAGACTTTTGTGTTGACTCAACGTATATTATTTAATTATTTAATGTAATTATACTTTGTTTAGCCGACTTTAATCTGTTTGTTTATGTAATGCTGATTGTCTTATTTTCTAATAAAGATATTATTGTCACACCAATTACTGTTGTTCAGGCAATTCATATGTTTCTGTTGTGTGGATGAAAAATTTTAAATTAGCAAAATGAAATATTCCAAGTACCAAGTAAGAAATATAAAAATAAACAAATGTATTTGTCTTTTACTACAATTGTAAATGTTTTCTGCCTCAAACACACCCAAACTTTGATCAAATAACTGCTAAAACAGTTTGTGTTGAGTGTTTATATAACAGTTGTGTGTCACGCACTTACACCTCAACATTGAACACACAAATCTCAACCATGATAACAACTCTAAACTCAACAGATTACAAACAGTAACAACGATATTAAAGCATAAATTAAGCCAGCAACAACTAAAACATTAATCTTTAAAAGAAAAGCAAATAAGAAACACCGAATTGAACATGCTGCAATGCTTCTTGGGAACTTTCAAACTCTTGCAATATGGCTTGTTCAGAATACACAGTTTTGTAAGTTGGGCAAACTTTCTGACGCATTTTGGGCAAAAACTTGAGAAGCTAAATCCAGTCAACAAAATAATCTTTGTTAGAAACATGTTTAGGCTACTTTTGTTCAGTTTATGCAAAACAATCATTTGTCCCCTTTAACTAAAAATGCTATATTCAAGTTACTTATTTATCTTTGTAGGGAGAACATTTTGCAAGTTGGATTTTTTACAGTGTATGTATAATGGAAGTCTGTGGGTCAAGGAGTATTGGAGCATGTAAAAGCCAAAATATTGAAGTTCATATAATTTGTATTATTTACAATTTGTAGGTGGATGATATTCTGATAATAAACACGAGTATAGATTGGGACATGTAAACAGTACTTTAAGGGTAGTCACGGTCTTGTTCCATTCTTGCATCATGCAAACATTGCCAGGGTAACATTGTCATAAATAAATTGAAATTTAGTTTGTGCAAGTTTGTGGAAACCAAACGTTTTGATCACGGCAGTGGCTAAACTTCAAAAAAGTCCATTGCAAACACATTTTGTTGTTATCCCTTTTTGAACTGACAGATGAGTAAAAACATTTTTTTGTGGTAACCAACAAGATGCCACAGCTGCTGTACACAAAATGTAATTCAAATTCACTTACAGTCAAGTTCCAAATCACAGGCTTTCCACTCCTAAAAATACAGCTATATCAGACCGAATGACAAAACCAAATTTTAAAATTAGCTCACAAATGAGAATCCCAAAACCATATTTCTGTGTAAACTATCCTAGAATGACCCAAAGTTTGAGTTTTTTTGTTTCTTTTTTTGTGCTCATCTTGGCACTGTTTTGAAATCACGTCACTGTCTCGCTCTTCTCTCTCCACCTTCAAATGAGTGTGCAAGATTAAACATGAATCAAATTCCTTTCCTGCTCATTTAACAGGGATGCAAGACAGCACACACTGTTATTTCGGCTCAATTAATGTTCAGATTTCCTGGTCTCGGACTGCATTCTGCTTTCAAAGCACAGGAATGTTACGAGGGGGACGTATGATCATCGTCTGTATTAAAAACAAATGTCTATGCCTTTGCTATTAAAGGACAGTGTCTTCAGAGCATGCAAACAAATCCCAAAGAAATCCTAACCTGTGGTTAGCCAAAATTGCTAGTATCGCAGACGCAGATACAGTACAGGCCATTTGGCTGTTATGATAATGTTCGAGAAGAACTGCACCAAAATAAGACTGCTAAGAGAACAGTGCCTACACAGTGTGCCTCAGTAATCTAATAACAGTTTCTAGACACATGCGACAGATATAGCACAAGGAAAATCAACAAATGAAAGAGCAATGTTGAAGGGATAGATCAGCCAAAAAAGAACATTTTTATCATTATTTATTCACGCCAAACGTCATTGCAACCCATGATTTAATAGAGGAACACAAAAGAAGGTAAACAAACAACATAGGTCCCCATTGCCCTCCATTGTATAAACGCAAACAACAGAGACATTTCTCAAAATACAGTATATCATTTTTTGTTCCACAGAAGAAAAAGTCATATACCAGTTTTGATCGACACGAAAATTACTAAACGATGACAGACTTTTCATTTTCGGATGTCAGCATGAAACCTTTCCATCCTAATCTGATTAGAAAAATATGAATATCAGAAAAAGCAACAATGAAGACCCCCAAACTTAACCGTCACTGGGGTGTGAACAGATCACCCAATATAAATGAAATTGTGCAAATTCATACGAATAAGCCACTTTGTAAAATATTGCAATGAAATTGGGTTGGCTAAAGTATTTCACTGCTCTCCCACTTAAACCTATTTCGTAGGGAGATTTTTTGCTATAAATATTTGTCACTGGGTTTTCCAAATATCTACCCAATAAAAAGTATTAAAAAGTGCTCCTCAACATTGTATTATTCTTAACACAGTATATAATAATTTAAAAAGTACAGTGTTTTTTCCATTTCCTGAAAAAAAGGTTAATATGGACATACACGGTTTCAGAAGGACAGCGACGATTTGTAGAAATCCCTTCTAGTGACAGTATTGTAATTAGCCTAAACTTAATTTTTTTGTTTTTGTTTAACCTACCAAAACCTTGAGTCTTTTTGTTATGTCTATGCAAAATCGGCATAAGCACAGTGACTATTTATTTATGATGTCTGCCAAGGCAACGTTATTACTATTACACATCCTTAGCGTTAGGGATTTGAACAAATCCTAATCCTAAATGTTAAACTTCAATGCATAACTCTTTTTATCATGGGTTTTAAACCTGGGGAACATATTGGTAAATATATACCTGTAATGCACGTTAAAAAGCATGGGCCCAATGCATGCACACACTTTAAAAAAGGTGCTACAAAAGGTTCTTTGATGCCAATGCAGAACCTTTTGGTTCCATAAAGAACCTTTAACATCTGAAGAACAATTCTGTTTCAAAAAAGATTCTTTGTGGCGAAAAAAGGTTCTTCAGATTATAAAAAAGTAAGAAAGAGATGGTTCTTTAAAGAACCTTTGACTGAATGGTTCTTTGTGGAACCAAAAATGGTTCTTCTATGGCATCGCTGTGAAGAACCTTTTAAGCACCTTTATTTTAAGAGTGTAGATGTGATATAAATAAAGGAAGCCTTAATATCATAAAGACTTTGCATTATCTAGGTTATTGCTATAGCATTCTGGGTAGTTGCATACTGTTCCATTTTAATGCAATTAAATTACTGAATACTTTAGTGACACATAGCAATGCTGTGGCTGTTTGCCAAGACATTGCTATGCAGTCACTGGTGTTTTATTGCCTTTTTAAGTGAGTTTTGCATGGGCAAGTACCACTCACATTTTCTTCATATAAGGTAAAAAGTTCACTATAGTTACATCTACATTAGTTAAACATATACAACAAATATGAAATGTTAATTCACAGCATTTACTGCCTAAAAAGTAGTGATTATATCAACTGTTTTTATGAATGATTCTGTGAACTAGATTTTTCCTTTTAAAGAAGTACGTCTTAAAAACAGTGACACCCACAACATGTCTGTGATGTCAGAGGTCAGAGGGTCACGTGTAGACAAGGTAGAAGGAAAGTCACACCTGGAGTGGAGATCTTCTCTGTTAATGACATCTAGATGACAGGGGACAGCGAATCGAGCGCTCAGGGCAGTTTAGGAGAGATTAGTCTCTGTCTCTCTTACAGCTGCTGTGTACATGTCAAAGAGCAGATCTGAGAGCACAGCCGGGGCAGCTCTACATACCCTGACCCCTGTATTCTCATTGCCACATTGTATGACAAAATCATTATATACATACATTAACAAAGCGGTTATTTTACTAATATTAGTGTAGTAGTCACGCGCAGAGCACCCAGCACATCTGTCTGGCTAACAAACTTTACAGTGCATATTTACAGATGTATGTTCATGTTCTTAAGTCCAAACAGTGACCGGTTTTGGGAACCGCTATTTTGCACTTACTGACAAGTCAGCTGCGTTATAGTAAATTCAATGCGCTGTTTCTCCCTGCCGCTCACTCACTTTACAGAGCAGATACAGAGAAAGACCCTTCTAAACATTTATTTCGTTTATCTTGCAGTTTAGACCTACAGGGCTGAATGTATTTGGTTTTCTCTCTTTCTTGTGTTTGCGCGTGAGGTGTGCGCTCTTGCATTTGACTTCCGCCTTATTTGTTCCAAAGACGTCACGTTACTATATTAAGTAACGTTAAAAAAATATTACTTCGCTAGCAGATTGAATCGATATTAATTGTGAACATGGTGGCAATTGACATCCATTACTCCATTTACTCAAAGGCAGGCCTGAAAGGAACCGACAGGTGTAATATTTAGCAGCAAGCTCTGCAACTACAAATTAGAGTGGGCATACAAGGGCAAGTGTAATATTATTTACATTTTATTTCACCACACATATCCCACCCAAAAATGAAGTGTTGGTAACTGATCGAAGGCCGTACTTATATTGTACAGACACAACACAAATGCAAGTCAATAGGTGCGTCGTTGTTCGGTTACCATCATTTTTCCGTTTTGGGCGAACTATCACTTTAAGGTCACTCGAGCGTAATGTTTTTCATCTTAAAAGCTTTTGTTTTGTTTTAAAGAAAAGCTGCCAATAAGAGCCCATTAGTATTTGAAAAGCATCTCAGGACGAAACCTCAGAAGCTGCTGGATAAAATACCAAGAGTACAATTTCCCAAACTTTAGGCTAAGATTGGTCATTTAAAATTCTAAAAATATATGGTTTTAAACTATTAGGGGTTTTACATAAATATGACATATTTTTTATAGTAATATTTGTGTATATATATATATATATATTTATTTATAAAGAATGAGTAATTGGCTCTAAACTTCTGAACAGTTGTGTGGTAGGCTATATGTCAATAGTTATAGTGCTATCATCAAACCTTAACTGACTTCTAAATCTTTTTATGGAAGCTAAGTCTTCTTCAAGTTCAGGGAGTTTGGTAATAAATTGTAACAATGTCAAGGTATGCAATACTGTAGCATTGAGTGGGCTACAGTCAACTACATAAGACACAGTGGCCTTCGGGCAGAAGCTCACTCCACTCTAAAGTATGCATGTATCAGCAAGCTTGACTCAATGACTACAGAGGCATAAAAGGATGAATCAAGAAGTGATGATTTACACCCCCTCCTCTCCTTATAAATGACATGAATCATGGTATAAAGATGCAGACATCAAACAAGGCTGACTAAATCTATTTCATCAGTGTAAATGAAAACTGGCACCATCTTTTTTGGGGCTTAAGGTATCGACAGATGTCTTATCACCCGTATTGATCCAGTGAAACAAAGCACAAAGGTGCAAGGCTAAAAAAAGCGGCAACATTTTGTGGAGGGCTCCCCTCACACGGGAAAAGGCTTGTTGAATGTTAATTGACACAGATAAGGGAGATTAAGTTACAACTTAAACACACAGCCCACACTTCGTTGTATTTGCAGTGCACACCAGTGTTGGTTTAGGGTAGACTGGCCCTTGTTTTGACTAGAATGTTAACTTTCTTTTATCAACAGCATTTCGGGGAGTTCTGGTGTGTCCCTAAGTAGTTAAACAATTAAAGCTCAGTCAAAAGAATAAACACCTGCTTAGAAGTAAAATATAACAATGTAATGAAAGTCATAAATGAGAGTATCTCAGTTGCTTCTCTTAAACAGCAATGGAATGGAATGGAGAGCAAATGGAGTCTGTTGGTTTTCAGATAGACTGGGAAGATAATAATAATATTAATCTTATGTGTCTCATTTTAAAGACGTCTGAACAATGTCTCAGACTGTGCTCGGATTTGCCAAATCCCAAAGTCTGTGATCAAAAGTCATTCCTATATAAGCTCACACTTTCCAACAAATGTTTTCAAGACCACAATTTCTGAAATATGCTATCCACATTACTTGCATTGCTCTGCTCAGCAACATTACTGTATGTTAACAATAAGATTTTGTTTCTTTTTCACTAAGAAATCTTAGAAAAGACAAAGTTGATTCACCAAACATACAGGAGGAAAAGCAACCCATGAATAATACATATTCCTATGGGATTGTGTTTGGCCCTCTATATATTTCAAATGTGTAGCTTAACCAAATAATTTCTCTCTAAACGGTCTGTAGAGTCTGCTAAAACGTTGCATTTTTTTCTCTATTTCTAAGAATGACAAAAATGTTAGATCTTTGTTATCAGCTAAAAGCACTACATTGACTTATAGACACTTCTGCTTGTTAAAATCCATCTACGCAGTCTGTCACATGTTTTCCCTTAAGGGCTGTTTCCTTATCCCTGGGCTGGAGGTGAAGAGGTCACATAACCAGTGTTAATGGTTACCTAACATCTGACATGTGGGTCTGGCCAAGAAATAAAAGGAATTAGTTTATTTGAGGACAGAGAGAGTTCTCGGTAGAAGAGAGAATTGAGAGGTAAAATAGGGTGGGAGCTGCAATGGCGATGCACACCGATGTCTCTTTGTCATGAATGAGCCAACAACGCATGAATGCACCTCATTACGACCCCAACAATGACCATGAGCATGCACATTTAGATGAGGAGCAGCAATCATGCCAACAAAGACAAAGCCGTAAAGCCACAAAGTACAGACAAGAGCTGCATTCTGTGAGATGTATTTGAATTGCGAGTTGCAAATGAGCAGGAAGAGGAAAGCGTGGACGGGAGAGACACAAAGAGAGGATTGAATAAAGAGTGGAATATCAGAAACTGATGCTTTTTGATGAGGCTGGCACTGGCAGTACATGTGAGTGGTTGGTATCTTCCAGAAACACATACGTGATACAGCACTGTAACAGTTATAGTCCAGTTGTTAGGCACCACACAAATACATCACAAAAATGCCACAGAATATCAACTTTCAACTTCCTAAACCGAATAAAGTATATATTCACAAATAAAACCAAATCTGCTAAATGCAGATTGCTGTAAAAGTCTTCGTTCCGGCAATGAATTATCACCATAAATAAATATGCTAGCTATTATTGTCAGTGACTAGAAATCCATGAAATATCAGTAAAAAATATCAAAGAAATTAACATTTCTCCCACAATGCATTGTCATTAAGTGACAAAAAGTCACCAAATACAACAACATAATGCATTTTCAACATGTCATAACAGAATACTGGCAGGTTTTTGGCCATGGCAGAAATGAAAGATGAATTTAAATGTGAGCCGAAACCTCATTCTCACAGTTAAATCATTTTTCCCCTCCACAACAATTTCAACAAACAGCTCATGAGCAGAAAAACAGGATTGCGATTTGGCCTGCAGCAAACATCCTGAGAACATGCAGCACATCAGAACAACCACTTTATAAACTGCATTAACCATCTTTTTAAACTGAGATATATACATAAAAAACAGTGTATAATGAAATGAGATTGTGTTTTTAACCTATTTACCTCCCTGCTTTTTAAGTATATTCCACAGAAACAATGACCAATTTGGAAGATGCAATGAGGTATTTACTCACCTGTGACAGAAACTTTCATGGTGGCCTCCAGAGGTCTGTTGTTATCCAGATCTTTGCTGAGTTTGAGCTCTCCGGTATCAGGGTTTAGAATGAGCAAACTCAGCTCATTTCCTTCAATGAAACTATACTTGAGTTTATCTGACACATCTGGGTCATGGGCAGGCACCTTTCCTATAATCCCAGATGGGAAGCTGTTGGATTTATTTGTGACGTAATTATTGAAGATGATCTCAAAATTCTGCAAGACGGGATCATTGTCATTGACATCAATCAGATGAATGTGGACGGTTGCTCTGCTGACCAGAGGAGCAGACGTGGCTTGTACAACTATAACATACTCCATTTTGGTCTCATAGTCCAAATCCACAAGCGCTTTTAGGTCTCCGGAAAACATATCCAAGTCAAAGACCTCAGGGATATTTCCTTCCACGATCTGATACAAAATCTGAGCATTTGTTCCTTCATCTGGGTCCATGGCGGTGATTCGTGCCACTACTGAATCCACTGGACTATTCTCTTTGACGTAGATAAAGAGTTCATCCTTCTCAAAAACAGGAGCGTTGTCATTTATGTCCGACACAGAAATTTGGATCTCCACTGCCGCTTTGAGTGGAGGAACGCCTCTATCTACTGCATGGGCCTTGAGGTTATACACTGGAACGTTCTCTCTGTCCAGCTTCCGATTGGTTCTGATGATTCCTGAATAAGGCTCAATCATAAAATCTCCCTCGCCATCGTCCCCGCCTTGAAACGTGTAGATCACCCGCCCGTTAGATCCCGAGTCACGGTCGGATGCAGATATCTGGAGCACGCTGGTGAGCATTGGCGCATCTTCAAACACATTACCTTGATATTTGTCCCTCCCGAACTGTGGAGCGTTATCATTGGCATCCAAAACAATGATTTCTACATAGGTAGTATCAGACTTCTGTGGGATTCCATTGTCACGGGCAATAATGGCTAATGTGTAGGATGCCTGGTCTTCATAGTCTATCTCCATCTGTGTAGTGATGGCACCAGTGTCCGGATCTATCTTAAACTGTGGCACGTTGTCCTCCATGATGTAAGTAATGCGTGCGTTCTCGCCTGTATCCTCATCCGTTGCACTAATCACCACAACAGTTGAGCCAATGGGTCGATCCTCACTGAAGGTCTGATGGTAGCTGGCGCTCTGAAACACGGGTCTGTGAGTGTTGGCGTCGGTTACGTTGATAAACACCTGTGCAGTGTCAAAAAGTGTCCCGTCTGAAGCGGTAACGGTCAGTACATACTGACGTTCCTGTTTATAATCCAATGGCAGTGCTAGTGTGATGAGCCCACCCCCGCTTTGACTTGTGATGGCAAACCTGTTTCGTGTGTTACCGCTGGAAATTTGATAGGTGACCACGCTGTTTACATCACGGTCTAGAGCTGTAACGGATAACACACTGGTCCCTACAACAGCATCCTCGTTGATTTTAAGGGAATACACTTTTTCAGTGAATGTAGGGATGTTGTCATTCACATCCAGGACTGTGATGCTAACGCTGGCTGAGGAAGACATTACTGGAACTCCGTTGTCTCTGGCTTCAACTCCGAATGTGTAAAACTCAGTGGTTTCCCTGTCCAGCTCAGAGCTGACTGTTATCCAGCCGGTACTGTTATTAATGGTGAAAGGAAAGCCAGGAGTGGTGTCTGTGAGACTGTAATCCAAACGTGCATTTTCTCCAGAGTCAGAATCAATGGCCTGAATGTGAATCACAGAATACCCAATAGGTACGTTCTCCAAAACAGTGGCTTGAAAAGGAGTGCTCACAAACATGGGGGCATTGTCATTCACATCCACCACTTGGACAACCACCACACCTGAGCCATTTATGAGAGGAGGCCTGCCTCCGTCCTGGGCTTTTATGCGCAAATTATACTCTCTGATCATTTCGTAGTCTAAAGGGTTAATGATATCAATAGCTCCTGTAGGGGTGTGGATGAAGAACTGACCCTTCACGTTGCCGCTAATTATGCTGTAATGAACTTTGGCATTGTTGCCCTCATCTCGGTCAGTAGCTTTCACCCTGGCCACTTCAGTGTTCACCGCTACGTTCTCTGGCACCTGAACTATATATCTTTTCTCACTAAACTGAGGATAGTTGTCATTTTCGTCTTCCACTGTTATGTGCACCGTGGCTGTGGCACTGCGGGGACCAGGGTCCTTTCCTTGGTCATTGGCTTCGACTATCAGCTGATACTGGTCCATGCTTTCTCTGTCAGGACGCAGTCGGATCTTCACCAGACCGTTCCGAGAATCAATTTCGAACCCAGAATTGACGCCCTCGCCATTTACAATCTTATATATCATGTTGGCATTCGACGGCGCATCCCCATCTGTGGCCCTCACAGTTATAACCTCAAAACCAATCTCTACGTTTTCACGTATCCTCACCTTGTACTCGGTCTGTTCAAAAACGGGACCATGGTCGTTGGTGTCACTAACAGTAACGGTCAGGTATGACGTGGCCGCGCGTCTCGGCGTGCCGTTATCGGTGGCGGTGACTTTAAAGATGTGCGTGTCTTTCACTTCTCTGTCTAATAGCTCTACGGTCTCAATGCTGCCAGTTTGAGGGTCGATACGAAAAAATTGGTTGGATCGACTGTCGAAAAGTGCCTCCATACCGTACTCGATTTTCCCCGCCTCTCCAGGGTCGCTGTCAGTGGCTTTGAGGGTGATGACGCGCGTGCCCGCCGGCTCGTTCTCGGGCACGGAGACCTGGTAGTTCGGTAACTGAAACTGGGGCGCAGAGTTCACATCTCGCTTGATTCTCGACTTCCATTGATTTGACGCGTGTTGAAAATAGTCCAGTGATGAATTTTGAACTGATGTGAATCGCAATTTAAGGCACATAGAGAAGACAGAACCGTTTGAATGGTGAACTGTACATTGCATGGTATCATTAAAGGGTCTGAAGTCCGTTTCCATACAGTACGCGTCCTTCATTAATAAAGTCCCGTTGCGCACAAAGACATTGAAATGTGCTGAGGAACAAGAATAGCTCAAAATTCCAGAATTTCGGGTAAAGACGGGTAAATAATCATCAAGACTTAAAAGTAAATTACCTGGAGAAAAGCAGGACGTTGCTGCCAAGTTATAAAGGCAATCCAAGGTAATATCAGGTTTGCCCTTCTTCCTTTTATACTTGAAGACGCAATTCCGTCCGTGCACAAATACATTAAAATGTGCGTTAACTAGTCCTTCAGTTGTTAAAGATTTGATTTTAATATAAAGAGGCTGTGCGCCTTGAGGAGAGCGCGCACAGTCCACCTCTCCGTTTAAAGTCAGAGCTCCATTTCTCCAATCCACTTTTAAAAACTTCTCAATGTATTTGGAAGTTAAAGTCCGGTCTATATTATACGTCCAACCCGGTCCCAGTGACAAGTTGGCCAAAACGGCCCCTGAATGTAAAGTCTCCGAAAGGTGCAAGTCGAAACATCCCATGAGTGGAGCGCAGAGGAGAAGGTGAACCAGTAATAACCAACACATTACAAGATCCATGGTGTGAAACTCCACAAAACATCCAGTAGAAACACATCAACTCTCCTTCTCCCGACGCTTCGGCCTCCTTTTATCCTTCATAGTAGATTTAAACAGCAGAAAAGACAGTTTCTCAGAGTGGTATCCATGGGGCGCAGTGACATTATCCGCGTTAAGTTTTAAATGAGGACAAAATGGCTCCGTGCGTGCGCGTCTCTCCCCCCTCTCACACACACACACAGTCATTAACATAAACCTGCAGTGCACCTCCTCTCAGGACTAAAGAATAACTCTCATGGAAATTCGGCTATTGTTATTCAACGCGCTTTTCTCCATTCTTAAGTCTTTGGTGACTTTTACACACCATTTACACTTCGATCGAGCGACGCGTTAAATAAAAGAAATGTTCCTATTTAATAAATAAAGTTGTTAAGGACTCAGGCAAAAGTTGTTATAGACTCAAGTAAACTGTCTTGCGACGGCTCCAAAGAAACAGATCGCACAGAACGAAAACGATCAAAGTTAATTTGATATACCATAACTGGAGAATTGCTGTTTAGCCTATCAAATCAAGCTATTTTTAAACAAACGTCTGTTCTTTAGTCTTTGTTTAAATTCACATCATGTAAATCGCCTACCTAGATTTGAACCCAGATTAATTATAGAATTACTGTTAAGAGTGGCATTATTCCTAAATATGCTCTATGTGGATTAAAACCTAAATTGTCTATCTTGTACATGGTGAAACCCTTTAAAAATATATGCATTTGTAACCATGAGTAAACCATTACAATTAGTTACCATTGATAAAACATAAAGGCATACAAACAAAGATTCGTTTAAAGTAGTGTAGATTTCATTTTAATTTATTATACTTCAGTTGAAACTGTACAGTATTGCATTTCGCGAAACTAGGGTGGATGATTGGAGGTTTTATAATGTCATTGTTGATTAGCGCAAAAACTAGTTACTTTAACATAACTTTTTTACATGATTTGTTAGGTTTTCAGTTGAGGCTTCTCGTAAAATAAATTACTTGTAAAAAAGTAATAATTTGCTCCCTGAGTTCCATAAATTAGTTCTTCATAACGTGAAATCTGAAAACGAAAGCAGTTGCAACAGCATACATTTAAATTCCTAAACTCTGATGTTAATTCAGTGTCTAAAAGAAAACTACAAAAAAGCTTGGCATTTGCTTTTTTAAATTCCCTTAAATTATCATAGTATTACAATTTACTTATCATACATAATTTTTAAGTTCTAATTTCTAACTGCTTAAATTTACCTTCAAGATAAAACCTATATAGGCTAACGTTGTTAATTTTTCCTGTAGCTTCAACTCGTCCTACACAAACATATTGTAGACAGTTATTGTTGGCTCACCGATTAAATGTTGAATGATCTTATTTTAAGTGGCTTTGGATAAATCTGAATAAATGTAATAGAAATGTATATCCCATAGCTGCGCGTAACCGCAGATTTTGAGCGTCTCTAGCAGGCGACATAACAGATGTGCGCACGCCCTCTACTGACCGAAACTTAGAACAGAACTAAAAAAATACTAAAACGGGCTGTATATTTGTCTGGAAGGCTGCAGAAATTATTCTGAAGTAAGAACACGATAAAGTCATTATAGCCATTTACAAATTCATAAAAATTGCTTTATATCATAGCATACGAATATATTTCCATATCAATTACATAAAAATCATACTTGAAAAGATACACTGAAACATCACTGAACCCATCATGACTTGTATCTTAGCAGAAATAATCAATGTCTTTGCTTTTTTACAGTCCCAAATGTTGGGTTTGTCTTTGAACAGCACAAGTTTGCTCTGGTGTAATTCAAAAACAGTTTTCATGTGACAGAGCAGGGTCTCAGCTGATGGGCTCCGGATGACAACGGCTTGTTTCTTTAGGTGTGCAGTTTATTAAGTTTTGACCTCTCTGAAGAGTGTATTTTGTGGGTCCCAGAAGAATAATTTTCCCACTCCCTAAGCATTCGTCTCCCTTATACAACACAGCAAACTGCAAAGTAAAAAAAAAAACAGTTAAATTAAGATATTAATTTCCGACACTGTCTTTATATATGTGGTGTTTTGTGTAAAAGTTGTATCTGAGTATGTAAAAAAGACCACAACTTTATTTTAGTTTGTAATTACAAGATATTATGCAAATGAAATGATCGTATAAAACTATATCTAGTTGCCCAGGTGCCCAGCTCCCCCAAAGCAAGGAAGAACCATTTTTTGCATATTTTTCTGGTATAAGCATTATGTTTATTATTATACCCAGGTCTCATTACAATAAGGAAAAAAGTAAGGAAAAGCATGTATTGTTTAACCATTTGTTGTATTTTCTTCAATTTATACTGATTTTAACAGTGTTGCATTTTAATGTTTTTCTTTAACTGTAATAGAATGAAAACATTGTGTAACAATTACAATATACTAATGAAAATGATGAAAATAACAATTATAAGAAATAACTCTTAGTAAAACACCCAGATGCATTATGGTAATTTATAAGAATAACTGTAACTGGGTGCTTTATAGTCTGACATAATGTGACAACGCAACAGAAATTATTTTTAAAATCATGCGTAAAACGAAATATCTTTGCCTATGGACCTTTTTCACATTTCCGGGTTTCTCATCAGCCGAAGTCGTCATAGTTGGGTAAACTTCTATATCGGTGAATGTGAGAAAACGATGTCAAATTTACTATGACTTCCATAGATGCTGTATAAGAAACACCCTCTCATTTGCGTTAACTACTTTTTTGTAGTCTGATGCAAAGGTACTATAAAACTAACTTCAGTGTTATAAACGTACATACAATTAAAAAAATTATAAAAAAAAAAAAGTATGTTGATGATTTTTGAATACGTAATCACAGTCTTGTGAAAAAGGTCCAATGGGTTGAATCGCATGTGGTTTGCCAATTTCACTTATTTTGAGGGAGTATACTGTAGTCATTGTACTAGGAACTAATACAGTGTCTTTGGGTTAAAGACATATAAAATGTAAATGATCAATTATATCTACATATTATGAATGTAATTAATAAATGTAAATTTAACAAACATGCTGTATATATTTTTGGTGTACCTGGCCAGGCGTCAGTGCTCTCATTGGCTGTTGAACCATTACCCACACTGAGCCATCTAGATTCAAGGTCACAGTGCATGGAGCTGCCAGAGGAAAGATTATATTAGCAGGGCTGACCACAGAGCATTGCAGCTGACAAATCAGAGAAATAATACTGCTTGCATGTATATAGTTACTTCAGCGTCTCCTTAAAAGAGCACTGCGCATCTCTCACACAGTTTAAAAACACAAGACATTATAAATGATGCTGGTGACAGTAAGCTACTCACTTAAAGGCATCCGGTTATTAAAACTAAAGTGACATTCCATCATCTGAGTGCGGATGAGCTCAAAAGGTGGTTCTTCCGCTATCCAGTGAAAGCGGTCCGTCTGTAATGTGTCTCGTAACAGTGCTGGGTGGTTAGTTGTTGGACCCTGCAAGTGTTCCCGTACGTTATAAATTAATCAACCTTTGTAGTAATTCAAATACAGAAGTATGGATAATGTGCAACACACCACAAATACGTCACCAGTTGTGATGTCTTTATCAACTACAAACCAAGGGTCTTTTTGCCCTCCTATTCTAGCCCTCTGCCCCAGTGTTGATGTGAACCAGCCTAAGAGAAAACAGTAATATGTTCAAGACAAAAATGATCACAGTCCCCCTTGAGAACATGAAATATAAATATTAATTATATGAATCAATAATTACAGTTTATACTATATTAATATTCACCTTTATGCTGTCCCATTATCTTCCCATCTTCAATAGAAACATAATTTCCAGGTTTGGGCTCTAGGTACTGAAATATAAAGGAATTTGTATAATAATAGAGGATTAAATTATGTATTGACTGACGGAATTTCCCATGAATACAGTAAAAAACAGGTACAATTAAAGGGGCCTTTTGACACCGCTAAAATAAAATATTATCGTCTGTGTTAGATGCAATGCGTATACACGATTTAAGGTTCAAAACATTGTATTTCCCACATACCGTGCATGTTTGTATCTCCTCTTTGCCCCACCTCTCTGAAACGCGCAGATTTTTTACAAAGCTCATCGCTCTGAAAAGCGAGGTGTGCTATGATTGGCCAGTTAACCAGTGCGTACTGATTGTTCAAATACTGCAAGCATGTGACGGAAATTTAATGCGTCTTACCATATTTGGAACATCAGGTTCCAAAGCAATTGTACTGACAGGTACGCCCACCTTACTTGCGTTTACATGTGGGCGGTCTTAGTCAAATCATACCACGAACTGACGTCGATTTGTAGGGGTGTGGTTACAGGAGGCGTTTCAGGCAGGTCTGGGTGAGCATTCGCTTTTGATATGTGTTCAAATTGGGTGTGTATTTACAGCATATGCATTACTTGCATTACTGTCTCATTATTTACAGAAACCTACTTTCCATGCTAAACTTGCCACATTGTGGGATCTCGGTTGTAACTAATGTTAGACTGTTTAACATAAAAGACAAAACACAGCAAGAAGACTCATTCAGAGTTTTATATTGTAGGTTCTCAGAGGAGAAGCTACACTGCGAGACTGCATCTGACACTGCCAGAGCTTTATTGGATGAAATTAATGATAACGATCATACATATTTTATTACACATTTACAGAATTTTTTAGGCTAAACGGTGTATCAAACACATACCTCAAGGATAAACTCCTCGAAATTTCTTTCTCCAATGAAACAGATTCCCATGCTCTTTTGGTGGAAAGAATGTAAATATAATTAATTACAACCAAACACTCCCGTATAACAAGTAATAAAAGCCTCTTGTGCAGAGATTCTTGATATTGAAGATGTAATAATTTCATCAATAGTACCTCTTTCTTCTTCAGAACATGCTGAAAGTCGGCCTCGGCCGCTATTTTCTTTACAAAGTCTTTGGTTAGTCCAGACAAGGGAAATATTGTGCGCCGCAAAGCATCCTGGGATATCTGGCTAAGGAAGAAGGTTTGATCCTTCAAGCGATCAGCACCCTGATACAACCGCACCGCTAAGATTTAAAAAATAATTCATGTTTTAAGCTGGAACAAACAAAACCAATTACACAAAAGCTAATGACAGGAACACAATTTCGCAATATATCAACATACTGTATATCAATATATCAACATGCGGCATCCTTTTAAAAAAATGAAAGTGTAATTTACCTAGCATATATCAAATATACTTACTTACCCTTTCTGGTTTCAAATCGGTCTCTGAAGAGGGTCCGACGAGGTGGAGTGTACTTTTGTTGGAAAACCTCCTCATCCTCTTGGGATGTTCGGGCATAGTGTCCTGTTGCCATGGCATCAGCACCTGTTTCCGAATAAGACTGGGATGTAAAATAAGACAGATGCCACATATAAAACAGGCATTATCTACAAACAAACTGTCTTAACACCACTGGTTGATTTCTAATAAAATAAAATGTAGCTGTGTTCAATATTTCACCGTACATGTAGCCTTATTATGCATGTAACTTCCTGGCTTTCAAAAAACTACACATTCAAAAAGTTTGTTTTAAACCACTTTGTACAGCAATAACTATATAATATTTCCTAACTAACATTTCCCAAGTAGCTACAGTCCCTGCTATATCTACATTAACTTTTATCCAAATGTCCTTACAATAAATATAATCTATACATTTTTTATTCGATCTATGGGACCCCTGGGATCGAAACCATTACAGTACCTTTGTGTTGCTAATGGACAGCTTCCTCCAAACTTACCTAAGGTATTTACAGCATATTGATAGAAGTGCTTGAACTTAATGTGTTTGTTACACAATATATCTGGGTTTGGTGTTCGGCCCTTTTCATATTCGCTAAGTAGATTACTATGAAAATCCGAGATAGATCAAAAGAATGAACAAAATAAGCACAACATTATGAATTCAGTGATTTGTTCAAAAAAACCAACTGCACGTTTACCTGAACACTTCATGCCAATATTCTTTGACATATGACACCTGATGGAAAGGCATGTCCAGCATCTTACACACTTTATAAGCATCTTCACAGTCTTTCTCTGAGGAACAGACTCCTCTCTCATCATGAGTATCCCAGTTCTTCATAAACACTCCGGTCACGTGATAACCTAATAGACAAATAAACCAATGATCTTGTATCTTGTATGATTGTATTATAAAACTTTACAAATAAAAGTTAAAAGAGTTTTCGATGATAAATGTCTAATACAAAAATATGGTCATTTAACACTCGCATACTCAAATTATGAGTGAGTCAGGATTTTCTCCTGTGTTTTATGGTCGTTTTACACATATTTTCCAAATACAGCAACTTGCCACTAGATGACTGCGTAAGATGCACAGGTATGCCTGTATTGGCTGATGTGTGTCAAACTATGGCATCAAATCACATTCACTTTTTTATAAATATATATATGTTTTCATAAATTTAATTTCTTTATAACTGTATTATTAATAAAATATGAATATTAAAAATAAATAGAATGAAAGTATAATATTTTATTACACGTTTATTTAATTATAGAAATAATTACTTCATTTTACTGTTATCACAACATAAGCACAATCGTGTGATGGCGGTTTAAAAAAATTCAGGTACGAATAGTCATGTAACAAAATTAGGTGACAGAGGCAGTGTAAATTCTTACCCATTCTTTTGAGTAAGAGAGCACTGACGGAGCTGTCAACCCCTCCAGACATTGCACACACGACATGTCTAACTAAGCCCATTGCATCTGCACTTAATATGTGCTAAAATAAAGTTAAACAGACAAATTAAGAAACGTCATGATCTCATGGCTCTATCAGGAAGGTCGCCATGATTGAAGTCCCCGTCAAAACATCGCCCGACCGGTAACAAAGGCCAGCGCCAACGAAACTATCATGTTTCTAGTAGGACCCCTTTAACTGTAACACCAAAAGTCGCTATACTTGATAAGTTTTTGGGAAACGGTATTTTGAATTGTTTTTTTGGTAGTGCCTTAAATGTGATTATTAATTCAATTTGCAGTGTATTTCTTAACCAAGTACATACGCTATATAAATTAATAGGTGCGGGAAAGCCCTGACTTAATGTACATAAAATATTTTTTTGTATATATCAAAAGACTCTCAAACAGCATCAGATGAGTAAAATTAGTACGTTGTTAATACATAAATAATGAATTACTTTACATCGTATTTCTTTTACATAGTTACAGAACTAACCCAGTAGATGGCAGTATTATACTAACGTTACTACATGAAATAAATGTTGTATGCGATCACTTGAAAGTGAGACGAGTATCGTTGCTATTTGTTGTCGCTGCACTGGTTTGGTTTATTTCTTATATAGCACATTTCTGCTGCCACTAGGGCAGCCCAAAGTGCTGTACATTACATCCAATGTTCAAACACACACAGAGAAAAATAAGAACATAAAGATTCATCTAAACACATACAGAAATACATTAAAACACTACAGATAATACAACTCTCCTAAGGCTGCTTAGAATGCCACAATACTTTGCCGGAGCCAACGTAATCAGGATCAAACGACAAGCTAAGGAAATGCTTAGACAAAGCAGATTTGAAGAGAGAGAGAGATGGAACAGCACGTATGTCTAACGGCATAAGCGAGGCCCTGCTATTGAGAAGGCCCCGGTCCCCCTTCCTCTTTAATCTGGACGGAGGAACCTGTAGCAGTAGTTTATCGGCCGACCGTAGATTTCTTCCCGGTTTATAGAGGGTAATCAAATCTGACAAATATACTGGAGCAAGTCCATTAAGAGTTTTAAAAATCAGGACTAACACCCTAAAACCTATCCTATGGATCACCGGTTACCAATGCAATTTAGTTAAAATAGGGGTTATTCTGTCACTCCTCTTCCCTCCAGTCAATAATCTGGCAGCTGCATTTTGCACGAGCTGTAGCCTATGTAATGCTGAGTGGGGCAGACCTAAGTACAAAGAATTGCAATAGTCCAGCCTGGTTGATACATAGGCATGGATGATCTTCTCTAAATTACTCATGGACAGCATAGGTTTTATCTTAGCTATCAGTCGAATAAAATAGAAGCATGTTTTCACCACTGAATTAATTTGTTTCACACAGTTCATCTCAGAGTCAAAAACAACACCGTTGTTTTTAGCATGATGATGAATGTTTTGAGACAGCGACCCTAGATGACTAGAGATCAGTGGATTGGAGTTTAAAGGTCCAAACACAATCACTTCGGTTTTAGACTCATTTAAGTGGAGAAAGTTCTTTGCCATCCATGCTTTTATTTCAGTCAGGCACTGGACCAATGCTGAGCAGGACTTATCCACTGGGTTTAGCGGGGCATAAAGTTGCGTGTCGTCAGCGTAGCAGTGATAGGTAATCCCAAATTTCCTAGAAATAGACCCCAAGGGGGGTTGGACTAAGAATTGACCCTTGAGGTAAACCACAGAATACCGGGGCTGTAGGGGAAGAATGGTTACCAATCGTGACTGAAATCGACCTATTAGACAGATAAGAGGAAAACCAGCACAAAGCATTGCCATTAATCCCCACTTCATGCTGTAAGCGATCTTAAAGAATCTTATGATGAATTGGGATTCGAATTCAAATTTCCTTCTACACTGCTAACTTAAAACTCAACCAGATGAGCTACAGGAACACGCATTATTTGGTTTGATATGACCATATAGAGAATGTGAAGCTACGTCACGCCATGTTGAATGTTGCGCCATGTTGGGAGGGTGGCTGCTAGTTTCCTGCATGTGATTTTTTTATCTAGGCTATTTGATTACAAGTCTCAATTTACACAAGACAACATAAAGCCTACGGAAAGCAGCAATTCTTTATGTTTTATCATGTTTTTTTCAATATATTAACAATGTTTTCTTCTACATATCTTCAGATATATTGTAAATATATCGAAGAATTAAAACATTTTGTGACCTGTGAAAACTAGGCTAAAGTCTCAAAATCTGATAATTTTTTTATTTGATATAAGGTGCATCAAAGTATGATTTCAACCATTAATATCACTTTGATTTACATTTTTGACATGGCCATACGTAAGGCTGGAATACACTACAAGACTTTAAAATCTGAACAGATAAAACTAGACATCATACACTTGTAGACTTTTTGAACGTTTGCATAGAAAACAATACATGATCAAATCTGCAGACTTTCTGCAACAACTCCAAGCTGAAAATCTGAGCAAAAGTATTGTAGTGTATTCCAGCCATTACTCAATATTAAATAAATCATTGTTATTTTGACGGAATGTTTATATATGTTAGATTATTTTCTGTTTTCACAGACTGGGTCACAATTTTAGAATCACTTGCGTAGCCAAAATCGTTTGTGATTAATAGGTATTTTCATTTTTATTGTTGTGTCAGGTACCCAACTTTACATAAGTCGTCAGTTCTATAAAGTCGTCCTGAGCATAGACATACATATGGTCCTCCTGAGTGGAGCCCTAAAAAGGATTTAAGCAGCCTAGCAAGCGCTTCCATTTAAGTGCCGCGAGAGCGATATGAAAGCATACTGAACAGTCTTCTCTCGCGATATTTGCTAAATACGCCTATTGCTCAGTGCAGCCACGCGTGGTAGGTTATCGGTGCCACTCGAATTTCCTTTTATATCACCGTTGTTTTGTCTTGATTGAATGTAATTCATACATTTTGGATTGCACTTGCTGTTTTCTGGTAATGCCTTATTCATTACGTTGTTTTAGCAAAGCAATAGTGCGATACAATGCAGCTGTTATGAGTTGTTTTGTTGTTTACTTATGGGACTTTTCGAAGTCCTGTCATTGTAGTATAGACATTCATTCATTCAGCTCTTATGGCCAAATTCAGCCATACTAACATCACTCGTTGTAATCATAGTGAAATATAGAAAATATATGAAGTATTCAACAAATTTACTGTTATACTTACTTTCCGTGGAAATCACAAGTATGGTAAATACATAAAAGCAACAATATTATCAATTTATGTTAATATTATATTTGTTATTTCATTATTTACTTTTTCTTCCTGTACTGTTGTTCTAAAATGGATTTTTGTAAAGTGGCTTTGCAACAATGAAGAACGGTGAAAAAGGCTATAGAAATACACATAAGTTGGATAGTATTAGTTCTGGAGTTATACTCAACCTCTGGCAATGTTTATCTGACCCAACAAGAAAAATGGGAGATTTCTCAGCAGACAGCATCACTGTAGAGATGCTCAGAGAGGCACATGAAACTGTCAGATGTAGCCCGCTGGATGTCATCCGTACTCCGATGATCCCATGGTGCCAAACCACACTGCCACTCAACATCTCTGGCCAGATTCACATCAAACTGGAGAACATGCAGAGGACGGGTGGGTTCATAGTCCGACATTACACAGCAGAATGTTTGAAACAATAAATTTGCATGCATAATTTATCATCTAAAAGATAACGACACCACCAGGTTCATTTAAGATAAGAGGTGTTGCCAACCAGTTTGCCAGAAGACCGAAAGGGGGCCATTTTGTGACCATGTCTGCTGGGAATTATGGGAAGACATTTGCATATGCCTGTAAGCATTATAGATCAAAAGGCAAAGTGGTGATGCCCGAAACTGCCCCCATCTCCAGATCTGCGCTCATACAAGTATTTAACTTTCCGATTTTCACACTGTTCAGATGCAGTTACTTATTTATTGAATCACTAACAAAATAATGTATCTGTAGAGGTTAGGAGTTGAGGTTGAAAGAGTACCAACTCCACATCTCATGGATGTTGTTAACCGATGTGTTCAAGAGGACAGCATGACTTTCATGCACTCATATGATGACCCCGATCTTATAGCAGGCCATGCCAGGTTAGTACATGTCTAAGAAATAGTTTACCCATTCATTGTTTTGCATTGTATAAATTTGAATAAATGTATTGTATTAACATCACTTTCAATGATAGCTTAGGTTTTGAGATTCTGGACGTTATAGCACATCCAGATGTAGTTGTTGTCTGTTGTGGTGGAGGTGGGCTACTGGCTGGAGTGGCAGCTGCCATCAAATTGTCTGGATGTGAGAATACAAGAATTTATGGAGTGGAACCAGAAGGAGGTGAGCCTTTAAAGCACAATATTGCAATGTTTTAGAGTTTCTCTTTTTGTGGCTTATGATGCATTGCTAGCCTTTAAAAAACAGTTTTGCTTATATTTGGAGAGAATGATTACCCAAATTCTGTGGCTTGTTGAGGGAAGGCAAGTTACAAATAGTGTAAGGGATTAGATTTATGGTGTTTGGCAGTATGATAATTCTGGTTAAAACACTGGGAAAAAACCTAAACTGAAATATACTAGAAAATAAGAGACTTGAATTGGGTTCTTGGGTCAATAAACAACCACCCCAAAAAAACCTAGCACCGCATAGCAACATACTTAAATGAAAAATCTATTAAAACCTCTCTGAACACTCCACATTGCAACCTAATATCAATGAACACCCATTGTTGCAGCCTCTTTTGCATAATCAAAGCTTCACTCCATTTTTGTAGAGATAAGGTAAAAATCTAGCGTTGAATGAATAGTTTTGACTCAATTTTCATTTTCTCAATAGCATGCACGATGTACAAGAGCTTCATTGAGAAAAAGCCTGTCGGAATGGATGCCAAAAGCATTGCTTCAGGGCTAGCACCACCATTCGCTGGTATGAGATCTGATAGTTCACCCAAAAATAAAAAACTGTCATCATTCACTCATCCTTTTGTCATTTCAAACCTGTATGACTTTCTTTCTTCCACAGAACACAAAAGAAGATATTTTGAAAAATGTTTACTGGACCCCATTCACTTGCATTGGTTTTGTGTCCATACAATAGAAGTGAATGGGGTCCCGGCTGTTCGGTTACCAAGTTTCTTCAAAATATCTTCTTTTGTATTCTGCGGAAGGAAGAAAGTCCTGAAGGTTTGAAATGACAAAAGGGTAAATGACAGAATTATTATCTCTAAGTTTACGGCTGTTCAGCATCATTCTGTTAATACAGTGAATATCAAATGTTAAGTTATTCAAGATGTAAACTTTTCTATTCTGAACTTATGTTTGGGTTCACTTCAGGTGTGTTGCCATATGAGATGTGTCAGAGATACGTGGAAGAAATCGTGCTGGTAACTGATGAAGAGATCAAATCTGCTGTTTCTACTCTATATACTGCCGGCCTTGTTGTTGAACCATCAGGCACTGCAGCCTTTGCTGCCATAGTAAATAACAGAATACCAGACATCAACGACAAGAATGTTGTAGTCATCCTTAGCGGAGGAAACATTGGCAAAAATGAGCTTAGCAACTTTCCTGATTAAGTTAGTTTAACTCAATTCAAACAAACGTTATTTTTTACCCCAAAATTTGAAATGTCTTCTACTCAACACCATGTCATATCAATGCTGTTTATGTCTACGGGGCTGTCAAGTACCAAAAAGAACATCGCCATTAAACATGACACTGTATAATCTCAGATGTGCCGAAGTGCAAATCAACGCTATGGACAAATTAAATTCAAGTATTTTATTGTACAACTTTAAAAGTCATCAAACTACATAATGTTATTATTTATTTTATGGAGTTTGGCAGCCCTAGTCCTCATTCACTCTTATTGTATAAAAGAGAAGCCTGAACATTATGCTGTATTCTTATCTTTTGAACAACATAATGGTGGCTTGTATCTTTGATGATTGTCATTTAGTTAAATTGATGTTTATGTTCCACAAGAGTCTAAATAACTTTTGACTGGTGCTTTTATAAATCTTCTTGTATGGGCAAAACAATAAAATGTACAATTTCAAATAATTTGTTACAAATATTGTATTTTTTACATATGAACTGTTATATAAGAAATCACCTAAATACATTAAATAAAGTCTTGAAATGTTACTATGTTGAAAAACACGTTTTCCAATGGTAGATGACTGTAAGGAGATAAATGTAAGTTTGGCTGTGCCATGTTTGACATTCACAGCTTATAAACCTTCTACTTCTCAAGCTACTTTATTAATCATATAACGGCTGTCAAATCTGCAACTTTTCCATTTTGCCATCTTCCTTTAACATATCAATTTGTAGGTGACACCCCATTGTCATATCTTTTAAGTAAACAAATACTCCCCCACACTTAATGGACGCACTATTTCTTGGACTTTGCAAATATGGAGGTCTCAGAGGCAAAGTTACATGGAGCTTCCCAGAAAACTCTCTCAGCCTGGCAACATGCTATTTCATTAATCAAAGAGCAGTTGTAAATCTCTTTATCTTATATTCTTACTTTATACTTTAATTTGTTGCACTTGACTTTTGTTTTTTACATTTATTAGATTATTTATAAATTAATATAATATTTGGGAGATAGGGGTTATGGGGTTTGGTCAACCTTGGTTATTTTGGTGAAAAGTTATTCTAAGTTATTCAGAGCGATGATTACATTATTTTTATGCATCTCCTTTTGTATATCGACACAATAAGAAGTATACTATACTCTTAAATTTATATCTGTACAAATCAGTCATTTTAATCTGAGCCCAGCCAGTATGTGCACAAAACAAGACACATTAATATCCAAATAATATGTACGTTGTACGTTTTTTTACTCAGTGGTGCTTTAAAGATTTTAAAGACAATATAGGTCAATGAAAATGGGTTTCAAGCAACTGCTGGGGACTATCCAAAGGTAAGGGCTTTCTTAGTGAAGATGGGTTACTTATGAACAGAGGGAAATGGGGAACATTTCAAAAGGCCAAAGAAAAAAATCATCCTTAAGTCAGAAGTCTTTAAACATTTGTAATTTTTTGTAACACCCTTAAACCAGTCTTTTGCAATATGTGGTTTAAAGATACATTTCCATTGATGTATTTTAAAAGGCCAATTAACACAAACACAGGAGACTCACTATGAGTCAAATGAATAGACATTTGTTTAAAGACCAACAACTATGCAACATCTTTTGTGGCCATCCTGCACACAACAGCATCCAACAGACTCCCACACCTTTCCTCCATTGGTGCAACTTTGTATAGCTGTATAAAAAATAAGTACTTGTCAAATAAATGTCAGATTCATCTCAAATTCATTGACATCATTGTCTATAAAGAAACAAACCTTTTTAACTATAGCAGCATCAGTCAATTGAGACACTTGATCAACATCAATCTGTTGTCCATCCACCTTTGAGATGATGTCATCAACATTGAGTGTTTCTTCTTTAGTGTGTACTAACACAATATAAACAGCGTTGTCACTGTCTGAGATCCCAAACCTTTTGAAAGCTTCAGATATCTGTTAAAAGGTCCAAAAAGCATAATGTTAAAAAGTCACATTAAAAACTGAACAGCCTATTCATATAGCATATAACAACTGAACAATTGTTCTGGGAACAACTTACATTGTTTGTTGGTGATAGATTAAAAATTATTTCAGAGTATAGACTCCTGGTCTTCATTTTTCCATTTTTATGCAGGTGAACCGCTTTATTTGCGGCCACCAGAATCTGGAATGCATCCACAATCTATACAAAATGAATCAAATATGTAAATAACATAGAATTATCTCGCAGAAACAAAATATAGTATTGCTGCAAAACAGCACGATTTAAAGTTGAATCCTCCGTTCTAAGGCATACAACAAAAGTGTGCAGCTTGATGTGTCAGATAAGAGTAACGTTACAATGGCTCTGATGATTACGTTACCAGTTACACACCTTAATATTCACAAGGTTTCCCAACGTACTGTTTTTTTATGATATTCATATCATACTATTCATCGAAATAATCATAGACATTGTTCCAAAACATGGCAGCAGAAGAAAGGTAAACTTTGCAAGGAGTTTGTTAACAGTCATAAAAAAGTAGCATGTGCTCTCACCATTGTTGGGTTAATCAAAGCGCCTTTTATTTCACTATTCACTGCCATTTTTCTCAACTCTGCCGCATTCTTTAGATCTTTAAATAGCAGCTGAGTTACTGTGTATTCCGGGAATAGCTCTAAATCGTGCGTACGATGCATTTAATTATTGTTATTAACTGTTTTCACAGCGAAATACGATACAACTACATACACACTTCGTGTGCCGCCCACAGCCGGAATTAAAATAATGTGACACCATCATATGCTATTGCAAATGGTCCGAGTCCGACATATGTTAAACTTTCTGTGTGGATATAAAAGTATGCACACGTTACGCAGTTTCAGTCAAAACATTTACTTTAAAAACTCCAAGACCACTAAAGAAAAATTACAAAATAAATAATAGATAAATGGGCGTTACCAAATAGCCCGGAAGTAGTCTGGAATTGGTCATGTAAAATGGACCAAAATAATGTCCTTACTTTGTAAATGTTTGTCATCAAATGGTCTCCGTTTATGACGCATCAATAATTTACTTTACATTATGAAACATATCATTTGTATTCAATAGAAAACGTCTTTATTAAAGCACGCGAATAAATTACCTTTGCTACTGTGAAAACATCGACGCGGAACTATTGTTTAACTGTTCAATGTTTCCATACGAACTATAGTTTGTGACGAGCCACAAGCTGTAAAAAAATGAACATTTACTGTATGCTGTTTTATAATTATTTTACTCTAGTTGATCTTTGAGCTCTAGGAATGCGCGATATTTCTTAATAACTTCATAACTTCTACGGGTGTATTATAGAAGATCGAGGTTTTCAGTGTTTCTGAATCAGTATGGAGAGATTTGAGCTTCACATCTTCACAGCTCTGTGCAGCATTAACATCCTAATATCATGCCTTTTGTTCTCCAAAATCACACGGGAACAGAGGGATCCTTATATGGATGAGTTATTCCATGTCCCTCAAGCTCAGAAGTACTGTGAAGGGAAGTTTAATGAGGTATGGTGCTTAATGACGGATTTTGTTCGTCAGTTTGTTTGTGTTTCTATGTTTATTGTGTCTAATGTGTCAACAGTGGGATCCGATGATTACCACTCTCCCTGGTCTCTATTTGGCATCAGTGGGTCTGATCAAGCCTGTGGTGTGGCTGTCTGATCTAAAGGGCAAAATTGTCTGCTCCACTGCCATGCTGCGATTTATCAATCTACTATTCAACACTGGGAATCTATATATCATCTATCTGATCATCTGCAGACTGCACCCTAAGGTCTTTTCCATTTATATATTTTTTTTGAAATTGAAATTATATTTAAATGTTTAATAATTTTTTGATTTTCATAAATATATGCATGGATGTGTATGTGTTAATAAATACAAAATTATTATGCACAGCACACAGATATATATTATGTAAACACAAACTTTTATTCTGGATGCGATTAATCGCGATAAATCTTTTGACAGCCCTAATGTAAATACAAAAATAAAATAATATGGTAAAATTAACCATTCAATGTCATGCGCTTGTTCTCATTTCACTATCTCTTTTTCTTTAGTCCCAATTTGCAGCCCGCAGAATGTTGTCCTCCCTGACTCTGTCCACATTTCCTGTGCTCTACTTCTACACGTTCCTGTACTACACTGACGAAGGTTCTACATTCTTCACGCTGTTCATGTACCTCATGGCACTGTACGGATGCCATAAAACAGCAGCGCTGCTCGGCATTTGCGCCATCCTCTTTCGCCAAACCAACATAATCTGGGTGGCGTTCTGCGCTGGCACCGTGGTGGCACAAAAACTGGATGAAAGCTGGCGGACTGAACTGTCAAAGAAGCGAGATGAGAAATCACTCTCCCAGGTCCCTCTGACCATCAGTGGGGTAATGCGAGTTATACGTTTTCTGTTGGATTTCGTCAGAACAGCTAACAATATCAAATCTGTGGTCTTGTCAACATGGCCATATATGGTCATAGCTGCTGGTTTTCTGTTTTTTATATTGTTGAACAATGGCATTGTGGTTGGTGATCGAAGCAGTCATGAAGCTTGTATGAACTTTCCGCAGATTTTCTACTTCTTGTCATTTACTCTCATATTCTCTCTCCCTACCTCCCTGAGTTACCAAAGAGTGGTCAGGTTTTTTCAGTCCTTGCGCAAGCAACCCTTAATTTATATCGTACTTATGATCATCTTCTTGGTTTTGATTTGGAAATTCACATTTGTTCACAAATACCTGCTTGCAGACAACAGACATTATCCGTTTTATGTATGGAAAAGGATTTTCCAGAGACATGACCTTGTTCGTTTCCTGCTGATCCCTGGATATGTCTTTGCAATGTGGAACTTTCTAGATACTTTAAAGCACAAGTCATTGTTTTGGTATCTGGCATTCTGCGTGTGTCTGGTACTGGCCACCGTTCCACAGAAACTTTTGGAGTTTCGATACTTTATTTTGCCCTATCTGTTATACCGCATACATGTCCCTCTACCATCTCTGCTCAGACTCATGCTTGAGTTCGGCCTTTACACGGTAGTTAATGCAGCTGCACTATATATATTTCTATTCAAAACATTCAAGTGGCCTGACAGTACCGATGCACAGAGATTCATGTGGTGACTTAACTGCAACAATTAATTAAATCTGTTATTTTCTTAGATTTTGTGTCAACAAAAGGGAGTGTTTCCCCTATTAAACCGAAAAAAATATTCAGATTATAATGCGAGTAATGCTGAACGTTGTATTTATTTGTTGTTTTGTTCATTTAATTTTTCCATTTAATTACTCTTTTGTAGTTTAAATACTTGTGTGTATTTACAGAAAATGGCTTAGCTCTTGACTAACCCGTTTATTTTATTTTTGTTGAATTTTGTCAGATTAAGTACAAACAGTGTTTTCAAAAGCCATGTTCTAGCCAATTGTGTTTTGTAGTTTATATAATGAATCTTGACAATCTTTGTGATATTTTTGCATTTCCTTTTTGTTCAAAATTACTCCTTTTAGCCCTGTCTGTTGGTTTACTGCAGTAGACTGTTTTCTCATGTATTTTTTCCACACTGTATTTGATTTCTGTCTGTATTTCTCACATTCTTGTTGGTCTTTTGGATTGTTGTTTCTTTTGGTATATTAAAAAGCTTTTTTTATGTCATAATATGGTTAAATACAACTTTTTTAATTGTGCCCCATAACCCTTATGTTTCAACAAGATGCCAGTCTATAATACATTTTGAAAATTAGGAGAAGAGATTATTTATGTGTAGTCTTATCCTAAAAAAACGATTTGCTTGCATTGCTGCCTTTGAAGATGTCAGATTCTCCCTTTATTTTTTATTAACAAAGCATAATTTAAAGTTTTTAAATCCTGCCAAGCTCAGAGTTGCCAATACTATTCAGGGAGTACAGATGTGATTATAGATCTGCCACAAGGGGGCAGTTTCTACTTTGTTTTAAAAACATTCTCAGTGAAATATCCTCAAAACAATGTTTTTGCAGGGGTTGTTTGGGCACGTCTTTGAGTTTTCTGCTCGATTTTATATAGGTAACTTTGGATCCAATAGTATCAACTCAGACAAAATTTAAATGTATAACATATAGACTTAAACAGCCACAACATTAAAGCCACTGACATGTGAAGTGAATTACATTAGAGCGGCACTGCAATGGTGTTTCACGCATTCTCACTTCTTCGCAATGTTAAACATGCTGTCTTCTCATGCTTAACATGGTCAACTTGTCGAAAAACGAGTTGGGTGTATTACGTAGTATTTGTGTTCGATAAACTCCCCCAGCAATCGTACAGGTTTCAGAAAGTTTTTTCAAACATATAAAACTGTTTCGTTACAATTTTTCTTAGTCCCTTACTGGACAATTCTCCCGGAAAAGCAAGCGGCCGCAAGGAGAGCAGGAGCATGCGCAGACGTCACTTTCACTTGTAAGCAGGGAGAGAGAGGAGCATACGTTCGCGAAGTTCAGGTGTTTGTTTGTTCACTGCATTTGGGTGATGAATGTTATATAAACTGTGGATATAATGCTGGATTTGGAGATCGTTTGTAACTGATATATGGAGCAGTCCCAGCACTAAAAGATGCCGGACATGAACCGCATGCGGTGAGTGAAACAGATATCTGTGTTTTGTAGGCAATGGGTGTGCACGTCCTTTATTTCAGCCAAACCCCCCCCCCGCACGTGCCGTATGATTTCCGAAGTAATCGTACAGCTGTGTCTATCTTTTAGAAATGTGATTAAATGTATGCAATACTACTCTATAGGTACTCAAGATTAATATGAGATTGGCAGAAACCCTGTGTGTTAGGGCCGCTTTAATTATATCGGGAATGGCAATTGTCAGGGAGTAGGCAGCAAGTGAACAGTCAGGTCATGCATGTGCGTTGTTTACCTGGGGAAGATAAGGCAGCAGGATGCACTTTAGGAGGAAGGCGGGGTGGTGGAAGCAGTTTTATAGCCAGGTACTACAAGACGTGTTCAGAGGTCTTTCTGCATCAGAGCTATTTGGCAGCACAAGGGGGACCTACACAAAAATTAGGCAGGTAGTTTTAATGTTTAATTTGAATAACTCCTTTCACACTGTGAATGTAATACATCGTAATGCATAAATCTAATAGGGTGATTCTGAAAGAAGTACATCATTAATCTCTTACACAAACTATTTGCTTCATTACAGACAAGATTAAGGTTTTAATGCCGTTCTTTACTGGTCTGTAAAACACCTGGTCTAATCTATGCAGTATTAACTCGGAAAAGAATTTGATATGAAAATAAAAAACAATTCAACATGTAAATACTGGAAGTGGTGCACAAAAGATGTATAGACCTATAAAGTCATTTTCTGAATAAGACAACACTGTTCTCAACATTGTTTTGCAGAGTTTAAGACATTTTGTATGCTTATAATAATAATCAATTTAATAACATATTTATCAGCAATGATCATCCACCTTTAAAATAATTTATGGAAGAGATCACCATAAACATTCTTCCATACTATGGTGAGTTATGGTTGTCACCAGAATGTCCTGTGTTGTGTGATGTGTCCATCATGAGCTTGACGAAATTCAAACCACATACACTGAACTTTAAAACTGACTGAGAAAACAGATATATATAGACCTCCTGGGGACAGGGTTCCATAAGAACTGGAATTTAGACACCACTGAATTCACATCAGTTCTCTGACACTTTTCAGTCTTCACATTTACACTGATGGTGGTTACGTTTTAATAATTACTACCTGACAGTATTCACATGAGTTTTTCCTTTTTTGGGAAATAATTACAGCTATTTGAATGTAAAACGCATACACGAAAGGCGTGCTTGCCTTTACGACATTGTGACATTGCCACTCCTAAAAACCTTTCTTGTAAACCAATTAAATATGACAATAAAATGCAGTGGGTGGAGACTGCATCCACAGCCACACATTTATTCATTACACTGACAGGTTAATTATTTAGCGCACATGGTTTTTAAAGTTTCATGCAAAGCAGAAGTGGGCATCGGCTTCCTCATGCTTAAAGAAACAACTGTTGTACTGTAATCACAAGCTAAATATTTATATTTAATACAATCGAAACATTGAAATGTAATGGCCAAAAAATACATTTTGCTGAATTTTGCCCATAACTCCGGCCTGGGGTGGATCGAACAGTTTACCAGCTCCAAAAACCACAACTAATTGGGCCACTTCGGCACCACCAATAAGAGGGTGGCTCTCTCCTCCCTGATCTTCTGCAGCACTAGTGGCAATAGCTTCACGGGAGGGAATGCATATTTCCCTCGGGGACAGCTGCTAGATAGCGCATCGCCCCCCAGGGGACACTCATGAGGGAGAAAATCAGCGGGCAGTGGGTATTCTTCTCTAAAGCGAAGAGGTCGATCTTGTTTCCAAAGAGGCTCCAAATCATCTTTACCTTTAGAGGATGCAGCCTCCATTCTCCATGTATAATTCCCCCTCTGGACAGCATGTCGGCTTCACGGTTCAATTCGCCAGGTACATGAACAACCTTGATCGAGAGAAGCCACTGATCTGCCCATAAAAGGAGGCGCTGGGCCAGCCTGAACCTCCCTGATGATTGATGTTAGCCACCACCGCTGAACTGTCCATCCGTATGAGAACGTGACGGTCTCTCATGAATAGCAGAAATTGCTGAAGTACTAAACACATCGCTTCACACAGACTCCGAGCAGTTTATGTTTGCTGCTTCAAGGCGGTCATCCACAAGCAGGACGCTGGTCTGCCATCACAGAGAGCTCCCTTAGCCTGACAGAAACGCATCCTTTGTAACCACTTTGCGTCTGAGCTCCCTGCCTAAACGGACCCCTCGCTCATACATACTCATGTTAAGCCAAGGCGACAGCGTCTCGATAAGACTCCCGCTCTCCATGCTCTTTGGGCGACTTGGCCCATAAGCCAATTTTTTTGAGGTCTCATATGCAGCAGACCTAGACGGCACACAGCTGCTGAAGCCGCCATCAGCTGGAGAGGCCTCTGAAACATCTTCAGGGGAACCGAAGTGCTCCTCGCAACTGAATTTAGAAGGCATAAAATGGTTTGAATTGTCTCCGACGACAAGTGCGCGATCATCTTGAGCCTACAATTATTGTGAGTGACTGACAAGGCTGCAACACGCACTTCTGCATGTTCACTGACAGGCCCAGGTGCTCTAGATGGGCAAGGAGCTCGCGCTTGTGAACCTCTAAAGTGTCTCACGATTGGGCGACAATGAGCTATCGTCAAGGTAATTCATAATGTGCATCCTACTGAGTCTCAGGGGGGAGAGTGCTGCATTCATACATTTTGTGAACGTGCAAGGGGCTAGGGCGAGCACGAACGGTGGCACTTTGAACTGATTAGCAATGCCTTTCTGTACAATATTTACCACCCAATTCGAAACTGCCGGAAGCGACACCCACGCGCTCAGGGAATTCACTAGAGGTTGCATCGGAGATTGCTGCGGCAAGGGCAGCGTTCCAGTCACTCAAGCAAAGATGCGCCGCGGTGGCTTCCTCAACAGGTGGTGACCGGGAGTAGCCATGTTTGTCCCCCCTTATACCACCGTGAGGTGATGAGTTCCCCGGGCACGGACTGAGTGAGGGGAGCACAATGACCGGGTTATCTCCTTGTGGAGCTCTGGAAAGAACGGCTGCAGCCTCTGTGGGGCGTCAGAGTGGCAGCCTGCACTGAGGTAAGTGCCATCCATCCACTTCCTAGCCGGTTGCTCTGGGGCTGACCATTCCAGGCCCATATTGCTCACGGCCTCGGCGAGTAGCTGGAGAAGCTCCTGATCGAGTGAAGCTGGTGCAGCCGGTTCGTCCACGGCCTTTTCCGACCAGTCGCTTGGGTCAGAGGCGGTCATGGACAAGATATCCTCTTTCTCGCAACCAAAAGAAATGATGGCTTGGGCTTTGGGGGAAGGGTGAAGACTTTCCTCGGAGTAAGAGACTGGAGGCTCTGGCGGTCTGTGAGAGCACGGGCGCTATGCTGGCGACGTAACATCTGCATAGCTCGTCAAGGGAGCCCCACTTGACCTCCCTACCCACGGCTGACGGCGGCAGGAAGGGGAGGTGCTGGAAGATTATTATTTTTGTATATTTCTGTAAGGGAATAGTTAACCTAAAATGAAATCTGTGATCCGGGCCATCAGGGGGCGCTAATCACATTAGAGCCCTTAGGAAGAAGAAAGACAACGTGCCTGTCCAAATAGTCTCTTGACCAACTCTCTTCTACATTTCCTGCTATGGGGCATTTCCAGTAAACTTTCAGCTGTCAAGGTGTCATACTACATTCAAGATCTCGGGTCAATAAAAGTGAATTTTGCTAATAAGGAACAATTAGGGACACAACACTACTTAGTTTTTGTCCCTTCACAACGCTAAAATGTAAAGCCATTTTCAATCTTTTTTATATTTTACTAACTAAATTAATTCTAGATCTGACTATTTAATTGACTATATTCTGATTTTGAACTAAACGTTACACTACTAACTTCAGTAAGCTTACATTAGTGCAGAAGTTTTTAAGATCATCCCATACATACAGTGACGTACATGACATGTTTCATTTATTCAGCCTTAATTTCAAGTAGCCGTGATGCCACAGTTGTAGCTTGGCTACTCCTTGGGATAGTAAGTTCATAAATTTTGGGATAGTAAGTTCATAAATGCTGGTCCAGTGTGTTGCAGTGGTTTTCTATATTGTTTCGTTAAAGATCACATCAGTTCATTGAAAAAAACTGTCCTGCATGTAACTCATTAGTGAATTTGGGGTAAGTGAAACGTATTTTTATATAATTTTATTATAGAAGTTTGTGATGGCATATACAATGTAAAAACATTCATTTAAGTCTCCTGCGGAAGTCTCATAACCATAAAATGTTTGTCCAATCATTGAATTCTGACTACGTGGTATAAGGATGTCCTACCTGCCTGTCAACCTATACAGCCATATACATTTGTCAATTAAATCAATTAATTTATTTATATAATTTTTATTTGATACAATTTATAAATGAATTAATAGTGTATTTAATATATTTAACAATGTTCCTGTTTTTTATGATTTCTTATTGTCGTTTTATTCAGTTTTCGTATGCCTCTCTATACTGTCTAATTTGTATTTTCTATTAAGCTGCTTTGCAACAACACAAAAATGTGAAAACTCTATATAAACATTATTCTTATTGATTTAAATTATAAATACATTGGAAATATACTGTAACACCAATATGAGAATTGCAATTAAAATGTATTGATTCGATTATTCCTTATTTGAATTGGCTTATTTGAATTGGCTTAAAAATATTTGAAGTTGGTTAAAAACAAGCATGTAATTTTTTTGTAAATCAATGTCAAAACAATTATGGATTTAGTATTAAACAGCACTATTGGTATTTGAGCATGCATGCATGTTTTGTAATCAAGATGCATCTGGATATGGGTCAAGTATTAAGGATTCATATATCATGATTTAGTATAACGGAAAGTAAGATATCCCAGATATATGTGACTTCACCTTTTAGCTGAACACAAACAACGGCCGTTTGGTTTTTTACACTGTTTTTTAATGAAAATGTCCAGACATGGGAAGCTCCAAAAAGCAGATCCATCTACCATAAAAGTAATCCAAATGACTTCAGTGGGTTAACAAATGCATTTGTTTGTGTTCATATACATCTGGGATGACACGAGGAGTAAATTATTCGAATTTTAAATGATGAAGTTAACTATTCCTTTAATCAAATCAGATTACTAAAATAAGTTTGATGCTATGCTGTACCACAAAGAGCAATATACATTTTATAGTAAAATGCTTCTATAGCCATCTGCTAGTAATAATTTAAGTCAGTATGTATAAATAGATTTGAATGTTACCAACCCCCACAAAAACTAAAATACATTTAAATGAGAACGACAACGTGTTTGAATAGTGACTAGCTGCTATATTCTCCCTATTGGGTTATATATAAATACTGTAGAAACGTTTAATATTGGATGAGTGGTTTCAATGACTAACATTTGCAAGAGAAAATAATTTCCCAGAGCCTGCTGATCTGGAGAATGTAATGGGATTTACTGAGCTTCACATTAATAAAAGATTCACTTAAAAAAAGATATAAGAGAAACATGTTGCATAAATAATGTGCTTGCTTTCACACATATATCAGTTCAAAATTATATAATTATTTTGTACACTTTTGCTGTGAATATCCAAAATTCACGTGTAGATCAGAATTCTATCCTTCAACATCCAACATCAATTGCCAGAAAATAATTTTACTCAAAAAATATATATTATTGTCGTTCATAGATTATAACATGGTAGACAGTATCTGTAGCAGTGTATGGACAACAGGGAGCAGGTAAATTTAGCCTGGGGTGATATTAATAGTTTCACTGCTGTCCGTTTTGGGCTGATACACACCTGCACAGAGGCAAAAACTCTCTTTCAAACACACAGACACATAAACGCACATATACACACAAACAGGCACACACAGTAACGGTCACAAACACCGGGTGATAGGGGATTTTGTGTCCTTGGTCAGTGTTTGGACAGGGGGTGTTGGTGTCCTTGTATCCATTATTTGGAGGTTGGATGGGGATGGTTGCTCCTATACTGGGGTCTTCCATCCACAAATGAATAATTCAAACATTGCCTTTAGTCTCAGCCTCAGACGTCATGCCCACGGACCGTTGTCTAAACATCTGATGCACAAGGCACACTTTTCTGGAAACACTTCAGCGCGTTCGAAGTTGTCATCTGATTGGTTGAATTTCACAGGAGTTCCGGAAGATATGCGTGTCGCGTTCTTTAACGGTTCGCCTGGAAACAACACGAAGCTTTCTGATCTAAGAAGTAAGCTGTCGTGTTTACAACGGTTGCTATAAGAATTCTTCACGATTGACTAAACTCTTGATTCTTAAAAGTATGCGAGGTTCACGGCATAAACTTAAAATAATTTTGCTGCTGTTAACTTTTGACTTATTCATGAATATACACCGGTTTGTTTCTGGGGGGAGATTTACACGCCTCTTAACATGACGCGGCACAAAACGAAACGTGATTGGTTGCTTTGCCCGTCAGTGAATCGATTTTTTCACCCACCCCTACTAAATATTATATTGCAATTTGATTTATTGTAAAAAGGAGATATTTAATAAAATGATACATATATAAAATCTATATAAATACATTTACATAAAAATTGGGTTTGGATACAGAATAAATCTACTACCAGTCAAAATGTTCACAATAGGTTTTCATACATTACATATATATATACTATTTATTGGAGACCGTCATCAACCACTTCAGGAATGCTGCATTCATTTTTCATCTCAACATCTAGTGTGCCACAGCCTCTAACGACAAAACGCCTCAATACATCTAAAAGGCCAACCCAGTCTCAAGGCAGTTCGTGGCATAGACACGAAATCTGGAATCTATTAATTCGTGTTCATGGACACGAAAATCCCCATTTTTTCGTGTCAGTGAGCACAACCTTGTTTTAATGTCACTCAGCACGACTTTCTTTTTGTGTCACTTTTAATACACAGACTGCCTGTGTATTAACATTTATATATTTATAACCTGATATCAAAAGAAGTCATACATATTTAAGGATGTGGCTAACCAACACCTTGCTTCACCCCAAACCCTAAAATCACAGCTGCAAAGGCTAATTTAGTCAAAAACCGGAGTTTCACGAGGTGGCAAAACAACCATAAATGGCTCCCCTAACCTCGCCCCTAACGTCACAGGGGAAAAGTCCAATCAAAAGAAAACATACCAATGAGATCATGGGAAGTAGGAATTCACACGAATGAGCCACCTTGTAAAATAGTTATGTATTCCCATCAAATTGCGTTGATATATCTATACAGATAAAGATATTGCATATTAAAATACATTAGATTAAAAGTCGTGCTGGGTGACACGAATAAAGTTGTGCTTACTGACACGAAAAAAAGGTAGTAAACACAAATTAATAGATTACAGTTGGACAATGTCACAAATTCCTGTGAGACTGTGTTGAAAAGGCTGTGGATGCTTCTTAAACGTGCTACATAACTGAAAAAAATCCTGTTAAATGTCTGCTCATCTATGCCAAAGTGCTGGCCGGTAACATTACAGGAGTATTATAATTTACCTGAACTGCTGTCATAAATAACAGTTTGATTTGACACGTTCACTGCTGAGGCTTGAAATGTGATTACAAGGGTTTTATGTGCCTTGGTTTTTGAGTTGGAGAATTTAGAAATGTCAAAATGGGATTAACTGTAATTTAAAGGGCATGAAAATGCTGTATTGTGTTGTGTAATTATGTCAATATTCTGAGGGAACTGCAAATCCAACAGAAGCTTCCCCCTAAGGAATAGATTGCTTCATGCAATTCAAAAGATTTGATTGGATGACACAGATTGAACCAGTTCCCTAAAAACAAAGAGCCAAAATTGAGCTTTCATTGGCTGTAACGATTCACGTAACATTTACACCTGACTTACCTGGATACAAAGTCGAGTAAGAATTAAGACACAAGTCATTAACAACAGTTTGATTATTCTCGATTTAGCCTCCAGTCACATAAAGCTGTTTATAGAAAGTAAGAGGCGGCCATATGCGACGTGCAGTATTCATATAATAGGCTTTAGGTGGGAGGTGGTGCACATGGGAAATGTGAGATCTTTAAATATTGTTCAAGTCTTATGCTTTTACATGACATTTCCTGGTTTAGCAAAGAACAAAGATAAAGGCGGAATAGAGGATGTCAGAGTGGGGGTCTTACCATAATTACAGCTTGAAAAGGCCCACTGAAACAAGTTTCTTAAAGTAAAAATACACCAAATACTTAGTTTATTAAATATGGAAACTTTTAATTGCTGAAACATTTCAGAACACAATAGACAATAAGCTACTATAATACTTAGTTTAGAAGAAGGGGACAGTATGCTGATTTAAATAGGAAGGAAAACTTGGATAAGCTTAAAGTCCCAGTGAAATAAAAAACTACAATGCCTATTTTTCATAAAATATTGCAGTGTTTATTGTAAATAGTTTATCAATGTGGGTCTTTCTGTTTTTATACATCCAATCAAATCGCAGAGAAAGACGAAAACCACGCCCACCATTTTTCTTATTAGAAATCGCAACTTCCGGTTGACGGGGACTTTAAGCTAAGTATTTAAAATGTGTTACTTTTTGTTATTAACATGTCCGTTGTTTATGGTTACTGCGGTAACTATAGCAACAGTAGGCTACTGGTCAGTAGACTAGAGTGCTACCTGCCAGAAACTGTAGGTGTGTCCCAAATCGTGCACTTATCCAATATTCCATGCCATTTTGTTGTATAAATCGTGTGAGTATTGTGTTCACTATAAAAATTCTCAAAAAAGAAGTGCACTTCAGGGAGCCGGATTATGCACTCATTCAACCGGAAATATGAACGTGGATCGCAGTTTCGCTTACGTAGTGGAAGGGAGGTGGGGCTGTCAGCCGCTGCTGGCGCAAAGTTCTACTGTGGACTGATTACGCTTAAATTCGATAATTACTGAATTCGAGCTGGACAAAACAGATGGAAATAACATTATATGTATGTACAAATTTATTTTATTGACCCACATTGTGTTGTGCGAGAACATCAATTGCCCTCGTCTGGGGAACCCCATATAGTTCCAGTTTGTTTCCCTTTAAAGCTTCCTCTTGTCGATTGTCTTGCGCTCTTGGATTGTTTGATGTATGTTCTACCTAGTCTATTTACCTTACCTTGTGCATTACTTTACCTTGTGGATTACTTTACCTTGTGGATTACCTTGTGTCGTGTCTTGCCTTGCCTTACCCATGCCCTGCCTTGTCATTCTTGCCCAGTTCCTGTTTCCTCGTGTCCAGTAAGTGTAGTCTAGTCTAGTGTTTGAATTAAGTGTTTGCTTTCTTAGTTAAGTTAGTCCGTGTCCTTGTTTAGTTAATAGTTTATCCTGTTTTGTTTTCCCCCTCGTGGGTTTTGTTTTGTCCTTTTATAGTGTTCTTTGTTCATTAAACTCCTTGTTAACCCATTCATCCCCGTGTTTGCCTGCACTTGGGGTCTCCCCTGGAAATTCATGACACAGTTAGTATAAAACCGTTAAGTAGGCTATTTCCTTTGGGACATACTACCCTTCTTAAATTCATACAATAGAGGGTTGAGTGCATAGTGCATAGTTTAAGTGAATAGTGTAACCTTTAGTATGTCATTTGGGACACAACTTCAATAGAAAGGAAATTGACAAACATAATTATTGCGATTAGCCTACTTTTATTATTATAAATACGTTTATACTTAATTTAAAAAATGTGTTTTGTTGTAAAAGTAGATTGACTGAATAGTTTAATATGAATTGCGTATAAATAACACGCGCTGTGCAATATCGTGAAATACGTACGCCAAAGTTCGATTTTGCGTGCATACAATACGCCTATTTTTGCGTGCATATGATACGCCAATTTAGGGTATGTCCATATTAATCAGCAATTTGTCTCATTAACCTGTCCCCTAACCCAAACCCTAAACCTAATGATAGCGTGTGTGCATATTATAACCTCTACCCTAACCCAAACCCTAACCTAACAGTATTATTTTAATTATTTCAGTGTTTCCTCTTCATGTACGTTTCAAAATGGCTGCTCTCCCCCCAGGTGCATGCAAACATTGGCGTATCATATGCACGCAAAATCGAACCTTGGCGTACGTATTACACGATAATGCAACAGCGTGTTGTTTATACGCAATTCATGAGACTGGGTTAGGTATTGACATACAGCTTTCCTCTGTTCTCATGTTCCCCTCTGTCTTGAGACAAAGCCAAATTTACAGCATGGCAGTGTACATTTTAGGTGAACAATGTAAACAATAAGATAAATGCAATCAAGAGCTTCATTGATCCGTGTGGTTGTAGCGTACACTCTAAATTGTTTTACGGTGTATTTACACAAAAAAATGAGTACATTTTAAAGCTGTGAAATTAATGAAATATACTGTTTAAATTGTGTAAATGTAAGTAAACAAATTATGTAAATCTGATTAACTAAAATATTTCTAATAGAATTCACCAAAAAATATTACGAGAATTATATTTTTTACATTTGTTAATTCAATTCTTATTTTTTTCATCAATGTACATTTCAGAAAAATTAACTGTTGGATTTTTAATCAATTCTTTTCATATGTCCCACTGAAAAAATCTGTTGAATTACTTTAAAAGATTTTATTAAGTTTACATTTGTGATGTTTATTAAGCCACATATATTTTTTGGGAGTGTAATAGACAGTAAGCTATGACCAATCTTAGATCTTTTGCTTTCCTTATGTGTATACTTATAGCAGTAGTGAAACCCCTTTATTTTTTTCCATACTAAAAAGTTTATATATCATCGTGACATTGAGAGTTGTAAAGCCTCCAATTAAACCGATGGCATTCTGTATTGATGATACTGTGAAGTTACCAGCCACGAACAAACTAAAAGATGAAACTAATTGGCTGTTCTGCCAGGGTATAGACTTAAAGGCCACTGCATTACCGGGGTGTCATGTGAATTAGCTCAATGATGGTGACTCGTGTTTTACACGTTATCTGCAAGCTGTAGAAGCTGTAAATATGAGTGTGGGAAGCTATATTAGATAGAAAAGCAGACGTGTGGGAGCCAATAAAATGACAGGATCTGTGGATCATCAATAGGAGCTGTGTCGTTAGGTTGTCTTTAGCTTGATTACGAATTTAGAAAGGTCATTAGTCTAGTTCACAGTGTTAGAAGGTTATGCAGTCTACAGGACCACACGACTTGGCAGCCTGATATAATTAGAGGCTACCAGAGAGCCAATGTGCTCCTTGTGCAATTAGAGTGTCACGCCAATATCGAAAACAGTTATTATTCCTAATGGGTTTCTAGGCAAGGAAAAAGAGCGATAGATAAATATGAAGTGAGATATGTCCATTTTTGAATCAATATAGCATTGTACTGCACTTAATATTTCATTATTTATCATCATCATCCGTGTCTAATATTACCCATTTTGAGAAGTAAATATTTTTAGTACATAAAGCAGGGGTGGGGAATCCTGGTCCTTGAGGAGCACTGAAGTAACCACCTAGAACACCTTACACTGTAAAAAATTCAACTTGCAAAATGTTCTCCCTGCAAAGATAAATAAGTAACTTAAACATAGAAAGCCCTATTTTAAAGATCTAAGCGCATGGTCAAACGCGCAAGTGCACTTAGGGCGTCTCCGAATCCACTTTTGCTAGTTAACGACGGGAAAAATGGTCGGCTAACTAGCGCCACATAGCGCCAAGTGTGTGATAGGGCCCAATATTTTTAGTTAAAGGAGTCAAATTATTGTTTTGCATGATAAGAAAATTAGTCCAAACATGTTTCTAAAATATATTATTTTGTTGACTGAACTGAGATTCTCAAGTTTTTGGCCAAAATGTGTCGGAATGTTTGCCCAACTTGCAAATCGGTGTAATCTGAAGAAAAAAAAGTTCCCAAGATGCATCACACCAATTTCAATTCTGTGTTTCTTATTTATTGTTCTTTGAAAGATTAGTGTTTTAGTTCTTACTGGCTTAATTTATACTTTAATTTGTTGTTTGTTACTGTTAGGGGCGATTCACATTTCGCGTCTTTCGTGCACTCATATTTGTTATTTTAAATGTAGACATGCGGCATGTGCGAACATAGGGAGCGACGCGGTCGTGATGCGCATGCGGTGCCACATTCCCGTTTTTGGTTCCGCATCGAGATAAAAATATTTACAACTTTTTGGTTGGCATGCCCACCGCATGAGAAAGCAGTGCTGCTCGCGTTTTTAGCGCTGTTTATACGCGAAATGTGAATCACCCCCTTAGCCATCTGTTGGGTTTAGAGTTTTTTTTAATGAATGATGGCTTTTGATTGTTAGTATGGTTGAGGTTTGTGTGTTCCATGTTGAGGTGTAATTGCATGACACAACAGCACAACTGGTATTAATGCACTCTGTTGCACTCTGATCAAAAGTTTGTGGCAGAAAACACATACAATTGTAATAAAGACAAATACATTTGTTTGTTTTTTAATAACCAATCTGTATTCTCTATTTATGTTCAGCCAACAAAAAGTATTTTGTTCTGTTATTCATTAGGTAAACTTAAATATGTTGTGACAATTTTTAAGTTGGGTGGATTTCAGCCTCTGTTTGTTGAGTTAATTAAAAACGAGCTTGTAATACGTTGCCTTATTATTTTAAGTTGATTCAAAAAAATGTTTTACAGTGCAGTGCCCACAACACTGTAGCAACCACTGAGCAGCGCTCTCACAACCATCCATAACCTTCTTCAACATTTACTCTCGCAAGCAATACAACCATTTTCTTCATGGTACAGTATATGCAAGAATCATCAGACAATATCATACCAGACTCTTAAAGGCAATGTGTATGTTAAGAATATTTATTCCAAAATTAGTACTCGATACAGAAATAATATTTCATCATATCTATTTACTAGACAATCAGAACTCCTGCCATGCTTTCTCTGATTAATCACTGATTCCAAAATTACAATAGATTTTTTATATATGAGCAAATATAATATACACTACAAAGCAATTATACACCAACACAAAATATATATCAATTTATATCTGAAGGCATCACACAATTCCAAGAATTCAGTGAGATATTAAGGCCATTTGTACAGTTATTTTCCTGTTATCATTTTTTGTACCCAAAACACTCTTAACAATAACTAAAGAACGAAGTGAATCTCTTGTAAAACTGTACATGCAAACATAGTGCACATAATATTTAGATATGACGAGCATACAATATAGTATTTGGATATCTTTAGTAAACAAATTTCATGTGAGTCAAATCACAAATGTAACAACGCTTGCCGAGTTGACACCCACATACTCATGCACGCGCACACACATACACACGTGCATGCTCACAGGTGGATGGCAATTGCTGTGGCACCAACAATGCAGAAAAGAGCAGGGCTGTGGGTGACTTGAAGTTGAATCACAACAACAGTTGAGAGAAAGCATTCCCAGAGAAGATAGTGGACACCCAGGTCAAGTGCTGCCTTTTCACACGTTTCTTCACTCAATGCACTGTGAAGTTCTTTTTAGACAAGAAGGGTATGGCCGGGCGATTCCTACTCTGCAGTTTATTTTTAAGTCCATATTTTTATTATTCTTATATATTAGATAAAGTATTAAAGGGATAAAAAACCCATTAAAAAATTCTCATAATTTTTTCAACCTTATGTTGTTCAAAGAAACGTCTTAGTGGAGTTTTAGTTTTAGTTTTAAAAGTCAGTGGAGGCCAATGATGTTTAGTTAATGACATTCTTCAAAGTATCTCTTTTTTTTGTTCTGCAGAGGAAAGTCAGGTATACGTTTGGAATGACATGCGGGTGAGGAAATGATCAAAGAATCTTAATTTTGGGGGTATTTGGGTAGATATTAATTATATTAGCAGTTGTCTTCAAGCATTAACTACTATAACTATTTCCTTTATGACATCACAGCAGTAATGGATGTAATGTATTCTGAGGTTTTGTGGTATTTCTTGGCTTGTATTGGTTTACATTGAATTCTTAGTGATAAATTACAATAATGATATCAACATTTCAAAAGATATGTTAGAAATATGCTAACTCACTGAGCTACTCTAGTTTTTTATTTCCATTTTAGAAATTCAAATATGGTAATTTTCTTGCTACTGTGTGAGTTATAACATGTACGTGCCCAAAACATATTTCTGAAAGTCTGTTATATCCTTTAAAATAAGTCATGCTCCTTTTTATAAGAGTTGTTCAATTACTGAAAAGGTGCTGCATAACAAGAATGACCTGACTGCAGAATACTGATTAATATTAAGTTACTATTTTCAAATGGAAATTAAAGCAAAATTACCACAAGAATGCCAAATGAACCATGTATGTAAGGTACATATAAGCAATAATAACTTTCTGTAATTCTTTTAATAACCAAACATATTTTGTGCTGTTTTCAATCACCCCTTGCTTTAGTAATTTGCTCATCTCATGCAATACATTTTTATGTGTCCAGACAATGTTATAAGGCCTCTGTATGTGTTGATGTTTCATGAATATCATGAAATGTGTGAAAAAGCAGAACAAATAGGAATGTCAATGCAGAATGGCAGGCAAAGGGAATGATCCTCTTCAACGTGAGGCTGTTATCCAAAGCTTTTCACCACACTTGTGTTCTGTGGGGAAAAATCATGTTTAGTTGCTACATACTAGAATATTCACATTTGCTGTGTGTGGAAGTTTTAGCACAAAAATAAATGACACGATAACAAAGACAGATAAGATACAACGTATTACTGCAATAAGACATTAATGAATTGTATTGTTTTGGACCCATAAATGTTGTCCAACACAAAACCAAAGACGTCAACTCAATGAAGTGAATTATATTGGATCAGTCAACAAGATTTCTCTTATTTACATTAAGACTTTAAAGTGACAAAAATGATTACAAAAAACACTTGAAACTAATTTCCACGCTGTTCCAGTTTTTTTGTGGTTATGTAGTAAGGCTGGTTATGTTTAAGACAAAATTTCTATATGTTTGGGTGGTCACTGTACAGTACAATATTAACCTTGTATGGCCGAATTTGATTATGATTTTTTTTAAATGCTAACAGAACTGGAACCACATCTTAGGCATAAATACCCACAAATACGAATGAGATGGGTAAATAGAGAAAAGTTTTGAATACTTTATGCTGATAAATGGATTGATTTTCCTGATAATAGCAGCATATTTGTAAAATAACAGCATCGAAAATATCCTTTAATAAAACTTTTGTCATTAAATTGAATAATTTAGCACTTTAACTCTTGTTTTAATAATTAATGAAAACAAATCTGCTAATATTCACAATGAAATCCTGGAGTAAGATTTCGTAATAGACTTTGTGCTTTTTCATCACTATCTTTGGGAATCTCTACGAGGTTATGATTAAATATGATGAACGAATGTTCATGGTATTGAAAAAACACAACATTAAAATTAAGAGAAAAAGAGAAAACATCCAAACAATGTTTTTGGACAGGAAATAATAATGGCATCTGTGTTTTTGACCACTGGGCTCTGATTTGAGAGCAGCTGCTCATATTCAAACATAAAGAAGCACAATGTGTCATATGAGGTTATCTTTACAGAGTGAGTTGCCCATCTGTCGCACTTCTCCCAGGGCAAAAATAAAAAATGTATCAAAAAGAAAGATAGAAGGTAAAAGGAAGAGGAAGTAACTAGTTGGTATTGTGAAAAAGACAAAAGGCCAAAATAAAGTGAACGTTCTGAAACATGCATCACATGCCTTTGCACACCATTTCCATGCAAGAAATGTGTTTTTTTCGCAACGATAACGGCCGCTGTGACCTGACAGCCATGGCAAAGATAACACGCGGCAAGGATTCACCTGGCAAAGTGTTGAAGACACTTATAATAGTTAGATCCAACGGTAAGAAAATCAATAACATGTAAACATTAAGTGAGGGTTCAGAAAACAAAGAGAGAGTGAGAAGAAGATAAGAAATGACGGAAGAAATTTACTTCAAAAGTTATTTACAACAATTTGCGACTGGCGATTGATTAGTCTTTTCCTGGTCAGAGAAGGAGGAAGCTGCTAGGCTGCCGTAAGACAGGGCGCAACACTATCAGCTCATTTTCTCAGTCGTTCCTTTACTTCATTCACCTGTCTGTTTTTCCTTCATTAAGCTACAGCCAAGAAGATCATTCAAACGTGGCCCTCAAAAACGAGCTAACCAGGCATTGAGAGACAGAGAGAGAAAGAGCAAGACATCCTGATAGAGAACGCCTTTAATGGAAGTAAACCTGTCCTCAGAACCCTGTCTAACCATGATGTCCATCTATAGTCCCCATAGTGCAAAGAGAAAGGAACAGATAGAGCTGAGGGAACCTTCAGATCACTGAGTGATTGAGAAAGAGATACTGAGATGCAGCAAGGCTCGCTCCTGGGCCCCTTTCAGATCTGAGTTTGAAGCGGGTGTCCTGGGGGTGTGTATGGAGGGGGAGCGGGGGATGGCTTGATGCCTCTGGTCCTCATGTAAGACAGGAATTGGTCTGGAATCTCAGCCAAAACATCTTTGGCCAGGCGGGCCATGCTGAGGATGTGGTTTCCAGTGCGGTCGATATAGTCTCTAAATGGAACAAACTGCAGAATAAAAACAATAGATTAGAAAAATTAACATGAAAAAAAACAGCAACTTGACAAAATGGATGTTTTTCCCAGCTTAGTTATATAATAGCTGTATGTGCATCTAGGAAACTAGTACATACAGTATTTCTACTTTTGAGATTAAACAGGCAAATTCTTGTGCAGCATAGATAGTCATGGGTGGAGTGTTTTTGTAGAGCCAATTTTATGCTACTGTTCATAACACTCTTGATGTCGATTTTCATCAGGTAAACATGATCTGAAAGCTGGTCTCTCGTTCATGTGGATTTTTGTGGAAATTTGTGATGCTAAAAAGAGCAATTAACCAGAAATAAGGGGACAGCCATCAAACACTCAGCATGCCAATCAGCTCAAATGATTTAAGGACAGAGGACCAAATTATCCTAAGAGATACGGCTTCATTTGAGAGCCCTGCACAACCATTTAGTTAAGTAAAACTGAGCTTTAAAAATGTTCTTACTGACAGAAATCCAGATCCGCTGGAATGTCTGTAATAAGTGTGTTCATGAGGGCATAGTTAATTGGACAAGCCTCCTCAGCCACTTTTGATAGCTGATCATGCACACTGCCTGTTAACATGCTTCCTAACAAGCGTGGGGTGATCTGCGAAAATAATGATCACTGACTAGTGCCTTGCCATGAATTAGAAGACTAAAGGGTGGCAGAGAATTTTTGTACATAGGAGAGGCAAAAGCTGCTCTATATCATACTTGCTAGCAGGTTTAGTTGGGTTAGAACTACCAAAGCCGGGTTCAGACCGCTAGCAACACCCAGCGACAAAGTGAGGCGATGTCATTTATTTCAATGGAGAGCTGGCGACTTCCGGCAACACGAGCGACAGTGACCGTTGGCGACAGGAAGTGGGCATGTCTAGCGATGTAAAAAAGTTGAGATTTGCTCAACTTAATGCAAATGATGCGCAACTTTCGGGAGCCACTACCAATTGGAGTAAAGCAGCGGAGCTCAGGTCATCCGTTTCTTCTCAGTTACTGCAGGGTTTGTTTATGAATGTTACTAGAGCAACCAAATCTAGGAACGTCTTCTAACGACCTTGTAGCAAGTGACTAGCAACACGCAGCAACACAGTCGCTGGCGGTCTGAACGCACAGTAAGTGATACTACAGTAAGTGTAAAGATTAAGGTGAAACTTTTTTAAGGTCTGCTTATTTTGTGCATAATATTGATATTAATAAAGAAGCCTTAATAACATTTTACTTAAAGTATAATGTATAATGCATAAGTAGTTTTAATGTTTTAATTATGCCTTGTAATGCACCTTATAATGCATTGTAATGTCTCGTGAATAATTGTAACTACAGTTCCCTTTCTGTCGGTCTCTCGACGTTGTGTCGAGAACGACAGATGGGGTTCGCCCTTGAGAACCAATCAACCCTGACTACTATAGAAAAGGCCAATAAAATTTGGCGAATGAAATTTGCATGCCGGTCTCCGCCCCCGGATGTCCGGTATAAAAGGAAGCAGGCGTGCAGCATTCATTTACCTTTTTTTCTTCAGAGCCTTCGCTCATGACTACGAACAGAACAAATTCAATGAATTCTTCTTCTTCTACATTGCCGGATCTACGACGTAGAGCAGCGGATCGTCCCTACCTGCAGCGACCTTCCCCTGGGCGTCCGGCGGTTCCGGAGGTGTTAGAGATTTTTTCTAAAAGGTCCTTTTCAGGACTGAGCAATTTCCAGCGCGGCATGTCCCGCTGTTCTCTTGGGTGCGGCACCCCCTCATCGAGGAGGGGGATGGACACGATCGCTGCATTAGGTGTCTGGGCGTCCAGCACGCTGAAGCAGCGTTCGTTGACACATCGGAAGCGGAGGTCGGAAACGATGTGTGACGTAGATGAGATGTCGCTCGCAGCATCGGAGGGAGACTGGCATCCGACTCTGACGAATCCGAGCTCCACCCCCAGCGGTCGAGTTCAGGAGGAAGCAGAAGTGATGTCATCCGTGCTAACCCGGGGATACGTGGTTCCTGAGGTCGGAGCGCGGTGCAAACCATGTTTTTCCCGGAGGTGCATGAGGAGCTGTGTAAAACTTGGAGCACTCCACTCACGGACCGTTCCAGTGAAACCAGCTCCGGCTCCCTTACTTCCCTCGGTGGTGGGGCAGCCAAGGCTACGTCGAGATCCCCCCCGGGTGGAACGTCTGCCTGCGGTGCACCTGTGCCGCGGACGGCTACCACCTGGGGGGAATCGGCCACGCCTACCGTCCAAAGCGCGTAAGACTTCGGCATCACTGGTGTCGAAAGCTTGCGATGCCGCGGGCCAGGCTGCCTCCTCTCTCTATGCCATGGCCATCCTGCAGGTCCGCCAGGCCAAGGCGTTGAGAGAGCTCCACGAGGGTAAGGCCGACCCGGGTATAATGCAGGATCTCGTGTCGCCGCCTTGGTCGCCCATAGAGCGCTGTCAGCGGCGGCACGGGCCCTGGGTCGGACGATGTCCACGGTAGTGGTCCAGGAGAGACACCCCCGGCTTTACCTTGCGCAGAAGAGTGACACCAAGGAAGTCCGCTTTCTTGATGCACCCATCTCGAAGGGTGGGTTGTTGGTAACACCGTCGAGGACTGCGCTCAGCAGTTTTTGACGGTGAAGCAGACAGTGGCGATTTGCCACATTTTTTCACGCCGCCTAGAGGCCTCCGAGATCCCGCGTGACGTCTGCTTCCCGGCAACCCAGGACCCCTTCGACATCGGCTCCGGTTTCTGTGCCCCCACAGGCGGCACCCCGGAAGCAGAGGTCGAGGGGGGAAACCTCCACCCCGTCAGCAACCTTCTCGCGAGAAGGGACACTGACGGAAAGACCCCAAGGAGAACAACATCGGGCCCGACCTTCACAGCCACGGCTCTGATCGGTCGGTACGGGACGGCTCCTGCCTCGTCACCAAAGCCGGGCCCTTTTCAGGGCCTGGCGGCCACTTACTCGCAGAGTTTTTCCGTTCTCCCCGGGTGTACTTGCAGCCGATCGCACACTCCACTGGACTGTGCCCGGCGACCCGACCTCACGCCCTGGCGAGGCGTTGGGTCGTACACACACGACAGCTGCCACCACTCTCAAACCGACAGTGCGTGCAGCGGTCCCGCCAGGCAGGTAAAAAGGCGGAGCCAACCTTCCCTCCGGGAACCCCCCGCGACAGAAGGGTAGCTCCGCCATCCGACGAACCACCCACCGTGGGAATGATGAAGCAGACCGTCCCCTTGGTCACCCTGTCACAGTCCCTGGGAGCTCGAGAGCTGCCCACACTGTCTCGCTGGCTAATGAGGGCGGTCCGTCTTGGTTACTCGATCCAGTTCGCCAGAGACTCTCCCAAGTTCCGGGGCATCATCTCTCCCTCTGTCAGAGGCAGGGACGCCTCCGTACTTCGGGTAGAGGTCACCACCCTTCTGGCAAAACAGGCATCGAGTTCGTCCCTCAAAACCAAGATGTTCAGTGGGTCACGACCCGCACTTCATCGTTCCCAAGAAAGACGGTGGGTTGCGCCCCATAGTTCTGCGTACCCTGAACAAAGCACCTTCACAAAGCTGCCGTTCAGGGTGCTCACGCAGAGGCGCATCCTGACATCTATCAGGTGTCAGGATTGGTTCGTGGCAATCGACCTGAAGGACGCTTACTTTCATGTCTCGATTCCCCTCGACACCGGCCGTTCCTACGGTTCGCGTTCGAGGGGCGGGCATATCAGTACAGAGTCCTCCCTTTCGGTCTGTCCCTGTCTCCACGGGTCTTCACGAAGATCGTGGAAGCCGCCCTTTCTCCCCTTCGGGCAAAAGGTGTGCGGGTACTAAACTATCTCGACGACTGGCTTATCTTGGCACACTCGCGAGATCTGTTGTGTACACAGAGGGACCTGGTGCTCCGGCATCTAGATCGATTGGGATTTCAGGTCAACCGAGAAAAGAGCAAACTCTCCCCAGTGCAGAGCATCCTCTTTCTCAGTATGGAACTAAACTCTGTCACCATGACGGCGCAGCTGTCCGCAGCACGCGCCCAGTCAGTGTTGAACTGCCAGAAACAATTTCAGATGCTCCTGGGCACATGGCGTCCTCCGCGGGGGTAATACCCCTCGGATTGATGCACATGAGACCGCTCCAACACTGGCTACAGAGTCGAGTTCCGAGGACAGCGTGGCACACCGGCAGCAGGCTGACGCCCTGCTGCCGACGCACCCTAACCCCATGGTCTTCCATGACCTTCCTCCGAGCCGGGGGTTCCCCTCGGGCAGGTTACGAGGCACGTCGTGGTGACGACGGATGCCTCGCTGCAGGGGTGGGGCGCGCAGTGTGCAATGGGCACGCAGTAGCGGGGCGCTGGACGGGCCCCTGTCTGCGCTGGCATATCAATTGCCTAGAGTTGTGGGCTGCGCTGCTTGCGCTGAGAAGGCTACGGCCTCTAGTGCGGGGCCAGCACGTGCTGGTCCACCTGGACAGCACGACAGCTGTAGCGTATATCAATCGCCAGGGTGGCGTACGCTCACGGCAGCTAACACGACTTGCCCGACGCCTCCTCCTGTGGAGTTAGCAGGTGATCCGCTCCCTGCAGGCCACACACATCCCAGGCGAACTGAACCAGACAGCCGACGCGCTCTCTCGTCAGTATACACCTTGCGGAGAGTGGCGACTCCACCCCCGGTCCAGCTCATTTGGGTGCTGTTCGGACAGGCACAGATAGACCTCTTTGCCTCCCGCGAGGCAGGAGGTACTCCCTGACCGGGGCCCCCCTCGGCACGGATGCCCTGGCGCACAGCTGACCGCGGGACGGGCGGAAGCACACCTTCCCCCCCCAGGAGCCTCCTTGCACAGACACTGTGCAAGGTCAGGGAAGAGGAGCACCAAGTGTTATTGGTTACACCGCACTGGTCTAACCACACTTGGCTTCAGAGTTGATGCTCTGGACAGTGACTCCCCCTGAACCATTCCCCTGACAGAGGACCTGCTCTCTCAGGGGAAGGACACGTTCTGGCATCCCATATCAGACCTCTGGAACACCCATGTCTGGTCTCTAGACGGGACGAGAAGATCCTGAGATGGCTACTCCCCCTCTACGGCAGAGACCATCACCCAGGCTAGGGCCCCATCTACTAGGCGGTTACACGCCTCTAGACGGCGCCTCTTCTCGTCCTGGTGTCTCTCTCAACGAGAAAGACCCACTGAGGTGCTCGATCAGGATTGTGTTGTCCTTCTTACGAGACTGGAGACTAACATCTCCCCTCCACACTGAAAGTGTATGTAGTCGCTATCGCCACTCATCACGACTCAGTTGATGGAAAGTTTCTAGGGCAACACGACCTGGTCACCAGGTTCCTAAGGGGCGCGAGAGGGCGGAATCCGCCTCATCTCCGCTCCATACCCTCTTGGGACCCTAACGTGGGTCCAAGAGCCCTCGGAGGTTCCGATCTTCCTCACCTGAGTAAGACGGCCCCCCTGTTGGCGCTCGCTTCCTTCAAGAGGGTAGGGGACCTCCAAGCATTCTCTGTGTCCCCGGATTGCCTTGAATTCGGCACTGGTAACTCTCACGTTATCCTGAGACCCAGGCCCGGATACGTGCCCAAAGTTCCCCACTACTCCCTTTCGGGACCAAGTGGTGAACTTGCAGGCGCTCCCCATCGGGGAGGAAGACCCAACCCCATCCGTGTTGTGTCCTGGACCGCACGCAGGGCTTCAGTAGCTCTGACCAGCTCCTTGTCTGTATTGGAGGACAGCAGAAGGGGAAGGCTGTCTCCAAGCAGAGGCTGGCGCACTGGGTCGTGGATGCCGTTACGACGGCATTCCGATCTCAGAATCTCCCATGCCCACTGAGGGCTTACTCCACACGGGGTATAGCCACCTCCTGGGCACTGGCCAGAAGCGCCTCTCTAGCAGACATCTGTAGAGCTGCGGGTTGGGCTACGCCCAAACACCTTCGCAAGGGTTGACAACCTTCGCGTAAACCCGGTGTCAGCCCACGTCCTGCGTGGCGACATGTAGGACTGGCATCCGGGGGGCGTATGCCTGCGAAAGCACCTTCCCACCCTCCAAGAGGTTGGGTCAGTGTGCTATCTACCTTTCTTCTTACCCAAACACATGGCTAAGAAACTGATACCTCACCAACCTTCCTTCTTACCCAGACACTGGTTAAGAATAGGCATTCCATCCATCACTAAGCAAGCACCCCCTGGGGGTTGGCTGGGCAGAGCAGCCTTTCCCCTTAGGCCGGGATACCATATGAACTATCACAGATAGCTCTAACCGGACCTAGTGCTATCGGACAGTAACACCCCCCCCGTGGGCTGTTTCGTCTGATATACCCTCATGGCAACGGTTCCCACACATGGTAACCCATGAGCTTCCCCAGGTGGGCCTCCACCTCGCGGTTACTACCCAGTCCGCACGTTCCATGCGTTCTCCTCCAAGGACGAGACCATACCTATATCCACCATATTCCTCCCCACGGGTAGGAGGTGGCCTCTGCAGCGCATCCCTAATTAAGGAAGTTGCGCTTACCCGGTGTAAACCCGAGCCGGACGGCCTCTCGCCAGTAGAGAGCTAAGGCTTCCGTCCGTGAAAGGTTACCGGTCAGGGCTGTACCCATCTTTCTCCAAGAAAGCTCTGGAACCCCCCGACCACCACTGGAAGGTTACAGTTTCGCGAAAGCATCGAGCTGACACGCCCAGGCCTGTTACAGTGGCTTCGCTAGAGATTGTGACGCGATACAGCGTTATGGCGTTTTCCATAGGCAACCCCATCTGTCGTTCTCGACACAACGTCGAGAGACCGACAGAAAGGGAACGTCTTGGTTACGTATGTAACCTCAGTTCCCTGATGGAGGGAACGAGACGTTGTGTCCCTTATGCCACAAAACACGTATCGTATTCTGCTGCAGTCGTGAGAGGCTCTCAGGCTCTTCAGAACAAGAGGTAAATGAATGCTGCACACCGGCTTCCTTTTATACCGGACATCCGGGGGCGGAGACCGGCATGCAAATTTCATTCGCCAAATTTCATTCGCCAGAGTCAGAGTCAGAGTTGATTGGTTCTCAAGGGCGAACCCCATCTGTCGTTCTCGACACAACGTCTCGTTCCCTCCATCAGGGAACTGAGGTTACATACGTAACCAAGACGTTAATACATTATAACACTTATAAATTCATGGATTTTTAATGTGGTTATAATTCTTTACAACAACATTTAATGCATTAAAACACAGATTATGAACAATTATTATGCATCATGCTATTTAATAACTCTCTATAATGCATTATACATAAGGCTTTAAAAGTGTTACCCACAATTCCTACACAATTAAGTGTTAATAATACATCTTTAATTCATGTATGTTCTCATAAGTAATTACAGCTTCAGTTATAATATGTAATAATATTCAACTATTAAAAAATCTTTTTTACACATCTGTAAATGGACTTTGAACGTGTGTAGTGTTAAAAAACAAAAAAGGAAGTGCTTTTGGACCAGTGTTTGTTATTTACGTCTTGCAAATTGGTCTGTACTGTATACTGACATGTTTTTATTTTGCATCTGTACATACATATTTGTTTTCTAACAATGCACACATACTTCAGATGTCTTGTTTTACCTGAACAATGTCTCTTTCAGCAAATCTGCCTCTTGACGAAATCCTTACTTCATCTCCATCCAGCTCAATCATGGCTGAGGAGACAAGCACAGAAACATGAATGACCACTGACATGGAAACGGTGTATGTGAGTTAGTGTGTTTGCAATAAGTGTGAATATTTATTTATTGTAGGTCTGTCTCTCTTAATCACGCTCTTATTCATGCTAAGGCCTTTAAACTATTTAAGCGCGATTTGAAACTTATATTGCTTTGACGCGTTCTGTGTAGATAGACAGCTTCTAGTTGTGGGATGCGGTACAACGCGCAATGGGACAGCGGTCCAGTCTGGTGTATAAACAGTCACGGGCTAAAGGCTGCATCAGTGAATCTCTGTCTGTCACGGACGGACTGTAAACTAAATCAAAAACTAGAAATATAAACCAAAAACATAACTTTAATGAAAACCAGGGAAACACGCGGGAGATAACACACATTGACATAAACAATAACCGACAAAGAACTAAGGAACACACAGGGCTTAAATACAAAAGGAAGACACTCAGGGAAAACAGAATCAGGTGTGGGACTAATTAACAATGAGACACAAGTGAAAACTAATTAACTAATAAAGAAACAAACCAGGGGAGGAAAAAACGTAACGGAACATAACATAACTGTGACATTACCCCCCCTCCAAAAGGCGCGTCCTCGCGCCAAAACAGTACCATTGGGGGAAGGGGGGGGTGGGCGTCCTGTAGGCTGGTGTAGGGAACACTGAACATGACGGGGTGGGAGACCTCCAGGACGATACGTCCAGCTCGGGGACTCTGGAGGGCGCCGGCCGCTCGGGAGGCCTGGAGGGCGCCGGCCGCTCGGGGAGGCCGACGACCGGTCTAGCCTGGGAGGCTATCCCTCCCATATGGCTCCCCCTCAAGAAATATTTGGGCTTAGTCCGGGAGCTCATATGGGGGTTGGCCTGGACTGGCTGGGCAGCGGGCTCTGGCGGCTGGGCAGCGGGCTCTGGCGGCTGGGCAGCGGGCTCTGGCGGCTGGGCAGCGGGCTCTGGGCGCAGCTGGGGGCTCTGGCGCTGGGCAGCGGCTCTGGCGGCTGGGCAGCGGGCTCTCTGGGCAGCGGGCTCTGGAAGGCCGTACGGGAACGGCTGGAGAGGCTCGGGAAAGCCTGACGGGAACGGCTGGAGAGGCTGGAAGGAGAGCTCGGGAAACGGGAACGGCTGGAGAGGCTCGGGAAGGCCGTCGGGAACGGCTGGAGAGGCTCGGGAAGGCCGTACCTGGAGAGGCTCGGGAACGGAACGGCTGGAGAGGCTCGGGAAACGGGAACGGCTGGAGAGGCTCGGGAAGCTGGGTGGTGGAGGAGTGAGGTGTGGATCCGGGATGAGCCGGAACGAACCCACCGTCAACGACTGGAGCTGGATGACCATCGCCCAAGTCCCCATCAGCCAACCCGACGCAGAACTCTGGGCCATCCGCTTGAAGGACTTGATTTATTAAGTCCTCCAGCGGATGCTCTTCTGCGGCGGGGAGCATGATAAGGACGAGCAGATCGTCATCCAGACCAGTCAAAAAAACACGGTTCAGTATGGGATCGTTCCAACTCACCCGGCTACACACCTCGACAAACTCCTCCACGTAGCTCTCCAGAGGCCGTCCGTCCTGCCTCAAGTCCAAAAGGATGGCCTCTGGAGAAAAGGTATAGCCATCCATCTTTTAAAGGGTCGGTTATTCTGTCACGGACGGACTGTAAACTAAATCAAAAACTAGAAATATAAACCAAAAACATAACTTTAATGAAAACCAGGGAAACACGCGGGAGATAACACACATTGACATAAACAATAACCGACAAAGAACTAAGGAACACACAGGGCTTAAATACAAAAGGAAGACACTCAGGGAAAACAGAATCAGGTGTGGGACTAATTAACAATGAGACACAAGTGAAAACTAATTAACTAATAAAGAAACAAACCAGGGGAGGAAAAAACCTAACAGAACATAACATAACTGTGACACAAAACCACACAAGATTATGGCAGAAAGCCCGTTTTGTCTAGCACAGATTTCAACGTGTTAAATAAAATCCTAAATTAATGCAAAGAGTTGTGAAAATGGTAAAAAAGCGTGGGCGTCAGATCTGCGTAGCGCAGTTTTAAAACAATAATGTTATCTGTGATTAATCACGATTAATCACAGAAAAAATGTGTAATTAATCAGATTAATTTTTTTAATCTATTGTATAATCTATTTGTATATTTTTAGAATGATGGATAAAGAATGCACTGCGTTGTTTGCTTACTTTGCTCAAAAGCATGATGCATGTAAGTCAACATGTCATAATGTCAAGGACCTATGCCTCTAACCACAGCTCTAGACCTGTAGTTCCAACCACGCAACTTTGATATGCTGCTTGCGATTGATCATTGGAACGATGGGTTCGGGAAACGTTTAAATCGTTGAACTATGCTGGAACGACGGAACTTGCGACCATAGTTGGCTAACAATGCTTTTGGGAAACGCACCCCAGATCTGCATTACTGTTAGAGAAAACGTATTTACTCAACAGTACACAATCTACTCCAAGTTCAGGTCCACACTAGCACCACAACCAAACAAAAATATCACATCTAGGTACAACATGCAAATTCTAAAATAAAATAGAAGCTATTTCAGTTTAAAATGCCTGAAAGCCTGCTCTTTTACTCACCATCAAACTCAGCCGGTCCGACTCCAACAATAATAATTGACATGGGAAGACATGCAGCCTTGAGGAAAGCAAATAAAAAATAATATTTACATAAACAGCCTGTAAAAATGAACAGGTGATGACTTCACCTGTTGTTATATCAACATACAGGCAATTTGATATACTGTATTGTAGCCTACTGTACATACATGTGTAGTATCATTTGATTCACTTTCTTACAAAAGCATTTAAGGTTTAGCTCGTGATTTAAGCTGGAAAGGGGGAGTTAATGAATGAGAAGCAGATTTTGCACTAAAATAACATGCGCTGAAACTGTTAAGCCCCTCAGTGCGCATCCCAATATTATTTCTATATTATATCATGAATGCAGTGTATTAGACACCCACATTTACAATGGACTCCTTTGTCTGGGCCATATCTGATATTACTCCATCTGTGATGATGAGCAAGACGAAGTACTGCGATCCGTCCTTTACTGATGCAGCGTATCTGCAGAACAGAAAACATCAGTGTATTCATTAAACCTTTCATTACTGCATGATATATAAATATACCCTAAGCTAAGCCTGTGTATTGCTTAACTTCAGCTCTTGTTTTACTATTATTTCCATCTGATGACGAGGTAAATAAACTGGACAATAACCAGATATAAAAGCAAATATGGTCAGCACAGTCTGTCTGTGAATTAAATAAACTTTTCTATTTTCTGTCCCTTTACAGAGATACCAAACATAGCAGAATGTTGTACGTATTGTGTACAGTTAAAGGTACAGTCAAATGCGTTGTACCCCTTATATTTAACTGATACACAACAGGTTCTTAGGGTACAATAATGAAACCAAAAAAGGTACAACATATTATGTGTTGTACTCCCAAAAAGGTAAAAAAGGTCCAAAGGACCAAACCTGCGACAGAAAAGGTACAGTTTTAAACCTATGTACTATATCAAAAAATATATCCAATGATATTTCTGTGTTTCTGTGTATATTTTAGCATTTGGATAGACACTGATACAAAAAATATAAATGGATTGTTTTTGATTGAAACTTTTTAACTTATGTCAACTGTAACATTAGAGAGAAACAAAACTTTACGGGTTCTTGTTTTCGATACACAGTCACATGTGAACGATTTCAAAAAATGTTCGCAGTGGGATTCTTATTTAATGGTGCACACTGATAAGACGTATTTAATGGCAAATTTACACAGAACTGAAATCAAGATGTAAACTTTCAACAAATGAATTTATCTCCTATTTGTCGTAAATATTATGGCATACACACAAACACAAATTCTATTGATGTTTGCTTATTTAAAGTTTGTGGACAAAATTGTACATCTTTTAAAACAGCTACATCACCTAAAAGTTTTCAGCAGTTGAATTTTCAAGCAATTATCTTTCAGTTTCTCCAGTTCCACAGAAAAACAGAAACAATGTTCAAAGCTGAGAAACCAGGAAAACTGCTCGTTTCATAAACGTTAGCTTTGAAAGAGCAATATAAAAGCAGTTTATTATTAAACAGCGTGGGTGCAACCGACCACAAATACACACCGAGATTAGAGCAGTGCAATGTGACAGCTCTGACTCCTGCGCTGATGAGTGGACACCACAGTGACTGTGTGTGCATGCGTGTGTGTGTGTGGAACAGTGGGGTGATAATGACTTGATGGAATGTCCTTTACATCACATCCCAGAAAATCTATGAAATTGATGCATAATTAGATACACTGTGAAGAAGTGTCAGTCCACACCTGTGGTTCACTTTAAACCACATTAATTAGTGTGGGTTTAACATGGGATTTGTGAATATAGAGAGGTCTGAAGAGCAAAAAAAAACATAATGAGTCTTGAAAACGTGTTTGATTGTAAAAGAACAGCCATTTGTAGTAAAAAAAGGCCAATTTATTTATATCATAACACCTGCAAAAAAAGCCAGCAAACCACAGAAATAATGTATGTCATACGAAATATAAACGGCAACATTTAAATTAGCCTCAATAATTTAAAAGACTGATCATGCATCTTTAAACAAAATCAATCCCTCTGGTAAATTTCCAAGCCAGGATAATAAGTACAGTACTGTATTTGTTTTTACTATTTTTAGTTTAATTATAGTTAAACTAATACATTGTGTTTGGAAAGTAGAGCACGGATTTAGGTGAATTCACGCCATGTGAGAATTATCGTATGAGATTCTGACTTGTCAAAAGCTTTCATGTCGTCTGAGATCTCGTAATTACAACTTGAAAATACAGAACGTTCTAGTATTGGCGACTTCATGACTAAAATGTAAATATGCATTCCAGAATATTTTGGCTTAATAATTCTTATCATTCACTATTGTCATTTTAGACAGATATCTAAATGCAAATTTAACGCTAATATAAATGAAATCGTTATATCAAATAGTTAAGAAGCTTATAACTTATAAAGAAAGGGTCCACTAAATAGATGAAAGTAAATGTATTCTCCAGGAACCCGGCTGATAAAAGGCTATATCAGCTGAATTATTCTAATGGCTTCTACAGATATAGTGTATTATAGTATCACATAAGTTATATACAGTAAACTCTGGTATTATGATGTAACACTGGGCATGTGTTAGAACTACATGCACTTTATATATGAATGAAAATCCCTGAAAATGAGATCATATTTTGCCAGCCCTGTATGTCTTGATAATCAAGGTCATTGGAAATTATCTAAAGGCTATCATGCACCCAACACGAATAACCATAATTCCCAAACATTTGAGGAAACCACACATTGTAAAAATAATACCCTAAAAAAACCTGGATAAAGTACTGGGAGAAAATTACCTGTACATTTCCCTTTATTTTACGGAGATTTCCGTTGCTAAAATGTAATTTGATGCAGTGCAAAATGTAAAATGCAGGTAAAACAAATGTTACAATTTTAGAGTATAGCTCTATACTGGGGAAAACGTCTTGGTTACGTATGTAACCTCAGTTCCCTGATGGAGGGAACGAGACGTTGTGTCGAGAACGACAGATGGGGTTCGCCCTTGAGAACCAATCAACTCTGACTACTATAGAAAAGGCCAATGAAATTTGGCGAATGAAATTGTGAAATTGAATGCAGCATTCATTTACCTCTTGTTCTGAAGAGCCTGAGAGCCTCTCACGACTGCAGCAGAATACGATACGTGTTTGTGGCATAAGGGACACAACGTCTCGTTCCCTCCATCAGGGAACTGAGGTTACATACGTAACCAAGACGTTCCCTTTCTGTCGGTCTCTCGACGTTGTGTCGAGAACGACAGATGGGGTTACCTATGGAAAACGCCACAACGCTGTATCGCGTCACAACATCAGCGAAGCGACGGTAACAAGCCTGGGCGTGTCAGCTCGAAGCTTCGTGAAACTGTAACCTTCCAGTGTGGTGGTCGGGGGGTTCCAGAGCTTTCTTGGGAAAAGATGGGTACATCCCTGACCGGTACCTTTTACGGACGGGGCCTTAGCTCTCTACAGGCGAGAGGCCGTCCGCTCGGGTTTACACCGGGTGAGCGCAACTCTTAATCAGAGAAGCGCTGCAGAGGCCACCTCCTACCCGTGGGGAGGAAATGGTGGATATAGGTATGGTCTCGTCCTTGGAGGAGAACGCATGGAACGTGCGGACTGGGTAGTTAACCGCGAGGTGGAGGTCCACCTGGGGAAGCTCATGGGTTACCATGTGTGGGAACCGTTGCCATGAGGGTATATGAGACGGAACAGCCCACGGGGGGGGTGTTACTGCGTCCGATAGCACTAGGTCCGGTTAGAGCTATCTGTGATAGGTCATATGGTGTCCCGGCCTAAGGGGGAAGGCTGCTCTGCCCAGCCAACCCCAGGGGGTGCTTGCTTAGTGATGCATGGAATGCCTGTTCTTAACCAGTGTCTGGGTAAGAAGGAAGGTAGATAGCACACTGACCCAACCTCTTGGAGGGTGGGAAGATGCTTTCGCAGGCATACGCCTCCCCCGGATGCCAGTCCTACATGTCGCCACGCAGGACGTGGGCTGACACCGGGTTTACGCGAAGGTTGTTAACCCTTGCGAAGGTGTTTGGGCGTAGCCCAACCCGCAGCTCTACAGATGTCTGCTAGAGAGGCGCTTCTGGCCAGTGCCAGTTCTGGACCGGGGGGTGGAGTCGCCACTCTCCGCAAGGCGTATACTGACGAGAGAGCGTGTCGGCTGTCTGGTTCAGTTCGCCTGGGATGTGTGTGGCCTGCAGGGAGCGGATCACCTGCTAACTCCACAGGAGGAGGCGTCGGGCAAGTCGTGTTAGCTGCCGTGAGCATACGCCACCCTGGCGTGTACGCTACGGCTGTCATGCTGTCCAGGTGGACCAGCACGTGCTGGCCCCGCACTAGAGGCCGTAGCCTTCTCAGCGCAAGCAGCACAGCCCACAACTCTAGGCAATTGATATGCCAGCGCAGACAAGGGCCCATCCAGCGCCCCGCTACTGCGTGCCCGTTGCACACTGCGCCCCACCCCTGCAGCGAGGCGTCCGTCGTCACCACGACGTGCCTCGTAACCTGCCCGAGGGGAACCCCCGCTCGGAGAAAGGTCATGGAAGACCAAGGGGTTAGGGTGCATCGGCAGCAGGGCGTCATCACCATGCGCCTGCTGCCGGTGTGCCACGCTGTCCTCGGAACTCGACTCTGTAGCCAGTGTTGGAGCGGTCTCATGTGCATCAATCCGAGGGGTATTACCCCCGCGGAGGACGCCATGCCAGGAGCCTCTGAAATTGTTTCAGGGGACCGCCGACTGCCTGAAGTGTTCCAGGCAGTTCAACACTGACTGGGCGCGTGCTGCGGACAGCTGCGCCGTCATGGTGACAGAGTTTAGTTCCATACCGAGAAAGAGGATGCTCTGCACTGGGGAGAGTTTGCTCTTTTCTCGGTTGACCTGAAATCCCAATCGATCTAGATGCCGGAGCATCAGGTCCCTCTGTGTACACAACAGATCTCGCGAGTGTGCCAAGATAAGCCAGTCGTCGAGATAGTTTAGTACCCGCACCTTTTTCCTGAAGGGGAGAAAGGGCGGCTTCCACGATCTTCGTGAAGACCCGTGGAGACAGGGACAGACCGAAAGGGAGGACTCTGTACTGATATGCCCGCCCCTCGAACGCGAACCGTAGGAACGGCCGGTGTCGAGGGGAATCGAGACATGAAAGTAAGCGTCCTTCAGGTCGATTGCCACGAACCAATCCTGACACCTGATAGATGTCAGGATGCGCCTCTGCGTGAGCATCCTGAACGACAGCTTTGTGAAGGTGCTTTTCAGGGTACGCAGAACTATGGGGCTCAACCCACCATCTTTCCTGGGAACGATGAAGTGCGGGTCGTGACCCACTGAACATCTTGGTTTTGAGGGACGAACTCGATGCCTGTTTTGCCAGAAGGGTGGTGACTTCTACCCGAAGTACGGAGGCGTCCCTGCCTCTGACAGAGGGAGAGATGATGCCCCGAAACTTGGGAGAGTCTCTGGCGAACTGGATCGAGTAACCAAGACGGACCGCCCTCATTAGTCAGCGAGACAGTGTGGGCAGCTCTCGAGCTCCCAGGGACTGTGACAGGGTGACCAAGGGACGGTCTGCTTCATCATTCCCATGGTGGGTGGTTCGTCGGCTGGCGGAGCTACCCTTCTGTCGCGGGGGGTCCCCGGAGGGAAGGTTGGCTCCGCCTTTTTTACCTGCCTGGCGGGACCGCTGCACGCACTGTCGTTTGAGAGTGGTGGCAGCTGTCGTGTGTGTACGACCCAACGCCTCGCCAGGGCGTAAGGTCGGGTCGCCGGGCACAGTCCAGTGGAGTGTGCGATCGGCTGCAAGTACACCCGGGGAGAACGGAAAAACTCTGCGAGTAAGTGGGCGCCAGGCCCTGAAAAGGGCCCGGCTTTGGTGACGAGGCAGGAGCCGTCCCGTACCGACCGATCAGCCGTGGCTGTGAAGGTCGGGCCCGATGTTTGTTCCTTGGGGTCTTCCCGTCAGTGTCCCTTCTCGGGAGAAGGTTGCTGACGGGGTGGAGGTTTCCCCCTCGACCTCCGCTTCCGGGGTGCCGCCTGTGGGGGCACAGAAACCGGAGCCGATGTCGAAGGGGTCCTGGGTTGCCGGGAAGCAGACGTCACGCGGGATCTCGGAGGCCTAGGCGGCCGAGTCGCGGCGTGAAAAAATGTGGCTAATTGCCACTGTCTGCTTCACCGTCAAAAACTGCTGAGCGCAGTCCTCGACGGTGTTACCAACAACCCACCCTGCGAGATGGGTGCATCAAGAAAGCGGACTTCCTTGGTGTCACTCTTCTGCGCAAGGTAAAGCCGGGGGTGACTCTCCTGGACCACTACCGTGGACATCGTCCGACCCAGGGTCCGTGTCCGCCTTGGTCGCCCATAGAGCGCTGTCAGCGGCGGCACGGAGATCCTGCATTATACCCGGGTCGGCCTTACCCTCGTGGAACTCTCTCAACGCCTTGGCCTGGCAGACCTGCAGGATGGCCATGGCATAGAGAGAGGAGGCAGCCTGGCCCTCGGCATCGTAAGCTTTCGACACCAGTGATGCCGAAGTCTTACGCGCTTTGGACGGTAGGTGTGGCCGATTCCCCCCCAGGTGGTAGCCGTCCGCGGCACAGGTGCACCGCAGGCGGACGTTTCACCCGGGGGATCTCGACGTAGCCTTGGCTGCCCCACCATCGAGGGAAGTAAGAGAGCCGGAGCTGGTTTCACTGGAACGGTCCGTGAGTGGAGCGTGTGTGCCTGAGGATCCGGACGGTATGCCACCGCCGGTTGGGGAACGTTCAGAAGAGCGAATCGGGGTGCGATCGGCCCGTGAGCACTTGGCTGGCGGGTTTACGTTCGCAGAGTTCCCCATATCACTAACGCTGCTAACGTGGGTGGTCATCGGGGCCGTAGCCACAGATGTCACGCCCGGGTAGCAGACGAAATGGTGGCTGGTTCCCGTAGGAAGACAGCCACCTGTGACCGCAACTTCTGAATGACAATCTGCCCGCAGTGCGGGCAGATGTGTCAACGAACGCTGCTTCAGTGTGCTGGACGCCCAGACACCTAATGCAGCGATCGTGTCCATCCCCCTCCTCGATGAGGGTGCTGCACCCAAGAGAACAGCGGGACATGCCGCGCTGGAGAATGCTCAGTCAGTCCTGAAAAGGACCTTTTAGAAAAAATCTCTATCACCTCCGGAACCGCCGAGACACACAGGGGAAGGTCGCTGCAGGTAGGGACGATCCGCTGCTCTACGTCGTAGATCCGGCAATGTAGAAGAAGAAGAATTCATTGAATTCGTTCTGTTCGTAGTCATGAGCGAAGGCTCTGAAGAACAAAAGGTAAATGAATGCTGCATGCTGGCTTCCTTTTATACCGGACATCCGGGGGCGGAGCCCGGCATGCAAATTTCATTCGCCAAATTTCATTGGCCTTTTCTATAGTAGTCAGAGTTGATTGGTTCTCAAGGGCGAACCCCATCTGTCGTTCTCGACACAACGTCGAGAGATCGACAGAAAGGGAACCATACTTTCCTTTTCCAACTGCATTTTCACAACAAATGTAATACACAAGCTAGATATTGTTACTTAATGCTTTTTACACTGTAGCAGGCACCATATTACACAGATGCTGAAATGAGCCTAGGCACTTTGTGCTGCAATTGAAACATAATGAATCAAATCTTGTAGTACAGCTGAAAGAGGCATTTGCGCTCAGGTGCTTATCAAACCACAAGCTGTGTCCTTCTGCAAATAGTCTGACTTATGCTTTTTGTGAAATACTCTATTTGCACAAGAAATGGCTTCTAGACCACAATATAGTGTTTTTCTAAGCTTTTTTGGGTAGGTGGCTGTCAAATGGGATCAAATTCCACCTGCTGTATGCTGCCACTTCAGTAATGAGCATTCTGACCATCTTCTGTGCTCAATGCACGGCAAGATTTTCAGCGAATAAATTTGGATTGCACCTTATACAAAGTTTTTCATGGCTTCAGACGACACTTACAAAATATTTTAGTAGAGGTTTTAGTAGAGTTTGCCATTTATAATGTTATGAAATTATGGCATCAGTGTTTTAGTGTTTTCAATTTGGCCATTCTACGTATCACAGGTTACACGGGTTTAGAATTACATGATGATGCATAAATGAAGTTTTATTTTTAGGTAAATCTCTAATTATTTATAATTATATGAAATGACTATTGTATAACTTCCTAATTTCGACTCATTTGCTCATTGTGGCTCAGTGGTTAGAGCATGGCACTAGCAATGCCAAGGTCATGGGTTCAATCCCAGGGGATTGCACATAGTCAGAAACAAATGTATAATACAATGCAATGTAAGTCGCTTTGGATAAAAGCGTCTGCCAAATGCGTAAATGTATAAAGTATATTGATTTTATCTGGACTAATGTCTGTTATGATACACCGTGGCCAAGTACATTGTCCTAACCTTTAAGAGAGTTCAAGTCATGGATACTATCATGGATGGCCAGTCATGGATTTCAGGTTTTAATGGAGGTCAGCTAAGCACTTACTTGTGAGAAGTAAAGTGTAAGCTCCCAGATTTATTTTATTTTTTATCTTGAGCCGTCTGAGATCTGGCATGCATGCCTATGGGATACCCTGACATTCATAGTGTGACACTGATCTAATTTTCATGCCATAGTTCACAATTGTGATGGACTGTTAACATTCTCCTCTCATCACATCAACAGAGGTTACAGAGTATTCCTGTAGCTGAACTGCTAGAACATGGTGCTACAGAGGCCAATGATACGGGTTTCATTTTCAGAGAACAGTTAAACAGCCGAAATATGCACATTGACTATGGTACAACTGCTTTGAATAAACGTGTCTGCCAAATATGTAAATAAATAAGTTATACATTGAGAGATTACTTACGCTTTTACCCACCAAAAGATAAAATATTGCAAATTGTTTCTGAATGAATGTCATACCTGGCCACATGGTTGATGACAGGTGAGAAGTTGGTGGGACCGTAGAGCTGGACTGATTTAAGACTCTGGTAATACGCCTCCATTACTCCATCAATGCCATTGCAATACGGGTTCTGAGGGTTTCCATTCTGATACACAGAAACAATAAAAAATTGTATGAAAACTTACATGTAAGAAACAGCATCATTATTTTAGCTGCTGACATAAAATATCCCAACTACTACTGCTACATGATGCCTGTGTGCTTTCCGCCCATGCTTGCGTTAAATGCATATATTTTGTGATGGCTGCAAAAATAGTGTGGTCTTTTACCTGGTCTACACAACAAAGTACTTTCCCTAATGAATTATCACAATAATACCTGGATTTTATTCTATTTTTTAACTGTGCCTAAACTTAGAAAATTTCCGTTGTACTTCCAAAACTCGCCACAACAGTAGTGTGTTACAGGCAGGGTTGCATGGTGCACTGGTAGCATCACGATGCTAAAGCTTAAAAATACCTGCGATACCGCTCTATTTTTCAAACGGTTGCTTCGTAGTGCCGTAACAAATGTTATATGCACATTAACGTTTATATGAACACTTACATCTCCTTTTTGATGTGTTTCTCTCCTAAATGAATCAGTTTTTTGAACAAATCGGGCGAGATAATGCCACTTGCTTCGTTCTTCGTTCTCAGTAAAAAATTGCCACCACCTACTGGCCATTTTAGTTTCACATTTAAAACAATCCTAACATTTCCCTTTATAAACATTGCTGTTTAAAATAAATTTCTCATACATTTGCATGAGTCCCCACGTAAAAAATTCTAGTGTACTTTAGTATTTACTATAGTAAACTTTAGTAAAATTCTTAGACACTAGTGTTTTTAAGTCTTACCATAGTAAATATTACTTCAGTATTTGCTACAACTTATCCCATTTCTATAGTTAATAATACAAAACATTGTAGTGTACAGCATAATACAGTTCAATATAGTAAATACAAATGTTTCATTTAAATCTGTGTATTTAGGAAATTTGTTTCATTTGTAGATTTCAATTATGAACATGACACAACACCGTGGTAAGACTTGGTACCATGATACTTCGGCTTGTATATAATCGTAAGATATGTTTTTGGTACTGTGACAAAGTTATGGGTGGTTGTCAGGGCCTCTTTTGAGTTCCTAAGGTGATCTAAACGGTTGCTAAGGCATTGTTAGTTGGTTCCTCTAAGAGGTGCAGTTGCTAGGCTGCTTCCGTGGTTGCAGTGCAGTTGCTAAGCATTGCTGTGTGATTGCAAGGATGTTGCTGTGTGGCAGCTACAGTGTTCTGAGTGTTGTACACAAGGTGGTTGCCTCTGGTTGACACAGTGTTTGTATTTTTGCTTACTAGGGCAAACTCATGGGATACTCTCCCATCAGGAGGCAATTTAGCTCCGAAACCTAGTGCAGGGAACATCTTGTCGCTGTCATAGTCCTGTATGATCTCCCCCACGGCTTTGAGCGCCATGGCGTAGGCGTTGAGCTGATATGGAGTCATGTAATGGAGGGAGGTGGGCTGGGCTGGGTTGCCTGGGAACAGTGTAAAAGGAAATATGTACTTTTAACTAAACCATCTAACAAGGAGAAGAATACTTATATATTTTTTTATAAATAATTGCAGCCAGAGTTAAAATAGAATGTTAGAAATCATTGGAAGAATGTAACGCATGATAGCACACATACTAATGCAGTGTAGTTATTATAGGTATAACCATATATATTTTAGCAAAGATGTGCGAAATGCTTTGCTTATATTGGAAATATAATAAGAATAGATATTCATATGAAGCAACCAAAATATGTCTGAAAGGTGCAAAATGTAATCGCGATTCGCGTAGCTTTCATGTGGTTATTGCAAAAGGTTAAAAGGTAAAGTTTAAAATAAATTTTATTGGACAAAGATTTGTAAAATGTGAACACATCAACAATCAATATTTTTGGTTCATTTTCGATTAAAATACTGTTATGTATGTTTATTTTGGCATCTGGTACAGTGGATGACAAGTGGGTAGTGAGTGACAAGTGGGTAGTTGACAAATAAACCGTCAATGTGTATTGTGACACCAAATAATTTGGGGAAAAACTAACAATGAAGATAAATCTCTTATGCTATTTTATATTATAATTATTAATAACATTTAATCGTATATTAACAGGACACATGTACTGTATATTACAACTACAAGTACAAGTACACTAGTATGTTTTTACAATGCAATGCAAAATTAGTTTGTGTGCAGTCTGTAAGTCACATTAAATTGCTTAACTTGTGTATTCAATCAGTTAAAAAGCAATAAACTCTGAAAAGAAGTCTGATACGACAAAAAAGTCTTTACAAAAAATTATAACAACTTTTAGATATTCAAGAAAACGTTTCTGCTATCTGGCACTAATGTTCCCAGAGTATCATGATATAATAAATTCAGAGGTGCAATAATGAAATCTAACAAAAAATAGAGTTGGTACAGGTTGCCTTGTAATTTAGATGGCTTTCGTGGTATTCCCCTTGCCTGAGAGAATGAATGTAAAAGGCAGGCCTCTCAATATAATCACACAGATCAAAGCTCTTTATTATTTTAAATCTTACTCATTATGATAGAGGGTGGCTATTACTGGCTCTTTTTCATTCCATTTGCATATATTTCAATAATTCCCCACAGTCCTGTGCTGTCGGCGGCACTCACCATTAGAAGCCGTGAAATCAATCGCCACTGTGAAATTAATCTGAGTCCTGCACAACAAAGAGACACAGACAGATAATGGTTATTTTAGTAATACTTCAATCTCGTGGACATCAAAAAGCTCCAGGCGCAATAAAAGTGAACTCATTGAGAAGCTCTCAAGGTTATAAATGAAAGTATCATAAAATGAAATTTAGTCATCATTTCGGAGAAGCCCAACATGTGTATGACTATTAATTCAATTCCATTAAAGTAAAATGATATATAACATATTTTATCTTCTTTTAAAATACTATTTTATCTAAATCAACATAAGACCAACTACAGTACTTTTAACTATATTTCAGAGTAACTCTGAAATCTGAAATGTTTATAGCTGCCTAAATACACGGTATATAGGTGCCTAAATGAGTAGATAGCAAGGGTTTGCAATGCACAAGACTGGAACAAAGCTTATAAATGTCCACAGAAGAACAGGATTTTGATAAACAAGGTTTGATAAAGCACTAATGATAAATAATATAAGTAATGCATTTTGAAAAAGTAGAAGGCCTATTTGGACTTTTAATAATATTTGAAGGCATCAGTCATGGGCGTTTTTTCCCCCTGTGTAGTGCAAGTCATTTATTTACATATTGTTTGTTCAAGAACAAAAGTACAATGAAAAACATTCTTGAAGGCTTCTCATCAGACTATAGACAAGACTCAATACTGTAGACAGCAAGGCTAAGTTAACAAAATATACATACAGTATGTATGTATAAGTAAATAGTATAGATAAACAGGAATAAAAAGTAAATAGTATATATGGAGGTAATGGCAAAATGTTAATTAAATGACAATAAAAAAGTTGCAAAAGTGATCAGTATTGCTATTATAACTTTCTCACTGTATTAGTTGGTTGTGACTATTCTAATTGGTGAAAACGTCTTGGTTACGTATGTAACCTCGGTACCCTGATGGAGGGAACGAGACGTTGTGTCGAAGACGACAGATGGGACACAACGTCGAGAGACCGACAGAAAGGGAACGTCTTGGTTACGTATGTAACCTCGGTTCCCTGATGGAGGGAACGAGACGTTGTGTCCCATCTGTCGTCTTCGACACAACGTCGAGAGACCGACAGAAAGGGAACTGTGTGTATGTCATAATCTTTAATCTTGTGTGTTTCTCTTCGTTAAAATCCATCATTCACATACTCTAAACCTTCTGAAAAAAAAACATTTGCAAAGTAAGACCCTTGTCCAGAAAGTTATGCTAGTGGTCATGCCATCACAGACTGAAGTACAGAATGAAAACAGGTAAACTATATGACTTTGTATTTGCATCTATTGTGACATAAGTAATAGGCTGTACTTAAAATACATTATGGTGCCTTCACCCTGGAGATGTCAGGATTTATTTATAGTTTGGCTGGTGTGAAAAACTGCACCTAAGATGGAACACTCTGGTCGGAGAACTGGTTCATTTGGACATTTTGGTATTATTCACAGCTGGTATGAAAAGGCACACAACTTGCGGAGGTGAACTGCTATTAATTATATATAATTTGCCTATTACAGTTGAACTATTCAAATTACTGCCTGTCTCTGCAAAAACTGCCTTTAGTTAGTTTACACTTTTTGCAACTCTTGAAATTTGTGCCACCCACAGGAAACTTTTTTGAAAGATGGCTAGATGAGGCCAGTAAAAAACATGGTGTAAAAAGGCTGAATCAAAGGGTAGTTATGGTACATTTTTGGACACAAAAGAAAAAAAATGTGTTGCTGAGTTCTTTAGTATGGAATCATACATATACTGCAAATATTGCTGTGCACAAGATCTTAAGTAAATAGGTAATGACAAACAGGAAACACTATTTAAAAGTCTATTCTAACAATTCTACATTTTTATAATAATTACAAAATATTATTCTGTGTTAGTTAACATTAGTTATGCACGTTATGTAATGAAAAAAAAAATCAGATACTATCATATCAGCTGGTCTGGTACGGCCAGTTTGATGAAACATTAATCAGAAGTAGCATTGCAAGCAATATATAGACTTGAATTGATTGTGACAGCTATTGCAGACACTTGAGCAGAGGTGAACATGACAGGATTTCCAGAGGTTCAACACAAAATGAACAGCTTCATCTTGGATGCACTAGAGGGGACATGTAGCAGTAGTCTGTCTGAGAAATTACTAGAACCAAAACAAAGAGCTGACAACAGTCTGGTCATGGAAGGGACCAATTTTCCATATGTTACAGTGCATGTCCTGAACGGAGAAGACAGTTGCTGCAATGTTGTCCACAAAAGGCCACAGTGTAGGTTTACTGGCATGAGTTTTAAGCTTTAACACACTGGTGGGTGGCAGATTTTGCCTGGGGGTATGAAGTAAGTCAGGATGAGCATGACATGATGACTAACCATCCAGGTCAACACAGTGTATTGCCCTCTAAGATTACATATGTGGAGACAGAAAAGTGCGAAGAGATGTATGATTAGCAAAGCAGTGAGAACAAAATGAATACAATTTCACGACAAGGCAAAGCGTTTTTTTGCAGAACAGAAAAGGGGCATGTACTGAGCCCTGTGGGACACCAGTAGGTATTAGTAGACAATTGAAAAGAGTAAAGTAAAAAAAACTTTCAATTGGCAAAAGACATCGGTAACACTTTAGTATAGGGACCAATCCTCACTATCAACATTTGTTTATAAGCATGCATAGTATTAGAATATTGGCTGTTTATTAGTACTTAAAAGCACATATTTTGCATGACCATATTCTACTTCCCTTATCCTACCCAATACCTATACCTAACAACTATTATACTAATATTAATAAGCACCAAATGGAGTTTATTGAGGCAAAAGCCGTAGTTAATGGTTTGTTAATAGCCAGAATTGGACCTTCAAATAAAGTGTGACCAAGACATCATATGGATAAGATGACTATTTATAAATAGTTACAACAGACTTGTTTGGAATTAATTGCACTTTAATTATCATCATGGCAAGTGAGATATTCACAGGCTATCTTCTCCCCATGTGACAACAGAAAAAGGTCAATTGATTTTCTGCTATACGATTTATACCATAACATTTACTTATTTTACATAATACAACATTAGAAAGTTAAAGGGTGCATATGTGTTGTTACAGTGCAGTGATTTAGGTACAACACAATGCTAATTATAAAAACACAATGTGTCTGGTGTAAACATGCTGCAACTGTAGGTTATTTACAGTTGCCAAGCAACATTGCACCTGGGAATAACAAAGAATTAAACTGATGTATGGACAATATTTTTATGTATTACTGTTTAGAGTAATGCACAAAATTTACTGAGTAAAAAAGAAATAATTAATTAAAGTATTTTTGTCAGAGGGCTTTACTATCAAACACATAAATTAGCCATCAAAACCCAATAAACAGAGCTGTTAATTATAGGGACAAGTTCTGAAAATGTTTGCTTTCTATCAAATATCAGTGACTATAAAGACGCATTGGCCATGACAGATACATTACCACATTCACATGCGCACACACACACAAACATATTTTTTTATTCTATTGTCTCCCTCAGGGATTCCTAGTCATCCCAACTGTTTCTAGAAGCAAATTGAAACAACAATCTGTGCCTGATGTGTGTGGCACCTAACCATCAATTCCAATGGAGGAAAAAGCATTCATCAGGAGGTTAAAGGGGAAAAGATCATAGTCTTTCTCCCCCAGAATAACATATCCATTCTGCTCAATAGGGGATGACAGCTTCAGAAATAAAAGCTTTGTGGCAGTGGCAACTTATTGTGGTGCCTGCAATCTAAGTGTTTGTAATGGGGGTGGTTACGTGTGACTGCAGGTGCTAAACTCGCCGTCTGAGAAAATGAAAATTGGAAGATGAGGTCTGTTTCTGCCACAGATGGGACTCTCAGGATGTTCAGAGAATATCCTGAAGAATATCATCTTTCATTATTTGACTGAATCTCAAAGGAGCCTACCTCTAGGATTTGATGCAGTATGTCATTTAAAAATGAAATGAAGTCCTATAAAGATTCGCAATTTCATATGGTATACTGCATTTCGCAAATGTGTCCATGATATACAGTGAAAAGTAATCATTAAATGTGAAGAAGTAAAAATGTTTCAAGTTAATTGACTATTTACTTTATTACTATTTAACTTTAGCGGTTATCATCAAGACTACGAAATGTAACTGCATGTAAGACTATTTTAAGCCCAAAACATAAAAAGTGTTTAAATGTGACTAATTTAATTTAAGAATAACAATATATCTGAGTTAAAAATACAGTTCTGTGGTAATTATGTCATAATATACATTTGATGATATGTGAATTTTTATGCTCTGCAAATATCATATTAAATATCAAATATAAACATTTTGTGTAGTTTTATGTAATTCTGATGATTTACTGTTGACAAAACAATGTTCCTACTGTATGTCCATCTGACTGACAGGTAAGGTGTTTTTAAAAATTGTAAAACGTGTAATTTTAAACAAGTTTTTGTAAAGGTGAGTGTATTAGTTTATAGTCGTCATATAGGCGTTACATTATAGTTATACTGTATATCATTTCTAATTTAGCATTTTCGTAAATGAAAGCCGTAACAATATAACTTCATGTAATTTAGAATAAAATCTAAATGTTTTCTCCAAAAAAACAAAATTTGCTCTCTACACATTTGCTTGACAGAAATAAGTTAAACATTGAGTTTTTCCAAGATCTCCTGAAAGCTGATGAAGTGGTTTTTATGCATGAGCTGGTAGCAAGAGAAATGTGACACAAGTATGGAAGAGGACAGATGTTGTTGACTAAAGGTGAGGGGACACTGTCCATATGGAGGTGAGAAACTTCCCGGGATTTAGCAATTTAGTCAAAACTGCTTCAGCATTAAATTTATAAACCTATAAACATGCAACAAACAAACAAACAAACAAACAAAAATAACGTTACTCAAGGTTTTGCATGAACATTTTCCAGCCTCTCTCTTATCTTTAGAATTAGAAAGGTTGTTTTGGTGCTGTGCCTTTAAGGCTCTGTCTTTTTATTTTATCTAATTTATTTTTGGTCTTCCGTCCACAATGAGATGTCATTTTTGTCAATGAAAACGGAGCTTATTGAAAACACTCCCCAAAGTGGATACATTTTAAAAAACGTTGTTTTCAGGTTGTAGTTTTGACTATAAAAACGCAGGCTTCCGAAAAATATGAACATATTTTTTACTATGTGACTCAAACATTTTGGCTACTCTCGAGTTTGATAAAGCAAATATCAGTATATAAATACTTCAGATCGCATTTCTTAAAAAGGAGACGTAATATTTACTTGCAGTTGTTCAGGGATGGATTACAATATATAACTATAATGTAATTCTATGACAAGAATAAAGGAATACACTCAACGTTACAAGCGAATAATAACACGTGGTGATTTGTTTAGAATGCTTTTAGAAAAAGTAAACTGGACATAGGAAAACTGCTTTGGTAACATATTTAAATCATCAGAATTAATAACAACGCCATGCATCAGAGTAAACAAAATGTTGATATTTGCAGAGCATGAAAACACATACAGTGGAACATGAGGATTTTTGTATCCTTCTTTGTAATTTTATAGTCTAGTAATTATGTCAAAGATGCAATATTGATGAATTAACAATTACGTATAGCTTTAGACATGTCTAATACATAGAGTTCTAGAGACAAATTCTGGTACTTGAGACACAATGACCACAACATGTAACTCATTCACCAACCCCCTGAACCAATTCTGCTAAACTACAAGCACAGTTCCTGCTTTACACTCAAATTGCAGTTCTATAACACACTTTTTTCAAAACACCACACACAATTCTCTGCTTTTGGCACACTTTTCATGCAGAAAATATCTTGTTTTCACAAGGAACACACTGCCATTCAAATATGCACACTGACTCATCACAAGGGCAAACACCCGTCACACAGTTTTACAATTAGCAATCAGAGCTTTAGCATAAAAAGGCAACAGGTGAGCTCTTCTGTTTTGGAGCAATGGATGCCAACATTGGAAACAGAGGCAGAGCCAGAGGAGTGAGAGTAAGAGGAGGAGGACAGGGACGGGGAGGACGGGGACGGGGGGACGGGGAGACGGGGACGGGGAGGACGAGGAAGGCCAAGGACTGTAATCTCTGATGAGATCCGAGCCACTTTGGTTGATCATGTGGTCAACCATGGTCTAACAATGAGGGAGGCTGGGCAAAGAGTACAGCCACATTTGAGCAGGTACACTGTAGCATCCATCATCCGGACTTTCCGAAATGAGAATAGGTAAGAAATCTACTCTCACTAGAAAATTGCAGTACTGCATATCAATACAGTACTCAATGAGTACAGTAGTACAGTATTGCCTGTGGACTGTTCTGTAGGACTGTAAAAATTCTGCAAATTATGTTTCAAGTATTTAGGAAATGTATACCTACATTGTATTTACAGTATTTTACTATTTGTTTGGCAGAACTGAAAGATTACCAACACAAGGTGGTCGGGAACGTGTTCTGTCTCCTGAACAGGAAACTGAAATCATGAACATGGTCCTAGAAAACAACGCCATAACATTACGGCAAATACAAACAAAAATAATAGAAAACAATGACATGTTTCAAAATATTGATAGGGAGCCAACACTGGACCGTGTCTTGCGCAGAAATCATCTCAGGATGAAGCAGGTCTACAGGGTGCCATTTGAACGCAATTCAGAAAGAGTCAAAGAATTGCGATATAACTATGTGCAAGTGAGTCCCACAATTGATGCATACTCTCAACACTGTATACAGTAAATTATACATATTTCAATATTGTAATCATAATGATTGTGCTTCAATAGTGACCACTCCATGTCTATTTCTGATATTGTCATGTGTGTTTCAGAGAGTCCTTGAGCTAGAGGTGGCTGCAGTGGAGCACCAGTTCATCTTCATTGATGAGGCTGGGTTCAACCTCACGAAAAGATGAAAGAGGGGAAGGAATATCATCGGCCAGCGTGCCATTGTTGAAGTCCCTGGCCAGCGCGGAGGGAACATCAAAATGTGTGCAGCGATTACCCACCACGGCGTCATCCATCACCATGCTACCCTTGGCCCCTACAACACCGCCCATCTGATCACATTCCTTGACACCCTACACAACACACTCATTCCACCAGATCAGGTAGATGGCCCAGAGCAGCTCATGTACGTTGTTATTTGGGACAACGTAAGTTTCCACAGGGCTGCTCTGGTTCGTAACTGGTTCACTGCCCACCCATGCTTTTTAGTTGCTTATCTCCCTCCATATTCTCCATTCCTCAATCCTATTGAGGAATTTTTTTCTGCCTGGAGATGGAAAGTGTATGACCGAAATCCACAAACGCGTATACCTCTTCTCCAAGCAATGGAGGACGCATGTGGAGATATAGCAGCTGATGCTTTTCATGGCTGGAATCGCCATGCTAGGCGATATTTCCCCCGCTGCTTGGCCAGGGAAAACATTGCTTGTGATATGGATGAGGTGCTGTGGCCAGACCACAACAGAAGAGAGGATGCAGCATAGTTTTTTTTTTGTTTTTTTTTACTGTTACTGTATACAGTAAATTCTTCTGTTGTTTTGTATGTAGTGTATGTGCAACTTTGTGTTGTTTGGGAATGGGATGTACACTGTGTACATTGTTTTTGCGAGAAAAATAAAATGAAATTTTACCGTGTATTTGTGTGTTCGGAGTATAAAAACAATATTCTCAAATATTTTACAACACACTTATGTTTGTACTGTGTGTAGTAAGTGTAACACTGAACCAAAAAAGGCCTAATTCATTATGATGAATGGAGAAGAAGTGTGTTTTACATTCATCATAGTGTTTTACATTGAGCACATCAGTGTTCAGCTGGTTCTTATAAATGTCTATACATATGATGGTTTGTGTGTGTCATTTGAAAACAAAATCCCATTTTGAGAAGAAATAACATTGTTTTGAATGTAAAGTTTCATTTTGCAGGAGAATTGAGGGGTTTTGCCCATTGTGTGTGTTTTTTTGGATTTGTGTGTAGAGTTCTGAGAATATGAGGCATGCTTTCAGAAAATGTGTGTAAACAATTGAGAAAAACTGTAAATGGAAACACTTCAGGATTTTTTAAATCGTCATCGGCACTGGTTGAATCTACAGAATTCTGGGATTCGAATAGACATCAATTTGATACTTTCATGCTCTTAAACATGACACTGAACAAACCAAAGTCCTGACCCGCTGCCATCAGACTGAAGGTCTGCTAGGGGAGACTAGCTACTGCTGGTATACTAATAGGCATTAAGCCAATTACAATCCACATAAGATGCATTATTAGAATGAGGTAACATGCAACAGCAGCACAAAGCTAATACATCCTAAATGTGTAAAGTTATTCCCCCTGATATTTAAAGACAGGTGTTAGCATGGCTCAACAGTGCGAAATCTCCCACCAAACACGCAAACATGGCTAACAACAGCTGTCCTTTGAGATGTCTCCACACACAATGCTGTAATTTACGAATGCAGATGCTTGTGAAGTCTCCTCAAGGGCTCCCAAATACCAATTATCTGATTGGATTGTTGTTCATTACACTGGCTGTCTCTCTAGAGGGCTGCGCTCTTCATCTTCTCCAGCTAATGAGGTGCACTCCAAACTAGTGTCAATCACTGCTCAGGGATGCCAACGAAAGACATACCATAGAGGGCGGATGATAAAGTTATCCAAGTTGTTTATTACACTGAAGTTGTTTTGAGAGCATATATGAGTGCATTGCACTGCACACTGTAAAAAGGGTGGAAATACAGTGGTAATTTTCGGCAAGGAAAATTCTGCCATTATCCATTAACTTTGACATTTAATTTAACACAAACACAATGCAAGTTTAAAGCGGCCCTAACACACGGGTTTCTGCCAATCTCATATTAATCTTAAGTACCTATAGAGTAGTATTGGATACGTCGTATCTTCGAAGAGTATTTAGTTTGATCACATTTATAAAAGATAGATACAGCTGTACGATTACTTCCGAAATCATATGGCACGTGTGGGGGGAGGGGTAGGCTGAACTAAAGCACATTGTTAACAAAACACAGACATCAGTTTCACTCACCGCATGCGGTTCATGTCCGGCATCTTTTAGCGCTGGATGTGCTCCATATATATATCAGTTTCGAACGATCTCCAAATCCTGCTTTATATCCACCGTTTATATAACATTCATCACCCAAATGCAGTAAACAAAGAAACACTTGAACTTCGCGAACGTATGCTCTCTCTCTCCTGCTTACAAGTGAAAGTGACGTCTGCGCATGCTCCTTCTCCTGCTCTCCTTGCTGCTGTGTGGGCGTGCCGCTTGCTTTTCCGGGAGAATTGTCCAATACGGGACTAAGAAAAATTGTTACAAAACTGTTTTATATGTTTGATCGCTGGGGGAGTGTATTGACGCAGAAACACTACGTAATACGCCCAACTTTTTTTTTAAAGTTGTCCATGTTAAGCATGAAAAGACAGCACGTTTAACATTGTAAAGAAGTCAGAATGCATGACACATTGTTGCAGCACCCCTTTAAAATACAACTGAAACAGCTGTAAAAGAATCAAGACGGAAAAATCCATATATATCGTGCCCTATATTTAAAGATTTTTTGTCAGAATAGTAAATATTTACTATGAAAAAAGGATATATTACAACAGTTACATTATCTTCTCACGTAGCCAGACCTTCATTCTAAAGGCCTGGAAACCTTTGCCTCTTTGAATGGCCAAGGATCGCCCAAGAAGCCATATGACTGACAAGTAAAGCAACCAATCCCGTTTCGATTTGTGCCCGTGTCATATTTGGGGGCATAGAAATGTCCCCACGGAAACAAGTCACGGCAGATGCAGATTGAAATTCATACAAAAATAATATTGATTTTAAATTAACAAGAAAAATCTCACACAAATCTCCTGTTTCCAGCTCAGTAATAGCCCGAGCTGACATTATTGATTTTAGACTTAGTAACAAAGGTTCGACACATCTGAACTTATAACAGCTTCTTTCCCAACAAGATGGTTTTAGAGAAAGTCACACACTCTCCTTTGAATTAAAATTAAAAATGTAAATATGGTTTTAAGCTAGTAACGTAGCTGTAACGTACCAAGTTTAAATTTTTCCAAACTCCTAAAATTGGTAAGTGTGCTTACGGTTAGCTGGAGTATTTTGCTGTAGGCTACAGCACAAAAACTGTCAAGCAGAATTACACTAACAGTGCTTCAAACTGCGACAGCCAACAGGTGCAACGAAGCTTTTATACCGGCAGTGGAGAATGTGCATAAATAGGGAAATTGCAAACAAGACTGGGATTACGTAATGTTCTCGACAAAAATCCATTTACTGCCCTACACAACTTTCCACTCTAGTCGTTCACACAATAACACACACCGGAAAAATCAGCCATTACAGCTGAGAAAAATCACCTTCCAAAAACCATCCATGTGCATTTGGGCATGTGTTAAATATTGACATAACGAATAAGATCTCTTTTGTCAATTGATTCTTCACGTTTCAGTTCTGCCTTCAGATATCAATTATTAGCTTTCAGATTCAGTTTTCTTGATAACATATCAAACTGAATGATATCAATACATGATGAGTTAGGCAATCCAATAGAGTTACAGGAAGTGAGACACACGTCAACTGTATTGCCGAGGCGTGGACAAATCCAGCTTGAGTGCATTGACCTTTCGCCAAAACATCTCAGGCTAAAAGGATGGCGACGTTATTAAAATGGATGACTGGTAGTGTTGTGTCAGAGCAGAGGTGACTGAAGCCTCCTTTTTACCTCCATAATGAAAGAGTCGCTCAACGTGGGCGTGCGATCTGCCATGCATGGATGCACCCTGCCCACCCCTCAGAGAATGACAGGCAACATAGTTCACTTTTCATCACACGCAAAAACCGACGGCTCAAACACCTGCGCTAAGATTAGCAACACAGCCTAATCTATCATCTGCCATGAATGGTCTAAATCACTCATGGTGTCCGACTTGCTCATATGAAGTCTGTCTTTTCTGCTGCCTGCGTAATTACCCAGAAGCACTTATAACGGAGACCTGACGACAACAGCGATCAGTCGGTGCAGATTCCAACAGTAACGTGAGAATTTAACAAGTGCAACAAGTCATTTTGTTTTCCACAGGCGTGTTGTGTGTTGGGGACTGGTTTGCTTTAGAGGCTGATCATAAAGGAAGTGTTTAGTGTTGACTAAAACATCACTTACCCGCCCTTGATATAGTCTAGGAAGGTGACTTCGGTGTCGATGAGAAATGACAGCAGGGTAACCTAAAGATAAAAATCTTGTGATGATTCAGAATTTTCATAATGATTGCCTTTAATTTGAGGAAAAGGATAAGCAGACGAATATGTAATATGTATATTCCCTGTAATATGGAATGGTTTGGCTTGGGGGCAGTCAGATATTATTCATTGCATGCAGAGTTTTCAAATTTTTGGACATGGACATTTTTCGAGGCTGCCTCCAAGCCCCCCACAGACCTGTCCCTGTACCAGAGTTTATTTTAGTCTTAATTTTTAACAAATTTATTTACGGTTAATACTAGTAATACAAGTAAAAGAGATCACACAATACATATGTGCATTTTTTATTACTAGCTAGGAAATTTAAAAGCTATTTGTGTCAACAACAACTGTACACAACTTAAAGTGTTGTTAATTGGAAAGTTCAAAAAAATCTTCCTTTCTCCGGTCAACCACATCTCTCACAAGATTAAAAAAACTTGACAGCCAAACAAAATAAAAAAACCTCTCTCTTTATCAACAGGTACTGTTCTGGCTTTTGTGGAAACAAGTAACTTTGTATTAGCACCTATTATATTATTGCTCCTGTATGACATATCGCTTTATTGCTCCCTGAACTATCTGTAGGTCGCTTTGGATAAAAAGCGACCTACAGCGTCTGCTAAATGACTAAATGTAAATGTATACATGTATATGAAAAATGTATTTGCTTACTGTTCCAGAGTTGAGGTATTTTTTTTTCTTGTCCTTCTTCTTGGGGTTTATGACCTGTATATGGAAAGAATGAGTTTAAAGCATTCATTTAATTGTTTTAAGGATAATGGAAATTACGTTATAAACAAACGTTATAATACGATAAGCTATATTATACTACAAGTGTATGGTTGCACCAATGCCCAAGTCAAAACTTTAAACCACGAAGAAATTAAATCTCTTTTTTTTATTTAAATAATATCATAAAAACCAATTAAGAAAACATACAGAAAACACAGCATTGGTGATAAGAAATTCTGCAAGTGATTTTAAAGAGTTTATTTTAAGGCCTTGTATACATTTATATATATTATTTTTTAAAAGTGATTATTTTTCAGTTTAGGTTTAATAAATTGGCATAAGAGAATATGTGAATCTATGCCTACATAACGACTAAGAAAACAACTTTTTCCAATAAATGAGCCTATTAATTAAAACGTTTGTGATATTTACACAAGCTAAACTAAAGGCTACATTTGCCAGTGAAAGTCCTTTTTGTAATTTTAAATCAATAAAGAAAAAAGGCCTCTTCTAGATACAATATTAATAGTGTAAAACATCACATCAATACACTGGATTATTTTCAACCCAGCATTGGGGCAGAAAGTGACAGAACAAGCTGGTGGGTTAAATTAACCCAGAAAATGTTTATATTTGACCCAACAATGGGTTAACACAACCCATACACGTTGAATTAACACAACCCATAATATACTAATATATACATTATATATACAACCCATTGTGTTAAAGGGGTCATATGGCACGTAAACTTTTTTTCTAAGTCTTTTGCATGTATTAGACACGTAAAATTGCAAAAATGAAAGTGTCGGAACAAAAGATGCATTATATCTAAAAGCGAATGCTCACCCAGAAACGCCTTGTGTAACCACGACCCCATAAATCTACTTCAGTTCGTGGTATGGTTTGACTAAGACCGCCAGAATGTATACGCAAGTAAGGTGGGCGTAACCTGTCAGCGTACCAAAATCTGGACATATTATTTGTGTCATAAATAATGTGGAGTGGGGTTTGGACCAATGAGATTACACTAAGACATTGGAAAATTAAATGTTCTGTAGACTTTTGTGAACCTTTCAGTGCAGTTTGTTTTTTAAACTCTCAATTAGCAGGACAAAAGTTTCCTTCCAGAATGAACACTTCTTCAGAAAAGTAGCATGTTAGTACTTTATAAAACACTTGAGAGAATGTTCTTGACAACTTACCTCATACACGTTGAATTGTGACTGGCCCCTTGATAGTTCTCTGTAACTTGTGCTGAATTCCCCAATAAAGTCGTGACTTTTTTAAAACACACACAAACACATCTGTTAGCATGGAGAACTTTCAGTTACATTTATTATTGATTTGTTCAGATAAATTCCTGATCTCTTGCCATAATTTACCATAACAAAAATGATTAATTATCTTATAGATCAAAGCAAAATCCAATGACTCTAATGAGTTATCTGCTTGTGATACAGATATCTAGTGACTGAATGGGTTTCATTTGCAAATTAAAACACCAACATAAGTGTGTAAACAATGAGATATACAGTTAGAAGGCAGATGTTAAAGATGAATGTGTACAATTTTGATATTTACAAAGGAGGTAATGCCAAACTCCTGACATAGTAATGCAAGAGAGCATGTTAGTACTAAGCTGCTAAATTTCAAAAGTCACCATGCACTGAAACTGTATCAAAAACAATAATACCAAACATCACTGAGCATAGAAACTAAATATATTTGTATGGATTTACAGGAAAATATAATCCATCCAATTCTAATATAGGTGCATTTCAAACAAAGTGTTGGGAAACTCGATTATGTTAATTCACAATGCATCATGGGAGTGGATCATTGCTAAACACATTTTCAATAGCTGCGTCCCAATTCGCATATCCATCCTAAATAGTATTCAAAAATAGAATTAATATGTCCCAAATCATATGCTGAAACGAGTATTCTCAAAGTACCCGGATGGTCTGCATTTTCCGGTGAGAATTCGAAGTGTGAACCCATGGACACTTAATGGCTGATATAACCCACAAATCACTGCAAGGGGGCAGAGTTTAGTGACGCTAAACTGCATTAATAAAATTAAATAAAAGATCCTTAAATGCAAGGAAGAGCTGTATTTTAAGGATCACAGTGTCGTCTAGGCAACAACGGCCACTTCTGTTTCGCGTTAGTATGTCCCAGTGCGTGCATACAGTTTTGCTGTATATAATCTATTCCATAACAAAAACAGTACATACTGTAAGGGCATAGTATAAGTAGGCGAATTTGGGATGCACCATGATTCACCATGGACAAATCGAACAGGATTTTTACTTCTGAAACCCAACTGTTAAGCCTGATGCGCACTTAAAATAACAACTTAATAATGTTATCATAAGAGTGTGTCTGTTTCATGTTTATTATCTCTTTTACATTCAGAGCTCTTCAGCTATTATGACACAGACACACACGATATATAAATGGATGTTAGATAAAGTGACTGTTTCCAGCTCATTACCTGCCATCTCGATCCCAGTCATACACTTCAACTTTGATCGTTCTGTGAGAGACAGAGAGAAAGAGAGTTGGTTTAAAAATTGGTTTAAAAATTGGTATTCGTCTATATTGACCATTAACTGGTGTGTCTGTATGTGCCTCCAATCACACATCCCTATTTGCGACACGATTTCATCTATGACGTTATTTCACACCACAGTAATGAACGGTTTTTTTTGTACACTCTGTAGTGGTGGTGTCAGATTTTTTTACATAAAAAGGAACAAAGTACCAACCCCTTTGCATCTGCAAACTAAAAATGGTAACAATATTATACAGATCATCATATTAACCATGTACATTTTTTACAATGTTTGACAACTACAAAATGGCCTTAATTATAGTAAACACTCATGTGTTTTACATGCACATCTTGCCCCTATTAATACATTTTTTATAAACTTTATGTCATGTACTGCATGATTACTATTCACTTTTCATAGTGACCTGTTAGATGGTAGAGGATAGAAAATAGTAGGAAAAGTCAAAGACGTGGTCTGATAGATAGTGTGCATGAGTTTGGATCCATCATGGTGTAATTCAGCAGACAATTTTTATTCAAAGTGACGTGGTGCATTCAGTATGTACATTTAACCAATTTGTGTGTACCCTGTGTATTGACCTCATCACCTTGGTGTTTTATTATACATATGTGAATGATTTTGGGGATTGTTAGGCAGAGATGTGCTATTTATTTTTTCCAAACAGTATGACTTCCCATACACTTCTTACATTTGGAATTCCATACAAACAAACTAATACAAAACCAGGGTGGGTGCACTTTTAACTAACCTGTGCACTTTTAACTAAAGCCAGTGAGCACTCTGAAAAAAGCAACATGGTAGTAATGTAGACATGCCATTCCATCTTATATATTTCCTGATATGAAAAAAGCATAATTATACATGACGAAAAATGTAGTTCATGCGTAGAAAATAGAGAAAGGTTATAAGATATCAGAACACCCAGCAAACTCATAGTAAGCAGTCCTAATTCCTAGTTCTTCTATCCTTCTTTAAAATCAGTTTTCTTTTAATCTAACTTTCTTTGCAAGGATTAAAACAATTTACATATGGATTAGTGTGACTCACAGAAAATAATCACAACCTCTGCTGTCGCCAGTGTGACAGGCAAGTGATGAGTTTGCACAGTTCAAATTGAACTTCTCTGTTAATTACACAGAGCTTAAACGCAACACGTGCTAACAAGAACCCAATCCCCACAACGTCCCTTCGCACCCTTTCTCTGTGTTATCGTCACGAGACACTCCTTGCTTTTTTATTAGAGTGTGTGTGGTGGCTTATCTCACGTCCCAGACTCCCCAGTTCGTCCAGTGCTCCTCCTTTCTGTCCATCAGGCTCTCTCTTTCGTGTCCCACATGTTCAATTAGAGATAAACCCACGGCATTGTGTGGGAGAGTCTGCTACGGCACCGATCGATGCACTTTGAGGCACTCCTGATGGAGGCTTCTAGGATGCAGTCTTATCTAGTGCTTTGGATTTCCCTTTATGTTGGGTCTGTATGAGTGTCTCACTATACTGTCCCTAAGATTTTCCTGTAACTCCTGACACTGAAACTATCATACGGGTCAAAGACAAAAAAGGATGTCCATGACTATATCAAGTTTTGCAAAAATGCAATCACCTAAAAAAATCAACGATCATCCTCAACCCATCCAAAGACATCAATTACTTACAGATTTGGAAAACCTATGATTTCCAATAGCCATGTACATTTATTTGTATTGATTATTTTAGTTGAAGCTTTTATGCATAGTGACCCTTCAACATCAGAATCAACTGCATCAACACTGCATTCAGCAAACACAAGCATTACAATTTCTCAGTCCAAACATAATACACATTTATTGGCGGCTCATTGACAAAATGTTAAATGCTCTCTCATTTGGATGTTACATAAGTTGTAAATGAATAAATGTGAATCAACTTCAGTCCATACCTATCGTAATCGCCATTGCATAAGGCCCTGACAGGTATTTTGAAGGCCTCCCACACTGGGTTGAGAGTGTTCTTTACCACCTCTGTTTTATGGCAAATGGTGAATCTGCAAGACAACAAGACAATGGTTAAAGCTGTCATCTGTAAGCTGTTTTTGGGTGAAAAACAAATCTTATATAAACAATCAGTGTTCAAAACTGATGAATTATTACCCTGTTTCACAACAGTAAGCTTATAATAAGGATCTATACCATCACTTTTTGAGCTGTCAGGTCAGATGTAAAGAGAAGTATGAAAGTAACCTGCAATTTTACATTTCAGACAGAGATAGCGATAATATACGGATTGCAGACATTATAGTGAACTGTTGTAGATGTATAATTAATATTATTCATAATTTTATATTTATTTCATTGTCATTTAAACACGAAAGTAAATTTAGTTACCAAACACTGCTGATCCCATTCACAATGAAATAGCAATATATTCACTTCACATCACATGGAGTTTTATCCACATTATTTCTGTAAAATTACTGGAAACGACTTCAAATGTTTTTGGACATTTGTATTGCTCAGCATCAACTGAGCCGTTTCAGAAGCCGAATAAATATTTGAAATAATTGGTTTGACTTTTAGACAGTGGCCCTTGAGCTAAACCTTCCTCAACTCCTCACAGCCACAGGATTTTCTTTAAAAACAGACTCTGTTCTCTAAAGGACAGACACATGAATGGATTGCTCAGTTACAGGCTCAGTACATAGCTCAATTCTGGCCTTTATTCCTACAGTATTTACTCTCTCTCCCCGTCTCTCTGTCTCTTTCTCACAAGAGTTCAGGTATGTGTGTGTGCAATTTAAGTGTTGCTAAAAATGATCTTAAAAATGTCATGCTTTGCTGTGAGGTGGTCTGAGGCCACTCAAGCTACTGAAACGAGATGCCAAGTAATGCCATTTCTGCCTGCTAGCTGGACAACAACCGTTCTTTTTAGAAAGCATTAGACTATATTTGAAATTATTTATTTGAAAATGTGACCATGGCCACATCCAGCATGTGTTGCAACACATTCAGTTAAAAAACAAAGAGTTTGAATATTTATGATACATATAGGGTTTTTCACACTTGAAATGGTTTACCCCGGGTTATTTTAACCAGAGGCATTGCTAGACCTAAAGCTCTACTGGGGCACAGGCCTAATGTTACTTCAGATCTGAAGCATGTGTACAGACCAAATTCCCTTGCATTTACAACAAGTCAACAGAAAAGGGTCATGTGCACTAATAGATGAAAAATGTGTTGAGTTTGTTTGTGGCCTATGACTTTAAAACAACGTCAATCAATTGATTAGCCTAATGCAGACACTTTGTCATTTCACAGCACCTCGGTGACACAGCAGCCAATATGAGATTTCTGTGCGAAAGTACGGCACAAGTTTGTGTTTTCGAACCGTTTAAAATGCGCGACTGCGTCGCTTTTACAAGCATGAATTAGGTAACTACGTTGCATATGTTTCCATTTTTTGCCGGCATTGTCAATGTAAATGACAATGAAAATACACTGACAAATAAACAAATGGCAATTGTTAAAACTTAATCTTGAAATTTATACTGGGATATGTGCCCCAATAGAAGGGGTCTATTTCCCTGGGTATTCATAACCTGACGTTTCACACTGTACATCACTTAACCCTGGGTTAACATTATTATCTGCATATTTGTGTTGTCAACAGTCATGATTGGATAAATACTGCATTCAGCGTCAAACGGACTGAATTAAAATAGTGTATGGTCGCTTTTATTAACTGAGAACCTAGTTGATCCCAATCTGAGAAAAAAAGTACGCCTCGCAAATCCTTTTTGGCTGTTTTAAGCCTCTTATGACATTGCTTCCTCAAATAAATAAAAACTGAAACGATTGTTTACTCAGTTTCTGTGAGTGTGCACAGCTTGTGATATGAGGTAGCGCTGTTCAGTTGTTGATTGGGTCCATTGCTTAGCGTCTCAACAGCTGGTCATATCATTCTACCCTTGCTTTGTTTCACACTGCACACATTAGGCACCGCAATGCACATGCAGTGCTAACCCTGCTTCGGAGCAGGGTTTCATAACCCCGGTCAAAATGCGGGGATAACCCCTCTTCAAAATTACAAGTTTGAGGGGTTACCCGGGGTTAAAAGCAGGGTTTAAAATGAAGATAACCCAGGGCTGTCAAAATATCAGATTTTCATTACACAATTACAATATTATTAATATTTTATTATTCATAACATAACATTAATAATATCGTACCTGCTACAGACTGTGCAATTTTGGGCTGTCCCAGACGAAAGATGAAAACGTTGCGATTTCTAGAACACTGGTCCTACATCGTACAGTGAGTGTTGCGATCATTTTCTGGCGGTGTCAGAAATTTTGCTTGATCTTATGACCTACCCCTACTGAGTTCCCAACAAAAATGCAACATGAAATGACGTATTGATCAACACTACATGGCAATAAAAGTTAAACCCAATGGAGGCGAAAAAATTTAATTATAATATTGCTCTCTTCCGCTGCCACCTCTTCTTTTTTACCAGCACACATGAAAAGCACAACTGCCAAAGTGTGATTCATGTTGCTGTGTTTTTTTACAATTCTCGCACACTGATTTCTAACTTGCGCTGTAGACTAAGATTCAGGAGTTGTCATCATCGTACAGTGTACATGCATGTCGTTCCCAAGTTTATTAGATCCATGTCGCGCAGTGTGAACTGTCATGATATAATAAGATCGGTAAAATCTTTAGTCTTTAGCATGTAATGGTTTCACAAAATGGAGGATGCTGAGAAAGACATGCAAAGCATTTTTTTTAAAGTGATCAGAAAAAACGTGTAAAAAAGAGCAGCTGTCCACTCTTGATCTGCTTCAATGCAAAAGCATTCTTTCCGAAAGCTCTCCTAAAAGCGATTTCTTTCTTCGGTTTGTCTCAGAGTGAAGAAATCTGCAAATATTAAAGGCCAGGACCTAGTAGATAAGCAGAGATTATTCAGCGTAAAGCACTCCTGATCCAGACGCAAAAACTATGTGTTTTACCTAAAGGAATTTGATGGAAAGCCCATACAGAGTTTAACATAGATGTAGTGAGCGGTGTGTGTACTGTAGATGAAAAGAAACATATATGTGTGTGTGTTACTCACGTTCCATCCTCGTTACTGCGGTAAAACACTAGGAAGGGGTCAGATTTTCCAAAGAAGTCCTTTTTGTCCAGTTTGTTGCCACAAAATTGCATCATCACAGACTCCTGCAGGGTGAGAATGTTTTAGAAAAGCGAAAAGTAGGTTATCGGGGCAAACAAGCAAGTACATGTGAATTTAGGCCATTTGGCAGACCAGGGAAAATGATATCAGTACAAATGAGAAGAATAGTAACCATTCAGGGTTCTTAGATGACTATACCATTATGCAAATGTTAAACGGCTTGGCTTGTTTGCTCACATCTGTTTGACTTCTATACCCAGATGGCAAAGCTATAGGGGCTATTCAAAAAAAATCCATTTGACAGGCACTATCTGTGTGAGATGCAATGCTTCAGCGGGGAATGGGATAAGGTCTATTGATCCCTGTTGTGAAAGACAAATGTAATAATTACACTAGCATTGCAGAGGTCTCTCTGGATTTATGTGCGTGTGTGAGCACAGCTGGAGATCTTGGCGCACAACATATGCTATTACTGACTGCTTTGTTTCGCAACTAAAAATTTACTATGCATAGATCATGCCTCCTGAAGGGCAATTGTTCTTGAGAGATTTGCTCCGAACCTTTATCAAACCCACCTGATTTGTGAATATACAGTATGTAAAGAGTTTGTTTCCCAAATGAGATGTTTTTTATTATGTTATCATGTTTCTTTGCGTTTTATTGTGTTAGTTAGCTGTATTTTTTTAGTTATTATGGCTTAAATCGAAACAAACCAACTGCAGTTTGATTTATATTAATTGGAATGCACAATAAAAAAATGAGTTATCTCATTATGGAAATAAGCTCTTCATATGTACGTCTTCGGGATAACTTGACAGCAGTGTTAGGTATAACTAGTTACTAAGTAATTCGTTTCTGTAATTTAATTATTAAAAGTAAAGTAAGGGATTTTTTCTGTAATTTTATTAAAGTTACTTCTGATGTAATTGAACTAAATATATTCAATAGTGGAAATGACATCAAAATTATAAGTCTAACTTTAAAATGTATGCTATAATGTATCCTCACATTTGTATACTTTGGTCAGTTAATAAGAATAATTTATGTAGTTATTTATTTGAATGAATTGAATAAGTGTTTCATGTCTGTCCTTGAATCAATTCTAATCAAGGATGATGTAGGATATAGAAAGAAATTAGTTATAAGTAATTCAATACTTTTTGGAGAGAGTAATTTATAAAGTAATCTAATTACACTATTGAATATGTAATTAGTAACTAGTAATTAATTACTTTTTCAGAGTAACTTTGTAATAGCTGAAACAAAATTCTGCAGGATGGTTTCCTTGAAGAACCAGAGTTGACCAGCCCTGACATAAACAAAACAGTACCAGGAGTGCTACTGTGAAAAGGGAAATTGCATAAGATTTGTTTCGAAACAGGCCACCATTTTGCTGTTTTCACAGAATCTAAGCTGTATTAGCTATGATGATTTTAGTTAGGTTCTCTTTTAGAACTTGCCAGATCGTAACTTAAGAATTAAAATAAGAAGTTTCTGTAATAGATTCGAAAACAGAATGATGGTAAATGAAAACAAGTATATTTATGTAAAAAAACATATTATTTTTTTCCTGTGCTCACCAAAGTGCATTCTGGGATTGAATGTAATCGAGATGCATGCCGCCTTAGATTACAGCCAAAGCGAGGTCTCGACGAAGGCAGCATTATGTTGTTTGCTGCTGTTTGAAACAGCCTTCACACTATAAGCACACTAATGGTGCCTAAAAAGATGTCTTAGTAGCGTATAGGGGTTTAGAACAAGGCAGTTGTGGCCAATCCCAGCTGTGCAAATGTGTATCCCTGGTATGCAGATAAGACCCAATTACAAACAATCAATATTAGCTCTTACCCTGCAGTTATTAAGCTCCTCTGCCTTCACAATAATCGTCCCACATTTCTTCCCGGGAATCCCCCTGCGTTTGAGAAAAATTGGTATTCAGGTCATAATGTGTCTTTGAACAGTGCAGTTGTACAAAACTAGCTTTATAAGACTGCCAGAGTGTGCGTTTGTCTTTGACAGTACTCATTGCATCCTCATTAACAAACACACAGTAACATTTTTTGGCTTTAATTATGTTTAAATTAACTCTTATTATCTTAAAACAGTGTATTTTGTATATATAAGAAAAACTAATCACAGCTATTTATATACAGTTAAATTCTATTTGATGTAGTTTTGTACTTAAAGCAATATTTAATACATGAAAACACTTGTGATTATAGAGTTAGCTGTAACTTGTTCTTATATATATTGTCGCTGTTCTCCTAAACCAACAATATCCGAGTTTGCTGTTTTTCAGGACAACTCTGTTGTAAAACTTGACAAATTTTAATACTTTTTATTAGTTAGATATTTGCAAAACTGAGTGACACGCATAAAGGGTGACTAATAATGATGATTTATGGCAAAAAAATAACATTCACAAAATATGGAGATATGAGGTTTCAGAAGAACAGCAGCGATATATAAAATAGACAGTGGTAAGTAAACAAATAAAAAACAACAAAAAACAGCTTTAACTCTTTTCATGTCAAAATAAACAACCCCCCCCACCCTTTGAGCTGGATGTACATCATCCCTCAGTTATAAAATATACTTTAACCAGCTTTGGCTCTGGTGCATATTTTGCTTTTGTACTTGAATTTAAAAGAGTGCCCCACATACGTTGGAGTAAATAGATTAAAAATATATAATTTTACAGAAAACTTTATTGATTAATGATTTTATTGCTTATACATAAACTCTTTTTCAACACTCTTTCAACACAAAGTGTAAAGTGTATTTAAAGGACATCTTTAACAACAAAATGATTGTATGCTACTTTTTTTTATCTTAACAACTCATATAAGGAACCCCAAGACCCCAAGGTGTTTGGGCGTAGCCCAACCCGCAGCTCTACAGATGTCTGCTAGAGAGGCGCTTCTGGCCAGTGCCCAGGAGGTGGCTATACCCTGTGTGGAGTAAGCCCTCAGTGGGCATGGGAGATTCTGAGATCGGAATGCCGTCGTAACGGCTTCCACGACCCAGTGTGCCAGCCTCTGCTTGGAGACAGCCTTCCCCTTCTGCTGTCCTCCAATACAGACAAGGAGCTGGTCAGAGCTACTGAAGCCCTGCGTGCGGTCCAGGACACAACACGGATGGGGTTGGGTCTTCCTCCCCGATGGGGAGCGCCTGCAAGCTCACCACTTGGTCCCGAAAGGGAGTAGTGGGAACTTTGGGCACGTATCCGGGCCTGGGTCTCAGGATAACGTGAGAGTTACCAGGGCCGAATTCAAGGCAATCCGGGGACACAGAGAATGCTTGGAGGTCCCCTACCCTCTTGAAGGAAGCGAGCGCCAACAGGGGGGCCGTCTTACTCAGGTGAGGAAGATCGGAACCTCCGAGGGCTCTTGGACCCACGTTAGGGTCCCAAGAGGGTATGGAGCGGAGATGAGGCGGATTCCGCCCTCTCACGCCCCTTAGGAACCTGGTGACCAGGTCGTGTTGCCCTAGAAACTTTCCATCGTTTCGTGATGAGTGGCGATAGCGACTACATACACTTTCAGTGTGGAGGGGAGATGTTAGTCTCCAGTCTCGTAAGAAGGACAACACAATCCTGATCGAGCACCTCAGTGGGTCTTTCTCGTTGAGAGAGACACCAGGACGAGAAGAGGCGCCGTCTAGAGGCGTGTAACCGCCTAGTAGATGGGGCCCTAGCCTGGGTGATGGTCTCTGCCGTAGAGGGGGAGTAGCCATCTCAGGATCTTCTCGTCCCGTCTAGAGACCAGACATGGGTGTTCCAGAGGTCTGATCTGGGATGCCAGAACGTGTCCTTCCCCTGAGAGAGCAGGTCCTCTGTCAGGGGAATGGTTCAGGGGGAGTCGCTGTCCAGAGCATCAACTCTGAAGCCAAGTGTGGTTAGACCAGTGCGGTGTAAACAATAACACTTGGTGCTCCTCTTCCCTGACCTTGCAAAGTGTCTGGGGGGGAAGGTGTGCTTCCGCCCGTCCCGTGGTCAGCTGAGTACCAAAGCGGACAATGGGTGGCGTCGCGGGAGGCAAAGAGGTCTATCTGTGCCTGTCCAAACAGCACCCAAAAAGCTGGACCGGGGGTGGAGTCGCCACTCTCCGCAAGGCGTATACTGACGAGAGAGCGCGTCGGCTGTCTGGTTCAGTTCGCCTGGGATGTGTGTGGCCTGCAGGGAGCGGATCACCTGCTAACTCCACAGGAGGAGGCATCGGGCAAGTCGTGTTAGCTGCCGTGAGCGTACGCCACCCTGGCGATTGATGTACGCTACGGTTGTCGTGCTGTCCAGGCGGACCAGCACGTGCTGGCCCCGCACTAGAGGCCGTAGCCTTCTCAGCGCAAGCAGCACAGCCCACAACTCTAGGCAATTGATATGCCAGCGCAGACAAGGGCCCGTCCAGCGCCCCGCTACTGCGTGCCCGTTGCACACTGCGCCCCACCCCTGCAGCGAGGCATCCGTCGTCACCACAACGTGCCTCGTAACCTGCCCGAGGGGAACCCCCGCTCGGAGGAAGGTCATGGAAGACCAAGGGGTTAGGGTGCGTCGGCAGCACCATGCGCCTGCTGCCGGTGTGCCACGCTGTCCTCGGAACTCGACTCTGTAGCCAGTGTTGGAGCGGTCTCATGTGCATCAATCCGAGGGGTATTACCCCCGCGGAGGACGCCATGTGCCCAGGAGCCTCTGAAATTGTTTCAGGGGGACCGCCGACTGCCTGAAGTGTTCAAGGCAGTTCAACACTGACTGGGCGCGTGCTGCGGACAGCTGCGCCTTCATGGTGACAGAGTTTAGTTCCATACCGAGAAAGAGGATGCTCTGCACTGGGGAGAGTTTGCTCTTTTCTCGGTTGACCTGAAATCCCAATCGATCTAGATGCCGGAGCACCAGGTCCCTCTGTGTACACAACAGATCTCGCGAGTGTGCCAAGATAAGCCAGTCGTCGAGATAGTTTAGTACCCGCACACCTTTTTCCCGAAGGGGAGAAAGGGCGGCTTCCACGATCTTCGTGAAGACCCGTGGAGACAGGGACAGCCTGAAAGGGAGGACTCTGTACTGATATGCCCGCCCCTCGAACGCGAACCGTAGGAACGGCCGGTGTCGAGGGGAATCGAGACATGAAAGTAAACGTCCTTCAGGTCGATTGCCACAAACCAATCCTGACACCTGATAGATGTCAGGATGCGCCTCTGCATGAGCACCCTGAACGGCAGCTTTGTGAAGTTTTTACGCAGAACTATGGGGCGCAACCCACCATCTTTCTTGGGAACGATGAAGTGCGGGTCGTGACCCACTGAACATCTTGGTTTTGAGGGACGAACTCGATGCCTGTTTTGCCAGAAGGGTGGTGACCTCTACCCGAAGTACGGAGGCGTCCCTGCCTCTGACAGAGGGAGAGATGATGCCCCGAAACTTGGGAGAGTCTCTGGCAAACTGGATCGAGTAACCAAGACGGACCGCCCTCATTAGCCAGCGAGACAGTGTGGGCAGCTCTCGAGCTCCCAGGGACTGTGACAGGGTGACCAAGGGGACGGTCTGCTTCATCATTCCCACGGTGGGTGGTTCGTCGGCTGGCGGAGCTACCCTTCTGTCGCGGGGGGTCCCCGGAGGGATGGTTGGCTCCGGCTTTTTACCTGCCTGGTTTTTACCTGCCTTCGACTCTCGGTTTGAGAGTGGTGGCAGCTGTCATGTGTGTACGACCCAACGCCTCGCCAGGGCGTGAGGTCGGGTCGCCGGGCACAGTCCAGTGGAGTGTGCGATCGGCTGCAAGTACACCCGGGGAGAACGGAAAAACTCTGCGAGTAAGTGGCCGCCAGGCCCTGAAAAGGGCCCGGCTTTGGTGACGAGGCAGGAGCCGTCCCGTACCGACCGATCAGAGCCGTGGCTGTGAAGGTCGGGCCCGATGTTGTTCTCCTTGGGGTCTTCCCGTCAGTGTCCCTTCTCGCGAGAAGGTTGCTGATGGGGTGGAGGTTTCCCCCTTGACCTCCGCTTCCGGGGTGTCGCCTGTGGGGGCACAGAAACTGGAGCCGATGTCGAAGGGGTCCTGGGTTGCCGGAAAGCAGACGTCACGCGGGATCTCGGAGGCCACTAGGCGGCCGAGTCGCGGCGTGAAAAAATGTGGCTAATTGCCACTGTCTGCTTCACCGTCAAAAACTGCTGAGCGCAGTCCTCGACGGTGTTACCAACAACCCACCCTGCGAGATGGGTGCATCAGGAAAGCGGACTTCCTTGGTGTCACTCTTCTGCGCAAGGTAAAGCCGGGGGTGTCTCTCCTGGACCACTACCGTGGACATCGTCCGACCCAGGGCCCGTGTCGCCGCCTTGGTCGCCCATAGAGCGCTGTCAGCGGCGGCACGGAGATCCTGCATTATACCCGGGTCGGCCTTACCCTCGTGGAGCTCTCTCAACGCCTTGGCCTGGCGGACCTGCAGGATGGCCATGGCATAGAGAGAGGAGGCAGCCTGGCCCGCGGCATCGCAAGCTTTCGACACCAGTGATGCCGAAGTCTTACGCGCTTTGGACGGTAGGCGTGGCCGATTCCCTCCCAGGTGGTAGCCGTCTGCGGCACAGGTGCACCGCAGGCGGACGTTCCACCCGGAGGATCTCGACGTAGCCTTGGCTGCCCCACCATCGAGGGAAGTAAGGGAGCCGGAGCTGGTTTCACTGGAACGGTCCGTGAGTGGAGCGCTCCAAGTTCTACACAACTCTGCACTTACCTCAGGAACCACGTATCCCCGGGTCAGCACGGATGACATCACTTCTGCTTCCTCCTGAACTCGACCGCTGGGGGTGGAGCTCGGATTCGTCAGAGTCGGATGCCAGTCTCCCTCCGATGCTGCGAGCGACATCTCATCTACGTCACACATCGTTTCCGAGTGTGTGTCTGAGGATCCGGACGGTATGTCACCGCCGGTTGGGGAACGTTCAGAAGAGCGAATCGGGGTGCGATCGGCCCGTGAGCACTTGGCTGGCGGGTTTACGTTCGCAGAGTTTCCCATATCACTAACGCTGCTAACGTGGGTGGTCATCGGGGCCTAAGCCACAGATGTCACGCCCGGGTAGCAGACGAAATGGTGGCTGGTTCCCGTAGGAAGACAGCCACCCGTGACCGCAACTTCTGAATGACAATCTGCCCGGGCAGATGTGTCAACGAACGCTGCTTCAGCGTGCTGGACGCCCAGACACCTAATGCAGCGATCGTGTCCATCCCCCTCCTCGATGAGGGTGCCGCACCCAAGAGAACAGCGGGACATGCCGCGCTGGAAATTGCTCAGTCCTGAAAAGGACCTTTTAGAAAAAATCTCTAACACCTCCGGAACCGCCGAGACGCCCAGGGGAAGGTCGCTGCAGGTAGGGACGATCCGCTGCTCTACGTCGTAGATCCGGCAATGTAGAAGAAGAAGAATTCATTGAATTCGTTCTGTTCTTAGTCATGAGCGAAGGCTCTGAAGAACAAAAGGTAAATGAATGCTGCACGCCGGCTTCCTTTTATACCGGACATCCGGGGGCGGAGACCGGCATGCAAATTTCATTCGCCAAATTTCATTGGCCTTTTCTATAGTAGTCAGAGTTGATTGGTTCTCAAGGGCGAACCCCATCTGTCGTTCTCGATACAACGTCGAGAGACCGACAGAAAGGGAACTCAGTTTTGTAGTTTGCGCTCCGACTCTCTGGGCGCATGTTTAAACACGTTTTCTACATTAGCTCACACTGCATACAATACACACAACACAAGTTGTTATCGTGGCTGTTTTGTACCTTAGCCGGAGGAATTCTTGTATTCTGGAGTCAAAACATATTTATTTTAGCTCCACTCTTTTGGTCCTTCTGGTTCATCATCAATAGCATTAAATGCGTCTCTTACCACGGCTCTGCACTAGCGCATATTATGTCTTTGGGGGCGGGGGCACTGATAGATACTGAGACAAAATGGAGTGACTGGATGATCAGTTTGGCAAGCGATGCGACCATTAAGAAAAACTGGTCGCATCGCCAGGAAAAATAGTCGCAAATACGACCATTTGGTCGCAGGTGGGTCCATGGGGGTTGGCAGAGTTTAACAAGTTAAATCTAAAATGTTCTCTGAGACCCAGGTAGGTGTTTCCCCATAGCGTGTTTTTATATATCCTTTTATAAGGATTCTTCTGCTGTTGATTATATAATGAATTGACTCGGTGGATGGAGTCTTGATTAAAGTTTATGAGAGGCTCCCTCATGTGTATACACAGTATAAGTGAGTGTAATTGGTCTGGGTCTGTGCCATTGTGCTCTGGGTAGAACTGATGTAATGTCATGTAGGAAAGTGAGCATTGCTTGGGTACATTATTAGTACAGGGTTGATAATGTATACTGAGATTATCAAGCCTCATACGGGACATAGACTATATAGCAGTTAATAATATTCTTATTAAAAATGGATTTTTGCAGTTTATTCAATATGACTTGTGTACTGGTGTGCCTAAATCCCTATTAATTTTCCTTTTATGAAAAAGAGAAGCCAGGATGGTTCTTCACCTTTTATGTTTCACAGCAGAACGAGTCACATGGGTCTAAAATGAAACGGGGGCTATAATGAACATTTTTAAAGTGAGCTATTCCTTTAAGTAAAGTGATACATCTAGATAACAACAGTACATCTTACCATAATGCCCCAAATGGCTCACTGTGCCTCTCTGAGTCTCCAAATCACACCTTTGATTCATTCGTATGACTACAGCTGTAATCTGATTTATGTAACTATTGACTTTTTACACTACTCTACTATCTACTTCCTGTTTTTAAATCTAATTTTAGAAAAATGGGGACCTTTAACTGCTTATTTAAAAACATCTAAATAAGCCGTATTTAAACTGCCAATATATTCAGATATCATCAAAATTATTTTTGATAAATGTGACATAATCCTGTTAAATCTTTGAGAATAATTATCAAACTAAAATTGGGATTTACATTGAGCATGGTCTGTAATCAAGCTAGGAAATGTTCAATCTCCTGACTGAATTACTTTAATTGGGTTAATTCAATCGTGGGGCAATTACTTTTTAACAAAGTGCCAGTTAGTGTTAACCATGCTCATTAAAATAACTTAAACAAATTAAAATAGAACAACACATTTCTCCATGTGTGTCCTAATATTAGATATGAAGTCCATATTTTGGTCAATTTTCCATAAGGATGATACGGCCAATAGCCAAATGGGCTGCATCTTGACATGTTGTATGTATGTGACCAGAGTTTGAGTCCCAGCAATTGGTTCTTTCCTGCTCTCCTCTCTCTTACCGCATAGGATTTCCTGTCCTCCCTTCAATGTATGTAATCTTATAAAGCTGTTAATGTACAAAATAACGAACTAAATAAATAAACATATGAAGTATGATAAGTGAGTATTAAAACATTCTCCTACTCTAAAATGTAACAAGTCTATTAATACAGTGACATAAAGACTTAGTTTGAAAAATGATTAGGTGCGTCTGTTATATGATAAATCTTCCCACATTATATTTTTGGACTGATTAAAAATCTCACAGAAGCATTTTTCTCACATTTTTAATTAAAGGAGATCATTTAATATTGCCCCTGTATCTTCATTATAAAATGTATCTTCTCCAATCTGAAGCATGATAAAAAATCTGTTTTTTAAATTAAGATTGTTTATCATAACTTGTGTGTTGTGCACAGGGTGGTCTACGCTCTTAAAAAAGGTGCTTCAAAAGGTTTTTTGATGCCATAGAAGAACCTTTTGGTTCCATAAAAAACCTTTAACATCTGAAGAACCTTTCTGTTATAAAAAAACGTTTTTTTTTGTGGCGAAAAACGGTTCTTCAGATCACAAAAAGTAAGCAATCTTTGAATAACCCTTTGACTGAATGGTTCTTTGTGGAACCAAAAATAATTATTCAATGGCATCTCTGTGAAGAACCTTTAAAGCACTTTTTATTTTAAGAGTGTATTCTTTACATTCATATTAATTTACTCTTTATTTAAAGGTTTTCTTGTTACTGTGTAATTACACAAAATTAGAACGAAATATTAATTCATTTGAACATTATTAACATTAATGAATACATACTATAATTATAATGATTTACATACTAAAGTTTAGTTATTATTATTTATTTATAACATTCACTTACTACAATATAAGGTTTGGGTTAGGTTGTTGGTTGCTTGTAAATATGAATCATTTACTGTACAAAGACACTGTAACATAAAATGTTACCTCATTTTCAAATGAAATAAAAAATGCCTGCCACTTGTAGGGTAACCATTAAATTCCAATCCAAATCCCTCTATCGGGGTGCATCAATTACACACCGCACTTTGTACATTATAAGACAGCTGGCAGGCAGAACCGCTACTTTTTGTTGTATAAAACTGCAAATCCCTTCCAGCATGCATAATCCGACCCATCAAATGGGAGGAAAACGTGAAGTGTGAGAAACCCCACCGTCTCCATGACAACCCCAACCTGTGCGACTGAGGCAAGGAACCCAGCGGAGATGTCCAATATAAGACGTCACCTCATAGGTTCATGCATAGTTGAGTGGAATCATTTGGACGATTTCAAATTTTATGTTATGAAACGTCTAACATTGAAATTGGTAGGTAGAAGGTAGAACAAAACAATTTAAGAGCTGAGAACATCACATATTTAAACTCCAAATCTGTATGGGGAAAGTCTGAAGTTCAGCTACAGTAATGTATTTTATCTTGAAATTAAGTTACAGTAATATTAATCTTAAATATATAATGACCAACTCCTTGTTCCTATACAGTAAATATTTGAGCGCTTCACAGGGGTTCTTCTTCATCGTTTCAGTCTCTTAGCAACAGGGATATGCAATGAACTATGTGACAAACAACATTGTTCTAATATTAAGTTTTTTGAACCTTGTCCAAGAGCATCCAGAATGCCTCGAACAGACTTTCCTGAATCATTCAAATGCGCACGAACACGCAAAAACATTCAAATGCTGTCTTCTCATTTCACCACCTTGTTTTTTTGCATTCAGTCCCTCCTGTAAGTCCTAATCATGATGCATGCATTCGCAATCAGCATTTGGAGTGCATAGGTAATTAAGTACTGGAGACACAGCAGAGAAATGGCTGTTTCTTCTGTCCGTGCGTACGCAATTATCTCCCCGCTGTCGACAGAGACCTGAATGAAATAACAAGTATCATTAAAAGCAAACATTAGAGTCCCGCTTCATATTCGTGCCGTTTTTTTTCAGTGCACTAAGGAATTGACCTTAATTCCTATTCTAACAAAGGAACAGATATGGTAGTTATTGCATTTCTACAAATGGTCATTATTTGCCTGTGGTAACTTTGATCCTCCGCTTTCTACGAACTATGTAACACGTCACATGTTACAAAATGTTGCTGGCTGTCATGGCCATGGTTTGGACAAAAACAAAGATTAACATGAAGTAAAGTGAAAGTGACCTATTTGTCAGGTATGGTGACCCATACCCGAAATGTGACCTCTGCATTTAACCCATCCAGAGTAGTGAACACACGCACAGCAAGTCGTGAACACACGTACACGTGGAGCAGTGGGCAGCTATTACTGCAGCGCCCAGGGAGCAAGTAGGCTTAAGGGCACCTCAGTCGTTACCAGCCGGCCCTGAGAATCGAACCGGCAACCTTCTGGTCACGAGTCCGACTCTCTAACCAATAGGCCACAACGAAAACCAATATAATTTTTAGGCCAATATTTATTTGATTTCGATAAACAGAAACGTTTTCAAAGTTTTATTTTTAGTAAACTAAAATATCCTTAAATAACAAAAAAACAAGTTCATAAGCTAAATAAAAACAATTTCAGGATCATTCCATAATGACTTAAATGCCAAATTAAGAAAGTACATTTTAAATAATTTACATTTCTTCATTTAGCACACGATTTTATCCAAAGTGACTTACAAATGAGAGAGCATTAAACATGCGTGAGGTGCAGATCTGATGGTTGGATCTGATCAGGCTGTTCCATAACTTACTGTAGTGTAGGTTCAGCCAATGTAAACCACCTCTCTTTTCCAAAAAAAAAAGATAATCTCATCAAGACTTATTCATAAAAGGATCAGGATAGGACATAGTCCGTTACATGATCTACTACTTTCATATCTCATCATTATCTGTTCTGATATACACAAAATGTACATAGAAACACAATGGTTTTCAAGTAGAGAGCATTCACAGTGAGTTGAAGGGGGGCATGGTCGATTGGGATTTAATGAGCCCACTTGCAGCAACGAAGAGTACTTGAATTCAACAATGGTTATTATTAACTACAGTCAACTTCTGTTTTCAGCATCACAAAACTGGAGTGGGGCCATTGAGGGAATGAGAAATACAAATGCAAGCTTGCAGAGAAAAAAGTTTGCGATGACTAAATTTTGGGAAAAAAAGTAGAGCTTTCCTGCCGATGTTCACTCATGTTCACTGTTTACTGTTTAAGGTTTGACTCAACCGGATGAAAATTGCATTGCTCTTTTGCAACATCAATTTTATCGACGTTGAGACGGGGTCTCAAGTGAGTCATTTCATGAAAGCACAATCATTTGTGTCTAACAATGTTTGATGAAGCGCTCTAAACACAAAAATCAGCTATGAAGTGTTTTGCAAGCCCAAGACTTGTTTCGAAACTAAACATTCAAACTTATTTTAACTAATATTAAATGGTAATTTAATGGTACTATTAAAATAGATTGATGTGATAATAATATACCTGTTAAGTATCTTACAATCCTGTATATCAGGGAAATTTTACCATGATAAAGCATGCATTGGATTTCCTATTTGCACTAGATCAAGCATTTAGATAAATCTGTGAGTTTCATGCTTGTCATGCCTGGGGTTCGCATGTAAAGATTGTGGGTTTGATTCACAGGGAATACAGAATAAAAAAGAATAATAAAAATGAACAGCTTATGAATTCACAATAAGTAAAGCAATATTACTTGAGTCTTTCACTATTCAATCTTAAAAGCATGAATAAGATCAACGGAATTAGCCAGCTCATAAAAGAGTTTTGTTAGCTCGCTCTGATCAAATAACACCATAATTCACATGGAAAGCAAACAAGTACTTTTCATTGTTTTGTTTTTATATAAAATTTGAAAATTTGAAAAAAAGATATTAATTGAATGTAAAGTTATAGGTTTGCACACCATGCAAGTATTACTTTCAATATATACATGCCCTTCACACATATGTACATATAAACATGCAGACGCGCAACACTTGTTCAGATTGAAGTACACAGAAGGCACTCATTAGACTTTTCAAACATGCGGGAGGAACACAATACCATGCGTCTCACACAACGCATATCGACACAAACCCATCCTCTATCTCTCTATCCACTAACAGCTCGAAATAGTAACAACGCTACATGCAGCGTCTTCCAAACACAATTGGCGGGGTGATTGAACTGTGTAATTAGATGTAATTAACAGTCATTAGGGTTGTTAAAGGTCCCCCATGTCAGGCCTCGGGCGCAGGTGTGGGCTTTCACCATGTTTTAATGCCTCCAAAACAGCTATTGTAACCTTAGCCAAGCTATTAGTTAGTGCTGTTTGCTTAGATATTAACAACACCTAATTCTAAATATTAAAATAGTTTACCCCAAAATATGTTTTTCTAATTTATCCCTCATGTTGTTCAAAACGCTGTTTTACTCTTTCTTCTGTGGAACACAAAAGAAAATATTTTATGAAATGTCTCCGTGGTTTTTTACAATGGAAGTCAAGGGGGGCAATGATGCTTCTGAGGAAGAAATAAAGTCTTGACTTGAGAATTGAATGACATGAATTTCATGTTTGGGTGGACTATGCCTTTAATGCTACAGTATACAGTACAATGAAATAGCAGAGAATTGTGTTTCTAATGTTACTGCAACAGTTTAGGCAGGGCCCTTTTCTTTTTCAACATGGCAATGTCCCAGTGCAAGCAAAGTTCATAAAGAAATGGCTAACTTCGTCCAGTGTTATCCAAAGCAACTTACAGTAGGAGAGCATATAAACATTTTGTCAACACGCTAAACAGTACCGTTAGTTTACAAGGCCATGCTACTAGGAGGATTAAAGCTGGAGTAAGCAAAGGAGAGAATAAACAACAACATATATATATATATAAATTTTTTTGGATAGTCAGACAGTTATTGGTAAGTCAAATAAATGTGGAACAGGTATGTTTTAAGCTGTTTTTTGAAAGCTGTGAAGGATGCTACAGTTCGGGTGGAGGCTGGCAGTTCATTCCACCACAGGGGAACCGAACGAGTAAAGGTTTTTGCAAGCGATTTGATGCCTTGCTGTGAGGGCACCCAACTGAACCCAACTGAACACTTTTGGTATGGCTTGAGGAGAAGAATATGGCGCACAGGGTTACAGTCATTTTAGAATGAAAATTTCAACAAAGTTGGACGGAGGCATACATTCCTTTAAAATCTCATTATATTGTAAATCAATAATGTGTTGATTGAAATTAAATCTGTTTAATAAAAGAGGCCGTTCATATACTTTTGGCCATATTGTGTATCAACCATAATGACAGGGAATCTCATTACTGTAATTTTTCAGCATTTTCAGCACACAGCGACTGTGTGCACCATGCAACAGATGGTCAGTCAACATGCCCAATTTGCACTGTAACGTTTTACTCAGCGTTCTCCAAACTGACATTTAAATCATGACCTCTCTGACATCAACATGTGTATTTAAATACTCATTGAAGACTTAAATTCTCCAGCAACTTGAATGTAAACTTTGAATGTAAAAAAAACATTTTGCTCTCTTTTTATTTTTTGGAACGGCAGCAGTGGTCCATCTTTAGCTGGACATAATGACCGAGCGGTTCAGCTTAGCTAATAGAGCAACAGTGTAGAGCCCCCACACACAGTATGAAGCTGAACACCCACTAAGAAACTAATGAGCCTGCTTTGATAACTCAGACAGAACAAAAGTATGTGAGGCCAGGCCTTTACCTCCCCTCACGAGATGAGATCTGACGACACAGCAAATCTCAGACCTGAATTTTGATAAGAGTTTAGAGGAAGGTAGAGTGAAGGAGTTCCATCTTACTGATCTCGGGACAGGTGCTGAGTGCTAAAACATGATGGCGAGGAATACGGGGGAAGCTCAAAGGCTTGGTTGTGCAAGCGAGGTTGAATAAAAAACTTAGTCAGTATGAACTGCAACCTTTCAACCACACACCTCTGTTAAACACAACATACTCGCTCAGCTACAGTGTCTTACTCACTTCTATGTACTTATACAAAGATACTTTTAGCTAAAAATGATTTAATTGGATCTCAACATAATGGAAGACAGTGTAGAAGTGTTTAAACTATCTTTTCACAATCAAAGACTGTAAATGGAATTTATTACCAAAATGAAGAGCGTTGCCTATATAGCTTAAAGGGTTGCTTCACCCAAAAAAATCTGTCATCATTTACTCACCTTCGAGTTGTTCCAAATCTGTATGAATTTCTTTGTTCTGATGAACACACAGAAATATATTTGGAAGAATGCTTAAAACCACACATATTTTGCCCCCCCGTTGACTCCCATGGAAGGAAAAATTACAATGGTGGTCAAAAGTGCCCCAGAACTGTTTGCTGTCCTGCATTCTTAAAAACGTCTTCTTTTGTGTTCAACAGATCAAAAGCAATGATTAAGTAATGTTTCTATGGGAGTCAACGGGGCGGCAAGCTGTTAGGTTATAAGCAGTCTACCAAATATCTTTCTCTGTGTTCATCAGAACAAAGACATTTATACAGATTTGGAACAACTCGAAGGCGAGTAAATGATGACAGAATTATTTTTGGGTGAAGTAAACCTTTAACTATTTACAAGCACTATAACAAGTTTGGCCTACTTTACACATTACACATTTTGGCATAGAGCTACAAACTTAGGAAGACACTTTTTAAGTTTCACTTGGTTCACACTACGTTTGCGAATGTAAAGAAAACATTGTGGCCCTTATGCATGTTGTCTAGTGCCAGTTTAGATTTTTTGATGTCAGCCAGCTCATGCCATTTTTGTTTGCAGTGTGTATCAAATGGTGACCAATCTGAAGCTTAGGGGACACGGTAATGTTTTCCCCCCAAAAAACATTTTTTTAAGTTACGATAGCGACATATTGGAGGCGACAAATTCTTGAAAACGTGTTTTCATTTACGACATTTACATTTATGCAGTTGGAAGACGCTTTTATCCAAAGCGACTTACATTGCATTATACTATACAATTGTTTCTATGTATTGTGCAATCCCTGGGATCGAACCCATGACCTTGGCGTTGAAGTGTAAACGTATCTGTAAACCTGAGATTGGGTTGTTGTGTGATAAACACAGAAGTGGGAATAAAGCCTGTCACAGATAGGATGAAAAATAAACCCAATTTAATGATTCTTACCCAAGAGGCTTCTCCAGACGACTGCCTAGCGATCCCACCATCTCCCCCAATGTGCAGAAGGCCTGGCCCAGAAAATCCTGAAATGAGACAGAGAAAAGGGGGGTGTGTGGCATTTTACTACACGGCAAGATAAAAGGTCGCTACAAGTTGTTCCACTGGATAGATCTATAAATAGATATAATAGATAGCATAATCTGTTTATAGTGTGCAAGAGTTCCTTCTACTTATAGTTAGTAATCACAAATACTATATGATAATGGAAATTGCACTACATGGCCAAATGTGTATATGAAAACCAAAAAAGCCCACCCAAAGAGCATTATATTGGTCGAATCATTGGTCTTCCCTTTTGTTACTATAACAGGTCGTAATCTCCTAGGAAGCATTCACACTAGATGTTGAAACATAGCTGCAAGGATTTGCTCCCTTTCAGACACAAGAGCATCAGTGAGGTCAGGCACTGATGTTGGATAATGGGGTCTGGCTTACAGTCTGCCTTCCGATTCATCCCCAAGGCGTTTAGGTCTGGGCTTTGTGTAGACCAGTAAAGTTCTCTCACACCAGACTCAGTAAATCATTGCTTTATAGACCGTGCTTTGTGCACAGGGCATTGACATGCTGAAGCAGATTTTTCTTTGTCCCCAAACCATTGCCACAAACTTAGGAGCACACAATTCTATGTCACTGAATGCACTACTGTAGCATTGGGATTTGTTAAGGATTTGATCAATTTGAAAGTGGTTGTTCACATTCGTGTTAAACTGTCAACATGTACTGTAGAGGGGTTAGAGAAAATAATATGAACACTTATTGTTATTGGAGTTAATATTATTTGTGTGGGCTACTGTATAAAAAACGTCTCGGTTACGTATGTAACCTCGGTTCCCTGATGGAGGGAACGAGACGTTGTGTTGAGAGACGACTGGGGTTTGATCTTGAGAACCTATCATCTCCGAGAGGAATTTCTAAACGCCACTAGGATTGGCGAATGGCCCGCCCACGCCAGTCTCCGCCCCGTGCATACGGGTATAAAAGGAAGATGGCGGCGGTCATTCACTCACCTTTGTGCTGAGGAACCTGAGAGAGACTCTCGTCACTGCAGCGGGTCGGCGCAGTGTGTGGCATGAAGACACAACGTCTCGTTCCCTCCATCAGGGAACCGAGGTTACATACGTAACCGAGACGTTCCCCTTCAGTCGGTCTCTCGACGTTGTGTTGAGAGACGACTGGGGAAGTATACACACGCCACGGCACTACGCCGCATTACGATCTCTAGCGGAGCGACAGTGACTGGCCTAGCGAGTCAAACTGAGCGCTATCGCGAGATGTAATCTTCCAGTGGATTCAGTATCAGACATACGAAGAAGCTTCTACTGACGGTCATCACGGAAGGTGGCGTTACCCCTGTAACGAGGTCCCTTCCGGGCCGCACTGGGAAAAAACTACTCTTCTCATGAAGAGTGTGTTGCGGAGCCCACATCCTACCACGTGGGGAGGTACATGTGGAGGTATAAGGCATGGTCTTCCCATGGGGAGAGCGCATGCAGGAAGTGTCAACCCGACTCGGGGACAGTAACCGGTGGAGAGCCACCGGAGGGGAGGTCACAGATTCGCCATAGGGGGGAAACGTGAAAATCTACATACGGGACTACCTATAGGGAGTCACTACGTATGGGGCACTAGTCCAAGTATAGGGGTTCCGCCTGAATAGGGGTAACTCTACCAGTACTGGACTGGTTCAAAAGATCGCTCCGCCCGATCTATTACCAAATGTGCTTAATGATGGATGGAAGCCTATACTTCACCCTAAGGGGGGAATGTAGGGAGGCTGATAGCGCACGCTACTCACCTGAAGAGGGGAGAAGGCGCTTTCGCAGGCGTACGTCCAGGCCAGATGCCGGCCCCTATCCAGCGGACGCGGGCTGACACCTGTTCCACTCAGAGGTTGCAAAACCCATGAAGGTACTGGGCGTAGCCCAACCCGCAGCACTGCATATGCCTGCCAGAGTGGCGCCTTGGTCAATGTCCACGAGGGGCCACGCTCCGTGAGGAGTTGGCTCTCACTACAAGTAGGCATTGACCGGGGGATTGGTACGCCAAATGGCATTCACAATCCAGCGCGCCAACTCTGTTAGAGACAGTCCTCCCCTGGGCTGTCTCTGGAACAGACAACGGCTGCTCAGAGCTCTAAGGGCTCTGTGTGCGGTCATGAACAACGCGGTATGCGCGTAGGACACAGCACGTAGAGGTTGGGTCTTTCTCCCGGAGGGGAGCGCCTGCAGGCTCACCATCTGACGGAAAGAATGATGGGAACCTTGGGCACGTAACTGGGCCTGGGTCTCAGGACACGTGAGAGTTACCAGGGCCAATTCTAGGACCCCGAGGACACGGAAGCCTGAAGGTTCCCATCTCTTGATGAAGCGAGCGCCGTCAGGAGCGCAGTCTTCATCGTTACCGAGGAAGAGAGGCGTCTCCGAGGGGCTCGAACCTCAAGAGGGTGTGCGAGGTGGAATTACCCTCCTCGCACCTAGAGGAACCTAGTGACCAGGTCGAGCTGACCGAGAGAAACTTACCCTCCACATGTCGTGCTGAGCGGCTAAGCGGCTACACACACTTCAATGTGGATGAGGAGAGGTTACTCTCTAGTCTCTGTTGTAAAAATGTCAACACTAACCTGATCGGCAACTCCGTGGGTTCTCTCCTTGGGAGGAACACCCGGATGAGAAGAGACGCCACTTGTAAGCCATAAGCTGCATGGCGGGGGCTCTAGCCAGCGGATGGTCTAGGACCATCGGCGGCAAGCCGCTCAAACTCTCCTCGTCCCGTCAAGGACCAGGCATGGAGGATCCAGAGGCCTGGAAAGGGGGCCACACCATGCCCTTCCCCTGCGGAGATCGTCAGGGGAATCGGTCGGGGGGGGGCTGTCATCAGAGCCATCAGGTCTGGGAACCAAGTCTGGTTGGGCCAGGACGGCGCAACTCGCAAGACTTGGTGCCACTCCTCCCTGACCCTGCACAGGTCTGTGCAGGGAGGCTCACTGGGGGGGGATTCCTCTTGTCTCGCGGTCAGCTGTGCGCTAGGGCGTCCCTGCCGAGGGAACCCTCGGTCAGGGAGGCCCAAGCGAGGATGGGTGGGGTTCAGGCAGTGTCCTGCCGAACCGCTCCCATCAAGCCGAACTGCGCGGAGATGGAGTCGCCATTCTCCACGGGGAGTTTCCTGCCGAGAGAGCGCATAGGCTGTCCGGTACAGGTTCTCCAGCATGAATGTGCTTGCAGAGACTTGTTGACTCCATAGGGGGAGGCGTCGGGCGGGTTGCGACTTTCGCCGTGAGCGTGTGCCGCCCTCGAATGAGTACGCCACGGCAAAAAAATGTGCTGTCCGACCGGACTAGCACGTATGTCCTGCACTAGGGGCAAAGCCTCCTCAGTGCCAGAGAGGACAGTCGACAACTCCAGGCACTATGTGCCGTCACAGTTGGGACCCGTCCCAGTCCGCTACTGCGTGCCCGTTGCACACTGCCCCTCATCCCTTCAGGGAGGCGTCAGCCGTACCACGACGCGCCTCGACCTGCCCGAGCGGAACCCCTGCTCGGAAGGGTCAAATCTGACCAGGAATGAGGGTACACCAGCACTGAGGCGTAACCGTCATCCGCCTAGCGTTGGGGTGCTACGCCGTTCCCGGAACCCGACTCTGAAGCCAGTGCTGAAGCGGTCATATGGACATCAACCCGAGCGGGATACCCCTGCCGAGGATGTCACATGCCCCAGGAGCCTCCGAAGTGTTTTCGGTGGGACCGCTGGACCCTACCTGATCCGTGTCAGGTAGTGCAGCACTAACTGTGCGCGCTCGCAGTGAGCCGCTGGTATCCAAACAGAGTCTAGTTCCATACCGAGAGAAGAGGTGCTCAGCGTTGGGTGAGCAGGCTCTTATCCCAGTTGACCTGAGGCCCGAGACGGTCTAGGTGCCGAAGCACGAGGTCCCTCGCGTACCCAACATCTCACGAGTGTGCCCAAGGCAACAGTCGCCGAGACAGCTGAGAATTCGCACGCCTGTACCCAGAGGGGACAAGGCGGCCTCACTGAGTTTATACAAACCCGAGGAGGCAGGGCCAGACCGAAGGGTTGGATGCTGTATTGCCACGCTCTTCCCTCGAGCACGAACCGCATAACGGCCGGTGCGAGGGAGGATGACATACGCATCCTTCAGGTCGATTGCCACGAACCAATCCTGGTGACGAATTGAAGCCAAGATGTGCACCTGCGTCAAGATCCTAAACTGCAGCCGGAGGTGCCTGTTAGGAGATGCAGATCCAAGATGGGGCGCTGCCCCCCCCCCTTTTTCAGGCACTATGAAGTATGGGTGTAACCCCAAGGACATCTCGGTTATCAGGACGGAATCGACCACATGTTCGCCGCGGGGCGGCGACCTCCTCCCGAAGTGCGGGGGCATTCCCTCCTCGCACCGAGGTGAACGGAATGCCCCGAGACTTCGGTGGGCGCATGGCGAACTGGATCGTATAACCGAGATGGATCGTCCTCTCCAGCCACCGAGACGGGCTGATGCACCGTGACAACGGGGTCAGAGAGGCGATCTCCTTCACCATACCTGGGAGGGCTGGTTCGATGGCTGATAGAACGGTCACCTCGCACCATGGGGGAGGTTGACGGTTCTGTTGACTTACCTGCTTTGTGGCGCTGGTCGACCAACGTCACGTGGAGGTTGTGTTCGGCCGCGCTATCCATCCTCACCACCGTCTGCTTGAGGGTGCTGTGGAGGAAGGGAACCCAGGGAAGACAACTCTCTTAATGAGGAGGTGGGTGCTGGGCTTGGAAAAGGCCCGGACTGATGGAGACGCGGCAGGTAGCGTCTCGTCCGACCCCGCGAAGAATGGCAGAGTCGGACCCGATGTTTCCCCCGGGTTCGTCCCGTCAGGGCCGCTTGGGTCCTCCCTTGCGGGCTGCTGACGGGGGGGGTCGCTCTCCTCCGTGTTGGTCTGCGTCTCGGGCGGGCTGCCCCTCTGGGAGAGCCCTGCGCCGGAGGCACCACTGCGGAGGGGCGGGGCTGTCGGGAAGCAGGCTGCGCTCGGGGACGTGACGACCTGTGGGTGGTCATGCCGCGGCGAGGCAATATCTGCGGTATTGCCCTAGTCTGCTTCTGCACCGCGGAGAACTAATGACGTCCTCCACGGTGTCTCCAAACAGCCCGGCTTGCGAGATAGGCGTGTCCAGAAGGCGGGCCTTCTGAACGTACCCATCTGTGCAAGGCTTAGCCACAGATGCCTTCCTTAGGCCACCATAGTGGGCATCGTCCGACCCAGTGCTCCTGCCGTGCCTTCGTCGCACGGGGCGCAAGTCTGTGGCAGTGTGCAACTCACTCATGCGAGTGGGGTCAGGCTTCCCTTCATCCAGGTCCTTCAGGGCTTTAGCCCGAAAGACCTGGAGGATCGCCGTAGCGCGGAGAGCGGAAGCAGTCTGTCCAGCAGCGTTATAAGCCCTCGACCCGAATATCGAGGAGAGCCTACACGCTCTGGACGGGAGTCTAGGTCGACGCCCCCCAGGTGGCAGCCGTCTGCGGGCACCGTTGCACCGCTACAGCACGCTCCACCCGTGGGCTGTCAACATAGGCTCGGGCCGCTCCGCCCTCCAGGGAAGTCACAGCTGTAGAGCTCACAAGTGTGGAACGCACCGAAAGGGGCGCATTCCACGACCTCGTGAGTTCCTCATGCACCTCCGGGAGAACGTCACCTGGGTGGTTCGCGGTTTTTCACCACGCCCCGCCCCCAGAAACCGTTCGTTCAGCCCGTTTCACGGCCTACTCCGCGTCGGTTCCCATCACGAGCTCTACCGCTTGTGGGCGGGAGCTCGGAGAGATCGTCCGCGTCAGATGCCAGTAGGCAGCCGTCCGATGCCGCGACAGAGATTCGTCCTCATCCCGTTTACGAGCCTTCCCGCTATGGAACGGTCAACCGCCGAGCCGGAGCTGGCGGAGCGACATCCATAGAGATCCCCATATCACCCCCGCTGCTCGTCGAGGCGGTCGACTTCGCCGAAGCGGCAGTCAGACTCGCCTGACAAGCGAGCGGGTTGGCGGCAACAGTCCCGAAGAACGTCGCCAGCCGTGACCGCAACACCTTGATAGACTTGTCCTCGCAGACAGAACATATCATATCAACGAAACCGGCTTCAGCATGCTTGTTGCCCAAACATGTGATGCGGGTTTCATGGCCGTCTGACTCGGGGATGAGTCTGCCGCACCTAAGAACACAGCTGCGAGACATGCTCAACAACTGGAGAAATATGCTCTTTTAGAATAGGCTCTGTGGTAACTTGCCGAAATGTCGAGTGGAAGGCCGTCACGAGAAGGGATCCGCTGCTTCCGCGTCGCACCGGCAGGAGAAGAAACACTCTTGAAGATAATAACATGCAACATAATTGCACTAGTTCCGAAGAACAAAAGGTGAGTGAATGACCACCGCCATCTTCCTTTTATACCCGTATGCACGGGGCGGAGACTGGCGTGGGCGGGCCATTCGCCAATCCTATTGGCGTTTAGAAATTCCTCTCGGAGATGATAGGTTCTCAAGATCAAACCCCAGTCGTCTCTCAACACAACGTCGAGAGACCGACTGAAGGGGAACTGATGTTGTAGGTTGCTATATTTCTTTACAATTATGAGAGGAGCGAGAAGCAAGTTCCTTGCTTCAATCTCTCTAAAGCAACTCTAAGATTGTGTAGTAGACGAATGGTACAACAATTGGTTTGAATCTGTGTTAAAGGCCTGCAAATGATCTCCAACACCTTATTAAAAAGACAAGACGAAAGACGTGTCAACTATTTTCTTAGTGTTCACATTATTTTTTCCAATCCCTGTATTACAAGGTAAATACAGTAGGACAACCAGGTTAATACTTTGGCAGTATAATACATTGAAGTTTACATTGAAGATTCTGGATGATAGCTGGTATGATGACAGTGTACAATGGATAAATGTAAACAGATGTGTCCAATTAAACTGTATTCTATTTTTGGTGAAAATGTATACATTTTGTTACACACTTTGTTTTTAGTGTGTAAGAACAGCAGATGTTGTGTAATCGGTCCAGCCTCCTTTAATGTATGATGCAGTAACAGACAAGGTAGGTATGAAGTTGTACGTTGTAGTATGTAATGTTTTAGACATTAGTGCCCAGTAGAGGTGGGCGGCATACCTGGTGTAATGTTTTTTTTATAATGCATTTTTATAAAAGCGACGTAAATATCCTAATTCATCAAAGGCATTGTGCTGGCTTACGCTAAGCTTGTCTGTGAAACCGGGCCTAGATGTTTATCATTTAAGTCAACACCCAAGGTATAAAAGAGCATTTGATTCCAGTATATGGAAAAAAATAATATTTGTTTTCCGAACACTCAAGTCAGCCCCTAATTTGGATTTAGATTTTCCATATTTATTCATGAAACATTATCACTGACATCCAGACACCTCCCTATGAGCACTTGCCCTTCCGTTCCTGTAATTACTGCTGGCGACTCTATTCAATTGATGAATACAAATGATCTGTCTATATTCTCTTGAAGCTCTTAAATATCTTTTTCTCAATTTCTCCATTTTTTAACTCTAGTTATTTCCCTTTTCCTCTGCATGTATGGTTTGCTCCCTGTGGCCTCCTCTTAATTTTCACCCGATGCCCGAAGTGTAGCCGTTCCTCACATGTCAACACATCCTGTAATGGTTTTACGGAGTATTGAGCTATACCCTTAGGGATGGACGACCTGGGTTTGTCTTTCCAAGTCAGGAGGGAAGAGGGCAATATTGATTTCTGGGTGAGTAAAGCACCCGGGGGCACTTTCTATGATTTGTTAGATCGTTTGGAGGTGGTCATTTTTAGGGATGGATCTGGCATCCACACTGGAGACATTGCGGGTGTTTTCAATTACTCTTGCACGCTGTGTGTGGAGAGATCATTCTGTGTGTCTGTTCACAGTGAGTGTGACTAGATGACTGCAGGAGAAACAATCGGGATGCCATGGGAGCTTTGCTTGGAGACGGCAGGTTTCCAGAGGATTGTGTGGAGGTTTAGATAAATGGTGCTGTTGAGCGGCAGGAACACGCTGGATTAGTGAATGGTGTAGTGCAGTTCCACTATGCCACATTGATGGACGCCCACAGTTTCCAACACTATGAATGTTGAATGAATCCTGAATCTACTACCTGGTTAGACTTACCGTGTAAATTCTAAGAAGTAACTTTACTATTACTTCAGTTACATTTTGTGGAGACACAATAAAAATGTTGCATGTAACTTCTAATGCGACATGTTTTGATGAAAACCTGATCAAGAAAATACAAGAGTAGGGCGTTCATGCAGTTCTAAATGTGATGATAAATGATCGAAAGAAGTAAACAAAATCTGGAAGCTATCCCTAACACAAGATATAACTAGCTAGATGTATGGATGGAATTTATTGATTGATTGATGATGATAGACAGTAAAAGCGAGCGAGATTAAGTCATTCCGTGGAGTCAAATGAATAATTACACACCGTCCCATGGCGTGCACAGATGGGACCACTGCAGTCAATTTGCATCTTCTACTCCCAAAGCCATCATCAGTGTGTGAGATGACACCTCAGGGGCTCGCCTCAGCACCAAAACGGTGCTTCAATCATGCCACTTGCTCTCTGAGAGCGGCTCTAATCACATACGTCTGTTAACCCACTTTTGCTTCTTTATTCTCATATAAACAGTCTTGCTGATTGCAAGCCGTGTGAAATGGTTTTAATGTGGGATGAGTGTATAGGATGGTGCCCTATGCTTTATAATGATCTACAGGAAGTCAACGGGATGAGAAGAACTTTCTTACGTGTTTTGACAGGTTGGTGCTCTTGGAGTCAACATCGTACCTGAGAAAAAAAGTTTAAAAAAATGGTCAAAAGGAGAAACATAACCTAATTTTTATACATATATTTTTTCATTATTTATATTTTTTATTGTATATTGGAATCATGAGCATGCCTATCATATCTTAAAATAAAGCCAAAGTAGACAGCAAAGATTTTAGGACCGAACCAAAATAATAAGTGATTTTTAACATACTGTAGCAAACTTTTCAAATTAGTTGGTCTGTCTATTTTCAAAAAGAAAATGATAGAGCAATCTCTTTTTGGCCTAGCTGTTTTAAAAGCAAAACTTTCCTTTCCTTGTTTCACGTTCTCTCTCAAAAGATATGCATTTACATGTACGTTTCATGACTTTGAGTTTTATTAACCTGATGAATTTGTTATACTGTACATGTATAAGATGTCCCAAAGGGGACTGTGATGTTCTATTCAGCTATTTGGCTTCATATTCATAAATACTGCACAACTTTAGACTGGAGCAAGCACATACGGTACATCGACACAAGCTAACCCATGCGCACACAGACACAAAAACACAGACTAGCCCTCTTTCAAATTGAAATATACAGGCACAGAGAGATTAAAGTAAGACGTTCTCCTCTTCTTAACCTTTCTTTAGGAAACCATCATAGGAGGGAAAGCCAACAAAATCTAATAAGAAAACATAACTGTTTTATGAGGCATAAATTTGTATACATATTGAACAACTCTGGCCCCCATTCACTTTTATTGTATGGACACAAAACCAATGCAAGTAAAACATGTAGATGCTAGTTAACAACATTCTTCAAAAATCACTTTAACAGTGATACAAACCTGCTGGCATTAATGCAATGCTACAGATTATAGGCCAACCTTTGACTTTTTTTACATAAATTGTCTCAGATAATATAGTTATAAAGTCATTATAATAGTTTTTTCTCTTCATTTCATTTAATTTTAGGATTATCTACAGGGTTAGTCATTTCTGTCATTATTTACCTAATGTCATTCTAAACCTGTATTTTTCTGTATAAGACTCAAAAGATGATATAAGCCTCTAACATCTAATTTTGTACACCAATGGAGATAGTTATACATGTTTGTAACAACAAGGCATGAGTACTGTAAATGTTTTTGAGAGCTGTTACTTTTTCTGTGAAATAACTTTTATTTCACAGTATGTGCACTAACAGTGTACTCATAGTGTACTTATCCAAGAAAATACGGCTACCTACATGTATTTAATACCTAGTGATTACGCAGAACGTAAAGAGTTTGTACTGTACATGTTTAACAGGACTGTAATATAACGTTCTTTCAATCTGACCCTCTGATGTACAGTATGTTACACCCAAACCATGATGAGTAATGACCCATAACCATTATTCTGTGACATTAGCTCTACATTTAAAATCATTAGCTAAAATTGCCCTTTACTTTCATTAAAGCATCATAGCCTAACACAGACGACTGAATACAATCCTTATTCAACAAATTCAGTTACACTTTATTTTGATAGTCCACTACTGACTTTAAAACTTCATGTCAACTAACTCAATGATTTGCATCTACATGTCAACTAACTCTCATTAGAGTACTAGTAGACTGTCTAAGGTTAGGATTGTGTATACGGTATACGTTGACATGAAGTTACAAAGTAATTTGTAAAATATCTAAAGTGGACTATCAAAACAATATTTACTTCTTCACTGAAAGCAATTACACCTGCAAGTCTCCTTGAATAAATGCTCCACATCTCAACAGTATGCAGTTCTGCTCAAGCTTCAATTTAGTTAATTCAGCTCAGAGTTGTTTTTGAAAAGCATTAGTAACTCATTCATGGTTCTGAGCCATCTCTACATTGTTGCTCTTTTGCAGATGGACTGCACTCTAAGCCTCCGTCCTCTTGCATAAATGCAGCAAGTTTTACCCTGAGGAGTTTCCCATACTTAGCACCATGCATTTTTTCCTTCCCAACTTGATGTTTTCAAAGTCCGTGCCACAGAGAAACATCCCCAAAGCGTAAAGATGCCACCACTCTGGTTCACTGTAGCGTAACGGTGTTCTCAGTTCGATGTGCTATGTTAGGACTGTGCCAAACTGACGCCCAAAAATTCCCTCACAATCTTTCTAACTGAGGCTCTTGTAAGCCTTTAAGCAGTTGTGGGGCCATAAGTATGTTGAGTACTAGTGGCAGCTGTTTAGCACTGCAACTACTGTAGAATGAGGCAAAAATTATAGCCAAAACTTCACTTTTTAAGTTTTTTGGGGGGTTTTGCTGACAAAATTCAACATGCACAGAACGGTACTTGTATGTACCACAAAAATATTGCAAGTGATGCAAAGACTGTGATGGAGACTTTGCTTTCAGAATTGCTTTCGTTACACTAAAAAGGTATATTACAGAAAAGATGTGACCTTCTTATCCAAGTTTCTAGGTTCTACTATCTTAATGTCCATTCTAGTTCTCATTAAATGTACTTTAGTTTTTGGTCTTTATTTTAATCTGAAAATTCACCCACTCACTCCTGCACAACTGTGCATTTATTCATGCAAATTAACTCAAGTCAAATATTTATGAGACTTGGAGAATAAACATAATAAAGGTCTGAAAGCAAGGGAGTAAATGTTTGAATGTTTTTTTTCACCCAAGCAATATTAAGAGCGACATCTAAAAATAAGATGATAACTCAAAACAGTAAAACACAACTGAGAACTCCATGAGCTACAGTTGTGTTCAAAATTATTCAACCCCCAATGCTGTAAATGGTTTTAGGGAATTTAGTGTACATTTGTAATTGTATTCAGAATGAAATCCTACAAGGACTTCTTAAAGAACCATATGCAACTAAAATGACATCAATTAGTTTTGTAATACAGTAGTAAATGTTTCTTTTGTGAATTCTTCATTGACATAATTATTCAACCCCTTAAAGACTACCACTCTGAAGAACAGAGGTTCAATGAAGTGTTTTCAATCAGGTATTGAAAACACCTGTGGATATCAGGGAGCAGCAATAAAGCCTAATAAGCACCAATTAGGCAGCTTTAAAATGACTGTGATACTCAGCTCCTTCTAGACATTTACTGGTGTGGTTACAAACATGGTGAGGTCAAGAGAATGGTCCAGGAAGACAAGAGAACAGGTGATTACTCTTCACAGGAAGGGCAATGGCTATAAGAAGATTGCAAAGATGTTAAACATACCAAGAGACACCATAGGAAGCATCATTCTCAAATTCAAGGCAAAGGGCACTGTTGAAACGCTACCTGGTCGTGGCAGAAAGAAGATGCTGACTTCGACTGCTGTGCGCTACCTGAAGCGTAGAGTGGAGAAAAGTCCCCGTGTGACTGCTGAGGAACTGAGAAAAGATTTGTCAGATGTGGGTACTGAAGTTTCTGCTCAGACAATACGGCGCACCCTGCGTAATGAAGGCCTCCATGCCAGAACTCCCAGGCGCACCCCCTTGCTGTCCCCAAAGAATAAGAAGAGTCGACTGCAGTATGCCAAAAGTCATGTGGACAAACCACAGAAGTTTTGGGATAGTGTTCTGTGGACTGATGAAACAAAATTAGAACTGTTTGGGCCCATGGATCAACGCTATGTTTGGAGGAGGAAGAACAAGGCCTATGAAGAAAAGAACACCTTGCCTACTGTGAAGCATGGCGGGGGGTCAATCATGCTTTGGGGCTGTTTTGCTTCTGCAGGTACTGGGAAGCTTCAGCGTGTGCAAGGTACCATGAATTCTCTTCAGTACGAGGAGATATTGGATGACAATGTGATGCAGTCCGTCACAAACCTGAGGCTTGGAAGACGTTGGACCTTTCAACAGGACAATGATCCCAAGCATACCTCCAAGTCCACTAGAGCATGGTTGCAGATTAAAGGCTGGAACATTTTGAAGTGGCCATCGCAGTCACCAGACTTAAATCCGATTGAGAACCTCTGGTGGGACTTAAAGAAAGCAGTTGCAGTGCGCCAGCCTAAGAATGTGACTGAACTGGAGGCTTTTGCCCATGATGAATGGGCGAAGATACCCGTAGATCGCTGCAAGACACTTGTGTCAAGCTATGCTTCACGTTTAAAAGCTGTTATAACTGTAAAAGGATGTTGTACTAAGATTGAATGTCACTTGGGGGTTGAATAAAACTGATAATGATGTGAGCTCAGAAAAGACATTTGTGGTTATTTCATTATAAATGTTATGTTATATTTGTCTGACCTACACGTGCCTCTTTGATTTAATTGTAAGCAGGATGACTGAATGATCATAATCAATGTCAAACCGACCAAAAAAATCAATTTCAGTGGGGGTTGAATAATTTTGAACACAACTGTATGAAAGAGCAACCTATGAGCAATAAAAAAATTATTCTGCGCAATGTTACCATTATAAAAATAAAAAAACAGCAAGGCACATTTTTTTGCTGACACATTTATAATGTACATCCATATTTATTACATTATCTATACTTTTTGTGTTCCACAGAAGAAAAAAGGATTTTAACGATAACATACTTTTCATATTATACTTTTCATACAACTACAGTAATTATTACAATTAAATATCCAAACGAAAATTGAATTGCTAAATAGGTTATGATTATGTCTAAGTGCAAAGTATACATTTTGTTTTATACGTTTGTGCTTGGGCTGTCAAACGAATAATCGTGATTAATTCGAATAAGAAAAAATATGTGTATATAAATATATTAATATGTACAGTACACATACATATATTATGTAAACACTAACTTTTACTCTATATGTGATTATTCATGATTAATCGTTTAATAGCCCTAATTTGTACAGAAATGTATTAAATAAAAAGTAAATAAAAGTCCTAACGAGAAGAAAAACTAAAATATTGATATGTTCTAATTCACACTATTAACCAATTCCTTTTAATAACAACGCGCACACAAACACAAAATAGATACAGGTGGCAAGCTTAAGCAAAAGTGCTTAAGTGAAAAGAAACTTATAGGTTTTCTTTTCTATTTCACACCATTTATCTATTTTCAAGACTAGAAATACTTTTAGTTTTTTGCTTGTTCCTCCACTGTCACATACTGTAAAAGAAATAATATAAAGACATTCAGTGGCTCTTGCATTGGACTGTAGTGTGGTCGGCTGTCCTCCCACACACTCAGATAAGCCTGAAGGGAACGACACACACATAGAGCTTTCCATTTACACAGTCTGACTAAACCACATTAGGCTTCTCTCCCCATATGCTATTTATAGCACTGATAGGAATCTGTCAGTCTAACATACACAAACACATGCACATAGACCTCGACCGGGCACATACTGCTGCTCACAACATGACATATTCTCCACATGGCATTGGGAATGCATTAGCATGTATAAAATAATTCTGAAGCATCAAAACAGGTGGAGGGCAACAGGTTGGTTGCATTGAGATATGCTGTCATCTGTGGTTAGGTGGTTTTGCTATACGGTTGCAAAGGATTTGTTGAGAAATTCAACAACAAACGTTGTGCATTATAGACTTGCAGGAAGGTGCATGCGTGCTTTTAATAATGTTTCATAAGTAAGGTAGGGGTTAGTATCAGCAATAATAATAGTAAGAATACAATAAAAGAATAGAGCGATCCATTCAAAAATCCGTGCTAGGAGACTTTGAGTTTTAATTAAATTACGGATTATGAGAGGAGTTCACGCTTGCCCATTTCTCGTTACGGTCGAAGAACAAGATCATTAAAACACAGACATCATAAATCTTTTTTTTTCTGCCCTGTCATAGTGGAACAGAGAGAGAAGGACAAAAAGAGTGAGGGAGAGAAAGACGAGAAAACGAGACAAGCAACAAATATCAATGGACCTCTGAATCACAAATTGTCCCTATAGGGTAACATCACCCTCACATATATGTCTTTATCACGTATATGTCTCTCTTCCAGCCCCCTTGTTGCCATGGCGACATGCCATGTCGTCTTCATCATCGGTGCTTGGGTTTCGCTCTCGTCCCACTGGGACTGCCCACACGACCTCATGACCCATGATGTCTGCCGCAGATTTACATACACAGTATGACAGGCCGTCGAGCGGAGACACCGATCTGCCCCGACAACACACACACAGTGCCTACAGACATACACACACTCATGCTAAAGCCTACAGACACAAGCACAAATTCCTCACACACACTCGGGCCCGAAGGATAAAGAGTGACTCATATCTGTTCCAAAATACTCCCTTAAATACCTAAATATACACACATAAACAAACTTAGAGCATAAAAAATAAATAAATAGTAGCGCATACATGAAATTAAGGCAGGATTAAGCCTGTGATGGCACAGTTCAGGTTCACGTTCGATTATTGTTATACCACGTTTATAAAGTGCACACAACTATAAAAATAGATAATGAAGGTGACATATACAATTGTTTTGTCCTGTCTCATTAGATAAAGACGTAAGTGACTGTAAGTGACATAAGTGATTGTTTTCACATGAATAAGTTTTATTTTTTATAAGAAACAAGAGCAGAATAAAATATAGGGTGTATAATCTTAGATTAGACATTATGTATATGCATATATCGGTCACAAAATGAGACAAAATTAGATCTAAACAGTTTTGACACATGAAATTTCCCAAAACACAACTAATAAACTCTCCCTGTTTTTTCGTAAACATTCACTTAATCAAAGTCACTGAGTACAGCTGTGACACGTCAGAGGGGACCTGGCCCTCCCGGCGGAGACTGGTTTCTCCAAAGGTTTTATCTCCATTTATTTATCATTGGAGTTTTGGTTCCTCGTCACAGGACTGTGTTAAATTCCGTTAACATCGCTTTATTAGAATGATCTTGCTTGTTCTACAAACACCATGCTGCTTCGGAACAATGCACATTGTGAAAAGCGCTATATAAATAAAATAAAATTGTATATTAGATTCAGAACCACGTTTGAAACTGTCCGATATAGCAAATAAACGTGTCATGTGCTTTTGCTTTTAACACATACTCGACACAAGCCAATGCGCAGCAGATTTGGTCATATCGGAACCTGTTCACAGTGTATCTGCAGGCAAGCCAAAAGAATATTCAATGATACTTACAGGTCAAATCTTAAGTTCTGTCTTTCCTCAAAGAAGTAGTCCAGTATGAACTTTCGGACGAAATCTGGGTTCAAAGTGTTATCGATGACCTCCGTCCGACCAAACTGCAACATCAGAGAAAGTCAGCGATCAGCAAATATCCTGAGAGAGCATTTTCTAATAAACCCATCTGAAATATTGCCTCTTTATGACACAGTATGACATGAATTAAAGCATCCTGACATTTGTATGAAACAAGGGATGAGTCCCTTGATACCTCCAAACCAAACTTTATTTTTCAATAGAAAACAATTAAACACAGTATTGAAAAGACATAAACTCAGAAAAATATGGCACTTATCAAGCCATCTTGGAAAGTGGGCATGAGCTGGCAGGATTTGAGTACTTGAGAGCACTATTACATCCCCTCTGTGGCTTATTGTATTTCACTAGAAAGTGATTAAAGTTAATAAGCGCACAACCCTCTAATAGAAAGGCAAAAAATGTAAAGAGACAGAAAAATAAGAGTGACGTGAATAATTGAGATTATTATTCCGAGAACAATTCAACACGACATTTACATGTATGAATATTTATGTGACCAAGGATCTGCCGGGCCCCTCAAGGGCTTAGCAAGTCAAGGCCAGATTGTTGTGCTCACCTCTCGCCATTCTTTGTTGCCGATGCCTTGGGTGTACAGCACGCATACTGTGAAGACGAAGAGAGAGATATGTTACACAATGGTAGAGAATCTATCAATTGCCACCTGTGGCATATAACTTTTAAAACAGAGCCCATCAGGTTTGTAATGTATTGTATATTTTGGATACTGTTTTGTTTGAAACCAAACAGCTTAGAAAACGTAGGAGTTTTATATTTAAGGTTAGATGAGCTAAAACATAGATATCTAAATAGACCTCATGGTGGCCGCCATATTGAGACCAGAAAACCTTCTTTTTGAATACTTGTGCTTTTGCTTCAGAGGTGGTTTACTGGAGAAAAGAAAAGCTAACTGTGCAATAAGGTTTAACATATTGTGATGTATGGAACAAAAGATACATTTTCTTCTCTGACATTATGTCGTATCATGAAAACAAATTAACAGTGAAAAATAAATAATGAAGTAGTACACTATTTTATTCGCATATTCGCAGTCTATAAAATTATTTTTTTTACAATTTTAAACAAAACTAAGTTAAGGATTAGTCAACTGTAACAGGTGTCTGGCTGTATATGTATCATATATTTGGTGATAATGATAACACAACGAGACCGGGCCAGCAGTGCTCAGCATAATTAAGACACAAGTGCCTGCTTGCATAATCGTATAGCCCCCCGTGAGTAGCCTGGATAAAGATGACATCTACTAAGATGTCTATGTGCTGATTGTGAACAAAATCAGTAAGACATTTTGTGAAAAAGTGGACAAACAATTTGACAGTAAAGAGAGAGTATGCAAAAAAATTATACACGACAACAAAGAAAACAGATGTGTTGAAATCAATACAGGTCCTAATAACAATATCTGAGTGATTAATAGGAGAGCGGTTTGATGTTTATTACTGTTAGACATACACACAACACAAAAGAAAGCATTAAAACCGTCTGAGGCTCATTGTACTTGGCATCAGAGTTACAATGACTCATATACTGCCTTTTGTTTAAAGATAAACACATCTGATCAATAAACACAGAGTGTGTTCAAAGATTTGAAATTAGTTTTATGAAACTTAGAAAGAAAGCAGCGAATGAGTGAGTCTGTGAGTAAATAAGTTCTCTGTGAGAATGAATGCAAGGACTGGGAAAAAAACAGCCATGGACCCTCCTTCGGTACCACGACGTTTGTCCCTCTTTGTCCATAATTGTGTTCCTTTCGTCCGCGTTTGCATTCCACCCCACCAAGAAAATACTCAGTGTGCCCAATTACCAATCCAGCCCTGAGTAAATGAGTGCACCATGAGTTCTATTGGTGGAGCCAATTGGTGTAAGTAATATAATATAATATAATATTTTTTTTCCATTCCATTTTCTACCGCTTGTCCGAACTACCTCGGGTCACGGGGAGCCTGCGCCTATCTCAGGAGTCTAATATAATATAATATAATATAATATAATATAATATAATATAATATAATAATATATAATATAATATAATATAATATAATATAATATAATATAATATAATATATATAATATATATAATATAATATATATTATTATATATATAAAAATATTTAAAATAAGCATCTCCAGTAAAAAGAGAATTTTACTTTTTGGGGTAATCTATTCCTTTAAGGATAAGGTAAAAACCTCTGTATTGTATAATGTAGGAAACGCGATCTTATAAAACAACCGAAGTAGGTTTACAACATGTATACAGTACGTATCATTTCTGAGACAGCTCACCTCACCTGCACTATGGATTTTGGATAACTCTGATTTGGAAGACCAAACGCGTGACATTTAGTCTTTGCTCATAATGACAATAAACAAATCCGCCCACAGTGTTTCTATATATGTGGCCCGGGTCACATGCATATCTGAAGCTGGAGGCTTGACTTCACACAATCAGTTTATAAAATGGCAAACAGAAAGCTGTGAGTCATTTGATTGTGTAAGCTTTCAGACTGTGAAGAAAGTCCCCTCTTAACAAGGCTAGGGGCGGTGGAACGTACAGCCCTACATGAGGTCATTCCGCAAAAAACATGATTAGAAATGCGAAACCATTCAGATTCAATCTAGCACATTTGTTGGAAGTAAAAAAATAGTCTTACTTGGATCTGATTTGGAAAACGTGTCCATGTCGAGAAGATTTCTGTAAAAGAAAAAATACATTTAAATATTTGAATGTGGTATGTGGGCTATATAATCTAATGCTATATCTAAAGGTCCCTCCCCAGCCTATATAGACAACTCATTGAAACTAAGCTTACAAATGCTTACAGTCATAGGTTCATTAATATTAAAACCAACCAACTGAATTTGAAATAAATTAATTAAAAGATAATTTACAAATTATAATAAAAACTAATACAAACATATAAGAACAGAGTGAAGAAACATATGCAAAGTTCATCCAATAATAACAGAGGTCAGATACATCACTTAGAAGTATTAGGCCCAATTCACATTTTGCGTCTTTAACATTTTGTAAATATAGATGTGCATTTTTCTAGATGCTACAAAAGCTTATACATGACCCATTTTACGGTAGACTCATAATGCAAACTAAGCAGGCACAACATCTGTGCATAAGTAACCATGCATCTGTGCAGGTTGTGAGGTAAGTTATTGTGTCACTGGTGGCTTATGAAAGTCTGCCCTGTCCACTCAGATAAAATCTTGGCTTTAGGATGGTGGTTCTCTGTTTCAAGTGCATGAATGGATCAGCGCAGAGGGAAAATATGCTTTTGCAAGTAGTGTGATATTTATACTTTACATGTTTAGTTTTCGCAGTAACATTCATAGTGTGAACAAAATTATTTATCACCACTCAGATCAACATTTTGAAAGAAGTTTATAGCAAATCGGTAAGTGTGTACTATCCTGTGTGTGGTTTTCTTAGATGCAAATGGAGAGAGGAAAACTAAACCTAAAGTGAAGTTGGAGGGGAGAAATTACAGTAGACTCGGAAAGAGAAATTATGTTCACGCTACATATGCTTACTGTGGCATTGGGTCAAATATCTAGACTCAAAAAGGGGTGAAGAACATAATGGTAATAGTAGCACAATCTTTCCACATTTAGTAATGTTAATGAAATGTTAATTTAAAACTCAATTTTTAAAATCAAACGTTGTATCACATTAGATAATGCACAATGAACTAACAAACAATGTTAAACAAACAAACAATGCACACATGTATTTGTTTTCATAGTAGATTATAATTAAATATTAAATATATGCTCAGTGTTACTTCACATTAGCTAATGCATTACTTAATGCTTATGAATCAAATCCTGTTGTAAAGTGTTGCCAATATCAACGGGCAAAGTCCACCTTGAATGCAAGTAAAATTATTAAAAGTTTTCAACATGTCACAGTTTCTAATTACAATTTATTATAGAGTAACAAAGATAACATCATAATATCTCGTTGCTAGGCTGCTGATGATTCCCGACACTAAAATAAAGTTCTTCTGATGCGGAGCTTACACGCAGCACTTTATGAGGAAATGTGCAGTATATCCCCTGACAACCTGGAAAAATCCCTGGGGTTGTCAGGGAAGTGTTTAATGTACGTTCACACTCCCTCTCTTGCTTTATCTCTTTCTTTCGAAATATGACATATTTATTTTATCATTATTACTGTCTATGTACAGCATCTACGCATTCTGTTGATTGTTTATGTGAAAAATAAACCTAAATATTTAGCGTGATGTTATGTTATTCTAAGATAAAACCATTTTTTCAAGTATTTAACTTGGTTATCAACCGTGTAAAGTTATAATCCAGTCTTTCAACTGTCATCAATGTCATAACCAGCAAAAACTATGCAAGGATTTTAAAAACTTTAAGCGATGGCTATGTATTTCCACTGCTTGCACTTGTATGTATACTATATGCAGAGTCTTATATATATATATCTTATATTGTTTTAATAGACTACCAGGAGCTTTTAAGCGATTTTTACACAAAACTAGATGAATATCCTACATTTTCAAGATGATAACAGGTCGTTATGCTAAAATAAACATCCAACATCATTCCATTTTAAATGCAATAAAATGTCTTTCTAATCAAATTGCGTAAATTGAAAAGCACCCAGAATGTTCATTTAATCTTTGAGTGTGGGCAGCTGCACACGTGGGGTTACATCATTGGGGTTCCGGAGCTTTCAGCGTCCTGCATAAGGGCTTCCACCTGACATGCTAATAAAATTGACACATGCTTCAAGGAGTATTCTGAGGAAAAAGGATGATAAATGAATAAAAACAGCTCCTTCTCTCAGCTGTGATTTCAAGTGGCTGGGTGAATGTTCCTGGCAAGCTGACAGAGGGGATGTCATGACTCTGCCTCTTCATGTCTTGTCTTTCATAATCTTGTGGCAGAGTCATGGCAAAGCCTTAGGTTATATATGGAGAGAGACATTTTGGCACTTACGGCCTACTATACTCTCTCTCCGGTCTCGTCTCTGTTCCCGCCCTCTCGTTCCTCGTTTATCCTTCCAATAGTGTTTCATCCCCTACACCTGTTCCCTTGTTAATTATCCTTTGTCTGTCTCCCTATATAATATCCTCATGTCTATTGTCCTGTGCTCGTTCGTTGTGCTTGTTTGCTGCCTTGTAAGTCTTGGCTTGTGCGTTACCTGTGGAGTTATACCTTTCTTGTTGGAATATTACCCTGTCCTGTTACTATATTTATTTAGTCTAGTCCTAGTCGAGTTAAGTTTCTTTAGCCTTCGTTCTGCTGTTTTTTGCCCCCACGTGGGTAGTGTTTTGTTCAATTTTATAATTTAGTCTTGTCTTCGTTACCCCATCGTGGGTCTTTGTTTTGCATTTTAAATAAATCCCGGTGTTAACCCTTCAACGCTACCTGCATCTGGGTTCTTCTCCTGACTTTCATGACAGGAGAAATACCTCAAGGACAAGACGGAGGGAGAGAGCAGGGCAAACTGAGTGAAAGACAAAAACTGAAAACGGAGGAATGTTTTGGGCCCACTGTTAGCATTGTTTCTTTGCACATCGTGTCTGCATTTGTTTAATAAAAAAATATGCAAATCAAGAGCGCAAATGGTCTGAAATTCAATGTCTCTTTATTGCCTGTTCAGGTAAACACGTTTAAGTTTAATAAGCAATATTGATGGTTTATTACTGGGTAAGAAATACCTCAATATATGAAATACTTCACACAAAAGTGGTGCATTGATTTAATAAAGTTGCCCCAAGAGTGTGAAATAAGTTGGTCACATTGACAAAATCTTGATGGAGATATCGCAATAGCGTGGTGGTCCTAATCTTTTTTAGGGAAACACTGCTAAGGTTTCTAACCCCGCAGTTGACTGGGAGGCATCAAAAGTGCAGTATTAACTCCGGACAGAGTGTAAATAACAGGGCAATTGGGAGTAGGAGGATAATGGAGCTCACTGTGAGACAGTCATCTATTTCATCTGCTGACAGGATACAGACAGATGCAGCCCCTCAGAGCTACAGTGAGGGGTGCCAGAGAGAGAAGGGAGATATAAAAGCCGAAAGCGGGGGTGAGATGTTTGTCACATGTTAGGAATCCCTGTGTAAAAAGCACTGAGGAAAACGTGACATTCCCGGCAGTTCACAGTTTACACCCACCCGCTCCCTCCCTCTCGCTCAGAAAACATCTAGGCTGTCTCCTTGAATAACTGCCAAGTGCTCAGTCTGTGCACCCTTTCAGTGAAGTAGTTTTAGCCAGCGATGTTCATCTCTTATTAGACATAAATAAACACATAATTGTCCCCACTCCTTCATTCTGATGTGTCAGACTACGAACAACTGGCTTCAGAGTTTAATAATAACATAGTGTGGTAATAATCAACATGATTTTTAAACATGATTTTTTAAGGTAAGAGATCTTCCCAGACTCACATCCTTTAAAGCGTAATAATAGCATGTAAGGCTAGAAATGTGTAAACCAGTGGTTCTCAAACTTTTTGGGTAAGGCCCCCTTAGTGTAGGCTGCATCGTTTTGTGGGCCCCCCAAATAAAGACTCATAAATATGTAGGATTTTAATTAATCCACAAACATATTCAGTTCTAGAATGCTAAAACATATTTTTTTTGGTTGGTGGGGTTATTTTATTGATGTACATCAATGTATAATGTATGATACATTTCTATATTTCATAAAATACCACAAAATCTGTGGCCCCCCTGGATCCATCTTGGGGCCCCCCGGTTTGAGAACCACTGGAGCAAACTCTGTTACTTACTAATGCAAGTAAGTTCCTCTGAAGGCTAACTCACACTGATCCAACAAACACGCTTTCAATGAGAATTTAGAATGTTTGTGTTTACTGGCATTGGAGTTTGTTGGTGTTTGTTTTAGTCTGAAATGGATTAGCCTTTGCACATGCTAGCGATGAAGAAACATAAAAAAACAGCAACACAATCACGTTACTTATTTAAAGGGGCTAATTCATATGAATTAATTTGATCTCCTTTGTGCGTTTTAGTATGCTTTGCTTTGATGTCAGTGACAGAATAGCTTTAGTATTTCTTTTTCTACATATCATATTTTTGTCCTATTCACATGATACGAATTCAAACAAATTAACAACCCTGTAAAATAGTTAAAAATTTAATTGAGATCAAACTAGGCACGCTCATGTCCTGAAAAGTGAAGCCAAAGCAATTTGATCGCCCCCTGGTGGCTGGCTGCAGTATAGGTCATAAACCCCGCCCCCCTCCATGTAAACAAACAGGAATTACATCAAACTAAAAAAACTAAATTGCACTTCAAGTCTATTTTCGCCAAAGAGGGTTTCTGTCATTTTAGTTGGTATGTGTTAGAGTTCAAATGTTCGTTTTTCTAATAAGTTTGGTTTTAGTTAGTTATAAGATGTTGTGAATAGGGGCGTGGTAACATGATTTCTTCATTTACGATTAAGTCATCGGGGAATATGGGCTGGATCTTGCTAGCGCGGTCCACTTTGCGCTCACTCCTGCGCAGACTCTGGCATCAAATGACTTCATTGGCGCAATATATTAGCGACCATATCTCCGACCATTTTGGCCACAGTTCTCACAGTGGAAGTGAATGGTGACGTGTCATCCATCTTTTTAACGGCCTATATCCTAACCAAGTCATGATAAAGAAGTTGTCATTGAGAAGTGCACAACACAAAACTGTAACAACTTCTAGGCAACGCTGCAATCACAGTTGTACATTTAGCTGCTATTTGACTTGTTTTAGTTAGGGTTAGCATTAAGGTTTTAAAGAGTGCAGGTACATGTTTTGCTCTGAAAAACCATGAACAAACAGCATAGATGTTCGTTTCAATCTGGTGGTTGGATGCTCTCCTTAGGCGCGGATTTAGCGCTGGTCAGCAGGGACGGGCAACATGTTTTAATCACCTGCATAGACGCATGGCAATCATCCGCGTGGGAATCGGTTCGTCAGAGGCACAGCTGTCTGAATTCCCAGAGAAAAGGCTTTTAATTAAAGAAGAGACACAGTACAGTGGACCTGCTACAGTTTCCTGATGCGTCAATTTACAGGGAGATGAGTGGAGGGGTGTGACAGAGGAACTAAGACAGTGTGATAAAAGATTAAATGATTACAAAACAGACAGAGTTATAAACGTAGGAGTCATAAACATAAGCAATGAAAGGACTGTTCTACACATACAAACATCTGAGGTAACAGCCCAGAATGGAAGTTCAGACTTTTGCCAAAGAAGCTGTCATGGGAGCATAGTTCAACACAAGCTGTAAACAGCTGCTAAATATGTCTGGAAACCTCTAGTCTCGCTGAAGCATAGCTGTCCACCCAGATTCCAGCAAAAAAAACATGCTTGGCTTGGTCGAGCTAGCCTGGTTTGACAGTTTGTAAAGGATTTTTCAGCTCTTGTCAGCTGTTTAAAGCCAGGGCCTAGAATTGTTGTTCCGTGAGGGTTTGCTTGTGTTTCCACCACCTTGTGTTTGTTGAACTGGAATAGCTTGGGGAGATTTATTTTGAGATTTATTTGTGGCGCAAATAATGTTACTGGATAATCTTTTTTGAATGAAAACGTAAAAGAATACTTCACTTCAAATTGAACATGTTTTTTATTCACCCATGTCATAACAAACCTGTGTGACTTTTCAATAAAACACAAAAAATGTCAAGCGATTCTCTTGTTGCTATTATTTTCCATACTATGAAAATCAAGTTGTATGTTACCTGGATTCTATATAGCATCTAATTACTTTCTGTTAAAGGAAGAAAGGCACAGGTGTTTTGAACCATGTACCCATCTAGGACATCTTCTTGAACCAAAACACTTGTTCTAGAACAGGGGCGGAGCCAGAAAGTTTTCCTTGGGGGTACTAAGGGGGGAGGGGGGGGTGCTTAGCTATACAACATGAATATATTCACAACTGGCCTGAACTTCATATACTCTGTTGTAGTTTTACAATTCTGTAACTATAATGTAAACTCAGATAGCACCCGCGCTCCACGTACAAAACCAACACAACATCTGATTTGCCACATAACAATCCGGTTTACCTGCTCTTGAGGGACCTGCCACTTTTCTTGAATAACGTTTCTAGCAGTTTTAGAGTTACTGTAGGTAGGTTATAGGCTTGAACAACCTCAAAATTATTAAAGGGCCAGACTGGAGTTAGACTGGGTTTGACCTACTGTTTGACAGAAATGTTGTTCCAGAATCAACAAATACTGCTGATCCAAGAACATGTCTTTCTTTACTACCTGGCTAAAGTCTCTGTGCAACGTTCTGCATCACAAGGTAGTGAAATCCAAATACACAAGTGAGTAACTTAAAGCCATAAAGGTGGCAAAGAATCAAAATCTCTGAGGAGATAACCCAGCATTCCAGCACTGCCTGAAACCTGTTCCATAACCGTCAGATATTGTGTTATCCCAGCTGAACAGCCACTCACTTAAAGCTCAGACAAGTTCCCTGTCACTGTGACTTCTCACATTTTGTTTTTGCCAATTCAATAAATGCCTCTCCTGGCACTTTCACTTAACTGTGTTTGTCTTCATTTCTGTCACAGTACTATTGCCACTGCTTCCACAAAGCAAATAACTCGATCTCCAGAGTGATAAAAACAGCAGCTTCTTCAGACCACGTTTAATTTGAGCAGTCCCGGAATAGCTTGTAATAAATACAGCATAGTTTAGTAAAAGTAGAGTAGTTTTATACTTTACAGTAATTTTATAGGGAATACAGTTATATTTTGTATTAGTATGATAGAACAAATTGTGATATGTTTTCCAAGGACACGCAATTTGCGGTATAGCAGTACCGTAGTACAGTGATTAGATAATACTGTGGTTAATGTCATGTAGAATTGGTGCTTAAACATCATGATACTTGAGGGTACTTCTTCCATGTTAAAATGGCTGTGATGTCTGAAGAAGCACATTGAAACTTTCAAAGATTAGATTCCTTATACACCTGTCTACCTAAAGACATTAATAGCTACAAAATTTGGCTCGGCTTCATATCTTTCATTTCAGCCTTCACCGTTTACATGCTTCTGCTTATGACAAGGTCAAATGTTGTCTGACTAACCAATTACAAATATATACCATTAAAAAGAACAGTAACAAAATCAGAACTATAATATGCTAGTGTCTGCCAAACATTGTCCTCATCAAAGAAATAACCAATCAAATCATGAACATTCTGTCAGAAATGACTCCCTGTAATGTCATGTTGGAAATAAGACAAGATATTATAATTGTTTTCTTTCATTGTAAACAAAGAGATAACCTTATCACAATTTTGATGCTGCGCTTTTCCATGCCGTGAAACCAAACAATGATTGAGGGCTGTCAAGCTAAAGATAAGCAGCACCATAAAACTTGCTGCTATATTCACGTGAAAATGTTTCAAAACCACATGTTTCACAGGTGACCACGTTATAATACATATGGGAAACTCATGTGGCTTCAGTAAGGGTTTCTTGTGTGCTGTTTTGGTCAACTTTGTAGTCCGTGGTCATCATCGACGTCATCGTATGGTAAACAGCATCCTGCCTTATATCTTTATTTTTCCACAGAGGTATGAAAACACAATATTTTACGGTGTCTGTGATACAGAGCAATTAGTTAATAATGTACTGAATAACCGACTAGAATAATTGTAATAACAATATCTACTACATGCAACAGGCGGCTGCTGATACACAGATTTTCACAGAGCTATCAATTTCAACAAAATACTCTAGTTTAAGGCTCTCACTATTAACTTGCTTTTAGCAAGCATACTACAAGGATATTGGCGGTTTAGTAGTACCTATAAAGCATATATTAATGCCTTTTATTGCTGTTTCTTAAAATCTAAAGTTGTATTTGTGATCTTAAATCATTTGCATTTTAAAGATATGTCTTATTTCTTTTTGTCAATTATTTTATGTAAAGCACTTTGAATTGCCCTTGTGTATGAAATGTGCTATATAAATAAACATGCCTTGCCTTGCCTTATTCTGCGTACATATTCTACATCCCTTAATACCAAATACCAGCCTTAGCCGATACCTAAACTTAACAGTTTCCATATAAGGATAAATGCAAAAGTTGAAGTTAAAAGTAAAACCCTTATCTAAAGTGTGAACCAAAAATTCTGGTAACATTTTAGTATAGGGACCAATTCTCACTTTTAACTAGTTGCTTATTAGATACCTATTTTTAGCATATTGGCTGTTTATTAGTACTTATAAACAGTGATGGGCATAACGTGTTACTGTAGTTTGATGACTTTTTTGGTAACGGAGTAATGTAACGCGTTATAATTTCTAAAATAGTAATTAGATTATAGTTCCAAGACCATGTAGCTATTCGTTACAGCTGCGTTACATCATTGCCGTTTTATCATTTTATCATTTATATTGTAAAAGCGAAATAGCACAGCCTTTCGCACAGGTGACGCCATCGAACTGAAACCTGTAACTTAAGCGCCTGCGCGGAAAGTACTACCAAAGCCACTCTATGGAAAGCCTAACCCCTTCAGCTAAAAACTTGTAACGGCCAATGCTATCGCCGTGGCTTCAGCGGATTGGATGGAACGCAGACAAGGAGACTAGACCTTGTTATATGATTGGCTGAGGGGCCTCTCTCGTGATCCATGTTAGCCTTTATGCTCCAATTGTAAGTGTTACAGACCCATACATCTCCCTATCACAAGACAATCTTTGGTACTACCAGCGAAAACAAACTCAGCATGGAGAGAGAAACGTATCCGTTCTGTGGCTGGAAATACACTCATTATTTTGAGTTTATTTCTGTCAAAGGCAAGAACATTGTTGTGCGTTGTTGGTCATGTGGAGGTAAGCAAAACCCTCTCTCCCGCGAAAAACAACCCGAAAGGGCAGTACAGCATGGTTAAATTTCTCGAGACAGTAACGTTACCGGGCACAGAGAGCAATGAGTCAACTTCTACTGTCGAGTGCCATGCTGGTATTAGCAACTTGTTATGCTTTGTCAGACTTGTTTTTGCTCCAACGTTGTTATATTTATTATATGACGAAGAAATCATCACAGAAATATGCAGAAGCACTAGTTAAGATATACTGTACAAGTACAAGAAACTAAGGAGACACTTTACAATATGGAGCATGCCGGTTTAGAAATGTTACAGTTAACATATGAAAACATTTTAAGTTAAAATGTCACAGAGTTTCATTATTATTTATGACAGGCTTTATTAAATAATTTATTTAAATAATTGAAAGACAGGCTTAATTTAGTTTGTTGCGAGATAAGAGTGTGCACGTCCCAATAAAGTTTAGTCATGAGAAGGCTAAAGAGGTTATTTTGTTTTTTGAGGGTAGTAATGTAACTAGTAATGTAACGAATAACTTTTGAAATAAAGTAATCAGACCAGTAACTTGATTACTTTTAAAAGGAGTAATCAGTAATCAGTAATTTAATTACATTTCCAGAGTAACTTGCCCAACACTGCTTATAAAGCATATATTCATCATGACCATATTCTACTTCCCTAATCCTAACTAATACCTAAACCTAACAACTACCTTACTTACTATTAATAAGCAAAAATGAGTAATTTACTGAGGCAAATGTCATAGTTAATGCTTTACTAATACAGAAAATTGGACCTTAAAATAAAGTGTGACCAAAATTCTTGTTATGTACTATATGTATGTTGCAGACTTTGAAGTCTATTACATGTAAATAAATACAATCTATAAATACAGTGATACCATCACTTAGTAACATGTTAAGAACATTTTCCGGCATGTTTTTACAACACCTATCACTATGTATTTAATTAAGTAAATACTCTAAATCATGAACACTAACACTAAGAGCACTTTTCCACCATCGCGCCGAATCGTTCTCGTTGCTTAATAGTTCCACTCCATGCCGATCCATGCCAGCCGGTACGTAAATGGTTTCATTTTCCACCGCAGGGATGATAACGGAAATCTTTAGAATGTAGACGCGTCACGCACTGCCTTGGTAACACAAGAGACTTAGCTATAACGGCTCTGCACGCATTCATTAGCACGATTCAGCACGGTAATAGAACCGTGCTGAAAATTCCGAGCCGAGAACAGTTTGTAATCGTGTCGTGTCGAACCAGGCTCAAGTAGAAACATAACTGTAACCATTTCAGACAGTGCTTAGAACGATTCGGCGCGATGGTGGAAAAGCGCTGTGTTCAGACCAAACGCAAATGAAGCGCTAAGCGCGAGTGATTTACATGTTAAGTCAATGAAAAGACGCTATAGACCTACTTGCGGCGCGATTCGCGTGAATGAGGCGTGAATGCCGTTTTAACCAATCAGGAGCTTGCTATAGTAGTGAGGTGATTAGACGACGTAGCGAGCGGAGGCAGAAATCCGAAACAGGAGGACAAATTGGAGGACAAAATAATCGTCGCTGTTTGTGGACAACGGGAGCTGTATGATTCTTGTTCTTACCTTTATAGAAAATAAAAAGAAATAAAAAAGTTTTTTCAGCTTTCCATAACACATAAAGTGCAGCTACCCTCTCAACAAAATCCATGTCATAAGTCATTTTGTAACGAGACTGGAGCCTCCTGGCTGGAGCCCCCCCATCAGGCGAATTCGCGTGAAATTGCTGTCATTGCGAATGACGCGAATTTCACGCGCAAATTAAGCGAGTAAACTCAAAATGTTCAAGCGTCCAACTCCAACAGCTCGATTCATTCGCGCAAGTTGCGTTTGGTCTGAACACACTAAGTGTTACCAAAATCATACAGGTTTGGAACTACTTGTATAATGGAAACAAAAATAAAGAGAGAATTTTGTTTGTTTGGATGAACTTCCCCTTTAAAGCCAATTAAAAGGAACGGATGAGACTTGAGGCAACTAATAAGTAACACAAACACAGTTGTATAATTACTGTAGATAGCACCATTTAAAAGCCGTTCAGAAACAACAAAGGGATGATGAAATGAGAGAGAGAGACAGACAGACAGAGAAAAAAAACACGACAGGTCTGCCTTGTACGGCTGTCTTCAGCCCAGTCGAACCTGAGAGTGAACTGGAGGCAGTTACCCTGACAACTACCTGCCAATAATGATGTCTGCTGCCTTGATTGACAGCTGCCCGGTATCCTCTCTAAATGATAGATTTGTGATATCTTATATTAGAACACATGGATATATTTTTTCCTCACTCCTTCAACTGTTTTCTAATTAGATATCACTTTAATAATCTCTTTAACAAGCACGGCTAACCGGCTCTTCTGATTGGTCCTATGACAGCGTTGCCTTGGCGACATGCTGGGCTCTGATGGCCCCTCGGGACCTCACCTAGCTGTCGTCGGGTCCAGGCTGAGAAATAAATTGGATCTGTGTGAGAAGAAAGTAGCTAGACGACTGCGACAGAACAGTTAGTCATACAGTAACTAATTACATGAAAAAGCCGGAACCAATTTAGCATGGGATGTTCTGTGCTTCGTGTCTCGGGTATTGCGGAAAAAGGTAACTTTGGAGAAAACTAGAGGAGACAATGAGAGGAAAGGAGAAAACAGAGGAGAGGACATACAGTATTCCGGGGACGTGTAGGGAAGAGCAGGGTGTGTCTTAGCAGATCTAAAAGTGAGGATGGTAAATGTGTCACAGAGACATGACAGGTGTTCAAAACAAAGCATAACAAAAATATATCTCCCCCCATCTGCTGGGTTGTCCTCAGACCTTGTGAAATCCCAGACGATTCCTTTTGGCTTTGACTTTTCCTGTAGTGACCTGGATAAGGGCTCCTCAGAGACTACAACATCTTACTGAACTAGATTCAAACTGCTCTGAGAGAGTGAGATGCCTTCACAGTTTAGAACCTGGAACCGTGAAAAGACTGACGTAAGACTTTCAAAAATGCCACAAACTTTGAAGTCTCATGGGATGAGTGCCAGAATGCTAAAAATCAGAGCACCACAAAAGTGTTTGTTTGCCTTACAGCTTAAGACAGTGTTCGAATTGTCTCAAGGCTCTTGGGGGGTCCCCTAAGTTTGAATCATAGTTATTTAACCACATTACACATATAAATGTCCTTAAAATGTTGATAATCCATTAAAAGGGATCCACATGAGGGAGAGATTGAAAAATATATGTCTTTATTTTTTTTGCAGTGACCATGCTACCGATCTTGATGTTATTTTTTATTTATTTTGCATTGTAAGTTTTGTTATTATTATATCTTGTTGGGATTTAACTTTTTGTAAAATCTCTTTGATTTAGCAATGGGAATAACACGTTTTTCAAAATGTATGACAACATTTTTCTTACTAATTTTAAGAAAAATATTTTACGCAAACATTTTGCAAAGGAACACAATGTTCTTGGGGAGAGCGAAATACTAAAAATATTTTCGCACCCTTTCCTATTTTTTCCACACCCATATGTCCCTTTAGTTGCTTAGTAATGCGTCACATCTGTTTTGACAGTGTAAGATAACATCGTACATAAAGAAAGACTTGCATATCAAAATTATATTAACTGCTGAGTTTTAAGATAAACGCTTTCAATATAAGAGGATCCGCACGCATCCAGTGTCTTGGTGCGACATCTCTGTACATGTCTTCATTGAACACCATGTGGCGTGCTTGAGCATGCATGGATCTTTCAGATACAAATGTCATTTTAAAATGATTCTTATGAAATTTGGACATACAACAGACACTAGTGTTTTATTGTGATAATCTGACAAAAAAATATTTTGAGTTTTTAGTCTCCATGAAAAACCAGGGGACCCCCCCAGTTCATTATTTTAGACCTTATGAGGGGTCCCTTAAGGCTTATGAGGGGTCCGGGATTCGAACCCTGGCTTAAGATGTAATTCAGAGGTCTGTGGCCTGGTCACATTGCTGATATACTAGGCTTTACAGTACGAGCAGTTGTACAGAGTTGGACACACATATACACACGCAGGGAGAAAGAGCGAACATCTGCATTGCTGTGGCTTGAATATTCTCAGTGCCTGTTTCAAAGAGACCTGCCCTAATTTCATCTGACAGGGGCTGTAAAAGCCTGGAACCTGTTTGCACACGGGCTCTTTTGCCCAGACAACATCAAGAAACCGACACAACAGACATACACGCATTGTAAAACACCAGCAGGTAATGAAAAGATGTAAGAATACTAAATGCACACAATTCGCTTGTAAACGAACGGTACTGTTTAGCGTGTTGACAAAATGTTTATAAGCTCTCCTACTTGTAAGTAGCTTTGGATAAAAGCGTCTGCCAAATGAATAAATGTAAACGTATTTTAGGATCAATGCAGGCAAGTTCATTTTCTGCAAAAGCTAATTTAAATTGAATTAAATTGAAGAGTTTATTTGCAAAATTTTTTTTTTCTAATTTTTACTGTGCATTCCAATTAATATCAATGAAACTGCAGTTGGGTTGTTTTGATTAAGTAATAATAACTCAAAAATACAGCTATTACAATAAAAAACATGATAACATAATAAAAAATATGATTATTGCATTTTTTTTATTTAGAGTGATCTGTTTTTGCAAATGAAAAACTCTTTGGTTGTTAGGGTTATGGTTAGTGTCAAAAAAGTCAAGGTGTCAGAATAATCAAAACTGTAACATATTTACAAAAGACAAAAGCAGGGGGAAAGAGTCACTCACATGATGTCACTAATGCACGTATGTTAAACTTATTCCACAAAAAATACACACGTGAACTTTTATCAATTGTCCATGAAATCAAACAACAGCAACAGCCCCGTCGACTCTCGACATACAACATAACATACAAAACAAGATCTAAACGAACCCGCTTTTGAGTTGCGACCTGTGATAAGATAGCTGATAAACAGCCTCTGTCCCGGATCTATGTTTTTTTCAAGTAATGTTTCATTGTATTTAGGTTAAACATCATTACTGGCCACAAGGCCGATTTTCTTGTTCGACTAGATGGGTGAACTCACACAAACTCTAAGGCTAAGCCTGAGATAGTCAGGATTCTCACTTATACAAAGATACTAAATGGACTGGATACTAAACTTAACTTATCAAGCATTATTATTTATAGGATTCAAAATGTTACAATAAAATAAATGAAATAATTTGTATAATAACTCGGTGGGTCTCATCATAGTGGGCAGGGTAATGCCCATCAGGTACATTTAATTTCATTCATTTCAATTACATTCTTGTAAAGTGAGATTATAGACGGTTTCATCTCAACAACATAAACAAATGTTACTGCGCATGCGCACTTTTGTGACCCCAATTTAACTTCCGGTTCACATTCACAAACAATAGAGAAGAATGATTTGAAAATCAAAAGAAACCGATAAGAAACATTACTTGTAGGGATGCAAGATAAACTACCGGCCATATCGGTATGGGCCAATAAATGGCCATTTTTAATGTCATTGGAATAGGCCGATAATAACATTTAGGCCGATATAATATAGCCGATAAATCAAATAATTTCCTCTGGTTAAACTTCTTCAGCTGCATGCTGCTCACAGTTAAATACAAACTGTACAGTACTATCTTTCTGCCATGATCATTCACTTATTGCTATTAGCAAAACAAATGTGATGTAGGTACAATATGTAGATACAGTATTTATGAATGTGTGAATTATAGGAACAAAAGTATACTGTTTGAATCAGACTGCTGTCTGAAATTAAATAAAATATAAATAGTTTTATTCATAGATATGGTTATATTATAAGAAACTAGCCAAATACAAACCGGAAATTAACTGGGGGTCAGGCTAAGCTAAGCCTGTGCGTCCGATGAAACGGTCTATACCTTTCACAGTAAGCAAAGGCGCTAAGGTAATTACACACTGTTTGTTCTAAAGCACATTAGCAAACGCCCTGCTTATTATTCATGAAGAGAGACAGTGACTTGGATTTGTAGTGTGTTCTTCACTGCTTGTAATTGCTGGCAAAGAGAGAAAGAAACAACAGAAGAAAAAATGCACGTTTTGAGTTTATCACACTTTGATCAAACTGAACCACTTCTTTAAAAAAAGGAATAACCTGTTATGAAAGGCATAGTATACCACTGAGAACCACAACTTTTATTTCAATCATGATCCTAATCACAATTTATTGTAGTATGAATAGATCTAGTATCCAGATGTGACTCTTTATACAAACAAAATATTGACAGGAGTTGTGATACAGAATTATTTATTTATTTATAATATGGGTTAACTGTGTGGGGCACAGATATAAGTATTTTTTCTGTCCTACTCCCGAAATGACCTGATAAAAATACTACACATAATTTATATACAATGTGTTTTATCAACACGACAGATAGTTGATGATAGTTCAACAAACCAGCCCAAATGGTCTCCTGGTGTTGAACCTTGCTGTGTTCAATTGGAATGTGAATTTACATTCGACTTAAACATACAAGCAAACACAGAGAGGGACTTTGTATCTTCAATTCAGCAGTGCACCACACTCCACTGTTTACCCCGATACAGTATGTCATAAGTTACACAACACTCTGTCTGAGTTATTTCTGACGCTACACACAGAGGAAACAAAATCTCATGAATAGAAACTGTATTCTACCAGGCGGCCACGAGCGCACACACTTTGGTAAGAAATACGCACAACCCCTTTCACTTTGGCAGTTTTCCTCTTTGTCAATCACAGGAAGTTGGAAGCAGTGTGGTAGAAAAGCCTGGGTGGGGGGCGATTCCTGAGCTCTGGAACGCCGTGAGCATGCCCAGTGGAATACTAAGAGGAACAGATACAGTATGTGATCTACGTAACGGTGACTTCATCGGACTCTCTTTTGCTCTCTCTTTCTTTCTCTCTCTATCTCTACACCCACTCTGTCAGTTTTTACTGCTACTAACGGTTGCATATGGAAAACAGCAAGTAAATGAGCTCTTGGTGGTTTAACAGAATGCTGACTATTCAGTTGTTAATGAGAGACTAAGGATATAGATATTTTACCGAGATGATTTATTAGCAAAAAAAGGTTAACAAATATTTATAATGTCTCAGTTATAATACCATAGAAAACAACTGCCTTTTGATAGTCGACAACAGCATATTAGGTTTGGGATCAGAGCCGCATCTGTACACACATATTGTAAACATCACAAGGTGTGTGATAAACATCTGTGGACTTTTGTCACCCCAGCAGTTTAACAGCAAGCACGGTTTACTTTGACAGTGATTGACACAACCCTCCCACTAACTTCACAGTACAGATAAGAAACAGTTCTGCCAAATGCATAAAAAGAAACAATTAAGCTAGTATCAACAGAATATGAAATCATATAAACCCTGCAACAGAAACGATTCTCCCTAATGCATTGTGAAATAGAATCCGTGTGAAAATAAAGGATTCTGGTAGCTCAGTTGGTGGAGTATTGTTAGCAGGGAATGACTGGTTCCTGCATCCAGTAAATGTAAAATTTTGCGAATTGAATATTGGAAAATGGTGGGTAAGGGACCATCTAAAAAGTTTACACGTTATGTATAAACAAAGCAGGATTTTGATTCACAGCGACAGTCAAACATCTTTGAAGTCATGAAAAATGACATCACAACATACCTGTAGGGTCAATTTTTGGAAAAAAGGATACCCCCACGAAGAATGGACATGCCAAAAAATATGTTATGACCGAAGCACATGTTCAATAACTGTGACAATAACATGGTACAGTGACCGTATATCTGACATATCTGAATATCTGATTAAATATCAGTGAGAAATGCACCTACATATTGTACCTTCTGAATCACCAAATCGTGCAAGAAATCTGTGCGTGGAAAGGAAAGCTACTCAATTTATTTTAGTTATTATAGTGGCATTTAAATTTTGCCTACTTGCAAATGTCAGATTATTGCACTAAGCCTAAAAGAGCCGAGTTAATTTAGGAAGATCTTGTCGCCGAGCGAGAGCATGTTAAGAATGAAATCAATACAGGAGTCACTCTGAGGGAAGAGAGAGGCGCTGGGCTGACAAGAGCTCTTTGTAGCAAGAGCTGATGATGCGGCCAGTCAAGGGGACTGAAATTAGCCTCATGAGTGTGTTCAAGAACTCTAGAAGTACAGTATTCACTGGTGTATTTCTTTATAGGCTTTCAGTATAGGTGAGGTAAAGGTATCACTTTAGTTTCACCCTACAAGTTTAAACGGACCTCCTTTAATATTGTCAGAAAAGGTCAACTAGTTTTTCCATTATCAGCGGGTGCAAGAGCAACATGTGCGGTTCCACCTGGGGGCAAAGCATTCGCTTGCAAGGTTAAAGTGAGTGTTATTGAGAACCAATTAGAGGGTTCAAGTGCGACATCATTTTAAAGCGAGGGCTGACATCCTAATAGACTGCACAATGAAGTAGGGCTCTGTTGTAGCCATATTATATTAAATGTTCGTGGATATCAAAAGGGTCATACTTCACATTGAAGTGACAGTTCAACCAAAAATGAAAATTCTGTCAACAATTACTCAACTTCATCTCATTCCAAACCTGTATGACTTTCTTTCTTCTGCAGAACACACAAGAAGATATTTTGAAGAAAGTTATTCACCGAATAGTGAATGGGATCCGGTTAACAACATTCTTCAAAATATCTTTCTTTCAAAATAAACACTTTAAGTGCTTTTAAATACTGCATTTAATTGACTGCACTTTAATACATTGGTAACATTGTACAATAAGGTTGTATTTAACATTAGTAACTGCATTAACTAACATGAACTAACAATAAGCAACGTAGTTTTTCAGCATGCATGAATCCCTGTCAATGTCAATACAAGTTCATGTTAGTTCATGATGCATTTACTAATGTCAACATGCTAAAATTAACATAAACAGAGATTCATAAATGCTGTACAAGTGTTGTTCTTTGTTAATTCATGTTAGCTAATGCATTAACTAACTATTAACAATTACAAACGTACTGTAATGTGTTACCAAATGTATGTTGTGAGTAGGTTTAGGGTCACAGGTGTAACTGCATGCAAATACTTTAATTGTAAATGCATTTTAACAATAGGTACATTGTTTGCATTTTTTTCTCGCATAGAGGTCACTGCAGTGGACAGTTTTACAAAAAAGTAATTTCTCATGTATGCGTTTTGATGGCATAGATGCACATGAACCACAGGGGACACTGGTGCATCATCCTACAGTATACGTCCACTCAAGGGACATCTGAAAATCTAGGCTATTTGAAAAGAAGGTGTGAAAAAGTAATAGGAAAACTGAAAACGTTTTGACTTAGTTTGTCATAATTCAAACACGAAAGAGTTAACTTGGCCCAAACTTATTAATCAACTGTTATTATTATGTATGTGTATTATGTATAAACAATAATAATACATTATAAAATAATAAAAGATCTATTCTGGAATTCTTGGAGACAATATTCGGAAATGCATTTGAAAAAAGGTAGCAGAACATGAATCAAATCACATATAAGATTTGGGTATCACGCGGCAGCCCTACATCAATGTCAACATGAATCACACCTGCTCACAGAGCATTGTTTAAAATTACTGACCGCAACAACGTTTGAGTTTTTATGATTTAGATATAACATCATAGATGTCACGTCTACGGTCTCATATAACGTTTGACTTAAATGATAAGACATTATAATACAAAACAGATAACTGAGATTACTTCCCCAAAGCTGACCTATTTTTTTTTCTCAGTGCATGATTTCTTTACCACTTGTGTGTCATATGTGCCATGCATGTGTCCTAACAAAATTGGTTCTTGTAGTTATTGATTTTTTCACTCTGAAGTGATGTTTCCAAGGCATTGTTAGTTACTGTAGATCATAACACGGCCAGGAAAGTGTCCGACTTTCACACAGAGGAACAAAGAAGGTGTGATAAAGCAAAAGCTATGACATGCAGCCTATTTTGACCAAGTGTTTTTTATAGATGCTGACATCGTTGTCAAAGCTCTCAGCGGCACTGTATTTCTCTGAAATCTCAAAGTGAAAGACAGGTGGAATAAGACACCAAAGCGATGGGAAAAATATATTTAAAAGTGAAGACATTAACTCTGCAAAGTGTTAAATATCTTATGCTAGCTGTAACGTCCCCATCGTTGTCTGCCACGCCTCCTTTTCATCTGCACCTTCCCCCAGCACTCTATGTTCAGTTTCATCAGACTTTTACCCCAGGACTGCATTTCCCATCATGCACTCGCACCCCTGACATTACTGATTACCCTGCACCTGATGTTTATTACACTCCACCTGTATTCAATCCCATGGACACTTTTTACGCCTTCACTTTTGTTTTGTTCTCGGTTCAGTATTAAAGTAACGTAACGTATGTTATATGTATTTTTGTCTTCCTTGGACTCCTATTTCCCATTAACCCGTTGCTGCATGTTTTCCCGTGGATGTTTCTGTTGGACTCTGTTATCTTGTTGTGTGGACTATCATTTGGATTTTACCCCTTTGGATATTTCTGTTATTCTTTGGATTCATTAAACACCTTTCGTTTTGACACTCTACCCGCTGTCTGTGTGGCATCGTTCATCCCCGATACCGGAAGTGTTACACTAGCCTTAGGAAAATTGCTGGTCACCAGCATGCCTGTATATAGGTTTTCTGTTGTTTCTTTAAGATTTTTGTTTTTTGTTTTTCTGCAAGAGCCAGTGAACAACACGACAAGCTCTAAAGCACTAACCATCATAAACCAGGCTGTACAAGAATATAAATTCGTGCTGGTCTTTTTAGCAGGGTATTCTAATAAGAAAACATTTTAGGCAGTCACTGTAGGCAGTTACATATTGTTATGGTAATTTCAGAATACAGTCTTTTTACTGAAATATAAGACATTTGTGGTATATATACTGCATTTGATCTACTTGATTGAAACATGATATAATGAAAACATCAATGAGAAACGTAAAAAAACGGCGTACATTTTTTTTAAATTGTTTAAATAATGTGAAGAGCACAACTTTTTTGTAAAACTCTGAAAAGCTTGGTACTGAGTTTTCATCTCAGTGTTTGATCAATGTATGCAATTGCATTTTGATGGGGGTCTTGGCCAATGGTATTTCCCATGATGCACTATGCTTTCAACAGTAACATGAGCATACCAAGCCCAAACTAGATGTTGGTCTTAAACGTCCCTGTTAAAAAAACAGCATGTGCTGGGTTAGGTATGTTTTGATACTGGTTTGACCTGCTTAAACCAACTAAGGACCAGCACAAAACAGCATCAAAACACACCAAACCAGCATATGCAGTTTTTTTCAACAGGGGTCTCAGTTATGCTTCAGTAAAGAGTTAAAAGACGCAAGTCTCACTGTACCAGCAAACCAAAAGGTTTGTCCTTCCAAAAAAGCTCCTGGTGTATAACCACTGAGGAAAATGTACATCGATTAAATACTGTCAATTGTTGGGATTGTAGCGTTGTGTTCTTTGCGGTGCAGCCTGTGTGAGTCTTCCTTATAGAGCCTATTGAGCTCTAGCTCAGCGGGTTTCTTGTCACTGCTCAATACACTCAGACACACTTTTCATTTTCCTCAATGCGACCCATTATGTGATCTTTATGGCCTTATAGGTCAATGGAGCGGCTTCCTGCTGTCGTGACAGACCACCGTGCCAAAAATATCACAGTAAGATCAACTCAGAGCAGTCTGGCCCATTGCGCAATTCAGTTACCATTGTTTTTCAATCAACGAGATTTTAGCATTTCAGGTAAAAACAAGAGAGCTTTTTAACCCCACTCACAAGAATTATACAATCATTTAGTAGGTTGTCTTTCAAAACCTGTTTATTTGTGGCAAACATGTAGTCAGTTTGTAAAAAAAAGTGCAGCAAATATAATAGTTGGCCAGAGACAACATTCAGCATTACTGATGATTTTAAAAGTAATAATATTTTTTTTTACTGAAACATTTATATAAGTGCTTGTCCCGCAGACTTTGCCCCATTATAGGTACATTACTGTAAATGTGATTTCTGTGTTTGTTTAACTGAGGAAGGGGACTACATTATTTTCTGCTTTAGAGCTCAGGCCATATTTAACCCAACATTTTATAAAATAAAAACAAGTATTCCATAATGTGCCTCTTAGTCAGGGTTTGCCCTTTTAGTTTGAACCGTGACCCCTACTTTAAACTAGCAGAGAAGAGCAAAGCAGCACGGTAATGTGACATCCAGAGCAGTATAAACCTCTTATCAGGCCTGAGGAGCAGTAGACCAACAGAGGTTCACCCCTGAAATTAGTCACATAGCAACCAGAATTTACCGCTTCGACAGGCTCCTGTAAACCTGGCGAGCATTTGAGCCGGGGCCAGTCACGCTGTCCGCCTGGGCAGGTCATCATCACTGCTTCAGAGGAAACAATGTTTGTTCCACTGAACAAATGTGAACATCTCCCATCTTATCCTAAAGGGTAAACACACAGCAATGCCATTTTCATTCGATTTTAAATATGAAGTTATCTTGCAGTTTGTATCATTTTTTAAAATGTACATGCTTTTATGGATGAGCATTTATTTCACACTTTTATATAATGTAATAATATTCACGAGTTCGCTTCGCATATAATAACTATAGATGTGTGACAGATATTATGCGTATTTGGCGTGCTGTCCCGGGGAGAGGGCTCCGAGCTCGGTGGTTACTACGAACTCGGAGCAACCGCCCCTTGTCCGTTGTTGGTTATTAGAAGTCAGCCGGGTTAGTTATCTGAATGTGAGATTGGTCATGGAAAGCCAGCCGGGTAATTTATCCGAATGGGGAGATGGGTCATAGCTAGCCAGCCAGGTTAGTTATATGCACGTACTCCTCCCGAACTTTGTTAATAAAACATAATTTATTGTATATTTATATAAATGTGTTACATGTGTAATATCCTTTAAAAAGAACATTTCTCAAAAATTATGATACAGTATTATTATACATTAATATTGGGTAAAGCCTATTTTTAGCAGCATCTTCTGTTAAGGGATACTTCAACCAAAAAATAAAAACTGCCATTTGCCCTCATGTCATTCAAAGCATGTATGAATCATGTTGTGTAACACAAAAAGATATTTTGATAAATGTCTCATTCATTAGTTTTGTGTCCATACAGTGGAAGACAATGGGGACCAATGATGTTAGCAACATTCTCCTTTGCTGTTTTGCAGGAAAAGTCGTACAGGTTTGGAATGACATGAGGGCGAATAAATAATGACAGAATTGTTTATTTTGGCAATCCCTTAAGTGCTGTTCAACTGTTATTATCAATATTTACCTTCATTCTATTCAACTTCTGAACAAATCTTTTCATTTTGAACAGTCTGATTAATTCATGTGGCTTTGTGGGCCAGCGGCGAATAAAGGGCTTTATATCATTTTCAGCCAGTCGCATTTTTTTCATCTCTCTGACACACAAAAACGTGACATGAGGAAAACAGCACAGGCTTGCATGGAAATTCCTCGCCATCACTTCCATGTACATTAGCACCCGGATCTACTGTCAGGCTGGCCCCCGAGCAACATATTCAATTCTACTCTCATTTCAATCTACATGCTTTAATGCATTCGGTTACTAATAAGTCCAGCAGCCACGATTTGAACGCACTAAACGCAAGCCTATTTCATGTTCTAGCCTGCGAGTCAGACCTTGTTTCTAAAAACAGAAAGAAAATTATTTCTCATATACTCTCAAGGAGTGCAAGATTTCTCTCATCATTGTCTGGGGACAAATAGCTGCCAGTGTCACAGCATCTACTAAAGCAATCTGATGCGCCTCAAAAATGGCTTGTTAAGTTCAAGAAGCTCTGATGAATGAAATTATGCACATGCTCTTCTCATATTGGAACAATTAATAACGCATTAAAGCTACAAAAAATGGTAAATTGGATATTCTTGCCTAAAATGATGAGCTCATACACACTTATACACGAAAATCACCGGTAAACCCACCTCTCTAAAATCCCTTTAAATCATTCATGATTTCTTTTCAATTATTCTGCGTTCACACTAGACTTTCAGAATGGGACATTTTTGCGTATATGGGCAGCAACCAGAGAAAAAGTGTGGATTTCAACATATTTACGATGTTATTGTTGTTTTATTATTATTATTTAATGTATCATTAATTATATGTATTATTATTATTATTTAACATACACAATTGAACAATATTATCATTATTAGGAATTCCTTCAACTGAAAAAGGTCACGCCGTGGTGATTTCATCTTCTATTGGTCACACATTGTTATGTGATACTACAAACTTGCAGGTTCGAGTTAACCAAACATGGCTTGTGAAGAACTTGTACTTCTGGACTACCACATTTGCATTCATATGAATGGAAGTCTAATGTGATCGCAGAATACTGTAAGTCTCATTTATGCAATACATCCATTCGTTAAACCTTGCATGCAATGGAGAAAAGAATGAAACCTTCTTTGAGGTGATAAGCAGGTGCGTAGTGGTAATAAAGTGGAGATGAGAATGTAAAATAAGCAAATTTACTTTTGAGAATGCAATAAACTTGGAGGAAAAGGATACAGACAGCAGCTTTTAAACCCAACACATCATTCTTTACAGTGATACTGTATCTTCTGGATGCAATATAAATCCAGAATCAACTAAGGATGAGTTTATATTAAGGATAATGTAAGGGTTCTGGGCTGTGAAGTTGTTAAAATGCTAAGAAAACCACCCCAAGAGAGGCTGGACTCATAATTCTCCATATCAGTTACACAGGAAATAAGATCCCCAACACATCCACCTGATGAAGAGCTTATTAAACATGTCTCTAAATTAGCATCAACTAATGATGTTAGACGTGAGAATCACAAATTGGCAGGCTGGAAGTAAAGTGGTAGTTTCTAGCAAAACGAATCTGTGGGAACAGTTTTGTTATAAGGGGATCAAATGTGCTGTTTCAGGTCGGTCCACTCCCCGAAAGTGAAACTATTCACACACTTCTTACGTACTCTTAAAGGAATTTTCTGAATTCAAAACAAGTTAAGGTTGTTTTACCTTATCATTTTTGTCTGGTCTCTCATAGTAAAAGTGAAAGAATTTGTTTTGTGTTGTAGAAAATTAATGAAATACACACACGTACTAGCAGACACACACACGGACGCGCGCAGACACACACACGGACGCGCACACACACACGCGCACACGCACGCACGCACAGTGGTTATCACAGAGAAGCACACATTTAAGATAAAGTAGAGAGAAACACAGGTCAAATATTAAACAGACTATAAATTCCCATATGTAACAATAAATAAGTTAAGTAAAACATTTTTATTAGCAGAGCTCTTCACATTTTTAACTCCAAGAAGTGCAAGAAACTTTTACTATCGCACTCACATAAACACACACAGCCCCCCGTTTCCCAGCATGCCTTTGCTGACACCACTCTGAACATCAACACTGCGGGGAGGCAGTGCCAGAACATGTAAATAAATAAACATATTTCTGCAAAAATGACTACAGTAAGTTCACTCCGCCATAAGACTGAGTGAATGAGGTTACTGTGACATTGATATGTCAGACCTATTGTTCTACATATACACTTTTTATATTCTTGAAATCTGGGAGGTGTCGTGAGAGTCAAACAGGAACAGAACAGAGATCCACAGTCCTGTTCACCAATTAATTTTTATAAGAGAACTGTAACAATCCAATCCGGATTTACTAAGGTCGTAAATGATTCACCTAAGGTGAATAAAAATGGAAGTGTTCAACAGCTTTACTGTAATATTTGTGCAAAGTACAGTAATAGGCCTTGAATTTATTTATATTTACACATTGGCGTAACTTTGTATATTTATCATAAATTGTCCATTAGCTACTCCGCTTTACGACTCCAGCACAGAATGCGGTTCCCAAATTGTCATTTGGGGAAGGTCACTTGGCTGTTGTAGTGCATTACACTTAAAAACAGTTTCTTACAAAAAAATGTCCCTTGTGTTTTTTGTGCTTGGACACTGGTGGCAAAAGCAACCGCCGCGAGTGCGGATGATGCACGCATTTTTATACTTGCTGCGTCTCAATTAAGAGTGTGAGCAACGGGAGATGGTGAGAAACCAACGCAAACTGTGTTTTTCATGCATTTTAGATGTTAATGGCCCCTAAACAATACACACCTTCCGCAAACATTTCCTAATTTCTTCCAAAAAGTGGCGGGGACTTGTCCCACCTGTCCCACCTGCAAATTACACCTATGCATTTACATCTACAGCGACTTAAAGATGTACAATTTACAAGAAATACAGATCTTTTACTATATAGTACCTAAAATGCATACTTTCCTTTACAGTCAAAGGCTGTACTTCATATTACAGTGTATTATAGGTACATACTACATTATTTCTTACTGTGTAATTACTACATAATACCTTGAGCTTAACCGTAAACCATATTAGGTACATGTAGTTTCCTGTTTTGTGTGGGGTTTGTACAGTACACTGTAATTGCACATACTGTAAAACCAAAAAAGCACTTCCATGTCGCTTGACAAGTAGCCGTGTACCTGTCTCTATGTGTACTTCCCTAACAAAAAAGGTTTAGTCATTTCTATTTTTAAAAGTCTCTTAAAAAAGACGTAACAAGCGGAAACCAATTGGTGTGGATATTCTGTAGACATTTACCAAACCATAAGTGATTAGAGTGACCTAACACCCTCATATGCACTTTAAGTTCAGGTAATTACACTGCCTCAAAAAAAACCCCGTCAAACTGGAGATTGAACTCTGATCACACGGAAACATAATTAACACCTTGAATATCGCTTCACAAAACACCAGTGGATTAAAAGAACAGGTTTCTTGGTTCATGTAGGTTCTGATATATCAATAACACCGTGCATTAGTCAAGATTCTTACATGATTAATATGCATCCGATTCATTTTTATCCAAGTTTATGGGGTGTATTGTGACTCAGCTCATCTGCAATGATAACCATGGTGACAGCGGTAAAGTGGCCCTACAGTACAGGAATGCACCTGATCGTAACCATGGCATCAGTTTAGGTCCAGCCCACCCTGTGCAGTCTTGCAAAAGAGCTCCAAGATTGTGCGTATGTGTGTGTGTTCCCTGTTGAGCAAACCTGCCCAAGGGGACATGGAGCATAGTAATTCAACGTCAACATGTCTTCACAATGGCTGAGAAGACAGCCCATGCCCACTCACATTTGTTTACACGAGCAAAGCCAGATGCACCATACATAAATACACATTAATGATTCATTATAAGTACTCAGAAAGAATAAAATGTATGTATGAAAACAAGAGCAGAACTGACTCGCTATCAAAGCCATCACATGTTTTCCAGCGAAGTCGAAAAACACATGCTGCTAAGAAGTATGAGATAAATCATTCTGCAAACGGCTCGTGACTAAGTAACCCTTCTTGTAGGAGAAAGAGTTGGTAATTGATGAGTAATTGTGTGCAGATGATTTATAATACGAATTCATCTGAAATTAGTCAAACACTAACGCCTCTCTCTTTTGTAAGTTTGGAAAACAGCATCTGCTAACAAACGACGTAAATATAAATAGCTCGCTTATGTTTGACAACAAAAATGTGTTATTATAAATGACAATGTAACAGCATGACGTAAGATCTAAAACATGTATCATAAACAGCTCTTGAGCAACTGGACTGAATTAAACAGTGGCATGGGTGTCACATTTGGGAAACCTGCATGAAACCAGTTTTATAAAGGAAACACACACACATTTTGTATGTAAACAACTGAACTCAACCGAAAGTCTCCAGTTTAAATGCAAATGTGCAAAGCGGTTCGCGCCACCATATGAAATAACCAACACATAGCAGTCATAATCTTAACATTAAGCTCCATATCTGCTCTTTCTGTAAACGGTCTTGTTCTTTATTCTTTATTTAGGTACATCCCATAAAAGCACCACACGCGGTTATTCCAGTACACAAATAAACGAAGACTAACAGCTGGCGAGGGCAGTGTGAAGTGTTTGTTTTGTTGCATAAAAGTGAGCAACTTTGAAAGTAACTATGGGGCGGAAGTAACAAATCAGTAATATTCATTAAAATCTATTTAATAACACCGATATGCAACACATTGTTTGTGGTTAATACAGAAAAGTATGTATGTGTTGCCCGATGAAAGTTATACGTAATGTTGTCTTCTCCAAACGCACTATAAAAACAAGGGGATAGTGTGTAAAGGTGTGAGTGGCGCGTGTTGCCTCACCTGCAAGAAACTGTGATCTCAACTTTTGTGGCTGGAATAGTGGCATTGAGAGGGTCAAAATCTCCTGTCGTCGCCATGTTCAGAAAGCCGCAGCTACTCATTCTGTTCATGGTGAGCTTTCGGTTTTAAACTCCTGCCTGCGGAAGTGTGTGGAGACGCGCGCCGCTTACGAGAGGAAATTCCTAGCGGATCACGAAAGATTGCGCGGAGAAAAGCAAAGCTGATGTCAGTCCATAACAGAGACAGCGTCTCCTCTGCTCGCCATAAGAGCGCGTGCGTGTGTCAGTGAAGGTACGTGTGTGTCCGCCTGCATGAGCGACGGAATGAAGCCACACTTGGCGAATTCTTCTCTGTGAATTCATGTGAGACTCAAAACAGATTTAACACTGACAGTGCCGTGACATATATAACAACAATCATTTCAAAAGCTATTAAAAACGATATTATTATATATTATCAATATAGAAGTAGTCGTGGTAGTAGTAGTAATAATATTAATATTAATAATAGTGTTGTCTATAATATATTACTTATTGTTGTTGATGCTATTATTTTATTAATTAAAACCACCCTTGTTTTAATCTTTTGTTTGTAAGCTGAATAGAAATCATGTAAAATAATTATTAGTATATAACTGTATTAGATATATTATAATCATAATTGTTGCATATAGTGGCCAGAAGGGATGTCTGGAGGGCATAATTTCACAATATTTGCTTTAATACCCTCTCAGTTTAGATGAAATTATCAAAAGGTGTATGATACATTGTTTATTTTACAAACGATTTAGCAAAATGACACAGGAAAAACATCTGAAACAAAAAATATGCAGGACATAAATCATAACCCCTAAAAATGGGTTATTTTCAACCGGTTGGGTCAAAAGGGACAAACCCAACCGTTGGGCTAAAAATGTTCGCACTTGAACATTTTATGGGTTAATGTGAGCCAATGGTTAGGTTCGTCCCCTTCTGGCCAAACTATGGGTTGAAAATTAACCGAGTGTAATTTTATCAAATATGATCAATATTTATTAAAAAGTCAATCCTGATCTCACAGTAATTCCTAACTATTTTACGAGGTGGCTTTTTTGTATGAATTAAAACGTTGTGAATCTCGGATGGATTCAAACTCTTGGAATATAACACGCGTTGGTCTCAATATTGCACTCATATAGGAAGAAATACCATAACACGGTTCAACATTACCAAAGTTACAGTCATGATATATGACAAACAAAAATGAGATGAAGACTTGTTAGCACTTATCAATACTTCAATGAATTCTTAAACTCTTTTACGTGGACAGCTAAACAGATATTCATTACACTCACCAGATAATTAAAGCCCACTTTTTTATTAGTAATGGTGAATGTTAGTTGCTATTAGAGCTATTACATGAATGGCCCAGCTGAGTAGGTTGTAAAGCTATAAGTGGCTCTTATAAGTGACAGAATTGAGTAGAATAACAAACGGAGGGATAAAAAGATCTTTTGTGTGGGCTCTTATACTTCAAAAGAGATATGATTATCTCTATTGACAACTTGTTCTGAATTGTGGTAGAGACTGGTTATAGCTTTGTTTACTGCTTCTCTACTGTATGTGGAGTAATAAATTCTCCTCAGCCTTGACTATAGCACAGCATCAAGTGCCTTGTTGCTCGTAAAAAACAGTTACGACATATTAAAAGGCACATAATGTTAATTCCATCACTCTGCTAGACGATATAATGCCTGACATATAGACAGTAGCATATTTGTTGCTATGCAACAAACATAAGCATGTGGTGCTTTGCAAAGATATAAATATAGCTTGGTGAAAAGGTCATAGCTGTGATTTATTTAGAAAAAATAATTTAGTATTCTGAATCTGTTGTATATTTTATTTATGTATTTAATATTAAACAGTAAGGTAGGAGGCTAAAATGAGCTACAGGTTTTTTTTTACTGTACATTTTGTGTTGTTGACATCCAGGACATTATTCATGTTATAAATAATGATTTTACAAACAAACATAAAACACCATCGTGATAAAGAGTCTCTATCATACTCAGTAAGTTAGTTATTTAATTCATCATATTACAGCATAAATTCAACAGGGTTTAATTAATTCAATGTAAACATTTTAGCTGTAAGCTATGCAGGTTGTTGCCAGTAACTTACTGTAGAATTATCTAATTTAATTTATCTAATTTATAGGCAACAGTTCATTCAAAGATAAATTAACATTAAACATCAACAAGTCTTTACCTTTACAGAGAAAAACGATAAAATAACAGCGTTCTGGGAACCTGACATCCACATAAACCTTTTAGGGTTTTTGGTTCCCAGAATGCTTTGCATGAGGCTGTTATTTTATAGTTTTTTTCTGTGAAGATAAGGACTTGTTCATGTTTAATGATCATTTATCTTTGAACAAACTGTTGCCAGTGAATTACATAAATGTAAATCTACAGTAAGTTACTGGCAAACTGCTGCCAGTAATACTGTAATTTCTAGATCATTTTTTACATTGTACAGTAGGCTATGTGGATTTTTTCGATGATCTTTATCATCGCACATAATGCTCATCATACACCCAGCAAGCCTTTCTACCATGCAGAACCTCAGCGCCCAGCAGCTGTCTTCATTTTGCAAGGTGCTCGTCTATATTTAGAAGAGGGAATTCACCCAGCTGTAAGGAATCTCTCAGCATCGACCAGCTCAACCACGAACGCTCTCTCGTCATCATACCATACTCATACCATCACGCCATGCTTTAGTATCTTCACTGTCCCACTTTACCTCAAATATAACAGAAAGACACTATAAAACTGAGAATCAAGTTAACTGAAGATCTGTGAAACATATGCAAATGCTATGCTCTAAGTGAGAGTTCACCGAAAATTTACTCTTTCATCATTTACTTACCCTCTTGTCATTTCAAATCTTTATGACTTTCTTTCTTCCTTAGAACACATAAGAAGATATTTAGAAGAAAGTTGGTAATCGAACAGCACTGGACCCCATTCACTTCTATTGTGGACACAAAACAATGTAAGTGAATGGGGTCCCGTTAACAAATTTTTTAAAAACATCTTATTTTGTGTTCTGAGGAGGAAAGAAAGTCATACAGGTTAGAAAGACAAAAGTGTAAGTAAATGATGACAGGATTTTTTCTTTTTGGGTGAACTATCCCTTAAATTTTATCCCTTAAATTAATTACTACATTTTAAACTGATAATCTAAACAAAGAGTGAAACAAACCCCAAACATTTCAGAAGCATGTATGTGTATCATTAACTGTAATAACTAGGTATCAGCCATGCGACCAAACAGATCCCATCTATTAATCTACAGATTCTATGCATTACTTAGTACTTTGATGGATAAATACGGCACACTGTGTATTGTATGAAAATGACTTATATCCAGTGTCTGAAATTGTCAAGCATTGATGGTCATTGAATTTCAAATATGGTAACAAATATTTTCAAGTGATGTGACAATAAAGAGAAAGTCAGGTCACCGAACAGTATATTTGTTTTTTGTGTCATTCATTTCCAATCAAACAATAATATGTGTAACGTAATGATAATACTATACTTTGTATAATAGTACCCAATGACTACTTTATTACACTGTTCTATCATGGTTTTTCAGTATCTGACGTCTTATTATAGAAATGAATATAAATGCTCGGATAAAATTGATACTCGCTTACATAACTTTTTATAGAGAGCTTCTTTATGTAGATCATGAAACTAATTAGAATACATTTTTTGAGGGTAATTATTTCAAAGTTATGCATCTTTAGTGTTTATCTTTAAAATAAGACCCACGCCAACGTCTAGTTCGCCATCTGTGCTTTTACTTTAATGCTTTAACTCTTTCAAAGAGAACATTTATATGATATATTTATACTGCCATAAATTACAAATCATTCAACTGAACTGCAGTTTGCATGTCATTACTTAGGCTTGAAGTTAAAGTTTTTGTAGTAACTACTGTGCATTATTATTATACCATGGTATATAAATACACTTTTTCAGTTTATTCTTTTAATCCTGTTTCAGTTTTGTGAAAACAGGTTTTGGTGTGGGTAATGAGTAAACCTCACTGTTGCGTAGTGTATTTTTCAAGAAATATTTTGTTTGGTTCATAGAAATCAAAGAAACTTGACACTGACCTGTTGGTTACCCGGAGACCTTTTTTCTGCAAAACTTTCAATGTGATCCTAAACTTTCTGTAGAGTGCATGTGGTGATATACTTCACTGTTCAAAAGTTTGAGGGTCACTTAATTTGAATGTTTTATGAGCTTAAAACCCTTTCTGAGACGGTGTCATACTTAAACATCTTATTTTCATTACAAAACAAAAACATTATTTAAAAATGTGTTGGAGATCATATTGAAGGGAACTCCTTCAATACTGTTTAAAAAGCGTCTCAGTGTGAAACCTCAAGATGTTGACTGAAACATGCCAGGAGTTCATTTTTGTAAAGGGCAACAATTTGGAGACGTTAAAACATTCCAGTTTTGAAGTATCGGGGATTTAATCACAGCATAATTCTCATAGCTCCACTTGTTTGTTATTCTATAGTTTACATGAGTTGCTGATTTTCCAGAATGGAAAACAGAACTGTAATTTACTCTAAATTTTGAGGAGTCTGAATGTCAAATACCACCAGACTACCTGTTCACTGTATATTGTGTATGCACTGCCCCCTATTGATGCTCTGCTGAAATGCAAATTCACTTCTCTAGGGTCAGCGCATTACAGAACAACCCAATTTTCTTTAACTTGGAATGCAAAGAGAACACACCTAATAGGATTTTGACAGATGTAGTTTATTTTACAACTGCATCTGACATTCATAATAACTACGGGACGATAGAAGAAATTAACCCGAAGGTTTGAACCAGAAAAACAGATGTACAGTTCAGGCTTTATGAAAAGTAAAACAGAGGACAGAGACGCTGGTGCAAATATCTTTGTACCACTCCAGCAGTTAAGACTACAATACAATTGCATCGAGATTTGTGACGTGTCATAGTTCCAGTGTAGAGATCCACACAATTAAGTAACTTTGGTCAACAAACATCGAAAAAAATAACGGACATCAATATTATTGAATAATTTAGGAGCAAATCAGTTTAGTCCAGTCCTGACATTTACAAACACATGTGCTTCTCAAATGCACTGCTCACGTGGCAGTCTGTGATGTCCAAAGCCCAGCTTTAGGACTGTGCCACTTAAACAAACACAAACATTAATCTACAGTATCTCCTATGATCTCTAGGCTTAACATAAATATGAACAGGCCACTTTAACACTGCAGTTTAGAAAATATACAGCAGGAAGATCTCTGCAGCAGGTACAAGAATTGGGCTTCCAGGAATGGGAGCAGAGTTTCAGGAAAGAGGTGTGTCACGGATAAGAGGAAACTCAGAGGAAGCCAAAAAGTTCACTGTGAACGTCTAGTTCATCTATGATTTGGTCACTGAAGGCCCTCCTCTAAAGATCCTTTCACCTGCCAGATCTTTACTGTCCGGTCACTTAAAAAAAAACAGAGAGAGATTATTAAATTTGAATGCTCACTCTGCTTCTTACAAAAGCTTACTTCACACTGGTGTGTTCTTGTGAAAGAACTGTGTCACTCACTCTGAGACGGTGAAGAGATGACTGCTGTTAGTGCAGATGTCATTGATGGCGCTGTCATGAGCCCTTATTTCTCCCAGGGCTCTGAGCGTTTTGGAATGCCAGAACTTGAGCAGTCCGCCCCTGCAACTGCTCATAACAGCGCTGGAGCCCGGAACTATGGCCAGACCACTGACCAGATCAGAATGAGCCTGCTCTACCTGCTAAATGATAGAAAAAAACCTCATAAATGGTTGTTTTTGTTACCATAGTAAATGTTGAAAAAAACAGCATATGCTGGGTTAGGTATGCTTTGATGCTGGTTTGACCAGCCATGGACCAGCTAAGGACCAGCTTAAACCAGCACATGACCAGCACATGACCATCTTAAACCAGCACATGACCAGCTGTGGACCAGCACATGACCAGCTGTGGACCAGCACATGACCAGCAATGGACCAGCACATGACCTGCTATGGACCAGCTTAAACCAGCACATGACCAGCTATGGACCAGCTTAAACCGGCACATTACCAGCTATGGACCGGCAAATGACCATCTTAAACCAGCTATGGACCAGCTTAAACCAGCACATGACCAGCTATGGACCAGCACATGACCAGATAAAGACCAGCTTAAACCAGCACATGACCAGCTATGGACCATCACATGACCAGCTTAAACCAGTTTTTTTAACAGGGTTAGCTACCATAAACTAGCATTGAGTTAATTAGCATTGCGATGTAGTTAATGCCAGTATAGTTGTTCATGTTAGTTTATTACGAATTGACTAATGTTAAAAGTTACAACTTTTGATTTAAAAAATAGATTAAGAAATGTGTAGGAAAGTATACTCATTGTTAGTTTATCTAAGCTAATGCATTAATCCATAATGTTTCTAGTAAAATTTTGGTAATGCAAATGGCAATCTTCCAAAAACATGGTTACTATATTTCAAGTCAAGTCGAGTCTATTTAAGTATATTTTATATACATTTTAATTTAAAATAATAATAGTAATAGATTAATAAATAAAATAAAATGAAGACAGTAAATACATATATATTACTGCAAGATTTTCTGTAGGCCATGTACATAAATAAATATTATGCTGGATTGTTAAAAAATGTCACTATCCTTGATTCATTCGATGTTCGTCATGTTGGCATAAAGCACAAAATATGTATCTCATTGAAGTAGACATAAATGCTTACATAAATCACTTATGTTACATTCATTAGTTTGTTTTCATAAGTTTACAAATAAAGTGCTTCTTCATGTCAGCTTATTATGAAACTAATTGGAATATATTTGGAGTATAATTATTTCCAAGTAATGGACCTTTAGTGTTTATCTTTCAAGTAAGACGCACGCCAACGTCTAATTTGCCATAAGGCATAATGGACAATTTAACTAAAACAAATGTACAGTTATGATAAAATGTTACACACACCATCTGTTTGAGCAAACTGTACCACAAACTGGCCCTGTTCAGACTTGACTTCATTTTCAAAGCAATTTTACATCATAATCTTATGGAGTAAACCGTGTTTTCAAAAAACGTCCTAAGAGCTTTTTAAAGCGCCGGCGTCTTTTTCTGTAGCTCAGGGCGTCTTTTTAAGTTGAAAAAAGTTAAACTTTTCTGAAAAAAAACGCCCTACGTCAAGCTCCTTCTCACAGCTAACCAATGACAAGTGAGTGGTGTGTCGTTTCCATATCAACATGCGAGAGAGGTGATTGGTCGAGCAGGATCAAGCTCGAAAAAATAAAATGGCGGCCCAAACGCCGCTTGGAGCATAGTTTTGTATAAATGTAAGTTGAAGTGTCACTTTCAATAACTTTTGACTGCATTTCTATCGAGAAATTAGTATTATAGTTTTTAAATATGTGATTAGTTTTTGCAAAGATGCTCTCTGTTTGTAATTCGAAAAGACTTCCGTTACGCTGCCTATCTGTTTCTCTGGACTGCCTTCATGCACAGACGCTGACGAAGTCATGGCGTTCGCCTGTTGTTGTAAACCAAACGCTGCCAGCGTTTTTCTTGTGAAAAAAGACGTCAAGTGTGTTCATGGCCTAAAGCTGTATCACGGATTGCACAAATTAGGAACAGATTCTGTTATTTTAAAGTACATGTTGTCATTTTTTATTTAGCTTCTTAACTACACTGTCAAGTAATTTGCAATGAAAAGTACAGACTAAGACCATGTTCACACTTCTCTTCTTTTTTAAGCTGGTAGCGTCAGTTTTACATTATAATCCTATGGAGTAAACCGTGTTTTCACTTTCACTTTCAATAATTTCTGATTGCATTTCCAGCGAGAAATTAGTTTTGTAGTTTTGAAATATGTGATTGGTTCTTGTAAAGACGCTCTCTGTTTATAATTCAAATAGACTTCTGTTACGCTGCCTATGACGCCTGTCTCTCAAAGCTGCCTTCGTGCACAAATGCTATCTTTGAACATTGCTGGCTGCTATTTGTAACCAAAACGCTGCAAGCGTTTTGTTTAACAATGTCTACTTTTTCTTGTCAAAAAAGAAGTCAAGTGTGAACACGGCCTTAAAGCGTTATGAAACACTAAACAATATTTATTTTAGTTACACATCATAGACAACAATGTTAGCAACTGTAAGCTAGTCGCGTCGTTAGAGCGCCCGTCTCCCATGCCTGACTGATCGCTGGTTGGAAGCCCGCTCGTCATGGATGCGAGCAAGGCCAGGACAGTAGCAAACTGTTTTACTCTGGAAAGCTTTTAGAAATGGAGACAAGTGGCCTTTTGGACTCGATCATGAAGGCAGTCTGTGTCAGTAATGCAGTACAGTCACCTGAGGAATTTTCCATTTCTTCAAATGAGGTAACTGTCATATTTTAACAAGAACAGTAAAAACTTGAATTTTGTTAAAAATAAATACTCATATTACAATTAGTGGTTTCTGTAATACAGCTGTGGCTTGAAAGTATGGTTGGTGTAATGACCATAGACTCTTATAAACAGGGAATGACTAATATATTTTAAGATATGGAATCGGATCACTTTGTCTCGTGCTCCGCCCACCCCCCCCACACTTCTTCTCAGAGCGTTCACGCCCATTTTTGTGGCATTTTTCAAAACGATTTCAACATAAAGACAGCAAATTATTGAATGTATAAATGCAACTTTATCTTATGTTCCACATATTTTTTGTTTATCTTATGTTCCACATAAAACTGTGTAGGTGTTTACCGATCAGTGTGTATGAGCATCTATGCAGCAAAGATTTACAGCAGATGGTCATCCTGCACTTCAAATGCTTCCACTATGACTAATTTCTTATTTGTTTTTAGTAAAATGTCACACACTGAAGTTGAAGTACTTTATTAATTACAATGTTTCAAAATAAATCCAATAGGAGATTGAAAGCAAACGACGTATGTGTCTTGCATCATGTGTGGGTGCATGATGGTGTGAAAAGGATGGGTTACAAATATTTTCAGTTTGAGATACAATGGCCTAGAACAAATTATTTTCTACCAATCTGATGAGCTTTGATAAGTCTGACGGAATGTATTCTCGGACGGCCTTACCCACAACAATTTTTATTTTATTTTTTGCTGCATAATGTTAAACGGATGGTCCACCCAAAAATGAAGCCTCAAGTTGTTTCCAACAAACGAAGATTTTTAAAAGGATGGTTGTAACCAAACAGTTCTGAGGTACAACTGACTTCTATCCTATAGAATTCTACTATAGTCAATGGCGCCCTAGAACGGTTTGATTTATTTTGTTATAAATATATATATTCTTTGGTGTCCAACAGATCAAAGACATTTATAAAGGTTTGAAACATCATGAGAGTGAGTAAATTAATTTTCATTTTTGGGTGAACTGTTTCTTTAAGAAAACATACCAATTATGCCCAAAAAGGCTGCACAGACAAGACCCCACTAGGGTTTGAAACTGATCCATAGTGTTTGCCATCGTTCAGCAAAGATACCCTTCCTTCCCTCAGTTCTTACCTCTTGCAGCTGTTTGCTGGTCAAATCCCATTTCTTAATGCAGCAGTCTCTGGCAGCGGTAAACAGAGAATCACTTTGTATTGCCAGAGCCTCCAGGCCATCCTGATGGGCCGAATCAAAATAGTGTGTGGCACCGATGCTCCCCTGAGCACCTTCCACCACATCAAAAATCTGCAACACAAACGAATTGACTGACGCATCACAAAGTCTAACAGAGTTCAAAAGCATGTTCTTTCACACTGTGTTTAATAATCCTGGTTGCACATTGGAGGCGTATTAATGGTTTAAACTATATTATTTGTGTTCAGGCAACCACCAATGAGCCGCAACAGCTTGTGAAATTGTGCGTGAGCTGTGACCGAAAGGTGAAAATTATCATATGGAAATCAGCATACGCATTTAATACCCAAGAGGCATCTGTGTTCGTTCACAAACAGTGTTTCAGAATGTCTGAACGTACTTTTACAGTATGATCTTTTGAGCCTGTGATGACCATATCTTGACCCTTTCCCATCTGGTCTACCGTAAGGCACATTACCGCTCCCAGGTGTCCCGTCAGTTTACCAGTGGAAACAAACCTGAAGACAGAATTTAGTAACATGAAAATGTATGAATGGAGACTCCGAAAATATCCAAACAATGGCCTTTAGTGAAACTATTTGTGCAAAGTAGCAGAACGCATCAAAGGGCATTGCATTCTGTTGCCACAGGAGGTGCTATTTGCCAGAGCAACAGCTGAAAGAAAACTGGATAGTACACGGTGATAGTTATTCAAATTCATTTTGTTAACAAAAAATAGCACACAAGTATGCATATGTAACTTATTTGTAACGGTTATCAGGTCTTTAAAATCTTTGCTCAAAAAACACATTTTGGTTAAACTTTGTTAAAAATATCATAATAAAAAAACTATTGTTGGTTCAGTAATAGTCAATGAAAAGACCTTAAAACGCATTATGGCAACTTTATAAAAATAAGGTTTTCATTATCTTTAGAAAATCATAGTACCTCCTTAAGTCCCACATTCTGACTGTGTTGCCTGATGCAGCATACAGGAACGTTCCAGAGGGATTCAAGGCGATCTGGTTGATCTGGTTTTCTCCCGGTGGTATGCCAACAGAACTGCTGCTCATAGAAGCACATGTGTCACCTTGAGACACCTGTCCGGATGAACTAAAGGACAGAGATTGAGGGCGGTAATTGAACATCGAGAAAACAATTGAAAAACACCAGAGAACATAAGGCTTTAGTAACTGGAACACCAGCAGAATAACTCACGTGAGGGTGCGGATGCATTTGGCTGAGTCCCGGATGTCCCACACTTTGATGTAGGCAGTGGAGACGCTGAAAACCAGGCTGGAACAGTATCGGACTGACACCACACTGCTAGGGTGATCTCCAAGAGACATGATCTCCTGACCCGTTACTAAGTTCCACACTTTACATGTGCGATCTAAAATAAAAAAGACCATTCACATAATGAGTACTGTATACTGTATAGTTGTCCATAATATTTTAATAATAAAACAATGCTGTGGAATATGTGGAAAATTAACAACATGGACCAATTTTAGGGGGAATTTATAGTCATTTTTGGAACTTAAATGTCACGTCTCCACTATAAAAAGCACACTGGACATTCTGTTGAATTTCTTTGTTTGAAGGGTTTGAAGGGTAAACAGTTTGAAGGGTAAAATTTAAGATGAATTTATGGTTTATTGTTCTTATAATTATTTCTAGTGTAAATGAAAGTGAATATAGCACAAATACATGTACAGTACAGTATATCCAGTAATAGAACCGTATAGAATTGCCAAACTAAGTTGTGTTAACATTTAGCATTTGTTAAAGGGATAAAGTAGGTACTCAACCAGAATGAGCCTTCCGCCGCCGCCGTCTCCACGGCGGTACTTCAACTCTTGTTTGCCGCTGAGTGGCAGTCTATTCACAGATCTTCACTCAGCGCGAGTTGACGCGTCAAACTCATTGCCTCACTCAGCAGACGGGCAAGAGTTAAGCCGTTTAGGCGTAAAAGACAAGCGCTGTCCACAATATCAAAGTTACAAGAACTTAAATCCACAGGCACTAATAATTATATTTAATACTAGTCATAAATAGGCCCATATAATTTCATTAAACAAGGGTTTACATTTTAAATTTGCTCTCTGCATTCAATCAGTGCTTTATTCGGTTTGAATCATTTAAAATATATAAGGAGTGTATTCATTTAATGCAGGGTTGCTTGCAGAGCTTTAATGTTTGTATTCGCTCTGTGTTTTGTGAAAATTTAGAAATACAGCGAGTGAGATCAGAGTGCCTGTGCAAAACTCTGAGAGTGTTTGCTTGTGCGTATTGCGATGCGCCATTCATAAAAAATGACAAAATCCAACTCTAACATGATTTAGCTTTATTTCCTTTAAAACCGAATGTGCTCTATAATGTCATTGGATTAACGGCATATATCCCCATATGGAATAAATACCACTGTTATAAACATTCATGTGTACATGTTGGTAGGCTATTCACATACAGTTGTCATAAATCAAGAAATGTCTCTGCAGTAGGCTTTTCATAATGTCAGGCTTTTTAAAGTTCTCTTAAATGTGGCAGCCGCAGCAAGTGCACGTTCAGAGACAAGCCTTGTTAACGAATAGTATTGTCCTGAAAGCGGGGTGTCAAAACATTTCAAAACATTAAAAATGAACCTGTTGATCTAGTTTACCAAATGAAAGCATGTTGTGAAATATATGCATTAAACAGGATGTGGTGATCTAAAACTATATGTATGCTATAATTGATTTCAGGTTTAATTAATGATTGGAAATATGTTGTGTAAGTGTGATTTTGCCAGCGATTTTAGAAATGAATGGTGCCAGGTTATACTTTCCAGTTATCTGAACCCTGCACTTTAAATGCCTTTTAATTTTTAGCTCTTAGTTACTGCTCACACAACCTCCATCAACCCCCACCTCCTACTGCAGGAAGAAATCACCCTATAACAAAACTCAAAAGAGGTGTCTATTGAGAAGTTTTATATTTAAAAATTGATTGAAATGTAAATAGGGATTTTTACCTTAATAACTTTATAAAGTGCTGTATTGATCAAGGTTTAGATCCTGGTGCAGCGCTTAAAGCGCTTAAAAATGTCAAGAAGTTGAATGTCTGACCCTTTGAACCAGTGAAGAGAAGATCATCAGTCGAGTCCACACACAACAGGGCTTTAGTATGACCCTCGGCCACGTGCGCGCACTGTAGTTTGGCTGCTCGACTGGACCGGGCTGCTTGAGCTGGGTTTAATGCGCTTCTGCATCAAAGACACACACACACATTCAAAACTGAAACACTATCCAAATTAATCAAGCAGAAATAATGGCTGTCAATCAACTAAACATGTTAAATTATTTGCATAATATGTTTACTACTTCATCAAAATATTTGCATACATGAATATTTGACACTGAATTAAGATCATTAAAGATCATTTGAGTTTGTCAGCGTGTCCAAAATAAACAGGACATGTTTTCAATGGCTTTAATATTTTTCACTGTTGTCCTTTGTACAGAATACATGAAGCAGTTATGTCTGAAACGGCTTAAACATTCTTACAGACAAATAGTACAACATTTCTTGATGAAAACGTGTGAATCTTTTAAACCTTATTCCCCAAGTGTTCACACTGTTTTGTTCAACTCCTGTGATTAGAAATATATTTTCATTATAGGAAGCCTAAATTAGCATCCCCCATGTGCCCGCAGTGTGATGCAGATCTGCCATTGACCCATTTATTGGGTAGCCTGATGGCAGGGAGACTGATGGTAACTCTCAAAAGAATGTTGGCAGTCAAATAGGGCTTTGGGCCAACACACACTCCAGCGCTCTCCTTAAAAATCTTATTTGTCTCCATTGCTGTTTTCCAAAGAATGCAAATGCCAACATAGTTGACTTGGAAAAGACAGCGACCAAAAACAAATAATATACAGACAAATTACCGTACATCTTAACTGGTTGGGATGCGCAGTACACGAGTTACTGTACTGTATTTTACTGTATGTGATTCAATGCACCACCTGGTGGATATTGTGTGAAGCACAAGTTTAAATTCTAAGCACGTGTGCTGGAGCGTGTTATGCATTTTAGGTTGATGCTTAAATGTTGTTACGTGGTTATTTTCTGGTCCAAGTCTGAAGAGCTCATTACCAAATCCTGATGATATTCTGGTCTCTAGATATAGTTTCTACATGACAGTATATGCAAGCCCCCCTTTAATGAAAGTGAATGATTCTTTTGCCTGGTTTATTGTCCACTATGCAGAAACGTGATCAAAGATGACAAAAAAGTCACAAAAATACTGTACAATCACACCTATCCTGAAAAAGCTGTACAATTTTAAATATCATTCATGTTTCAGTACAAACTTTGCGGTATGAGTTGTGCACTGAAATGTCATACATGGGGCTATGAAATGGTGTCCATGACCTCGATCGGGTCAGATGTTCCATCCAGATTATCGCTTAATGTGAGGCATTCACACTTCAAATTTTACACCTCCCGATCTGCTCTGAGAAATTCGGGATGGCCCCGATCATATCAGACATGTTTAATATTTAGCATTTTAAATCGGGGTGATGACGTTGGTACTTTAACAACAACCAATGAGAGACAAGATTGCAAGATGAGGAAGTGACTTACAGGACAGTAATTAACTAGTAACGCAGTGCGTTGGATAGCGGAGATGTACAGATTTCCACAGCTTGTACCGCTGTAATGTGTCCTTAAAGTTGTCACTTCGCAATGTCCATTGTGTTCTGTGTTTTACATAGTGAACATGAGCTGATGCTTCCTCACACAACTTTATTTAACTGCAACCAGAAACAAAACACCTCTTCATGACCACCAGATGCCATACTACCACTAGATGTGCCCATGGAATCATATTATTTACATCTGCTTTCTGGTGAAATCACATGATACGCGTGTCCTCTGGTACAATGATCTTGCAGTGTGTGATGTGACAGAAATGTCAATTTATCTATTTCATTTGAGCATGGTTAAGATTTTAAATAAGAGAATCTATCAAGATTCTCCTTATGTGTGTGCTGCAACCCCATTTTATAATCGGTCAGGATATTAAAACTCCTGTAATCCTAGCCAGGCTTTAAGTAATAAAGTCCAACTTTTTGTTTAGAATTTAGCATGGAATTACCAATATGAAAATGAATTCTTACTGTTTGTCCTGGGTTCTGGTTCTGTCTGCAGGGTTTTGGCTTTTCTCCTGAGCTCTCCTGCGGGTGACAGGCGAGCGATCCAGAGACCTCCTTTCTGTTGCCGTAGGAGATCTGGCACTTGAGCTACAGTATAAAAAAAGCAACTCTGAAGTAAGATCCCCAGAAATACTGACAGTTTAAGTTAGTTCTAGTTAAGTGAGTATTTTGCTGAGGACAAGAGTTTCGTATTCAAAGCAAAATGGTTTAGACAACAAGAGGGTGAGTTAATATTAATAATGCTTTTATGTGTCCATATTTTCTTGGCACAAGAGAATATTTGTTAACCAAAGACTTACGCAGCATTTGTTTTGGATGTTAAGCTTATTGCGTCTCTGTCTTTTAAGTGGGCTGCAGGGTCCTTATGACTGTCTGGACCCACTACAGGAAGCAGGGGGGCAGAGAAATCCTCTGGTGGGACATCAGGGTCTCCAGTGTTGGCATACAACAGCTCCATTTGAGTTGTTGTTCTTCTGCGAGCCTAAATCCATTATGCATTTAAAAGAACAATAAGTGCTTTATTTATGTTTTAAATGATGACCATTTATTAAATGCTTTTATAACCCGTTTTTTAAACGGTGGATACGGTGTTAGGCAAAAGTAAAAAAACTATCAAAGTAAAGACTTTAAAGACCTATGGACTGGTTTTACAAATTAAGTTTTTTCTATCTTGGCGTTTAAAATAAGATTTGAAACAAGTTAGAGCCAAGTTCGGGTAAGGACTCCTACTTGGTTCCTACTGGCTGTTCAAAGTCACTGGCATGAGAAGCATTCTTATTCTATTGAGCATCTGTTTGGCTAAACATTTAAGCAGATGTTATTCATATTTTGGGACTATTTTCATGGCAGAGAAAGTTTGTAAATTGAAAATGTGTATATTTTAGTAAACTTTATTGTCTTATTTTTTAGTAAACATACAGAAACTCTCAAACTCTCAAAACTAATAGGCACTTAACGAAAGTCACAAAACCCATGAGTTCATGGGGTAGCATGTAGAATTCTGTTCGTTTTACCTTACTCCTGGTTTTGGTTTCTCCACAAAGCTTCATTAGATCTGAAGCCAAAGAACTAGAAAAGACCAAATAAATATTCTGCTATCAGATTCTCCATTGTTGCAAAGCAGCTTTAAAAAATGTAAATTATAGAACAAATAAAATAAGGAAGAAAATAAATGATAGAAAATATAAAAAATATGAAAATGACGTTATTTAAAAAAAAAATATCAGAAAATAAAACGGATTTAAAGGAACAGCTGACCCAAAAACATTTCTTTGAAGATTGCTTTGTTCTGTTGAAAATGAAAGAATATATTTTGAAGACTGTAGGAATGCAAACAGTTCTAGGGCACTTTTGTCAACCGTAATTTTTCCTACTATGGTAATCAATGGTGGCCAAGAACTGTTTGGTTACAAGCATTCTTCCAAATATCTTTCTCTGTGTTCATCGGAACAAAGAAATATAAATACAAAGAAAATATACCGATTTGGAACAACTCGAGGGAGAGTAAAGGATGTCAGAATAAAAAAATTTGGGTGAACTGTCCCTTAAAGTAAATAGATACAATTTAGGAGTAAAAACTCTTTGGTGCTAAAATGTTGTTCAATATTAAAATGGAATAAAATAAATAATTAGATAATGCATCCAATTTTTGCAATCAACTGACACGACCAGCATTTAAATCAATAAGGTGTGGTTTGTAGATGAAAGAACATCAAGACTTGCCTTTTCTCTGTAGTCGGAGTCTGAGATGATTCATCACTGCTACTGTCATCACCGTTCTCTGAATAAGCACAATGACATACACAAACACACTTCAGCATAAGAAAGCGCTCTCTTTTTGAACTTGTTAATGTCAGTAAACAAGTGTTATTCGATTGACATGCATCATGGTGATTCAATTCAATCCTGAATTCAAAAGAACTAGAAAAAGAGCTTTGCATGGTGGGGAAAAGCCAGGACGCCAGCATTAGGGTTGCAAAAGCATTTCCACCAACCATCTGAAAATCCATGGGGTGTAGAGACAATGCGGGGATTTCAGATGTAAACTAAATACGTCCCTTTCCAAATCTAATCATAGAGGCCACAATATCAACCAGAAGGTCAGATGTACTGTATGTAGAATTAGAAAACGACCAACTGCATATGAACAACCCGACGGCATGTTTTTCACCTGAGGAGTAACTGTTAACTGTTAATTGTAGGGCTGGGAAATCCGCTAAAAATGATATATTTGCATCATGAACTTGTATTTTGTTGTTGTCAGTTGTGTTCTGACACATTATGGAACTCAACAACAATCTTGCATAGCGTCAAGTAGTCTGTTTTGGAAGTTACAAGCATACCACTATAAAAAAACTGATTCATTAAAATGAATATTGATACTAATAAACAGAATTTTCTTAATTCTCTCTGTGTTTATGAACTTGGTCCATGTATAAGTGTAAAATAAATCAAAGAATATCAATAGTACTCAATATCGAGCACAGCCCTATTTAATAATACTGGATCTCACTAACAAAACACAAGTCAAAGTCTTCCACGGGTCTACATTGAAAGCTTTCTATTGTGTTTCTATATGCAATACTTGAGTTGTGCTGTAAAGAGTGAAGTCTGCAGGGGAGTTTAGTCGAGAACCATGCAGCTCTACGCTACGGTTACTGTCTGCAGTTAGTCTACGGGAGACACATGCACAGGTGGACAACTCTAGTGGCCTTTACTTACCCGACGGCATGTTACCTAGTTCTGTTTGAATTCAGGCAACAAAAGACAAAAGCAAATTAAGATCAAACTTCAAAAGAACGAGGCAAAACCATGCTGTGTACTGAACAGGTGTTCGCGTGCATGTTGGACCTTGGAGAGCGTTTCCGAGCAGAGCGTCCAGCTCAGGGTTGAGTTCGGCTTTCTCTTTTAGCATGTGGAAGAGCAGCTGGTTCTGAGTGGCGCTGTTGATCTCCGTCTGTTTCAAACGGCCCTCCATGACTTTGATCTGGGACTCTTTCTGCGCAGCTTGTAAGCCCTGAGAATAGTTTCGAATGACAGAGCACAATATTTTAATTTGCAATCCTGGTCTTACTTGAAAAAGCTTTTTACAACCTTTTCAACATCATGTGCAGACGAGTATAAAACTGAAACGCAATATCAGCTTTTCACAATCCAATAAAATCCTAAAGAAAAATCAAACCTTGTCATTTGTAATATAACGTAACGTAATATAATGTAATATATAATATAAAACTGTTTAGTATAATATTTAAGGGATAATGTACAGGCATCCGGTGTACATGCTGCCGGCTTATTTCGCGATAACAGCCAGCTGCTTGTACATTATCCTGCTTATTACACGGCTACTTGGCACTTGACAAAAAACTGGACATGAAATGTGAATTTGAAATATTTTATTAGCAAATTTTTACAGAATAAAGACCTTCCGTGAGGAAAAGCCGTTTACTTTCAGTTTTAAGGTAAGAAACGACGTTCAAATGTCACGAACAGGCAATTTGGTTTATTCATTTGTAAATATAATTTCGTATACGTTATTAAAAGACATATTTATATTTAACTTGTCAAAATAAAACCTGTTTAAATGATTTGCTGCATCCGGGTAACCGTGTGTTATTAGTTTTGAGAGGTTGTTATCTGGGAATAACAAATGTCGCGACTGGCCAATCAGAATCAAGCATTCCAACGAGCCGTGTGATAAAATATCATAATGAATACCATAAAAAAATTATATGTTAAATAAATTGTGAACTCGGCTCTATTTACAATACTACGTATTTTACATATAAGAGCATACTTTATTTTGACTGATATTGAACAATGGTACTACTGTATTTTTCTATGATCGAAAAAATCCAATCAATACAGGTTTTATGATACTCAATGCCTAATTATTATGCGTAAATGCAGATACTGACACAGTCGCCAAATTCTAAATGTATTTAAAATCATTTCATTAAAATTAAAATCTATGGATCTCTTATACAGTACCTTATTGATGGCCATCGACAGGAAGTGGTCAAGCAAGACACGTGCCTCCGATAGTGTGCATGAACTGATCACAGCAGAAACATCCATTGTATCTCCTTCCTCCTATATTGACCAATTCACATAGAACAGTTTTAAACCACTGATTTGATCAAACAAAATGTATTTCGTATCATGAACAACATAACAGTATGTGCACGGTATTACTGCACATTGCCTGTTATCTCTTCACACCTTGGCCTCTTCCATCTGCATGATGTTGGCCTGGCAGTCAGCGATGCTGTCATTGATGTAGTCTATGTTAGCAGTCAGCGACTCCATCTCTTCAGTGAGAGAGAGGACGGTTCTGTCGGCATCCGTGTCCTCACTTGTGATTTTATCCCTCTTTCTCATAACCTTCTCCTTGCGCTTGGTCAGCTCTTCACGTTGCTGTGGACACAGAATTGAAATATTTGTCAATGTACTTAAAGCCATTGATTGGGCCTATTTGACCCTTTTTGTTTGCTTTTATAATTTATATTAGCTACATGTTTTAACTAGATACAATGTAATGGCATCAAGCAATTTTTGATCCTCAATGACAGTAAAATAATGGGCAAAGCAACAAATCCACTGTCAGTCAATCTCGGTATGGGCGGGGCCAACCAGCACTACACAATATTAATTGACATCTGCAGTTGGTTAGGAAAAAAGGGGAACGCAACTGTTTAACCAACTACGTTTCATATTCAGTAGTAAAAAAAAATCAACATCTTTAAACGTCTGTCAACCAATCAGGATCAAGTTTTAAAAAATATTATATATAATATCTAAGTCATTTTTCAGCAAAAAAAAATCTTTACTGAGAGGTTAAAATATTCATACTGTCTGAAAACTAGTTAAAAGTAAAAAATCATATCAACAGTCACCTTCAGCAGGCGATTCATATCAGTCTCCATGTTAGAGATGGTCAACCTCTGCATGATGATGTCACTAATACGACGCTCCAATGACTGCCATTTAGCCCGTGCCGACCTAGCAAAGTATACGCCTCCAGTTCTCATCAGGTATTTTCTGTGAAATAAAATCACACTCGTTTCAGATTAGTCGCTCAAATGAACATTAAAGGTCATGCATGTTATTTTTCCAAAGTTAAATACTTTGACCATACGGGAGTGTTCAAGAAACCTGTTTGTTTGGAGAGGCCAGTGTTAAAGGAGTTCCCAACTTCACATCAAAGTAGCCGATGTGTAATGAATCACACATTACCTTGTTCCATTAGCTGCAGTGGCCCCTGCGGTTTGTGGTCGAGACGTGCGAGGTAAGGACTCCTGCAAAGGCTCTGGTAAACTGATCTTACGGGTAACCTTGCCTGATGTGGGCCGCACCTGTCGCCTCAAAGCGGTTATCTGATGCAGGGAATAGATCAGACATTCGTTATATTTCATGATGGTGTTATATTGTTCAGGTTAGAATATGAAGTTAAAGATTTGAATTTGATCTTTAAAAGAATAAAACAAATTGCAATGCTGCAATTTAGCATACTTGTAGGGAAAGTTCATCCCAAAATGAAAATTCTGTCATTATTTACTCACCCACTTATTTTTTAAAAACCTGTATGACTTTCATTCTTCTGCAAGCAATGAAGAAGAGATTTTGAAGAATGTTGGTAACCTAAGGGGCGATTCACATTTCGTGTGAAAACGCGAGCCGCACTGCTTTCTCATGCATTCTGAAAAGTTTTGCTATTTTCATCTCGATGAAGCACTGACGCGGCTGAAACAAAAGAGTGTGTCGCACCCCCTATTTGCGCACGCCTGCTGTGCATAAACGAACGTATATGCGAGCGGAAAAGACGCAAAATGTGAATCGGGCTTAACAATGGCGGTACCCATTGACTATTAAATAGACAGAAAAGCAATGCGAGTGAATGGGTACCGCCATTGTCAGGTTACTTTTGGGTAACATTCTTCGAAATATAATCTTTTGTGTTCTGCAGAATAAAGTCATACTGGCAAGTGAGTGAGTAAATGATGACAGAATTTTCATTTTTAAGATCAATAGAGCTTCATACAGTACAATTTGTATTAAAGAGTAACTATTACAATGTCCTTAAAATTATGAAGTGCACAATGTAGCTCTGTGTGAATGTAAGCCGTCTGCCAAGTTTTAAAGCCGAAAGTGAACGAATAACAAAGTTATTGGCTTGGGAAAAAAGAGTCGACTCTGAATCACGTGAACCGAGTCGTCTGTCGTTCTAATTTCAGTTCCGGGACAGAAGCGTCAATCAGTGTAATGCCCGCCTTCGTGCCATTTGCAACACTGCACGCTGTAGACCAATCACAGCAGACTAGACCATCTGACCAAGTAGGCTTACAGAAAGGAGGGGATTAGACAGATGAATCACCAAGCGAATCATTGTAGAGTATGTCAAGAAGTAAGCCATGGTATTAATAACTGCCTATTATTAGAAAATGAAAGTGTTTTTACACCGTGTATGTACGTAAACTTGTTGTTGGACACTCCATAAACCAAAGTAGCACCTTAAAAATCATAAAATATTTACTCTTTAATAATAAATAAGTATTGCAGATTCGGTCACCTCGTCAGTCCTCCTGCGCAGAATAAGCTCCTGTTGTCTCTTTTGTGCCTCAAGCTGCCTCAGCTGGTGCTAAAACAGAAACATGTGAGAAAGAGAAGTTGGTTAAAGTGCGAGTTTGAGCATATCCCATAATCCCCGTGAGCTGTTCGAGTGGCAATGTTTTACCTCCTGTTTGCGCTGGTCTTTCTTTAGTGTTGCGATCTCTCGGTTCCGGCGGGTTTCTGTGGCTCGGTTCCTCTCCTGTTGCTCTTTCATATGTTTCATCAGACCCACCTAAAGCCAATAGAGTCAACATGACATATGATAGTACCAATTTCATTTTTTTTTTAATTGTCTGCTTAATCAGAACGGTTAGAAAAAACCCATGGCTCCTCAACAACGCACATGATTATAGGTATCATGTCTAGCACAAACAGTGTGGGACTATGTAGTGGAGTAGGCGGGGCGAGACCGTGAGTCGAGGCCGGTGAGTGAGTGTTAATGAGCGTCAGCTGTGCACGCACCGGTCTCGTATCACGAAGGAGATCGGGAGCATAAGAGAACGAGCGACCGGACCGTCACTGAGAGAGGACCGGGCCCGGACACATGTTAAGTTGATTTATGTTTGTGTTGCCGGCAGTTGTCCGTGAGGGGCTGCCGGCTGTTTATTTACGTTGTTATTCTTTGATTAAATGTTTAAATGTTTGCCGGTTCCTGCCTCCTTCCTTCCTTTTATTGAACCTTATTACAGACATATAACATAAAAATATGCAATGATAAAACAAGGCACACGCAAACATACTTTGGTTTTCTTCATCTCGCTCACTTCCTGCTGCAGTTTCTTCAGCTGTTTCTCGTATTGTGATTGGTTCTTCAGTAGGCGGGCGTGCTCCTTCTGTGCTGACTGTAGTTTCTGCAGCTCCTTATTCATGTAGTTGAGTTTCTTCTCGTATTCTGACTTTATCTTTTTTGCTTTCTCTTCCGTACAGGACTCCACAGAGCCTGTATAAAAATATTGACTTAAAAAGTACCTTTTTATCACCATTCAAGTCAAGCTGGTTCCAAACAATACCACTAGAGGGCGGTACAGGTAAACAGATGGAAGTGCTTGCCTTGCATATTTCATATCCAAATTATTTTGTTTTAGTGTTTTTGACCGGTATGCCAAGAAAAAAGTGCTTTTATAATAAAAAATTGTTTTTTTTATTACAATCCAATGTTTTGGTAATGATGAGTTTATGAGTGTCTTGTGTGCATGTTGTACCCATGTTGTGCAGAACGCGGTCCCTCTCCAGCTGCGTGTCTTTGATTTTGCTCTGCAGCATCATGAGTTTCTGTTCGTACTGTTGTTTAAGCGTGTGCAGGCGCCTCTGACTGTTCTCTAGCTCGTCGATCAGTCGTTGCTTGATGGCAATCTCACACGTGATGTTGGCCAGGTCTGCCTGGAAGTCATCTGTCAACACATTCAAAAAACAGAAAGCACAGATTCGATCACCAGACAGGCAACAGTGGACAACTTGGTTTACTTGGGTTTCTTAAGGTTTTACCTTTTTCCTCCAGCTCAGAGTCTGACTCATCAGAGCTCTCCTCCTCCATCTCCTCCTCCTCTTCATCTCCGTCTGCCTCCTCAGCTTCATCATGATCACTCCCATCCTGCAGTAGTTACAATACACTATCATCAGCACCAATGTCTGGCTTATTTTCACAGTAGCCACATGTATTTGATCTATGTCCATAAATGTGATGAATTGGATTGTAAGACTTTTGAAGAACAGTATACTGTAGGTAATAATAAATATGTAATGAATAGGTAATAAGTAAATGGGGAGTTACAAAGCCAACTTTGTCGGCTTGGAATTGTATACATTACTGGTCAAAGGTTGTAGGACACCTAAGTAAATTGTTTTTCATTATTTAAAAAAACTTTCATCTGAAGGCGTATGCTTGAATGTCTGAAAAAAGTTTAGGTGGCAAAACGTTTTATTTTTTAAATGGATGGCTTTCAATAAATAATGAAGAAAGAACAGCCAATAAGAAAACAGAACAGATGGGAACTCTTTAAATACAGTTTAAAAACCATCTCAGGTTGAGACCTCAAGAAGCTGCTTGATAAAATGACTTTAGTTCTACAGTTCTACACTTAAGATGATGTAAATACATTTAGTCCTTTAGCAGACGCTTTTATCAAAACAATGGAAATATAACGTTTTATTTTTTACATTTCCATAGTTCCCTTTGCTTTATTTCATAACTTTGATGAGTTTATCATTTTTTTTTAATTTGGAAAAAATATGAACACATAAGTGAGTAAGTTTCCTAAAACTTTTGACCTGTAGCGTAGTAAGATTTGACATTCTTTTTTTCAGTGACAACCCATTTACATCATGTGATGTTGTTTTTCTATTTAAAATGGAATGCCAAAACTTTTAAGCTCTCATAATCTTAAAACTGCTCAGAATGCGGATAGAACATAATTCCATGGCAATGATTTATTGACTATTCCCAAAGAAATGACTGGGCATTTGATGAACTTATTTCTTATTTAACTTCTGATGTGTATTTTTACTTACATTTCACATTCACTATTTAACCCTGATAGTTGTGCACCCCATGTGCACAAAAGGTCCCCTATACAAACTATTATGTTCATAATACAAAGTTAAACATTCTAAGATATTTGTAAACCATCTAACAACTGATTTTTTCATTTTAGTTTGACACTTGTCTGTAAAAACATACCGCCTCTGGTTCCTCATTGGCTCTCTCTGAGGGCTCCTTGTCCTGTTCATTGTCTGGCCCCTCCTCCTTTATGACACTGAATGACATGACAAGAAATATTATTAGAACCAAAGACCACAAATTTAAGACCGACACATCTGAAAAAAGGGAACCCTCAGCCCAGAGATTTGGTTCAAGACTCGATGAACTGAAAGTTGTCTGCATAAACAACTTCTGATCCCCATCAGTGATATATATAGTAAAATTCCCAAAATTTTCATAGGATCCTTAAAACTCACAAATGAGAAAACCTGATTAAATAAAAAAAATCTTGATTAAATTCGATTTAGATCTGTAACACTTTACAATAAGTTTTAACAACATAATATCACTTCCACAGTGGAATACAGAACAATATTTCTGCATTGTTTATTTATCTTAGTTAATGGTCATTTCAGAGTTTACTAATAGATATTTAAAATAAAAAATGGCAATATATTAGTTAATTCACAAGGAACTGACAGAGATGAGCAATAAACAAGTGTACTGTACAGTGTTAACTAATATTAAAATGTTACTGTAGTTCATGTTAACTAATGCATAATGAATAATGAATAAAAATAACCTAATAAACCTTGTAAAGTGTTATAAATCATTCCCTTATTAAATCAAATATTTCACTGTAAAACCATAGCAAGCTCACTTCTGCTCACTACTTTCATTAATGATCAAACATTAATTTAGTAGATGAGACATGTATTAGTAGCTGCCATAGTATCTTCACAGTAAGGTTTAAGGAAATGCAGAAAATAAAGAAATTTGATGAATCTAGTGTGATGAAACTAAAGTCATGTTGGTGGTGTTATAATAGAGAAAAATGAGGAAAGAACAATGGATCGGCTTTTTCATGGCATTGTGACTACGGTTAGTGGAAAACAGCATTTAGCGACTTTTCCCAACCTGACATTCTCAAGATCCTCGTGAACAAGTTCATCCATCTGCTGGAGTCTTCAGGAGTGAAGGGTTGGATTGAAGAGTGAGGTGAGGATGAGAAAAACCAAAGTCCCAATGATGACGGTAGAACAGAACATGTGAGGCACAAGCTATAGTTATACTCTGTCAATTTGGTAATACTGCTAGCCCTACTTTGTTTGATGTACTGTGTAGATACTGTAATGCTGTTTGGTCTGAAACCAAACTGAACCAAAATGCCATTCCACCCTCTCATCTTCTGGCCTCATTGTACTGTAATATTTGGGTTGACAGTTGTTTGCATCAGTGTTTTAGGAAGATGAAAAAATTGTCATCATTTATTCACAGTCATGTCATTTCAAACCGGAACATAACTCTTTAAAAACACAAAAGATGTTTAGAAAAAAATGATGTCCATACAATGAAAATCAATGAGGGCCAATGCTAGTTGAATATATATATTTTTTTGATCTTTTGAAAAAGGCATTGAAGTTTTGCGATGACATGTGGATGAGTAAATCATGAAAAACTGTGCGTTTTTTGGTAAACGATACCTTTAAATAATCTCAACTAGTTGGTTGCTATACATTTGGCTCAGAGAGAAGGTGGAAAATGATCGTAAAAATTTAACTAACAGTTTTTGGTGCAAGCATTCCTAATAAGTAAAGAAAAGAAAATGGTACAAACGTATGAAAGTGTAGAAAGTATACTTGTATACCTGATATAAGTTGAAAAGGATAAGGAAGAGAATATGGTAACCTATGGACCTTTTTCACAAGCATGTGATGACGCGTTGAGCGGTAAATCCTGTAGTTTTTTATATTTTAATTTTTTATAATGTATGTACATTTATAACACTATACGTTGTATTATATTACCTTTGCATCAAATTACAATTACAAGTGTGTTTCTTATACAGCGTCTATGGAAGTCATGATAAATTTGACATCGTTCTCTCTTTTGACTGCCGTAATCAGACTCTATATTATTTCCATTTTTGTTGAAAGTAGTGAAAAACACTACCGTCAAGTTTTCTTTTGCTGTTTAAGGAAATGAGAGTGCAAAAAAATATATTTGTGGTAGTCTCCCATTCACCGCTATAGAAGTTTACGACGACTTGCTGCTGAGAAACCCGGAAATGTGAAAAAGGTCCATTGACAACCACACATGCTTATGTTTATGCAGATGTTTTCCAATGTTTCTTCTCGGGAGCAAGCGTCTCTGTCTATTCAAGAACAATCCCTGACACACCCACGTTTGTGCAGGGAAAAAGAAGACATCTAAGGGGCCGTGTACACGAGACCGTTTTTTAACTGAAAACGCAAAATAATTATGCGTCTTGGCCGTTCGTTTAGACGGAAACGGCGTTTTGGGGGACTGAAAACGCAAACTTTTGAAGACGGGTCTCAAAGTGCAACTTTTGAAAACGCCACCTTTTCCGTATCTATATAAACGGCAAGACGGAACTTTCCAATGACATCACGCGCATGCGTATAGCCAAAACAATATGGCTGCTTTCCGTACTGTGAGCTCTAGATGCTAGACTATGTATTAACGCTTCCCCAGCAAAATGTGGATTTGCTGCACCAATAAGACCAGCGGAGACACTTTTACATTCGCCAGACTTTAAACACACATATACGTCGACAGACGGAATTAAAAAGCACGTTTGCCTTATAACTGTCAATGTGTATGTGGCAAGGTACGTCCTGTTTCTTTACACAACAACATCGCCATCCACTGGCCTGGCGTGCATAGTGCATCGTTTTATCCGTTATCCTGGATCCGCGTAAATGCAGACAGTTTTGATAACGCTGTCATGTGTATGTGAAACTTTTCAAAAACGCAAACGAAAAACTTTCAGTTTTTCATCGTGTAAACGTGGCCTAAGTTGTTTCTCAACTACTGAGCATCAACGTCAGCATATTACCTCTTCTTTTTCTTCTTCTCTTTTTTCTTCAGTTTCTGCAGGTCTTTCTTTGCGATTTCAATGATATCCGCTGCCTCTTTTTCGGGTGCAAGGTGGGCGGGGGAGATGGCGGAGCCAGTGTAGAACGGAGAGCGTGTGGAGGCGCGCGACAGGTTTTTCCTTAGGTTTTCATTCACAGCTTCACTCTCCAGAAGCTTCGCTCTAAAAAAAAAAACGCACACATATACATTACACACGAGCAGCCAGAGAAATGTAGAGGAACAACAAATGTAATTACTACCCAGTCAAAAATTAATAGTTCTGTAAATACTGCTGTGAATCTTAATATATTGGACTATAATACTAATTCACATAGTAAATTAGGTTGTTTTACTTATATTAGTCGTTTGTTGTGAAAAAGTTTGTTGCTGTCCTAATGTCATGCTCAAATCTTTTATTTACTTCTTTTTCTATTCTAAATAGTTTTGCGTGCATTACCTGAGCTCCTCGATCTCTTTGATGTAATTATGGATCATGTTTCCGATCTCTTCGTTGCCCTCACCTGCGGAAAAGTCCAGCTCATTCATATACAGACACGAAGTATGTAAAACGACTAGGATCATTGTTCATCTGAAGGAACTAATCCTTTCTTCAGAGATCAAATGAACCAAATGGGGTCCTAGATTATGTTCTGGTCATATTTAGAAAATCCCAGCATTCTTTGCATGTACCTGCTCTGGCGAGGGTCTGGTTGGCCTGGTCGCTCAGTAGCTGGGTGAGTCTGGCTCGCTGGGCATCGATGGTTTCCTGCATGGCTTTCACTCGCACACGCAGGTTGTTGTTTTCCGTCTGCAGCATTGAGTTCTCATGAACCATGTCATTTATGCTTTCCAATCCGTCCTCACCAACCATACGCTTCCCCTGAGAAATATATGAAATTTGAACATAGTTGCATTCATCTTTTGCATTAGATGAATGTAAGCTTGGGCGAAATGTACTTTATCCAAATGTGGCTTACTAGTGAGAATGCATTTACCATTTTGGGAATTGTTTAAGGTATGTACAGCCGAGGAAAAATGAAGAGACCATTTCAAAATGTAAAAACTGTTTTATTTATAGGTATGTCATGTTTAGGTAAAATTATAATTTTTGTTTCATTCAGAGAACTACTAATAATATTTCTTGTAAATTTCAAATAAAAATATTTTTTGAATTTGTGTTTATTCACAGAAAATCAAACTGGAGAAACATGTCCAAATAACAGAAAAGATGTTCTGTATTTTTTCTGTCCTCAAATACTGCAAAGAAAACAAGTTAATTTTCACTTTTAGCCCATTCAACTATTATATTTGTAAATTACTTTAGAAAAAGTTTTGGGATAACCTTGATTTTTATCACTGTTTTCATGTCTTGTCATCCCGTCAGTCATTCACATTGCTGTTGGATGACTTTAGGTCATTCCTGAGGTTTAAATTTGGAATACTTTCTTAATTTTTACTGCGGCTGTCTGTACTGTATGTTCGACAACACAAAATCTAAATATCACAAAACAAACCGTCTTGTACTCCATGAGCTCCATTTGCAAGCGAGCGATCTCTGTTCTCAAAGCGCTGATCTGCTGACTGGCCTTGTCCTGGTTGACCATCACTCTGTTCTTGATGTTGCGGGCGCGATTTGCATACTTGAGCGAGTTCAGGGTCTCCATGAAGTCTCTGTCTGATGGGCTGATGCAGGCAATCATCACAGTCTGACTGGAAGTCACAAGAGACAGGAAATGTTTGAAAAGATTGTAGAAACATTGACAATTAAATGTCTCAAAAGAAATGAAAATAATCTACAGGTGCAGACCTGTTTCCTCCCAGGGAGTCTTGAAGCAGGCGGGTGAGTTTGGAGTCGCGGTAAGGCACGTGTGTGGAACGTTTGCTCCTGTCACCCAAAGCGCTGATCACATTGCCCAGAGCTAACTACATCACCAAAGAACAAAACCAGGATTATTAAGATATCAGAGGTAATACATGTCACTGTCACAATAAAATACCTCACATCCTTCAGGAGTTTGCTGTATTAATAACCACCAGTGGCAGTATTACTAGATACAGGTGCAGGTATGCAATGTGGAATGCCATTTAGTCTTTATTGTCACATAGTGGCTCTTGTAACATACCTTGTAGCTCAAACATTAAGTGTTTAAAAACCTTGTTCTGTGTTTGGTTATAATATAACTATTTATTTGACATAAAATGTATATTAAAACGAATTAAGAAATGAATAGTGCTTTTTCTGTGTTTGGTTATAATATAGCTATTTATTTTATATAAAATGTATATTATGTTAATATTTTATTGTAAATTAATTGTAGTAAATTAAATAAAAACTATGATGCTAAACATCATGTTTGTTTATGTTGTTGCCGCTAAAACCGTCAATAGAAAACAACAAATTAGGATTTTCAACCTGTTTTATCAAATATCGTGTAAAATTACATGACCAAAAAAAAGGTATCAGACCTTTGTCAAACTGGTGAAACAAACAAAACTTACTGTTCAGTGCATCTGAACACTAACATTTGAATGAATTTCACATAAAACAAACTTCTATTCTTAACAAAAAAGTTATTCTCTTACCAGTCCACAATTGATAGAGATGCCCTCCTTGGCCCTGTCCCCGGTGGCCCCTGTTCTTTTCAGGCGTTCAGAACCGGCTAAATCAACAAAGTGGAATTTAGCCGTGAGCGTCTCGAACTCGTTCATGTCTGAGGATCCGTTCACCAGCCTGTTATCTGTCTCTGTGTCCTGTAAAGTAAAAAAACAATATAAAAAAGACCTCATGAAAAGCTTATGGATGGTAGACCTATCAGCTTGCTTTTAATTTGATGCTGGACTTCAGCAATGGTAAAAAGGTAAATAACTGAGTATAAAAAAATATTTATTAGGGATGTAACAATATAAAAATCTCACTATGCGATAATACCTTTTATACAGTCCACGGTACAATATTTATGGCAATATTTAAAATGACAAACTGATGAAACGTGCCATAAGCATCATCTTTTCTTTATCCTCTAATCATAACTGTTGCTATAGGCAGGAACTATATTGTGTGATGGGTCAAAATAAAATAAAATAATTGCACCAGATGGACCTTGCTAAAGGTAACATCTATTATTATATCTATTATTTTTTCTAATATTCTTTATGTTAGGCCCGGAAGACCTACCGTTTCATACAGGACCACGATAATATTGAGACAATTTTGCTATTGCGATAACACGATATCGATAATATTGTTACATCACTAGTATTTATACTAGAAACTTATTGGTATAAATACCGATATTTACTATACTGACATACTATCTAATAACGATTTTCTTTCCTTTTTTCTTGCCTACAACAGTGCAAACATTTGGTTAGAAACAAAGATTTAAAAGCTTTTTTTGTTGTTGTCTCTCACAGATCCATGTTATTGTGATCAGTATGAAACAGCAGGGAGAACATTTTCCAGCACCCTCTGGAAGTTTGCCAGCTGGGTGGCGTCACTCACATTGTCTGAGGCGCAGACGCGAACTTGGCACAGGTGGATGGTGAAGATGGCATGTGAGCGCGAGCTCTGAACGTTCATTTGGGTGCTGGCGGTGGTGCGAGATAGTGCACCTAGTCTGAGACACTGCATCATCTGCAAAAGACAAGAGAGATGAATTTCTGACTGGGCCCTAAAACACTTTATCTCTCATGAGTACAAGAACAATAAAGAAATAATGCATTAATGGTTTTCATTAAAGGTGATCATAAACTTTCTAAAAACCCTTATAAACAAACAAAGAAGAAAAAGATTTACATAAAAAATTAGAATATGTAATTTATCAGTAGTAATCATATTTGATTATTATTTGATAATTTTGATAATTTAAATTTGTATATGTAAACTAGTGATTTGTGTTTATATAATATATCTGTTTTTGTTTATAAAATATATATCTGTGTGTGTGTGGTGTGTATATTAATATAGGTATATATAAATACAAACATGTTTATATTTAAGAAATATGAGTAATAAATATTAATATTTATACATACCGTAAATTATATTTAAATATAAATGTTTATATATTTATGTAAATATTTGCCCAAACATTTATTTTTGGAATCGATTAATCGTGATTTGACAGCAGTAATGTGAACTGATAGTGTAAAATAAAAATAAGTAAAAATAAATTAAATTTTCTTGTCATTTATATTTGTTTGTTTGTTAAGTTTACCTCCGCTTCAGAGCTAACAGTACGTGTTGTGACTCCCACAGTGTAAATCCCTCCGTTGGCATCCTCATGAATCTTAATGTTGGATTTCTGCTTTCGGGCCTCCATATCACGGGTGGAATCAAACAGGTCCAGGACTTCTTCATTGTACAACTACGAAACAAAACGCCCCACCTTAGACAGCGGAAAACATGCCGACGGTTTATGTAATTAATTAGCCAAGTAGAGTCTTGTGTGAAAATCTCCAATCTCTGCCAATGTTAAGACAAGCATTCAGTATTTGTGGCACGCTGACAACACCACTACTGGCATGACAGCATTGCATTGTCCACGTATAAATTTAAACCTCTGCGCTGATATGAACAGATAACATAACATCTTGACTTCCATTAAGGGCAAAAATACCAGGCCTGTCACTCATCAGGAGCCACATGGCTCTGGAATCCTAAAGGTGGTTTCCCGAGCTCATATTAAACAAGAATGACTGAGAAACCAGCGGTTGTTGTCACCTCTAAGAATTGGGCGTTGATCTTAAACTCAGGCAAGGGATGTCCCTGTTCTGTTGCGCCCTGTCTGCGCTCTTCTATGCCCCTGAAGAGGTGACTGACCGCCCGTGGGATTATTCCCAACTCTACATCACCGTTCACATCAAAGCCTGTGCCCATGGTGTGCGTCTTCCCAGAACCGGTCTGTGAAGATAAAGGATGTCAGGTGAAGACAAGCTCTATTAAATGGATTACAAATTGAAGTGTGTAAAGAAATAAAAACAAAACTAGGTTTTTCAAGCCAGTTTCTCCAAACAATCCAAACCCACAATTATGTTTTGGGATAAAATAAAAGTAGACAATAAACAACAATGTAATTATTGGGACAAATTCCAGCGTTATGAATGTGACATTTTCAGTCAAAACTTGAAATGTAGATTCTCAGAGAATGTGTTTCTTACCAACATGTTGAACCATCGCTTTATATTTGACTAAACCACTGATGATAAAAAAATATGAGTCTACGCACAAGTTTTCTATTTTTCAAAAGAGGGAAAATGTATGTGTTACGGATGTGACAGGGACATATTTAAAATTAATGTGCAAACCAGAAGCAATAATACCCAACAAATGGAGAAGTGATGACTCCTTATTGAACATAAAATGACTATAAATGTAATTTTCAAGTGCCCATTTATGAGGAAAATGGACTGTTATGGATGTGAAAGTTCTGTTAATGAAGTGACAATTCGCTGACTATGGAAAAATATGGTATGAAAACATACAAAAATGCTTTAAAACGTTAAGATAGATGTGTCTCAGTCCTTTAAGAAAAAATATTTTTTCACCTTTAATAAAATACAAAATGTTGCGCATATCATGAAATATACATTCACTTTAATTGTATTATTTAATTTTATTAATATAGTTATTTTCCATTGTTACCAAGCATCTTTAAAGAAACATTTACTCTAATCATTTTACACATGGCCATGCTACTGGCTGTGTGATAAATACGAAGCAGAGACGTTTTCTGTTAGCATGGTTAGCCGAGGGGGTGACCACAAACAAAAGGGGTTCAGGGCCCTGTTGCTATAGACACAGAGAGGAATGACACAGAGAGGCCTGTCCACACGTCACCCTGTGAAAGAGACGCTGACAGGAAGAGCCTAAACAACAGGAGGAGAATGAACAAATAGCCAGAGAAATACTGATGAGACGTTTGGGGTTCTCACGAGGGAAAGTTTTTAGTCATAAATCAAAAGAACACACTGGACAAAATATAAATTGTGTTTAGATTGAGGGGTTTGGCTCTTAGTAATCCATTAGTATTATGAAACCCACAGCTTCTTGTCAGAACGTGTCCGTTGTTCAGGTTTTGACAGACGCTTCATGGCTTGTTTGGTTTTCTTGATGTGTAGCACGTTCCACATTATCACAGCTAAAAGCAGCTTAGCCTTGTGTACCATGCAGAGAACAGTAAAATAAACATTAACCAGGTGTTTGTTGTAACAACAGAGAATAGACATTTTAAAAACATTTAAATTACATAATAATTTGTCTTGCCAAAAGCAACACATCAGCCTTTAAGTTGAAATAAAAGTCATTCAATTTCTTTTGAGCAGTCCAGGAATGCAAAACATGATTTTTCTTGTTCTTTGAAATAAGATTTTGACGTACTACATCGACATATTGTAACACAAATTAAAAACACCATTTACTGTATTTAGTGAAGCTAAGTAGTATGATAATGTTATGTTTACTTTAAAGTCCCAGTGAAACAAACAATTACAATCCTTTTTTTTCCTGAAATATTGCAGCGTTTATACCTGTCCATATGCGAAGATGGTGGCATTATATCCTTCAAAGCATCCTTCGATAAGTTTCTCAGTGCAGTTGCTGTAGATGTCTTCCTGCTCCGAGTCTATATCAAACACATAGTCAAATGTGAAGGCTTTGTCCTTTCCCAGAACCACCTGGGGCTCCCCAGGGTCACAAAGGTACAGATGTGGCATCCTTCTATCTTTTCCTTTGCCAACTGTGGACGAATCCTGAAAAACAGAGAACATTTAAAAACATTTAACTGATTAATGCACATTATGTGTGAGTCGGTTGGTACAGTTGAGTGTATCACTAAATGGTATTCTGCCTTAACATAAAATCAATATATAGACCACTTTGGAATATGTAAACAATGGTCCAAAGGCACGTCCGGTTTCATTTTTATTTCTTTTATTTTTAAATCTCACACACATAATCAAATCTATATATTCGTTAAACATTTTGATTTGGTTATAGATGTTCTGTTGGTTGTATTTTGTTCAAACGTTTGAGTAGTGTTCAAAAACTGAAACGGGAAGTTCTACAGGACCAGCGTTGAACCAGTGTTATTTACATCATGCGAAGTGGTCCATATTGAAATGTTAATTTGCCTTCTATAATTTTTGCCTAAACTCTGTTTCACTTTGGTGCTATCAAAACACAGTCCTATTTGTTTAAACATAAAGCATGTAAAACAAGCAGTGCTGAAGAGCTGATTTGTGTACAGTAAATCAATCAAACCCATAAAAGGATAGATCACCCGATAATGAAAAGTCTGTAATAATTTACTCGCTCTCTTGTCATTTCAAACCTGTATGACTTTTTTTCTTCCACAGAACACAAAGGAAGATATTTTGAATAATGTTGGTTACCGAACAACGGCCCATTTATATTCATTGTAACAAGAGGGTGAGTAAATGATGACAGAATTTTCATTTTTGGATCCCTCTAAACCTCATTCACCACTTTCTCAAGTGTTGTTCATCCTGATCCAAAGCCTCCAAAACTACTGACATTAAAAATGCAGGTTCCATACAGTTTTTGGACAGAATATGTCTATTTTTGCAAAGAGGAGGTATGGAAGGATGGTTATAAACTCAGAGGAGAGAACATACTGTGTGCTACATTTGTGTCTAAACATGTGAGTAAACCACCCTTTAAGAGGATCGTGAATGCTGTTTGTGTATGGAAATTCAGCATGATGCCATACACAAACACAAACTCCAGTCCAGAGACCATTTATGAACAGAGGCCCTCTGTGAGAGAGAGGAAACTCTGGCAACCCGATAGATAAACAGTCACACCCAGGGATTCATTTACTCTCATTTTCTGTTTTCGTTATTAAACCTTTCATCTATATGACCTCTGCTTTGCCTAGTACTTTTTAAATATGTAAATATTAAAGGATTATTTTGTAATGAAAGAGTTGAATGAACTATACAACAGGGTTATTCTGGTTCATGGTCAAATACAGCCAGGGGCGCAGATGGCACTGGGGGCGGGTGGGACATGACCCACTCAGACAAACCTACGACAAACATTGGTAACGTTAAATCTGAGAATTAATCCGGGTTACCGCTATTTACGTTAGCCTAAGTAGCGCCGCTCATTAATTATTTTACCGTCACTGGTTCAGAATCGGGTTGGGGCTTACGCACAATAATAATCTACCGGTCACCATTACTTTGTAATGTCTTCCACCGACGTTCACTTTCTCTCTGCTCTCTGTTTGCTGATAGCCTGCTACAACTCCTGTAATCTTGTAATTAACACTTTAATAGTTTTTGAGTTATTCTTAGACTTGTGAAATAATGACCAACCATAACTTAAGTTTTAGTCTGAATTCTCTAGAATATGTTGTATTTTATTTTTTTTGTGAAATTCTATTGGGGTGTAGAGGGTCAACTGAAATGATAAGATTAAAAACGTTAACATTGTCCTCCTGGCCTGCAGGCAATTCCTGATGACAGTGAGGCAGGCCCTGGTCAGTCGGGTGTTTGGCTGCACTGGAGGGAATTTCTAATACTCAGAATAATTATTTTTATTTATGTTAATATGTTGTTGAAGTTGTTGTTGAATTTTATTTTATTATTATTTATGTTTGGCTGCACTAGAGTAAATTTATAATACTCGGTATACTTATTTTTATTTATGTGAATATGCTGTTGAAATTGTTGTTGAATATTATTTTATTATTATTATTTGCACATAGGATCTTTGCTTTTCTGTTCATAATGATATAATTTGTTTGCTGAGATAAGCAAATGTTTAAATAAAACATATTTTGTAGAAGGCATGAAGTTTTGGTGGTTGATTGACATACTAGAAAAATAATCGTTTGATCATGCATTGCTAGTTTGATCAGGTAGGCCTTTGTACATTGTTGTTTATCCACAATTTCTAAAAAGAATCCTCCAATGGCTTTTAGTGCAAACCATTAGCCCAAATGATGTAAAGCAACTGCTTGAGAACTATTTAAAGACCAAATTAACCAAAATAACTAACTCAGTTGAAATCATTTGCTGAGATCTTGGTCCCCCCAGTTAAAAAATCCCATCTACGCCCCTGAATACAGCACTGTACTTTCTGACTTATGGTGTATACTATGCAAAATTTGTTCCTCAGTCTCATTTGAGGCTGTCAACTAAATGTGACTTTTATGTGCTGTCTTTATAGTGTTTCACAGACACATCTGTGAAATTTTAGCTATATGCTGATTTGTAATTGGGGTGTTGATTTGCGCGAGTAAATTACACACAATGAGTAATAAAGAGCGTGGAACCCGATTGTTCGCATTTGGTGTGAACCCTTCATGAGAGCAAATCACTGCTCATATTTTCTCTGTTCTTTGTCAGTCGAACTTTGTTCAGACTTTGAACGGCTTACACTGCCACTAATTCAAGACGTTCAACACCGGGCATCCTTTATGTGAACCCTAATGCAGATGCAGAATAAACAGATCTCGCACACGCAAACTTACACATTTACACATTCACATTTTGTGTGTTAAAGGTAATGCTTTGCAATTGCAATTCTTGAGTGGTTTTAAGTGTTATGTGTCAGTTTCAAATAAATATTGGGTGTTCACATTTTAAACTAACGTGAACTCCTTGTCCAAGGGGTTGAAATGAGAGTGTATTGCACTCTTGTAAATGTCTCACAATATCTTTTACAATATGTATAATTACAGAGTCACTGAGGCAGGGTCCTATGGTCTCACTTTGATGACATCATCAGCGGTTAAGGGGTAGCTGGAGTTAAATAACATTCATGAGACCAATTTATATGTCCACAAAAGACTTTACGATGGATGGACTAAGGTTGTTATTGTAATATTATGGTTTATTTTTTAAATATGCGTTTGTGCGTTCCCTCTAAACTGGACAGAATGCACAGACACACATAAGGCCAAGGGTGACAGGCTTAACCCTTGACTTTGGAGACACTGGAGATGTCACATCGCAAGACAAGACACAAGTTTGTTTGAGCAGTACTATCGTCAAAGTGACATCAGGACAGAGAGAAAGAAAAGAACAGCTAGAAAATCATGCTTTGTACACAACGATGCTTCGTTCTTAACCACTGAATTAACTTTAAGTCTACCAGCAAAGGTGGATGAAAAAATGTAGGGCAGGTCACACACTGTTTAAAAGACATGAAATGCACATCAGCTTCTGAAAGGCCTTGATCATGTGACAGACCGTGTTAATGTCAAGCTACAGGCCTCATTACTGCGATTACACTGACAAAGTCTCCACAGCTTCGCATATTCCCAGAAAAAGCCATGACTGAACTGGGTATGACTGTGCTCGGCAGGTTATCTGGACATTATCCAAAGGCAAGAGAGTCCAGTTGGTCTGTTAATGATCATTTGACCTCTCAAAACCTCTCAGATGACCACATAATGAACCAAGAACTGGTGATCGTAAATAATGCGAAATGGGTAAATTGCAATTCCAATAAAGGAGAGTAATGCAAATGAGCAAGTGGTAATAATAAAATGACTCCCGCTTTAGAAAAAAGCAAGCCTATTAGGGCGGCATTTTGGGTACATTTTATTTTTTGCTCACAATGATACTGCTTGTTTGAGAGATGAAAGTAGACATTCTCTGGGGATATTACATCTGTGTATTTTGCCCCTCAAACCAAATTGTAATATGCAGACTTCTACCAAAAATATGAGGTGCAAAACGGATTATAAAATATTAGCATCACACACTTGCCGACATTCATGGATACCAAACTAAACTGTCATGATGTTTCAAAAACAACAAACTTAAGCACACCCCTCAGTCGCGAGGCTTGTTTCCAGTTTTTATTTCTTCTCGAGAGTCATCATTTCTGTTGGCAGGTGAACAGGTGACTACAGATTTCAGTCACTGAACATTATACCTGTGCGATGTTAAATTAATTTACAGATTCCACTTTAATTCAATTCCAATTACAAACAACAGATAACAGTTGTAATTTGCCTCTTTTAAATTAGAGAATCATTTTATAAAAGGGAATATCTAGAGCTGTCAAATGATTAATCGCATCCAGAATAAAAGTTTGTATTTAAATAATATATGTATATATAAATTGTATAATGTTATAATAAATGAGTACTGTGCATATTTTGTATTTATAAAAACATTCACATACATGCATATACAGTATTTAAGAAAAATATAAAGATTAATACAGTATATAATTTAAATTATTTGTAAATATACATAAATACATGTAAATGTTTCCTAAATATTTATACATGTATGTGTATATTTATATTTATAAATACCAAATGTAATATGCACAGTACACAGACATATGTTATGTAAACACAGACTTTTATTCAGGAAGCGATTAATCGTTCGCCGGTCTTAGTAATAACCATATCATAGGATATGGCTGAAAAGAAAACATAATAATATGAATAGAAATGTTTGAGGTGACATCATTTTTAAGTATAAACTGCGACATAAGCTCAAAACACCAGAAGGGCTCAAATTAACCCGGATAACACACTTTGTACTGATTCTGTATCACAATTGCATTGCATTGATTTTGGATACTGTGATATTATTATTGAATAATTGATTTATTAATGTTATAATACAGAGTGACAAATATGAGTAACAGATATCCAGTAACAATATACATTTGCAAAACCTGCAGGCAGCAACACCCAATTGTTAGACCTAACTGTTTAAAGGCACTGACTGAGAGGAACAGGCAACGACTGTAGTTATTACACTATTATTATAACAATTAAGAATTATGGATTTTTTCCCCTATCAAGTGTTTGAAGTTGAACTCCTACCTTTGTTTATCCTTGTTGCAGACAAACCCACAGACACGCCCTCAGACTGTTAACAGACAATTTGATGCAAATTGCACAGAAAAATCAAATAAGCGGCTATCTAACATTATGCCAAAACCATTGCATTTGTTGCATATGCATTTGTTATGGTGGCATACGTTTGCAATACTTTGCCAAAGCATTTGCATACCTTAATAGGAGATGGGCCCTGCTAAGATGCAATGCGAACCAGATACAGTACCTTAATTGTCATTAGTCTGGCTATGTGAGACTACACTTTTATCCTTTGACCATTTGTCAAACATTTCTAAAGGGAAACATGATCAGGGACCTCTGCTCTGCGGTTAAATGCATCCTGTTCATGGAAACTACCCTTTCTTCTGTATCTCCAAGCCATTTATATTCAATGAAAGGTTGTCTAAGGTTGCAGGAACAGAATATTCCTAAGAAGCCACATGAGTGGATAGGAGCATATTTGGCTCGCCAATATTTCTGTTTGTCATCCTTGCACAAATTACAAATTTACAAAAGTACCACCGATTGCCAAGAACTTTTTTTTTAATATTTTTTAATTATCTTGTCAAAGAACACAAATAATGCTTCAAATCATTTTGCTTATTGAGGAGAGACGAGCTGTAATTTTATAACTGATCTGATTATTTTCACCTAGCAGACCATTAAATTTGCAAATAATGGCATTTGGAATGAAGGAGGGACTTAAAGGCATAGTTCGCCTTACAACGAAAATTCTGTCATCATTTACTCACCCTCAGATTGTTCCAAATCTGTATACATTTCTTTGTTCTGCTATTTGGAAGTATGTCAGTAACCAAATAGATCTCATCCCTACTATTGCAATAAATGGGGGTTGAGATCCATTTGGTTGCCGATATTCTTTCAAATATCTTCATTTGTGTTCAGCATTTATACAGATTTACTTGAGGGTGAGTAAATTATAACAGAATTTTATTTTTGGGTGAACTGTCCCTTAAGCCATATCTTATAGTTGCAATGGCTTTTTAAGAACATTTCAATTTCAGTGTTTTTTTACTAGGGCTGCAAGGTGTGACAGCGTATGCCTCTGCAACGGAATAAAACATCAACAGCAACAGTTTTTTTTTCCCATTTCGTGTATGGTATTTAAATAAGTGGGCGTGGTCAACTCACATGCTGCACATTAAGTGGCAGGTGAAACTGGGTGGGACAATAAAACATGGAGAAAAATAAACATAAAAGAGGTGGACATGGCTTGGGATTCTATATGTAACTATATAACAGTGGATATCGTTGGCATGAATTTAATTACTTATATCATGAAACAGGTTTTGTCACCATCCCTTTCTTCTACTAATAGAGCTTCCCTTTCTGTCGGTCTCTCGACGTTGTGTCGAAGACGACAGATGGGGTTCGCCCTTGAGAACCAATCAACTCTGACTACTATAGAAAAGGCCAATGAAATTTGGCGAATGAAATTTGCATGCCGGGCTCCGCCCCCGGATGTCCGGTATAAAAGGAAGCCGGCGTGCAGCATTCACTCACCTTTTGTTCTTCAGAGCCCTCGCTCATGACTACGAACAAAAAGAATTCAACGAATTCTTCTTCTACTTCGCCGGATCTACGACGCAGAGCAGCGGATCGTCCCTTCCTGCAGCGACCTTCTCCTGGGCGTCTCGGCGGTTCCGGAGGTGATAGAGATTATTTCTAAAAGGTCCTTTTCAGGACTGACTGAGCATTCTCCAGCGCGGCATGTCCCGCTGTTCTCTTGGGTGCGGCACCCTCATCGAGGAGGGGGATGGACACGATCGCTGCATTAGGTGTCTGGGCGTCCAGCACACTGAAGCAGCGTTCGTTGACACGTCTGCCCGCACTGCGGGCGGATTGTCACTCAGAAGTTGCGGTCACGGGGGCTGTCTTCCTACGGGAACCAGCCACCATTTCGTCTGCTACCCGGGCTGTGACATCTGTGGCTACGGCCCCGATGACCACCCACGTAGCAGCGTTAGTGATATGGGGAACTCTGCGAACGTAAACCCGCCAGCCAAGTGCTCACGGGCCGATCGCACCCCGATTCGCTCTTCTGAACGTTCCCCAACCGGCGGTGGCATACCGTTCGGATCCTCAGGCACGCACTCGGAAACGATGTGTGACGTAGATGAGATGTCGTTCGCAGCATCGGAGGGAGACGGGCATCCGACTCTGACGAATCCGAGCTCCCCCCCAGGGGGGTCGAGCTCAGGAGGAGCAGAAGTGATGTCAGCCATGCTAATCCGGGGATACGTGGTTCCTGGGGGCGGGCGCGGTGCAAACCACGCCCACCCCGGGTGCCATTTGTTTCCCGGAGGTGCATGAGGAGCTGTGTAAAACTAGGAGCGCTCCACGGACCGCTCCGGTCGAAAAAGCTCCGGCTCCCTCACTTCCCTCGAGGGTGGGGGCCAAAGGCTACGTCGAGACCCCCGGGTGGAACGTGCGGCTGCGGTGCATCTGTGCCGCAGACGGCTGCCGCCTGGGGGAATCGGCCACGCCTACCGTCCAACGCGTGTAGGACTTCGACATCTATGGTGCCGAAGCCTTGCGCTGCCGGACCGGGCTGCCTCCTCTCTCTACGCCATGGCCATCCTGCAGGTCCGCCAGGCCAGGGCGTTGAGAGAGCTCCACGAGGGTAAGGCCGACCCAGGTATAATGCAGGTTTTCTGTGCCGCCACTGACAGCGCTCTACGGAGCGACCAAAGGTGGCGGCACGGGACCTGGGTCGGACGATGTCCACGGAAGTGGTCCAGGAGAGAGAGTCACCCCGGCTGAACCTTGCGCAGATGAGTGACTCCGAGAAAGTCCGCTTTCTTGTTACACCCGTCTCGCAGGGTGGGCTGTTGGTACACCGTCGAGGACTGCGCTCAGCAGTTTTTGACGGTGAAGAAGCAGACAGTGGCGATTAGCCCATTTTTACCACGCTGCGACTCGGCCGCCCTCAAGCCTCCGAGATCTCACGTCATGTGTTTCCCGGCAGCCCAGGACCCCTTCCACATCGGCTCCGGTTACTGTGCCCCGCAGGTGGCACCCCGGAAGTCGAGGTCGAGGGGGGAAACCTCACCCCGTCAGCTAACTTCTCACGAGAAGAAGTGACACTGACGGGAAGACCCCAGGGGGAGCAACATCGGGCCCGACCTTCACAGCTACGGCTCTGATCAGTCGGTACGGGACGGCTCCTGCCTCGTCACCAAAGCCTGGCGCCCACTTACTCACAGAGAGTTTTCTGTTTCCCCTGGGAGTTCATTCCTGCCGATCGCACACTCCACTGGACCGTGCCCGGCAAACCCGACCCCACGCCCTGGCGAGGCCTAGGTCGTACACACACGACAGCTGCTACCACTCTCAATGACAGTGCGTGCAGCTGTCCCGCCAGGCAGGTAAGTAGGCAGAGCCAACCTTCCCTCCGGGGCCCCCTCCCCGCGACAGGGTTAGCTCCGCCAGCCATCGAACCACCCTCCATGGGAATGGTGAAGCAGACCGTCCCCTTGGTCCCCCTGTCACAGTCCCTGGGAGCTCGAGAGCTGCCCACACTGTCTCGGTGGCTAGGGCAGACGGTCCGTCTTGGTTACTCGATCCAGTTCGCCAGAGACTCTCCCAAGTTTTGGGGCATCATCTCCCTCTGTCTGAGGCTAGGGACGCCTACATACTTCGGGTAGAGGTCACCACCCTTCTGGCAAACAGGCGTCGAGTTCGTCCCTCAAACCAAGATGTTCGGTGGGTTACAACCCGCACTTCATCGTTCCCAAGAAAGACGGCGGGTTGCGCCCCGGAGGTCTGCGTACCCTGAACTAAGCACCTTCACAAGCTGCTGCTCAGGATGCTCACGCAGAGGCGCGTCCTGACACCCATCAGGTGTCAGGATTGGTTCGTGGCAATCGACCTGAAATCCCTTTCGGTCTGTCCCTGTCTCCACGGTCTTCACGAAGATCGTGGAAGCCGCCCTTTCTCCCTGAGGGGAGGAAGGTGTGCGGGTACTTAACTATCTCAACGACTGGCCTGACACACTCGTGAGATCTGTTATGTATACAAGGGGCCTGGTGCTCCGGCACCCAGATCGATTGGGAATTCAGGTCAACCGAGGAAAGGACAAGCTCTCCCCAGGGCAGAGCATCCTTTCTCGGTAGGGAACTCAACTCTGTCACCATGTCGGCGCAACTGTCCGCAGTACGCGCCCAGCCGGTGTTGAACTGCCTGGAACATTTCAGGCAGACAGCGGTCCCCCTGAAACGATTCAGAGGCTCCTGGGCATGGCGTCCTCGTCGGGTGAGACCCCTCGGGTTGATGCACATGAGACGCTCCAACACTGGCTTCAGAGTCGAGTTCCGAGGAGAGCGTAGCACACCGGCAGCAGGCGCATGGTGATGACGCCCTGCGGCCGACGCACCAAAACCCCTGGTCTTCCATGACTTTTTCGACGGACTAAGGTCCCTCAGGGCAGGTTATGAGGCAAGTCGTGGTGACGACGGACGCCTCCCTGCAGGGGTGCGGTGCAGTGTGTAACGGGCACGCAGGCGGGGCATTGGGCGAACCCCCACCTGCGCTGGCATATCAATTGCCAGGAGTTGTGGGCAGTGCTACTTGCACTGAGCAGGCTGCGGCCGCTCGTGCGGGACAAGCACGTGCTGGTCCGAGGACGGCAACGGCTGTAGCGTACATCAGATCTTAGGGTGGCGTTCGCTCACAGCAGCTAACACAACTTGCTCGACGCCTCCGGTGGAGTCAACAGGTGATCCGTTCCCTGTGGGCCACACTCACCTCGGGCAAACTGAACTAGACAGCCTACGCGCTCTCTTGTCAGTTTATGCCTCGTGAGAGTGGCGACTCCACCCCCGCGTAGGCCGCTTGGTACTCCCTGTCCGAGGCTCTCGACACGGATATCCTTGCGCACAGCTGACCGCGGGACGGGCGGAAGCACACCTTCCCCCCCCCCAGGAGCCTCCTTGCACAGACACTGTGCAAGGCCAGGGAAGAGGAGCACCAAGTGTTATTGGTTACACCGCACTGGTCTAACCGCACTTGGCGTCAGAGCTGATGCTCTGGACAGCGACTCCCCCTGACCCATTCCCCTGACAGAGGACCTGCTCTCTCAGGGGAAGGACACGTTCTGGCATCCCAGATCAGACCTCTGGAACACCATGTCTGGTCTCTAGACGGGACGAGAAGTTCCTGAGTTGGCTACTCCCCTCTATGGCGGAGACCATCACCCAGGCTAGGGCCCCATCTACGGGGCGGTTACACGCCTCTAGACGGCGCCGCTTCTTGTCCTGGTGTCTCTCTCAACGAGAAAGACCCACTGAGGTGCTCGATCAGGATTGTGTTGTCCTTCTTACGAGACTGGAGACTAACATCTCCCCTCCACACTGAGTGTGTATGTAGTCGCTGTCGCCACTCATCACAACTCAGTTGATGGAAAGTTTCTAGGATGACACGACCTGGTCGCCAGGTTCCTAAGGGGTGCGAGAGGGCGGCTCCCGCCTCATCTCCGCTCCATACCCTCTTGGGACCCTAAGGGGTCCTGGGGGGCCTCTGGGCCCCCCAAGAGCCCCTCGGAGGTTCCGATCTTCCTCACCCGAGTAAGACGGCCCTCCTGATGGCGCTCGCTTCCTTCAAGAGGGTAGGGCACCTCCGAGCATCCTCGTGTCCCGGATTGCCTTGAATTCGGCCCTGGTAGCTCTCACGTTATCTTGAGACCCAGGCCCGGATGCGTGCCCAAAAAGTTCCCACTACTCCCTTACGGGGCAAAGTGGTGAACTTGCAGGCGCTCCCCATTGGGGAGGAAGACCCAACCCCATCCGTGTTGTGTCCTGGACCGCACGCAGGGCCTCAGTAGCTCTGACCAGCTCCTTGTCTGTATTGGAGGACAGCAGAGGGGAAGGCTGTCTCCAAGCAGAGGTTGGCGCACTGAGTCGTGGATGCCGTTACGACGACACCAATCTCAGAATCTCCCATGCCCACGGAGGGGGGTATAGCCACCTCCTGGGCACTGGCAGAAGCGCCTCTCTAGCAGACATCTGTAGAGCTGCGGGTTGGGCTACGCCCATTCACCTTCGCAGGGTTAAACAACCTAGCGTAAACCCGGTGTCAGCCCACGTCCTGCGTGGCAACATGTAGGACTGGCATCCGGGGCGTATGCCTGCGAAAGCATCACCCCACCCTCTAGGAGGCTGGGTCAGTGTGCTATCTACCTCTCTCCTTACCCTACTCTGGCTAAGGACAGGTATCCTATCCGCTTCCCTTCTTACCCAACCACTTGGTTAAGAATAGGCATTCTATCCATCACTAAGCAAGCACCACCTGGGGGTTGGGGCAGAGCAGCCTTCCCCTTAGGCCGGGATAACATGTGAGCCATCCCCTGGCTCTAACCGGACCTAGTGCTACCGGACGCCTGTAACACCCCCCCGTGGGCTGTTCCGTCTGATGTATCCTCATGATATGGTTCCCACTCCTGGTAACCCATGAGCTTCCCCAGGTGGACCTCCACCTCGCGGTTAACTACTCAGCCCGCACGTTCCATGCGTTCTCCTCCAAGGACGAGACCATACCTTATCCACCGTATTCCTCCCCACGGGTAGGAGGTGGCCTCTGCAGCGCATCCCTAATTAAGGAAGTTGCGCTTACCCGGTGTAAACCCGAGCCGGACGGCCTCTCGCCAGTAGAGAGCTAAGGCCTCCGTCCGTGAAAGGTTACCGGTCAGGGCTGTTCCCATCTTTCTCCAAGAAAGCTCTGGAACCCCCCGACCACCACACTGGAAGGTTACAGTTTCGCGAAAGCATCGAGCTGACACGCCCAGGCCTGTTACCGTCGCTTCGCTAGAGATTGTGACGCGATACAGCGTTGTGGCGTTTCCATAGAGAACCCCATCTGTCGTCTTCGACACAACGTCGAGAGACCGACAGAAAGGGAACGTCTCGGTTACGTATGTAACCTCGGTTCCCTGATGGAGGGAACGAGACGTTGTGTCCCTTATGCCACTAACACGTATCGTATTCTGCTGCAGTCGTGAGAGGCTCTCAGGCTCTTCAGAACAAAAGGTGAGTGAATGCTGCACGCCGGCTTCCTTTTATACCGGACATCCGGGGGCGGAGCCCGGCATGCAAATTTCATTCGCCAAATTTCATTGGCCTTTTCTATAGTAGTCAGAGTTGATTGGTTCTCAAGGGCGAACCCCATCTGTCGTCTTCGACACAACGTCTCGTTCCCTCCATCAGGGAACCGAGGTTACATACGTAACCGAGACGTTCTCTTGCCAAATTAACTTTAAAGAACAGGTAGAAACAAGCCCATTTTCTTACACGTTGTAACATAGAGAACCATGCTATCGCATATCTAAGCCTATTAATATCCAGTGAAAATGTTCGTCCTAACAGGATAAAAATGTCTCTCGAGTATGAGGAATAATGAGGGAATTTTTGCCGAATCAGCTATGCATTATCAGAAAGTGTGAAATAAGTATGATCGAGATGCACAAATACCGGAAGTGTCCACACTGGTTGACAGCCCGATTACCACTTCATGGATCAAAGGTCTCGCTGCACACATGTGAGGTCACGGACAGGACGGAAACATAAGGTGTCCAACTGCCGCCCCATGGGTCAAGCAGGGAAAAATAAATGACCAATAATGAAAACATGGATGCAAAACAACCACTCATGCATGAACATATGAGCTTAGCTTATAACCAAAACATTTTCAAATTGGAAAGAATCTGTTTGCTTTATGAGTGATCACTGTTATAGTCTATGAAAAAGACATGATAAAATAAACATGTCATGATGTCACTTTTTGAACCGTCTGTTCGTACACATCAGCAAATTAGGCATTCCAGCCTGAAAGCTTTCTTAAACTTAAACACATTTTATATTCAACTTTTTCAAATTATTTGACTGATTCAACTTTATTACTGAAATATCAGTGACTTTCACCTCTTTAACATTAAACCGCAAAAGAGTGTGAATGTAACAGGGTTGACACAAACAATGCATTTATCTAGTCATCTATTTATGCCAGTCTATGCTTATATACATGCATATTTAATATCACAATACCATTCAGTAAATACAGATCTATTAAGGAAAATTATTTTCTCCACATAACAAATTTCAACATTCATAGATATTATTTGATTTCTGATTAAAAGATCATGAAAATCAATTCAGTCAAGTGACTCTAAACTTTTGAACGGTAGTGAATGCAGCTTTGACGTTTCAAATTAGTGGATATTGAGTCTTGCTTTATAAAAAGGCCATTTAACATGCTAACAGATGTCTCATGTGCATGAGTAAACATAAACCAATCTATCTGAAGACGTCCAGTAATGCCATCATCTCTATACACAAAACCACCCAGCCCTTTGTGCACGTGAGTGTGTTGAATCATGAATTAACATGACAGATGGCTCCCAGGGTTGTTTCTATTTAACTCCTTCATAAATAGTCATGAGCAAACCTTAACAAAATCCAATTCAGCAAAGACAGAAGGTGGAACTCTTGATTTAATGAGCTAAATACGGCTGTCAATACTTTTCTGAGGATTTACTCTGAAATATCAAATAGTGTATACAGATCCGAACTGAACTAGTAGTTGTTAAAGACAAAATTAGAATAATTGTTCATTAACTTTAGTAATAATATTTGTCGAGTGAAACTGATTTTTAAATAAAAAATAATAAAATGTAGGGCAGGACTACATGCCTGGTAAGATAGGAGGGGTTGAAAAACAAGAGGGCTTGGTTAAACTGTTAAAAAAGTCGTTACATCGTTACTTATTACATCATTATTTTTCACAATAAGACATGCAATTAAGAATAAATGTTACCTTTATGTTGACTTAATATACAGTACAGTAGTGATGTGGGGTAATTGGGCCGGTTGCATTAAGTGCTTAGACTAGTCTTAGAAGTTAGTCATCCAATTTTTTTTCAGATACATAAAAAGTATCAGTTATTGGGTCTAACTGAAATGTGAAAAGGAAGACTGATTAATCCTAACTAATTGGTAGTCAGTGAGACTAGTGGTTAAGACGAAGTCTTAAGTTAGCGGCTAAGTTTATGCAACTGGCCCATTGTGTTGGGCTGCACACTAAGCAGCAGTTAAAATAATATTTTAAACTGTTATTAAAAAAATACAGTATATATATTACATGTTAATATAAAATAAAATAAGCCTTACAAGTGATTTGCAACAGTAATCTCATAATGATAAAGTTTTGTCAGGTACAATTTCACATATTTTGACATTATTTGACTTTAACACATATAAAGATACAGTAAATCCAGATTTGAGTTGAATGTCAACCTAAAACATGTTTTTCAATCAACACCCATTTTCACCCATTTCATTTTTACAACAAAAAAAGCATTTTTTTTCATAATTGCGATATAACAAGGGTAAATGTAAAATATTAACCATAATTCTGTCCATGGTAGTTGTAATTAGGATACAGTAAATACTTTATATGTGAAGCTAGGGCTGCACGATTAATCGTATTTTAATCGTGATAAAGATTTATGCTTCCCTCAATTAAGTGATCATAACCGTTGTTATATTAATATATACAAAACTCCCGATAAGGCACTGTTTCTCAAACTTTTTCTGCCATTCCCCACTTTGAAGATATGGAAGGGTTCCGGGCCCCACCCATCCCCAATCGCCCCAACAAAATGGTAAACTTGAGGTCCACTGTCTGCTGGTGTTGAATCTCCAGTTTTCTTCTCATTCCATGTCACAAACTTATCCTTTGCAAATCGCACTACTGCCACTCCACAATAACGTTTTTGTTCTGCTTCAATTTACATTCTGACGTGAAATCATTTTCGTAGGCTACTATGGCTCTTACCATTAAATGTGTCAATGTTTTGAGTGTTTAGTCTATAAATACAGAAATTAACAGAGATGGGCACAAAAATGAAAAAAAAAAATCCTCCCATTTCCCCTCTATTCCCCACAAGTGGGGCCCGCCCCACACTTTGATATACGCTGCGATAAGGTCAGAAAATCTTCGCAAAACTTGTATCTTTTAAACTGCCACTTTACAGGAAATACAAAACACAACATTTTTTCACTCCATTTCTACTATTTTAATACTTTTTTGCAAAACCCACAGACAAACATGAAGGGTGACCACTGATTTATAAACAAAAGAACAAGAAATCAAAAATGGAGCAAGGTTTCATTTCGGAGGTCACAAATTTTTTGTTGTGGAGTGTTTAGATGATTGATTGCGTGCTTTGAAATATGGTGTAGAAGTTCAATGGCAGCAGATTATAACATATTTATTGGCTGTAAAGTATAGGCCTAATAAACATTAAAAACAATATTTCTGAACTGACAAAATAATCAAGTTTATAATCGTGATAAAGATTTTGAGCAAAATAATCGTGATTATCATTTTACCTAGGCCTGTAGGGATGTGACGTTGGCGTCATATTTTTGCGTCGACGCTTCGCCACAGCTCGCCACACACACGTTGGAGACCAAAACATTGCAGAATGAAGTACGAACAAACGTACAGTTTGAGTCATAATTCCAAACAAAGCCCAATAAAAGAAAAAATCCTAAAAAAACAGCTCGCTCTAAATCTTCGAAGGTATTGTCTCGTGAAGGAGACAATAACAAGTAAGTACTAACGATGGCTAAATTAATTTCATGTTTGTGTAGTGTGTTGTGTAGCTTGAGCTCTGCGCACTTCGGTGGTGCAAGCTAACTATCTTAGCTCTTCGTGCAGTTTGTTTGTGCTAGGTTAGTAGCCAACGTTAACGTTAGCTAGCTACTGGCGCCTAGGCAGCTGTGTTTAGCTAACGTTAATTATTATCTAATGTTGGCTTGAATGGAAGCTAGCTTACAGCTGCAGAACACAGCTATCTATAGTAGCTAACGTTAGCTACTAACCTAGCACGAAGAAACTGCACAGAGAGCTAAGATGCGTTGGTTACTTGGTAAGCCTAGCACCACCAAAGTGCACAGCTGCTAGATAGCCACGTTAGCATTCAAATAAACTAATCATAGCATAGCACTGCAATGAGGTTAAGAGTATATTCAAAGTGCCCCACTGTCATAGCTGTTGTTCTAATAAAGTATATTATTAAGAATTTTTTTGTATTTATTTGAGATACATTATGGTTTTTATTAATCGAGCAGCAGAAAAAGAACCGTTGGATTAATCGTCAAATTAGTCGTTAGATTAGACTACTAATCGATAAAATAATCGCCCGATTAATCGTTTTATAAATAATCGTTTACCCCCGGCCCTAATTTTACCAAACTTCAGAAGTGTACATTTGATCATTTTGTTTTTTATGTCAGGGCTTCAGAATAACTTTTTTTACCAGGAAATTTTTAGGGGCGCAAGCAGAACATTTTGGGTTTAAATGTATTAAAATAGTTTTAAAATACTAATACACATTAAACTGCAGGTGACAGTGGTTTAGTTCTGCTCATCATTTAAAAAGAGGCAGAGCCTACAGAGAAACTTTAAGTGCTACAGTAAGTAAAGAAGAGACTGTTTAAACTCTGAATACACCGCCCTGTCTCAAAAACTGGTCGCAAAATGCCAGTCTGGATCACTGTATGAATAATACTGTCCTCACGAACCACGTTCCAGACGTAGTCACCCATCATCCCTTCATCCCACCTTCCCTATGCTACAGACATTTCTAGAATTTTCTGACAGTGACAATTGGAAAATAATGTTTAAAATATGTGAACATTTTTATTGTTTTTTTTTGCAATATACCGATATATCGTATGAGCTAAATATACAACAAAAACATTGATGCTACATGAAAATAAATATTACCACAATAATTAGCACCACAGAATTGTACAAGAATTTGTTACACTGTGTAATCAAAAAGCATGACTTGAAATGATGACAGTGGAGTTTTTCAACTCATAACTATGGTGACATTTTAACCAGGGGAAAGGGGTATAAGTATTCAGTTCAATTGAGTTACTCAATAACAAATGTTTTCCCAATTGCCCTTCAGAGTAAACATTTTAAATAGAATAGAGGTCAAAAAAGTGAACCGCTAACAAACAAATGGCAAAACCAAACAATGATGCTGTATCATGTTCAATATAAACCCTGGACCAATTCAACTGACTCAGGGAGTAATTTGACAAAGCAGCCTGTTGTTAGGCCCAAGGGCTTCAATTATTAATGGCTTACTCAACCATCCAAGTGATACTGAATATACTGTACCATTGATCAAGTCTTATAAGCTTAGAACCATCACATTTCTAAAGGTCTTTCAATAAAATATATACAGTAAAGAAAGCTCATCAGTGTGGTGTCTGCCTGGCGGTTTTTCATACACACTAGAGTGTCAATGGCAAAACTCAAGTGCAATGACCTGCACAAGGTACACAAACAATCCCGTTCCAACTGCTTTCCTATAGAAAGGGATACCTTTAGTTTTAAAATGTTTGGTGAAGGCAAGCATTACTGTTAAATGGTTATGGTTAAGTGGTTAAAAAATTGGCAACTTTCCTTCTGTGCCATGAACATGAAAATGAACATGAATACTTATTGTTTTTAGTTACAATTATAAGTAATTAGATTGAGTGTAAAATCAAATAGGTAAACAAACAAACAATTCCATAGACATGACATGAGCCACACCTTCAGACCAACATACCATCTCAGTGGGCCAGGAACCAACACTTAGCAACCACCCAGAGCACCCTAGAAACCATCTAAACATCCTACTCCAGGACCATTCAAAAGACCTTGGCAACAGCATAACAGTGCCCTGACAACTGTGGCAAAGACTTTTGCATGGGCAAGTACCTCTCAAAAAAAGTTGATCTGAGAATAGCAAGACAAAGCACTTTGTTGTTTGGCCCATTAGAAGTGGTTTATTCAAGTATGCTGTAAGCTGTCTAATAGCCTTGTTTCAGGTTTAAGTCTGTCATCTAATGAACAGACATATGACATGATAGAATTCCCCACTATTAGAGTTGTTATGCCGTTCGCAAAGAGAAGCATCCAAGCATCAGAATTCTATTTAAAGTAGAGTTACGAACACAACAGAATAATGAATTCAAGTGTGATTCGAACACAAGACAAATGAAGTGCTTTTGAAAGCCAACAGTGTAACAGGTAGAGACTGGTACTGTATCAACAAGTCGTTTTATCCTGGATAAACAAAAATGTAGAAGAAATTTCCTAAATCTCATCTATTTCCACAGTAAAAACACTGTCACTGGTTACACTATAATTAAATGGCAGTGTCTGTCGCTAACAAAAAGAAAAATGATAGATTCATTCTGTATGCATTATTGTAGCAGATTTGTGGGTTTAGGTTTCTGTCAAAGGCAGTCATCATCGACTCCTTTTATAAGAAAATAAAGACTCCCACTGTCTCTAGGTGCTGAACCAGACCAAAAAACACTGATGTCATGGCTTGTGAAGAGAAATTCCACTGATACTTGGAATTTGAAGACGTTGCGCAAAGTGATTTCGAAGTACAATTCAAGCTTAAACAAACTTTGTGGTGTCTGTGCTTTGAAGCCCAGAGGGGGTGTTGTTGTGTGTGTGCGATAATGTCTGAGATATGTCAACACGAGCAAGTTCTTAGGGTGCACCATTCCTGGAGTTTGCACTATGCCAGAGAACTCTGCAAATCCATTGATTTCAATGGAGATTATGCATCGCGAGGACGCAGTGCGTTGTCATGTGACCGAAAGCTTCATTTTTCTGTTAAAATTTCAGTTGTTCTTTTGGAAATCCAATTAGCTATTTTTGAGCCCGAGTAGCATCTTAGTGAAAGAACAAGTGTAAAGCATGTATGACTGTACTCTTAAAAATACCACTGGTACCTTAGTACATGCTTTAAAAAAATCATGTTTTTACAGTGGGACAGAGTAGCGCACACACACTCATGTGATCTGTACTTACAGGCTTTTGTCCCATATGCCTACTGAGTAAAATACAAAATAAAAACTACAGACCAATTTGTACAGACCTACTGAGCCAACTTTACCTATTTCCTGTTAACATAATGTGTACACCCATGTACCTTTTTATATGTCTTTGCAATAAACATTATTAAGCACTACACATACATTTCAAATTTTGTTCTTCCCAGATCATACAGGTGCCTCAGGTTTCGCAAAGAGACCTGCACCTGTTAAGATACCTTCAAAGTTCCCACTCCTTTCTTTCAACCTTTGACAAGCGTTTATAGGCAAACAGGATGTCTTCATAGAAATGTGACAGAAGAATAAGAGGTGGAGTGAATGACATTAGGCCTAAGACCAGACTTTAAGCAAACTGAGCTGCAGGTCAAAGTCTGTCAACTTCAGTAACCAGAGATCCTAAGACTTATCAGAACAGTGAAACTTGAGCGTATAGAAAGCCTTTGTTTTTAAAAAGAAGACTTCTGCATACCCTTTCAGTCTGATAACAAAAGGGCGTGTTTAATAGCGTCATTATCTGATGGTCCTGAACTGTGTAGTATAAATATGGATCAAGCAAGTAAGACATTTTAATGGCATTAAAGACGTGTTTAAAGGTTGTTTCAATTGAATTGAATGGTATCTAGTGTTGAAATGGCAATAAGAGTTTAAAATAATAACATGAGTATATAATATATATACTATACTGATATACTATATACATAATATAATATAATATGGCTTCATCTATCTAATAGACCTAGAAATTCACATATGGTAAAGTAAAAAAATGTGCACACAAAATCTATATTAAATATGTAGATCATAGCCTACATGCATTATACATGACATCTTTTTTACCATAACTACACTTCTATGCTTCACTAACATTTTCTGCTGTATACAATATAAGGGCTATGTTTATATAATCACATAAGGCCTTAGAGCGACAACCTAAAAAGTCAGGTAAAGCTGTATGCACGCAAAAAAACTTATATAACCAAAATGTCTAAACCGCTTACAGTACGTTTCAGTATGTAAACACAATGAGCTTGTGCCGAACATAAAACCCTGTGGTGATGTTGTCATTGGGCCCTATGATGATATTGTAGCAGGTACATTAGAGGCGGGCCCATATGGAGCATCGTCAGACAGACTCTGTCGGCACTCCTGTAGAGTATATAATAAATCCGGAGAATGAATATAAGAAATATAGATGATATACCTGACAGCCACGCGCACTGAGCTCTCGTCCTGTCCCGCAGACATGATCCCGTTCAGGACTCACGGGATAAATATAGATGATTTTCCTTTTCTTGATCGGCTTAAGCAGCAGATACACACACGGCGTCTCTCCGAGCGTCTATTCAGCCATTATGAAGCGCGAGTAATCCAGACAGCTGCTCTCTTGCAAATTAAATGATAAAAGACAAAACAAAACATCTCGTGATCGGCGCAGTACTGTTCGTTGACTGACTGCTCTAGCACACACGCGTTGTGTGACCTGAGGAGAGACTGTCCCCCAGAGCCGTACGTCATCGAAATGTACGTTAGGCCACGCCTTCTCCCTACAACAACACAACAAAGACATCCAAATCGCCGATTGTCTGTTTTTTTTCATATTTTTCTTTATATTATGTTACTAGGTGTACTGTGATTATGAGCTAATAAATCTCAATAGTAGCTATTACTTAAAAACGTTAATATTACTTCAATAATTGTAAAAAAAAACGGATAAATGCTTCTATTATATAAAATAATAATACATAATACATACATACTCATATATATTTATATTTAGATTCATACGTATTGTATTGCGTATGTATTCCTATGTAGGCCTATTGCTAATTTTAACATTTATTTCTTCGTTATTTCTCCTACCTACATGCTCAATGAGCACCACAGCTCAATGCAAAACAGCATTGCTTCGGTTTACATACAGAAAAGATAAAACTTGTAATTAAAGGTAGAGCACCTCCACCTGGACAACGTGCAGTAACTGCACACAAAATAATGTGACTCGTGTGTCCAACGCAGACCTTTTGACTGTTTGTATATATTTTTAGTAAGCAGACAGACAAACTAATTTATTTATTTGGTTCTGTTATTTTTATTACATGTTATTGATTGTTTACATACGTGATAGTCAAGTCTCATCCATATATAATTAAAAGTACAAAACATATCCTGACGCATTGAGTTAATCAAACAAGTAAAAGTTAATCGATTTTGTTCACTGCTTATTTAATGTTGCAATTTTGTACATTAGGTAGTACAATTACTCCTTGGGTTTATCTGAACTTAAACATCCCCCCAAATGAAAGTCCTTATACCCAGAGGTCAACATCTTCCATATATTATAATTGTATCATTTTATAACAAATTGTTTCTGGTATGGTCACCATAGCAATTGGCTAAAATGTAAGTGATCCATTTAAGCACATCCGTTTTAGTAGTGTAAAAGTAGCCACCCCAGTCCAATTCAAATCTGAAGGTGTTTAGTAATGTTGGTACGATCCTGCATCTTGTAGTATTTATTTTATCTGCTCGCAAAGAAAATATACGGTATCTTGCTGGTCATCACAGCTTGCCAAACACAAGTACGATTTTAAATCTATGCTGGTAAAAAATAAACACTACAAATGTTTTACCTATGCATTAAAATTAAGAAGCTAAAAATACGATGAACTGAACACAACCATATCACAGCTATGTTAGACAAATTTCACAGTATATCAGTCTGAAAAAGACAAATATGTGCAATACATTGCCAAACAACCAAATTATACAACCTGACATGAGACATAAGAACAAAGAAACAAATATAGAACATACAGTGTTTGTTCAGAAAAGCAGAAACAATGACCTATATCTCTTTTGGTAGCCAATTGTGTAAACGATTGTTCTGTGGATTGTATGTGTATAAAAAAATATTGTCATATTGGTTTTACCACAGGTAAGTTGTTCAGGGTATTTATAAAAAACTAGACATAATTACAATAAACAATACGAGGAAACCCAGCAAAATAACTTTAGAGTTGTCATACTTGAAAGTACCTAACTGAAGAAAAATGCATCATGTGGGTCTTTCTCTTTGTCAATATAAACATGAAAACAAATTTTACAGTTGAATTCCTGGTTAAAACAAGCTTGGATAAAGTGCTAAAAACAAAAAAAGTAAAACTACAAGAGCAAAATAAAATCCGATAGCAAAATTAAGTTAGATTTTAGAAGTTTTTACAATTAAAGTTCATTACAGAGAAAAATGTATACATCCCGAATGTTAAAATCAATGTTAAAACTTAAGAACAGAAACTTGTGCATTCCTGAATATCAAGCACATTTCTCACTCCTCATCCTTTTGTTCTGTTGTCTTTAGGACTGAATCCTCACCTAAGATCTTACATAGTTCATTCAGTCTGAGCTGCATCTTAGGGATGCCGGCGAGCTGAGACTCTAAGCGCTGTTTCTCCTCCGTCAGAGAGAGCCGCGTGGCTGTATCCAGCTGCTCAAACCGCCAGCCACCCTCTCCATCAAACTGCAGCAGGTGCGTGTGATACTTCCTGTGGACAAAACCAGAAATGACTTTTCGCCAACTGTTCCATTTGTGAGTTAAGTGTATTCATGAAGTTGGTTCCCCTTAAGTTCACAAAGGTGTATAAATGAATGCATGTTTTACAAACATGACAACCAAAAAGTGTTGCAATGTGTTTTGTCTTCTTTTTAAATAGTATATTAATTTTAAACCTTTCATAATTTGTCTATTATGTGTTCTTTTGCAATATATATTTAGCTATATATTGCAAAAATACATAAATAATTTTTGGAGCCATTGGTTTATAATATATTTGTGAATATTCTTTCAAAGACTATGAAACACATTCCCTTCAAGAAGGGTCCCTCGTATTTTTTTGTTGTTGAAAAAGTGTTATGTTTCTCACCATAGAGAGGGTCTATGAGTAATAGACAGCAGAGAGATCCCAGCATCCTTTGCAGCTTGAAATATTTTACCCTCTACATCAATGCTGACAGCACTGGTGCACTCATCTAGCAGTGCATACTTGGGCCTAAAGAGAGGTTTCAATTATATTCTATATGCTTTCCACATAATGTACCAGTAAATATGGACAAACAAATGCAGTATAAATTAAGATGTCTTACTTGTTGTAAAACATGCGTGCCATGCCCATACGCTGCTTCTCTCCTCCTGAAAGTACATCTTTCCAGTCCAGCTCAGCATCCCAGCCTGAAAATGTAAACCAGAAGAAAATGTTATTGCTTGGAGGAGAAGATTTAAAAGATGTTCACACTTGCTGTATGTAAGAATCAAATCGTTTCTCTAAAGTTGTTTTGGAGAAAAATTCATAGAGAGAAATGAGTACCAATATTCAGATATAGTAGCTCAGAAAATTTGATGTTGATGCATTATAAGTGTTAATTGAGTGTTTAATAAACAACAGGAATTATGCAAATTAGGTGCCACAAACTTTCCCACCAAATTTGCACTGAACAATGGCCTAGTATGCAGACTGGTTCTGATTGCTGCTGTAGGTTGTGGATGTACCGGGGACTTTACAGCATCACTCCACTATTGTGATCTAGGCACTTCAAACTTCAAAATAAAATCCCTTTATTGTCACTCAACCATATAAACATGTGCAACAGTAGGTGAAAAACTTGGGTGCAGTTCCGACCAACATGGCAGTATGACAGATATGTAGATCACAAGTAACAAAGAATTACAATACTTTACAGTAGACATTTCTTGTACACATTTACACAGTAGACATTTTTGTACAAGTAATTAGACCATAGTTTAACTTGACTCCATTACAGCTCTGGTTGTGTGTCAAGTTCAGTGGCGATTGGTGACTCCTCTTCAGGGGAAGAAGGAATTCAAAATACGTGTTCAGCATGTGCATCACATCACGCCTCATGTCAAAATACGTGCCTGCTGCAGACGCGACAAAAGGGTTTATGATAAAAGAGACGCACACGTTCAGAAGACACTGCGTCAACACTTAACTCTGATTACACAATGAGACAAAGGGTGTATCTAGCAAACGCTAGCGTCTTTTATCAAAAACCCTTTTGACGCGTCTGCAGCAGGTATGTATTTTGACATGACACGCCACACACATGACGGGTTAAATTCATGTTTTGCCGAGCTTCGCATTACTGCTTACCCTGAAGAGGAGTCACGGATCGGCACTGGTCAAGTTATAATACAGTTCTCCATTATTTAAATATTGCTGCCAGGATCAATATAAAAGGTACACAAGCATTACTCTTTAACGTTCTAACTGTCTACTACTAGCACCGTGTTACTTTTAAATAGAGTGCACTCTGCAAGTAATATGTTTACTGCTTTATCATAGTTAAAAGGTTTGCATTCTAGTCTTTTATTTTGGAGGTTGTAGTGTTATGTTGTCACTTTTGTAGTCATGTCGATGGCTTTTGTAGTTCTTTCATGTAGCCCTGCACTAATTGTGGCCAGGTGTTTTGTGTTTCCCCTAATCATTATCATGTGTCTAAAGTATTTACCATTGTGTTTGTTGTTGTCTCTAGCTGGTCGTTGTTCATTTGTACAGTACATGCTGTTCAAAATCATTGTGATGTGCTATTGTTTGGATTTATTAAAAAAAATTTTCCCTTTGCATCTCAGATTTTGTTATTCTGAGACATTTATGTAAAGTAAGTGATTGTATTCACTATGTGAACCAAGAATAGATGTGACAATGTGGAAACGTTGTTAATTGCCAGGCAAGAATTATGCACACGTACCTCCCTCCCGAGTAACAATCTGGTTTAGATTGACAATGTCCAAAATAACTTCCAGGTCTTTGTCTCTGTAACCCTTTTCATGCATGTCGTCCAGAGAGTCAGGGTAGATGACCTGGTCCCGTAACGTTCCGATGGACATATATGGCCTGGGAATAGGAATAACATGTTAGCAAAAATGATGCATGTTCTATATTTACAGGGTCAGATTGTGGTGAAAAAAGTTTTTTGCTTAAGGTTCTCTGTTACATGACAGAGAATCTAGTCCGCACATAACTCATTGAAAATGAATTAGGACCTAGAAGACAATACAATTCAGAAAGAAAATGTTTCTTTAAATTTATCACTACACAGTTTTGCTGCCTTGTCAGAAGTGAAAAAAACCCAACAGGGAACAGCTACAAAGATCATAGCTGATCTGGTTTCTCTTCATTTCTCTCCCATCAGCCTGAGTATAAAATATTAACCGCCTTCCTGAGCTCTGGCTGCGCTTGCACCTGCGGGAAACTGTAAATATTTCACTACTGAGGACTCTGGTTTCTGTCACTCAGCAGTTCATAGAGCTTTAGTTACGTTGTCTCTCTCTCTGGTTACTGGTCTTCTGCACAGGTCAAATACTGTGGGCCAACATTTGCAAAGTAGGCACCATTTTAAGGCATCGTGATATAGATTCTTCCTACACGAAAGCAGTTTCCAAAGAAACTATTTCGACAAACATCTATCCGTCACTTACAAGTCAGTCCCAAAGTGCATCGCTATGACCTCGGTGAATATGTTCATCCAAGATGGTGATTGAGAATACAGCTTGTGTGTCATTTTTTATTTGCCGTATGGCCGATTTGTGTCAGCGTTCCTATGAAAAATTACTGTTGCACATACCTCTGTGGGATGTAGAACATGTGCTCAGGTGAAGGTTTGTGAAGTAGGCCCCCGTACACGGGCCAAAGGCCGCTGAGGATCCGGAAAAGAGAGCTTTTCCCACATCCATTTGGCCCTGTGATTAGCAAATGCATCCCTTCCTCTACCTGTAAACAAGACCCCATATAAGACTTAAATGTAAGTGCAAAGCATACATTCATTCTTGTGTAAATCTATGTGACTTCAAAACCACACATATAATCACTTGAAAAAGCTCACCTGTTCACTACAAGTTACAAGATTTGAGGCAAACTAGATAGGATGAGTTACAGTATGAGCCGAAATTTGTTAAAATCCCTGACCTTAAAGGGGTGGTTCAACAGTGTTTCATGCATTCGGGCTTCTTTACAATGTTAAAAGTGCTGGCTTCTCATGCTTGACATGGTCAACTTGTCAAAAAACGAGTTGGACGTATAACGTAGTATTTCTGTGCTCGATACACTCCCCCAGCGTTCGTATAGGTTTCGAATATGAAATTCCCTTACGTAACAACTTTACTTAGTCCTTCATTGGACAATTCTCCCTGAAAAGCACAGCCACGCAACAACCAGCGAGAGAAAAAACACACACACACGTCAACCAGCTAGAGAAGGAGCACGCCCACACATCAACCAGCGAGAGCGGGAGAAATAGCATGCACACACGTCAACCAGCTATGGCGAAAAGAGCACGCCCATCAATGCGCTTTGTTCGCGAAGTTCAGCTGTGTTTTTTTTGTTCACTGCATTTCGGTTAGGAATGTTATATAAACAGTGGATTTGGAGATCATTTGAGACTGATAGATAGAGCGTTCCCAGCGCTAAAAGATGCCTGACATGAACCGCACTCGGTAAGTGAACCAGAGTCAAATGTCTGGGATTTGTTGGCAATCGGCGCATACGTGCATAATGTAAAGAACACAAACATATAGTGAATCAACAGTTATGCAGGGATAATGCGGTGATGTATTGCGTGCTCGTGCTTTAGTCCCTCCCCCCTGCACACCTTCAGGAGGTTGTCTGTTTTCGGAAATAATCGTACAGCGGTATCTGTCTTTTATAAATGTAGTCAAACTAAAGAGTCTTCGAAGTTACGAAGTATGCAATACTACTCCATAGGTAGTCAAGATTAATATGATATTGACAGAAACTGCGTGTGTTACATCCACTTTAAGTATGAGTAACAGTAATATAGATGCTTCCTTTAGCAAAACCACTAATACCAGCTTAGTAGCACAAGGTTATGTCAGTGCTGTGTGGGGAATTATAATCAATACTGCGATGAAAATGAATAAAAACTTACTAAACTAAACTTTTTTAGTGTATATGTAAATGTTTCGCTTAAAAGTTTGTTATATTGTTGTTTTACTCACCTTAAAGTTTAGGCTGGATACAACCACATCCCCACTCGGAGTGATTATAGGCACATTTTCACAAACAATACCTTTATCCACATCTATTACTTTGCCTGTAGAGTGCACAGAAACAATTTGTTTATCAGGCAGAATTCTGGAATATAGAATATTTTTTTGGAAACTGAATTAAGTATTAACACTGCATTATGTCACACTTATTGGGCCAATAGGTCATTGTCACAAATAATAACAAAGGTTGCATGCATTTTCTTATGAGCTTTGAACTCTTTTGAACTTTGTGAACTATATTATGTCCTCGATTTTCGTGGTATTTACTGAAAATGGTCTTATCTGTGGTTCTTAAAATGCTTTTGTCTATCTTGCTGTTATCATTGGTTGTCGCATTTCTTGGGACTGATGGTCATTGATCTCACACCTGCTTTAACACATCTTACACATCCTGCAATACAGTATACGTATACAGATTACTGATATGGTACTTTTTGTTCTTTGTAAAGCTCATCAGCTCCCTGTCACCTTTCTTTGTGAAAAAGAGTAGCAAAACCATGTGGTAAAATATACAGTATTTGAAAAGATTGTTAGCCGATTTGGGTTTGGAACCGAAGAATCTAAGAGTTTATCTGGCATAACGTGTTTTAATGGGCTATACTTTTATATCATCTAAGGTATGTGAATAAGAAAGAGTGTGCACAAAGCAGCAGAGCTCCTATATATTTCTAATACCTTTGATCTCCAAAAGACCATCAATGTGCATCTCAGGTTGGTTCCCGCTTATGATCTCCCCTGCAGTCGTGGCAGCAGATGAACGTTTGTATATTCCCCTCTGGACTTCATCGAACACCAAGAACAGGTTGTGTACCCGTGCAGTGTAACCAGCCAACTCTGTGACCTATAGTATACAAAGAAAACATTAAAGGTTGGTATGACCCAACAACAAGGTCTAGCATCAGATAACATAGCTTGCTTTTAGATCCAAGGTCAGTGGCAAGGCATTTGAAGTACTTATGAAAACATGTGACCTAAAGATTCTAGAACTAGAAACTAGAACCCTGCATCAAAAATGCTAATCAGCCTATGCTAAACCCATTGTTTGGCATTAACAGATCAATCCTTTCTTCTGCATGGGTCAGAATTCCTAATCTGATTCAAAGAATATGTCAGGAAATGTTAAGCAAGTGCTTTTCTTTGTTTGAGCAGACACACCACATCCCAAGCAGCTCAGCAAGACATGACGCTTTCCTTTGGGAACTCAGTGGAGTCAACACGAAAAGATTCATACTGTTACAGAATGACCTGTTAAGTGACCTTTTAAGGGATCGGGATTTTGAGATCTGCATTTTGTTAGTTTTTCTAATATGCTTTGCTGTGTTAAAAATAGAAACATTTATCTATTAGGGGAGACTGGGGATGGTTGCAACACTTTTTGTATTTCCCTCAGTTTCTCAGAGACTGTGTTTAGTATAAAGCCAAAATTTGTATATGTTACATGTAACATGCGTATGTATTATAATATATGCACAATTTATACTCGAACAGACAAAGTCAAATGTTGCAACAGACCCCATAACCGGGACAGTTGCAACATTCATTAAATTCTAATAAAGATATTCTATAACATAATTGTGTAATTTCTTTATTTTATTTGTGAACAAACAGGGTCTTCAAAAAGTTAAACTGGCTTTTATTTTAAATAAAAAAACAAGATACTGAAAATTTAGCCTACTGAAATACTTGTGCGCACTTCTCTGAACTGAACTGTGTTGTTTGTTTGTGTGTGTGAACAGTTAAATTGATTGTATAAAGAATAAATTGGAAAAACATGTTTTCAAGTAACTAGTAACAAACCATGTTTATTATTTTGTATTATATAATTATTGTTAGGCTGTTGTTAATATAGGCTACATTGTGGTCAAGTCTGACAGTATCTACTTTAAAAGTTGGTTATTGAAAAAGTTCTTCATTAATCTGGAAAATTTGAATTGTATTATGTTAATATGACACATTTTTACATCTGTGTTATAACAACATGTTGCAACAGTCCCTACACTGGCAGCCATGAAAGAAATTGCTATTTTATCTAGACACTTTGACACTTGCTAGCAATGCCTTGTGGAAGCTAAGAAAACACTGATTTGAATGATATAAATGTATAATGGTTTACACAAACAGTTTAGACAGTAAGAGAAAAAATCTGAGCATTAAAAAATACCTTTTCATCTTGAAATTTGGTTTGGCTAGAAGGAATGGTCAAAAATGTCAGATTTTTTCCAGAAGGTTGAAGGGGCTAACTGAGCATATGCAGTATAAGCATCATCACTCTAGCTCATTCCTGACCGGAGGAATAAGCCATGTTGCAACTAACCCATGTTGCAACCGTCTGCAGTCTTCTCTACTTTTGTTCCTACTCAGGCGAGAGTTCAACCATAAGGGTTTGATCTTAAGTAGACTTGCAGTGGAGAGGTGTGCCATACTGTACTTCAGCCGATAAAACGGACAAAAAATTCCTATAGACTTATATTGAAGCAGGAACAAGAATTTCCCAGAGACTTGGTGTGACCTATTTTAAACCATGTAACCACCTTTCTTCCATTCAGAGCACCCTAGCAACCACCTAGAAACCACATAACAACCCAGAAGCAACCATCTAGAAATGCCCAAGCAAACTCTGAGCATGTAAGAAAAGTAGTTCAGCCCATTTACAGTATTTCCTCCATATCATCCTGTATGATTAGCACAACACAATGTCATTTAAAGCATTGGTTTGAGGTAGCATGTTGTCAAACTACATACTGTATGTTGCATGGTTCTGACTGTTTCTCTGTTCAACAGATGGTGGATTAAGTTGCTCAACAGGCTTAGTCAAAAGAGAGTGAGTCTGATACCAACACTGACCACTAGCCTATTCAAAGATTCTGAGCTTTCACTGATCTGTGACATCACATCCTTCATGATTTTAGTTCTCGGGGTGATGTGAAAATGCGGCCAGGATTCAGCTCTTTTACAAGAAAGCACTACAGCCTTATCCATCTAGTTTCATAGATCTTTGGGTCTCTACTTTACATATAATGTTACATGTATATTATGATGTTATACTTATTTCTTCATATTCTTATGTTCAGTGATCATATCAAGAACAATCATAATGAAGATGTATCCGAATCGGACAATAATAAATGATGATCATGCATTTTCCCAAAAAAAGGAATGTGCATTTTACCTCTTTATAAGAACACATAATCCTTTCAATGGCATCCGCTCCTGAAGCCAGCAGATTGCGTGCAGTTGTGAAGGCCTCTGTTCTCTCGCTCACCAACACTTGTGTCTGACCATCAGCCAGCTCTTTAAAAGCAAACGGATTTGAAACAACATGTTGTGAGCAAAATGCTGTAAACATGCTTACTGTAGGTTACTCATAGTATAGTGCAGAAATGCTGGAACTTTAATTGTCATTTTAAATACCCATCCAACAATCAATAAAAGATTGGCGTTTATCAGAGACCTGGCAGCTGTAGAGTGAAGAGTTGTTTTGTGTGTATCATGTAAAAGCACCGATGTTTTAACTATTAAACACTGAAATTAATTCTGACACCTCAAACAAAAAATTGACATCAGCAAATCAATAAAATTGACATATGAGATGGCATACAGAATTACCATACCGTTGTCAGCAAAGCCAGTGGCGGTGATAATGGGCACAGCGACCATAACCAGACCACTTCCACTCCAGACGTACTTCATGAGGAATTGTTCGATCATGATGTACCACAGACGTTTGGACAGGATGAGATTCATCTGCTCTGCCAGGGCGCTATAACATTTCTGTAGCTGCCTCATCTCCACCTGCCATGGGAAAAATGATATGACAACAGCCAAAGGAGGCTGATTAGGCATTTGCTGTTGGAAAGTCTCTTTCAAAAAGCTAGTGTCTAGTTTTCGGCAGGAACTTGGACAGATTAAACTGAATTTGAAATGAAATCTTGCACACCCCATTCTTTCTATAGTAAGCTATTTTCTACTTTATGAATTTATTCATCGTTGCCAGTATGTTATGGTCTGTAACCTTTGTCCCATCATGTCATATTTAAAGTATTTACAAATGCCATTTGCATTATGTTTTTTTATATAAATCTATTAACAACGTAGGCTCCGTCATCTAGGTATCCACCCCCATAAATATAGCCATATCATCTGTAGAAAGATAACCTCTGCATTTGCTATAATTCTTTTGATATCAGTTTTATTGTATTATCATTACCGTTCCCTGTGAACGGAATTACTGACCTTTGCGTTGCTAACGTAATAATGCCCTACCAACTGAGCTCCAGAAATCGTTACGGTTTTCATGGATGTTTATAAATACACATGCGAATTAAATACTCACCTTGTGTCCCCTATAAAACGCTATCTCTTCTGCATTGGCTATGATCCTGGAGTGCACATATCGCAAGTATCCCTTCCTGTGCGCCTCCTCCGCCACCAGCTTGCCGAACTTCGGCGAGCAGGCACGCAGAACCTTCGCCGTTGCGAACACGACAAGACCGGCCAGGAGGGTCGGTCCGGTCGCGTTCGCCCCGCGAGATCTCGCAGTCTGTATTAATGTATATGAAGTGAGTATCACATCCAAGATCGGTTTAGTGAGGTTTGAGTATAGATGCGCAATGGACTGCGAGAACATCATCACATCTTCGGTGAGTGACTGGTCGGGGTTCGCCAGTCTCCCGTCCATATTACTGACCTTATAATAGGTCTGGTCGGTAAAATATGTTTTATATGCGTGATTGACAAGACGCGTGCGGAAAGCCAGTGCGAGCTTGCACTCCAGATAACGGATTGCGCTGTTCACAAATGTAGCCGGGATGGCGATCAGAAGCCATTTCATCAGTTTGATCACGAAGCTCCGCGGCTGCTTCTCTACGATAGTTTTCACTATTTTACCATCCAAACCAGCCACGTAAATAGACAGAAACGTCCTTGAAACCAGAGCCAGTGAATGCAAACTAAGCAAAACCAGTTCCTTGGTTAAGAACCTCGGAAATACGATTTTAACCAGCTCAAGAACCTGCTTGAAGAATTCCGCATTGACGCCGGGCGATTTATTAAGACCTGAAGTCGTCTCCGGTGCGGATTTATGTGTTGATGATATCAATCCATTTTCTTGCCGAGCTGCAGGTGGGTTGTTGTTCTTTTGTGTTTTGCGTTTATTGATCTGTTTGCAGATGATGGGGTAAAGCGTTTTCGCCCCGTATGCAGCGGCCGCTAGGAACACCGCTCGTTTCGCCGCAGTGCTCTGATTCCATCTTACTTTAGATGTGGCATGGAGGATGTTGCTCATTTTTTGTCCTGGTGTTACAAAAATAAATGTTTTGCAATCTTTAGTCTATTCCGAAGGTGTTCCATAAGGTTATTCAATGCATCAAAAAGGTGATATAAACAGATAACTTCATGGCATCGTGATATTGAAACAGCACCGCTCGCTAGCAACGTTTCCGTGACCGTCAGTCCGGGTTTCCTCAAAGGCCACCACGCCCCCATCGTATGCTCTGCTGATTGGCTGCTGCACTTGACGCGCTTATAACGGATATATCTATCTATCTATCTATCCATCCATCTATCTATCTATCTATCTATCTATCTATCTATCTATCTATCTATCACACATCTAACTGTCAAATGGTATGAAGTTATTGTATTTACATTACACTCATTCATTTAGCAGATCATTTATCAAAGGTACAAAACATTTTTTAAACTAGTCATCATGTTTACAGTTAAATCGGGGAACCTAAATATGTGTCAATTTAAAGGGTCAGATCAGATCACAATTACAAAATTAATAGATAAATATATTTTAACATAAAACAATTGGCTATTTTTGGCCACGACAAAAATGTGCTGAAGCTTTCCTTATGGGCATCGTATTCTTATTTAACAAGTTTAAACATTTTTAAATTGGTTGTGACGTTACAACAAGCTTCCGTTAAAAGTTCGATTTCTTCCTCGCGCAAACTTTAGCACGCATATATTAGCCTAGCTGCTTTTAGTAGCCTACATGTAATAATACGTATTAATGTAGTAAGTAGTTTTGGTTAATATTCCTATTTCCCGTTTATTTCTGGTGTAACGTTACTCCTTACAAAATAAAAAATGTGCGCTGTCATTTAGTTTCTGTATGGAAAAAGAAAGCACGTCGTTTTTTTTATTTTAAATCTCCTCAGACTCCTTCAATTTACTGTAAAACATGAACTGGGTCGGAGGATCGCGGTACGTAACTAACAAGATTAAAACTCATTGTTTACAGACTTTATTATATAATGTATGTAAAACATTTAAATCGTTTAAATGAAGTAACTGTTAGCCTAAGTTAGGCCTAAGTATAAATGTGTCTTAACTAACCCATTTCAGGAGCAGGTTTATGAAGAACAAAGTAGACACCATGAAACAAAGGGTAGTGTATTCAGTCTCTCAACATTTTGTAAATATGAGCTTAACTGTATTGGTTGCATAAAACTGGATTGGAGTAACGGTTATGTTTACGTGTTCATGTTATTCTGTCAGAGAGCATGTCTGTGTGATTTCTCTTTTTAACTTCTAGGCGTTTTTTCAAAAACAACGGATGAAGGCAAATTGCAAAAATGTTGACCCACAGGCCTCACCAAATGGAAACAATACTGGAAATATGGACCTGCTGACATTATTCATTGTCAATCAGATAGCATCAAAGAAAATGCACACTGGTACTTAAACATTTCTAAATTTACAAGCAAGGTTGGAACCTGATTCTCTCAGAATGTAGACACTGTTGATTTCTGGATTAAATTCTGTGAATCATTTATATGCATGTTAATATAAACGAGCAGTATGAGCATTGTTTGTCTTTTATCTGCATGATTTCATCTTTTAATAACCTTAAAACAACGTTACATAAAAATGAAGGTCATGTGTTATACTTTGACTTTCAGGCAAACCAAAAATGAATTTGTTTAATGCAAAAGAGACCAAGAAAACTTTTAATGAGCCCTTAGAGTTACCAATGAGCCCATGTTCTCCTTCAAAACTGAACCTGGTTACCAGTCAGCCACTGTATATGGCTACGTAAGCATGTTATTCCATCTACCTGTATGGCATATGCTTCCTAATAAGTTCATTATGAACCATAAATCATGGGTCTTGGTTCTGACAGTGCCGATTCAGATGTTGATACACCTGGTTTCAAAGTCAGAAAACATCAGATTGCTAAAGAATTCAAGTTTAAGCCGGTAAGTTTGACTAAAAATGGCCAATACTACAAATTACATGTATTTGGTTTAGTAGTGTCGGACCTTTATATTACATCTCTTTCAATGGTTTAACCAAACAGCATTTTATTCTGCTCTCTATTGTTTTAGCTTTCACCCTTGCTTGAATCGAACCTCTCAGACGTTAGCGGCTCAGAAAATCAACCTCACATCCTGAACACTGTAAGCTCCCTGCCAGATCCATTTAGTATTCAGTCCAGACCTGCAACACATGTGTCTTCGTCCTTGCCATCTCAGGAGAACCCTGACAGTATGAAGGTACACTGTGTAACTCAGCTCTCACAATGCATTTAACTTGTGACATATTTTTAAAGTAAACAAAATATTGGCACCTTTGCATAATTTGTGCCAGAGAAATGGATCATAAAGCTTGTTAAAGAGACACGTGGCACATGATCATGCCTAAAACTAGAATCCTCTAGATTTGTAATAAAAAGGCCCATATTTAGGGACCAATTTTACAGAGATTGTAAACAGTTTAGGTCAGTAAGCATTAGCATCACTATGTCCACCATCCACAACACCCTAGAATTATGGCAGCAAGTTGTGCATTGGCATGCACCTTTTACATTTTCTTATGAAAATGTAAACTACGCACGTGCACATGATCATGCTATCAGAAAAGAAAGGGATGTCAGTGGGGAGAAAGTTAACATAAATATTAAAAAAAAAATCTTGCCAATATTGTGCACTGATGAATTGTTCAGATGAAACTAGTCATAAGAATGCAAGGGCAAAGTTGTTTATTTATCTGTTATGTCTCCATGATTATGAGTATGCAATTTGAAGTAGTATGAAGACCTAAACAACTTATGTAAGAACATTTCATAACATGATGTGCATATCAGTTGTTTGTACATATTAGGTTGCTCAAATCAGATTTTTTTGTCGTTTATTAAAACCACTGATTGGAAATGTTGTGTTTTTTCAGTTTGTGCCATTCTCGCAGCGAATAAAACCAGCTAATCCATGGACAGATGTAGCAAAGGAAGCACATGTCTTGCAAAACAGCCCTGTGGCTGAAACTCAGTTTGGAATCACATTACCAAAGTGGGTGAACTGTTATTATCATATTCCAATGTCCAGTAATAAAAGAGATTAGGCATGCTATAGACAGTTGATATCTCTGTATATTTGAACTACTGACCCATGTATAACATTATAATTATTATCTGTCACAGCACAGGCACAGCAGATGAGTCGGCACACTCGGTTTGTACCCAACCAGCCCTTTAAAGAGCAGTGAACAACAGGAAGAGCCACTGTTTATCGATTTCAGTAACAGAGATCAAAAAGGTTGAGATAATGCTCATCATAAGAAATCTATTCAGTTAATGAACCTTACTAAGTTTTCCTCTTTTATTGCTTGTAGAAAGTCCTCACACTGAGAACATATTTTTGGAAACGTCACTTAACAGTGATGGATCACAAAACATGGACCGAAATGGACACTTCCTAACACAGGTATAAAGAACATTTAGTTTGGAAGGTTGTATAATTTCTTGACATGCAATAACATGCTGACGTTTCATTATTACCCACTATAACACAATATACAGGTCAACTATATTAAATGTAATAAAAACTGAGAGTCTGCTTGGCAATACCATCAGAAATGGATCTTAACGTTTTCCCCAATCAAATTAGATATTTCATGTTATTACTATACATTTTTTCAAATTTTGTTATAATAATTTTTATTATATTTGTATTATACGTTTTCCCCAATCAAATTAAATATTTCATATTATTACTATATATTTATTTAAAACAATTTTTTTATACAAATTAAAAAGTTGCACTTGGGTGCATTGATAATTCCTGTTGGTGATTACTGTACAAGGAACATTTTTAACAAATGAATAAAAAATAACTTCTTGATACATTAATTATTTATTTAGTTATCTGTGGGAACTGAAAGTAATTGTGCCCAGGACAAATCTTTTGGTTTAAATGAAATACTATCCAGCTGTACCCTAACAAAAGTGTACAAAAAGGTATCCAAAAATGTTTAAAGGCACAGTTCTGTACACTGTTAGTGTGCAGCTGGTATGACAAAGCTTTTGTACTGATTTTCCTGTGTGATTTAAATGTCTCACCTTTTTCTCCATCTCATGAGGCGTCAATGCATTCCTGCATTGGTATGTACTGCCTCCTTTTGGTCAAAAGAAACACTGAGATATGCAAAACGAATAGTTCACCAAAAAATAAAAATTCTGTCATCATTTACTCCCCCTCTTGTCATTTAAAACATGTAAGTGACTTTCTATCTTCCGCAGAACACAAAAGAAGATATTTTGAAGAATGTTGGTAACCGAACAACGGGGGTACCCATTCACTATTTGACTTTCATTGGTTTTGTGCACATACAACAGAAGTAAATGGGTACCGCCGTTGCCGTTGTTTTAAAAAATCTTAATAATATCTTCTTTTGTATTCTGCTTAAGAAAGTCATACAGGTTTGAAATGACAAGAGAGTGAGTAAATGATAACAGAGTTTTCATTTTTGGGTGAACTACTATATCCCTTTTAAGATTTGTTTATATAGAAATTTCAATGGCTACATGGGCAGACTTTAGTACAACATTATTTAAAGATTATTTTATTTTTTTCAGGAATATGCCTGCTCAAATGAACAAATATTACACACTGAAGATGCTCTCAAAAATCACTGTTTCCTATCAGTGAACAATTCAACATCAGCACCTTTACAAGCCCCACCCTGCAAACAAAAAGTGAAATCTAACTGGGGTTTTCAAAATGAGGTAAAATGAAAAGTTTCAGACAATTTGAGCAAAGTAAGCTTTAGAGGGAAATACAAGATACATTTCTTCTTTCTCATCTGCAGATTAAAAAACAAGCACATGATGGGAATGCTGAGAAAAATGCGCCAATAATGCAGGATGCAGGGACACAAACGGCAGATTTTTCCCACAATTCCTGCTGTGATGTCTCAGTGCAGTGCTCACTTATTCATACAAACTCCATCAACTCAACCAGTGTCCACACCACTAGGCGGCAGTCTGTTCATTTTAATGAAGTGTCGGCAGGTGCATCAGCAACAAAGGTGCAGGCCCAGACACATCCCCAACTACCAAAAGCGTTATCTTCCCGCAAATCTCACCGACAGACCAGCATGAAAAAAACTCCAATACTAAAACGTCCCTTACGCAAAGGCTTAGGTATAAATACAGTAACTGATCTATTGTGAAACCTCTTCTGTCATTATTTTCTTACCCTCATAGAATCAAGGAAAATAATTGCTACATCAAAGGGAACATTTGCTTTAATGAATTTCAGTCTATTTCTAATACTGATATAATTGTATTTTATTAATATTAATATATATTACATTCATTTATTTTCCGTCATATATTTTTGGCCCTAGTTACTGTACAGTTTGCTTTGCAACATGAGGGGCAGGAAATTCTGAAATGTTTTTTGGTGAATTGCTTTTGTAATATTATGGTTCTAAAATTGAAATACGTTGGTTTAAGATCAGAAACATTTTTACATCCTTTGTTTACTCCAGAATTGAAAGTAGGGCAGCTGATGGAATGCAGAGTAAATATAGAGAGGTGTGAGGACTAACTGGTGGAAAGTGTGATGCGAAACCCTGTCAAGGACGTGAGGCGTGCAAGAATATGTGATAGTGAAGAAGAACTTCACGGCAGAGAAAGGTGCAAATTGTTTCTCCGGGGAAACTGAGAAAGAGATTGCTGACATTTCACTGATATTAGCGCAAAATGAAAAAAGGATTAAACACTTAGAAAAGGAGGAGGTGAATGAAATTAGACTACGAGAACTAAAAGCTGATTATTGTTTTTCTTTGTGTTCACTTTGTTCAATGCCTGTTGATTAAAAACTGAATCTTAGGAAAACAATGTCAGGTATTTGTATTTCTTTATTATTATCTCCAAGTACATATTCAAGTTTTCAAAGTTTATATATTTAGTTTTATAGAATATAAATCTAGCCAACATTTACAGCAACAGTAATCAAACACAACATTTGTCCTCACTAGTTTGTATCAATGGTAAAAACACTGCATTTCAATTTTTGCACATAGAAATACCAAAAATACATTAGATGTGTCATACACTACAAACATTAGATGTGTTGGTAGTGACAAAGGGCTGTCCATGTTGGACCGCCTTCCAAATACAATCAAAAATTCAAATACATCTGCTACACATGAAACTGCTTAATAATCCTCTAAATTACATCAAAGACAATCAGGAACTTATTCACTTTTCTTCGACCTAGTTGAACTAAAACGTTTTATTTTGGAGGTTTGGTGAATCCCAGGAATATTTCACCACAAAACAAGAAAATTCTATTATCATTTACACATTTTCACATCACTCATAACCTGTATCTCGTAAGTGATATGAACTTCTTTTAAGATCCGATTTGGCAGAAAAAATATCACTGACCCCATTCATTTTGTTAACAGCTCAGACAAAATACCCGCTTTTGTGTTCCACCGATGAAACAAAGGTTTAGAATGACCCGAATGTATGTAGATATAGCCAGAATTTTCATTTTTGTGTGAATTATTTCTCTAAAACCTGAACAGCCAAAATTGTTCATTTGTGCTTCTTTCTAACAAGTCTTTCAATAAAAAAATATTAAATGACAACGCAACAAAACTCACAATACACAAATCCTAATGTGCACAATTATGTATCACTGAACAGACTGAAACCTTTAATCCATACATTTTCAGTTGCACAATAGCTATTAACTTAGAGGTGAGAGATTTTAGTTTTTCTCTATTTGGATACTTACATAGTAGCACACCAGAACATTGGATATTATAGTACTCGTCAAAACAGTTATCCTATATGGACAAGACCAATGCGATGGCTTTTGTACACTAGGCTATAAGGAAGACAAATTCAAAAGACAAATAAAAAACATAAACCTTGAAAATGAGTCCAAAAATAGTAACCAACTGAACCAAGAGGTGTAAAAATATGTTGTAAGGCCACACAACACCATCACAGGAAACTGCAGAAAGCTACATAAGACTTTTTAGTGGAAATTAGTTTTTATCCTACTGTACTGCTTATGAAGGCCCAACTAGTAATAAAGGTTAAAAGTCTTAAATTACAAAATAAAAGACTTTGAATCATACAGATCACATATTACAAACAAACAATGTGGTATGCTACAATTTTTCAAAGTTTCAATATTTGCAAATATTTTAATGAGGACCTTTTCCATTATCTTATTGTTGTTGTTGATGATCAGGGGATAACGTATTAAGCAATAGGATCAAGAATGCAATTTTTTTATATAAATTTAGCATTTTGGTGCTTAAACAAACAATATCCTTCAGCATAGTACTTATATTTGTACATGTCATTTTACATGAATAAGCAGCGGGTATTCATCTAACACTATGTGCCAGTAGCGCAAAAACACTGACTACATTATAACAACTGGCTTGGCACTGTGTGTATTTGTTTATGTGTGCTCTGCAACCCTGTTCTTGCCATCGGGATGGACGTCTGGATGAGAGAGACTCAACCTGACCAGTACAGTGGGCGGACTTGACATCAGGGTTAAGGGAGGCTTTTCAATCAATACCTTCTCATCCCCTTCCGCCTGTTATTCAACATCTGATGCATCGTTGTCCGATAGGTGGTAGTTTGACCCTTTAACCCTGATGTATTCCACCTGCCGATCTTCATCAGAATCTGAGATACCGCACGAGCACAGCTGGTTTTCAAACAATGACTCGATCTCCTCTAGCCGTCGGCCCTTAGTCTCGGGGAGACAGCCGTAAATGAAAAACAAACCAATCAGGGCCAAACTTGAATAGAGGAAAAATGCACCTGAAAAACAACAGAGAAAAAAGTGTTACTACATGCATATGGTATTGAAAATCTATTTTAGTTATAAGAGATGTTATTATCTAGATATAATAATGTGTCAACCTTTATTTCCAAGTAAAGGATATTTAGTGAGAATAAACAGCAAAATTGGATATTTCCAGGGAGTTTATTAAATCATAAAAAGTGAGTAGCTGATCTTAAAGTTCACCCAAAAATGAAAATTCTATAATTATTTACCCATCAATCCCTTGACTTTCTTTCTTCCACAGAACACAAAATAACATATTTTAAAGATAGTTGGTAACTGAACAGCACTGGCCCCCATTCACTTATATTGTATGGACACAAAACCAAAGCAAGTGAATCGAGGCCAGTTAACAACATCTTTCAAAATATCTTCTTTTGTGTTCTGAAGAAGAAACAAAGTTTGAAACGACAAGAGGGTTAATCTTGAATAAATGATGACAAGAATGTTTATGTATGGTTATCACTTTAGGTAGGACCTTAATGTAAGAAAGCTTCCCTGTAGCTCAGTGGTAAGAGCATTGCGTTAACAGCGCAAGGTCATGGGTTTGAACCCAGGGGACTGCACATACTTAAAAACAAAACTATAGGATAATGCAATGTAAGTCGCTTTGGATAAAAGCATCTGTCAAATATGTAAATAGTTTATGGTTAAGTGTTAACATTATCCAATAGAGCTGTTCAGTCATTACATCAATTTATAGGCCAATCCAAAAGGCAGCATTATGATTTTGTGTTGACCTTAAGGGGAAAATAATACAGAGTCATGGAGACATAATTAGTTCTAAAAAACCTTCATGCATAGTACACACTCTTGAAGTTGTGAGATCAAATACGGTATCAGTGCTGACATAAAGGTCATGTTCATGATTGATGTCGCTGCACTAATTAAAGCATTACCGTAGTAAGTCAGGTACTGGGCCATGTGGAGGAACGTCAGCGACACCAGTACATTTAAAGGTCCAGTTCACCCCGGCTGAACAAGCATTGCCTGTGCTTCTGGCCCACAGAGGGTAAATTTCAGAATTAACTGTCCAGGGCATAGGTCCCATTCCTATCAGGAGGTTACAAAAGCATTGTTGATAGGTTAGCATCTGCTACTGGACCTTATTTGTTTTAAAAACGTTATGGCAAAACCAAAAAAGTTTTAAAATCTCAGGTCCATTGTTTACTGAAATGACGTAATACTTTACATTTATAAAAAAGTTTAAATACAGTGACTGGACCATCTTACCTGGGGCAAAGAATGCAATATAAAGCACAAGTCCCAGTAGCACAACCCATGAGTAAGAGGTTGGACAAAAGTTATAAGCCCATATGCCACTATCCACCGCATGTGTTGAGTTAGAGCACCTAATAAAGACACAAAATAGTAGGGGTGAACTTAAGTTGCTAGGACATTTTCATGTGGCCACGAGAATGCTCTGGATGTTGACTAAAGTAAACGCCTTTATTATCATTATTATTTACCAAATGAGATCTGTGAAGCATTTTGTCCGTTTACTGCTACGTAGAAACAACATGGTACAATAAGTACATGGTAAGGGGACCCACGGTGTATGTACAGTAGATAAAAATAGCTGATTCTAAGGTAATAAAAACACAACGCGTCATTATGCAAGGTCTTTATGCACCTCTGAAGACATAGTTAAGTAGATCTTAAATATCACACACAGCACATTTGAAGCAGTTTTGTTTGTTTTCAAAGCATAGCTTTCCATATTCTCAGGTAAGTGTCACATCCATAATGGAATAGTCACATCCATATACACTCACCTAAAGGATTATTAGGAACACCATACTAATACTGTGTTTGACCCCCTTTCGCCTTCAGAACTGCCTTAATTCTACGTGGCATTGATTCAACAAGGTGCTGAAAGCATTCTTTAGAAATGTTGGCCCATATTGATAGGATAGCATCTTGCAGTTGATGGAGATTTCTGGGATGCACGAAGCTCCCGTTCCACCACATCCCAAAGATGCTCTATTGGGTTGAGATCTGGTGACTGAGGGGGCCATTTTAATACAGTGAACTCATTGTCATGTTCAAGAAACCAATTTGAAATGATTCAAGTTTTGTGACATGGTGCATTATCCTGCTGGAAGTAGCCATCAGAGGATGGGTACATGGTGGTCATAAAGGGATGGACATGGTCAGAAACAATGCTCAGGTAGGCCGTGGCATTTAAACGATGCCCAATTGGCACTAAGGGGCCTAAAGTGTGCCAAGAAAACATCCCCCACACCATTAGACCACCACCATAATTGCATTAATGAGAAATTGAACAGGTGTTCCTAATAATCCTTTAGGTGATTGTAAGTCTATACACAGTGTTGCGTTTTTGGTTCCCACGGAAAGGGCAACCCAGTGTACAAAGGATATTACTCGGTATTCCACATTTGTTTGTTTATTTTTATTTTTTCACAAAGGATAACCAGATAATAAACCAAGTGGCTGCACACCGGGTTGAAAGTCATTACAAATTAAATGAATCTTGCACTTCCTTTTTATAGTAAACACCGGTCACATGTTTCTCACAGGACACTCCTCTCTTAAAGGGGCACTACACTATAACCTGCTAAACCTCAAACTTTTCTCCATAAGTGTTATTTGCAACATGTATACACTTTTTATGTATTTCTAAACATTTGATTAAACAAAAATCTCAAAAATGACCGAACTCCAAAGAAAACACAACACCTCCCACTTAAGTTCCTGATCTTATGATCCAGGGAACTTACCAAATCACTGAAAGGACCCCTCTTAGTGACATTTTTTTGGACCAGGGGAAAGGGCAGAGTGCAGTATGAGAGGGCAGGTGTCATGGCGGCTAGGGTGGATGAGTTTTTTTCCTCCACCAGAAGAAGAACCACCAATCTTCTCACGTCTCTTCTGATAACTGTCCTGGGCAGTGAAGAACTCCTCTTCTTCCGGCCACCCACCAGGGAAACAGGAAGGCCAGCACATGTCACGATGTCAGCATCCCTGACAATTCCTTTACTGTCAGGATATACTGTCAGTATCCGACCCAGACGAAACTGACTTCTCAAAGCATTCGGGTCAGCAACCCAGACGAGATCGCCGACTTTGACGTTCCTCTCAGTCCGGTGCCACTTATGTCGAATGAATAGATTTGGGCCAGCTAGTTCCCTCCACTTTGCCCAAAACCGGTCCACTCCGATTTGAATAGCCCTTAAACGACGCCAGGGATGGGCCTCTAGGTCAAGCCCGCTGGTGTCTCCTCCAAGCGATGCTCGACCCAATATGAGGGAGTTAGGTGTCAAGTACTCAATCGAGTCTTCCTGTTCTTGAGCTTTGGCATCGATTGGGCGTTCATTTGTCAGGTTGGCTGCCTGATAGAACAGAGTTTGGAGCTCCCCCCATGTGAGAGACTGTGCAGCTCCTCCGAGGCTCATGAGCGCCCTCTTCAACAGCTTCACAGCAGCCTCCGCAGCTCCATTTCTGTGGGGTGCGTCTGCAGGGTGAAAATTCCACTTCCACTCAGTCCCGTTCTCAGCAGCTACATCTTCTATGGACGCAGCCTGCAGGCGAGCCAGATGTTTATACAGCTCACATAGGGCCGACTTGGCGCCAACAAAGTTGGTGCCTCTGTCGGACCATAGTTTCTTTGGATGCCCCCTTAGAGCAACAAAGCGGGAGTATGCTTGGAGGAAACTTTCTGCCGATTGGTCATCGGTGAGGTCCTCATGGACGGCTCTCGAGGCCATACAACAGAAAACAATACCCCAGACCTTCTTGCTTGTCCTTCTTTTAACAGCGTCTTTCACCTCGAAGGGGCCAAAAAGGTCGAGGGTTGTATACTCAAATGGACTTGCTCTTTTGGTACGCTCTTGTGGGAGATCACTCATTACTTGCTGACACATCTTGGCTCTTTGCTTTCTGCAGGTGACACAGTTGTTCAGCACCTTCTTAACTGTTCTTCGTCCCTGTATGATCCAGGCTTTCCTTCTTGTCCGTAGAAGGGTAGAGGCAACACCTTCATTATTTTCTTCATGTGCCTCCCTGGCCAGTAGGGTAGCGAGCCACGACTGGCATGGGATTAGCGGTACAGCCACTCTATCCTCATTCCAGCGTTGGATTCTCCCTCCGCAGAGCAAGAGTCCTGTCTTTCCCTCCTTCTGAACAACTAGACGATCCAAGGTTGTGTCCCGGAACGCGACACCATCTTGAGCTTCAAGAGCTAGATCCTTGAAAGCTGTTGCTCTTTTTTCCACAGACAGGTATGGTCTTGCCTCCCACTTTGACCAAACTGGGGCCGGGCTGTTGCTTAGCCAGATTTCTACTGCTTGTCTCATCCAAGCGATGGTCCCGCACCGTGCCAGTGAACTGAACCTTCGGGGGTCCACAAGGCGCACGAGTGCAACACTGGTTGGGCATGACCATTTTCTGGGCTGGGCTCCTGTTGTAACCAGTGCTGAGAACGCCTTCCTACGAAGTCCCCCGATTTCTTCTACAACAGAGGGGTTGATCTCTCCGGCAGTTTTCACAGGCCAATCTGACTCAGGCAACTTCAAAAATTCTGGGCCTTCCTGCCAGACTGATCCTTCAGCAAGCTCCTCAGGGGATGCTTCTCTTGTGAGGAGGTCAGCGACATTCTGTCTTCCTTCGACCCACCTCCAGCTATCCACTGATCCGGCCTTGTGGATTTCTCCAATCCGGTTTGCAAAAAATGTCTGATAGCCATAACTATCCTTCTGGATAGCTCCCAGTATTGTCTGACTATCGACAAAATGGATCCACCGATTGACCTTGATGTAGCAGTGCTTCTCGAAGTATGTTTTCAGGCGGGATGCAAAGACAGCCCCGCACAGCTCTGCTTTAATGACATCACCTTTCTGGTCTAGAGGAGTGAGCTTGGCCTTTGATTCAACCAGCTTCACTACGACTCCATCTTCTGTCTCCCACCGTAGGTAAAGAACGGCTCCATAGGAAGCTTCACTACCATCGGAAAACGTGATCCCCATTGGGCGACCTATAGCTCCAAGGGTGTGAGACTCCTGTCGAATTTAATTTGGCCAAGCTCACATTTTGTTCAAAGAGTTTTATTGCAGCCTCTCGAAGACGTGGCGAAAGAGGATCGTCCCAGGTGTCCTTGGAGGGATGGTCTCTTCCTGCTTCCTGAAAGGACTTTCTTATGAGCATCACTCCTTGTTGCTTGGCAGGTGAGGCCAGGCCGATGGGGTCATAGAACCCTGCAATCTGACTCAGCAGCATGCGTCGGGTGAGAGGGTCGGGGGTGCTGCCTCTGATCTCATCCTCTCGTAGATTCAGACCGGTCCTCATCTTTCCTCGCCTCTTTGAGAAGTTCACTGACGTCAGCACACGGAGTTTATCAGATTCAGGTTCATATCCCAATCCCAATGCCTTGTTCTCCTCGTCCCGCATCTGGTTGGGAAGTATCAGAGTCTTGGGCTCTGTTGACCTGACGTTGCTGGGGTCAATGGGATTTTCACTCCTCCCACATTGGCCTGTCAGGACCCAGGGCTTGAGGGAGAAGCCACCTGCTTTTAGGATCTCTTCCACTCCTTCAGTCATCCTAATCAGAGTTTGGAGATCATCATGCGACGTCAAGATGTCGTCCACATAGCAGTCCTCTGTCAGGATCCGACATTCTTCAACCATGGATGTGAACTGAGGCAGGCTTGCCGTCTCTCTCATGGCAACCTGAGCGATGCATCCGGCAGGCTTGTCGCCGATGTTGACTCTGACGACGGCAAACACACCGATTTCATCTTCGGGGTTATCCCTCCAGAGGAATCGATGGAGATGGACCTCCTCGTCCTTCAGCCACACTGAATTATACATTTTCTTTACATCGCCAAGAGCAGCATACAATCTGCTCCTGAACCTAAGCAGGACACACCTCGGATCGGGTTGAGGACATCAGGGCCTTTGTGCAGGAGTTTGTTCAGGCTCAACCCTTTGAACTCCTGGCTACTGTTCCAAACTATTCTCACTGGCGTCGAGCTAGAATGAGGATTCGGGGCAACCAGATGGCTGATGTACCAGACTGGGCCGTTCCAGCCCTTGATCTTTTCCTTCGTGAGCTCGATGGCTGCTCCTCTTGATACCATCTCGCGGATCTGCTCTCCATATGCCGCTTTCCACACAGGTTCTCTTCCCAGCCGAGCCTCGGTGTTCAGGAAGGTTGCTTCTACTGCTCGGCGGTTGTCTGGCAGAATCGCTGGGCTTACTTTCCATGGGTAGGCCGCATCCCAGTGCGGGGCGTCGCTGTGTTTGTCCGCTAGCACATAAGAGAGGCAGTCCTTTATCTTTTCTAAGTCCTTTTCTTCTCCAAGGGTCATCTCTTTGCCTCCCGGAGGGCACTTACTGCACTTGCAGCTCATTTCGGGTCACGCTGCTCCAATACTATCCCATTTGAACCACTCAAACACCTCCTTATTTGTGACAGTGGTGCTGCTGAGGGTCACTTCTTCCATCCTCGTTGGGTCCTCACTCAGGTCTTTGGTGTCCACAAGGACCTCCTTGTACCCTCTTGAGGATGTTCTCATAGACCTTGCAAAGTGAGTCTCAGACTGGTGCAGCATTAGGTCGACCACCTCGAAGAGATCAGGGTGAGTACCGCCAACAGTTTTGCCCAATGGGCCGTCCCAGAGTACTAGATCTCCCTCCAACTTGAATGGCTGTGGAACTAGACAACCTTCCCTGTGACTGATCAGAAGATCGATTTTCTCAGGGCGGACCAGCTCTTCTGCAGCGACGTCAGGAAAGATTTTTTGCAGTTGTTGTGGAGTGACAGGCTGACTTATCTCCGCAATACTCTCTAGACCATAGCAGAGCAGTCTGTGTTCCATTACCGTCCCCTTGATGGTCTTCACTCTTAGTCGCAGGGAGTACCTTGCGGTTGTGACTGTCGTTCTCATCCCTCCTATTCCGTGAACAATTAACTTGATGCGCTCGCCAATCAGTCCAAGCCGCTGGGCAGCGTTGTTTGTTATATAATTGGTGTCAGAGGCAAGGTCAATAAGAGTGCTTATCAGCTGGCCTGAATTAGTTGTCACTTCCAGTAACATCATTATAACTGGGTACTCTTTCAGTCTACCTCCAGCAGTGCAGATCGTAGTTGAGGCTTTGTTGGAAAATGCCTTCCTGAATTCTGCTCTTAATTCCGGAGTGACCTTTGCCAGGAGCTCTTCTTGCTTGCCGGTCAGACCAAGGCCTCTTCTCTCCACCCTTTTTGTAACTTGCACCTCGCTGCCAGCGTCTTTCTCTTGAGCGATGGACTTGGGACAGAGCAGATAATGGTGAAGCTCTTCCTTGCGGCAGTCCATTTTACTGCAGAGGAACTTCGGGTTGCAACGGCCATCCTTCAGATGGAAACACAGGCACCGATTGCATACCCCATGGGTCTTTAAATGGGCTTTCCTCCCCTGGATATCTAACTCTCTGAAGGCTTTGCAGGCAAACAGCCTGCCAGCGTGTGCTTCATCAGCACAGGCAGTGCACGAGCCCCAGTGTGACTTCAACTGAGACTCTCTTCGGCCTGAGGTAGCTTTGGAGAATGCTTTCTTGACTCCTCCTTCTGGCTTATCGGCTGGGCCTTTAACTGAGGATCTTCCCTCTCTAGGGCCTACCTCCAGCTGATCCAGCTCCTCCAGGATTGCTTCCTGCTTCTTCAGGAAGCGCAGTAAGCAGTCGAAGTGGTTTGTGAAGCAAACCCATTCACCGACTCCATCTTGTGCGCAATCCATTTCTCCTTCAGAGAGCTTGGTAGTTTGCTTTCAAGGGACTGCGCTACCCAACGGTTCTTTATAACCTCCTCTTCTCTCAGGATCACAAGGTTACTAAGGGCCCGCTCCACAGCTTGGATTAGCTCAATTGCTTTCCTAGGGTTTTCTCCCTTTACAGCGGGTAGGCCCTGAACCTCCTCGGATATCTTCAGGACGATTTTCGCCTTGTTCCCGAAGCGGTTATCGAGGCGCCTAAACATTTCATCCGCCGAAGCACAGCTGGACAGAACCAAGTCTTTCTTCACCCTGTCGTCAAGACTTGCCAGGAGGTGGAACCTTGTAACACCAGCCGTCCTCTGTGGGTTTCCCAGCTGTTCCAGCTCTTCCCACTCAGCCTTCCACCGATAGTAGTCAGTCATATCTCCCGAGAACCTGGGCAGGCGTGTTCTTTCAAGACTGATCTGTGGTCTGAAGCTGTACGTCCCAGGATGCAGGCCAGGGATGCTTTGTAATGGTGCATCTGGAAGTGCAGCTGCTCCAGTACTGGATACAGATATTACACTGGGGATTTGGGGCTGCGTGCCAGCTCTACTGGGCCCTCCCCTCGCTCTGTTCTTCATTAGTACCTGCTTTCAACCTCTTCTCTCCCGTCAAACTCTTCTATCCGCTTCAACTTTTGCCAGCTCCGTACCCAGTCATGCAGTCTGTTGACCAGCTTGTATTGCTGCTGCTTATACACTGTTGTCTTGGCTCCAGGGACAAGACCTTCCCATTCAAACACCTTTTGCTCAAGCATTTTAATTCTTTCCACCAGGCCTTCTCTCAGGACTTGAAAGTCGTCCTCCGATAACTCCTTCATATCAGAGTTCTCCACTTCAGTACATTTCTCCTCTGCACCATCTCAGCGAGGTCGACATAGGCGAATTTGGACCATAACGTCTCCTTAGCGAGCCGGAGCGCTTCTGCATAGGTGGCAAGGCACATCGCCATTTTCTCCTCTACATGAACCGCTTCTTTTCCGCCTTTTTCTTCCTCACTTTCCACCTCCCCTAGAGCATCAACATATTCGAGTCCAGTGTCGTGCAACTTTCCAAAGTCCACACCAAGTGCTCTGATCTCGTCGATAAGCACCCTTTTTTCTAGGAGGTCTACAGTGAGGGACAGCCTTTTGGCTCTCTTGCTGAAAGAGCTCTGCGCTGTTGAGCGCTTTCCTTTTAGGGCCACTAATTCTGCCGAATCCATTTCCTTTCCCTGCACTGACCAAGGCGCTGTTCCACAGAGGGGTCTATTCGGCCTATACCTCTTCCCTTGGTGCTCCTTCACTGGTCAATGCTGCTCGGGCATAGGCAGACCAGCTTGGCTTAACGCTCTCGGGCCAACCGTTGGTTTATTACTGTTCCGTTTTTGGTTCCCACGGAAAGGGCAACCCCGTGTACAAAGGATATTACTCGGTATTCCACATTTGTTTGTTTATTTTTATTTTTTCACAAAGGATAACCAGATAATAAACCAAGTGGCTGCACACCGGGTTGAAAGTCATTACAAATTAAATGAATCTTGCACTTCCTTTTTATAGTAAACACCGGTCACATGTTTCTCACAGGACACTCCTCTCTTAAAGGGGCACTACACTATAACCTGCTAAACCTCAAACGTTTCTCCATAAGTGTTATTTGCAACATGTATACACTTTTTATGTATTTCTAAACATTTGATTAAACAAAAATCTCACAAATGACCGAACTCCACAGAAAACACAACACACAGAAACTGTAGTCATCGAGATTTTGCATCTTCTTGTGTCTGCTTTCCTTTGTCCACCCTGTTCACTCTTAGTGTATAAAAAGTGAGTCAATTGTTTTATAAAGTAAGAAACGTTTTGGGTAAACTATCCCAAATGAGCTAGAGGACATATATTTTAAAATTAGATTATTACACATGTATTATACATTTAAATGTAATTAAATGCAATTTTACCCATGCATTTGGAAATGTACTGTAAAACTAATAAAAACCCCTAAATAAGCTGGTCTTTGCATCAGTGGTGACTCACCTGCCCCACGCTGCTATCTCGGTTGAGGTCGGATTGACTGGTACACAGGAGGAGGCAAACACTGCAGTGTTGTTTTCCTGATAACAGTAACCACAGCTTGGATCCAACATACAGGGTTCACATGACCTGAAACACAAGTTGCAGACAAAACATTTTCAATTTCAAGTCTTACGCGAATGGGGAGACATTAAATTTGACTTAAAACATTATAATGTACATAATCTAACGTTCACAACCTCAGTCAATTCCAGATCATTTATTGAACCAGCTTTTCAATAAATACCTCAACATCCAAACCAGAGCCTCATTAAGATGGCCATCGACTTTACAACACTTATTCAGTATTCCCGGCCAGTCTCAATGAACAACATCGTGAAGTACTGGCCAGCCATAACAGAGGTTATTTACATATAGATGTGGTACAATTTCATAGTCATTTTTAAAATAATTTGCATTAAGCTGGTTCTCTGCATTGTCTACCTCATAAAAATATTATTTTAGTTTACTCAAATTAAAACTATGAAAACGATCCTGTTCATTGAAATCAAATCAAATATTGTTTAAAAAATTATTGGAAAAACTTAACTCAAGGAAAATTTGAAAGTAAGTTTAAAGCATGTAAAATTATAATAATAAACAAAAATAAAAATGTATTAATCTTATATAGCAACATTAAAAATAAACCATTCAATTATAAAATGACAAAAGCGTATACCAAAATGGCCAAAAGATTAACTAAAATTAACAAAAAGACTAAACATTTAAAAACAAAAGCTAATTTAAAATATGAATAAAACTAAAATCAAAACTATAATAACTCTGGTATACACAAACACATGCATATTGCTATTTGTACTTCTGGTTAGAAGTTAGGTTACACCGGCTCTGCACTTGTACAGTGCACAGTTACAATATAGTATAGAGTGGATGGAAAATGATATCAGATTTTGAAAAGTCTTTCAATTTTCAAAGCAAAATGTTATTATAGAATGAATTTGAGGGCAAAACATGAAATGCTTTAAAACAAATGACATTCATTTTACTAACAGAACATGCCAGCAATCTTGACAAATTCACAGTGGTGACAGTGTGTTAGTTAATCACTATTACAGTTTTCCATTATAGACAACTTGAGGACAGGTCATTCGAGAAATCGGTATGTTGTCGTCGTGACAGTGCTGCCATTACCCATCCATTAGCAGAAAAATAAACGTGTTTTGTTTCTGGGTTGTGTGCAGGGTGAACTAAAGGACGCTTGTGATAGTCAATTAGGATGGAGGGAGATGCCACCCTCTTTCAGACTACAAGGGAGGTCATTGTTATGAGGTTAGAGACACTTCAGACACTATTACTGCGAAATTAGGCAACAGCGAGGAGCCTGGACCCCCAACACGCACTGTTATTATTGCAAAGTACACACCAGTTGAGCCAAACATTAAATTGATTTTCACTGTGCTTTGAGGCTGATGTATTGTTTGTTGTCTAAAGCAAGAAAAAACCCATTAGACATTGTATAATTTCACAGAAGGTATATGGTTATACACATTGTGCTTAGTGGACTCAAATCCATCCAGACAAACATCACTTTAAAGGGATACTCCACCCAAAAATGAAAATTCTCACCTTCGAAGTTGTTCCAAATGTGTAAACATTTCTTTGGTCTGATGAACACAGACAATATTTGGAAGAATGCTTATAACCAAACAGATCTCAACACCCATTGACTACCATAGTAGGAAAAATTACTCTATCTTTTTTTTGTTCTGTTGAACACAAAAGAAGACATTTTGAAGAATGTAGGACACCAAACAGTTCTGGGGCACTTTTGACCACCATTGTTTTTTCCTAATATGGTAGTCAACGGGTGTTGAGATGTGTTCGGTTATAAGTATTTTTCCAAATATATTTCTCTGTGTTTATCAGAACAAAGACATGTATAAACATTTTGAACAATTTGAATGTGAGTAAATGATGACACAACTCTCATTTTTGGGTGAAGTTAGAATTTGCATTTGCAACCCATTTTACTTCCCGTAAAACAGAATGTTCATGTAAAATGTGAACCTTTTGGTTAACATTATTTTCGGCCCAGTTATTACTCTTTGAGGGAAGATTACAAAGACACTTTCTGCTTTGGAATTACATGCACTGATCAAATAAGAAGAGTAGCATATGCACAAAATATGACTCTAGTTAGTTTTTATAAAGATCTTATTGACAAGTCACCAAGTAACAATACATCTACATGTCACCACTTTTTTGTTTGCTGTATTATAAATTAGTTATTTTGCCACAGGAACTAGCTGTAGAAGATAACAATGTGCATTACTTCATACTCACAGATGAGCTGTGCAGCTGGAGTTGGGGGTTGTGGGGTCTGTCAGATGTTGTGTGACAGGTGGAGAATGCTGGGCTGACAGGAGGAAACCGACACCCAGGACACAAAGACTCAAAACAGTGCCTATAAAAAGTGCACATGTATCACATTGCATGATATGTTACCAAACATTTTCACATATAGCAGTACATATAACAGCCTTGCTTTCAGAATAGCTATAAAAAAACATAAATGTACTATAAACAAATATTGTCGCACAGCGAAGTATATCTCATGAAACTGTAATTCAATGTACAAACACTTTTTTATTCTCAAGTGTAGATTCAAGTAGATTTGAACTGAAAGGCTGAACTGTGTTTACAGGGGAGGGTTTTGATTGACAGGTAGAGGTGGTAAATGCAGTAAATGATATTGGGGCAATGAGTTTATATCTAGGCATTTTATACAATCATGAATCACAATATCAGTTTTCTGCGACAATGATTTAAATTATCTTTGAAATATTTTTTATTTTGGGCAATGGCTGTTAGGTGCACAGGTACTGACTTAAAAAAACAACCCTATACCAAGTCACCCATAAAAACAAACAACCAGCCCCTCGCTTCCCTGATATAGCTGTATGTAGAAGTTATATCGTATTTGTTTATTTGGGTAGCCTATGTCGATATCTTACCAAGATGCTACCCAAAGTAAGTCTGCGTCTGCCCACCCGCTCAACCAACCAAACACCCAGCAAGGTAAACAGGAAATTGGTGAACGCTGTCACAGTCACTAGCCAGATGGCCAACTTATCATCTCGAACTCCGGACATCTGCAGAATAGTGGCGCTATAATACCTACAAATAGAATGGGAAGGGAACAGTTGAAAATACCTATTTACATTAAAAACATTCATATTCATGTTACACGAAGAAACAGATTTAATTGTCAAAGAACATCAGCTACTTCCAATGTATGATTTCTGATTTTGATAAGATGTTTGTTGAACTAACAAACATTTACATACTAGATCCAAAAGGGACTTACATCCAAGGTATATATTTGAAGAGTTTGGTTTGGTTCCAAAATTTTTCAAAATCATGTTTATAATTTTGTAATCATGTTTTTATTGTGTAAGTTAGTTGTATTTGTTTTGTTATTATAGCTTAAATCATAACAAACCAACTGCAGTTTGATTGATATTAATTGTAACACACAATACATTTTTTTTTTTAAGAGTAATCTCATTTTGGAACCAAACTCTTCATTTCATCGGTATGTGTGTCCCCTCCATCAAACCCATGACTCTTGCAGTGCTAATTCAATACTCTAGCTACAGGAAAAATCTATACTGCCTGCTATTTTAAAATAGTAAGATAATTTTATTGTGCATCGATAAACATTTAGTTGTTAGATGATCACATGATGCTATGCTATATGTCTTAAAAGGATAGTTAATGCAAAAAATATTTGGTGATATATATATATATATATATATATATGTATAATATATTTTAAAGAACGTTGGTAACCAAACAACATTGAGATTTCTCTAAATATTGTCTTTTGTGTTCCAGAAGGAGTCAATTACATGTTTTGAATGAAATGATGGTAAAGAAATTAGGATTTTTGGGTGAACTATCCCATAAATTTAACTGATAAATAATGGGTCAAAATAATAAAAAAATGTTTGTCATTCATCACATAGGAAATGTTTGGGGTATTGTGAAGTGCCGTATCATGGGTGCTTTTTACAGGCATAATGCTAGAATAGCTTGTTTGTATATTACTAGACATGTCAGCCAATGAGAAAACAGTCTTGCAATCAACTCTGTTCCCTCATACTATCATCTCATCTGTTCTTTCCCTTAACCAACACTTTACACAGAGTCTTGGAGCTGTTAATGTATATTTAAGTATCCTCATACTATTACAAAACATACATGCACAAACGCGCACAAACGCACACATACACACACACACGCACGCACAGACACACACTCACACACACACACCACACACACACACACACATACAGACATCAGCACTTAAGTCCTGCATAATGGATGTAAGGTTAAATGAGAGGGCAAAACTCAGGCAAAAGTGTTTTCCTCTACACAATAGAGCAGAACAAGAAAACATTCACAAAATGTTGGCTTTTGGTTTATTGCATTTGTTTACCTCTTATCAAGTTATATATTTTCTTCAGTTGTGTACTAAAATAATTGCAAATGTTCCTTTAAATCCAGAGAATTAAAAAAATGTAAGCAGTGTAATGCCCCTCTTTATTGTACCACATTGTCCTCGGTTTCCCTTTTACTGGCGTATAAATCATACGTGTGTTCGACTTCATGCGGCGCTGCACAGATCATTCGACATAGCAATCTATCGAAGTATCAAGAGTGATTCGAAAGCAGTAGGCTACTGTCGGGTTGCCCTCATGATACCTTGTCATATGCTGATCGATCTCTTGAGCGTAGCTTGCACTCCAACACACTTTATGGCAAAACAGTGAGTCTCATGAACCAATGTGAAGTAGGCCTAGTAGTGGTAATGTCTATCCTGCCACTCTGTTGTTGTTTCTATCAAGTTATTTATTCGTTTTTGGCCTTTCCTTTAACTGAACCATGCTAACCAGTCAAACCATGATTTAAAACACAATATAATGATTAAAAAATATATTTTCTTTATGAAGTTTAACATGTTGAATAGGAAAATCACATAATTTCTTACCATTGAGGGTACAAAAAAATATTTTCACGTATTTCTACATTTCGTTATTGTTACTCGTACACAGAAATAACAAGGTACTGGCATAACACTGAGCTCAAAACAACAGTTTAACATAACAGTTACTAAAAATGAGTCGTCCAAAACTTCAGAAGTGTACATTTGATCGTTAAAGTTCCAGACGTAGTCACCCATCATCGCTTCATCCCACCTTCCCTGTACAACAGAAGTTTCTAGAATTTTCTGGCAGTGACAATTGGAAAATAATTTTAAAAATATGTGAAAATTGTACAGTTTTTGCTTATTTGCAATATACCGATATATCGAAATTAATGATATAAGCTTGAAAATTGACTTGAGCTAAATACACTAAAACACTGATGCTACATAAAAATTTATATTCCCACAATACTTAGCACCACTGTCAGGGAACCCACAGATCACAGACAAGGTACTTCCAAAACACGCAATATATTTCATGAGGCACGCAAGACTAATACATAGAAAAAAACAGGATAAAAACACAGGTAAACATAACAGTAGACAAGACAATGAACAAGGGAACAGGCTGAGTATTTATAGTGTCCAGGGATGGGGCTGATGACTGGTGGTGGGACGATTACAAACGAGTGACTGGTGAGGGAACGTGGAGGATCATGGGAATGGAGTTCTTGGGGGAAACACAGGAGAAACAGGCATGGGAACAGAACAAGACTGTGACAACCACAGAATTGTACAAGAACTATAAAAAGGTCGGGAGAAACAAAAAATTGTTACACTGTGGAATTTATAATGAAGAAAGAAAACAAAGCTTCCCCACCAAGATGTCCTCTCAGTATGCAGAAAGTACACACTGCTTAAAGAATGCTGATTAGAGGATAAGTGTGAAAACAAACAGTTTGGTCTGCTTTAAAACCAGAGACAAGGTTTAATTAGGCATAGTTCCAAAACAGACAGCATTTTTGCTCAAAGAAAACTACGAGATTAATAATGGATCTCAAAGAAATAGCTTACTATACTTTCCATATGTGAGACTAATAGACAAAGAAAAAATGGTTTAATATTATTGGGGAAATAACTGAAACCTCAGTTTTGTTCTTATTGCCTGTACACTGTTAATAAACCTTTCATCTGTCTGGAATTAAGAGACTGTCCTCCAAAACAGCATGTTTTTGCAAAAAATTCCTAAATAGTGTAATGCAAATACAATTAATTCTGGTCGTTTAAAATGAAAATCCGACCCAACACAATCATCATCATAGCAAAATTATACACATAAATATGATTTCATGACAGCAGTAGGCAAAAGCTTCGCCTGCTGCCGGTAGAGGCACCAATTCAACCTCTTATGGACATATTTGGGGAAAGGGGCGAACAACCTCCTCTCATAATGGTTGGAGCATAGGCTGGGAATTAAATCCGCCAGCGACGTCACAGGTCTCAGCTGTGAGTCGGTGAACATTTAACTTCATTGCATGAGCCATCACAGATTTAATTGGAATGAAAATAGAAAAGTAGGAAACGTCCATGAAGATAGCACCACTTTTAAGATATTTCACTAGTTTCTGCTTTCATTAGCAGCTTGAACCCGTCACATTATCCACTGGATCTGAAATCCCAGGCCTATCAAAAAACCTTTATCATGTTCTCCTCCAGTATTCCCTTGCGTATATGTTAAAAAGTGCAGCGGCTTTATCTTTTAATGCTCTCTCACTCCATTCCTGACGTTTGAAGTCTGATGAAAATGTCATTCTCAACAAGGGTCCCTACTCCTTTAATAATCTCATATAGTGGCCTCGTGGATTAATAAAAAATGAGGAGAGAATTCAAAACGAAATATAGCACAATGACAGAGGTGGAGGGTATTTTGCTCGTGGTAATAGGTGTCAGAGCAGGTCAGGACATGGGAAGACACTGATGAGTACTTATTAGAGGGTCAAATTAGATGTGTGTCTTTTCTTCCTCCATAGTTGCAAGGACATTCTTTTTACTCTGTATTTAATACAGTGCTTCTAGCAGTTGGTCAGGGATCTCTTTGGACTGCAGACAAATTACCTACACTACAAATACTGTATATTTATTTTAAAGGGCGGCAATCCAAGGTGTTTCCTGCAATGTAAAAATAGTCAGTGGTATCCATTGGTAAATCACCTTAATGCCTTGTTCATAAATACGAATTAAATGCAAAAGACAAAAACATAGATGGAACAACATATGCTGACCATTTGCTGTATGAAATGTTGGCCATTGATGATGAATCATGTGCATACATATTACTAACAGACATAAACATGGATATAGGCAAAAACATGCATTCAGAGTACTTGTATATGACAGACAGGTATGTTAAGATCAGCAACCAGATGTTTTTACGTTGTGAGGAGCAATTTCTGCGGAACCTCATTGTCTTACAAATCCGCACTCTGTTTCTATCCGCTCTAAGTATTGTCGCACTAAAGACATACGAGAAAACACTGAACTCACCGAGAAAGACAAATGTTCCATGTGTGTTTGTAACAAAGGTTCATTAAAAGGGAAGGAAGGAGGCGGGAACCGGCAAACATTTAAATAAAGTTTTAATAATAAACAAAGTAAAAGACAGCCGGCAGCCCCTCACGGACGACTGCCGGCGAATAACAAAATACATAAAACAACTTAACATACGTTCGGGCCCGGTCCTCTCTCCCTGACGGTCCGGTCGCTCTTTCTCTTATGTGCTCCCGATCTCCTACGTGATTCCTCCTCGAACCACGGTCTCGCCCCGCCTACTCCACTACATACCCCCATCGTCCAACACAGGCCGGGGGGTACCCCCGAGACTGTGCTTGCTCCCCCCCTCCCTCGGGGGGGTCTCCCAGTCTCAGAGTACCTTTCCCCTGGGGGCATGTAGCGACGAGACGAGACAACGGAGACGGGAGCCCTCGGAGCGACTGGAAAGAGAGAGGGGAGAGAGGAAAAAAAAAATAGTCCGGTTCCCCGACATGCTGCCGCTCGGTCCTCAACCAGCCGGGGTTCTCTCCTTCGCGGTGCCTTGCGGTGGCACTGGGCGCTCGGTGGACGGCACGACCGTCCGCCCCCTGGCGGCCGGCGGTGGCTCCTCCTTTTGCGGGAAGTCGGCGGCGAGTTCCCCGTCCCTGCTCCTCCCCCTTTCTCCGGCCTCGGCAACTGTGGGCGGAGGCTCCGGCCTCTGGCGGACGGCGGCAACTCCCCCGCTCCCGCTCGGACGAAAGCCACCCCACCTCGACCCAGGGGCGCGGCAGCAAAGGTCGCCGTCGCACCGAAGCTTTGGCGGTGGCCACACTGTGCACTTCCGTTTCCCCAGAGCCACCGCTTCGGGCAGCCACTGGCGGACGCCTCTGTCCGCGCTGCCCGAACTCTCCGGCACCGCGAGGCCACTCGGCGGCGAGGACTCTCCGACAGCATGTCTCTCCTTCCTCCCGGGTTTCGGCACCAATGTAACAAATCTCCATAAAAGGAAGGAAGGAGGCGGAACCGGCAAACATTTAAATAAAGTTTTAATAATAAACAAAGTAAAAGACAGCCGGCAGCCCCTCACGGACGACTGCCGGCGAATAACAAAATACATAAAACAACTTAACATACGTTCGGGCCCGGTCCTCTCTCCCTGACGGTCCGGTCGCTCTTTCTCTTATGTGCTCCCGATCTCCTACTCGAACCACGGTCTCGCCCCGCCTACTCCACTACAGTGTTATAGGACATAACTTTCTTTCGTTGTAATGAATAAGCTTTACAGAAATTATGTCTGTCACAAGTCTTCTGAACCGATGGACGCAATGAGTTTTACCACTAACGTTACGACACAAAAGCTGTCTTTGGACCAATGTAAAGTCTCAGGATTAGCCGCGAACATGTAAACAAAAGCCGTTAACATGCTAAACTATTATTTAAGAAAGGCGATTTAAAAACGATGTGTAATAGTTACTTCTTCCGGAGATGAAGCTTGATCGCGAACAGCTGGTACTGATCCACTCTTGAGAATATTTTTCTTTGCGAAACCCATGCTATACTGACCCGCGTTGACTCAAGATACATTTGGCGGAAGGTGACTGGCCGGAGCCTGGTCTTCCGGGCGCTGGGCGACCCGTTCCGAGAGCTTCGATTTTTCAACCTTCCCGGCTACCGGGAGCTCTAGCTCCCAACCTAGGGATCACATCGACTCGCGGTCAGCATCCGGCTCGCTTGCTCGCGGCGGAGACCTTTCCAACGAGTCCAGGCTCGTTTCTGTTTCCCCGGGACGTTCAATAGTGAATCACTCCTGCATGCAAGGTCACAGCTGGAGGAACCCGGGCTTGTTGGAAAGGTCTCCTCCTGGCCTCCTTTTACGTTCCATTTTACTTCCAACAACAGCACACATTTGTTGTTTCTTAGACATTTTTGTCTCTGGCTAGTGGCTACATCTGCTCTTGCCTGAAAATGTCTGACACGCTCATAAGGCGGAGTCTGTGAGCGGTCATGGGCAGGCGTAAACAATGTGACATCAGATGGTTAGGGTTTCCCCAACAGCCTGTTTTGTGTCACTGTTGTGGTTTAAAGGAGATTGCAAAAAAGAAGAAAAGATGGATTTGTATAATTACAGGGTGTTTCTGCACACACGCTGGCGACTCAATTTCTGGTTTCTGGAATAGCGGCCCTTTAAAGACAGTGGTGCTTTGGAACAACTCAACTCCTTCAATACATCCTGTCTAATACATGCATGAGGAACTTATATCACACCAAAGACAGAGAAAACACACTGGAAATTCCTCCTCATAAGTTGGTGAGAACAGAGCTCCATTCAATACTGTTTCAAACTAAAAAATACAGCTTGTTAACTCTGTGCTATTCACTCACTTATCTATAATTGTACTCTCACTTTGAAACGAATTGAAATTGGTATTTGTCTACAGGCGGATGTAATCTATTAAATTACAATTATTTGATTGTCAGTTCATCATTAACAACGCTGTTGGTGAGAAATAAGAGAAATAAAAAACATGTTCATTCAACTGTGACAAAGAATACATTACAGATAACTTAAAAGTCAACTTGATAACTTAAAGAATCGTGGTCAACTAATTTAGCAATAATAACCAAAATAGAAACTTCTGTCTTCACTTTTATAGCTTATGTAAGTTGTTTCATCAGTAAGTTGTTTTTTTCCTCTATGAAAAACAGAACACACTGACCTTCAAAATGATGAAAGAACAAACACAGTCACGACGATGTGTTATCTGTGCAGCCCACCTGCCTACGTTGAATAAACTCTTTCTGATCATGAAAAACTCAAAAACAGGTATGAGTGTGAAATGGCAAAAGTCCTGGATTTATGACAAGCTGTGAGATGGACTCCTAGTCCTGTCTAAAAAAATAGTAACTGTTTGAAGAGTCTTTAGACATAACCCTGCATGGCAAAAAAGACAAAACAAGGCTTCTCAATGGGAGTCTAAATTACAACAGAGATGCCAATTGTTCGGAGAAGGATGGCGGAGGGGTTCCGATATGGTTAGAGGACATAATTGGTGAATTTCTGGATGAGATAAAGAGAGGTGTGGTGAAGGTCTAGACTACTGTGACGATCCTGTCCTTTCTGTTCTTAGATTTTGTGCCTTGTGGACAGGGTTGTTACAGTACCATGTCTTATATGTATGTTTTGTTTTATGTGGAGACACGTGGCGGTATGTTTTGATAATTCGCCTCGTGTTGCCTTCGTTTAGCTCCGCCTCCTTGTTACCCGTTAGTGTTTAATGTTCGTCACCTGTATCATCTTCTGCCCGTTTAATGTTTAGTCTTGTCACCTGCCCGTCTCCGTCCCTGTGCAATCTCCCCTCGTTATCATGTCCCTATTTAGTACCTCTGTTTCCCCTCACACCTCGTCGGTTCATTGTCTTTTCTTGTCTTGCCCTGCGTTACCCTACCTGATGTTATTGGGATTACCCTGTTCCCAGCATCAAGTGTTTTTCTTGCCCGTGAGTTCTGTCTGTGGATTTCGAGTTTGGACTTATTATTTATTAGCTGTTCCCCTCGTGGAAAGTTTTCTTTTTTGTGAGTACGAGTCTCTGTTTTGCCCCATCGTGGGTTTTGTTTTGGTTTATTTAATAAAAGTCTCCTTGTTACCTTCACCTGCCTGCGTTTGGGTTCTGCCTCTTACACAAGTGTGACAGAATGAACCGACCAAAGATGAACCCAGCAGGCAGCATTCGAGCTGGACGATCCCGCCAGGCTCACCGCCTCTGTGGCATTCGCCAGGGGAATTCCCACATTGAGGACTACCTGGAGGAATTCCTGAGTGCTGCAGAGGAGGGGGTTTTTGGAGAGGAGGAGCTGGCGGTTCTGTTTAACCACAGCCTCAGGGATCCTCTGTCGCCGGCGGAGATGAGAGGGCTGAAACCACTGGACTTCGATATCGTGTGGCAGCATGCCTCGAGCCGAACAAGGTCCAGGGTTTCAGTCCAATCCACCCACCCGTCTCCGCTGGCGGTGATCCCGGAGTGGTGTTCCCTGGGCACGATCTCCCTGGGAACCTCAGCGCCACCTTCCTCTAGTTCCACCAGCCCATCCCACCCAGTCTCCGAGGAAGGCTTGGGAGAATGGAGTCGTTGGACTCCCCGTCCGACTCCTCCGGCGCGGAGCTTACTAAGCCCCCAACCACTTCTCTGCAGCCGGCCATGCACTCAGTGCCCCGGCCGAAGAAGAAGCGAAAGGGGGATCGATTTCTATGCCGCCGGCACCATCCACAGCTCCGATCCGGCCGGCACCTGTTCCGGTTCAGCTGGCAATCCAGCCAGCACCCAGTACCTTCCAGCCTGCACTCCAGACGGCGTCTCAGCCAGCTCAGCTCCTCATTATTTATTAGCTGTTTTGTTCCCCTCGTGGAAAGTTTTGTTTTGTGAGTACGTGTCTGTTTTTGAATAAAAGTCTCCTTGTTACCTTCACCTGCCTGCGTTTGGGTTCTGCCTCTTACACAAGTGTGACAGACTACATGTGTAGCCACAGGCCAGACAGCTTAAAACTTGTATAGTACCTGCAGAATATCATAAGAAATATTGGTCACACTTTATTTTAAGGTCCAATTCTCGGTATTAATAAACCATTAACTATGACTTTTGCCTCAGTAAACTAATTTGTTGCTTATTAATAGTAAGTAATGTAGTTGTTAGGTTTAGGCATTAGGTAGGATTAGGGAAGTAGAATATGGTCATGTTGAATATGTGCTTTATAAGTACTAATAAACAGCAACTAGTTAATAGTGAGAATTGGTCCCTATACTTAAGTGTTACAGAAATTATTATATTCTCTGATCTTTTAAGGGTATTGTACTATGAAATCGTTTATTTCACCAAAACCAAAAAGACTCAGTAAGCTATGAGAATGGCTATTGAAGATAGTGTTAAATGAAACCAAAAATAACAGCGTACACAACTCGTGTGATGAAAACTAATGACACCATTCTTACTTTTTGGTGAACTATTTAGTTACTTGGTAACTAAAATAGAGTTTCTAAGAAGTCATCAGCTGTCTCCTGAGGATGAAATAAACCCCCCAACTTTGTCGATATAAAAGTGCACACAGATGTATACAGACACAATGTTCTCTTGTAAGAGACTCCCGCTGGCCGACAGACGGCCTCGTTCACTCTAGCCAAAGGTACACACGCCTCATGCTGATATTAAAGTTATGAGGTTTTCTAAAGGTCATATTGCCACCTCAGTCTGTCGAGACAAAACAACGGTTTAACAGGCATTTGTTTTATTGCACCCAGTAAGGCCATCAAATGAAGCAGTAGGATGACTGAAATCTGAAAACCTAGATTGTTCATTTTCAGAAAAAAATTGAATATTGATGGTGGCACTTACTCTTCTTTCACTGGTTAACAAATGTATGAGAGACAAATGTTGTGTCCTTTTTGGAGGATCTTTGTCTCCCATAAAGTAGCCATAAAAATGTTTATTCTGCCGCGTTTTGCATGTAACTTGACTCATTGAAGAACAGATTGTGGTGTGTTTGGCTAAATCTCAGTCACCATCCATCTCAATGATAAACTCTGTTATGTAACGGGAGTGAAGGGACATCATGGATAACAGGTTGGGAGCGTGCTGTGGATTTACACTCAGCACTAAGGCAGAGACAAATGTATGTTGTATGAAAATAAACACAGAGCGAGATGCAAAGAGATAGACAGAGAGGGAGGTAGAGCGAGATGTGCTCCCATGAGGGCTAACCTATTTCACTGATGAAAAGACTGAACATTGCTCGGATGCTAATAGTATACAAACCTATGGATACACACGCATCTGCCCATTCAAACAAATCAATCTGAATTGCTCCGTCTTAATGACTAATTTTGCCGCAACTAAGCGTGTTGTTAAACATCATCACTAGTATTCATCAACAATGACGTGACAAATATGTTTCAGACGTTGTTTTTTGGCTTTTTAAAACATAATATTTTGATTATGCTGTTCCATAATAAACATTTTATGCAAATGTTCATTTTGAATGTTCCTTACCTGTCTAGCTCAGGTGTTTATGCTCATGTTGATATAATATGTAATAGAAGTTTGTCTTTTCAAAACTTCTGCTGCATTTTATTGAGTTATGTTGAGAGGGTTCAGAAAATGCGATGTGATAAGAGAACATAGTGAGCATCAGTGCACTTTGCATTTTGGAAATTTTCAGGGCGCAGATGTTTCAGTGCGCTGGAATGATTTTTCAAGACTTTAACATATTGAATTATGTTTGTTATAAACATTGGCATGTCGTCATCCAGCTTCAATTACGTCTGCCATGTCCGCTAAAATACATTGCGAATATATTGTGAACAAGAGCAGGTATTTGTACTGAAATATAATTTCAAAAGCGTCTCATCTGTTTACTAAATATCTCAAAATAGGTTTTCATCTAATATACCTTTATAAAGTGTATCTTTATAAAGAAAAGTGTATGAGATACATGTTCGTGGATCTGATTGTTACATTTTAGTTGTTTTGTTGGATTTTTTCCAAACGACCATAACTTTTGTTACATTTGAAAAAAGTAAAACGTTTGATCACAATTTATTCATGTTAAGTCTTTGCCACCACCAAAAGAAAATCTACATTTTCCTAATCTAGAATTCTGCATTTTCTAATAATATATAGAAACACAACATCACTTTGGTGAATATATTACAAACGATTGCGGAAGTAAACAGTGAAAATAATTTATTTGTTAACTTTAAACTGGATGGCAGGTCATATGTCAATAAGATGATAAAGATAATAAAACAAACGCTGCATACAAATGTGATTCAACCGTTTACAGATTTTGTACTTGTTTTAAATGTCAATCTGCAAACCTTACAAATGAGCTTGATGTATTCAGAAAACCATTTTTGTTTGCAATATGCATCAGAAGGTCAGTCAACAGATTGTGGTCTGATTGGTGGCTGATAAACATGAATCACACACGACTCCATGCTGATCGTGAAAACCATAGAGCGCCAAAGATCTGTGTTGCCAGCACCGTCCATGCCACAAACGTACTAAAAAGACACAGCATGCCAGCAGCACCAGAAACAGGCCAGTGCTTTATAGCTCAAACTGATCGGTATTGCTCACTAATGACTCAAATGAGCATCCGTCTTCATTAAAAAGCAGTAATTCCGGATTGTTGTGCCTGTTTTGGCAACAGGGATTAATCCTTTTATCCAGCCACAGATGAGACTCAGTTGCACGCGCACACACACACTGTACAGGATGCCCAGACAGCACTTCCAACATTCACACAAACACTTCACAACCCTTGTGACTTGTTGAAACACTTTTGTACTAAAATGAAAACATGTATGTAAAGCTTTAATTAGCAATTAAGTCATATAAATAAAGGTTTTGTAGGGGATGAGGTGAGTGGAGAGGAAGCAGTTAGCAGGAAAGCAGACTTGTCGGTGTCTGATGAGAAGGAAGCATTAGCACAACCTAATTACACCAGCAGCATGGCCAGTGTTTCAGCCTACACTGGGATCTCATCCAGCTGCTTATCACTGATAAGGGAAATCTATTGTCCTTGTCTTTGGATGTATTAAGACGCCGAAGAGCCTTGACAATCAAATGACAGTTTTCCGTATGAATATTTACTACGCAGCTTTCAGTCAGTCACAGCATTCTTCAGTCGAATATTTTGGTATAATGATGCAAAACTGTACAAAGTTGAAATGCTGTAAAAACACTCCACATCCCTTTTCTTTATATTTAGCTAATTAGCTATCTCATTAATGCTGCGTCTTGCAATTGGGAACAATTAAAACGGCCCTGGAAGACATTAGTATTAATAGTAGCTAGTGTAACACATTATAATGTTGCAATATTCTCTTGTTGTTTACTGTCTGTAAACTTATTCACCTCTCTGTTTACCATATTTCTGGCTTTAATGAGCTCTGCAACTCATTTCAATGTGTTTCAAATGACTGTTTATCTGCCATTTCCTTTATTATGTCATATTTGATTAGCCGGCTTTAAATAATTTGATTAATATCTCCTGGATCTGTCTTTCAATTACATTCTAATTCAAGTACGTTATCTGACAATCTGTTTTATCCTATTCAGTCTGGTTTCTGCTCCAACCACAGCACTGAAACTGCACCACTGAGAATTAGCAAACAACCTTCTCCTTTGTGCTGACTCGGGCTGTTTCACCATCCTAATGGAAAATAAGTGCTGCATTCAACTCTGTCATCTCCTATTCCCATACATACATGCACTAGCCATATACACATATCTTCTATAGATATCTCAGGCACTGCTTTACATAGGGTACCCCACAGGGCTCTGTTCTTGGTCCTCTACTATGCATGTTACACTTAATGACATTATCCCCAGTGATGGGAACACCAGTGTTTTACTGATTACCTTCAAATGTATATACTTATACACCTGGTACTTAGTACGCTGTACCATTTTTTTATGTAATACTGACTTTTATTATTTGGTATTTGGTAATTTTCTATTATTTTATTTGGTCCATCAACCCGTTTGTAAATGCGGGGACTCATTTCATCCCCACTCAAACTGTCACATTTGGCTCCGCCACCTAGCATCTTAAACTCATAAAAACTCTATTACTAAGACTGCATTTCATTCTTTATGATATTGCACATCTTAGATGGTTTGCAAATGTTGTTCCAAAAGGTACACAGCCTTTGAGTTATTAAGGCACTATACAAGGAAATCATTGTCCAATATCGTAAAAACAAGATAATATATACAATATATATACACCAACAACGAAAAAAGAGTGCAAAATGAGGTGCCTAGACCAAAATAATTAATGCAAAATGAAGCCCACACATTAATACCACGAGAGAAAGGCCATTGTTTTACTGAAAATACCAGAACAAACTGGCTCGATTCAGAGTTGATTAAGATTTGTGTTCATGCATGTCTGAACCAAATCAATATTCACAACATGGCATAAATTACCCCCAAGACATTTTTCTTTTTAGCAGTATTTAAATGCTTCTTCTAGAGGTTACGCTTGACAGACAACATATTCCATGACAAGCTTTTCTGTGTACAGGGGATTGACATCTGACAGAGTTGTAATGCCTGAGAAGTAGAGAAGTGTGGAAAAATATTGCACTGCCCATTGGGGTACTGGTATCCTGTATAAAGGTTGTGTTGATTTTTCTGTTTGGCATTTCTGAGTATGTGTGTCCTTGTGTATATCTGTCAATTTAGCTGCTATGATCTCTGTCTACACTTACTCTGAAAGATGGATGAACAACGACAGAAGGATTAAACTGAAGGTGTTTGATAGATCGAGAATGTCATTTTAGGACCCATCTGTCAAGACCTGTAATCTTCCAAAATGACAGCTGAGAAAAAAGTCCACACACACAATTTTCCCCTCTCCCTCCAATAAACACTCCTCATTTTCTCATGAGAGGTTGCCTAGCAACATCACACATTCCGAGATTGTTTACAATGCTTGAAAAGTGGTCATGAAAGGAAAACCGCACTATAGCAGGGTATTTATAAAGGTTGCTTGAAAAAAGAATTACAAGTACAGGCATCGCTAAAAGTGAATAAATAAGGACAAAATTTTAAATCAGATACACAAATCTCTCATACAAAAATCGATTGATGTGTCTGTTACTTGGGTCATCCCCAACACATTCGCTGCCTTTGTTGTACCGTTCCCTACATTCATTCGTTGTCATAGTTACTGATTTGATTTTGTTATATTCAGGTGTGTGTATATCATTATCTTTGTAGTTCTGTTCAGTTTCAGTTCCTGGTCCGGTGTTATCAATATGTCTATAGCCTATGTGTATGACAAACTTGTGTGGATTCTCTCACCCCATTCTTTGGATTTATTAAAGATTACTTGGTAGTTTCATTTTTCGAGAATGTTTATTACCACACAAGTGTCAACATGAAAATAACAAAGGCCTCATATTTTTACAGTTTTTTAATAGTTTGATGCACTAGTAGACATGACATTTAGAACTAAATGCTCTCTCCCCAGTCTATCTAGATGATTTATTGTGTAGCAAAACTATGAAATAAAAGCATACAGTATGTACATAGTGTACTGGCAAAATCAGAATTCAGTTATAGCTTTGTAGCTTTGGTTGTTGTTTGTTGCTCCTCACTTATTACAAACAGTAATAATACCAGTTTGTAATAAGTTTATTTCACTAGAGTTTGATGACAAGCTGAAGAGCAGAATAGTGAAATATCATACTGTTGTCTTGCTATGACCTGAATAGCTGCCAGAGGCATTGCAAACATGGCCACCAAATGAATGTTTTTTTGCTAGATATCTTTACGTCTCTAAAAGCCTTCAGTTTTGATTTCATGGGTACCTTAGCCAGTCTGTTCACATATAAGCATCACAGAGATTGTGGAAAATGAAAACAAAGGAAAACAATAGCTTTATTTTCAAAAGTTTGTATGCTGTTCCTGCCTATGTGATTTTCATTTCAAATCACGTTTTACGTTAAATTGAAGATGCTGCCTAAGAACTGTTTTTGAATTTTGAAAGAGTACATAGGCAAACCTAGGTAAAAGTAAACCTTTAAGATGCAGAAGTGTAGAATGTGGCCTCTTCAAATAGATATAAAGTAGGGTGAAGTCACCTTGATTGGGACTGTTTTTGACTCAGAAGTCAAGAAGGGTCCCAATCTACCTGATTTCCCCCTACTTTAAATCAAGAAGCATTCATTTAACTGGCCCTGTTGAAATGAGTTTCCAAAATTACCTGAGTTAAAAGATAAAATGAGACTTACATGACCGTGTTGATGCCGGAAAGCTGTTGGAACATCTGGAGCCCGCAGCCCACAATGAGAGCGCGACGAACTGGAGGGTAGGTCAACATGCGCCAGATCACCGGGCCCTCTGTAAGCACAAAAACACACATTTACGTCAAAACATTGACCAGTTTCCTTAAAAACGAGTGACTCACACTTGCCATCACAGATGTTCTGTTTTTCTGTGTCTGCCCTACTGAGGACATCTCTAGCCCCACTCCTGAACCAGAGACCAGCCAGCCATCACCCCGCATGGTGCGTCTGCACTTGCCCACTATAGACGGAGAGCCCTAGCCTGCCGCAACACGAGAGCCTGTGAACATTTTTTGCCCGTGAGAAATATTTCACTGTAAAATTATCAATAGCTTTACTTACATAAACAGTTTTATTAAACAATCCCCCAAACCTCAAACGCCTCAGATTGTGAAAGAAACCTACTGCATGTTTTTATGCAAAGTGATGGCCGGTTATTCCTCTGTGACATCGGCTGATTTGATTACTGCTCCAAATTCAGATTCATGAATTGCATTTAACAAGACTGTCCAGAGGAACATTTATTGTGCAGACAGACATGCAATTTTTACTTTCAAATAAAGCTGGATAAACATCTGTGTGTCCTTTTAATCCAATCACAACAGGAGCACAGTAACTAAGGAAATAGGAGAAACATTGTTCCCATTACTATTCAAAAATGTAGTCTCTTTTCAGACATATATTCTATAAATGGTAATCAATGGCAGATTTGGCTCTTCCAGGGAACAACTTTGTGTCTTTAAGTGAGTAGTGTAGCAGTTGTGAATAATGTAATAGATACTGCATGACAATGCCATCTGGCCTACCCGAATAATGAAATTGAGAGATAAAATGGAGACTTGCGGGTGGACTAATATGATTTGTGCCAGTAAGCACCTAGCCAGAACACCCTAGAATCCCAACATTCATAAAGAACACTATTGCAAACAACCTACGTTTAAAACAACGTTTAAATGGTTTCTTCTACTATTACTGTATGTATGTTTTTATTAAGATGCACAAAACGGTTAAAGTGTATTTGAAGAAGGTCTGCAATCAAGCACTTTACGCCATATTTAAATTGGCTTTGATTGCTTTGAACAAAAATCTTCTCTTGATCTCCATGGAAACCACTTGGCCAGATAAGATAACCCTTTCTCTGTACTAACGTCAAAGGTAGACACATTAACCGAAGCAGTAAAATGTTAGAAGTATAGTGGTGGTTAACTCTGAGTGTAGTTTACCAGCTTGGACCATTTTATTTAATGAGAATGTAATTTCCTTTTGAGCCCTAACACAATGGAATCCTCAATTACAGTACATTTAAAACCATCGCAATTGCAAATTATGCTGAAAACAATTGTATGGTGCCCATTCTCTAGTGTTTATACAGTGATATGAGTTTATTTCAGTGGACATCATAATACATATAAATTACTGTTACATGATAAAAAGTACAAACCCAACAAGCACAGCACTTGTTTGGACCGAAATTGTTCTGCTCTAGGGATGTTAAAAAAAGCTGCAGAATATTGATAGGTAGCTGGAGAACTGGTCTTAGGGAAGCCTTGCACCGTTAGGTTGATCTACAGATTATTGGATGCATTTACATGGGCCATTCACGTTTATTTGTGTATTCAAAATATAGCTAGAAGGAGCTTCAACGTATTAGAACAGAATGGATATCATATCGCATGCTCTCATATTACTTCAACTTAGTAAAGGGGACATACCTGCAAGGCTATATATATATCTACTGTGTAAACCTTGTTTAACTGGACATTTCCCATATTTACTGCTGATCTACTATTGACTTTTACAACATTATTGTGCTAACTGACAAGGCACTGCAAAGTAATTCCCAAACAGTATTTAGGACCTTTCAACACCAAACACCAACCCATACAGTACCACCAGCTGACCAAGTAAATAAACCCATAAATAATGGTATTGCCAAATGGGTGACCCCCATTGACGACAAAATCCCTGCCAGCTATATCTGGATCGATTCAAAGACGGTAGACCGATCAATGTGCCAACTACTCTGGAGCCACAAAAGGGCAAAATGTGCCCACATTAATTGGATTACAGCTTTCCTGTAGCTCAGTGGTAAGAGCATTGCATTAACAACGCAAGGTTGTGGGTTTGATCCCAGTGGATTGCACATACCTAAATGTATAAGGGCAATTCCAGCGTTATGAACGTGACATTTTGCGTTATGGACGTGACATAAAAATGCTCAGAGAATGAATTTGTTACGAATAAATCGAACCATCTGTTTATATTTTGCTAAACCCTAGTGAGTCTAAACATAAAAAAGTCAGTCTATGAACTAATATTCTATTTTAAAAAAAGGAAATAAACATGCATTATGGATGTGACGCGGATTTTGGGAGACGACAAACTTTGTAGGATTTCTGTGAAATAAAATCCACAATCCTGAAGCAATAATTCCCAATGAATGGAGAAGGAATGCCTCTTTATAGAACATAAAATAGTTACTTTATTTTAATTTCCATGTGTCCATTTATGAGGAATATATAGCGTTATGGATGTGACAATCCTGAAAACAGCACTTACCTGACTATGAAAAATCATGCACTAAAAATAAAACAAATGCTTTACAAATTTGATGAGAGATCTCACATGGGTATTTGAACCACCAAATGTTAATATCTGTGCTGTTACCATAGTAAAAACCGTAGGTAAAAACTTATTTTTTTTACGGCAAGGTTGACATTTTCATGGAATTGCCCATAAGATAATGCAATGTAAGTCGCTTTGGATAAAAGCGTCTGCCAAATGTGTAAATGTACAAGTTGCTTACAACTTGACTGACCTCTTCTGATTCACTTTAATGGATGAGCAAAGAATGCCAGTTCTGGTTTTAATAAACACTATGGCAACAAAGAAACAATGAAAAAATGTGTCTCTTTCATGTGCTTCTGACCAAGAATGAGGTGAACTTGTTGCCAGGCATGCCCGGTTAAGTTCACCAAGCAGCTACAAAGATTTGCCCCGGCAGCTGGGTAGTTATCAGAGAGCGCCCTGGGCAAATGGTTGCTAGGATGCCAGACGTACCCCTAGACGTGAGTACGGTCTCGCTCTAGCTTGTGAGAAAAAGAAGTCTACACACAAAGGACGTCCTCATTATCATGTCCTGAAATGATATGCAGAAAAAAATGCAATACAGATAAAAAGCGCTTTCACTCTTTTAACTTATTCAAAGTGTTGCATATGGGTTTCATGTTGTATAAGGTTATGATTACAGCCTATTCTGAAGAAGAGATGCTGTTGACATTTGCGGTGGACTGCTGCAGGGTGCATGCATGCTGTTTATTATTCAGGAGTTTACGTTTGTGAAATACATAAGAGACAAATTTTAGCACCTTTAAGATCTATTGCAAAAAGCCACATTAAACCCACAACCAGGATTTATTGTTTTAATCAGGTGAACACGCTAAAAAAAGAAATAATCTGATATAATGAATACATTCTGCCTGTTCCACCTTTTGCATACTGTTTTGCACTGTTTGCCTGGCTGGGGGGGTCTGCTGACATCAGATTTAGAATTTCAAGTTTTTGTATTTATTAATATAACTTTAAAATGCAACATTCTGCTTAATTTATGTTTTATTACATATAGGAATTTATTGTCCGTATAATATTTGACCTGTGTTTCTCTCTCCTTTATCTTAAATGTGTGCTTCTCTGTGATAACCACGCTGTGTGTGTGCATATGTGTGTGCGTGCTAGCATGTGTCAGTGCGTTTTTTTGTTTATTTTGTACTCTATGCACGTGGAGTTGTGTTCTAGGCATGTGGCTATGTATGAACCTGTGTGCTTGTCTGTTTTCTGTATGTGTTCACTTTTTTGTTTTAACTCGTATAACTCGTCAATATGTTTCACGAACAGCTCCTTTGTAACAATAACATTTTTAAAAAGCGCTATATAAATAAACGCTTGAATACCATTCCCATATTTCATCTAGACATTGATGACATTAAAAGGAGAGCAATAGAAACTTTTTTTAAATCTCTGCAGATATTTTGAGATAAACAACTAGAAATTTTGAGTTTTAGAAGATATATTTGTATGTTTGTTAGTTAGTTCACCCCCAAAAAATTATTCTTTAATTCTTCAACACTTTTTTTGATAAAGGCTATTAATATAACATGGGCTAACTAATATAGAGGGTATGCACGTGTCATCCCTTTCCCATATGTGAGGCAGTCGTGGCCTAATGGTAAAGCCTGGCTCAGATTACAGGATTCTCGGCCAGATTTTACCCCGATTTGCCCTCCCGAGAATCTTTGAAAAAATCAGCACTTGCTACCTTTAGTCTTATTTATAAACACAACCCTACCCCCCAAAGTTTTTCATAAATGCAAGTTTACAAAGGGCAAACCTATTTTTGTTGTGCTATAAAAGAGATTCAAATGTAGATGTGATGTCGACATCTAAAATAGTAAACCCATTAAAACGCTAACTATTAGCTCCTTTTACAAAACTGCATTGTAACATCCTATGGATATGTAAAATATGTGTAGTATATATTTAGTTGCACACTGATGAGTGTGAGCTTGTTTAAGAATTTAAATAGAATAATCTGTCAAGATTCTTTTTATGTGTGTGCTGCAACCAGATTTTTAATCTTTCAGGATTTTAAAACTCCTGTAGTCTGAGCCAGGTTTAAGATTTTAAATAAGAGAATCTGTCAAGATTCTCCTTATGTGTGTGCTGCAACCAGAATTTAAAACCTGTCAGGATTTTAAAACTCATGTAGTCTGAGCCAGGCTTTAGAGAGTCAGACTTGTTACCAGAAGTTTGCCGGTTCGGTTCTCAGGGCCGGCGGGTAACGACTGAGGTGCCCTTGAGCAGGCACCTTACCCCTACTTGCTCCCCGGGCGCTGCAGTGATAGCTGCCCACTGCTCTGGGTGTACATGTGTTCACCACTTGCTGTGCGTGTGTTCACTACTCTTTGGATGGGTTAAATGCAGAGGTCACATTTCGGGTATGGGTCACCATATCTGATTAATAGGTCACATGTATTGTATTGTATGTGATTACCACAATTTAAAATAAAAGAAGATATCTTTATAATATGGATGAATATTACTGTATATAAAGTATATTATAATATAGATGGATCAATATTTTTAGATATCTGTAGTGTGTAAATGTCTACAGTGGCAGTGTTTCAAAGCTATATATACTTTGATAGTGAAAACATGAAAGTGTTAAAAGGTGGAACATCTCCAAAGACAAATACTAGGCCTACAACCAAATAACTTTAGTAATACTACCAATGCAAAGGTGTGAATGGACAGTCTAAGAAACGACAAAGGATGTTTAGTATCGTTACAGTTGTGTTCAATTCCCTCCTGTGTTCCATTCCAACGGGCTCATCGTTGAAGGGTTGAAGGGTGTAAGAATGTTAAGTTCCCTTCTGCGTCATTATCCCGTGCCCATAAGGGGGCTCGGTCGTGACGCAAAGAATCATGGGGAAGCGAAATGTCCATCAGTCGTACCCTTCGAAATCCTTCATTCTGAAGGACCCTTGGAAGTGACCAGTATGGCGACCATGATTGTTTTCACTCCAAAGTGCTCCGAAGTCTGTCTGTTAACTCTTGTGTTCTTGTGTTTCCCTATCCTTTAGTCAAACCTTACCTTAATTAGTTCCTCATCAGTTTCCTAAGTTACCTATTGTGTCATGATTAGTTTCCATAGCTACCAATTATGTTCAGCTGTCTTGTTTAGTTCCCTCTTAAGTCCACATGTTTATAATCTCCTTGTTAATTTGGGGTGGTTTTACTTTCCACTTTTCTGAGTTTGGATTGTAAAGTTTATATGAAAAGTGTCGTTCTTGTTCATGCTTGTAAAGAGTACATGACACCTGTGTCACATAGAACGCACTTGTCATGTCTAAAAACGTGAGGCGCGCCGCGCTGCTCTTTTGTTTAACTCTTTGAAAAGAGCAGCATTTTTTTAAACGTTGCCAGGTAACCTGCCAAAAAGCTGTCCTGTCAGTCAAGAAATAGGGACAACACGAGCCCTCTAGTTGCTGTTAACTGTCATATTATCAGGTACAAGCAGAGGGCGCCTGCTCTGACCTTGTTCGGTTAACCCGTGTCAGCCAACACTAGTTCTCCTACATCATTGCAGTCTCCGGACGTTTCAAGCAACTTTAACGTTCCGTTACCGCATTGGAAGGTCCGCCTCTCCTCAGGTGCTCAGAGCGCTCTGCCAAAAACGCAAGGCGCAGCAGGCGCGCAAAGCTGAAAACAAATCAAAAGAGTCGCATGATTTTGTCTGATCGACCTTTAGTCAACCTGCTTGGGTACATTAGCCAAAACAGAATTTGCAACCAAATCACAATGTTTTAAATGTCTATGTAAGGTTTAATATTAGTTCCAAAAACAGGGAGGAAAAGGCAGTTAATGCTAAAAGATTTATCATTCAGACAAGTCAAAGGTTTTGTTATTTAAGGTTATGCTTTTATGGCCTTTTGAAAAGAGGGAACTATATGTTCCCTGATGGAAAGTGACATTTAGCTGGTATGAAGGCATCCCTGATGCAATGAACAAAAGCATATTGTTTGGGAATAGCATCATGTGGCCTTTGCTGGTAAAAAGCTTTCAACAGAAAGAGGAAGGAGTAAAACTAAAAAAAGAAGACCCAGTTTGTTGGTCAGTTCTAGCAGTTTAGTTCACAATAAATTTGTTCACTACAACACTGAAAAATACCATGTGCTGACATTAGTCCGAAATCATGTTTTGACTAGACCACATTTATAGTCTGTAGATCTTGAACAGGGATATAGGCTATTTCTCAATCAGTTCAATAACTAATGCACCGACCAAAAGAAGTGCATTGATCTGTCTCAATGTCAAAATCATTCAAGCCAACTGAAACATTCACTCCCCAAAAATCCCCACAGCACATCACAAAAACCCAGGCGTTTCCCAAATAACAATGTAACTTGCTGCTTCATCATAATTTATTTAAACTACGTTGGGTCAAAACTATAGCTGATGAGGTCACATAGGTGGCCGAGTAATTTTAGGCTTGTTCGACTTCATGTGGCCCTGCAAGAACCGACAAGCGGATGCCATCACATTACAGCGAGAGAGCCGAGAGCCGACTGCCTCATATGCTTTTTAAACTCTCGCGGTAAAGTGATGTCATCCGCCTGTCGGTTCTTGCGGCGCAGAATGATGTCGAACAAGTCTAATGTCTACAAATGAATACATTCAGAATTAATGTCAGATTATTGCTGGGAATGATGAACTTGGCATCTAAATACTTATTTTGTTATCCTCTTTTGTTTTTTTTATTCATTTGCAGGTTTCTTCTTACGTCACTCCGACTCAGTTTCTTGAACCACGTATGTCCGACGTGCGCACTCTTCAAAATTCTGTTGACAAACTAAAAGATGTTAAATGGAATTTATATATATTAAGTGATATATCTAGAATGCACTGCTTGTTGCTTGCTTAATTTGCTCATAAGCATGATCTCTTTAAGTGTACATGTCATACTACACAGGAACTATGCTCCTAACCACGCCTGGAGACTGGCTATTCAAACTTTCATTTCAATGATTAATTATCTTCCTAATCATAAAACCTCAACTACTGTGCAGAATCTTTATTTTTCTGTACTAAATACTGATTACATCACGAAAAATCCCTGCAGCCCTGAAAATACTTTTCTTTGTAATTATGTAGAAGCAATGCTTTTTGTGTAAAAATCAAAAAGGTTAGCCAACAGCACCCTGAATTATAATGGAGCTACTGCTGTACTCTGACTTTAGAGTTTTATTTAATATTAAATGAATATTGAGAAAAATTCTGCAGGGGGATAAAGGTCCTTTCTCTCATTTTATCCTCACCATCTCTTTAAATAGAGATATGATGTGAAGTAGGACCACCACACAGTCTAGTCTTTAATGAGTGCAGTATATTGTCATACCAAAATCAAATTCACATGTCACACATTTATACATATTAGAACGATTATTGGTTATTATTATTATTAATTACGTATTATTAATTATGAGCATTAGCTACACTGTAATAACTAATCAATATGACATTAAGCATAATTTTCAAGAAAACATTTTCATGTTTTTCAATACATGCTATATTCGGTATTCAGTAATATTCAATATTACATCCTGATTTTCAGGCCATCTATACAAATCCACAGTTTTCCAATGACATCTTCAGCTATTATATTTAAACTCTTCATGAATAAAAATAATTGAAACGGTATGGTAATCCATAGCCCTCTTTTTAAACATGGTTTTGAAAAAAAATCGAATTAATCAAGATTTGTAAGACATCGTTCATTTGTGTTTTTCAGCTTCTCACAATCATCAGGGGCGGTTCTAGGGGGGGCCAGCGGTTCCCTGTGTCAGCACACTTGGCCACCCCCCTGGCCCCCCTAAATCTGGAATGATATTTCAACAAAACAGAGCAATTTTGAGCTGAACTTGTTTTCAAATGAAAAAATGAATGAAAAATAATCATGACAACAAATGTTAGTGTGCCCCCTAAAAGCATAAGTGGCCCCTGCCTGCCCCCCCCAGTTACAGTAGTCTAGAAACGCCACTGACAATCATAAATGATAAATGTCACCCAAATGGTAGAATTAGCAATGAGGAACACATCTGGCAAGACATTATCGATGCGACAGTATTCGCCAGCCAAAGACAGAGTGAGTGTGTTCATATGTCATACCTGTAGTCATTGCGATTGCCCATTTGGGAAACATACACTAAAAGGTTATCCAAGCGAAAGACCATTTAAAAGGATGCAACCAAAGAAAGTAATACAGCGACCTTCTACAGCCAGAGGCAATAGACTGGCCATATTTTTCCTGGGAGCATTGTTATATAAAATTAAGCATAGTAAGTTGAACGGACATAAAATGGCAAACATCACAGACCTACTGAATGCATCATTACAGTACATTCTGTTATTTGGTCTCATATTAATAACACTAAAAGCCAGAGCGACAATCTTCTAACATTAGGCTTTCATCAAAGGATAATGTTGGTTATTTTCAATGTCTTGCCCTATGGTCCAATCACTGTGATATAGCAAAACAAATACACATTAATGAAATAAACCTGTTATACATTTACACAACATAGGACCAGAAATATTTTGTTGAATATTTAAAAATAGTTTAAATATTCTATGTATATTAAATATATACATAGTGTTTGTCATTAAAATATAACACAATAATGTGGGTGTTAAACTCAAGCTTAATATCATGTGTTTTGACATATGTGAACATGACACAAAACACAACTGAATTGTTCTAGTGCCACAACAATCTGCAACATTCTACAGTACACACAAAAAAACACACATCTGCACACTCTTGTGGTCACTTGTTGTTGATGTATACATAAAAATCTGCACATTAAAACATACATCAAAACCAATTCAGTAGATGCAGAAGATTTTTCTTTACAGTTGGTGCCATGTTATCAGAAAGATACTGGAGAGATAATGTTTTCTTTGACCAGTAAGCAGGGGCGTTGCTAGACCTAAAGCTCTACTTGGGCACATAGGCCCCTACACTTTCTCTACCACTTTTTTCTTAAAAACCTGCTGTGTGCAAGAAGTATGCCACACAATGCACTTCAGGAACTTCCCTTGCTTAAACCACTATTCCTACAGTGCAACAATACTGGGGAAGGTAAACATTTACGTATTTCAAAATATTTAAGTATCTTCAACAAACTTAACAATAACATAAATGTTATTAACATGTTTGCATGCACTGTATGAAAATAATGAATTTCTTGCACGTCTGCATTCATTACACAATGATAACAAACAATAATTACATCTTTTAAACAATATTTCAAATAAATCAGTCATTTTATGGCTCCAACTAACATAAAGAACACATTTGATCTAAAAAACGATATTTTCTGGTTTCACAGCCAAGTCCAAACAAAACTGTACTGTAGTAAACTGTACTGCCTATAATAGCACATAGTTATCTCAGCCATAGTTACTGCCAACTTTTTATGTAATGTCTTATAGAGCTAGTCAATTAAATATTAATTTAATTTCTGAAAGTACAGAACACACGTTTCTCTAAGCAACAAAGCAATTTTACAGACTTGACAAAGGTTTTCCGTAGACTTTTTTCAGACATGTACAGTAGTTTGTCAAATCTTACCTCCCTCAAACTCATCATCTCTCCCTTCTGCTTCCATTTCCCTTTTGCACAAACAAATTCTGATGCCCATCTACACGGGTTATTAATAATCGTGTCAGAATAAGTTTCTCGATATTATTTAGAAACGTACTTTAGTTTCGTAATGTTTTCATAGCCTACAGTACCTCAGTCGTATGTTGTCACCCTTGCACGCAGCTGCATGCTGCAGTTGTTGCAAGAAAACACGCACGCGAGCGTACATGGATTTCTCTGCCAAAGAACCGGTTAAAATGCCTGCCTGCGTCGCTTTTACAAGTGTGAATCAGGTTACTACGTTGCATATAGATTTTTGTCGCTATTATCAATGTAAATGATTACACTGACAAAATGGTTAGTTAAACTTGAAATTTATACCGGAGCATAGCAGATTTATACTTGGGCACGTGCCACTGTAAAAGGGGTCTAGAGACGCACCCTGCCAGTAAGCAACCACATACTGAATTAACTATCAAGCAATGCCCACACAGTAAACCAGAACATTCAACCATATAGCAACATACTATAAAGATAACATTATAAATTAGAAAAGCCTGGAAACCACCCACAACAACCAAGTTTTTCAAAGACAAGCACCACCCATATTTGGGATGTATTGAACGTTAAGGCTTATGAGGTATCATACTGTCTATCCTCATATCAGAATTGTTTATTCTAAAAGCAACAAAAACATGTAATTCCCATTTTATCAGTCATTTTCTATATGTGATGTTTTTGTGTAGCTGTTGCAGTCGGTGCGATCACAGATGGCATGTTTAACAGTGTCACCTCATTTTCACAGACGATTTCTCATTACATCTCCCCTGATCCTCTAGACATCTATCACATCCTTTCTATTAGTGCCGTGGTGTTCCACATCAGGAAAAATCTAAACAAACAAAACGATGAACTAAACCAGAACAACATGCGCAGTATACACAGCAGGGCAACAAAGCATGATTGCAGCACATGGCGATACCTCTGTGTGGCCTATATTACAATATAATTAAGGGACATCAATCTCAGAAAATAATTTGTCTAGAACAAAAATCAAGCGAATGCATTTGACTATTAAATAATTCATCTAGATCACACAACTGTTGGAGTCTTGTTTGGCTACAGTATGGTTTCAAACATCTTTTTTTCATATTTTGTTAATCAAATAATGCTCGGAGTACATAAAAAATGTAGACTAAGGAAATGATTTAAGGAAACAGGTTTTTTTGCAAACAGACAATTTCCTGTTTTTCAGAAACCTCTAAAGAACAAGTCATCAAACAACTGTTTATAAAATGTTAGACTAAACATTTTGGTAGCTAGTCATGTAGCATCTACAAATATCGACACTTTTTTTCATTTCTTAAATCTGTTTTACACTCGGCTGTGTTATTGCTGTTGTGAGACCAGGCTCAAGCAAAGAGGAAGTGCCAAAAGTAAGTTTAAAACTTTAAATTTAGATATTAAATTCTAATGTATTCTTTAGTATATCTTACTATTACTTTCAGTATTCTGCATTGTGGTAAAGCAGCTTATAATTTTAAAGAAATACATACTCAATACACCTGTGAGATACTCGAGAAACACAATTATTCATCTTTGTTCAATTGTTTTCTTCTATTGCTTCTAACGTGTTTCTGTGTTCTTGTTCCATTACTGTTTTCTTTAATATTTACTCAAGATCTTAGAATGTTTGCTTAGGAAACCCCTAGTTCCACTCAACAGGAGAATTCACTTGTATAGGGAGGCTCAGAGATGATGTATTTTTGTATGCAAAACCAGGAAGCAAGTTAGCATTTTAGGACTTCCGGTTCTATCGCTCCAAAGTCTATGGGTTTTTTTAATGGGTTTTTGGTAAATGTCTCAAATAGAAAATGTGGTAAACAAAACCTCTAAATATTTTCACGTTTTATTCTATGACATAAAACACACCCGCTCGTGATTTTTTAAAGCCTTATTTTGTCTTAAAAATGGCAGTTGCTAACAAGTTGCTAAAAGCGACTACGTTCTTTTGAAGTTGATATTGAGCGACCTTAAGCATAGTCTCTATATAGCATCGTGTTAGCTTTTTACTTATGCCGATTGTATTTCGGCTACAAAAGTAACAAATGTTGTGTTAATTTGTAGTGATGATCTTGATAGAAAAAACGTGTAAACATCATAAACCTTTGTTAATCACAGAGCTTATTTTTTGCGATCTTTCAAAATTCTTTCTGTCGAGGGAACCAGCACGGCGCTTAAAAAAATACGTCATCTCTGAAGTATCGGATTGGATATCACTGTCTGTACACCCATTGGTAGTCCTAGTATCACTACCCATTTGCAGAAATGTGATTGACCCCTGCTCAACTTTGTGCCACTGGCAATAGTCACTGCCATTCATGTTCATGAAACACATAACTTATGCACATTTGAGAGGTGAGAGCATTGCTTTGTTTTGTATGTGTTTTGTCAAAGGTGTCATTTTTATGATTTCCAAGAGCGTTTATGGCTGATCCACAATGACATGGCTGGGGCCGACATCTGTTCTGATCTGTTTTGACTGGGTCACTGATAACAAGCAAAACTAATGCAAAATGCAGTTAATATGACACAAATATACATTTATATTTCTTTATAATAATAATAATGGATAGGACAAAATTCCTATGTTTTAAACAGGTGGGGAAAAACAATCAAATCCCACAACATTGAGATGCAGATTTGTTACTCATTTGATAGAAACTAACCAAATTATGTTGATTTTAACACTGACAACATGTCCAACACTGGTTAAATACAGTTTCATTTAAAAATATTTTTCTGTTGTGAATAGTTTGATGTAAAGAAATAGAAAATGTACAGATTCAATTTAGTGCAACAAGACATTACAACAAAAGAAACTAATTGGCCACCACTGTTCTAAAAACCCAGGTGTGGGAGAGTGTGATTGACATGGGATGTGTGAACAAGATTGAATAAGGGCTGGTTGGGGGTTAGCAGCTTCCTACGGTCAGCAATTGTCTCCACCTACGGCTGAATTAGATTAATTTGAATGAATCAGAACGTAACATGCTGTTCAACAAAACATAATATTTAATTGCCCCCCCGTGCCATTAAATAGCCACTAATTTTACCTTCCATTACACTTGATCCTTATAAGCAAATTCAAATGAGTTGTGGTCCCAAGATTACTGCCATGATGTGTATGCATTGTCCGGCTTTTCTTTATCATTTTCATATTCTATTTTCCTTTCCATTGACATTAACTCTCACTGTGTCAAATCAAATGTGCAACATGGCATTTTCTTATATACTATAATATGACTGAAATTATGTATAGAGCTTAAATACTCAAAGGGCTCCTTCCCCTTTAGCAGTGAGGTATAAAAACCTTTTGAATCAGAGCAAATTAGCAGAACCAAATCACTTTTCAAGTCCTCTTGCCCCTTGACATTGCATTGGCATTGCTCAAACTGTGACTCCATGTGAGACCTGGCTCTTTTTTAAATGCGTTTATATTTTAAGCGTTTTTATAGGTTAGTTGAATCATGACTCAATTTACATTGATCAATTTACAGAAAATCATCACATTTTTTGTGGTTTGTCTACACTTTAAAAATACTGTAATTTCACAGAATTTTACAGTTTTATTTTACAGAGTTTTCAGTATTTTTGAAATGCGGTAAAACACTATAAACTTAAAAGTCTGGTGCAAAATAACATGAACAACATGTCATTTTATTTTTACAGAAAATGTCATTTTATGTTTTTTTTCTGGTGCCCCAGATGCCAGAATATCAACATATTTTTCAAGGATTTGTTTTTTACAGGATTGTTTTTTTTACAGCGTTTGGACCCAGAAACGGTGGTGTGTGATGTCAGGCTTAACAAGCAGATTATTATATTTATAGGTTGCCTTTCTATATCAAATTGGGGCAGTAGAAAATATTTTAAAATGGATAAAATTACAGACTTTTCCTTTAGGGTAAGTCTGTGTACTCAGTGACCAACTTGCTGGCCTTTAGCCAGCAATTTTCTACATGAAGTCAAACTGCCATAGCCGCGGGAACGTGTTTTGAGTAGGGGGTGCTGTGATTTTTTTCTTTTTTTGCCAGGGCAGACGTTATGACTGTACCATGGGCGAGTCGCTTAAGTCTAATGTTAATACATAACGGAGGCAAATATGAGTTGCTGCCGAGAATAAAGAAGATCCCAGTTTGATTATAGGATACAGCATAAAAACAAACACATAAACGCAGTTAGCCAAAGCGTGGCGGCAGCTTAACCACCCAAACAAAAACTATGGGCAAACCAGTCACGCGATTGAACACAACTGCATGCTGCACGGCGACAGCACATATCAACCCGTAACGTTACACATTCTACCTGTAGACCTAGCCACAATCTCAAATAAAGAAATAACGGTCTTACATTACTGCTGCCCTGTGGACTTTCTGGGTTGACGCTGCTCCAGCATGAGGAGGACATGTTCAGTAAAAAAAGTCTGAAATTAGTTTTGGCGCCATTTGGACAAGACCGCTCGTGACACTTACCTTCACTAACGCCATGATGTCATAAGACACTTGTGTTGTCAGTGTAACAGTAACGTTATTAAAACAAAAACAGTAACATTATTAATGTTTTCAATGGATATTAGTGAATAGACACATTAATAAAATGTATTATATTTATTTTTTATAAAACATTTTCATTTACAATTTTTATTTTCATTTTCAAAACATGTCTATTTAGACAGAGTAACGTTACAAATAGCCCGCCCAAGGCAGCAATGCTTTTTACTCTAGCCAAAAATAGCTGTATTTTCTTTGGATTAAGTAGAATTAGTAGTTAGATGCTATTGATACATTACATTTATACAAATTATTAACGATATTAGAGATATTAAAGCCCTACACACCTAAACTTACCCTAAACTTTATGAATAAAAAACATTTTAAGTCTTAAATACATTTTATTGAATATAAACGCTATACAGACTTTACACTGCAGTCATTGTTCCAAATGAAGTCATTCTTACACTTTCTCTATTCCAATCACATTTTGGTCGGCGGACCTAGTGCAAATAGTCTCTGCCTTTATTAATTTATCTTTCACAGTGTTTCAGTTTTTCTTCCGCTCGACGCCAGGGGGTGCTGCAGCCCCCGCAGCACCCCCACTTCCCGCGGCTATGCAAACTGCAGTCCTGCAGGGCCGCTGTTTCTAATCCAGGTACATTTAAATACAGTGTTTTCATTTAAAAATGGTCTTCGTCTACACAAGCCTTTTCAAACATTTTACAAAAGTTGTTCATCAATACTGAAATGTCAAAAGCATACGTCCCTGTAATGTACATGAGATGTAGAAAGTTTCAGTACGCTTCACTTCTTTCAGGTTTTTTTTAAAGATCCACCTCTTTGAAATGTTGCGGCAATGTTGAGAAAAGGCGGATGGAAATGAAGACTTGAAATCATGGCAAAACAAATACAGCCAAAACAAATGAAGTACAATGTCGTCCACCATTTTGTTTTGGGCAAAATGGCACAGATGACTGTCAAATCACTACAAATGTGTAATTTTTAAAGAGGCCGTTTACACAAGACAGTTTTCAGTTTAAACTTTTTAAACATTTGTAAACGGGTCTTAAAATGCAAGTTTTTGAAAACGACAGCATTATCGTTTCCGTGGAAACTCTGAAGGCGACGTTTTCCAAAAACTATGATGTCATATGCATGGGTTATGTATAACCGGAACGAACTGCACCGCTCTCAGCGGGCCTCGAACCGGGTCGGTCCGGCATGGGAGTCGGGCGCTCTGAGGAGGCTAAAGACTGCAGTCTCTAGCGTCTGTCGCTAGAGCGTCACTTGAGGTCGGGAGTGAGGTTTACACACTGCACAGCTCTTCACTAGCTGGCCTCCGTTACATATGTGTTCAGTCTGTAGGCATGCTCGAGTATTCCCCAAACAATAATGGCGGCCTCCTTGCTGCATGTTTGTACCGTGTGACATACTTATTATCATTTCTCCAGCAAAAATAGATTTACTGCACCACTACAACCAGCAGAGACATAGTATTTATATGCACACTACTATAAACACACATACAGTACACGTCGACAAAGTGTAATAAATGTGCTTTTTCGATTAAAACAGGGAATGCGCAGGAACGTAGCGTTTCTTAATAGCACAACATCGGCATCCACTGGACTGGCAGGCATGATAGATCATTATTATTCGCTTTCCTGGATCCAAGTAAATGCAGATCGTTTTAATAATGCTGTCGTGTGTACATGAAACTTTTCAAAGATGCAAAGGAAAAACTTAAAGTTTTTATCGTGTAAACGTACTCAATCATTTTTTTTACATTCCACACGACAACCCAAACATTACGTTGGAGCTAAACACAACACAACATCCCTCCATAACTTGCCTTTGACACCAGTGATATAGACAGTAATTTTAAAAGTAGTAGTTATGCATTTGAATTGGAAAAGATTTTGTTTCATTCATCATAATATGTCATGTCAAATAAACAATTAATTCTAAAATAATTGTCCCAATGTTTGCATCTTTATCTAAAATAACTAAAATTTTAGAGTAAGCAAAAAGGTGAAGCTAAATATGCAACTGGCTCTTGATCAGGGCTTCAATTCGTACAGAAGCCATATTTAGGTTTGAAATGTCATCTATTCATTTTTTACACGAGTAATGTTCTCCTCTTATGCTATCTGTGGACACAATCAATCTGGCCGGACATAGATTCATCATTCTGGTTACAATCTGAAGGATAAGAGTGCATTCACATGACAGTGATTACAATCGCAGGTCTCTGTACTGTTGATTGTTAATAGCCGTTTGTACTCGATTGCGGTTTTCAGCCGTTTCACATAGTAGAATATGTGAGCTTTACTATCTGAGCTTATTTGTAGTCTCGACCATGTCTTTGACAACGCAAACTTTAAATTTGCTACAAATCACTTGGGATTATGATTTGTTTGTTGAAGTCATCACTTGCATGCTAACCATGAGGTGTGTCTGGTTTGGCATTATTATTTGCTTTCTTAAATGCATCTTGGAATGTTCGCTATTATTGGTTATTGTGATTTATAGTTTATTCTTTGATTTGTTTCGGTAAGATTTTGGGTACTTTGCTGTTATATTAAATGAGAATCTAGCCAATGTACATGTGCTAACATTAAGTATGTTGTTCACTGATAGGTGCACATGTTAGTGATCAATGTCAGACTATTTTATATCATCAATAGTTCCTATAAGGAATATTAAAATACAGAGACCAGTTGGAGATTATGAGTGATTTATTCGTATTTATTTTGTAGTATATTGTATATGTAAATAAGTCATCTTACATGCCATGTGGCATACTCACCACTTCCTGGACTGGTACCTCCTATTAAGAGAGGGCGGGACAATAGTCCTTATTTATTCTTGTGGGTCATACCATATTGCAATGTGGGGCCAAGTAATATAACTTTAGGCTTGAGGTTGTGACCAATTGTTCTCAAAACTGTTTAAAGAGTTGAATACCCAATAATGGGACATATCACGTGAAGAATTTTCTTCGTTGGTTTTATTGTTTAAAGGTTATATGTTGTATATGTTCAGTGAGAGATTTTGTCACCCCTACAGTTGGTAGGGTTCTATTAGTGAGCCTGACCAAGGTTATTTAGGCCAGTCTAGTTGTTACCTGGGGGAGAGAGATGTCAATGAACCAAGTGTCTTAAATCAACTGTTTTCTTTGTTAAGGTTGCGACAAAGTAGACACTGAGCCTAGTGCCATTATGTCTTTGAACTCGTTGTTAGATTGTTTTCCTTTTTTTGTACTTTTATACCTACGGTGTACATGTTTCCTCTAAATTTTGCCATGAATTAAACACGTTTTTTGGGGGACTATAACCAGAGTCTTCTGAGCCTTCCAACCGCCTCCCCTTAACCTAAACGGGACACGTTACGACATCACTGTTTGTATCTGGCAAAACCCACTGCTACTACTTCTGATTACTGTATGGATTTGTCTTTGCTATTCGGAATGAATCTGGTCGCTTTGTTCTTGCAAGACTGCAATCTTTCCATAATTTAAAGAAACCAGTGAACTGTGTTTGTTTTTATACATGCTACTTGCATGGGTGAGAGTATGAAAAACTGTTTTCTCACCTTCTCCACAGTCCTTTTCCTCCTCTTCAATGCTGCTTTTGATAGTATCATACTCCTCGTCTATGTTCTGGTTACCACGGATCTGGCTCAGCACACGCCTGGCCTTCTGGGTAAGACCCTTTTGGATGAGCCAGCGAGGGCTCTCCGGTAGGAATAGGAACCCTAGGAACTGCATCATAGCAGGAACCACGGACAGACCCAACATATACCTAGACAGATAAAAAAAAGAATGTTTAATCTTAAACTGTCTTTGAATGGTAAAAGATTAAATTGCACCAACTTACACATCTACATTATTACCTGCGTAAAGGGTTGTTTATGGAACAATAACTAAAACTATACATTATAAGCACCTACAATAGATGATCATTTTATGATTATACTAAGCAAGCACACTGCAGTTTTACATTTTAAATGCCCATTCAATTCAAATGGATTTTGATTGATTGTCAGTGTTTAATCTTTTGTCAGTTAAAATGATTCCAACAATCACTTTTTTGTTATTGTCATAGTTGTGGTTTGCACTTTTCTATAAAAAAAATTGTTTTACTTTAAACTGAAGACGAGGTACAGTAATTAGCGATAAACAATTGGCAATTACAGACCAGTTTATTTTTAAGACTTGAGAACTCTAAATAAACTACAAAAGGATTGTGAAGAGGATCTCAGATTAAAAAAAAAAATTATTTAGTTTTCAAACAATTACAGAACCCATCCCGTAGATCTTTTTCAGAGTTTCTTTCCCTCATGTTGAAGGGCGATATTCTGGAGCTGGTCTGGTTTATTGTGTATTGTTCTGAAGGTTTACTGTGCCAGGCGGCAGATAGGATCTTCTTGATTCCTTCCAGTTGGGTTGACATTCACGTCAAACTGTCGTAGACAAATCCACAGAGTGGATCTTTTATTGTATGATTCATCCATTCAACATCCAGTTCCATTTAGCCAAAGACAGCTAGGCATTAGACAGTTATTTAAAATCTGAACAAATAACAAAATTCAGATGGCACTAGGTCGATGCTAGGTTTTCTTTGTAAATGATTCTTTGGTATGACATTTTGTGGCAAACCAATGATATACTGTATTGATGCAGCGAACCCTCACATTGAACATCTTTAAACAAAATTTGATTGTTAAAAGTAATAGACACCGATACTTTGATACTTTAAGCTGTATTTCACAGAAAAAAATCAGACAACAATACTGTACTGTATATATAATCATTGCCATGGACAGCCTATTTATGTACTGCCTCAAGAAACATAACCAATGACCTGAAGTATCGGTTGAGCCACAGGAACAGTGAAGCTGTAGAACATACCTCCAGCCTCCATGATGCATGTAGCTGAAGGCCCCGTCAATAAGGCTGGCTACGAACTGGCCTGCTGTGATGAACAATGTGTTGATTGTGACCAGTCGTCCTCTTAGATGAGGTGGAGATGTTTCAGCGATGTACACAGGAACAGTCATAGAGGCTATACCTGAACAGATTAATTCAGTCATTCATAAAATTTTTGATACATTTGACTTCAAACTACACACAGCATTGCAATGTTGGTAAATCCTCCTTGTAAAAGAGCATTAATTAGCTCATAATAATTTGAATGACCGTTTTGACGACAATGAGTGTATAACAAAGGAGCATTTGCCATGTAAATATTTAAAATGTACATACTGTACATAAAAGGGTGGTGGAAGTCATGAACGTAAACAAAAATAATATTTTCAACATTAATTACAAAGCAAATAATCACATTTCGTAATTAGAGAGCTTTTTCTTTAATTAATGAAATATTAGTTAGACTTGTTTGTAAAGAGAGTTAGAATGAATAGTAAAGAGACATAAGCACAGAACAACATCATTACATCATTTAACCTCATGAGCGTCAGTGCAACAAAAATAGAGAAACGCTTTAACATTTATTTTCGTCATGTAGCCTATAATTGTGCTATATTACCAAGTTAAAACCATAATATAACTCTGTGATAAAACAGGTTCAAGGGGTTTATCATTTATGTCCAACCTGGCATGACAAGGACACAATATTAGCAAAGATTCAGGCAGCAAAGAACAATATTTTAACAAATGATAACTTGAAATTTATCAATTGCAAAGCTATTGTACAGCTCAGGGAACTTCAAATGTAGTGAGTTTAAACACGTTTTGGGTTTCACAAAAGAAGAAAAGTCTTGGGAGGTTGGGGATGACAAATTATGTAAACAATTGAAGGTGAGTAATGACTACATAAACCATTTATTTGATTTTAGTTTTTCTTGTGTGTGTGTACAGTAGGCTAATATACCAATAATGCCTTATGAGTCACCAACACAATAAATCCTCAAATACTGAAATATTTATACACTGTAAGAGTTCTCTGAAGGACATTATCTTTATGGGCTTTTAAAGAGCGACAGAACTTCACACAAGACTATTTGACATGCAATAGTGAATATGCTTTCTGTCCCAATGTTCCCCATCAATCAAATGGAAAAGCCCAATGCTACAGACAGACCACCTGACCAATAACATCACAGAGGTGTCACGTTGTGCGAATAATTTACAAGCAAGTTATTTCTGTAATCACTTTTTGATACGTAAATGTCTTTCCCTGATAACTCGGATTGGGAAAGGAGATACTGTAAGTAGCCTATAATGTGATGTAGCAGAATCAATATTCACTTGATATTTATAATAGAAGACAAACCAAAAGTGCACGGCCACATTTATCTGACAAGGTCTACGACATCACCGCTCCCTATAAAGTCTATTAATAGCCCCAGTTCACTGCTTGCCGTCGCTCTCGTTGCCCGGCAGACAACGTACCTGTTGCCATGGGAACGCCTTACTGCTTGCCTCGCAAGGAGGTTAATCAATACAATGAGACAACAGTTGTTATTGGCGTTTCATTTACGCTTTGAAAAACGCAGACTTCACATGGGTGACGTATACGTATTCTCTCATACAAAAGTGTTTGATGCAGGTTATCCAACATTGGAAGCTGTGTACTATTTTGTTTTGTTGTTTATGTGGATAATACTACGAGCAGACACGTAGTAGACATATATCTGTAGTTATAACCACGATGTAAACAGTGGAGAAAAACAATAAGGTAATTTGCTGATTTAACATGGTCTCCCTTACCAACTTGTGGTTAGCTGGTTTTGCTTGTAAGGCAGCTTGTCACTCTGATGAAAAATTTCCAGAATCATTAAAACAGATCAGCCTAACCAGCTTGGCGATCTGAATGAGACATGCTCGAAGCAGATTGCTGTAATGTGGTGAAGACACACGCCACCTGTTATTACGTAAGTGTTGAAGGGTCTGAAGCCCGTATTCAGTTCATTTAACATCTTTATCTGAATGCTTAAAATAGCAGATTAAGTGTTCATGCAATAAAACCACATCTCACTCCTAAAACCTAGAGCAGTGGTTCTTAAATGTTTCGTTGCAAGGCCCCCTTTGCGTAGAGTGCATTGGGCCCCCCAAATAAATTCTAAATGATAATAATAATCATATATTATTATTTTAATATTTAATATTATTATATAGTAATAAAATAAATATTGTGTTCTCAAAAATTATATAGTTTTAGAACCACTGACCTAGAGAACATGCTTACTAGGCAACATCTTCATAACCAGCATCTTGACTGACATGAATTTGGAACTAGAATATAAAAAGTCCTCCATGCATGCGAAAGACTTTAGATTCCGGCACATATTGTTTCAACGCAATTGACATGTTTATGAATTTGCCATATGCTTTCTTGTAAAGCAACTTTACAATGCATTCAAAGTAAACATTGCATCAGTGTATGTTTTCTGTGAATCGAACCTGAGATTTTTACACTTTAACGAATTTTGCCAAAAATATAAATCTTGCATGGCTTATACTGTTGTCTTCTACCCTTCTGAACCGTTCATTCATATGAATCATGAAAAATGCTTGTTATAAATATATTTATACATTTACTTTACTCTTTTATAAAATACTTGTTTTATGCTTATTATGCTCATCATTTTTAAAGAGCGAAAACTACACTGTTGTAATGAATTTCTAATGAACCATTCTCTGAGCATTAGCTTTTTGTGTACCTCTCATAAGCAAATCAATTTGTGCAATGCACTTGAGTAACTGTTAACACGTTGCTAAATATATCATTTCAATTCAGTGATGTATGGCGTTCAGTTTCATCGCAACTGCTTATGTGGATCGAAGAATGACAAAATGCTTCCTGATCTGTAAGTCGCATTGGATAAAAGCATCTGCTAAAAAACGAATGTAACTGTAGACAGCGTAAACATGTACAACACAATAAGAAATAACACTAAATTCCGTCGCATCATAATGTTGATCAAGACCTTTCACTGCCAATACACATTAATGGCCATCAGTAAATCGGTTGCTCTTTCAAAAAAATTCATCTAAAAATACGAGAATCAAGTATTTACTCACTGACACAATACACAATATACAATGTCTTAAGACTGCGAAATACAGTACATATAAACATAAAAAATTTAGCTCAACTGTAGAAATGTGACAGTCAAGCAGAAGATGCTTCATTATATCCACTGACGATATCAAAGATGTTTTTTTCTTTGGTTTACTGTTCTTCAGGGCAGGGGACGGATTCATTATTGTGAGAGTCCATGCTGAAAACAAAGTGTGAATGAAGGCCGTGGATGTCCTTTATTAGCAGTGACAGTAACTTGAAGCCAAAACCCATCCACCCAAGTCAACCGCCTCCCCCAGACACTCACCGTGAGAGGCCAACCCTCTAATGGCCTTTCACTGCAGAAGGGTTGTGGAGTCATGGAGACAGCAGTCGAGACAGCTTAACTTCTCTGATCACACCATTGGCTTAGACGTCATCAGGCCAACTGAACTGCTAGTTTACACCATCTGTGATTTAGAAGAAAGGTCTGTGCCCAGACTGAAGGGTAAGGAATTTCCTGAATCCTTTGGGATGAAGTTTCTGACCACTGTGTTTGTTACTTGACTCGACTTTTAAAGGGGACTGTCTGATTTCAAGGAAGATTTTACTGTCATGTAGAAATAAAGAAGATAATAGGCTTGGAAAAAAATATGATTCATTTTTATGGTTCCACTGACCTCGGATTTGCCCTTGACTGTTATTGTGTTCTCATAAAGGTCAGTTCAGAAATAATTGGGCTCAATCGCTTGAACCAGACATTTTGTCTTTCTTCTGAAGGAAAAGTGCAGGTAACATTACAGGTAAATTACGAGGTAATTTGTGAAAAGTATAGTACAGTGAAAGAGACGAAGAATAAATATATGATATATATATATGTTATAAATAATGAAGAAAGCGTGAGTGACGCTTGTTGCCGGTGAAAAATAGAGTATAGTTGCTTGTTTGTCGTGTGGATTTCAAAATCGAATTTATATTTAAGGTCCTTAAATGGCTAGGTCTTGCCTTAAAAACAAGTATATTGATCTTTTCTTCTGATTTAACATCTGGAAAGCACCAAAAATGATGTTTGAGAAATGTGCACTTAAAATATAGATGAATAGATATCATTAGCATAACGATATAATAGGGATGGCCATTAAATTTTCTTAGAGAGCATGTCAGGGATTGTTTCGCAACCCTTTCTTGTCTTGGGAGTCATGACGAACAAAAATTAACAAATAACTTTATGCATTAAACTGAAAAAATCTATGCTTTGGTGAAATGATAGTTTCTCTAATACATTTCAGACAGTATACGTACATAACATCAGATATGAAATCACATATTATAAAACGACTAAAAAAATATTTTGCTAATATTTTTTGGTTATATCGCCCAACCCTAACTGGGTGAAAGGTAAAAGTGATTCACTGTATCTGAGCAACCGGACAATATAAAGCTTGATAAAATACCAGTCTTCCCTAATGACTGTCTGTAATCCTGCACAATAAGTAATAAGCCAAATTGCTTTTTGGAAACACTCATGGGACATTTGACTGGTTCTTGGAAGCCATCATGGTTACAAGCATTAATGAGAAATTACACTTGCAGAAAGCGGAGCTCTGTCAGTCTTACCACCCAATCAAATCGTGTGAATCCTTATGATTCTGATCTAGTAATTGCCTTCGTTAAAAATAGTTCTGAATTTTCAATGAGGCACGGCATGAAATCTTATCAAAGCCTGTGATCTTATACACACGTTACGGCATACACAATCTTTCAAGTGAAGTAATTATACAGCCTGCTTATAATCTTTTAGAATAATCAGGCATATTGAAATCACATTAAAGAAGCTAACTTATGCTTTTGTTGAGTCATAATTTAAACCTTGGAGAAGTGAAATACTTTAATCCCGGCAAAGAAAGCATACAAAACAATGTAGGTTTATTTGTGCTAGATTGGAACTCATTACAAGTAAAGACAATTTAAAAGAGTAGGTCTTCAATCAAATTCAGAATATCACTATTGATATACAGTATGGTTTGGCTATTATTGAGCTGACAAACATTTAGACACAAAAAAAGTGTTGAACCAGCTACTAAATTGTTTTAGGTAAAACAGATAATTTCATGATATGTACTACATTTCTGCCACTTGTCTTTAGTCAAAAACGCTGTATTTTCCACATCACGTGCATGTTTGTATCTCCTCTTTGCCCCGCCTTTCTGAAACGCATAGATTTTTTACAAAGCTCATCGCTCTGAAAAGCGAGGTGTGCTATGATTGGCCAGTTAACCAGTGCGTAGTGATTGGTCGAATGCTACTAGCGTGTGACAGAAATGTAACTCCTCTTACCATATTTGGAACATCAGGTTCCAAAGCAATTGTACTGACAGATATGCCCACCTTCCTTGCGTATACGATTGGGCGGTCTTAGTCAAATGATACCACAAACTAACTTTTTGATGAACATTACACGAGGCATTTCAGGCAGGTTTGGGTGAGCATTCTTTTAGATAGAATGGATCTTTTGTTCCGACACTTAAATTTTTTGCAATTTTACGTGTCTAATACATACAACTTATAACACACCAAAGACACAGAAAACACATATTGGCATATTGGCTGTGTATTAGTACTTTATTAAGCACATATTCTGCATGACCATTCCTGATCCTACCCAATCCTTAAAGCTAATAACTACTAACTAAAAAGCCACAAATTAAGAGTTAATTGGGAAAAAGTCATAGTTAATGGTTTGTTAATCGCGAGCTTTTCACACTGATCCAAGAAATGTCAATGGCATTTATTGAATTGGTGTGAAAAGTGATTAGGTTTACTTTCCTGTAGCTCAGTGGTAAGAGCATTGCGTTGGGAGACAACAAAAATATCTTATTGTATTGGGTTGCCATGATTTTATTACATTTTCTCAACTCTATATTTTTTGTCTGCTAAGGAAGCATGTTGGTTCATGTTAACCATTGTAAACATTATTGTAAAGAGTTAAAAAAGTATAATTTATAAGATACATTCCAGGTTTTATTTATATGAGTTCCGTTTTTCCATGTAGGCCAATGTAAAAGTATCTTGTTACTGTTCTATCGCCTCAAACGATTCAGTGCTTGAGTGAACTGTCCGAATTATTCATTCTGAATTGCGAACCGAGAAAGAGCGTTTGGTTAGCCTGTCTGACAAGAACTGACCCAAATGAGCGAATCATTGCTAATCATTTGACACCCGACACTCAATATAACATCAATAACTTGATTAAAAGTCTGTTTGAGACAATTAAGAGAGTTTAATCGTTCATAAAAGGGCAGCATTGGGCACCAAAATATGTGGTATAGCAAATAAACGGGATATCTTGATTTATTTAAAGGGGGAACTTCATCCAAAAAGAAAAATTCTGTCATAATTTACTCACCTTCGAGTTGTTCCAAATCTGTATCAATTCCTTTTGTTCTGATGAACAAAGAGAAAGATATTTGGAAGAATGCTTTTAACCAAATATCTTGCCCCCCATTGACTCCCATAATAGGAAAAAATACAATGGTTGTCAATGGCTAAATCTGTCTGGTTACAAGCATTCTTAAATTTATACAGATTTGGAACAACTTGAAGGTGAGTAAACGACAACAGAATTTTCATTTTTGGGTGAAGTATCCCTTTAAGTCTATATTATATATTGTATTAAGCCCACTAGTCAGTATCAACACGAATACTTAATACAAATTAAAGTAATGTTTAACATACCTGGTGAGCTACAGAAAAGATATCTGTTTTGCGTTATTCATCTTTTGTTATTCATCTTTTGCGGATCAAACATGTTTATTTTAACTTTCCTGATGTTCCTGATGAACTAAAGTTGTGGACCAGCAGCAGGTGCATCTAACAGTACTTACCAAGCCCAAGTCCCACTATAAGCCGTCCAACCAGGAGTGCTTCTTTATTCGGAGCAGATCCCAACACTATTCCCCCGACGGAGAAGATGAAGCTGGCCAAAAGGATGCACACCCGCCGCCCGAACAGCCCGTTGAGGCACCCCCCGAGCAGCGCGGACACCGCCGCCGCGGCCACAGTCCCGGACACGAGCAGCTCCTGCCATAGGGCAGTGATGTTCATGTCCCTCTTAAGCAAAAGCATCGCTCCGGAAACCACCCCCATGTCATAGCCGAACAAAAAGCCGCCGATAGCGGAGAACACGGCCAGCACGTAGACGAAGCTCGGCGTGACATCCTGCTGGAACTGTTTGCGCGCAGCCCGCTCCAGGTCCGCGGTGGGCGCGGCGGGTGTGTGCGAGGTGCTGCTGATGCTGGCGCTGGACGGAGCCTTGATGAGACTCCGTTCTCCATCATCCGAAGCTCGGTTTCTCCTCTCGCCCATCAGATTGCTCATACTACGTAGATTATAGTCATCGCTAGATTTGCGGGACATAAGTGAAAAACCGCAAGAATAAAATGTCCACAAAGAGTCAAAGGTGATCAACTGAAAAAGTAGGCAGACGTGATTCCAACTAGATGTTTTGGTGTTTGTTGGTGAGATTTTACAAGCGGTCTACACAGGTTGACTCCTCATAAGTTATCCCACGGCTCAGTGTCTGAAGTCTGAAGGATGAGACAGTGTATGGAAGGCTGTTTCGGCAAATATTGATTTAGACGTAACGTGTACAGACGATATAACGCATGTACACGTAACTGCGCCTAAAGACGTAATTTCGTGAAAAGACGTTAGTATGGAAGGCCAAGTGGTTCAAATATACGTGAATTTTAACATGTTAAGTACACGTCAACAATGTGTATTTCACACGTACTCATAGAATACACGAAAAAAACAACGCGTGATTCATACGCCAGTTTCCAGTTTAAACGGATCAATATCATCGGCGGCCTAAGAATTGGGTCAAACCATTTTTGCATACCTGGGGGGTTGCCTGCCGCTCATAGGCTACATGCTTCCACCATTAAAGATCCTCCTGTTTATTTGTCCTTTTATTGCGTAGTTATTTACAGGTGAAAGTTATATTTATTAAGATAAAATGCTCATTTTGCACATTAGTAAACATTCTGAATGTAACACCATTTTCCACACTTCAGTTTTCATTAAACCTTGTACCCATTGGATGCAGAGGCTTCAGTTTCTCAGGAAGGGGACAGTAATTTATGTTCACATTCGAATATGTGCAATAAAGAATAGCTCCGTGCATTTACCTCATAAGTTCTGTCAGAGCACACAGAAAGTGTCCCCTCTTTATTTGTTTCACCCTTATAAAGGTTGAAAAAAAGTTAAATTATATTTTGTCTTGATCAGCTGCCGGTACCACTTTGAGTTAGGATTTGGTTTTTAGGCGCAGACGTCACTCTTTCATGTTATTGTTCACTCATTTTACAAATAAGTGTTTAATAAGAATTAGATTCAAGTGCTCATCCTAATCCTGAAAGTATTTAATTAAATGAATTTTAAATTATAATATCACGTATGTTTAAGTGCATAATCTCTGAACAAAAAAGGTTTTAACAAACACAAAAAGCTCACATTGTTTTCCAAAGAGATATTTATTACAATGCTCTGTATCCTAAACCTATCTTAATTGAGTACATCTGCTGTAACTGTTTTCCCACACAAATATTAGTTTTTTGATGCTAACCAAAGTTTGATGAATGGTAAAGCTAGAATGTCTATTACTGTGCTTATTTAAGAAAAAGGCATGAATGGAGTAAAAGGGGGTCATTTTATTTTATACAGTTTTTCATAAAACAGTAATCCTATTAGTTTATCTACATAACAATAATAAATAAAAGACAAGAAAAGAAAAGGCAAATAAATAGAAGGATCCATAGCATGCTAATTGTTGGTAGCACAGAGTATATAAAACCCACAGGTTTGCAGAAATGGTTTGACCCAATTCTTAGGCAGCCAATGATATTAATCCGTTTAAACTGGAAACTGGCGTCTGAATCACACGTTGTTTACGTCTATGTGTACTTGACGTGTATTTAAAATTAAATTAAAAATTCACGTATTTTTGACCCACTTGGCCTTCCATAGTGTAGACGCGTAAATCCAAGACTCCTGTTGTGAAAATAAGTCACATCAAGCAATGTAGCCCTTACCATTTTGTATTTTAGCAAGGCTTTCCTTGTTTACTCTTCGTTATTATTTTATAATAAGGATTTGCTATCAATGCCCGTTTTTTATTGTACCGCGTTGCTTTATGACATAATGATTATTTTTAATACATATTGATATTCAGAAAAATCTGTCATAAAAATATAGCATATATGTAACACTCTTATTATAATGAATTTCAGATATAATAAGACACAATTGGCCACATACAGTAAAGAAATTAAAAATAAAACACTGTAAATTGGTTTAAATAAATGTATTCTCTTTGTGAATGCTGGTATGTTATATTTTTATGCGCATAAATTAGCTTTATGTATCAGATTCCATTAAAAAGAAGACCCAAGAGATGGTGGTGAGCAAAAAAACATGACAAAATGTACTAGTCTGCCACAACAGATCAGGCTGAATGAAAATATATATCGGAGTTGGGCTCTACACAGCCAAATCAAGCACATGCTCCGAATGAGACAGGTAGAGTATCAAACACAAATGTGAACACACTAGCACTTGGGGTTTATTGTGAAATACTGCCAATTACAAGTCTTATACAGAAATATTAAGTGAAAACATATGTGCATATTAAGAACACATAATGCACATATGGTTAATAAATGAATATAGGCTACATAAGCAGTTGCATTGCAAACATCGACTGCTAAATCCTCAGGTGGCACCAGCACCATGTGAAATACAGAACTATTATTGCCTACTGTATAAGGACGAATGATTCCATCTCATTTGTGGGTTAAATAACAGTATAATACATAACGTAAGATTTAAATTATCATAATGAAACATTAACATTGATCAATTTTGGCAGATTGATATATACATTTTTGCCAAAGTGGCCTTCGATAACAGTGATGAGAATGAAGGCAAAGGTAGAGCTCAGCATCATTGTGATGTGCCCCGACATCAAACAGCTTCACACCAACACACACAAGTGCAGTACATGCATTTAAGATATGAATAATACAAAGGTGATATCATGTTTCTTGTTATTATGTTATGAGCATTGTTTGATATATTTTGAAACATTATGAAAAAAGTCAAAAACGTGCAGTGCAGTATGCAAAAGACTACTCTACATGGTTGTCCAGTTTTTCACACAACAAACTGCATTCCAGGGCTGACCAGTTTTATTGTCTCTAAATATAAGTTTTGGCTAATTGTAGTACGTTTTCACCAGAATTTCATACTTAGTCCATTTCTCTAGGCATACATAAAAGTCTTGGTTATAAAATAAGCCCTGAACATCCTACACCGTTGCCCCAGAAGCGGTACAGACAACACATGTAGTAATATAAATTCAGAAACTGTCATATTTTATGGAAAGCATTTGAGCATTTTTGTAACAATGGTTATTAATGAAGTTAATAACTTTGTACAAAACCACAAAGAAATTTGCTTCTAAAACATTTTTACTAAAGTATCTGACACCTTCTGTGAGTGTTAATTGTGCAGCAGTTGCCGAAACTGACTTAATGCTATAATGCAGTAGTGTCGAGATGTCTGAGGAATTTTTTGCAGGTACTGCATTTTGAATCTTCATTTTAATGTGAATCCAGTCTGAGCCATTCTAGTGTCATTCTGTACATCATGGCTGTGGCTATATCCATGAGATGTCTATCTGATCTGACATAACTTTTTTTTGTTAATACAACCTGTAGTGTGCTTGTTTAATTCATATTAAACCATACTAAATTATACAGGAATAAAACTAACTAAGCATGATTTCCTGATGAAAACATATCTAAAAGTGTAGATATTACATTAATTACAGTTATTGTCATTACCAAACAGTCAATCATGGTGCGACTGCGGTGGAATAAGTTCCATTTTTACATAAATCCGTACACCAAGTTCACATTGAAATCTAACAAAAAATGTAATTTATGTGAGAAGCAATTAACTCTAGAAGATACGTATTAAATTAATCTTTTTAACTTAAGGACCTGCTCAAATTGAGCATCTTTTAAAAAAAAACATTAATGAGGTTAAAGATCTATGTTAAAATCGGAATAAGCTAATTCATATTTTAATTTTGTATTGTGATAATGTGTTTTATATGTTGGACATTTTGTAAAACATGTATATTGTATAAATATTATTTTAACATTTAATTTTCTAATAATTATGCAGAATTGGTTTTATTTAAGTGTGCATTTTTATTTTGGAAAAGTGGGACACACATTGGCCATCAGCGATTGACAGAAAGTACACTATACACTATATTGACCCCTGTGGGCGGACTGTGTTTGTATACACAAAGTGAAATAATACTAAGTTCAGTTTGTATTACATCTAGGTTCCCATAGCAAGGTTTTATCGCTCATATGTTGCTTTTCGTAGCTTATACACGATTTAATTGAGTTCCCAGTTATACTTCGGTAACATTATAAACCAAGTTGGTTCCCTAAAGTAGACTTCATTCAACAATACAACATCTTTATTTGTTCAGTACCTAATTTACTGTTGTCTAAAAATAATGATTGGCATTATGAAGGCATTATAAGGGTTAAATAATATCATTGATACCATGTACAGTTCTTTTTGAAGTAGGTGAAGCAATTCAGAATGAATTGGCCAATCATACGGCTGATTTCACTTAGTAAAGATCTACACGAGATGGTTTTCAAAGCATCAAGGGTAGTTTGTTATTGCAGGATGGGTTCTTGAATCAACATTTTCTGTTGTTGAGGCTTCTGTCTAATAGTGAAAAGTAAGGGTAGTGTTAGGTTGACACTACCCTTTCAACAAAAGATAGAGAAACACATTTTCTTATCATTTGTGCGCCTAGGCTAAATAAAAAAATATATATTTTCCAAAAGATGTCAATGTTAAAGAAAAGGAAATACCAGACGTTCGATATGCCAGACCACAAATTAGATGTTCAGAGACTGATGGAGTGGATTCTGAAAAACATTACTTTTACATTGGATAAGTCAACGTCTTGGAAAATAGACAAACTGCCACCTGCTGGAAAAAACAGAAACCTACAAGCTTCTAAAAAGTCACATAGTTGTTTATTTAGAAAGTTAAGCAGCTTGTTGCTAATGTAAGGTTACAAACAACGTGTTTATAGAGATATTAGGGTACATATGACCGTGTTCTTGTAGCTAAAATTTTTTGCTAAAATTTTGCGTTATGGATTCAATTCCAGAAACAGTCATGTTGCTAAAAACACATTGGACAAAATAATATTGTGAAAAAACATTTAGAATATGTGTTACGATATATTCTCCAACCTGCAAGGTTTTGAAAATCTTGTGCCAGAACACATTGTTCTTAACATTGGTACAAGAAATTGGTGAAATAGGTGACCTGTGAAAATTCCAAAGGGGACAAGTCATGGGAGTCCATAGAAACATCTGTACCCTTAACAGATTGAGTGTTTGGTGTTTCAAGAGTGACAGTCTCCATGATTAGGAAGATGTTCTGATAGACGACACTACTATTCAAAACTTGTATGAATCCCTTGAGAGTACATTTGGTGGTCCAACGCCTTATTAAAGAACATATTTCTCACATATCATTTTGTCCAACTCCTATATATCTTATAGTCAATGCACTGTACGTTGGTTTTAGATAGATATGTCTCACTTTTTTCTAGTGAATATACTCAGATTTTTCCCTCCCAGCTTACTCACCTGTCCAAGATCGACATCCCGTGAGCACCACCACACTCAAGAATGCATGCAGTATGCCTCATGTAATCAAGAGCATTCTGAAAGATATATTGCAAGCAAAATTTCTATAGCCAATGAGAGCTGGGGTGACTTGCAGGGTTTGTTTATCACTGCACCCAGCCAGTTAAGAGTTACATTTAGCCTTAGATGGTATATACATCCCTAAAGCACATGTTTTATCAGATGGTCACTTTCAATGCACATTTGAGATCCATGTGAAAACCCAGCTAGTCATTTATTTGTGATATACTATTTCTACATAAACACACCCTGCTAAAAAAATATAAACCATTATATTGAAATTCTATTGGTTTACATTAAAATACCTTTGAACCACACATTTTTCTATTATCAAATAAAAAAAAATGTGTTGGCTATTAATGGGTTAAATTACTGTTAAGTTAAAGTTCTCACCAAATCTTAGCAAGTGCGACTTAGACATTTAATTGATCCTTTTTATGAAATTAAGTAGACAGAACTTAAATAAGTACACCAAAATTGCATTTTTAAGTTAACTAAACAAAATTCATTCAGTTTCTTTATTTTACATATTTCTTAGTCATAATATGCATAATTCAAACACCTTGAGATATGTTACCCAAAATGAACAAGAAGAGACTGATATTAGAACTGGCATTAGCACAGTCACAACTCACTGGTAACATAACACATGTTGCAGGTCAAATGTAGCTCCGCAGAGACTAAGCACATTCACCACTCTTCTAAACAATGGTAACCACAAAACTGAAAAATATGTCAAACTCTTCTAAATATCGAAGAGAAGTGAACATTAAAAACTAGCAAGTTTTTAACTTTACCAAAAACATATAAAATTAAAATGTACTCTCATAATGCAGTCTGACGCAAAGCATGCTGGGATTTGGAAATCCTTCTTGACCAATTGTGTTGAATTAACGTGTTTAAATTAAGTAAATTGAACAAGGAGAAAATCATTTTTTTGAGTTTTAGTCAAAACTTCAAGTTAATAAAAAATAATCATTATACTTTACTCAAAGTAAAAATATGTTTCAGGAACTTAAAATAATTTAGTTTTAGTTAATTTAGTTTACATTATGTAATCTGTTTGGTTATTTTGAACATTTGGGTTTAGAGTGAAGAAAAAGAATATCATGTAAAAGCATAATCTTTAGTTTTTGATTTAGTTCGATTTTGACTGACTTAGGCCAGTAAATTATATTGAAATAAATGGTTAAAATCATACTCTGATGCTCGTCAATAACAATTCGATTTTTAGCCTTCACACACTGGGTCACACTAATGAGTGCAAGTTTCCCTAACTGGCTTTTATTTGTTCTAGGAAATATTTATCTAATATTAACCCTCCATTTTAGTTCATTAGTCATGTTGCTATGAGGATCTTTCTAGTGCTTGAAACATTTAAGAATGTTTTGTTTCTGCTTCATCCTGGAGGAGAAGGATGTAATATTTTACTTATTGTAAATGACACCATTATTTCAACCATAATCTGTGCCACTACTTAAGGTAGTAGCCGGGGTGTATATTTTTTATTAGGTGACAAAGCATTTTCCCAGGGTCTGAATACATTTTAATTTGAGTTTAAGAATGCTAGAAAACATGAGTTTAAGGTAATGGCCACAAAGATTTGGGGATAAGACTTATGCATGTGCTTTAAAATGCAATTACAAAAGACATTTACAGTTCTACAATTTATTTGGATCATATTCCCCTCTATGAGCTTATAGCATTCCTGCTCCTGAAATCAAACCCCAGTGTTCATAGAGGGGAACGAGGAACAATGTTAAAAAGAGGCTGACCCAAACATCATTTACTGGTAAATAACAAAGCAGCTGTTAATAAAGGAATTTCCATTAATTTCTCAGTAATAAGATCAAATGAAAAGGTCTTTGTTAACATGCGTGTACTAAACTCCCTATTTTGTTCATGAATAGTCAATGTTTAATCTGGGCTCTGTTTCCTCATGTTATTCAAATTAGAGAAACAGGTGTCATCATAAAAAGGCTGTGAACATGAAATTCTGAAGTCCTGATGCATTTGCCCTCCTTTGAGCACATTCATTAGTCAGCATGGCTCTTCCAGAGGCCATATTTTTAGGATTAATTGTAGTACTCTCAGGTTAGTATATTTTTCTCTTTTTGAATAAAAGTAAAAATAAATATTCATTTAAAAAAAAGTATAATAAAATAATTTGTATAAATTAGTTAGATTTTTATTCTAATATCATTTAAAATATAATATTTGAAAGTAATTAAATATCAATAATTTAAAAGGTTTAGGTTCAGTTATTGTTACATGTTACAAATCTTAAAGGTTCATTTTAATATGTAAATAATTATTTTACACAACATTAATTCGTTTTTATTTTGCAGGCAATATCCACTCCGTGTTTGCTACCCAAAGTAAGGCGGTGTTTGATTTAATAAACGTACCTGCATTTGATTTTAAAAGTTGTTGAATTTTATGACCCACTAGTTTTTTTGTTTCTAAATTATTTTAGAAACAATTGGAAACTATTGTGTATAATTTTGGGGAAAAATAATCTTTTTGGTCTTTTCTCAGATGTGTGTAAGACATATGGCAGTGGAGTCTTTGAGACCTTCAACAAAACTTTGTTTCACCTGAAGTCTACGTGTTCTATAACTCTCACACACTTCACACATGCTGGAGTGGACTGTCAAATCATTGTCCAGCGTGGGCAGAATGGCCTCATGAACAGGGTGGAGATTATTGTGAATAAAGTTGTGACCCTTATTCACAATAACACACTTACAGTGGAGGGAAGCAGGTATGAAACATGCACTCTCATCTTACGTATTGTACTCAACAGTGCAACGGAGAAAAAAAGTATGCAATGCATTTTAGGGTTAACTAAGAAAATCACATCATGACCTTACCATAGGGCACATTTGGCAATGTGTGGAGAAATATGTGGACAACATTTAAATCGAATAATAATATAATTTGTTTTTCACAGAATTTCACTTCCATATGAACATACGTATCAGCATGTCTTTCATTATGGAATCTACACCAAACTCAGAAGCAAAGTTTTGCCATTGTCAGTAACCTGGTACAATGTTATGGATGGCATCAGTTCTCTATGGGTGAGCTGGCAACAAATATCTTATAAAAATGGTTTTGTTTGGTTCAATACGTATTGCTAGATACTTCATGCATCATTGATACTGTATTTCCATGTTTGTTGTCATACATTTATATAAGTAAGCCATACATTTTGAAGGAACATAATCTATGTTTGTTATAGGTGCAACTGGACCAAAATTTAGTAGAAGGTATGAGTGGACTTTGTGGCAACCAGAACAGTTCAGGTATTGAAAACCTATTGTCGAAACCCACTTTATGGTTTTACTGTAAAACCAGTACTTTTTTGTTAAGATTGTGTCAATGCTTTAAGAGTGTTTTTTTATGTTTTCTAGAAACTATGCAGCGGTTGATATTTGACAACGTTCTCTCGGATCGACAATGCCTGACTCAAGATTCTGTTGCACAGAAAAACAAAGTGAGTTTCTGCATTACTGAACAAATATAAATTGTAATGCTTTCTATGATAACTGCAGATTAGCAATGTCATATGCAGCAGCAATTTACAGCTATACGGAGTCAACTGTATATTATACAGTTCTATGAACAAGACATTAAGTATTTTCTCTACTTACACAAATTGTCCCAAAAAAACATAGAACCTTTCCCAAAATCCACACTTGTGGTGTTTTGAATTGTGTATAAATTGTCATGCATCTTTTTAATGTATGAAAATACAAAAACACATGAAGTACAGGCTTCATTTAGCTTCACGATATTTGAGTAACTTTTTGTATATTTAGCATTTACTAACCTTTTTTATTTATTTTCAGATTTGTGAAACTGTTTTGTCCTATTCCTCTGAATGTCTAAAATTGCGCAAACCCACATTCATGACTTTGTGCCAGAAGAACATGTATGGCTTGCAGCATAAAGAAGCAAACTGCTCATTTTTTAAAGAGCTTTCGATTATGTGTGGAAACTCCAGTCCGCTGTGGTCAACATGGAGGGCTAACAGCAAATGCTGTAAGAGATATTGTTTATTACAAAATATTGATTACAAATTTCTTTATAAGCTACCATGTGAAATATTAAGTATTCATTTTTCAGCCCAACCTCTTTGTGCTGGAGACCTGCACTACATGGAAATGGGTCCTGCTTTCCCACCCACTTGCACCAATCCACAGCCTTACCCAGAACTCACCAGCACCTGCCAGCCTCCTCAGGGTCGGTCCTTAAGAAATACTAAAACAAAAACAGAAATATAAAGTACTTTTGTATAATATAATATATTGTTAATTCTCAGGAAAGGTTGTGAATGATCGCGTTGACACCTACTATTCCATTAATTTGGAGGATTGTCCATGTGTGCATGGGAAGACAATATATGCACCAGGGCAGAATCGCACCACCAAGTGCCAGACATGGTGAGAACTAAGTTCCTTGTGGATTTAAAGCGGTGCAATGAAAACCAGCATCTAATTAAATATAAATATTTTTAAATCATAAATATTTATTTCCAGAACGGCATCATTTCATAGAAAAAGCTGATTGAAAGTGCAGTTAAAACACATAGAATGCTTTGTTGTAGATGTAATAGTTTGCAATATTGGTTAAAACGTGGGGATTTACTTAACTTCACCTTTAAAATAAACATAATTTTTTCTCTCTAGTACATGTGTGAGAGGCAAATGGGAATGCTCTACAAACTCATGTCCATCCAAGTGTATTATTGAGGGTCAGTTAATAACCACCTTTGATGGCAAACGGTATTCTCTACTAGACAGATGTACCTATGTGGCCGCAAGGGTAACTGAATTTAATTGTTTAATATTACTATTATTTTATTACATGTTATGATAATAAATGCTTCTTTAATAGTGAAATGTTTCATTTTCGGTTCTATATCTCAGGGACTTAACTGGACGTTGAACATTCAGTTTTCTGGGCAAACTGTTGCCATAGAAAAGGCATATCTTAATATCAATAAGGTTGGTTGATTTTTAACCTTGCATTTATTTCCTTTGCAACACATTTGCACACCCTTAAAGTTTGATGATTAAGTCATTATCATTATCTTTATTACAAGCCCTATTATTTTTTAACTTTATCTTGCACTTGAAAAAAATCTTTTTACAATGCACACTTAAACAGTATAGCACGGATGTCCGGACGACATCTTTTAAAATACGATTATTTGGTTTTAGTTTCAGGTCTTAATAATGAATTTTTAGTACGTTTTAATTCCACCCTGATAGTCTTCTAGAGAATGACTAATGCTGTCTTCGTTCCAGGAAAGATATACCTTCTCAGCAAACAATGTGCAACTGAACAATATAGAAATCAGTGACTTGTCACAGACTGGTAGGTTTTTTAAATTGCAAAATACAGTATGAGCATCACATAATTGATTTTCTTTTTTATGCATTTTACTTGGATTTGTTTCAGAATATGCCACGGTCTTCTGGCAGTCCTCAATGTTCATTCAAGTTCAGACTTCATTTGGCCTAAAAATGCAAGTTCAGGTTTCTCCAGAGATTCAAATATATCTGTATTTGCCAGCGACTGAAACATCAAAAGGTATAAACATTACATCTTCGCACAAACAAATCTAAAGGTAAACGTACGTCTTCATTAAAAGTGAATTAGGCATAGAGGTCAAAAGGTAATGTTGTTATTAAATAAATGTTTTGTTATAGGACTTTGTGGAACCCATAATAATGACACAAGTGATGACTTCACGACTTTCAGTGGTATCATAGAAAATTCAATTCAACTTTTTGCCCAATCCTGGTCAATGGATAGTTGTTTCCCAATACCTGGATGCATCAACACTGACAATGGTAACTGTCATAACCTGTTTTCCATAGAATATTCTGGATTTCTTTTTGAGTTATAGAATTACTTTATTTGAACTATTTAATTTGAACTTTCAGAGAAGAGAAAATGTGTTTTGACAATCTGAAAACCTGAACCCTAATCTCTTTAAATCGTCAGGTAAACTAGACTTTCAGCTCTTTAACTTTCTTTGTGCTTTCTTTGCAGAGCTATTTGCTGAAGAGAATTGTGCCCAGCTGACAGATCCTAACGGAGTGTTTGCTTTGTGTCATGACTATGTACCTGTTTCATCTTTTGTCGAGGCAAGGATACTGTGTATCCCTACAAAAAAAATGTATACGTTTAAAATGTATTCTTGTTTTCTTGTTATTAATCTACGTTTGTTTCTACTCAGGCTTGCATACAGAGAACATGTCAGTGCTCAGCATCATTGCAGAAGTGTTTATGTGTCTCTTTTGGCAACTATGCCAAAGCCTGCGGGACTCAGGGAATCACTGTTCAAGACTGGAGATCGGCAACAGACTGCCGTGAGTCACAACAGCCATGCTTGATATTACTGTAGTTTGCAAGTTCTTGTGTCCAATAAGCCAACTTGTCTAAAAGCAGTGTGCAAATTGTATATGTACGAAGTTTTATGAACCTCATGAACAACAGCTTAGAAGTACCCAAATGGTCCACTCGCTTCACACAGTTTCTAAAGTGTGTATCATATGAACCGTTTCTGTACCATCGCAAAAGTTAAAAATGGGCATTATGGGTGATAAATAATGAGTTCCAAGATAATATAAACATGTGTAGTATTTCTGGTAATGTGTTTTTGAATGAATGAACATTGTGACTATGCTTTTAAAGGAATGTCAGTATCTGTTTAGGTTAAAGTCCCTGTGAACCGGAAGTTGCGGTCGTTTTTACTTCCGTATTTTGACCCACTTTCGAGTGAAAAGGAATTTCAAAGGAGAACATTAGTGGGCGTGGCTTGCGTTTAGATGAATAAAAAAAGCCGTTGCATTTTGAAATGGAACTGGCAGCAGACTGACAGTTGAAGTGGAGGAGTTAACGGATGCTCCGCCAAAGCCGTATAATTTACATAATTTGAGATGGACAGTCATTACAGGGCGGAAGTGTATTTTCAGATTTTAACTGAAGATTATGAGGGTACATTCATTTTAAAGAGAATAACCCACATTGATAAGCTATTTAATATAAAGGCTTCAATATTTCATAAAATAATAAGAAAAGTAATTTATATTTTCACTGGGACTTTAAGGATGGTTGGTCCAAGCTTAAATTAGGAGTCTTCAAAAAGCACTCCAACCCTTTAGCACACACACACACATTTGCATTCTTACCTTTCGTGACCGAAAACAAGTAGTTAACACGCAACTATTTGGGTTTCAGTTGCTTTGTGTGAGGGCAACCTGATATTCGGATACGCCACCCTGGCATGTAACCACACCTGCCGTTCCCTCTCGGGCCCTGATCTTACCTGTGAGGTGGTGGATGACCCTGTGGAGGGATGTGGATGCCCGCCAGACACTCACCTGAACAACCGAAACACCTGCAGCCCTCGCCCTCTTTGTAGCTGTTACCACCCTGGGGGTGTCGTACCGCCAGGTCCAGTGGTTATAGGTGGACGCCAATGGTGAAGACACATCAAAAATGTTACATTTTTATGTTTATTCCATGTTCCAGTAATACACAAACAATACCTGTTTCTGTATCATGTTTACATTCACATGTATAACTTATTGTGTTCCAGCATGTGTGAAAATGGACAACTTCGATGTCCTGAAGAGTGTGGTAACTTAATTCATTTTTCAAAAAATGTGTTGACATGTAACCATTTTATGTTTAAACGTATTATTGACTATAGAGTAATCTAACCACTGAAATATGGATTTTTAAGATTCAAGATGCAATCTGCAAAAATGAATTTTACTTCTTAAGAACATGTTTCTTTTATCTTGGATGAAAGATGCGAAACTACTTGTCAAAAAAGATTTTTGCGGTGCGATATATGCATTCAATCCTTATTTTCTAGATTGCCTAGTGGGGAAGATTTGTGTGCATTGCTCTCAAATACCTGTCAACACGGCTCACAGAACCTGCGAAAGTTTGACCAAGCCACTAGTAAGCATTGTTTTCAAAACGGGGGGCATGACTGTTGGCATACTCCGGTATTTTCCTGTCTAGAAGAGTTTCAGAAGAGTGTGAAACCTTTATCCACAGAGTGAAGATAACACCTGTATCAGTGGCTGTTATTGCCCAGAAGGCTTTTTTGAAGATCATAATGGTGGTTGTGTGACTCATGAGAACTGCACCTGTGAATTCAGCGGAACAGTGTATGAAACTGGGCAGAGTGTGGAGACAAACTGTAAACTATGGTAAGACTTTTGTATTCTGGAATCCTCACTTTGGCTCATAAAAAAATGATTTCCTTCCTTGATTGGAACAAAAGCAAGTTAGATCAGTCCATCCTTTTACTTCACCAAAAATGTTAGCTTATCAGAATTAAAAGGATACTTTACCAAAAAAATTACAGTTCTGTAATGATTTACACCCCCCCACCCCCCCAAGTTGTTCCAAACCTGTATACATTTCTTTGTTTTGTTGAACAAAAAGAAAGTTATTTGGAATATTTAGTCATTTCTGGGACAGCATTGACTACAGTAGTAGGAATAATTTAAATGGTAGTCAAATGTGCCTCAGAACTATATACTTTCCTATATTCTTTAAAATATATATTTTGTGTTTAACGAAAAAAAAAAAAAACTGTGGTATTTTTCCAAATATCTTTCTTTGTGTTCATAAGAACAAAGAAATGTACACCGGTTTGGAACAACTTTAGGGTGAGTAGGCTAAATAGAATGTTTAGATACAGTCCATTAGTTCTCACACTCTCCATCTGGAAATATTTTTTATTTGTTACATGAACTTAGACACTCATAAATACAACACAGATGTATGTCTGCTCTCTTGGGTCAGAATTTCAGAGACCTCTTAGATAATACACATGTGCACACACATTATCCTTTATTCCCTGCTTCTTAATCATTATGTTTTACTATGCCTTCACTTCATGATTATTATGGCCATGAAATTTTGGTTGGCCGAGTTTTAAAAATGTTATTTTATGTCTCACAGCACCTGTAGAGGAGGTGAGTGGTCTTGTATCGACCAGGCATGTTCAGGAGTGTGTGAAGTGTTTGGGAATGGGCAGTACCGCACATTTGACTCCAAATGGTACCGGTTTGATGGTCACTGTCAGTACACACTATCTAAGGTGCGTGGTCCTTACCTGTATGCAACAAATTACCTTTTTAAAACCTAGCTGAGTGTTCTAGGAGTTTAAACATACATAAGTATTGGCAGGAGCGAATTAATAACAAATCAATGGTACGGAAGAAAGACATACATTTTAAAAATGAACAAAAACCTACTTTGCTATCTCAATAGCATGATTTAGTTTATGCGTAGTAAGTTTGTAAATTCTGCAAAGGCTAAATGCAATATTGGGCAAAAATGTTTAACCTTAACATTTTGATTTATCTTTGTGTAAGGATGCTAGTGGACTCGGCCAGTTTACAATCCAAACTGAGAGTGTTCCATGCTGCGACGAGTCGCTGACGTGTTCTCGCGCCATCTCAGTGGAGCTATGGGTAACTGATCATCTCTGTATATGTACTGTATATATGTACATACAGTACATATATTTCCGTCATACCAACTCTGGGTACCAACTCAGGGTTTGGCATGGTAGTGTACATGACACGTAAATGTATTTGGTCTTGGCGGAATAGATCTGCTACGCTGCTAGACTTGGTACTGCCAATACATCCACAGCTGCTGTGTGCCTATAAGGAATGCTGCTGATGCACATATAACATATGAATAAACCCCCATAGCTTACGTGATCACCTTGTAGCAGATTTATACACGTGGAGCTGGGGAAGGAGGAGGGTTTCTGAAACGCGCTGCACTGCTGCAACAATCACTAGCCAATATTTAAACGTAGAGCAGCACGCTCATTGGCTGCTGATACAGAGGGAACCAATCAGCTTCACTGTGTAGTAAATTATTAAGTCAGATTGGTTTAGACTTTAGGACTGCGCCATCTAGAGTTTCATGCCAGAACTTACTCTGTCGTTGTAATTTGTGTTTTAAATTCCAAACATTGTGTTAGAAACCAAGAAAAGTGGTAAAGAAACAATTGTATTATCTAACAACTACACATGAAAGTGGCTAAAATAAATATTGGCAACTTTCTATGAAGTCTACTTGGTTTCGCATTATAAAGGCATTTAAAATGCATTATAAGGCATACTGCCTTAATAAACCTTATAAAATGTTAATATCGTCTATAGAGCTTGTCAATCGACGTCACGCCGTGTTGAATGTTCCGCCATGTTGGGAGGCAGGCTGCTATTGCGTTCAATGGAGTGTTTTATTTTTTCTTGTTTGATTAAGTAATATAACTATGGTAGGTTGGTCTTGCGGCATTAAAAACTACAATACCATTACGCGGAGTCGTTCTGGAAAAGGTCCTTGTAGTTTCACTTCGATGTCTCCATATATCAAACAAAACAAGTAACGGTACATGTCAAAACAATAATTACAGCGGAGTATGAGCCTCCCAAGATGGCGGAACTGCAACATAAAACGCAGGGCGTGACGTCAGCTAAACATTCTCTATTGTTTTGTCTGATAAATATTGTAAGTACTGTTGCAATATAACTGAAGTCTCATACTGAAGAGTTTTATAAACATTCAAATGGCGTCATAATACAATTATAATATTTGTTGACTATGTCTCCTCTTAATCTTTTCGGGTGGAGTATCTCTTTAACAAACATTGTTATCTATCCGATACTGCATTATGTACCGTTGTACTACCACAGTATTTATTTATAAGGGTTGACCATTTTGAGGCCATTCTCACAGACTCTACAACAATTCAAATTGTTTGCCCTATTTTTATTCCTGATAAAGATGAGAATGCTTTGTAATGTTTGACAGGGTGACGTGTCTCTTCTGCTAAGTGATATGAAGGTCACTGAGACATATCTGTCAGGGGGGACCCAGAGCATGCTGACAGAGCCCTTGTACTCCATTCACATTGTGGGTCTGTACATCATCATCTCAGTACCCACACTGGGCCTGACTGTGATCTGGGACAAACACACCAGGGTCACAATCCAGCTGGAGTCTCAGTGGAGAGTAAGGAGAAATGTTTATAAGATTGATATACAATCTATGATTTTGAGGTTAGACATATTTTCAATAAAGCCAAAAGAACAACTGGCCTAATGTTATAACGTGTTCTGCATAGTTTTAACATTGAAAGAATGTTTTATGATTCTTATTGAAGCTTACTGGAAGCATGATCAGTTTGTATTAATGTTAATTGTCTTAGTAAATATTTAGTAAGCAATAAAGCAAAAATAAAGCAAAAAATAACATTTTGCTTTAATTGTAGAGATTGTTTAGGTTTTGGGTCAGGGAATGAGTTAAAGTGATAACAATTCTACTGAAGGCTTTAATTATTTGACATCCGGAAACATGCCTTACATTTTATGTGATCATGAGAGTGGAAACCACATGCTGATGTTTTTTCTCATCTGTTCAAAAGGGCAGAGTGTTGGGTCTCTGTGGGAACTTTGATGGAAAGGTGACAAATGACCTTCTGGCAAGCAGCTCCTCTGAGGTTTTCAGTGTCATGGAATTTGGCAACAGCTGGAAGACGGCAGCCCCACCCTGCTCGGACGTGACTATCGAAATGTTTCCTTGTGAGCGGCACTCCTACTGTGCAGCCTGGGCCCAAAGACGCTGTATGATTCTGAGATCTGACACCTTTAACGATTGCCACCTGAAGGTACATTGAAATGTGTTAATTTAGCACAATCATGAAGCAACATAGTTTCTAATGTTTTGGTGCATGTACAGTAGTTAATGTTGGGTCAATGACAAACACTTTTCTATATCAACAATTTTTTACCCCTGCGTTCAAGGTAATTGTAGCATTCCTGTGATCAATAGGTGGATCCAGAACCTTACTACCAGGCATGTGTTTTGGAGTCGTGTTCTTGTGAATTTGAGGGAAAGTTTCTCGGCTTCTGTACGGCTGTCGCAGCTTACGCAGAGGCCTGCAGTGCAAAGGACATCTGCATAAACTGGAGAACCCCGGATTTGTGTCGTACGTTGTGTTGCTTCATATTCTAATGATTGTATTGTATTGCGGAAACCCTTAAGAAATTCCAGAATGTTTATTTCCTGGTATTGGTTTACTAGAACTATTACTGGGTTAGCCAAGTGATTATAACGTTAGTATCTCCACAGCGGTCTATTGTGATTATTACAATGAAGCAGACCAGTGCACCTGGCATTACAATTCCTGTGGTCAAGTTAAGACCTGCGGCACTAACAACCACTTTACAGGAAAGCTTGAAGGTAATAACTTTCTCTCTTTTCCCTTCCTCGATGTTGCTGTAATCATGTACTGCAATAAACCAGCAGTACTGTTAGAGTAATGTTATTATTACGTTAGAGTAACTGAAAAACAATTAAAGTCTTAAAGTTGAACATGGGACTGTCAATTTAACATGTTCATTTAGTTAATAAATTATTTCATCAGTCACTCACATTTTTTGTGACTGACTTTCTTATGTGGAACACAAAAGAAGATATTTTGAAGAATGTTAGTATTCAAACAACGATGGCACATACTGACTTTTTAGCGGTTTTGCGCCTAGTGGTCGATGGGTGCCATAGCTGTTGAATAAATGATTCGAATTTTAAGTTTTAGGTGATGAACTATACCTTTAAGATGGAAATATGTTGTTCTATTGACTTTTGAGAGTCATTCAGGCTGACTTGGCATGACTTGGGATGACTTGTATGACTGCGATAGCTGCGTAAGTGTAGCATATATGGCTTCTGAGCGAACTGACTTTCCCTTAGAGGGACTGGACTGTAGACCAGTGACATTCTAATGATCAAATGCCATTGAATTTAAATAAAAAATTTATACAGTAGCAATATAATGAATTTGAAAGACACTTTAAGTATTTCAATTATTTGCCCAATACCAAAACGGTATGGTTAATTTGATCAATTAAACTGCAGATGTATTGATGCTTTAGTTTTTTTCCCAGGTTGTTATCCAAGGTGCCCTGCGGAGGCACCATATCATGATGAGAATACGGGTAAATGTTCCACATTGGACAACTGCACTTGTAACTTCATGAACAAAGTTTGGACTCCTCAAGATGAAGTGTGTAGTCCAGATATGTGCTGGTAAGCCACTGGGTGGATTATTTTCTTGATACTGAAAAGACATTCTAGACAAAATGTTTATAGAATCCAACAATACAACTTACCATTATTTTTTTTATAGCAAATGCCTTGAAGGAAACATCCATTGCATACCAACATCTACAGTAACACCTACAAACACAATTAACACATCCACAGCTCAGCCATCTACAACTACGATGCTGCCCACAACTAAACCATTAACTACTGAGAGCACAACACAGTTACATACAACTACAAGAAATACAACACAACCACCAACATCTGAGAAAACGACAGGGTCACATACAACTGAACACATAGCCACAACACAACCACCAACCTCTAAGAGGACAACCGAATACACAACCACAACAACTGAGAGGACAACAGCATCAAGTACAACTCCAATAAAACAAACAACCATGACAAAACCGCCAACTTCAGTGAGTACAACAGAATCATACACAACTCCAGTAGAACACACAACCACAACACAACCACTAACCTCTGGGAGGACAAGAGAATACACAACCACAACTGAGAGGTCAACAGAACTGTATACAACCACAGTAGAGCACACAACCACAACAGAACCACCAACCTCTGAGAGAACAACAGAACCCACAACCACAGCAATGGAAAGGACAACAGCATTGTATAAAACTTCAGCAGAACACACAACAGGACCATCGTCTTCAGAAACTACAACTAAATCACATTCAACTCCATTGGGACACACAACCACAACAGAACCCCCAACCTCTGAGAAGATTACAGAATACACAACCACCAAAACAACTGTGAGAGCGACAGAATCAAGTACAGCTGCAGTAGTACACACAACAATAACACAACCACCAATTTCAAGGACAACTGAATCATATTCAACAGCAATGGAACAGACAACTACAACACAACCTATATCTCCTGAGACGACAACAAAATACATCACCACAACAACTGAGAGGACAACACAATTGTATACAACTCCAGAAGAACACACAACTACAACAGAACCATCGTCTTTAGAAACTACAACTAAATCACATTCAACTCCAAAGGAACACACAACTACAACACAACCACCAACTTCTGAGAGGAAAACAGAATTCACAACCACAATAGAACCACCAACCTCAGTCATAACAACCAGATCACATTCAACTCCAATGGAACAAACATCCACAACACATCCACCAACTTCTGAGAGGACAACAGAATTCACAACTTCAAAAACCGAGGAGACAACAGAGTTTTATACAACTCCAATAGAACACACAACCACAACACAACCACCATCTTCAGAGATTACAACCAAATCTTATTCAACTCCAACAGAACAGACAACCACAACACAACCACCAACCTCTGAGAGCACAACAGAATTCACAACCACAATAGAACCACCAACCTCAGTCATAACAACCAAATCACATTCAACTCCAATGGAACAAACATCCACAACACAACCACCAACCACTGAGAGGACAACAGAAATCCCAACGACTGAGAGGACAACAAAACTGTATACAACTCCGGTAGAACACACAACCACAACAGAACCACCAACCTCTGAAACAACAACAGAACACACATCCTCAGCAACTGAGAGGACAACAGAATGGTTTACAACTCCAGAAGAACAAACAACCACAACACAACCAATCTCCTCTAGGAAAGTAGAATACACAACACAACCACCAACCCCGACAACAGAATCATATACTTCAATGAAATACACAACCATAACACAACCAACTACAATGGAACACACAACCACAACTCAACAACCAAATGCTACCACAGAAAAATCCACAACCTTGTTACCACCAACTACAACTAACACACAATCAACAACTTTAGAAAAAACAACTGAACCACCCACAAATACAAAGAAATACACAAGCACAGCTCAACCAACAACTGAAATAGTTACGACCCAATTAAAATACACCACTCCAGTGTCAACAAGAACCACAACAGGTATAAACTTACTTTTTTCAGGTGACATATTTTTAGATGTTCACATTTACATTTAGTCATTTAGCAGACGCTTTTATCCAAAGCGACTTACAAAGAGTTTAGGGAGCAATAAGCGATATGTCATACAGGAGCAATAATACAGTAGGTGCCAATACAAAGTTACTAGTTTCAACAAAAGCTAGGCCACTACCTGTTGAGAGAAAGGGTTAGTGTTTTTTAGTTTCGTTCAGGAATTAACAATGTCAGGTACAGTCACAGATTTTTACTGGGTTTTACAAATGTTTTAATGTGTTTTTAAAACAATGTAAAAAAAACATGTAATTTGACACGAAAAACGTCATTTTACCGTTTATTTCTGCTCTCAGCTGCCAGATAATTTCTTTTTTTTAAATATTTTTTTTACAGTTTATTTTACACAATCTAAAACTGTAAAATTACAGAAAAAAGACAGAGAATTTCCAAGGAAAACCGGGTATATAGTCGCTCCAGCAGTTTACGTTTTTTTACAGTGTACATTTGTTTACCCATTAGTATATAACAACAATGATACCATATAAATAAATAATACGTTTATGTACAGAAGTTCCATGTACAGTATGTAATTGTTATCATTATTTTTGCCAACAGATTTTACAGTTATTACAGGCCCAACAATCTCCACCGGTACTAAACGCCCACAGATTATCATTACGACTATGTCACCAGGTACCAGTACCATTACTTACCCTTTTTAAACCTTTGTTTAACCTTCTCAAGTTCTACAGCATTAGGTTAGACAGCCCCTATGTTTTTTCTCCCCCTCTGGTATTAACCTTATCCTGAATTAATGTATATACCAGAAAAATTTAACAAACAAAAAAGTTTGGGGAAAAACATTGGGAAAGAATGTAAAACAAAAGGGTGAGTATTTACTGTATAAAGCAATGAAAGCTAAGCACTTTAGTTGCAAACAATACTTCAAAGATTATCCTTATTAAACACTCTGGAAAAGATACTGAAACCGAAAAGTCACGTTTCTTTCTCTGGATCTGTCTTTTGGTTCACAAGATAAGGTCTCAACATATTTTATTGTATCTGCACAATACAGGGGTGAATAAATTTAACAGCCTTCCAAAAATAAATAAATGTTTTACATTTCTACCCAACCGTGACATCACCATGTCTGCTCTATTTTCCTATTGATTATTATCTACTTGCGTCAACCGAAAATATACTAAATCATGTAGGAAAAAATCTATTCATCTAAAATATATCGTGAGGAATTAATGTCCATCTCGAAGATGCAGATTACCCATAGATTATGATTTTACTTAGTTGGAGGAGATCAAAGCTTAATATTTTAAACCATCTTTCTCAGAAAATCTTGTATAGTGTACTGTATTATACATCACAAATCGAATGTGGAGTCATACACACTAACCAGCCAACAAAAATGTAAACGTGCAAGGTCACAAAGTTGAAAGCTGTATTTCTGTTTATTTATTTTTTCGAAACAGACTGCAGAGATGTGCTGCGGAACCAAAGCTGGCCAAATGGGGCCACTTGGAGAGAGAATTGCGCCGATAAAGTCTGTAAGGCTGGAGTGATTGAGGTAAAACCCATTACCTGCCCAAAATTAGAGGACAGGACCGATTGCCCTAGAGACATGAAGAGTCTGGTTAAGGATAAAGACACTTGCTGTTATAGCTGGCAGTGTGATTGTAAGTACCTTGGTCGATCATGAACACACATGCATGTTATGATCTCTGTTTTCAGCCATCTTGATTTCATGACTGTAAAGTGTGGTTCAAGTAATTGAAATTTTTCACACTTTATTCAGCCTCATGTCTGTTCAACCTTTATGATCTTCTTTCTATAGAACACACAAACTATGGATGGGTGAATTTAATACAATGGATTGTTTTCAAAATTAAGTGATGTTTATGGCAAAAATATAGAATGTATAGGTTTGTTAAGGTATCTTTGTCACGAAACGTGAGGAAGAACCCAAACGCAAGCAGTGGGGATGAAGGGGTTAACAAAAAAAAAAACTTTAATTTACCAAACACAAAACAAAGACCCACGAGGGGGTAAAACAACAGTACAAGGGATAAATAAGAACAGGCAAACAGGGACGTAGACTTAACTAACACTATACCAAAAACTGGGAAGACTCACAGACAGGAAGCAAGACGCAACGTCTTCAATAACAGCACTCCCTGGAACCGACCGCTGGGACACAGCGTAGGAACAGATTCAAGGAACAATATAAATGCAGGTACAAGAACAAACAAGCACAGGACAGAGAAAACAAGGGCATTAAATAGGGAGACGAACAAAGGATAAATAACAAGGAACAGGTGCTGGGGATAAAGCACTAATGGGAAGGTAACGAGGAACGAGAGGGGCGGGGCCATAGACGAGACACGAGAAAGCGCATGACAGCCAATATCTAAGTCATGCCATGTCTTTCACACACAAAACCCTAGGCTATGCCATAACTCCGCTGCAAGAACAAATAAACATGACATGATAGCGGAATCATGACAATCTTACCTTCAGTTCACCCTGTCACTATAGTTCACCCAAAGAACTCACCTTATTGCCATTTCAAACCTGTATGACTTTCTTTCTTCCACAGAGCCCAAAAGAAGATATTCTGAAAAATGTTGTTAACCCCAAACTATTTACATTGGTTTTGTGTCCATACCATGGAAGCGAATGAGTGCTGGTGCTGTTCGGTTACCAAGTTTCTTCAGAATATCTTCATTTGTGTTCTGCAGGACAAAGAATGTCATATAGGCTGGAAGGGTGAGTAAAGGATGACAGAATTTTCATTTTTGGGTGAATGGGCTAGTTGCACAATATGGCGCCATTGAGCTTTTGCGACACCCGAGTCGAGACTAATTTCCGGTCTATCGAGTTGTTCTGGGTCAACAAAGTGCTCAGCCATGTAAAGAGGATATTACTTTCTTAACAATAATTCTAATAATTTAACAATTTTACTGCCTAAACATTGGGGGGGTTTACCAGTCCAACCAATCCAATCACAGCAAAATATTGATTAAAAAAATTATCTATAATGTTAGAATCTGTAACTAAAACACTTTCTTGGAAGCAGTTGCTGGTGGAGGTAAGTTGCAAAGCAAAGTAGGCCTATGCCATCTTTGCTCATTTGCTCAGGATTTTTTAAACCTACTTTTGAATGATGATTAGTGGTTAAGAGGTGGTTTTGGTGTAGTTATGTCTGTACTGTATTACTGTAATCCTTGAGTCTTTGGTTTATTTAATGTGGCCAACCAGCTCAACATATAGCAATGTCTTAAACTGTTTTTGATATAGTTGAAATTCAATCTTTTTGCCATTAATGCAAACTAAAACGTTTATGCTTTATGATATTTCTGTTGATTAACTACACAGGCCAGTGTCAGCTTTATGGAGACCCTCACTACATTTCCTTCCAAGGCGTCTCTTTTGACTTCATGGATAACTGCACCTACACTCTAGTGGAGGAAAAAGTACTGCTTCACAATTTAAGCATTACTGGAGACAACTACTTCTGCGAGCCAGACATTGATGCTTCCTGTTCGAAGGGCATCACAATAATGTACTGGAATGACAAGGTCACACTTATGGTTACAGAAGAGCTTACGGTGGAGGTAAGCTTACAGACCTAATGAATGAAAAAGTATTTTCTCAAAGTATGATGACCTTAAGCAGTGAATTGGGGACCTAAAACATTCCAGGATACATAGTGTTATTATTTGGAAAAAAGTTTTATTATGATTTGTTCATATTTATTTTTACAGTCTACTTTGAATCAAGAGAATATTAAACCACCATATGAAAATGACATCTTCAAGTTTGAAAGCAGTGGTTTAGAAGTCTCCATCTACATCAAACCCATTCGCTCTTATGTTTCTCTTACACCATTTAACACTCTGATGATCAGCATGGCAGGAGAGCACTTTCTCAACAACACTCAAGGACAGTGTGGTACGTCATTACAATGACTGCATAAGATATCATGCATGAATGATGCAGGATTACCATATACTATAATTCAATTATCAAATAATAATACTTTTGAAAATTGAAGAATTATAAATGATAAAGTCATTAACAAAATGTTTTGTGCTATGTATGTGATTTACCCTGGGCACTGTTTTTCCATTTGCTTTGAATGCAGGTGTTTGCGGTGGGCAGTCGTGTATACGCAGAAATGGCATAGTTGAAGATAATAGCTGCTGTGATAAGACTGCATACGATTGGGTGGTGGAAGACCCTCTGAAACCCTACTGCAAATCTCCACACAGAAATGTTCCTTGTATATTTCCCCAACCAACGCTACCTCCACCTCCATGCATTTCCCCAATATGTGACCTCCTTCACCATGAGTAAGCCACTGTTGCAAGTTTTTCAAAATGTACACACACTGATCTGTGAAAATGACTAAAATCACGGTATGGCAGGCCAGTAGTTGGTGATGTCAATTTTTATAAACACGCACAGTCTCCTACAGAGCAATAAACATAAAGCATTTAAGTTTCATTTATAAACCACGCCCTGTAAAGTGAGGCCAAAGCAATTTGATCACCCAAGATAGTTTCGGTCATTTTAGTCAGTTCTTATTACGCTGATGTATGTTCAAGTTTTTCTAATAAGTTTGGTTTTAGTTAGTTATGTTAAAAAAAGTGGCGTGATAACATGTTTTCTTCGTTTATGATTGAGACATCGGGGAATATGGACGGGACCTTGTGCTCACTTCTGCACTCTGGTGTAGACTCAGGCTCCTTATGATGTCATAAATGCAATATGTCAGCTAGCTTTTGTATCACATTGTCTTATTCAGCTCCCAAATTCACTCTCCAGGGATGTCTGTGGGCAATTTTAGGGCTATATTGTCAGAATTCTACCGTACGTTAAATCTCCCTGTGGCTGCATTGGTAGTGCATGACAAATAGCAACCTTATTATCATGGGTTTGATTTTCAGGGAAGACAAAAAATGATCAAATGTACACCTTGCAATGTAAATAGCTTTTGATAAAACTCCCAAAAGCATCCGTTTTAAAATGTCCAAACCTATTGACTCCGCATTGCTCTCACGCTCTTCCACCTAAACTACAGAAAAGCCACAAGGTGCAGTTCACTTGAATAAGATAAACATTGACACACCAACTAGACTGCTCATTTTTGGCTTGACTGGTAAAGTAGCGAAAATTGCTCTTTGCACAAGTAGTCTGTTTGCCTTCCCCTGTTTTATAATGATACAAATGTGAACCTTGTTTGCAGTGTGTTTGCAGAATGCAATGAAGCCATTGATCTTGTATCCGTGAAGAAGAATTGCAGATTCGACCATTGTTCATCGACAACTACTAATGGTGCCTGTTCTTCTCTGGAGTACGCAGCATCAGCGTGCAAGACGATTGGTATTTGTGTTGACTGGAGATATCTCACCAATGGCTCTTGCGGTAAGAGAAGACTTCAGTGTCGAAGTCCTTGGTGCAGCCAAACTACAGTCAAATATGGCTGTTTGATCAGCTTATCAACAGCTGTGTGTTGCCTCATAAAGCAATGTCAACTAAAACAGTAAAGATTAATCAAAAAATCCAAATCTCACAACTACATAATGGATGACGAGACACCTACTGTCTGTCTGTCTGTCTGTCTGTCTGTCCGTCTATCTATTACTCCAGCTTTAATCCTCTTAGTCGCATTACCTTGTAAACTAACGGTCCTGTTTAGCATGTTGACAAAATGCTTATATGCTCTCCTACTTGTAAGTCACTTTGAATAATTAATAAATGTAATGTAATGAGACACCTGACCCACGTACCATTGCATCTTAATATGGAATCCACTGACCCCATTGTTGCCATTCACTCTGTCTCTATGTTTAGGTCTAAGAATGGTTTACACTGTACATTTTGTGCGTGTTGTGAACGAAGTCCTTCAGGGTTTTTAGGGTGTTTTGCAAACTGATAATTTGATTGTCTAAAATGTATTTTCTATTCGTTCTGGTAGAAGACCAGATCTTTTAAAGTCGGTTTCTCTCCTTGAATAATATTTAACTGTGTTCTAGAGGTCAGCTGTCCTGAAGGAATGATATATGATGAGTGTCGACAGTCTCCAAATGATATTTGTCGAGGCGGGTGAGAATCCTTTTTGTACAACCGATTCAAACATTTCCCACAGTGCAAACAATGCGTCATGTGTTTCACTTTTTAATTGAAAGATTGAGTTACAAGGAAAAAGATTATTTCTTTTTTATTCTGTGCAAACTGTTGTTTTCTTGGTATTATTTAACCTTCAGCTTTTAAAACGGATTTGTGCTTAGAATAATGGGGTTAGGGTCATATGAATGTCTCTTAAAAAAATGACGTGGGCTCACAGTCACGCTCATCGCTTTACTGTCTCCTCAGTATTCCTGTTCCTGCAACATCATTGGTTGGTATAAGTTCAGGCTGCTTTTGTCCAGACGGCCAGATACTAGCTGAGGAACACAAGAAAATATGTGTATCTGAATGCACAAGTAAGTGATTTCCTTTACCTACACACCAAATTCAGCCATATGGGTCTAATGCCCATATGGTATTTCACTTATCTTGTGCCTCATATAATGCTATGTAATACTATACTCATATAATCATATTTTTTGTTATTATTATTTTAAAGGGGTCATATGGCGCGAATATGTGTTTTTCTGTGTCTTTGGTGTGTCATAAGTGGCCCATGCAAGTATTAGACACGTAAAATTGCAAAAATTAAAGTATTGGAACAAAAGAGGCATTCTATCTAAAAGCGAATGCTCACCCAGACCACTCTGAAACATGTCGTGAAACCACATCCCCACAAATCTATGTCAGTTCGTGATTTGACTAAAACCGGCCATATGTATACGCAAGTAAGGTGGGCGTACCTGTCAGTAAAATTGCTTTGTAATCTAATGTTCCAAATATGGTAAGAGGCGTTACATTTCCGTCACACGCTTGCAGTATTCGACCAATCACTACGCACTGGTTAACTGGCCAATCATAGCACACCTCGCTTTTCAGAGCGATGAGCTTTGTAAAAAATCTGTGCGTTACAGCGTACAGCGTTTTTTAACCTTAAATCGTGTCTACACATTGCATTACATCGAAAACAAACTATAATATTTATTTTAGCCGTGTCATATGACCCCTTTAAAACCGTATCAAAAACAATCACACTTGTATCAAATATGTAAGGGACAATACACAAATAGGATCTTAATCTCAAATGTAGACATTTTTTATTTTATTTTTTACAGAGTGCAAAGGGCCATTGGGTGAGCCTATGCCGGTAAGATTTCAACAGAGCATGCCAGAATACAAATTAAAAGCTCACGGTGCATTGATCAGATGTTTATTGTGACTACTCATTTACTGTATGATCTTTCTGTTTATAAGGTCGGGGCCGTATGGGAATCAAACTGTCACATATGCACATGTAATAACCAGACCAAAACTGAAGAGTGTCGTCCCAAGCCTCCTACAGCTTCTCCAATGTGCAGTTCCTACTCCCTCCTTGTTTCTGACTGCTGTAACAATCAGATCTGTGGTAATGTTTAAACTTCACATCTAAAAGTTATCTCAGCCCAACGCTCGCGGCAAAATAGATTCTGAGTGTCTTCTGCTATATTACAGTTGAGAAGACTTGTGAGTACAATGGATACACTTACAAGGTAAGGGAAATAATTCACATATGTACTACTCACATATGTGCTTTCATTGTTCTGTATATCAACACACTAGGAATGCCTCTTGTCCAATCAGATTCGAGGACCAGAACTACTGTACATTATTCAAGCTGATCTTTCATAGATGTTTAAACAGGAGTGTGGAGGTATTTGTGAAGATTTGTGTTTTGTGTGGGTTTAGGTGGGTGACCGGTGGACAGACCCCTTACATCCATGTGAGTCTTTCAGCTGTAGCCCAAAAGGAACTGAGATTGAGAGAACTGTTTGTCCAGAGCAGACCTGTGCTGAGGTAACTCAGATCAGCATAACAAAGAAAATCAATATTACACAACAATGCAGAGGTCTTTTTTTACGCAGCTACTGTATATATTGTCATGCTTTTTATGTGTTTTTCAGGACTTACGCATTTGGGACAAGCATCATTGCTGCTATTCATGTGAGTTTATTCTTAAATTGTATTTCTCCAGTTGGTGGTCAATTGATATATCTACAGTATTTACTGACCTTTAGTAATAATTATTTTAGTTTAAGTAATTAGTTTAGAAGTGGTTTAAGATAAATCGTTTTTAGGTTTTGTGTGAGGGAGACCTACAATATCATACTAAATACGTGATACAGTAAATGTACAGGAACCAGTACAACCAGTCATCAAATGGTGTACTACGCTTTAAAATAAGACATAAAGATATATGTTTATGTTCATTTGGTTTTCTTCTGGGCATCATAGGTAACACTACATGTGCCGCCAGACTGACCCAAGTGAACGTCACAGATGCTGACTGCACACAAGAAGTCGAGCTGCCCAGCTGTGAAGGCCAATGCGACTCACAAAACAGGCAAGTCGTACATCTGATTGTTATTTACCCTGAAACATATTCATCTTCATCTTTGACTTGTCTGGAAAACTCAGACTCATGCAAAACGAGTCCCCTGGACACATCATTACCTGCAGGCTAGTAAGGTGTATATCTGATTAATATTTATCTCTTTATCTGTTTAACTGATAAACTGATAAACTTATCTCAAATTTGGAGCCACCACTACCAAATAGTTTCTCTGGAAAAAAGCATTTTGGAACTCATTGTAAGAACATTGCAAGTGATTTTGCAAGTAGTTTTTAAATTATACTATATCCATTACTTACAAATAATTTTCTTTTATAATTTTCTTTTATTTATTTACACACAAATTTGGTATCAGATGGTACCATTTTCTGTTATCACTCTTGGCATTTCATAATATATTCATTATATAAACTTAGTCACTGTGACAGGAGGGTTTTTTATCCTGAATACAATTTTAAACACAAACCATGTCTTATTTTGAATGCTGTTAGTTATGTGGCCTCAGCCCCTTTGTCCTGAAATCTTTATGTTGTGTTACAGATGGGTTCAATCCAACGGGACATTACAGCTCGAAAAGGGTCACCAATGCTGTAAGGAAAGCGCTTATGAGATGAGGGAAATCACAGTGACATGCAATAAAAGACCCCCCACACACTTCACATACAGACATGTCATGGGCTGCAAATGCACGTTTGAAAGTTAATGTGCCACAGAGTGTGAGAAAATATGCAAATGCTAAATGATGGTTAATCTTACACGCGATTACTTATACATGATAATGTTTCAATGTTAATGCATGATTAATATATTGATGTGTTGTATGATTTAGTTGGCACATCAACTATGTGTTCTTTTAAACTTTCTTATCAAGTAAACAACACATTTTTGTCATTTCTGCATTTCTTTTGGCTTTTTGAAAATTTTGTGCCAAAAGAAAGTAACTTTATTGATTGTAAGCCGTCTGTCTGGCAGTTGTGCCGAGATCACTTTTTCATGCCAATCCTACTGTATGTAATTTTAAAATCGAATCTGTGATTTCAGGTATTAATGCCTCTAAGGCTACTGTAATCCATTTTATGGAATCATAATGCATAATAATCATTTAATAAAGTGATGTGATACATAAGAAACAAAACAACATGAGTTAAACATTAATAATCAACAAGTAGTTCAGATCAGTTCATTGTGTGGCATTTAGTATGCCCCTTTTTCATAGCAGCATGCACCCGAGCTGGCATGAACTTCAAAACTTAATGAATCATGATATCCCAGCAGGATTTAGGAATTTTCCACACAACATCTTGCTTTAATCAAGCCAAAAATCAAAGCAGTTGTCATTGTCAGTTTCATAGTGTAACAATGTTCCAAGTAAACGGGAAGAAGGAGGCGGGAACCGGTGAACATTAACACCTTTAGTAAAATAAACAAACAACAAAACGAAAGTAAAGTGGCTACAGCTCCCTAATGGTCGACCGACCACACAAACACAATTAAACATAACATTAAATCTAGGCCTGGTTCTCTCTCATCCTTCACTGTTGTCGCTCCTCCTTTTATGCTTCCGGAGCTCCTCCGTGAGAGATGCAAGACCGGTGCAACGCGTAGCTGTCGCGCCGTTGAAAGCATCATTATTTGGTTATTTTAAAAGGGGTCCTATTCTGCTTATTTAGCAAAAACGGTTTATTATATTATGTTTATGGTGTGCTAAACAATGTGCGGTCTTGTTTCGATTTTCAAAAAAAAAGCTTTATGTTTTACACATTTCAACGGTGTTTTACACCGTCATCTCAATTCTCAGAAAACATGGGGCATTTTCCAAATCCCTGTGCCCTACTCCCTTTGAAGGGCTGAGCCCTTGAAGTGAACTGTATGAAGGGTATATGGCATTACTGTCTCTAATGTATGCGTTTGGAACTCCCTTCACAAAGGGAATGACTTGCCAAATGTTACCTTGACAACGTCGCATGTGCTTTCTGAATCTATAAACAAGTAGCTATTTTTAAACATCCATCCATCCATCCATTTTCTACCGCTTGTCCGAACTACCTCGGGTCACGGGGAGCCTGCGCCTATCTCAGGAGTCATCGGGCATCAAGGCAGGATACACCCTGGATGGAGTGCCAACCCATCGCAGGGCACACACACTCATTCACTCACGCACTCACACCCTACGGACAATTTTTCCAGAGATGCCAATCAACCTACCATGCATGTCTTTGGACCAGGGGAGGAAACCGGAGTACCCGGAGGAAACCCCCGAGGCACGGGGAGAACATGCAAACTCCACACACACAAGTCGGAAGCGGGAATCGAACCCCCAACCCTGGAGGTGTGAGGCGAACGTGCTAACCACTAAGCCACCGTGCCCCCCTTATTTTTAAACATATTAAACATATTTTCCTATAAACTAAATGATCTTATACTGTATTTCAACCATCTTTAATCATATTCATTACTGACAAAAATAGTCTAAAACAAATACAAACTACATGATTGTACTTACATTTGTAGGTAGCGTAAAAATCCCGCACCATATTTTTTCAAAATGCCTCACGAGAACTCGTAATCCAAGATCACATGATCACAAACGGATCGCAAAAGACTTTTGAAAGGGCCCTTCGCGAAGGGATTCAGGTGTACACTTTCGTTTGGAACGCCCCTACAAATGGCGTCCCCTTCGCGAAAGGGCCCTTCAAGGGCACATAAATGCCGTTTGGAAAATGCCCAGGGTGTAGAGGTCCTAGTTCTATGTAGTCCCTCCTTCTGAAATGCTCCGATTGGTCAAACTGAGACAATCTTTTCTGATTGGTCTACCGCTTAGAGTGTGTTTTGAGATGTCCCGCCCATTAGTCTATCCTTGTTCTGGGAGGCAGGGTCAATGTAAATTTGGGGATTCATGATGTCACTAACCGAGTAACGAGCCGAGCAAATATCTTCATTTTTTTGTAAACTGTTTTGACTTGGTAGATGTTGTTTATGCGCAAACAGCTATAGAGCTCACTAACTAAATAAAAAAAAGTGAAATTTCATCAGACCTCCCTTTTCATTTTTTTAATCAACGTCTTTCAAGTATCTGTTTATTACAGGTCAATAGTTCTAATGCTTTATTTAAAGAAAACATGTTTATTTTATCATTATTATTATTAATATTACATTTTGTTTTTATTATTAATAATAATAATTTGTTTATAACAACACTATTTAATTGTAGTATAAATACAATAGTACTTGATTGGAAATGTTAATTTAGGAAAGATTACTTTGGAAGATACATTCCAGGCATCAGCTCTGTACGTTCAAACACAGTTTTTGGACAGAATATAGCAGTTGTTTTGCAATCATATAGAGTATTTGAACTGGAGTAAAAGGTGATTTCACAGAAAAGGCCTTGCAGCGAAAGCCCTCGCTGTTCAATGAACTGCACTGTGTTTTTTTAGTGACAGTCTTCAGCAAGCCGCCTTTCACTGTGGTGTCCCATCTCTGTTTGTCCAAAGCGCACACTCTTATGCCACGGTGTTAGAGAGCATGTTTATTTATCTGTTGTTTCGTCTTTAACATTGTGAATCCCCAGCAGAGAAATGATATGTTGACATGATCAGCAAATGGTCATGACTGTTTGGTTACTGATTAGATGAGATGTTATAACATTGAATGATAAGGCATTACCTGTGAGCAAAGTCCCTTCGTCTTCCATCCATTCTGAGGGGAGCAGACAACAGCACAGGTACATCTGAGCTTTCTTTATATTTCACTGTATGAATCTTGTTGTCTAAAATGCCATTATTTTTTAATCTGTTAAGCAAACACTATTGGGTATGTTGTCACATATGGAATTGCAAGCAGCCTATTATAGACTTGAGCAAAACAGTTCTGAAATGCAGAAGAGTTGTAAACCGTTATTACTTACAATTTGCCTACCATAGTTTTTGCACAGATTAATTACATGTAAAACACAAGACAACAAATACAATACACACAGTTATTTTACATAAACTATGAATGTGGCAGTGAATTGCATTGCACTCGAGGTGCGAATTTCTATCAGCACAGTTATGTGTCTTTCCTTGGGATTGAAACCCACAATCTTTGACTTAATCTTTGAGCTACAATTTGACTTAAATGAAATATAAACAATTTGACTGGCGTTTGAAGCCAACAAAGCTTACCTATGCCAGAGAAAACAAACAGTTGTGAAATTAGACTTTTGCCTCTAAACCTTACAGTTACTGAGATGCACCTATTGTGACAACCTCCCCACGTGACAACAAGCCCCAGCACCCCCTAAAACCTCTTTTCCCTCTGAAAGAGCATCAAACACTCTATTTGGTTGTTGAAAAAACATTCCCTCACCTCACATTTCATTGTTTAAGTTGGTTTGATGCTAAGGACAATGTTTGTCCAAGATTCTACAAAACTTTGATTTTTTCTAAACACCCTTCCTCTCGCAGGAAATGCAGTGCAATTTCTGAAACCCTCTCAGCTCCACCCTCAGGGGTCTTTTCCCTTCATATGATGTTTTCTTATTCCTGTGAACAATGGACCTATGAAAAATGCAGTTTGCCGAACAATAGCGTGATGTTGGACATGATCCTGATGTTTGGACGTTCTGCACTTTTCAATCATCTTTCCTTTGTTTTGTTTGCTTCCAGGGCATCATGAGCGTGGAAAAGAAGGCACGAGAGCCATGTTGCTCCAAATTAAAGGTAATTCTGCACTGGTTTTGTTGATCCTTCATGATCAAAGAGCTGTTAACAGTCCATTTAATCCCATCTGTAGATCAAGTCAACCTTTTCTGCCTAATGAGATTTTCTTTCCAGGAACAAACAGCATTCGGACATAAAAGTTATACATTACAAATTAATGTTGTTGAATTTTTTTATATTGTGGCATTAATTGGCGTTTATTTAAAAGTGCAGATTTCAGTCAAAAATATGTATAGATTGTGTAAAGTTTGGAGTGATAAAACAGATAAATTGTTAATGTCAAATAACAGTATGTAAACACTTTTAAATGTCAGACATTAGTTTAACATGTTTATTGTTAATGCGACAAACTACGCCTGTGGTTACTCTGCTAAAACGTCTGAACTTGAGGGCAATTGACTAATCCCATTTACCCCAATTGAATGAAAGCAACAGTTACACTGTTTTTACAATTGGTTTAAAGTAACAAAGGCTAAGAACATTAAAATAACATTTTAGAAAAGTCCTAACCATTTATTTGCAGACGCCACTTGCTGATTTTATCATTCAATGCAATGCAATATTTTTTTTAATGTGGCTTGAATGTCTAAAAAGTACCACTGTAAACTGTTTTGTGATTAACATTTGATAACATTAAGTTAAATCTAACTTTAGTCGAGTTTATCTTTAGTTTTAGCCAAAAAGGCAATGAAAGTTAAAAAGCCTGTGGGAACCGTTTACTCACAGCAATACTATACTAAACCTTTTTCTGGCTTTTCTGTGAGGTCAATATTTGGGGCGGTGTCAGAGTTGCACTGTAACCAATTAAGGGTGTGACTTCTGACCCAGACTATAGCTTTAACTCTGTAATTGTTAATCTTTTAAAGGTGTAGATTATTATTTATTATATTTATAATATATACTTATTTGGTAGTTCCATAATAGTAGTTAATCTAATAATTGACAATAATACCATATTATGTTAATAAACACAATATCTTAGAATAAAATGTAATTCTTATATGTACTGTTTATATGGTAATCCAATATACTTCAAATGTCACAGGGAATATACACGGCAAAGCCAAATAATATATCTAAATATGGTGAAGAAACACTTAGGTTGTTACTGTTACTATTTAAATGATTCACACCAAATATTAATGCAGCAGACATAATATATACAGTAATAGAAAATACATACACTTGGGAGTGGGCTCTTTTGACCATGCAGCCAACCACAGAACACTATAGTAACTGCACATAATGTCCTGTCAACATCTTCTATGTCTTTGAAACTGAGTATTGGTATCTAAAGAATGGATTTTGGTTGCTTAAAAGGTCTACAAAATGCGTTTGTGTGTGTGTCCCTCAGATGTTTCTGGTTGCCATGTCCTGTGTGTTCTTTGCCAAAGCATTTCAGGGGAGTTACATGAAGAGCTCCATCACACAGATCGAGAGACGCTTTGACATTCCCAGCTCTCTGATAGGGGTCATTGATGGAAGTTTTGAACTTGGTAAGAATTAAAATCACCTGTTTGAGGCCTTGAATGTAGCAGAATATAAACAAAGCATTTAATGTATAGCCCCAAAGAGTGTTGAACATCTTTGCATCGGATACAAAATAATAATATCAATGCACAATTAAATGATGCAAGACCTTTTTTTACTACCAATATCACTTTGAACCGAAACGTTGTTATTTTTAAGCCTAATACAATTTTTTTTTGTTACATTCTTCCAAGGCTGTGGTTTCTTTCAAATCAATGCATGTTGGTTTGACATGTTGTTGCCTGCAAATGACTTTGTTAACAAAGTCTGACAAATAACAAATGTCATTACAATCTTATTTTAGGTCCAAATACTTCCTGGGGCTAATTGTAATTTTACTGTAAAGTCTTTTTTTTGTTTGTTTTGTTAGAACATACGTCTGATATATTTCTTTACAATTTTTTGTTTCAGGTAATCTGCTTGTAGTAGCTTTTGTCAGTTACTTTGGTGCTAGGCTTCACAGACCTCGGCTAATAGGAATTGGATGTTTAATCATGGCTGTAGGATCCTTTATAACGGCCATGCCACATTTCTTCCAAGGACCGTGAGTTTTCACTGACATGTTTGTCAATGCTGGGTCATTTTCTGAAATTCTTATCAACTACTTCATGACTACTACACCAGAGATGGGATGTGTTCCCGGACAACATTATTGGTGGTCTTAGATGTGCTTTTATGTCTATCAGATTTTGGGTTAGAGATATAGGCCCCAGAGAAAAACATAATTGCAAAGAGGTTGCACTATCATAGCCTAATGGAATTATCAGTATGTACAGTATTTTCTTATAATACAGATAAAAAAACACAAATTAAAGACATTTGTTGAAATTAAGTAGATATTAGATAATTGGGATAAATTAGATCTAGCTTTGAGGTTCTTTTTTTTGCCTATGGGGCCTGAAACGCACCATGACAGGAGTGTCCTGTGATCTTCTTTGGGAAAATTATTTAAAATATGTGGTAACACTTTACAGTAATGTTGTATTTGTTAACAATTAGTTAATGGATTTGCTAACATGAACTAACAATAAACAATACTTTAAAGCATTTTTATGTTTATTTCAGCATTTAGCAAATAAGAGTACTGTATGTGTTGCTCACAGGTATAAATATGAGACAACACTTTCACATTCCACCAACTCCAATGGAACAGAGAGTGCCCTACCTTGCTTAGCCAATGGCAGTCTCCCACAAGATGATGAAGCTTCCAGAGCAGAGAAACAAGCAGGTGAGACACATGACACTGAGACAGACCTGTGATAAGAACACAATACCAATGCTACAGGAAAATTAAACTTATTTTTCCATTAAGATTAATTATTTTTTGACAATGAAAACAATAAAGTCATGAAATCCATTCTGCATAAAGACAATTCATTTAAAGCAATTAGTTTAATTCATTTAAAATGATACTTTACAAATGTACTGAATTAAAATATAAGATATCGATGTAGTCAGGGCTTTTATTGCTTAAAGGTTCATATGGCGTGAATACGTGTTTTTCTGTGTCTTTGGTATGTCATAAGTGGCCCATGCATGTATTTGACACGTTAAATTGCTCAAATTAAAGTGTCGGAACAAAAGATGCATTCTATCTAAAAACGAATGCTCACCCAGACCTGCCTGAAACGCCTCTTGTAACCACACCCCCACAAATCTACGTCAGACCGCCCACATGTATAGGCAAGTAAGGTGGGCGTACCTGTCAGTACAATTGCTTTGGAACCTGATGTTTCAAATATGGTAAAAGACGTTACATTTCCGTCACACGCTTGCAGTATTCGACCAATCACTACACACTGGTTAACTGCCCAATCATAGCACACCTCGCTTTTCAGAGCTATAAGCCTTGTAAAAAATCGGCGCATTTCAGAGAGGCAAGGCAAAGAGGAGATACAAACATGCACGGTATGTGGAAATACAGGTTTTTTTTTACCTTAAATCGTGTATACACATGCATTACATCTAAAACAAACGATAATAAGATAACACAAATAATTGAATTACAATGCATGCTCTACATTTGGAAAATATATGAAGAGTTCAGATGCAAAACCCTTTAAGTCTGTCAAATGACTTTTCGAATAAACAAGGAATGTTTGTCAGGCTCCTATTTACATTAAGCAATACCATATATTTTAGAACGGGCTGAATGTGGTATTTAGCAGGTTTTGAAGCAAAAGTAACTCATACTATGTGTGGAGAGCATTCACTCAACATCGGAGGTGGTTTTTGGAGGGTTGGGGCTTGGTGACTCTTCATTTAGGAGCATGGTCATTGCCAAAAAGTATTTCAGCAAATATATATTTATTTTTTGAGGGGGGAACAAAAAATAATTAAATGGCATTGGCCTATATAAAAAAATATAAAAAAAAAAAAAATATGCCATGCAACAGTATACAAAGGGAAATTTTAGTTTTGCTATTTTATTTGAACTATAACACTGATAAATCTCTTTTGTCTCAGTTTTAATGTAAAAGGACTCTTTTTCTCACTACTCATGCAAAGTGCCGTTAGAAATTCTGGGAAACTGAAGCTGTGACAACAAATATCGAAAAATGTTTGGCTTGTAATATGATTTTACTACCCACTTTCCCAGAATTTCTAATGGCACACTAAATTGCTTCTCTGGCTTCTCATTTTAAAACGATTCTCCTCTAGTAATCCTAAATGTAATTGATACCTTTGTTTTCTCTTACAAGTAGATTTACTTTCGTTTGTCTACTCTAGAGTCATGTGTGAACTTGTCCGGTTGTTGTGTTTTCTGTCTTGCAGAGTGTGAGAAAGCTACAGGCTCATCCTTATGGATCTATGTCTTTCTCGGGAACATGCTTCGTGGGATCGGAGAGACCCCTGTCATGCCTCTTGGGTTGTCCTACTTAGATGACTTCTCAAAAGAGGAAAACACTGCCTTTTACTTGGGTAAAATTGATTACAGGTTTCAAATACTACATCAGCAATTCTGCCACGGCCTAGTAACAACCTGGTAGTTACATTGTAACCCCTTCAGACTTTCTTTACTTGTAAATTGGATTAATTTGTAATCTTGGCAAATAATTATATACCACACGGCAATGCCCATCGAGGTGACATGAACCTGAACATTTTAGCACAGGCCATGAATCTAAACCGAATGACATCATCAAACGCTTGTTTTTAAGATCTTTTGTTCTTTGTTTACTATTAACCTCTATTTATGTGCATGCGTTTGCATAGTCATTAGTAGCCGTGTGCAAATCTTTGATTTTAGAAAATATAAAAATCTTTAGTTTGTTATTGGTAGGTTTTCTATGATTTCTCACAGTGTCTTTCACTTTTTATATTTCAGCTTGCATACAGACTGTGGGAATTATGGGGCCCGTGTTTGGATTTATGCTGGGTTCATTCTGTGCCAAGCTTTATGTGGACATAGGAGCCGTGGATTCAGGTAATACTTTTCAGCACAATATTACAAAACTATTATCACAGTATTACAAAAGCCTCAAGCTATGTGTGTTACCAAGCAGTGTAGATTGCATTCGAGTGCTGTTGTACTCAATATGAGGACTCTTGGAGTTAAAAAGACTTGCAGTCATTGTTGTTTCTATTTATAAGTAAAAACAAGATGATTTTGATTAAGATATTTCAAACTTTTCCAGGGGAAAATAAACTGGATGAAATTACCAACATCTCACATTCCTTACATTAAGTTTCCTTACATAAATTTGATAGATAGAAATTAGTCCTTCGCCTTTCATTATGACTGTCATAGTTGCTTAACGTAAATTGTGCAAAATCCTTGAGCCTCATCGATTTACCAGGCCATTTGAACAAATCAGTTTTGAAGGTTAACTCTGTGATAGCTCTCTGTTTTCCCAAAAGTCTGTAGCCATACATATTGTTATATGAGATCTGCAGTCACTAAAAACATGCGTATATGTGGTTTAATGAATGACAGGGCTTTATGATAAAGCATGTGTGTCACATTCTCAGTGTTGCTTAGGTAAAAATTACCTCGCTGTCTATATAGCTGCTAACTGGAAGACGTATAGAGTCCTCAGTGAAACACTTTTCAAGTAACCATTACACCAAAAGGTTTGTGAGGTTTCAAACGCTAAAACAAAATTGTTCAGTATAGAGACAAGACGTAATGTGAAACGTCATGGTTGTCAGACATTGGTCTATGAAGTCATAAACTACACTTACGGTTATAGGACATAAGAGGAACTGCATAAGATACCTCAACTAAAAATTACTTGGGCATAATTAAAATTTGGTTTGTAATTTATTGTGATGTACAGTGACATTCATACAGTTTTAAGATTGACCTCAGCAAAACCCATGTCCGTGCTTGTTTAGATACCATCACTATCAACTATAAGGACTCCCGTTGGGTTGGCGCCTGGTGGCTGGGGTTTATGATAACTGGTGTGGTGATGTTACTAGCTGGAATTCCCTTCTGGTTCCTTCCCAAGTCTCTTACAAAGCAAGGTGAGAGTGAAGCTGAGAAAAAATCAAATGCCCAGGAGGGTGAGCTGGACACTTTCATTCCCGACAACAACAAACAGAGCTCCAAACCAGCTGAGGTCTCCATGCGGGCTCTGGCTAAAGGTATTTTTATGATACATATACTCTATGTTTTTTTTATGATTTTGTGCAAGTAGACTAAGTTCTTGATATTTTCTAGATTTCCTGCCGTCATTGAAGGAACTCTTCAGCAACTCAATTTACATCCTTGTCATATGCACCTCTCTTGTGCAAATAAATGGTTTTATAGGAATGATCACATTTAAGCCAAAGTTCATGGAGCAAATCTACGGGCAATCAGCATCGAGAGCCATCTCTTTTTGATAGGTGGGATTGCATTTATTTTATAGCGTCATGTCTGTTGAATTGTGAACACATTACAATAAGGTTCTATTTGTTAACATTCCATGTATGCATTAGCTAGCATGAACTAATCGTAAACAATACATCTAAAGCATTTTTTCATCTTATTCTAATTCGTGTCATGTTAATTTAATGCTTTACTAATACATTTAATTTAAAGAAAATGTTTTAACTCTTAATATTAGTTATTGCCCTGTGAGCTAACATGAATAATTGTATTGACATTAACTAACGTTATCAGGAATTAAGTGGATGCATTTACTATTGCTAACAAATACAACCATATTGTAAAGTGTAACCGTGATTTCCGATTCCTTTCTATCTAAGTGAAGTTAAACTACTAAAAAGGTTGCTATTGCTCTCGTTATCTGTGTAAAAACCTAAATGTGTGTAAATAATACAAACTAAATATCACTCTGTAACACTTTTAATTATGTATTGATGGCAACATTTTCTAAACACATGAACTCTGTGATTTAATTAAATAGGTTGGTCACTTGGACCATCTCAAAATGTCAACATTGTTGCCATGTTTTGGTAGACTAATGAATTGATCTCATTCTAAGATGCACCTTGTAGTTCTCTACCTTAAGAAATCGGCTTGTAATATCGTATAAAGCTGTCCATCCTATCAATCCTAAACTGTCAAAAATAATATTTTGTCTTGCCAGGCATTATGAATCTACCGGCTGTTGCCTTGGGAATTATCACAGGAGGGATTGTAATGAAGAGGTACAAGATAAATGTTCTTGGGGCGGCGAAGATGGCCGTTGTTGCCTCTGTTTGTGCTTTTTTTTCTATGCTTGTACAATATTTCCTGCAGTGTGATAATTCGCAAGTGGCTGGACTTACTGCATCTTATCAGGGGTAACTATTTCAGAAATTTGACCAAAATGCTTTGTGTTTATCATTGTCTGACCACTTTAATGGACGTAATGATGTATTTGTGACAGCACTCCACAGGTGTCATACCAGCAGAATACTCTGATCTCTCAGTGTAACACCGGTTGCTCCTGCTCTCTCAAGCATTGGGATCCCATCTGCGCCTCCAATGGCATGACCTATGCCTCTCCCTGCCTCGCTGGCTGCCAGACCTCCACTGGGTTTGGCAAGGACATGGTAAGCTATCCATACCTTTGCCGTTTTGTGTGTCAGTCCCATGATATACATCATTGACCCACAGTACAGTGTTTCATAGTATTTCATAATTGGGAAGACATCACAAATTCTGCAGCGTTTAATGATTTATTTTTCTAAATTTTTTGCTTCAATGTGAATTTCTACACAGACATTTTGAAAATGTTTTCGTTTTATTGTAAACCGGGAAATTACAGGTATTGAACTGACTGACAGTCTCACTCTTTGCATAGGTTTTCCACAACTGCACCTGTATTGGAGAGTCGCCTCTTACTTATGTAAACATGTCGGCAGTGCTGGGCCAATGCCCTCGCAAGGCAGACTGTGACTTCATGTTTAAAATCTACATGGCGGTGACAGTTGTAGGCGCCTTCATCTCTGCTTGTGGGGCCACACCAAGTTACATTATTCTGCTCAGGTATTGCATGTACACAACAGTGCAACTACATAGATCCAGAACATATAAACTGTATATACAGTATATGGATCATTCTTTCTATGCCTTAAATTCGAACAAAATGTATGTTTATATCACAGTTTTACCAGAATAAAAATACATATACAAATGATTTTGAGATACTGATACTGACTACAAATACTGATATAGAGTATACCGTATATTGGCTCTGCTGCATAACCCTATTGTCAGGACTGTATTCATGACTGTTCATGTTAAAATGATAACAATGTATTATTTTTAGGGCTTTCAACGTTAATATTGTTAAATATTTTAACGCGTTAATCTGAAAGAAAATTAACGCATGTGTTAACACGTTAAAATATTTAACGCAATAAACGCATCATCCGTTTATTTTGTCATCCTTTTTCTAGCGTTACATTCTATAATCACGCTCTTATTCGTGTAAAGGCCTTTAAATCACTTAAGCGCGATTTGAAACAAGTGCTTTGACGCGTTCAAAATAGTACGGCTGAATCCAAATACCCCCACTTGCGGTTTTGGCCACTTGAGAATACGTGATAGGAAGTAAGAGTGCAAGTCTGTCCAATGTCTTAAAAACGCCAAAGTGCAGTGCCCTTAACGCACACTTAACCCACACTATCTTGAATATCGCTTCCAGGGGGGAATTCACGGCTAAGTGTATCCCATCATGCATCATGTCTGGATATAAATCAGTACACTTGCTCGGGTCTCACGAGATATAGCGGAAAGCTTTCCAGTATAAGTTATACTACTAATTTTTTTAGTATATATCTTTAGGTTATATCTTTATTTACTCTATGTTTGGCTAACATGTGTTTATTTTATTTTTTTGGGTACAGCTGCTTTGATATAAAACAAATAACGCGCTATAAAAATAAATCTAGATATTACATCAAATTTCGTAGTAAAACGTAAAGTCTTGCACATGTTACAGTTGAAAACTCCAGAGTTATTGATCTTGTGAAACTTATTTTTATTACATAATTAGAAACACCCCATTCATTACATGTTTGCACTTGCTTAGTGTAAATATATGTTCACTTTCATCTTCAGGCCCACTAGAACACTTGGGTCAAAAACAGGAAATTACGTCATGAAAGTAGTCAAGTGCAAGGACCGTAAGTTGGGGCAAGGGCGAATTTTTGATTTTGACATTGGTGGGGACTTAAATAAAGTTAGTCTGCAGAGCCGCATTATCACAACAGTTTAGTGTAGTTTCCTTGACTTATCTAAACAATATAATATTTTAACGTTTTTATTTTATATTTAACCTTATTAATGTTACACAAGTCAAAAAGAACAAATATACAACAGGTCCATTTTATGTGTTTATTTTTACTTTTTGTGATGCCAGTGAAAATTCTGGCAGGGTAAATAAAAACTGAACCAGCAGATTTTCCTAATATAACACATTATACTTATTTGACAGCCATCACAGAACACAAGGAATTCTTTACCATTTTTTTCAGATGAATGAAACAACAACAAAAAATATATAATTGGTAACTAAATTCACATACTAAATACAAGGTGTCTGTACAGGAGCTACAGAGGCGGGACTCATTGCAGAGAACGAGATTAAACTATTTGTGTTCCACAAACAACGGTTGTATAAGATGTTTAACTTCAATTAAATTATTTCTGGACAAATAAATGTTCAATAAATAAGTATTAGGTAGAAAACACAAGAAACAGATGGCATCAATGGTTATATATAAATGTAGATAAATTGTTTGGTCGAAATTATTGGTAGGGACAAATTAGTGTTCCCTGGATATTGGTATACACGTCCCTAGCGTCCCTACGCAAATCGACGCCTATGAGTTGGGGTATTTTGATGCGGCCATAGATAGCTTCTAGCTGTGGGATGCGGCACAACGCAACACGACAGCTGTCCCATCTGGTGTATACTGTCACAGGCTAAAGGCTCCGTCAGTGAATATCTGTCAGACAGCGCTTCAGTATTAAAAAAAACTCTCAGTTGTACAGTACTTCAATGTAAATTAGCTATAATTAATGTTAAAATAAAGAAAAAAACATTTAATGGAGACATCAGTTGCAGTACTTACATCAGAATGTTGGCTTTCATCCATACAATGATAGTTTTAAAGAAATCGGTGGTTTCTGAATTAATTTAGCAGATTAAATGTGAAATTATTAGAATGTACAAATATATTTTAAAACCTTAATGGGTTACACTTTACATTAAGGTTCCATTCATAAAGCATTTACTAATGTGTTCCTTAACTATTTATAAGTCATTTACAAATGCATTATAAAGCAGTTTTAACTACATACATAAAAAGGAGGATTCCAAAGAAATTCCTGCCAAATAGTGATCCATTTTAATTCACATGTTATAAATGCTTATTAATTGTATTTATTCATTATTTATTTGACTCAAAAGCAGATTCATTATTATCTTAATGTTGTGTGCAAAATAGGCTGTCATATGGGAGGTATACTGTAGGATGTTATGATGGTTTTTCTTATATTTCATATCTTATGTAACTTTTCAAACCATGTTGCTTACTTGATCCGATTCCGAATGTTTAATGGTGCATTCCAGAATGCCTTCAGATCATGATGGTTATCCAAAGCGTTTTTTTCTTGCTTACCAAAGTTCATAACTTTTGATAACTTATTAACACTAAATGCACAAAGGATGTTATAAACTTGTTTGTTTACAATGTTTTATTAAGTATTAAATTGCTTCCAATAGATTGACAACCAGAAAACATATATTTATTATTTATTGTAGAAACAGAATGCTCGCTCACAAGGCTACATCTCTGATGTGAATCATATATTTAGAAGTATTGACAGCCAATGAAAGTGTAATTTAAAGAGAAGTTGATGCCTGTGAAGTTTTCACATTTATTATGCATTTATAACATATGAGTGAAAGATTTCTCACTATTTGGCAGGTATTTCATTAGAATCCCTTTTTAATTAAAGCAGTTATAACTGCTTTATAATGAATTTGTAAATGACTCATTAATCATTAATGAACACATACAAATGCTTTATAAAGGGAACCCCTTTATGTAAAGTGTTACCCATTAATGTTATGTGCGATTAATCGTGATTAATCACAGAAAAAATGTGTGATAAATCAGATTTTTTTTAAATCGATTGACAGCACTAATTATATTACATGTATTACATTATGTCACAAGGGAGTGGAATGTGAAATTCAACTAAGTACATAATAGTACATGCAGTCTTATGTGCATATTACATCATATATAGAGTGAAGACAGATCATTAACACTAAGAGATGAACTTGCCTTTGGCGCCACTTGGTGGACATTTGGCACATTATTTTATACATAATTGTTTTATTACACTTACATATTATTTTATATTAAAACATAACAGTATGCTTATACTAAAACAATGGAATAGTTTAACAAATTAAACATTCTAAACAAGACAAAAAGACGTCTCACTATTGTAAATGTTCAAATTAATGATGCATTTAAAAAAGAAATAGCAAGAACGGAGTTTTAAGTGACCTTAAGCACATGTTGTTCTCTTTGAGAATGGTTAAAGTATAAAGTTAATGTGAACTTAATAAATGGCCAAGTCAAAGTCCAGATCCTATCAGACATGTTGTGGAAAACAATGTAAGAAAACTCACTCCGAAGGTAAGGTCTGTACTTTGGCCAAATTTTCCCAGGCGATGTGCACAAGTGAGTGACACCAGATACTAAACGAAAATGTTCACCTTGTCACAAACATGTTTTTGTTATTTCACTTAAATATAAAACTTGCCTTAAGATATGAATGACCCTCTTGACAGCATATTTAAAAATTTCCGAGATTTCTAGACAGAATGACCAATGTGAAATTGAACCGTAAATTTAAAGAATAGAATAGAATATTGATTTTAAAAAAGTATGCTTACAATCTGTTTTTTTTCTCAGATCAATAAAACCAGAGCTGAAGTCTTTGGCCCTTGGTATACAGACTTTGATTGTTCGGACTTTGGGTAAGAGGATTCATGCTGTAATTGTTTTTAATCCTAGCTTGCAAAAAAGAAGAATGTTTAGCTAACAAAAGAAATGTTTCTAGGTGGCATCCCTCCTCCCATTTATTTCGGAGCCCTAATTGACAGGACGTGTCTTAAATGGGGCTCAAAGCGATGTGGAGGTCAAGGGGCGTGTCGCATTTATGACTCGGTTGCCTTCAGGTCAGTGAAATTGCACTGGGAAATTGTAACAACATAATTATAACAATTAACAATAACTAGTCATACGTATTACAATACAAAATCATATAGAATCATAAAGAAACAAATATTAAATGATATTGGTTTAAACAAATGAGTGTTTTATTTAACTATACCATATACACTATAGTGAGGCAGGCATGAAAACACTATGCAACACTTAAACTTTTCTTCTTGTGGTCCTCCCGAAAAATTATGACAACTTGTCTGGAATATGAAGTATTTATTTGCAGTTCCGAGGTAGTTGCTACAGTACAATTTGTGAATAGTTTTTACATTGCAGGGATATTTGAAGTCTGTATTACTGCACGTTCACACCGCCGCCGTCGAGAACGTCAAAAATCGCTCTGGTCGCCCTGCCAACATCTCTGTAGAAAGATTTGTGGACGCTCTGGCGCTCTGACGTAGATCAAAGTTTACAGGGCTCTCTTCTCTGGAATCCCCTCAAGCGGTGCACTTCTACGTTCGGATTGGTTGCCGCCGAACCGCGTCATTGCTCATCAATTTGAGCAAAATTTGACAGGGTAGATTGGGGTGAGCAACTTCCGGCAACTTTGTAGCTCTCGACGGCGGCGGTGTGAACGTACAGTTAGGTAGCATTTATTAAATTTTATTTTTGATATTTGAAGTCATTATGTTAAAATGCACTTAATAATTGTTGTTATTAGCACACAGAACAACAGTGTTTTGGGCATATGAAAGAAAAAGTTAATAAAACATATTCTTCTTTTTTGCTCTACAGAAATACTTTCCTGGGTCTTATTTACGGCCTGTACTCTTTGTCCTACCTGTTATGGGGGGTCCTGTACAACAGACTGTCTCATCGTCAAAAGAAACTTGATCTTAAGAACCAATTAAACCAGGACGACACTGCTATAGCCACCAATGGTAGTGGAAATGCCCCATCAGCCATCGTCAAATGCAGTGAAAATCCTGACCAGGAGACAACTATCTGAATATAGAAAATTTCTGCAAAGACAAGGTTAAATTGTGTTCATTTGTCTGTTTATTATTAGGCATTTTAGATGATAGATGTGGTAGAAGTATTAGATGCAGCTTGCTGGGTTAAACGTCTTCACTATTGTTGTGCTAGACATTTCACGTTTTACAAGTATCATATCAAAACCAAGTATACAAGTAAAACAGTGAAAAAACACCATATGCAATGTTTATGGTTAAAGAAAACATATATTCAGTTGTTTAATGTAGTTCCTCAGACTATTGTTACATATAATCACTCTTATAGGGTCAAATCATTGTAAAGTTCTCATATCATGTAAAAAAAGAGGCGAGTTTTGTGTTCTTGCACTTATGTGTTTCTAAATAAAACAAATACACAAACAAAACAGGCAACCAACTCCAAAAACATAATTCAAAAACCAGATCCTTTTAGGATGTGGACAGTTGGATCCATTCGTTTCTTTGTTTCATGGCCCAAGAAAAACACATTTCAAGGCATTTAAAAGAACCTTCGAAACGGGATAGCATATGTTGTGTGTGTTTGTTTGTTCGTGTTCATGCAGCAAATGCAGGACTATAGTTTTATTTTGCGTTCTCATTTTGGGTCCAGTAAAAAGTACTTTGGAAAGTATTGTTACAATCTTTACTGTGTGCATAGCCATAACTTTTTACCTCTTAAACATGTGTAAAATATGTGTGGATGTTATGTATCAAATTGAACCGGAGAACATGTTGATAAAATCAGTTATGAAATGTAAAACAAATGTTAACATGATTGTGAATCAAATAATAAGCTAGGTTTGTCTTCTGTACTGTAATTTGTTTATACACAGAGACGCACAACTTTTACTGTCACCCCAAGAGAATGGTGGCAATGTATCATAGTGATTTCAATTCACACCTGTACATTCTTAAAGTATCAAAATAATGTTTGTCTTGCAACTAACCTCACTCATCCTCCCGATAGATTCAGGTTACATATATCTTTCTGCTTTGTCTTATTTGTATACATTGCACTGGTTTGTAATTCTCTGTGTCGAATAAAGTCTCACGTCCATGGATGTAAATGATGTACTGCTCTGTATATTAGTACATGAAACGGTGTCTTTTCACATAAACTAATCATTTTGTCATTGTTACATTGCCTTTAACATGCAATACTGCTCTTGGTTCTGAAAATGGCTCTTCTAAGACTTCTAAGAACTTCTAAGAATCGAATGTTAAGCATCTCTTTGGTATTTCCTACTATCTATGTTGGATGTCTGGTATCTTGAACCTGAGGCGGGTAAATATTATTATAAGGGATTCTAGATAAGTAATCTAAGTAATGTTTTATAGTTATTCGTCTCTGTGAGAACATTTTGGGTCAATGATTAAAGCTCATTCTTGCATTTTTCTCTACCTGCACTATTTTAAGTTTGGTTTTTCAGCAAGTTTTAATGGTTTTGGTTTGGGGAATTGGGTGAGATGTTATGGATTAGTGTTTACAGTTTTGAGAATACGAGGCATAATTTCAAGAAATGTGTTTAAGCAATCGAGAAAAACTGTAAAATCACATATTCCCTTGAATTTCACGTTCAAGAATGTGTAAGTCTTAATCCTCATAAATTATGTTGGGGTAAAGCTGCTTGGAGAAATGGGCATGAGAACTCACATGCTGTTAAATATATTACAATAAGACATTCCTAAGACATGTTTAATCAGACTACACTAAAAATAGGGCACAATATACCTAGGAATTTTCCGTATTCATTTTATTGTTGTTTTACCTGTATTTTAAATTTTGCACTGCAATAAATTGCATTTTAGCATTAACGGAAATGTTTTTTACAGTGTAGTGTGACCTAGCACGTGTACCAAAAATGAAGTTAATATATGGCGTAATAACCAACTTTGACATCAAAACATGTTGTATATAATCGAGTCACGACTAGGTTCTGAGCTTTTATTGGGACAAAAACATTCTCTTCACTAGCATGTGTCAGGCTGTGGGTGTCCTTCTGAGCTGAAGCGTTGCTGGAATAGAAATGTGGAGCAGCTTTTGTGTGGACTGGCTTTTAGAGTAAATCACAGGCAGAGAAGCACATTGGTTCTCCATTGGGGAGTACACACCCACTGTCCCATGCAGCCCCGGATTGGCCATCGGGAGAATCGGGACGATTCCCGGTGGCCTGTCCACTGATTTGGCCTGCTGCCAGCCAGCTATGGCTTCTTTACATACAAATGTGGAGAGCACGTTATTGTAGGTGAGAAGTAAATCCTTAATGATGTGCGAGCGCGAAACTCTCTGCTATCTTGCGAATTTCTTTTGTTCTCGCTCAAAACTGGACGCATATTTTGTGCAAGAGCAAAAAAATCCATATGCGAGGAATTCATCTTCCGCGTGCGAGCGGAATACTAACCTAAGGATAGAATGAATCTTCAGTTTAAAGGAGTAATGAATTAAGACATACATTTTAACATGAGTTTTTGACGCGAGGTCCCCAGATAACACTAATCCCGTCAAATTGGGCGAATGTGTAACCTAACGTTACGTCTCTAACTAAATTCACAAAAGGCTCCTAGTTAAACAGCTATCTAATCATAGCAGTGGGCGTTCACTTCCAAGTCTTCAATGCGGCACGACCATTAAAACTGAGCGTTTGTCGAGCCGGTCTCAAAACCCGGGTAGAAAATAGCCTATTACTTATTGATTTTTATGTTTTAAAATGTAAAAACCACGTGCGTCATAAGTAGAGCTCATACAAAAGTATAAAACAATAAACAAGGTCAGTTCAGGACACCTTTAAGATAGACTTGTAATATAAATAATTTAAATGTGCTTTGGCCACAAGATACATTTTAATATTTGTTTTCTTGAAACTTTCTCCAGCCACACTGTATTTATTTACATGTATTTACTTTATTTATATAAACAATGCACTCTCAATTTAATTAAGAATCGATGACGCACTGTTTGATGATTACAAAGCGTTCTACTTTTAATAAAAAATAGGATTAAAAAATATTTGTGGTTACTATTTGTGGTTTGTGGCCTGAATGAGTGGGATTTCCCTGCCTGAATTTGTGTCCTAGTCCGGCCCTGGTCCCATGTCAGGAACAGCTCACTTTGGGGCACGAGTCATTGTTTTCTCAAATCCCTAGAGATTTATTTTCACCTCGCTCAGATGTGTAGCCGTCTCCAGTCTTTCGTGAAGGGGAAAGTTAATATGAGAGGATTATCAAAGTAACACAGGAAAACATTGCAGAACGGCTCTTTCAGTTTCAAAAGGTTTGCCATTCTTTTTATATCATGTTTGGTTTTTAACTTCTGTTTGTAAATATTGTGCTATTGTATAATTAAAGATTGTTGCATAAGATGTTTTGTCTTCTTAAACAACTATTGTGAAGATGGGGAAATAAAACGCTGACCTTTGCCTGCAGCAAAGTTTTAAACATTTTAGTGTTTCGGAAATTTAAAGTAAGTTTTTCATTTTGAACCAGCCGGGTTTCCATCCAAAGTTGCGAATTTAGCTTATGCGCAAAATTGGAATATCGCATAAAACATTTGCGAACAACAAGCACCGTTTCTATCCAACTCAACCGTCACTTCCTAACCTGCCCTAAATATCATAATGAAAAGTAAGAGAAGACACCAAATATAATAATTTTCATACGATACTTGCGCAAGCCGACGATTACGAAACACAATAAATGCGGTGCTTTTGTGGATGCCTGCTGTTTTGGAGACACAGTCTTGACAGTTCTAAGAGGGAATTACAGAAATACTTTGACGACTTTGCTCAGGCATTTAAGAATGACCATAAAAACATTTCTGATGCTGTAACAATGCTGTGCGTTTCCATCTCCCATTATTAACCCTTTTTCGCAAAAATCTAAAACCACCTCAAGCGAGCGTAAAAACGTTTTTGCGAATTAAGGGGTTTTAATTCGAAATTTAGCGTTTCCATCACTCGTTTCTGATGCGAAACTTCAAAATGCGAATAAAACTAGAGTTATGGAAACCCGTTTATTGACACATGTGAGAATGTTATAGTGTTTATGTATGTTTACTGTATGACTGAACTGACATTTATATCATGTGTTTTAAAGGGGTCCCTTTGGATAATACATTTATTGGTTTTTGTTTACAAAACAGAAAAACGAATAAACCGTTCATTTTTTACATATCCCACCGTATACGAGACAAAATTTTGTTTTTTTTCCTCAATATTTCTTTAAGTGCATCAAATTAATATACAACAAAACCAAAACGAAACATCAAGTATATTTCTTAACATATTGCGCATTTGAGTCCACCGGAAGTTCAGCTGCACTGCAGCCTCTGGCGACGAGTGGTGGTAGCACAAAACCACTCTCTTTAATAATACATACAGTAAAAATTTGTCTCGTATTGGGTAGAATATGTTAAAAATTTACGGTTTATTCGTTTTTCTGTTTTGAAAACAAAAACGAATAAATTAATTATCCGAAGGTACACAGACCTAAAGGGATAGTTCACCCAAAAATGAAAATTCTGTCATCATTTACTCACCTGCAGGTTGTTTGAAACCTGTTCAAATTTAGACAGCGGCTATTTGCACTAAGTGTAAATTTGCACTAAGGCTATTTGCACTAAGTGTAAATAGCAATTGATGCTATTTAAACTAAGTGAAAATAGCGACAGATGCTTTTTAAACTAAGTTTAAATAGTAGTAAGTTCTGTTTACACTATAAGTGAATATAGTAGCATTTCTTAGCGATATGCTATTAACACTAACCAAAAATAGCTGTGGGGCCTATTTTCTTTGGATTAAGAAGAAATAGTAATTAGATTCTTTTGATTTATAAATAGTGGCAGATAACGTTACCATTTGTACCTCAGTATTGTTGTGCAATAAACATTATGCAATAATAACAGACACTAAATCAAAATATTAAAATGATGGCAACTTACTGAGATATTAAAGCCCTATACCTATACCTACCCCTAACCTTACCCTAAAGCTAAAGTTTATGAGGAAAAATGAATTTTAAATCTTAAATCAATTTTACTGTATCCAGTAAACTGTAGCACGTGTACACCCTTTTTTACCTGTTCTGTATTTTTGCAGAAAATAAGGAATACTTTTACGAAATTGGGCCAAAGAGGATGTCATATTATTTTACATTGACTCCTATTGACAAATCGCTTCACTGTATTGTTTCCTTAATCTTCTCTTTAAGTCGCTTTGGATAAAAGCATCTGCTAAATGCCTGAATGTAAATGTTATTTGTGCAGTTGTATACTGTATTGTGTTGCATGACTAGTTTATATTGTTTTTTAGTTTTTTTTCTTTTCTTGTCTTGTAAGATCATCTTCATCTACTTTACAGTAGTGTAATGTTTTATTTAAATTTGTACTCAGTGAAAATAGACACTACGTTAAAGTTATTTGTTCTCTTGAACACAAAGAAAGATATTTGGAAGAATGTTTGCAATTTTCAGCTCTGGGACATCATCCACTTAAATAATTAACAAAATTTTGTTTTTTTCCTCAATATTTCTTTAAGTGCATCAAATTAATATACAACAAAACCAAAACGAAACATCAAGTATATTTTTTAACATATTGCGCATTTTAGTCCACCCGAAGTTCAGCTGCACTGCAGCCTCTGGCGACGAGTGGTGATAGCACAAGACCACTCTCTTTAATAATACATACAGTATATTTTCAGTGGTGTGTGCCACTTAATCCGTAAACAACCATACTGACACATAGGTAGACATTTCTGTGCAATGTAGCAGTATGTACAGTTACTGAAATAAAGAATGTGTGTGTGTGCGTGCGTGCGTGCGTGCAAGGGAGGTTTAACCATAGCCCCCATTTAAATTCATAGTGAGAGCATCTCGTTTTGCACTTCTGTTACAAATTTGCACCTTTGTTTGCACTTAAATTGTAAAAGTTGTTCAATGTTAAGTTCATGAAAATGTTAAATATAAAAGACTAAACATTTCTATACAACTTTACATGCATGATAGCTGTTTAAATATGCTGAGTTCATCAAAACCTATCACCCTTATCTGGTCTATTTCCTTGTTGGTCATTTTACAGTGATTAGACAAAATGCCTATTTGCCAATTTTTTTGCACTTTTTTTCAGAATCAGAAGATCATTATTGCCAAGTGTGCTTGGACACACAAGGAATTTTCTTTGGTGTTGGAAGCTCCTATACATTCAACACAATGACAATACAAATATAATAAGATTTACAGCCTAAAAGATTCTGAAATATGCATGTATGAAATAAAATACTATTTTACAGAAAATGGGGGATAATAATATAAGAGACATTGTACAGGGTAGTTTACAGTAGAATTTACATTTTAACAGATTGTATATTGTGCAAATGGATAATGTTGAAAGTAGAGGTACTGTTTGATACATGTAGAAATAAAATTTAAATATAATAAGGCACTATAGTGCACACTTTAGGAGTAGTGAAAGTGGAATATTGCTCTTAAGGAGCAGTTATCTGTTTAGGAGGGAGATTGCCTCAGGGACGAAAAGTTGCTTCTGTGTCAGGAAGTCCTGGTGTTTGGTGCTCTGAAGCACCTTCCAGAGGGCATTTTTGTCGTATTATATTACAAATATTTATTTATGTCTTGTGTTTTGTGTTATGTGTTTTGTGTTAGAGGTGCTCTAAGAATTTTATTGTTTGCTTTCCCTGCAATGACAATAAACACTATTCATTCATTCATTCATATTCAGGTATGCGAATGTAAATGTTAACCGGTCATAGTGACCCATGATAAAAGAAGAATTAGTGAAGAAATAGTTTTTGTAATATACAGCCTGCTTGATCAACATGTTATGTCTCATATTACTACACACCACTCACTACATTTATAAAATAAAAAAAAGAACCCTAAACAATAGAAAATGTTATGGATTAATTAGTTGTAATGGGTAGCCTATTTATTTATGGTTTAAATGCATAAAAACACAACGGTTCATAATGGTATTTACAAGGAAGCCATTACATTGTACATGTTTTGGGCAGAGTTCTATTGCTATGTAATAGAATTTAACGTGCAATGAAAAGTACAGGTTTTTAATTAACTCAGCTTATATTTATAAACATAGCATCATGCATGTAGATCTACATACAGTATAAAATATAAAAGACAAAACACATCTACATACAACAGTTGTATGTAGAAGTGTTTTGTCTTTTATGTTAATTTTTTTACGAACAGTGCAAACAAAGTGCAATTTTTTAACACATTAAAGTGCAAGACGCGCCTCTCTCACTATACATTTTAATGGGGGCTATGTTAATCTCCCCCCGCTGTCAGATACATCGCTGCCACGAGCACTGACGCATACGTGTCCATATAGGTGCATTCTTTATTTCATTAACTGTACTTCTACATTGCACAGAAATGTCTACCTATGTGTCAGTATGTTTTTTACGGATTTAGTGGAACACCACTGAAAACATATGTATAATTAAAGAGAGTGGTCTTGTGCTACCACCACTCGTCGCCAGAGGCTGCAGTGCAGCTGAACTTCCGGTGGACTAAAATGCGCAATATGTTAAGAAATATACTTGATGTTTCGTTTTGGTTTTGTTGTATATTAATTTGATGCACTTAAATAAATATTGAGGAAAACAAATAAAAAATTTGTCTCGTATTCGGTAGAATATGTAAAAAATGTAGGCCTACGGTTTATTCGTTTTTCTGTTTTGAAAACAAAAACGAATAAATTAATTATCCGAAGGTACACAGAGCTAAAAATACCCAAAAATGAAAATTCTGTCATCATTTACTCACCTGCAGGTTGTTTGAAACCTGTTCAAATTTAGACAGCGGCTATTTGCACTAAGTGTAAATTTGCACTAAGGCTATTTGTACTACGTGCAAATAGCAATTGATGCTATTTAAACTAAGTTTAAATAGTAGTAAGTTCTGTTTTAACTATAAGTGAATATAGTAGCATTTCTTAGCGATATGCTATTAACACTAACCAAAAATAGCTGTAGGGCCTATTTTCTTTGGATTAAGAAGAAATAGTAGTTAGATTCTTTTTACTTATAAATAGTGGCAGATAACGTTACCATTTGCACCTCAGTATTGTTGTGCAATAAACATTATGCAATAATAACAGACACAAGATCAAAATATTAAAATGATGGCAACTTACTGAGATATTAAAGCCCTATACCTACCCCTAACCTTACCCTAAAGCTAAAGTTTTTTTACCCTTTTTTACCTGTTCTGTATTTTTGCAGAAAATAAGGAATACTTTTACGAAATTGGGCCAAAGAGGATGTCATTTTATTTTACATTGCCTCCTATTGATAAATCGCTTCACTGTATTGTTTCCTTAATCTTCTCTTTAAGTCGCTTTGGATAAAAGCATCTGCTAAATACCTGAATGTAAATGTTATTTGTGCAGTTGTATACTGTATTGTGTTGCATGACCAGTTTATATTGTTCTTTAGTTTTTTTTTTTTCTTGTCTTGTAAGATCATCTTCATCTACTTTACAGTAGTGTAATGTTTTATTTAAATTTGTACTCAGTGAAAATAGACACTACGTTAAAGTTATTTGTTCTCTTGAACACAAAGAAAGATATTTGGAAGAATGTTTGCAATTTTCAGCTCTGGGACATCATCCACTTAAATGATTAAAAAAATTGTAATATTTATTTGTTCTGTTAAACACATAATGAGATATTTAGAAAAAAAATGGAAAACAAACAGTTCTAGGGGATCTTTGACAACCGTTACATTTTTCCTACTATGGTAGTCAATGATGTGTTAGAACTAGTAATATCAACTTTAACGCATTAACGCATGCAATTAATTGTTCAGATTAACACATTAAAAAAATATTTAACGCCATCCGTTTTTTCTGTCATCATTGTCTAGCGTTACATCATATAATCACGCTCTTATTCGTATAAAGGCCTTTAAACAATTTAGGCGCGATTTGAAATGGTTCTATGGTCACGTCCAGTACAGATTGACAGATTGACAGCTTGGCTGTGGAACACGGCTCAACGCAACGCGACAGCGGTCCCTTCTGGTGTACAGAATCTGTCAGACGGCGCACCTGCATTACAGTTTTTCTCGATTGATAACACACAATTCATGAAACAATTCGCCATTTTCTGACAATTTTGATTTATGATAATGGTTTTGATAAGAAGAAACATATATATTATATTGCAAAGCCAACAAAATTAGAATGTTGGCTTTCATTCATAAAATTAGGCTGTTAAAGAAATGTGTTGTTTCTACAATAATTCGGAGATAAAATGTGAAATTATTAGAATGTTAAAGCAAATTTAAAAACATAAAAGCTGTGTGTGATAAGTCAGTTAATTCTTTAATTGATTGACAGCACTAAAATAAACATGTTAACAAAATAAATAGTGTATTTCCACGGGGACACACGGGAATTCCCCGTCCGTCGTGTTACCATGGCTGCTACCCAGCAGGTCATGGCCCCTGGATGTAGGGATTGTGAACGACCTACCCGTACCGGTCCTGCTGGGTCGGGATTGGCCGGGGTTTGAGGATCTTCTGGCCACCTCTCTACAGCCGGCCAGACGAGGGGGGCGCCCCCGGAGACACCGCCCTCAGAGGATCCAGGCACCACGTGGTTCCAAAGGGAAAGACGGACTCCATTTTAGAGCTGGCCCATACTCACCCCATGGCTGGACACCTTGTTGTGGAAAACACCATACAGCGAATTCGGGATCGATTCAACTGGCCTGGACTAGACGGAGAAGTTCGGAGGTTTTGTCGGAGCTGTCCCACCTGATAGAAGACTTCGCCAAAACGACCTCCCCCCAGCCCCCCAGCCCTCTTGTCCCCTTACCCATCATCAAGGTGCCCTTCGAGCGCATAGGGATGGATCTGGTGGGACCGCTGCCTAAGTCTGCCCGGGGACATTAACACATTCTGGTGATTGTTGATTACGCCACCCGGTATCCAGAAGCAGTTCCCCTGAGGAAGGCCACCTCCAAAGCAATAGCCAAAGAGCTCTTTCTCCTCTTCAGCCGGGTGGGAATCCCCTTGGAGATCCTGACTGACCAGGGAACCCCTTTCATGTCCCGGTTGATGGCGGACATCTGCCACTTGCTCCAGGTGAAACAGCTACGCAAATCCGTTTACCACCCTCAGACGGACGGCCTGGTCGAAAGGTTTAACCAGACACTGAAACGGATGTTGCGCCGGGTGGTGGCAGAGGATGGGCGTGACTGGGACCTGATGCTGCCGTACGTGCTATTCGGGATTCGAGAGGTAACACAGGCCTCCACTGGTTTCACGCCTTTCGAGCTCCTCTTCGGTCGACAACCCAGGGGGCTCCTAGATGTCGCTAAGGAAGCGTGAGAACAACAGCCGGCCCCTCATCGGACCGTCATCAAGCAAGTACGGCAAATGAAGGACCGCATCAACCGGGTGATGCCCCTGGTTAGGGAACATCTCTCAGAGGCCCAGTGCGCCCAAAACCGGTTGTATGATCGGCCCGCCCAACCCCGAGAGTTCCTGCCCGGTGACCGAGTGATGGTACTCATCCCGACAACGACATCCAAGTTTCTGGCCTCCTGGAACGGCCCATATACCATCGTGGAAAGGGTAGGGCCGGTCAACTACCGGGTCCGTCAGCAGGGACGACGTAAAGAAGAAAATTTGTACCACATCATTCTGCTGAAAAGGTGGATAGCCTCACCAGCCCAGATGGCCGCCTTCGCAGACATGGAACCAGCCGTAATCCCGATGGGCGACCAACTGGCGGCGATCCAGAAGCAGGATATCCAAGCCCTGGTCAGTCAGTTTAAGGACGTCTTCTCCGAGCGGCCTGGGCAGACCCGAATCATTAAACATGAGATCCGGACCCCCCAGGAACCATCGTTAGGCAGCGTCCTTACCGGGTCCCAGAGGCTCGCCGACTGGCTATAGAGAAGGAAATCACCCACATGAAGAAGTTAGGGGTGATAGAGCCCTGTAGCCCCTGGTCGAGCCCCATTGTGATGGTCCCGAAACTGGATGGTACCCTCCGCTTTTGTAACGATTTTTGGCGCCTCAACCAAGTCTCCCTCTTTGATGGATATCCCATGCTACGAGTGGATGAGCTCCTAGACCGCCTGGGGAAGGCTCGGTACATCAGCACGTTAAACCTTACGAAGGGGTACTGGCAGGTACCCCTAGCGCCGGACGCCCGGGAGAAAACGGCTTTCAGCACACCGTCCGGCCATTGGCAGTACCGGGTCCTCCCCTTTGGCCTGCATGGGGCCCCAGCTACTTTCCAGAGGATGATGGATGTCCTCTTACGGCCTGTAAGGATTCGAGCGGTCAGGGTAAACCACTCACGAGTCCCACTTCTTCATTTTTCGGGATCTTACTCTGTTTCTCTAGGTAACAAGCCTGGTGTAACTTGAAGAAAACTCGGAGAGCAAATTTCAGCAGACAATGGAGACTTTAATCACGCACATCCACAATCATTTTACCACATCTGTGCCTGCCAACCAACCTCTCAAACAATCTTTCCACCACTCTTAAAAAAGGAATGGATGAGCTCATCACAACAACGAAAGGGGGAAATAATAAATTCCAAATATAACAAATAACATCACACTTTAAGACAAACATTATACAACAAGCACATCTATAATAATGACGAATAATCTCACATGACAAAATCAACTCATGAATTTAAACCGAATGGAGGCGATAATTAGACTTTCAAGATCTCCCCACGTCTCAGCTACAGATGTTCCATCCAAGTGGAACCACAATCGGATAAAACTCAGTTCCCGCACGGGCTCCAATCTTTGCCGGACCGGAACTTCTCCTGCAGACACCTCGTCATTTCGGTAACTCGTACACAGAAATATGGTTTAGTTAAAGGTACGCAAAATCATATATTAACTGATTTGTATGTGACTGCATAAATAAATGAAAACTGTAGATTACTGCTATCCTGTGTGGGTTATTGTAAATAATACTTTAAACTATGAAATATACAAACGTGTCATAACCGAATGTGACATATGGGTGTGTTTGATCATGAGAGAAGTGTATGGATATCCGGGCTCACAAGCGCGCGCACATGTAAATGTATCTATATGTGTGCTCGAATACCCATACTTGTGTGGGTGATCTCTCAGTCCGTCACATCTCCCCCACCTTCCCAAGATTCACCCCGGGCAGCGGGACAAATAATCCGCAGTTACATTGGCTTTCCCCGGCACATACTGGACAGTGAAGCGGAAGGGCTGCATCGCCAGATACCATCTTGTGATCCTTCCGTTTGTATCTTTCATCTGCTCTAGCCATTTTAACGCTTTATGATCCGTTTCCAAGGAAAACTCTCTTCCTATCAAGTAATACTTTAGAGAATCCAAGGCCCACTTAATAGCTAGACACTCCTTTTCAACCGTTGAGTATCGCATCTCCCTCGGGAACATCTTACGGCTGATAAAGGCCACGGGTCGTCGGACTCCTAAACCTCCCTGTAAGAGGACAGCTCCAATACCTCTCCCTGAGGCGTCTGTTTGCACAATAAATGGTTGAGTAAAGTCTGGATTGTACAGTACCGCCTCAGTAGTCAGAGCTCCTTGTAGATCCCGGAATGCCTTCAACCTTTCCTCTGTCCACTGCAACTGGTTAGGGCTTCGTGCTCCCACCATATCTGTCAGCTGGGCAGCCCTGTCGGAATAATTAGGTATAAACCTATTATAAAATCCAGTCATACCTAAAAATGATCTCAGGTCCTTGCGGGTCTGCGGTACAGGGCCCCTCTTGATTGCCTGAATCTTGCTCCGCTGTGATCGCACAACCCCTTGACCAATAACGTAACCAAGATACTCTGTCTCCTTCTTTGCCACAGTACACTTCTTTGGGTTGACAGTCAAACCTTCCTCCTTGAGTCGTCCTAACACCTCTCGAAGATGTCTTACATGCTCCTCCCATGTGTCACTGAACACAACAATGTCGTCAATATAGGCAGCCGCAAAAGTCAGACCATGCAAAACTCGGTCCATTAACCTCTGAAAAGTTGCACCGGCCCCATGAAGGCCAAAGGGTAAAACCTTGAATTGATACAGGCCTCTTGGTGTTCGGAATGCAGTCAGGGGTCTGGAAGACATGGTTAACGGTATCTGCCAATACCCTTTAGATAAGTCCATTGTTGTAATGTACCTTGTTTGACCCAACCGATCAATCAAATCGCTCACACGCGGAGTAGGGTATGAATCAAATCGAGAGACAGAATTCAAATACCTGAAATCTATGCAGAAGCGGATATCCCCATCCTTCTTAGGTACAAGGACCACTGGATGACACCACTCGCTGTACGAGGGTTCAATGACACCCAAGCTTAACATGAAGGCCACCTCCCTCTTCAGGCTCTCTTGACATCTCTCTGGTACTCTGTAACTTCGCCGCCTCACCACGGCCTCGGGCTTCAGCACCACATCATGTTGAACCAATCTAGTGAATCCCGGACATGCAGAAAATACCTCGTTAGTGCAAAGAGATCTTACTTGATATTGCTGCGGCTCGGTAAGATGGCTCAGCTCAAGCTCTCCCGTATTTGACTCCGGTAGGTACTGCTCATCTTCCTCTTCAGTCACACAGCAAACCATCAAAGTCTGTGCCTCTCTTTCCATCCTCGGGGTCCACTCTTTCAACAGGTTAACATGAAGAATCCGTCCGGCTTTATCTTGTGCCGACATAGCAATCTTATATGTCGTGGGGCTAAGCTTTCTTCTGACCTCATAAGGTCCTTGCCATTTAGCTAGCAACTTACTTTCTCCAGTGGGCAACATCACCAACACCTTTTGTCCAATCTGCAAATTCCTCTCTCGGGACTTCAGATCATACCAGGTCTGCTGTTGCCCTTTTGCCTTGCCCAAATTCGTCTGTGCTAGGTTAGCCATTTTCTGTAGGCGCTCTCTCATCTGCAATACATACGAAACAACATTATGAGGTTCCTTACCCTCAGAATTTCCTTCCCATACCTCCTTGAGCAAAGTGAGCGGTCCCCTGACTTCACGACCATACAGCAGCTCAAAGGGTGAGAACCCAGTGGAGGCCTGAGGAACTTCCCTGTATGCAAATAGGAGATATGGCAGCCACCGATCCCAGTCTTTGCCAGTTTCATCCACAAACTTTCGGAGCATGTGCTTAAGAGTTTGATTAAAGCGTTCAGTCAGTCCATCAGTCTGAGGGTGGTAAGGTGTGGAACGCAGGCTTTTAATTCCCAGCAATCGGTACACTTGTCTCAGTAGAGTTGACATAAAGTTGGTACCTTGGTCGGTCAAAATCTCCTCACAAAACCCAACCCTTGAAAATAACTGAACCAGACACGTTGCTACCGTCTTGGCCTTCACAGTCCTTAGAGGAAACACCTCTGGGTACCTTGTGGCATAATCTGTTATCACTAACATGAATCGATTATTGGAACTGCTCTTCTCAAGAGGTCCTACGACATCCATTCCTATTCTCTCAAATGGCGTACCAATAATGGGCAGTGGCTGTAACGGTGCTCTCATAGGTCGCTGAAGTGATACCTTTTGACACTCCGGACAACTTTTGCAGAATCGAGCTACTTCCTTTTCCAGACCAGGCCAGTAGAAGTATCTCTTAATCCGAGCAGTGGTCTTGTTCTTCCCAAGGTGGCCAGCCCAAGGAACCGAGTGGCTCAGTCGTAAAACAACTTCCCGAACACACTGAGGGACCACCAGCTGTCTCCGTGCACCGATCTGACGATAAAGTATTCCCTTCACCCGCACAAATGTCCCTATGGTGTCCTCCATACTTTCCCCTCCAGCATCTTTAGCTCCACTCAAACACCGTGCCAGACTCGCATCCTCCTTTTGCATTTTTATTATGTCTGTTGGCACCCTGAAATCCACAGGTAGTTCGTACGAGACATCTTGTATCTTAGTAGCATTAAATTTTACTTTGTCTCCTTTCTTCTCGTTCCTTGACTTCCTCCGCTTTTGACGCACCAGTCTCGATCTCTTCACTGAAGAATGGTAGACTGCTCAACATAGGATCATGCTCCTCACCTTGATTTGCTCTTGAACGTGTAACTGCCACATTACATTTTTGTGCTGGAGACAACAGTTCAAACAATACAGGCATATCTCTTCCCAAAATCACAGGATATGGTAGGTTTCTCAACAACTCCCACCTTCAATAAATACGTCTGACCCTTTACCTTCAAGGGTTTGCAGCATCCTCTCATCTCCATGCACACATCGAAGAAGCAATTTACTGGCTGAATCGATCAAAGCCGATGATATAAACCTCTTATCCATTAGAGTTTGATCACTGCCGGTATCAATAAGAGCAGTCAGCATTCTCTGCTCGATCTCCACCATCGTCGTTCTCTGACGTTGTCTCTCTGTAGGAACTGAAGCTACTCTCGGGACAAGACATACATGCGAAGACTGGATAGGATTCTTGGGACAGTTTGGCTTAATATGACCTTCTTGCCCACACAAGTGACATTTCATCGGCCGTCTAAACGTCATACCTGGCCCACCTGGCCATCTCCCGGGATGTTCTTTCCTTGTTCTTCTACTTTCGGCCGACTCTGCCATAAGTCACCAGATCGTTGCGCAACTCCTTGCCTATACCTCCAGCATATGTTCTTTCCCCTTGCTGCTACGAACACGTCAGCCCAGGTAGCTGCTTCTGCCGCTGATTCAGGATCTCGTTCTCGGATCCATATCTGAAGCTCAGGAGACAGCATTCGGAGGTATTGCTCGAGTACCATGATTTCACTCACCTCCTCTACAGTCTTCCCTTTTGGTTGGGTCCATTTTGAAAACAGCTCCTTCAGTCGGCTATATAGCTCCTTTGGACTCTCCTCAGGATGCACAGTCAAAGAGCGAAACCTCTGACGATAGGTCTCAACATTTATGTCAAACTTCTTTAAAATGGCAGCTTTCACCTTCTCGTAATCCGTAGACTCCGCCACATCAATATTCACGTAAGCCGCTTGAGCTTGAGCCTTGCCAGCCAACAATGGTATCAAATGCCAGATCCAATCTGTTTTGTTCCATCTGCAGGCTACTGCAATCCGCTCGTGCAAAGTGCTCCACGTCATCGTTTTCTCCAAGTTTCTCCATTTTAGGCATTTGTGTTACGGGTAGACTCACACGATCCTCAGCCTGCACAGTACCCCCTTGAATCACCGGCATCCCATCTCTGCCTAGGGAATTGGCCTTCGGCCATCCAGAATCTTCCGGAGTTCCTCCACCCGTGCAAATCCGGATCGAAAATCGTAGGTATGGGAGTCGTACGTACTTGGACCTCCATCTGCAGTAGACCAAACTGGTGCTGGAGAGCCCTGAAACGTCGTTCTTGTTCCACTTGCTCTCTTTGTCTCTCAGCTTCCCGGACGTCCATCCTAGCAATGTGAGCTCCGAACAAACTCGCCAGATCCTCCCCTGCAACATCTCTTTTTCCAGCCGCTGCTCCTTCCTCAACTTCATCCCTCATACTTTGCTCCTCTTCACCCCTTTCTTCCTCCTGTGGTACAGAGGGGCCTCGCTTCTTTACAGCTCGACTCATTCTGAGCACCAGAAGAAATAAAACAGCCACGAGGGGCAAAACAACACCTCCAAACAAACAAAACCGGCTTGTACCTTGAATAACCAGATTTAAACATCCCACCACTGCCACCATCTGTGAGGATTCGAGCGGTCAGGGTAAACCACTCACGAGTCCCACTTCTTCATTTTTCGGGATCTTACTCTGTTTCTCTAGGTAACAAGCCTGGTGTAACTTGAAGAAAACTCGGAGAGCAAATTTCAGCAGACAATGGAGACTTTAATCACGCACATCCACAGATCATCTTACCACATCTGTGCCTGCCAACCAACCTCTCAAACAATCTTTCCACCACTCTTAAAAAAGGAATGGATGAGCTCATCACAACAACGAAAGGGGGAAATAATAAATTCCAAATATAACAAATAACATCATACTTTAAGACAAACATTATACAACAAGCACATCTATAATAATGACGAATAATCTCACATGACAAAATCAACTCATGAATTTAAACCGAATGGAGGCGATAATTAGACAGTCAATTTCAAGATCTCCCCACGTCTCAGCTACAGATGTTCCATCCAAGTGGAACCACAATCGGATAAAAGTCAGTTCCCGCACGGGCTCCAATCTTTGCCGGACCGGAACTTCTCCTGCAGACACCTCGTCATTTCGGTAACTCGTACAAAGAAATATGGTTTAGTTAAAGGTACGCAAAATCATATATTAACTGATTTGTATGTGACTGCATAAATAAATGAAAACTGTAGATTAAACTATGAAATATACAAACGTGGGGGGCACGGTGGCTTAGTGGTTAGCACGTTCGCCTCACACCTCCAGGGTTGGGGGTTCGATTCCGACTTGTGTGTGTGGAGTTTGCATGTTCTCCCCGTGCCTCGGGGGTTTCCTCCGGGTACTCCGGTTTCCTCCCCTGGTCCAAAGACATGCATGGTAGGTTGATTGGCATCTCTGGAAAAATTGTCTGTAGTGCGTGAGTGAATGAGTGAATGAGTGAGTGTGTGTGCCCTGCGATGGGTTGGCACTCCATCCAGGGTGTATCCTGCCTTGATGCCTGATGACCCCTGAGACGCAAAAAAAGGTACGTACCTTGCGTACCTCGGGTCACCCGAGGCTCCCCGTGACCCGAGGTAGTTCGGACAAGCGGTAGAAAATGGAATGGAATATACAAACGTGTCATAACCGAATGTGACATATGGGTGTGTTTGATCATGAGAGAAGTGTATGGATATCCGGGCTCACAAGCGCGCGCAGATGTAAATGTATCTATATGTGTGCTCGAATACCCATACTTGTGTGGCTGATCTCTCAGTCCGTCACACGGCCCCATCAGGCCTATGCGGCGGCCTATATTGACGACCTGCTCATCCACTCGGAGAGCTGGGAAGACCACCCTGATCGCTTTCGGAGGGTGGTAACCGACTTACGGAAAGTGAGGGATGCCCCCCAGCCACGGAATAGACCCAGGTACAAGCTTTCATGGGGCTAGCGGGATATTACAGATGTTTCATCCCTAACTTCTCCTCTATAGCCAGTCCCCTGACCGACCTGACCAGAAAGGGGCAGCCAGAGAAGGTAATCTGGACCCAGGAGACGGAGAGGGCGTTCCAAGTGTTGAAGACAGCACTGACGTCATCCCCGGTGTTATACGCCCCCCGACTATGGCTGCCCCTTTACACTCCAGACCGACGCCTCAGACACAGGAGTAGGTGTGGTGTTGTCACAGACTCGGGAGGGTGAGGAACATCCCATCGTTTACATCAGCAGGAGGCTCACCCCCGGCGAGTCTCGGTGCGCAACCGTGGAGAAGGAGGCTCTAGCTATAAAGTGGGCAGTCCTGGAGCTCAGATACTACCTGCTCGGGAGGAGCTTCACCCTCGTTACAGATCGCGCCCCCTTGCAGTGGATGGCCAAGGACGCCAACGCCCGCGTAACCCGTTGGTTTCTGGCGCTCCAGGACTTCCACTTTACCGTGGTACACAGGGCTGGAGTCTCCCATGACAATGCCGACGGTCTGTCAAGACTCTGGTCAGGTTGGACGTCCCGGTCAGGTATAGACCCTCCCCCCCACACCCACCTAGGTCGGATGGTCTCGGAAGGTCCCGACGCCCCACGTCGACACTTGGGGGGGGGTGTGGCGAGTCACCCCTTGCGCAATCAGCGTCGCCAGGGAAACAGACGAGTCACAGCTGGCGATCGTCAAGGCACCAATTAAAGGAGCATAAAAGCCAGCAGAACAGAACACACGGTGAGCTTATACTCCCATGCAAGCCGCAGCTAACTTACATGTCTTCTGTTCTCCAGGCTCAGAAGATTGACGATCGGCAGCCCTCACGGGAACCCACATTGAAGGCACGACTGCACGGTGGACGGATTAGCACTTGGGCACGGAGATTCCCAGAAGCATTCCCAGAACCAGCACTCCCACGCCTGGCATCCACCAACCACCGGACCTTGCACCGAGCACTCCACACACCACTTCTAATAAATTACCCTGCCGGGGCTAAGAAACTGTCTGTTGTGTGTGTGTCGTCTCTCCACCCGTCACACTATACAGTTTCTGAATGATCTGATGGTAAATAAACGATGAATTTTATTTTTGCAAGAACTATCAATTAACATTCTTCTAAGAATTGTCTTGTGATATAGGAGGAAATAAAAGCCATACAAGTTTTGAAAAACATGAACATGGGCTAAGTAAATGATGGCAGATTGTCATTACCTGTATTGTCAAGTTTAGGTTTAAAAAAAGCTTATTGACAGGATAATCATTGGAAAATGGCCGAGCCAACCGCAGACGACTATAGTAAGACGGCCAGCCAACAGACTCTTTGCATTCCAGATAAAAAGTCCCCAAAGGAATCCTGCTGTTCCAAATTAAAGGTATTTTACTGAGTTTGACATTCTTTTCACTGTTACAATTAATCTTACATTTTCTATGATCTAAGATGAATACATCATTTCGTTTGAGCACTCACAATATTTTTCACTGGTTCTCTTTCTACTCTTAATTTTCATCAAGATTTTCATCATTGCTCTTTCCTTTGCCTACTTCTCCAAAACACTGTGTGGAGCCTACTTGAAGAGTACCATCACTCAGATTGAGAGGAGATTTGATCTGACTAGCTCTGTTGTTGGCCTTATCGATGGTGGTTTCGAGATGGGTTTGTATTAGTACAACTCTCTAAGAATATCACCCATAAAGCATCACTAAAATTAACTTAATCTCCAACAATTCAGTCCAACGGTTGAATTTTCTGTCAAAAATGTACAATACCTCACAAATTTTGTTTTACAATACAAACGTAAAGGTTATTTCCGATTTTCCTTAGGTGTGACTGACTGACTGTTCTCTTATATGTTGCTGCAGGTAACTTGCTGTTTATGGCCTTGGTCAGTCATTTTGGGGCGGCACTGCATAGACCTCGGCTCATAGGGATAGGCTGTTTCCTTATGGCCATTGGATCAGCTCTAACTGGACTGCCACATTTCTTCATGGGGCGGTACATGCATTATACACAATATAATCATGTCTATAGTGGGCATTTGTTGTCATTAACTATAATGATAAACTTTTTTTCCTCACTCATACAGTTACAAATATGACACAGTAATACAAGGGTTTGCTAATAAGACAAGTATAGCTTCTTGTCAAAATCCCATGGCTCAGAGCGATTACTCAAATGTACACAACCCCTCTTCAGATGATATTGGAACAGGTAACTGATTTACTAAAACAGAACAATACAAAACATTTTGCACAATATGTCCATGAACGTTGGCTATTTCAACCCTAGAATGTGTAAAGGATCCAGGATCAAGCATGTGGATCTATGTGTTCTTGGGAAATGCTCTCAGAGGAATCGGAGAGTCACCAGTCACACCTCTCGGCATCTCTTATATTGACGATTTTGCCAAAGCAGAAAATTCTGCATTTTACATTGGTAAGTAAAAAGCAGGTCTTTGGATATTCTTAAATATTCAGCTTTTTTATCAAATGATTACATGATGTCAAAATGGGCAAACGATTTAAATAATCCCTACAGTGTAATATTACATCAATTTTTTTTTATGTATAGCATGTCTTCAGACTATCACATTGCTGGGTCCCATATTTGGGTTCCTTCTGGGATCCTTTTGTGCCAGACTTTACGTGGATATTGGATTTGTCAATGTTGGTAAGCACACCAGAGAATACTTTCAGAACAATTTGTATTCATGTAAAGTCTCAAAAGTCTGCACTCTTATGTAGATGTGCTCTTGGGGTCTTAAGGCTATTTGTATATTGTATCATGATAACAGTATTAACATTTATTAAACACTGTTGTTTCCCCCCATGGCATTTCCCTGCAGACACTGTGACCATCACGTCACAAGATGCACGCTGGGTAGGTGCTTGGTGGCTTGGCTTCTTTGTGTCAACTGCCTTCTTACTGCTTGCTGGCATCCCTTTCTGGTTCCTGCCTAGATCTTTACCCAAACAAGGGGAGGAGGGAAAAGAAAACTCTAACGTGGATCAGAGCCACAACATGGACTCAAAGAAACTGGCCAGCATTGCAAAAGGCAATTGACTTCCACCTTTTAAACAAATGTTGTCCATGTATTGTCCAAATATGTAACACAAATGGTTGAAGTTCATCCAGACATAACATTTTGCAGTAAACAATATTAAAGTTGAATAGATCTAACAAGTCTTAAATTAATTCATAACAATTGCTTATGTCTTACTTTCTATTACAACTGTGAAGGGTTCCTGCCTTCTCTGAAAAGGCTCCTGAGCACTCCCATATACATTCTGTTGCTGTGTGAGATTGTTCTGAAGTTCAACTCTTACAGCGGCCTGTTCACCTTCAAAGTCAAATACATGGAGCAACAGTTTGGTCAATCTACATCAAGATCAAATTTTCTTATTGGTAAGTTTTTCATGTAAATGATAAACAGCATCTTATTGAGGGGAAAATTAAGGCTTTTACTCAATATCTACTAACAAACAGTTCATTGTAAAAAAAACGTAAAAAACAGAAATATACTGTAAAATTATATTTTTTCCTGTGAAATTACAAAATATAAGGATATATAATAAATAGTTTTTCCCGTTTTTCTTGAAAATTTGCAGTTTTTACCATATTTTCAAAATAAACCGTGAAAAATTAAATCTTGTTAAAAAACATAGACATTTTCTGGCAGCTGGGCGCAATCTTTTTCTGTAATTTAAAATAAATTATCCCTACTGCAAAAATACATAAAAAATCTGTACAATTCTAGTTTGTTGACATTTTATGTGGAAAATGTGTTAAAAAATTACAGAAACATTCTGTAAAATTACGACTTTTACAGTATTGGTCTTTGATCCTTTTTAAAGGGTCATGAACCCCCCTCCTTTTCAGCTATAGTCTACCTCACTGTCGTTTTGAAAAATGCAACTAAAAACAGGCATGAACGCTGTGAGAAGAAGAATGGGTGAGTGGGCAGGGCACAATATAAAGTGATCCGATTTCTTATCTTAAAGTGGCCGTAACACACGCGGTTTCTGCCACTCTCATATTAATCTTGAGTACCTATAGAGTAGTATTCCACACTTCGTATCATCGAAGAGCATTTAGTTTGATCACATTTATAAAAGATAGATACAGCTGCACCATTATTTCCGAAAACATATGGCGTGTGCGGGGGGAGGAGTAGGCTGATCTAAAGCAGCAAAACACAGACATCAGTTTCACTCACCGCATGCGGTTCATGTCCGGCAAACTTCATTTGACAGTTGGTAGAAGCTATATAGAGACAACTAGAATGCCATCATGAACAGGTTGTGTAACATGCCCTCAAATTCATTAAGACAAATGATACAACATGGCAACATACACTTTTGGGTAAATATTTCTTGGGTACCAAAAGTTAAAGAGCATTTTAATGAAAAAGAAACACAACACCAAACCCAAGAAAATACACCACACGACATCTAACACACAGGGAAACAAGTTTGACTCTAATTGTAACAAAAACACATTATGTCTCCAGCTGTCCTGAACCTCCCTGTGATTGCCGTGGGAATATTTTTGGGCGGTTTAATAATGAAGAGGTATAAGCTGAGTGTGGTGGCCGGGGCCCAGCTCTCTTTTATTGCCTCCATCACAGCTTACCTTCTGCTCCTCCTCCAGTTTGGCACAAAGTGTGACAATGTGCGTGTGGCCGGGCTCACTATGTCCTACAATGGGTAAAGTGTTTGTATATGTTTGTAAGTAAACACTGGCTTTAAGTTTAGTTGACCACAGCATTGTGTCTCCAACCCACCTTTTTCTCCAGCTTGTGGCTACTGTTTGGTAAATTAAACGCTGACTTGTAACAATCACCAATCGAAAAATTTCTCCCCAGGACTGCAAATATATCACATGATCAACACTCACTGGTGTCTCAGTGTAACCAGAACTGCTCCTGCTCTGTAAGTGAATGGAATCCGGTGTGCTCAGACAGTGGCATTACATACACTTCGCCGTGTTTCGCAGGATGTACCAGCTCCACCGGACAAGGGAAAAACACGGTATCTCATTTTGTACATATAGTAATGACAAAAGTGATTAAAGTCGTGTCGTTAAAAGCTGTTATCTTGGTTACCCCATACATTATATATTAAGATAATATTTTATACCCACTTTTTTGCAGATATTGACTAATCAGCCTATAGGAACTCCAGAATTACAGTTGTAGTATTTTCTCTTTTGCTTTTGGTGATCACAGGTTTTCCACAACTGTAGCTGTGTCCTCACCCCCTCACCAGTAGAGGGGAGTAAGTCAGTATCTCTGGGCCAGTGTCCCCGGGGACCTGAATGCACTCAGAGTTTCACCTCCTACATGGCAGTATCTGTCTTGAGCTTCTTTATCAGCTCGCTGGGCACAACCCCAGGATACATGGTCACTTTACGGTCAGTTACTACCTGGATATTTTCTAGACTTTTTCCTAATTTCTCTGATTTAAAAGTCTGTATCATCTGAGAAATCAATTCATAGTATATTTTTTATCACTTTTTCATTTTTGAAGAGGTATTGAATATTTTTACCCAAAGCTTGTTCATTACAATGTTTTTATTTTCCATACTGTAGCTACGTTTAATTGTTATTAAAATACTTTTTTGACTTATTTTTTTTCACTTGCTCATACGTTTTTATAAATTATAATTTTTAAATACATAAAAATAACAGTCTTTTTTCACAGAAAACTGGGTTATGCATAATTAGCCTTTTTCACTATTTTCAGGTACATACAGTACCAATCAAATGTTTAGAAATACTTCCTTTATTTGGATTTTTCCATCTTATATAAAAGTAAACTCATCGCAGCTATGGAGTTAAAACAACGTTTTAACACAACATTGTGTGTTTTTTGTTGAGTAAATTTTACTTTAAAACAATGTCTGGAAAACAAAAAATAGGTAAATCCTTTTACAGTAGGACCATTGTGGGAATTTCTGTTGTGACTAAAAGCATCTATAAAACAAAATGTCATATTTGAGCATCCTTTTGCCATCCTGAAAAAGCTTTCAAAGAGTATTGAAGAAGTTCTAATCCATAAAGGGCTTTACATTTAGATAAATAAAAAAATAAAAGCAAAAATTATCCAATGAACAAAAATTGATATGTTGGCACAATTACATTTTGTCTACAAAAGTAATTTTAGACATCAAAACATATATCTTCTGATTTTAAGATGATTAGAAACATTTCAGTCAAGGGTTTCCAAACTTTTGACTGGTACTGTTACTGTATACGCTGTAAATTTTTTAAATATTGTCATTTCATTTTCAGTTGCACTACACCTGAGCTGAAGTCACTAGCATTAGGTGTTCAAACACTGATGATGCGAACACTAGGTACAAAACATTTCTCTATTCAGATGTATTTCTAAGTAGCTATATGGCTTTGGGCAATATATGTTCCAATTTTAAGTTTTCTGGCCTCATGAAAGCCTTTTTTTTAAGGTGGTATTACTGCACCAGTGTATTATGGAGCCTTCATCGACTCTACATGTTTAAAATGGGGAATGAAGGAGTGTGAAGGAATAGGTGCCTGTCGTATGTACGACTCAGATATGTTCAGGTATGTGTTTGTACATCCATGTCCTAATTAGATGCGTTTTACAACAGTCTGAAATTTGAACTGAACATAAATCTAAACATCTGAATGTGAATGAATGTACAAATAAAGTGATGCAAACGATGTGAACAAAGCCTTAATGTTTTGTTTTCAGAGTCATCTTCTTGGGCTTGTTCACATGTCTGAATGGCTTTTCCTTCTTCTTCGCCATCGCTGTAATAGTTCTCATGAGAAAACAGTTTAGTAAGGACGAGGTCAGAGCACTACAGCACACTGCCAACAAGCAAAGTGAAACTGAGCTTCAGACTCCAAATATGTGCATCTCTGATGGATGCAAAACTGACATCAGGCCCACAGAAAACCCAACAGAAACAACCAGCACCAAAGAGCTGCTTCCACCTTCTGTTTCTCATTTAGGGAACTCTGTGGTGGGTTAGACCGACCATTAGTTCAATGGAGAATGACCAAGATAATCAATGACAAGGATGGCAGACCAATGAAATATCAGTTGGAAATACATAGGAGTTCACAACTTCCCAAATCTCCTGTATGACATATCGCTAATTGCTCACTGAACTCTTTGTAAGTCGCTTTGGATAAAAGCGTCTGCTAAATGATTAAATGTAAATGTCAATGTAAATCTTGTAACAGTAAGAACTCAGAACTGAAATCTCTTAATAAAGACATTTGAAAAAAAAGAATTGATAATCAATGCACATTCTTGAATTCACCTCATCTGCCATTGGTCATACAAACAGGTTGTCCTGCTCCAAAATCACACCGATTGTTGACATATTGGGCCACAAATAAAACTGTATGCACAGTAGGCGTTTAATAAAGGCACAAAAATATACACATACACAGCAACCAATGTTTTACGGAGTGTTCTTTTATCTTACCACCATTACCTAACCTGAGAATAATAAATGATAAGGTTAAAGTAAGTCAAGTCCGGCCAAAATCATGAGCATTTCAAGTACTCACAATTTGGTCGAAAGACTCCTTTGTTGACTAGAGAGGAATAGATAATGACTCCCTTCACAAAACCCTTCACTTACTGTATGCCCTTCTCATCGATAAGTAAATCTTCTTCAATAAAAAGGTTTTTAAACAAAGTTTGAAAAACGAAACTATGCCTTGAGTATATGGCACATAAGGACTATGGGTTCTCCAATAGGTGTAGATTCCACATGAAGGCACTTAACTGCTGCGTAATTAAAAAGCAGGGCTTTTCGGGGCTACATGTTGTTTCATTACTATGAAAAAAAAGACGTAATTATACAGTTCTATGCGAATGCCAACGTGAGTTATGTTTCATTTGCTAAGAGGAATCCACAATTTTTTATTTGTAATCTACACCATCTGAAAAATGTTTTGTTTACTAATGATCTTTCTACTAATAATACTATATATGTGACCTTGGACAAGAAAACCACTCATAAGTAGCTTATCTCCTGCCACATCCAGGCCTCCAGCTCTGCCTGCTTCTCCATGTTGTCCAGCCCTTCCTGCCGCCCCCAGGCGTCCAGCCCTGCCTGCTGCGCCCGGGTGTCCTGTTCTGGAATCCACCAGGTCTGCCTCTGCTACAAGGTCCTTGTCCGCCTCTGCTCCACGGCCCAGGTTCACCTCTGCTCCACGGCCCAGGTCCTGTTCCCCTTCACAGGCCTGGGCCTCCATCCCCCCCCCTGTTACGCCTCCACTTCACCACCCTTCTGGACTTTTGTGAGCATCTGGAAGCCACTCTTAAAAGAGGGGGTTGCCTACAAACATCTGCTCTGATGGACGACTTTAAAGGCCATTTTCTTAATGTTCAAATTTTTTTGCACCCTCAGATTCCAGATTTTCAAATAGTTGTATATCAGCCAAATATTTTTATATTCTAACAAACCATACATCAATTTGACCCATAAGACTGGTTTTGAGGTTTAGGGTCACATAATACTGTACAGTATGTTATATTACCATAGTACACGTTAACTAAACGACTTGTTAATGATAGGTTGAAAAGAGTACTAATCAATGATGGTAAATGTTTAGTTAAACCTTGAGCCAACACCAGTTGATGGCTATTGGGTAAACATAAAGTCCACCATATTTAATACCACCTACCCTCCTCAACCCCCCTCAGGACAACATATTTTGTTGACTAAGGACAACATTTTTATAAATAAAACCTAAACACTCACGAAACCCCAATCCTAACCATAACTTACCCCTAAAATCAGAGGGAAATGATAAGTGAAAAACAATAGTCTAGAAGCACCTAATCCTGGTTGGAAGATTAAACTTAAAATAATGTGCAATGTGTTGTGTGTTAGATAATTTCTGATAAGGTTAAGAGATGGCAATAAGATCAGACCAAAATGTTTTTATCTAGTATAAGTATGTATAAATAGTATGTAAATGCACTGTATATAAATATGTTTTTCTTTTTTCTAATTAATTTCAGATTGAGGGACAATGTATTTATAATGTCATTTGTCTTTTCCTTTTTAGACATCCGTACCTGCACATGATTTTCAGTGTGACAGCGGAGGGTTGGCCAGAGGTGTTCAGCGACCCAAGAATAATGGAGTATTCAGAGATAAACCAGAAACAAAAGTCTCAAGGCAGTTTCTGCTCCCCAACTCTAAAGGCAAGAGATTTATTTGCTTCTTTTTTGTTGTTGCTTTGCTAAGAGCGTGCGCTCAATATTTACCCGCCATGATTTGAGTATGTTCCAAAGAGCACTTTGAGTGCTGCAAAGAAAGCAAACTTTTGTACATATGAGTTTACATTTTTAACGTGCAAGTTTCATGAGCTAGAAGTCGCAAAGGGTTCCCAGTTCACAGTCTGTTAACTAAATTACAGACTATCCACCCTAAATCGTCTTCAAAATAAGAATGAGTGTGTCAAGAAAATGTGTTTATTGGTTAAGAAAAATGTGCAGCCAGGTGTATGCTGTAGCAGAAAACACCCAGACAGGATCAGGACCTCAACGCGAAGCAGTGCCCAGATGACCAGATGTTAATTTTAGTTATTAGTTTTCAGTTGCAATCTGGGAATATCATACCTTGGAATGCTTTGACCGACCAATCAAAGTATTTCAAAGATACGTTTAATAAGTTTACTTCAAGTACACGGATGGTCTGTTTCCAGTAAAAATGTGAAGTGGACATCCATGCATGAAGGAATTTAGTGATGCTAGACTACAATCCTAAATCTTCACCAAGTTATTTAATTTAATGATATAGTATACAAATGACCTAAAAATGAACAGTGTGAACATTTTGATGAACATCTCCCTTTGGCTTCCACAGACGATGTCTGACATTAAATCTGTGTTTGTCTATCTTCTGCTTTCTTTTCTAAAGATCTTTATTGGCGTGCTTGCCTTCTTTTTTTTCACCAAATCCCTGACGGGGAGTTATACCATGAGAGCACCATCACTCAGATCGAGAGAAGGTTTGATATCTCAACCTCCACTGTTGGCGTCATCGATGGGAGCTTTGAAATGGGTGAGTTGAGGTGTGTCAACATGCAGTGAGAAATGAGGGCTAAGGTTCACCCATTTGATAAGCACTTATACCAGTGAGTCAGACCGCTGATGCTGTAATATGACTGAATTAGTCTCAAACAGTGCAAATGAAGTGCAGAGCGCGATACATTTTTTACTCTTGTTTGATGGTATGTCTAAGTTCGCTACAATTCTTTATTATTGTGCTGAAAAGAAACACATATCATTGCTTGCAGGTAATCTGTTGGTCATTACCGTGGTAAGATACTTTGGTGCCAAGTTTCACAGGCCCAAGATCATAGGAGCAGGAGCCCTGCTGATGGCTGCAGGCACACTTGTTAATGGCTCTACCTCACTTCCTGATGGGCCGGTGAGTAATTTAGGGCTGATGGGCTGTTCAAACCACCGAAACAACATACTTGAAAGATCTGCGTTTTATGCACCTTGTCTCATGAACCATTCATCTCTTCACCCGAGTGAGCTGTCACCCAAGTTTGAATGGCACAACTTGTTTGCTCTCTCAATTCCTGTTTGTAGGTTTAAAAGCAATGTGCTTCTGTGTAGATGTTGCAAAGCATTCTCAGTATCTACTGCCTTACCAAGTGTTTTTTCTATTTCCTTTTTTGTTCCAATTTCTGTTTGTATTTCCACTAGCCGGGTTTTCCTTACCCTGGTTTTATGCGCATTTTAAAGTTTTGCATCAGAAACGAGGGTTGAAAATGGGAATTTCTAAATATTTTTTTTATTTTCAAAAGTTTATGCTTTTTTATTCTTGAGGTGGTTTTTCTTTTTGCGAAAAAGGGTTAATCTGAATAATGGGAGATTGAAACACATTTGCCGAATAAATTACTCCAGAAATTCATGTAACCACACTGAGATGGTGTAACCCGACTAACCAAAGTACTGATCTTGTTGCACAGCATCTGAAATGTTGTTATGGTCATTTTTAAATGCCTGAGTAAAGTCGTCAAAGTATTTCAATAATTGCCTCCCAGAACTGTCAAGACTGCGTTTGCCAAAAAGCAGGCATCTACAAAAGCTTTTGCGAATGTTTTATACGATATTTCAATTTTGCGCATAAACTTAATTCGCAACTTTGGATGGAAATCCAGCTATTAACTGTTGTAAAATGCTTCAACAATTTTTTGCCTGTTTGTTAGATCATTCCCCTGTTTTTATTTGTTGATGGACTGCTTTTGTGTTAAACTTTGCCTGGACCTCGATTACATCCACATGCACAGAATACACTAGAGTTTTCATAGTGTTTTTGTCTGTTTTTTTAATAGATATGAGTACAAGACAGTTGCCACCCACACTAATGATGCTGATAATTTTACCGTGAGCTCTCTCTGCTCACCTGTCACCCAGAATCCTTTTCAACAGCCTGTTTCTGGTAATGAGTGTGTGTCAGATGTATGTGGGTGTAACTGTAGTGACATTTTAATTTCAAATTGCTGTCTGCAGTAAAATGAAAAGTGTGCCTTATGTGGGTTGTATAGGGTGTCAGAAAGGGGAAGAGGAAGGCTCGCCCATGTGAGTTATTCTGCTGGTGGGGAACATTATCGGTGGCATTGGGGATGCCGACCTTGTTTCGCTGGGAATTTCATTCATAGATGACTATGCACGCCCGGAAAACTGTAAACTGAAAACTTTTTACATTGGTGAGAAAACTATTGTTCGGTTCGGTTATCACACCATACTGCTTATGGTCATCAAGTGGATCATGCACAATATAGACTCTTAAAAATAAAGGTGCTTAAAAAGGTCCTTCACAGTGATGCCATAGAAGAACCGCTTTTGGTTCCACAAAGAACCATTCATTCGATTTTAAAAAATTTAGTAATCAGTTATTTTTGTCCTGGGCATTTTGATTGTAGGCTGTCTGCACATGGTTGGAGTTATTGGACCTCTGTTTGGTTACTCGCTTGGATCTCTCTGCGCTAGTCTTTATGTGGATCTAGGCTTAGTTAACCCAGGTGAGCAATGCTCTACTATGTAAACTATAGGAGCGCACAACCGCTTAATAATGGATTTACGATTGATAACAATTCCTAGATATAAATTACTTGCATCTGTATGTTTTTATCGTCAGACAGTGTTAGGGTTGGGAATCGAAAACCTGAATCGTTTGGGAATCGGAATCGAAAGGTTAGGAATCGGATCGGAATCGAAAGGAATAGGAATCGGATTCTTGAAATCAAAATTTGAATTCCTCTTATCAATTCCTGTGTGCATATCTTCAGAAATGTGCTTGTGATGAAGCACAGGAACCACAAATTGACCATAGTTTCATTATAGTAACTACAGTTTAACCATGATGTAGTTAAGCTATGGTAATACAAATTGTAATAAATCAGAAAAAACATGGTTGCTATGTATATATATACACATACATACACAAAATGGTGCTCATAAAGAAATATATTTTTTGCAAACCAGTCAATAAGCAGGCTAATAGACCATACAGGTTTATATCTAAATGTTTTACTTCAACTGTGGAATCGAAGCTGGGAATCGATAAGAAACGGAATTGATAAGAAGAATCGGAATCGCTAAAATTCAAACGATACCCAACCCTAGATAGTGTGAGCATCACACACCAGGACTCTCGATGGCTCGGGGCCTGGTGGCTGGGTTATGTGGTTGGAGGAAGTCTGACTCTTCTTGCTGCTTTGCCTTTCTGGTTCCTTCCCCGAGCTCTTCCTGAAACTCCTCAGACCCCTGAGGTAGAGAAGCCCACAAATCAGCACCAACAAACACCCAGTGTTAAAGAAATTGCCTAAGGTGCAGTAGGTCACCCTTACACAGACCACAAAGGTTAAACATAATTTAGGTCAAACTTAATTTGAATTAGTTGGGTTTACGCAAACCTGTAATTGCGTAAAAGGTGACTCCACAAAGTTGGGGTGGGTTGAATACTTTTGCAAGGTACAGTATCTGCGCTCTATTCTTCATAAAAACTGTTATGTTAAAAACAACGCAATACCTGAGCACATCTTTGTATTTCATTTCATCATTCACTTTCAGCCTATACATATTTAAGTTTCAATTTTGTCTCTTTATGGGAAAGAGTTTGGGCATCTCAGATCATATTTTGACATACAATAAAAAATACCACATTTTTATAAATGTACATTTCATGAGACACGCAGTGAAAAATGTGTGCTGAAAAGGTTGACACAGATTTATGGGAGTAGAGTGTTTTTTGGCTTGTGGCTTGAAGGGATACAGCTATGACCAAAATCTCTCAATTTCTTGAGATGACTTCTGTTTTCATCCTAATCCAACCCCCAAACCTAATCCTAAATCTGAGATTTCGTAAATGTATCCCATCTAGTCTTAACCGAGGAGAGTATTTAAAGGGGTCATGTGACATGGCTAAAACAAATATTATTGTTTGATTTAAATGTAACCCCCGCCAGGTGGTTTGCCCCCGCAAAATATTCAACCCCTTGCCACACGGGCCAAGGCCTGGCAGGCCATCCCCGGGGTATCGGTTTGGGTTCTAGGAATAATAGCGAGAGGCTACTCACGTCCTGCGCACAGAGGTGATGAACTTGCTGGCGAAAGGAGCCGTAGAGACGGTTCCCCCAGCCCAGGCCGAGTCAGGTTTCTACAGCAATTTTCTAATGCCAAAGAAGGATGGTGGTCTCATCCTCGATCTCAGACTTCTGAACCGTGCCCTCAAGAAACAGCGTTTCAGAATGATCACTCTGAAAACAGATCCTCTCGCAAATATGCCCAGGGGACTGGTTCTTCTGCCTGGATCTGAAAGACGTGTACTTCCACATACAGATAGCCCCCCATCACAGACGATTCTTGAGATTCGCCTACGAAGGGGTTGCTTATCAATACACAGTCCTACCGTTCGGGCTGTCCCTAGCTCCTCGCACTTTCATGAAGTGCATGGACACGGCTCTCTCCCTTCTCAGACAGATGGGTATCCGTGTTCTGAACTACCTCGACGACTGGCTCATTCTAGCACAGTCGAAGGACGAGCTACGGTCCCACAGTTCCCTTCTCCTCAGCCACTTAGAATACCTGGGGCTTAGGATCAACTTCGCCAAGAGCGCTCTGTCTCCCAGCCAACGAATTTCGTTTCTGGGAGTGGTCTTCGACTCTTCTCGAATGACAGCCAAGCTGACGGGGGGAAAGCCCCTGTATGGCATCTTCCCACGGTGCTAAGAGCTCTGAAGAGCTCTCACTTTGAGCCCTTGCAGTCTGTGGACCATCGTTCCCTGACGCTAAAGACTGCTCTGCTGCTAGCGTTGGCATCGGTTAAAACGCATGGGCGATTTACAGGCGCTCTCTCTGAGCCCTGCCTGTCTAGAATTTGGGCCTTACGACTCTAGGGTGGTCCTCAAACCGAGACATGGCTACATACCGAAGGTGCTCTCTACCCCGTTTAGGGCACGGGTAGTGACGCTTTATGCGCTCCCCTCCTCCGAGCAGGACCTGGAGCTAAACCTGCTCTGCCCCATCAGAGCGCTAAAGGTTTACATCGAGCATTCCACCCCCTTCAGGAGCTCGGAAAAGCTCTTTGTTTGCTTTGGTGACCACACCAAAGGGTCCCCGGTCACGAAGCAGAGACTTTCTAAATGGATAGTTGAGTCTATCTCGCTAGCATATTCTAGGCCTTCAATGCCCCACGGGAGTTAGAGCACACTCTACTAGAGGTAGAGGGCTTGGTCTAGAGGTGCGTCTATAGCAGAGATTTGTGCGGCGGCCTGTTGGGCTTCGCCGTCCACATTTACCAGATTCTATAGTCTGGATGTCCCGGCCTTACAGGCTCAGGTCCTCTCTGCTTGGGACTTACACTAGGTTGGTGGGCTACGGTTGTTCCAACCGTGCCGGCACTTGGCACACTGTCATTGGGACGATTACCAGACTGGGCCTCCTCTTAGCTTGACCCTGTCCGCTCGGCAGAGCTTCCCTGCTCATGCTTGGCCCCCGAACTCCAGGGTGAGTTTTGTGTTATCGTTCCTCTTGTAGCACGGCGGGATTGTATTGGTTCCCCATAGAGTCCTGCTATGCAGTACGAGTGAAGTATCGATAGGGAACGTACTCGGTAATGAGTATTGTGTTCCTTGACATGCTTACAAGCTGCATGGTCGTCGATTCAGTCGAAGTAACCTGAGAACACTACGGCGATGTGTCTGCTTATATAGCCATAAGCCCTGCCCCCTTTGGCAGGCTTCATTGCCATAGGTCCGTGCAGCTTCGCTGCCATTGGTTTAAAGTTTTACCTTCCACAAACCAATGGCCGTGCAGTTTTCACTGCGTTATTAAAAAAGCTTCAGTCATTGGAGAAAAAGGAGTTTTCCCCACAGTGCCTGCTACGCAATACTCTTTCCCGTATCTCAGGGAACCGAGTTACGTAAGTATCCAAATACGTTTTTTTTCATATGTTTTAAAACAACTTCCATAATAAATAAATTGTATTAAATAACATTTTGATTGGTAAGCAACAGTAATAGTCATGTTCCCCCTAACATCTAAATAGCAATAAATAACCTTAGAAAAACTGGCCATTTGTAGCCATCCATATGAAAATCAGTTCTGAGATTAATTCTATGAGAATATGTACGTACAGGAGTGTGGAGCCTGAACTAAAGACTCTCTCAGTGGGGATGTTACTGCCTTTTTTACCTGGGTCCTGGGTGAGTTCACTAGACAAACCATATTATTCTGCCAAACACTTAGATTATATACTCACACCGACCAGTTCTTAAACAAACAAATATTACAGATTATATACTCACACTGACCAGTTCTTAAACAAAAAAAAAGTGTGTAAACACTGTTGACATTTTAATATTTCTCCGTTGAAAAACAGCTTGTTTAATATCACAATGTTTTTAACAGATGTTTAATTTTGACTGATTTTCAGACGGCATACATATTAAGTTTTTGAGGAGCATTGCTTTCTATTTCTTTGTTAAAGGTGGTATACCTGCTCCCATTTATTTTGGCGCAGTTATTGACTGGTTACCTTTCTGAAGTGGGGTTATAAGAAATGTGGCGGAAGAGGCGCGTGCAGAATGTATGACATACAAACTTTAAGGTGAGCAGATCAAGCCAGTACAATTTTATTTGTACACTAAATCCTATAAATGTTCTATGTTAATGAGACACTCATACATATTCATAGAAAAGCATAATACTGTAAATGCATATAAAACTATTTTATTCTCATCTGGTTCCAATTTCTGGGACTGATCAGCTGTTTGCGGGTGTTTGGTTATGCTCTGTTCTGGATAGTAGTCACATACATTGAAAGAAGCGTAGAGACTGATAAAAAGGGTGTTGAAAACATAGAACTCCAGAAGCAACTCTGAAAGAGTTTGCATGATGGCTTGATGCATATTGTCATTTTTCTTGGTGTTTTTTCATCAAAGTTGCAGTGTTATTGTAATGTCAGTATTTTAATGATGAGAACATTAACAAAAGTACACAAGTAGTAAAACAGCAAGACTTGTTGAGAACTTTTATAAGCTCATTATTGAAATAAAAAAATTAAAAATAAAAGATTGAATACAATATAATAAATAAAATAAAACGTGTTAAAAATAGTGCTTTAAAAAAATAAGCTAAGATAAATAATGTAGTATACATACACTAAAACATACATAATTATTAAATTGTTGTTGAACTTGGTGTTGAGAATTTTTTGTGCAGAACAAATCAATTTATGTCTCTTCAAATGTCATACAGTATGTCAATTGTTTTCGTAATGCACACGATGCAGTGTATATATTGTACCACCAGGTGGCAATATATTCTAATAAAGCAATGTATTTCGCACAGGCACTCGGTTTTTTTCTAGTGTAAGCCATGAATAACACATGTGGAAATTGACATTAGATTTTTAGTAAGATTTAAAGGATCCTCATATACTGTAAAAGCTAGATGCTCCCTGCAATACATTCATTAATGTTATTTCATTGCATTAGTTGTACGTTCAATAAATTAGACCCCCAGGAATCCCCAGGCAGCAGGATCTTAAATTATTTATTTTATAACTTAGTCTGAATATATTATCAATTCTTGCTGATTGTTCAAATATTTTGGGGGTCCACATTATGTCTTGCAAAGCATATGCCTATATAATTGTATGGTTAAACATATAGCATTTAGACCCTTTGTATGTAATCAGTTCAAATAAATAGTGAGTGACTTAGATTCTTTGCAAAAATTCCTGGAATTTAACAAATAAAGGAAAAGTTCTGAACTTTAAGCATTGCTGTAAAAATTTCATTGAATGAGAGTTAAAAACTTTATATATAAATATATATACATTTCCAGTTACATGTTTAATCATTCTAAGTCAAATAAATATATTATTTTAATATATGGATGTATTAAATGGATGTAAAGTAATATTGTATATAACATGGCTGAATATTTTAAGACGTGACGTGAGGACAGCCACTGTCGATGATAATGTCGATGACGAAGGTAGTGACGAGTGTATATGTCACTTTTGACCCACACTGTGGGTTTGAATTCTTCAAGCTAACCCCTGTTTCCAAACACCCTGATATTTGCTAGAAATAAAGGGCTATATTTGGAGGAGTGCGATGACATCACAAGTGGTTGAGGGTAGGAGCCTATAACAGAGGGGATGGAGTGAGTGTGTGTGTGAACAACAGAGAAACATCTGTCCCTTTTACCAGTAACTTACATCAGTAAGTTGTCCACTGGGTCTAAAACTGCAGGAGGTGAGTGATTTTTATCCTTTACATAAAAACTGTAAACTTTTAGTAGTGCCAATAGTCTATATGTCACTATTTAGGAAAATAATGGAGTGTCTATAGTATTTAATTAAAAGTGCCTTGAATTAATCTTTTGTAAATTAACGAAAAAGCATGAAAAAACAAGTGTGTGTTCTGATGACTTGAACGATTGAGCCTTGAACTGACACTAACATTGTCAATGTTTTATGATCAATTTCGATAATTGTTGTGATAATCTTTAAACGAATAATACATTACTGAATATTGTTTTTTTCCTTTTGTTTTGCAAAAGAACTGATATATTGATGTCTACAATGTATCATCTAAAACTGCCTATCCAGGTTGTTCTCGTCTTTGTGTTACTGCATTGTGTTGCCACAGTTCCTCATAACAGGTACGTTTTTTGACTCTCTCCTTTATAAAGACTTCATTTTGTTACTGAATTGACTTTAACCTTTAAAAATTGCTTAGGATGGTTCAACCTAATATAGTCTTTTTCAATTATGTTTAAATATGTTTGACCCAAAAACAACCTGATATTGCTATATTACTACATATTTTTAGGTTATTTGATTAAACAATTTCGCAGTATGTACTCTATAATATTGTTTACTTAATCTGTAATAGATTTTAAAAAATAAATTAAAATTAGGATTTTTCTTTCTTTCCTTACATTAAATTATGTTTTTTGGGGGATACACTAAATGAAAAAGCCAAAACAAGTACATCCAGAAAATGTAAACAATGCATCCCAGTATGCTCCTTATTCAAAGATTTAGATTTGTTTTGCTATATAAATTTGTAACACGCATTCTATTTGGTGACATTACTATTCCAAAATTTAAAAATACTTCTAATAGAGAAATAGTAACGTATGAAGAGAAATGTGTGTAATGGCAATATATGATTCAATCATATTACATTTTCTGTTGGACCACAAATAAATAAACCACTTAATTTGGATGACAAAATAGATACATTTTAGGATGCATGCCATTTACAGTGTTAGTTCATTTGAGGTAGTTGATATTTTTGGTATATTTCAGATATAGCTGAAATATATAGCTGTTCGAAGTGTGTATGTGAGTGATATGACCAGTGGGCACAACTGATCCATTTACAGTGAAGAGTGTCATAGCCAGGGAAGTGGCAATCTATAAGAAGCTCTGGATTAAATTGTGTTTTGTGTCCTCTTATTGTCGACAGGTACTTCCTCTTGTCTAATGAGAAGGATGATGATTTGCGGGAGGGCGATGGCTGGCTGGTTACAGATCTGTCTGACAACCCCTTCATGAGTTTCATGGGGCCACGGCCCCAAAGAGAGCTGACTGCAGTGAACAGGTACTTCTGCTAAAAGCTTGATATCAGTGTCAAATGCTACTTTGAGATCTTGCCACTTTTAATCGAGAACATTTAACCTTTGCTGTTTTATACAGTGCTTTGTGGTTTTGAATGGGGAAAAATTATTAAGATACTGCAAAACATTTTTCATTATAATTCATATTTAATAGACAAAAATGTTAAATCAAAGGTTTCAAAAAGTAACAGGCTATGATTGCGTTTTTTGCGTTTTTGCGTTTTTGTATAAGCAATGCTTATTTAACATTTAGCCACACTACATGTACGTGTCAGTTTGCCTAAGTATTATAACAATTTCATAATATTAAAAAGTATAAAGGTTGACTAACCCTCTCCACTCCACCCACAGTCACCATATAGAAAAGAGGAAGTGTAATACAGCCACCTGCGTCACTCAGAGATTAGCAGACTTTCTCGTCCGATCCAGCAACACCATCGGCACTATCTATGCGCCGACCAATGTAGGATCCAGCGCTTATGGAAAAAGAGACCTTCTCCAGGCGCCCATTTATGTACCCTTCTAGTTCAACTACTGAACTTGGAGAACCAAAAAAAAACGTTACATAGCTGATGATGAAGATTATTCTGTTTTATAACGCATTTGTTTTATGTTTTTTTTTGCACTTTTTCTGTGTAAATCTTTGAAAGCCAGTGCCTTTCAGTATTAACAATTGTTACAGCATTCAGTTTCTGGTAAATCTTGCATGACAATAAGTTTCTCAAACATAGTGTATTGATGCCATACAAATAAAATGTACTATAAAAACATTTTGAAATAGCAAGATTGACAATTTGTTTTGATTTTTGTAATAAAAACATATTTAAAATATCTTTGAAAAATGCTGAATGTCTTTAAACATGTATATTTGGCAAATGTTTCTATTTAAAGTGAATTAGAATGGATTCAATTCATACATTTCATGATTATATGTGTATTTCCTATTGCCTTGCTGGGAAAAAGAAAAGTTAACATAAAATAAATGATTTTATGAACAATAGACTGGATAATATAATGAATAAAAATGTATCATGCAGCTGAAGCAACCGCAAAATATAAAAATTGATCAAAACAGTCAAGTACCATGCCTTCCAAACATGGTTAAATATCCCACAACCATTAGGTAAGAACCCTGCCTGACACCATCTGATTGGATTGAGAGTCCTGCATCTCTATTTTGATAAACACACAGAAAAAGTTAATGCACACCAACATTCGCCATCTGAAGTGCTCCTATACATTGATTACTGTAAGCTGTTATTACTGAGCATCAGGTATATGAGCCATAAAAGAGAGTTATTTTGTGCACCATAATAACACATTATTGGCATCTGACCCTATTTACTGTCTCTAAAAATATTGTGCCTGTATCTAATAAAACAGAGTCCAGTCGTTGAATCATTTTTTTTTAAGATGGAGAGATTGGAAAACACCCATTGTCATATGCAGTGCTTTTGTTAAAGACTAAAAAAATTTGATTCCCAAGTTCCAAACTTTCATTTACAGTTTTTCTCGATTGCTTAAACACATTTCTTGAAATTATGCCTCGTATTCTCAAAACAGTAAACACAAATCCATAACATCTCACCCAATTCCCCAAACATCCCATTTTCAGGTCAAAATGAAGCTCTCTTCTCAAATAAATTTTCACCCAGATATGAAACACAAGCCCTCAAAAACACTCACACTACAACATAGTCTGCTGCGTTCCCACCAAACGCGAATGAAGCGTTAAGGCTGCTTTATACTCTACGCATTCGCAAGTTCGCTTGGGATGACGTCATCGCCGAATTGGCGGAAGTTCGCTTTGAGTGCGCGCAACTCATTTCGCGTGGCGGTGTGAACGGCTTTTTTGTAACTGCGCGCGCGGTAACGCATCCGAAAACGAGCGAGGGGGATAGTCTAGCCGAGCAGGCACGTCTATGCATCTCAATGATTAATCCACCCAAATAATGCAGAGTCTTTATCCCATATTTTAAATAACATATGTAAAGTTTAATATGTGAAGCACTTTTTATGAAAGGTAACTATGGTTTACTATACTAAAAGTGTAGCAACCATATTTTTGGGGGACTATTCTGTTTCTATAACCAAAGTTTTAACAGAAACATTATGTTCCTGTAGTGAGACAATAGTCAATTTGTGGCCGCTATGATTTATATATAAATACAAAAGTAAAACCATGGTAAATTGCGTAGTTCAAGCAAACCACTTCTTCTCCACACTAATACGTTGTGGTTAGTTGAATCGATTACTCCGAGTCGCCCTCTTTTGTTTCAAAGAATAGCACATCGGCATGCGTATCAACTATAAACGCCTTGTCCGTTTGTGGAGGTAAGCGCGCAGTCAACGGAGGCTCGCAGAGCGGAGCTAGGCGAATGTATAAATCCCACTTCAAGCGCAAGTGATTTCCATGTAAAGTCAATGCAAAGACGCGATAGGACATCCTGCGGCGCGATTCACGCGAATGAAGCCACGCGAATAACAAGGTGCGAATTTAGCATTTCGGGCGTTTGACAGTTGAAAAATCTGAAACTTGGCGAAAATTCGCGCCACGTTAACCAATCAGGAGCTGGCTCTAGTAGTGACGTGTAACCAGTGTTGGGTGTGACTAGTTACTAAGTAATTAGTTACTGTAATTTAATTACTTTTCCATTGAAAATGTAAAGTAAGGGATTACTCTTATTTTCCTGTAATTTAATTACAGTTACTTCTGATGTAATTAAACGAAATACTTTGTGTAATATATGCGTGTGCAATAGTGGAATTGACATCAAAATTCTAAGTCTAACTTTAAAATCCGTGCCTTAATGTATAATTCTCACATTTGTGATACTTTGGTCAGTTAATAATACTTCTTTATGTACTTAAATATTATTTATTTGAATGAATTAAAAGAGCCATTTCATGTCTATCCTTTGAATAACTTAACTAATCAAGGTTGATGTAGGATATAGAAAGTAATTAGTAATAAATAACTACATAAGTTTTGGAGAGAGTCATTTATAATCTAATTACACTATTGAATATGTAATTAGTAACTAGTATTTCATTACTTTTTCAGAGTAACTTACCCAACACTGATTATGACGTTGCGAACGGAGGCCAAATGGAGGACAAAATCATGGTCGCTGTATGTGGATCCCGGAGCTGTACGATACACTTTTATCGAAACAGGAATAAAAAGGATCTTGCTTGGAAGAAAGTGAGTGAGGAGTCGGGCAATCTGGTAAATTGTAAAAAACGCTCTGTACTCAATTTGAGCTGTATATATATATATATGAGACTGGAGCCGCCTGGCAGAAGCCCCTCCCATGAAGCAAATTCGTGTCTGTTGTGAAGTGAATTTCACGCGCGAATGAAGCGGGTAAACTCAAAATGTTCAAGCCTCCAACTACGGATTTGCGCGATTTGCGTTTGGTGGGAAGGGAATGCTCCACTGGTGAGATCAATTCAAAACACTGTTACTAAAATCTCTTACTGGGATTCAAGAATAATTTGACAGTTTAGTGTTTATAAGAATATACAACATAAAAGAGTGCACATAGAGCAAAGTGCAAGAATGAACTTATAAAATAAAACATTACACTAATGTAAAGTAGATGAAGATGATCTTACAAGACGAGAACAGTTCAAAAACCAAAGAACAATGCGAACTGGTCATGCAACGCAATACAGTACACAACTGCACAGATAACATTTACATTCAGGCATTTAGCTGGATGCTTTTATCCAAAGCGACTGACAGAGAAAAGATAAAGGAAACAAAACCATGAAGCGATTTGTCAATAGAAGGCAATGTAAAAAATATGGCATCCTCTGCACCTTTGGGCCAATTTCTTGAAAGTATACATTTTTCTGCAAAAATACAAAACAGGTAAAAAAGGCTAAAATGCACATTTGTAAACTTGACAATCACAAATTTGAGGGTGTACACGTGCTACAGTTTACTGGATACAGAATAGGGAAATGTCTCTCATATAAAGTGTGTACTGTAATTATACTGTATGTTTACAGTAAGTTGTATAAAGCCCAGTAGATGATTCTATGATGCACAATTACCTGTGGTGATTGCCTAAGATTCTAATTGGTAGGTCATAAGTTTTTCTACTGAATGTTTACTGATGGACAAATTTGTGCTATTTGAGTGTACATCTTGACACTTCAGTTCATTATATTTTGTGTTTTCTGAATGAGAACATGGTTAAACCTTTGCTAAATTGAGGCTGTTTGTGTGTGGGATTTGTACAAGTTGATGTATTGTTCTGAAAATGTGTTTATAGTTGTCAGAAAATTGTGTATTATTTCATGAATTGTGTGTTAGCAATCGAGAAAAACTGTAATCAGCATTTCTAGATGTCTTGTGGCCGCATTTCAGTACAGTGTCTGTTGAATTTCAACAAAATCAAACCTCGTCCAACAGCAATTTGAAAGTCTGACAACAAGACAAGACAGATGAAAACTGTGATAAAAATTGAGGTTATCACATAAAAACTATTTTTGACGTTTCAAAAGTTGCATGAATCTATTGCAAGAAGGTTTGAAACTTTGTTAAAGGCAAACAGAGCTCCAACACCTTATTAATGAAGATATCATATACCCAGTGTTTCTATTATTTTATCCAACCCTATGTATACTGGTACACACAAAAAGTTCTCTACTGTCAGAATGTTTTCTCTTTTGATGCCAATACAATATGTCAATTCTTAAAACACCTCATTCATCATGAATGACTGTCATTTTGTCCACACTTTGTAACTGACTGTCAGAAGGAGAATATTCTGGTAATTTTTCTTCTGCTTTTCGTCACCAAACTCGGTGTCCATCAAGCAGCCACACGCTCTCACGTTCTGTGACTAGTCTAATGAATAGATTTTATAGAGCCAGAGATAGATGAAATGTGTAAATGTGGACGAGCCAGCTGCGATACTGACAGATAAATCAAACCGAGAAACACAGGCCAATAGCATTTCACATCAGGCCTAATGAAAGTTTGGGCTGTATATGTCCAAAAGGTAATTTACAAAACACACCAATCCATTTCCATTCTTGAGGTGGGCATCTGTAAAAAGTGATGTATTTAAATGCCATGCATTTGTTCGAAACAGATTTTAGAAAAATTTGTGATATTTACATGTTTTTATATATATATGTATGGTACAACATGTTAATGCAGTAATCATTTAACTTTTGTGTATGATAAAGTACAACTGCATTACTACATTATTTGATAATTGCTCTAGTAGTGACGTGATTTGACACAAATTGTAAATTATAAATAAATAAAAAAACATAATTAAGTTCAATAAAGTCATAAACGGAGAAATCATTACTATAAAAATAATATAATTTACACATTCTGACAATGTATGAAGAAAAATATTATATTATCATAAATATTATATCACAATGCAAAAATGGGTATGTAGGGACTACTGTATGTCCTTTATGAGCAAATAAAACCTGGTATTGTGGGCTGAAAATTAAGCATCACATCTCCTATTAGAATGAATATTGCCTAATTATAATGGCGTTGTACAAAATATGTGTTTATCCCACCGTGACTTCACTTCTATTCTGATCTAAGCGTATCAAACAGCATGGGTGGGTCTTGTACTAATAAAAAATATGATAACAGGATTGGATTTGGTCACGGATAATTTGGTTGTTCTTATATCTGTCGTAATGACGTAGATGACCCCACTTAGTCCATGAGAGGTCTAAGGCTACAGACACTGTTTAATGCAGTTACTATGGCTGCATTGGCTGGCACAGAGATCTATCAGATCCATTACTTTCATGGATACCACAAACAGAGAAAGATAGGCTTCAACTGTGACTCTTCATTTAATGTGGATAATTAACTTGTTCTCTTTAATTAGTGTAATGAAAAGTTTGTTAATAGCCTGTCATATTTTTTCCGATGCAGCAGATGCTTCATGTCTCTGATCAGAGGTCAGATTTGGTTGTTCTTTTATGGCACGGGAGATTAACAGTAAAGTTTTATTTCACTTTCTCTCAGATGTTACAATTCTATCTGGAGGATTAACTGGATAGTAGTTTTTTTTTTGTAGGGAAATTAAACAGCAAAGTTATTTGTCTATTTTCACAGTAACTGTTTAAACTGTATATGGTGAGTGAAATAGTTCAACAGCTAATCTTTATTGTTAATAATTATATTAAAAACATAGTAAATAGTCTTATATTAGATGCTGAACATGAAAATCACATGTGCACATAGAGAATACTGCAGTTAAAAATAACTTAAAATATTTACTTCCATAAAAGCTCCTGTCCAACAAACTATTAATCCTAATGTCCAGGGGCAGCTGTTCTATGTGCAATCAAATAAGGGGGATGACGTGCAACAATTGGGGCAATGTTTTAACACGTCTGAGGGGCATATCAACATTATCAACATATCAACATTTAAAGGTCATATCACTGATGCGATAATTTAGATCAAACGTTCCACATTTGACACTCTTGGTTTATTTTCGGTCTGTGACTCACGAAAGCTCACATAATTACATATATCATTTTATACATTTCAAAGGTAATCATCTTTAGTAGGATTTCCATTCGGAGTACGAATGACAATAAAAAATTCAAGATTAATGTAAAGAAGAAATATTAACAAAGAGTTTGAAGAAATTTAAGACCTGAATGTTCTATGTTAAGCGCCAGAGGATCATATTCAAAGTGAGAAGGGGTTCCTGACAACTCTACATAATGCTATTGCAGTTTTTGACACAGCAAGCTATAGTTATATTCCGAACAGTATTGAACGGCAGCGATTCCCAAGATGGCGCAACATTCAACACAGTGTGACGTAGCTTCACATTCTCTATACAGGTGTAATGCACTAGCTGCTATTGCTCTAGTTTTGTACGGATGTTTCTCGTTAGGTTTATTTTATACTCTTACCCCTGTTGAAAAAAAAAACATATGCTGGGTTAGGTATGTTTTAATGCTGGTTTGACCAGCTTAAACCAGCTATGGACCAGCACATGACCAGCTAAGGACCAGTTTAAACTAGCAGATGACCAACTTAAACCAGCACATGACCATCTTAAACCAGAACATGACCAGCTTAAATCAGCACATGACCATCTTAAACCAGCACATGACCATCTTAAACCAGCACATGACCATCTTAAACCAGCACATGACCATATTAAACCAGAACATGACCCGGCTGGTTTATGCTGGGTCATGTTCTGGTTTAAGATGGTCATATGCTGGTTTAAAATGGATTAAGATGGTCATGTGCTGGTGACCATCTTAAACCAGAACATGGCCAGCTTAAACGGGCACTTGACAAGCTAAACCAGCACAAACCAGCATCAAAACCTACCAAACCAGCATATGCTGGTTTCTTGAAAAGGGTAAATTTATGTTTAAATTTAGAGCGAGAATTTCAATGCTAATGTTTTTTTTTTTAGCAAACAATATGTTGTCTTTATAAATGGGGTCTATTGTTGACATTAGCTGTGCAAAATCGGAACACTTTACATCCCTTACGTTTGTTTTCTTTTTAACAATTTTTACAAATATCTGCAAAAACATTTTAATGTTTTGTATCAACTGTATTACAAGATCTGACAAATCTTAATCGCCGTATTTCGCACGTTTGACCCTAGACGCTTTCCGTAGGTTTCTGATAAAGGTAAACACGGAAGTCTACGGTTAAATCTTAAAATAGTCGCAATACGCTTCGTCAAGCGTTGTTTATCAGTGTTTTCTCTGGTCAAATTGAATGTGCATGTTTAACCCAGCAATCGTCTATAAAACGACGAACAGCGTTATCGTTCAGAATTAAATAAAGTACGTAAAAACACACGAACCTTAAACCATGTGCTAAAGTTCAATGGCTTCAGATAGAGACCCATTTGTGATCGTAGGTGGGGGGATCGCAGGAGTAACTTGTGCAGAACAGGTAGCAACACGCTCTTTAACCATCCATGCTGTTTAACCTTTAGTTTCTTACATACATTTAGGTTTCTTCGCCCCCCATTTCCCTTTCAACCAGGACTGATTTGGTTTTTTTCACATTCCCGTTTGATTTTTTAATCTTCAAAGTTTTTGTCCCAAGACCTTGGAAACACAAAAAAAACAACCTCCAGTTTAAATAATCTGAAAGAAACCAAAATTCAATTAGAGGAAAACACATTTTACATTTTGAAAACCCCCTCATCAGTTGTGTGGAAAGTCCACTACAAAACTCTGCCAGCGGGGACCCAAAAAGCCACATGTTTGGCATAGACACAGACAGTGCCCAGGTACACTGGAATTATTGTGTGGTCAATACATAAACAACTTTAGGATGAGAGGTGCACATTCTCGTTTTTAAAACATCTGTGTATGTCTTTTTCACAGGAGTTTCAAAAGCGCTTATCAAATGCAAAAAGGATTGTTGTGGTTGGAAATGGAGGAATCGCTTTAGAATTGGTGTGAGTATCTTATTGAAAGCACTATTAATTAAAATACTTATAAATACTTTACAAACCCATCTACTTGTAAGAAAATGTAGTCATGTGAAGTTTAATTGTATTATTGACATTTAGTGTTGTTTGTTTCCCTGTTAGAACAGTAACTACGGTTCTATTGTATCTGCTATATATTTTTGCAGATATGAAATTGAAGGTTGTGAGGTGATTTGGGCTATAAAGGATAATGCCATAGGAAACACATTCTTTGATGCAGGAGCTGCCCAATTTCTCATTCCCTCGCTGGAACCTGACAAAAAAGACAGATCGTTGCCCTGCAAAAGAGCACGTTACACTACTGACAAGACAGGAGGTATGAGTTCACCTTAGACATTGGTTTGGGATGCATTCCTCTCAATGAATCGCAGCTTTTTACTATTAAAGACTTTACTGTAGCCTACTGTACTTTGGTCGTGTGAATAGCTCACATTAAACCTGTGCAAACACAAAAAAAGTGCGCTGCTGCCCTCTTGTGACAGAAGCTTCAATAATAAAAATTATGTTTACTTCACAAATATTCTGAGATTTAATAAGACAATAGGAACACACCGTTCTATTATTTATTATTATTTGGTACAATTTAAAATAGAATTGCGTACTGACATACTAAATATTGTTAGTTATTTATATACTTCATTTAAACTGGATTATAGGAGTCCCTGTGTATGATGGGAGCATTTTGAATGGTTTGTGTTTACTGTCCACTCTAAATCATCCATAGAAAATGAAATGAAAAGTTATGCAGCAAAAAACATAAGAGCAAACCTAGAACTCCAGATGTTTGACTGGTAGTGTATTTTAAAGCAGGCCAGAGTGGGGTTTCAGGAGAGCTTGGCAGCGCCCTGGGCCCGGATTGGCATGAGGGAGTTGAACTGAGAGGAGCAGAGAAGGTTTGTATTCATGTTTCAATATGTTTTTGATGTACTACCATTTTTTTATTGCACCAATGCATGCAAACTGTTTATTACGCGGCTGTTTTAATTACGTGAATCTGATTGGTCAATTATGGTTGTTTTTCTCCATATCCCAGAGTTCCAGTAGCACCCATATAGAATATGTGTGTGAAGTTGAGAAAATCTGCACACAGCAAGACTTCTTGATGTCTGATCTCAACAAAGAGAATTCAAAACTAGGTTATTAGAAAACATTCACATTAAAGTTAAGCTGCAATATTTTAAAACTAAACTGTTAGCAAAAACAATATAGTATCTGTCTGTTTCTGTAGGATTGTGGCCAGTTTACGTTCACCTAACCAATGGGATGGTTTACGGCTGTGATTTCATTGTCAGCGCCACAGGGGTGGTGCCAAACACTGATCCTTTTCTCTGTGGCAACAATGTAACTATAAAAAAGAAATCATCATTACAAATCTGACTCTGTGGCTTAGAAATAATGATCAAAAAGCTTACTATGCGTGCTATAAGTGACTTTTGCATTGTGCTCTCCCTTCTAGTTTGAGCTGGCATCAGATCATGGACTCAAAGTGGATGATCACATGCGGACATCTGAACAGGACGTGTACGCGGCGGGTGATGTGTGTACCATAGGCTGGGAGCCCAGTCGTCTTTGGCAACAGGTACAACAATTGCACCTCTGGTTTGAGTTTTGATCTGTGCGGGACAAACCGTTAATCTTAAAATTACCTAGTTCCTCTAGTTTCGGACGTAGTCAGAATTTTACATGAACAATTGCTTTTAGTGGTAAAATCTTTCTGTCTTTTATGTTTCTGTTTTGTGTAAGATGCGCTTGTGGACTCAGGCACGTCAGATGGGCTGGTACGCAGCACGTTGTATGGCAGCTGAAGTGCTAGAAGAGTCTATAGACTTGGACTTTTGCTTTGAGCTCTTCTCACACATCACCAAGTTCTTTAACTACAAGGTCATTCTCTCCATTTTCATGTGATATTTAAAATAGTTTGCACTCTTTGTTCATCTATCCCTTTGATTTTCTGTTTGATCTTAGATATTGCTGAAGGTGCACCATATGATAGACTTTTGCAGCAAATCATAAATAATTACATATTAATGAGACTTATCTACTGTTCAATTATATCCATCAAAACATTTCAGATACAGAACCACAAAATCAACTCTATATTTTCAAAACTTTTTAACTTTTAAATTTTATATTAAATTTAGCAATAAAAAACTATATTTTATTGCATAAAATCACACAGGGGCCCTAAGAATAAACAGTAACACCTTACAATATGGCTGTGTTTGTTAACATTGGTAAATGCATTAGCTAAAAGTCCGGAAGTTTGGCCTCTTTGTTGCCACAAAAAATATTTTCTTTACGTGGGTCAGAGCATTGCCAGCGCATCTGTACATCAACGTGCCAGTAACAGATGACCGGATACAACGCGAAACGTTTAAAACATCACTAATATAGAATCAATTGTACCGTTAGTTATCGCTTCGTGCTTGATGTAGACAAGAACTCCAAATAACATGAAAAATACCCTCTACCTTACATCCTACAAGTAATATATCTGAAACATGTCATCTGAACACATACCATTTATTTACTTACTATATGAAACAAAGAATTTACAAAATAAATCACAATAGTGACGTCTTGTTAACGCAATCCTTTCAGATGTCGGAGCTAACCCTCGAAATCCCTGTCAATATCCGCTTTTGCTTTGGGACGAAGCTGTCACTTAAGCTCTCCGGAATGCGAGGTTACTTTTATAGATGTAATCAGCATCAGAACTACTTCTGGAAATAGTCCATATGCAGTGTGGATATAGTGTTTACTGGTAATTCATAATGACCAATGGAATGTATTATGAAAACATACAGAAGTATTTTGCATTTCTTTCACAGTTCCTTACAATTCTGCATTCTGCTTTGTAACTAAAACAAACTCTTAATCTCACTTTAAATTTGTGCCTTTTTTGTTTTGTTTTAGGTGGTTTTGCTGGGAAAGTTTAATGCACAGGGATTGGGTCTGGACCATGAGCTTCTTGTGCGCTGTACTAAAGGTCGGGAGTATGTGAAGGTGGTTCTGTCTGGGGGCCGAATGGTTGGGGCCGTCCTAATCGGAGATTCTGATCTTGAAGAAACCTTTGAGAATCTCATTCTCAACCAAATGGACTTGTCCCGATATGGCGAAGAGCTGCTTAACCCTAATATCGACATTGAAGACTACTTTGACTGAATATTTACGGCTAGCCAGTCCTACTACCTTAAAATCATAAATATCTTTATTTAAACGCCCCCAAATGTAGAAAACAAACTAAAAGTAATTATTCTATTCTTTTACATTTAAATTTAGCAATTGATATATTTGATTTGATCCTTAATTTGGAAGTGTTGTTTTCTCACATCATGAGTCAAGTCATTCTTTTGGTATCACCATGAAGCAATGAACTCATTATCAATAAGACATCTTGCGGTTTTGGGGTTGAACTCCAACGCTCATAATTTCTCACTTGCTGTTTTACTTCATTATTCTGTGATTTGGCTGGTCATGTAAATAAAAGTTGTTCATAATAACATTAAAGCAGGTGATAATTATTTGCATTTGATCTGTTATTTTTTACAGTGCAGCTACATTTAGGATCATTTGAATGCTTGGCTAAATAGCCACCATGTGTATTTAATTAAGATTTCAACTGGGAGAGTGGATGAGCCCTGTATAGCGCAAGAAAAAGCTCTACCACCTTTGGTGGATTTTGTGGTTAGCAAAACAAAGCTAAATGCTTATTGCTGGCAAAGAGACAGGAGGTTGCTTTTTTAGCAGCTTTCATTGGATGGGATTCTTCAGTAGACTGCAGCTTTAGGAAACATTTATCGATCGAATACATTAATAGACCAAGTATAAAAAAAAGACTGAAAGGACAAGAAATATATATTTTATTCAAGTTATTCTTTTAGGTTATATATTCTTAAGCAATCTTTCACCTGGCTTTTAAAGACCTTCAAAGTTGTCTCTCCTAGTTCAGACAATTCTTTACAAACCACTGCTTCCCTTTGGCTTCTCATTGCATCTGAGTAAATATAAAAGGTTCAATTCAAATGCTTTAACATCAACTGATTATGTCCTGAATTTGAAATACAAAAAACTCTAACACCCTATTTACACCTTGATGCAGTTGCAAAGCAACACAACAAATGACAATAGAACACATAATAATCTATATTTTGTCCACTGGATTCGGTGCAACTCAGCGTGACAAATGCCGTGTTCTTAATGGGTTTGTCGTGTCAAGTTGCTTCGAGTCTGGTGTAGACAGGGTGTAAGTGATTCCAATATTTGTTAACCAGAAAAAAAGTTGCGTTGCTCGCATCTGGTGTAGACAGGGTGTGAGTGTATGCAATATTTGTTAACCAAAAACACCTTAGTGACAAATGACCCCCCTTCATTTCAATAGAAGCTCATTGAAAGTTGTAGGGACAGCTATACTTCAGCACATACTCAGGATAGATCTGATTTGAATCAAAGATAGCAAAAGTCTTTGGATACATAGGATTGTCTACACAGCTGTCATATATGTATTCATCCTGGTCATCGTTAGGGGTACAATAATCCTCGTGTCCTTTTGTGTAATTCCCAACAATAACACGGGAAAGCACTATTACTTTAGTGCCCCAATTGCTCTTTTTACTATACTTGAAAGCATAGGAAGCATATTTTGCAAAGTAGGTTCCTGCCAAGAATAAAACAGTTATTTAATATATTATGTATTTATGTATAAAAAAACAAGTATATTGTAATCACAACGCACCTTTGCCATATAGATGATTCTCTCTTTTTCTGTCTGATAGTGTACAGTTAAAATTAAATGTGAAAATAGAGTGGAGGTTTTCTTCTCCTGTGCCATGAAACAAATATTGCTCTTCAATTGCTGACTGCCCTTTGATCCTCATCAACTGGATTTTTTTCCTATGAATTAAAAAAAAAAGGCATATTTGTATTTTAAAGGGTATAGTGTGTGTACAAATGGCAATCCATTCATATTTTTCTCAAATATATCTCCTTTTGTTTTCACAGAAGAAAGTGTCTTACAGGTTTTGATGACATATTTTGGGGTAAACTATCATTTGAAGGACTCCAGGGGGCGTATATGCTGTAGCAACATAACTTATTTATTTACTTATTCATTTTTGGCATAATTAAGCCAAATATTTTGAGAACTGGTAGCAGATGGAGGGAAGTAGTTAGCAGATCGTTGTGGCTAGAACTGGTGGTCCGTGCGGTGAAAAGAGTTGACATGATTGGCTACGGGTTTATGATGTTATATAAACAGACCTAACATTTTTAAATTAATCTTTCTTTAATAGATTTTGGTTTTATGGTGAAAATACTCAGCAATGGTTTAAAATTACAACTTTACACATGGTTTGTTGTAAAGCATTAAAAATGCCACACAAACATATAAACAACGTAATAGATTTGATTCAGTCAAAAGTAGCTATTCTTATTACCTACAAAACAATTCCCAAAGGTCCTTGTTCTGTATTCTGAAGATTGAATCAATTGGTTTCCCCAGTAAGCCAACATTCTTGACCAAAGACTCAATCTTCTGATATTCACTGGTCTCCCTTCTCACGTGGAATGCCTGATAAAGAGAGGTCAATGTTTTATTAAGAGAGGTTTTCATCACCAATACAGATTTGACATACATGTAAGTACCTGATAAGGTTGATTGGGATCAAGATTTTCCCAGTGTGCCGGTTGAGGTGGGGAAAGATCAATACATTTGCATCTGTTTCCATGACAGGTTGGTTTTAATTTCAATTAACATGAAATGGAACAAACGCACCAGTGTATTTGACTGTACTATCTTCCATTGACACACTATGTAATCAAAACTATTTGGATACCTCAAATGAATTCAATTAAAAGGCTTTTACTATATGGATGTTGAAAAAATTATTGTCTTTATTTTGGGCACAATATCTATTCTTTTATATACAAAGTTATTCGTGTTTAATTTTCTTAGTTTTTTTTTGCGGCAAATGATGCAATATGCATTCATTGAATATCTATAGGGTCCACATACGTATTGGGTATACTGTTTGAAGAATTTGTAAAATCTCACCTGAACCCATTCTCGGTCAGAAGACTGCGCTTAATCTGCCTTGTTTGCCCAGTATTTAAATTGACCTGAATGCTTGCTAAAATTGAACACATTTTAATCCATAAAAACTGATCATAAAAAAAACTGATACTGACATTCATCCAATTTCATGACAGTCATTGCTTTAGAACTTGAATACAAATTGTTACTAAATCTGCTTACCTGCAAAATTAATCTGGAAATGTCCTGCCGCAGTGGTAATGTCTATATACCCATATGGGTCTCTAATGAAATATGTCTCTAGTTGAGCACTGGACATAAAACTAAATGGCTCATCCTAATATAAAATAAAATAAAATATATAAATAAATAATAAAGGGGAAAGCAATAAAATGAAAAGACATTAATGACAACAATGAAATAATGCACACAATAATTACCTCAACTCTCTGCCAGACACCATCTGCCATGTAAAACCAGCTCCACGTTGTATCTGAGGTGTCCATTAATTCCACATCATCCTCAAACATCCTCAACTGTCTTTAAATCAAAAATTTAACTAAATTTAAGCTTTAAAGATTTAATCCCAAGCAACAGTGGATGCTGATTACAAAGAAGAAAACTTTGCTGTGTGTACTGAATTTCTACACAGGCAAATACAATCATGACAGGACTGGACAGAATCGGTCTGTGCGCTGACTACATTTGGCTACACAATATCACCACGTAACACAGTTTTGCATGAAAGTCAGAGACACTTTTCGGTCTATATTTAAACACTCACTTAGGATGGGCAAGCATTGTATACCCATTGTACTTTTACACTGCAGTGTAGAGCGCAGTGTCTTTACAGCACCTACAAACAGTTGCAAGTCTGATTTACTTAATTTAAGAGTTTTTTTTATTTACTATCAATATTGTTTATACAGTGTAACTATACTTTTTGATTAACTTATTTGTTCTCTGTCCTGTATAAAGGCTGCTTCATACTGCTTCATTCTGCAATTTTGTTTAAATTACACATTGACTTTGATGTAATTTTGACCAAAATCTGACTCAGAGAGGGAGTTTGGCATTCAACAAGGCCCAAAATCCTCTCTCTCTACAAGGCTTGTTCCTTGTCCTGGTTCTACTACAAGACCAAGAAATATAAGACATGAATAGGCAGAACCCTGACAGATCTAATAAAAACATAGGCCAGCAATCGAAAGGGGTAAATTGTTTCTATTTCATTTTGTAGATTTGTTAAAAACACTGAAACTTAAGGAAATAATGTTATGAAAAACCTCTGCATTAACCTGCTCACAATCTTTGTTCTGTATGGCAAGTTACGTTTTTATCTTAAGTATTCTTCTATTGTACCGTGTAGCTTAATTAAAAAGATATAAAGATTAAAGTATATATATTAAAGTATTAAAGTATATATATTTGTATTAATGTACTAAATCTCTTATTGATCTGTTAATAATGTATCTCTAACTAATCTATTAAATGTAAAACAAACTTTGGTTAAACAAAACATTTATTTTAAAATACAGATTAATTATTTTCTACCTGCAAAGAAATACAACATTCCATTTTGCCTATGGTATGGTTGAGAATATTACTAGGTGGTGTTCGAGAGCCATCTTCTGGCAATTTTTAACTCTGCACTCCAAAACAGGAAATGCTTCACTTCCTGCAACACAAAGAGAAACATTTTGCTTTGTTTTTATATGTTTGCATGCATTGAAATGGCGTTAGCCAACATTTCAGTTGCCCGGGAACAGTTTAGCTGTCCAGTGTGTCTGGATCTACTAAAGGATCCAGTTACTATTCCATGTGGGCACAGCTACTGTATAAACTGCATTACAGAATGCTGGAATCAGGAAGATGAGAAAAGAGTCTATAGCTGCCCTCAATGCAGAGAAAACTACAATTCAAGACCAGCTTTAAATAAAAGTACTATTCTGGCTGAAATGATGGAGAATCTGAAGAAGACCAAATTCCAATTTCCTGCTCATTGTTATGCTGGACCTGGGGTGTGACGTCTGTTCAGAGATCAAATACAAAGCCATCAAATCCTGTCTGGTTTGTCTGACCTCTTACTGTCAAAATCACCTTGATCTACATGAGAAATTATTTAAAGGTAAAAGGCACGATCTGATGGATGCCACTGCACAACTACAAGAAATGGTCTGTCAAAAACATTATAAACAGTTAGATATCTACTGTCATACTGACCAGCAATGCATTTGTTATCTGTGTACAATGGACGAGCACAAAACCCACGACACTTTAACATCTGTTGCGGAGAGGACAGAGAAAGAGGTAGGCCTAAAAACAATACAATTATTTATACCTCCTACATTGTTTTAACATACGTTCTAATGCTAACAGTATTGCTATAATAATATATTTATAAATAATATATAATAAATAGTGACAGCAAGAGTGTAATTTGCCTTTATATATTCCAGCTCATAATCTGGATTTTAAGGATTGATGTCTTTAAAACCAAATGCCATTGATTCTTGTGTGGTGTGGCGTGGCGTGGCATGCAACATGTTTGAACCCGTTTATTTGTTCTACAGAAACAGTTGAAAAGTTTACAGGAAAGGCTTAAGACAACAATTCAACACAGAGAGAAAGATGTTGAGGAGCTGAGGAAGACGGTGGTGTCTTTTAAAGTGAGTTGTAAGCGGAGGAAAACATCAACTGCTATCTATTGACAAAGAATTAATAACTCATGATCCTTCTATAATCAGTTTGGAGTTCGCTGTGTAAGTGAATGCACTGTTTGTACTGTGTGTCCTAACAGAGCTCTGCACAGGCAGCAGTAAAAGACAGTGAGAGGATCTTTGCCGAGCTGATCCGCATTGAGAGAAGCTGCTCTGAGGTGTCCCAACTGATCAGAGATCAGGAAAAGGCTGCTGTGAGTCGAGCTGAAGAACTCTTGAATCGACTGGAGCAGCAGATTTCTAATCTGAGAGGGAGAAGCGTTGAACGGGAGACACTTTCACAGTCTGATGATCACGTCCATTTCCTTCAGGTAACAACAGGATGGGGTCTTTTGTAGGATCTGACTATTACAGGGCGCTTTAAATAAATGTTCTGATGTTTTAATTGATCTAACTGAACAGAGAGACTCATCTATTTTTATCTTATGTACTGTATTTATTTATTCACTTCGCAGTAAAAATGTCTTTCTTTTTTATTTTATATTTGTGCTATTTGTGTCCCATCAGAGTTTCCGGGACCTTTCTGTCATTCCTGTATCTTTTGATGTTGTGGTAAAATCTGTCTCTCTGCTAAAAAGAAAACTTGATGATTTTTATGAACAGGAGAAAGAAAAGTTCACTCGAGAAGGTAAAGTACTGGAGATGTGTTGTAGAGATTTGCATTAATATAAGAAAATGTGATACATTTTCTAAGACTTACAAAGTATGTTGGTTTTATAGTGAGATTCATCCAGATCATTCTCACCCCAGAGGAAAGTTCATTCGTGGAGGGGAAAACAAGAATGAAAAGGTCATATGTGAAGGGAATTAGATATGAGTGGTAGAGATTTGCATTATAATAAGAAAATCTGATTAGATTTCTAAGACTTAGAAAGTATATTGGTTTTTATAGTGAGATGCATCCAGATCATTCCCGCTGCAGACCAGGGATGCATTTTTAAAATGTTTACATATTCTTCTCTTTTAGGTGTTAGCTATTTGTTAAAAATGTATTTGTTGATCCGTGTATTAAAATGTAAAAAGGTAGGATTAATGTATATTTAAATTAAAGTCGAGTTTATGCAGCGTTATTTTACATTTGATTGTTTTATTCAATTTCTTTATGAAAACTGTTTCTAACAATTTTCTGATAGTATTAAAACATAAAAAAATATAATTTAACCACTCTAATAGCAATAGACTGTGCTATTTTGTGAATGGTTGTGGTGGTAATTAAGGCGAAATTGACTGTAAAAAAACCCTAAACCTTAAAAGTTAAGTATAACAAAAAATAATGCAACACAGTATGCATCACACAGTTTAAAGTTTTAAAGTATTTTCTTGTTATATCCAACAAGTAGCCCTATGGATGATTTTATCTCTTCAGGTAGCCCTGGCTTTCAAAAAGGTCGGACCGCACTATAGTCTGATAGATCTATCATATAGTCATTGTTGGATCTATCATACCCCTCATTCACAACCTAACACCACATGATGTTCCTCTGTCATATTTTCAGTGTGGTAGACGAGTTATTATTTTAACAAATTAAGGAATTTCACTTTTCATAATACAACAGAGATGTGAGTAAATCGAATACTGTTGAGTAAAGTGAATAGCAATAAGGAAATCTTGGGAGAACATTTCAAAGTATTTCAAATTATGTCTGAGGCTGAAATATAAAGTTTACTCAGTCTTGTGTTTCTGTGATAATTGCGTTGTAAATTCCAAGCCAAATCTACAAATTATATTCTATAATGTTAATTAGATGTAATTTGAAATAAATATGCATGTGATTTCAAAAACGTTTTATTTGTTAAAGGAATTTTACCGTTGAATCTCATTCTGCATAGAGTATAGCCTACAACAGGCCTTTGTATATATAAATGATGTATTAAAAATAAAATGTACATGAAATCAAGGATTATTGAATGTAATCTCATTGGGAAGATTTATATAATTGTGACCATTTGGAGAACGCCAGTTGTGAGTTTGTGCTAATCTAACTGAACATTCATTACACAGTAACAGCATGAAGATGAAATAACAGCCAGTCACATAATAAACATACATTAATCCAAGTAAATTCAATAAATAAATACAGTTGACAGCAGGGAATTTTGAAGGGGAAATATTTTATCAATGATAAAAATGATATGCTTGGTGTTATTACCGTTTGCTGGTAAATTTTGCTGTTCTGCTTGTATCATTGTACACTGAATTATATGTAAATTGCACATGGTTGAAGTGTCTGGTAAATATTTAAAGTAAATGGTCTTTTAAATTGATCTTTTCAATAAATGCACTTTTAGTTTACATTTATTGCATGTTTTTTGACAACTGGCCATAAACACAACTTTCTTTTGTTGCTCATACAGTATCCTGGAGCTTATATACATATTATGAGGTAGATAATGAAAAACCGTAACAACAACAAAAAAGTTACATATGCAGATGAAAGAACATTGCTTGGGTACCCGGTATCCATGAAATCACTTTCACAGCCAATGTCTACCAACAGGTTTTTCCATAATACCATAGAATTTCACACAGCACTTGAGTTTCCCCAAGGCAGGACTCTTTTACATTCAAAGAGAAAGAAAATGAATGGCAAGGCATCTTTCATGCAGTTAATCCTTCAAAGTTACTGTCCAAACTCTGCCTAACTCCCTGAATATTAAAATATACAAATGAATAAAAAAAGAACAATATTAAAATGAATAAACTGTTTTTAAAAAGTATGTTTTTCAGTGTTTCATAAACTAATTCATATTAACAAATAAGTTGCTGTGTTAACATCTGCCTTAATAACAATAAATGGCTTGATGGGATGCAAAAACTGACCATCAAAGCAAGAAGAAATGGTGCCTATTGATTTTTTGTCCACATTTACATATTTACATTAAATACATGTCATCTAGGCCCCCAAAGGCACTTTCAAAGAATCTGTAACTTTTCCAACTCCGCTGTGAGAAAATTATTTTCCAAGTTTATTAGAATGGAAAAAAGTTTTTTGGTGTTTGTTATCTTCAGTAAAATTCAATAAGGTACTCTGGATAGATCTGGTTGCTGTCAAATATGACAAAGATCTTGGGGTTCATCGTGTCATCCACACAACTGTCAAAGAAGTTGGCAATGCTCGTGTCCTTAGAAGGCGGTCTACAGTACTGAGGGTGACCCACTGTATATTCCCCAACTAGAACCCTTGCCAGCAACATACACCTGTATGGTGGCTCATTCTGGAAAATGGGGGGTGCTAGACCATGTCTCTGTAGGATGAAGTTATGCTTGCTAGTCGAATGGCAAAACTTGCTGGAATACTTTGCGTCACGAGCAAAATAGCTTCCTGTGGGCACATATATGTAATGGATGCAAATTAAAACATGTTCGCTCAATGACACTTATGGCAAAATTAAACATCTATAACTATTTAGAATATTTTTTCTAATGTTTAGTGGAAACACACGTTTAATCTTATATGTTACATATGTTAACAATTTTTGGAACTAGCTCTTGTACATCTCTACAAACAGTACTTTTAGATTAGCAGAATAACATTGTGACCCTACCTTTGCCATAGACATCACCATTGCTTCCAGTGAGACGCCAATCAAAGTTGTATGTACATATGGCCTGTATATTGCTGTGGCCTGTTCCGTGAAAAAGCATCTTTTCTTCAATGTCTACGACACGCTTGACCTTTCTCAGCTGGGCCTTCTTCCTATAATACATTAACATTTATTTGTTAAACAAATGGTTTTATCCAAAGCGAATTACAAACGAGAAAAACAAATAGTAAATTATAACCTAACCATAATAAAGGAAATTTGATTCTGACTGGTGAATTGCAGTAATACTTGTGTATTATGTCCACTAAAATGACTGACCACTGGGTCTAGCAAACAATTTGTTTTCTTACTATCTCTGCTAGTTGTAGTCACTTGTTTAACTTAGTATATTCTTTCTTTTACTTTTAAATCACTATCATATCTATTAATTTATTCTGCCATATAACCAGTATAACAGTAACAGTATAATGTACAATCAGTTTGTCATCATCAAAAAATGAATTTTATTACAAGTTAAAATTAATATTCAACTGCTTTTTGAAAGAATTACAAACCTGCAGAAAAACTCCCACAGGTCCAGGTTCTGAATTCTCTGAATGGATCTGATGGACTGACTCAAGGTTCTCTCATATAACCGGGCCACTTCTTTATACTCAAATGTGTCTCTGTTTAAAGCAATTAGCTGGATAGAAACAGTTATAGTCAAAAAGTGCAAAGATTTTTGAAATAATAACATTAATTTGATACATTTTAATACCTGATAGGGTTCTGCTGTATTAACCCTTTCCCAGTGACTGGGAACAGGGAGGGCAAAGTTATCACAGATGAATCTGTGAAACAACATTACAATGGTCACAAATGTATTCATGTAATAATACTGTAAAATATGATTAATATTAACAATAACAGCTCATAATAAATTATACTAAAAGCTTTCTATTGTGTTTACCTAAAATCAGTAGCTGAATTTAAGGCTCTTTTGATGGGCCTCTCTTTTCCAGTTGTCACATTTACTTGTTTCATAGCTAGAAATAGGAAAATGTTAAGACAGCCCCAAAGTCATTAACTAATAAACAAATCTAGACTGCTCATAAATACTTCATTTGTTTGATAACTTACTAGAAAAGTCTAATTTATAGGTATATTTAGCAGTGTAGAAGTCCATTGAACCGGTCAGATTTTTCAAGTAGTTTTGCTCAATTTGCTCAGTGGTGACAGAACAACCTGTGCTGGGAACTTCCTATAGCAAACATGAACACAGGGAAACAATGAGTAAAAGATGCAGAAGGCCAACTGATGAAGTGCTATTTATACTAGTCTGAGCATCAGACTAAAGCCATACTTCAAACATATGCCAAACGCCACATTCAGCAAGGTAAAACCAGTTCCATTTGGCCTCATGTGTGTCCATCTCCTCGTCACATGACTCTTCATTAGGGGGCCTCTGGCAGACCCCTGGGCTCTCTAGATGTTTGTCAGTAGCCACACTGTGCATCCTCAAATCAAATACACAAATATGTCAATCAGGTCACAATGTAGCTGCCCAATATGCATCTATTGATAAAAAGACTCAATAAGGAACGAGCGTTTAGAAAATAATAACAGAATGATCTAATATAGTTAAACTTTTAATCCTGCAGACGTTTTTAGAATGAACGTTAACTGTAATATGTGTTGTTTTAAATGTATTATACATACCTTTCAAAATATGTGATTCCCCTTGACGTTACTTGTTCAAAGAATGTAAGTCCTTACTGGTATAAACCAAACTGCATTTTGCTATAAACATGAAATCATGCTTTCATTTAATAATCTTTCGTTTCGTTTCCTCTGAATCTCGGATTCTCCGGTTGTTGTTATAGTTCGCTTCACTTCCGCCTTTGTCAGACATGACGTCATGGGTCCTTCACTCTTATGTGCGTTTGCGTCTCCATCCGTTTCTATATAACTTCACAGACACTGTTCATCCAGAATTCTTACTATGTATTTGTAAGAGCAAATATTTTCAGATCCCTGTCAAAATGTACACTTTTTATTTTAGTCAATTTTAGGGAAATATGTTTTAAAATAAACGAACGAATTATTTAGGCCTACATTAAAAAACGTTGGGTTTTTTTTAACCCAACCGCTGGGATGAGCTGAGTGGGTCATTTTATTGGGTTATTTTGTCAGCGTTGGGTAGTTTTTGTGTAACCCAGTTCGATGGGTTACAGGTTGGGTCATTTTATTGGGTTATTTTTTTAACGTTGGGTAGTTTTTGTGTAACCCAGATCGTCTGTAATAGACTCGTATAAACGTTTAGACTAAGTTATATTACGATGTAAACATTTCCAATGTTCGAAATTCAACGCTTTCGTCGGAAATGTGACCTGCATCTGAGTTGTTTTTACTGTTTATTTATTATAACATTATTTGTAAGTCAAAAACTTGACGCAAGCGTGACTCGTTATAAAAAGCTGCCCGAAGTCGTTGAAACCAACCGTGCTATCATATGCAGTTATTTATCTTTAAAAGTGTTTAAATTTGTGTTGTATGTCTTTCTTTTTTTTAATACGCGTTCAAAATTGCCGGTGGTCCGGTGGTTAGTTCGGTGTATGCTTCACTGAGAGATCCGAGTTTAGCAACTCGTCACGTGCAATGGACATTGTTTAATACTTGAAGTTAATTGGGGTCGTATAACACATCTCCATGGATGGATTCCGCTGTTCTTTCTTGTGTTACATTTTTGTGTAACGTTACTATTGAAATAAATCTATTGTTTTGTTCTTTTTCAAGGATTTGTAGTCAGAAACTTTATTGAATTCATGTTGTATTAGGTACAGTTAATAATTGTCATTAAAATACACACTTTTTTAAAAATGTATTGTACTTTTAAACATATTATTGTACTTGAAATAAATTATCTGTATTTGAATACAATTAGTTTTTATTTATAAAGACAATGACATGAAGACAAAGTCAGTTGAGTTAAAATTACCCAACTGTTTTGAGTAGAAAACACTACCCAATTTATTGGGTTAAAATAACACAGTTGGGAAGGTGCTATACCAATCCATAGTTGGGTTACTTGTTGGGTTATTTTTAACCCAACATTATTTATAATAAAACAATTTCCGTTTTATATTTTGGCTTTTCCCACATACTTAAATTGGAAAACCTTTCGCATTTTCTTCCATTTTTTTAGCAGAACAAGTGTGGGCTTGCTCTTCGGCTTTTTACGGCTTTAGTTACGATAGGTTTCAGTATTGCAAAATAAACATGAGATTTGGAAAGTCCTAAATTTTCCCCATTATATTAAATGTTTAATGATTGGTTAATAGATTCCAGGTAAATAGATTTTAAATGTAAAAACTGTTTTTTCATTACTTTAACTCAATTTAAAAATATTATACGAAATGCAGGTATAGGTGTTTTAGTCTTTTTATATATATATATGATTTTATTTCGAGTGACTTTACGGTAGCTTTGAACGAAAGGTTTTTTTAAGTTAAAATAGGAATCGTTTTTACAATGTTCATTGAACCCACTGAGATACACAAAACGCTTCACTTTTTACTCATTACTGCATGCCATCATGTTCAGTTATGTAGGTCTATTGTCATTTTGTAACCAGAAAAAAAGAAAAAGATGTTGTAACATATGTTAATCTTTCCACATGACACTCGCTCCATTATCAATGTGCGAAGAAAGCGACACGCCCTCAGCGCTAGTCTGCTCACATTCACGCAGAACACTGCAATCCACGTGGACTCTTGGAGCATGTAGATTAGTGTAGCTACTCTGGGCAGCTGTGCAGAACTTTAGTAAGTCCCTGTTTTTTTTTCGTGGAGACCTTAAGAGCTTTTAGAACAATGTATTTAATGTCTTATTGCAATGAACATTAACCTTCCAATACAACATTTTAATTTCCCTAATTTTTTGAAAGGCTATTGGTTTAAATGACATGAATTTACACTTTAAGAAGTATCATACCGGACGCATGCAAAATGTAGAAGTTATCCTCTCCACCGTTTGCAATCTGTTTTTCACTGTTTGCCTGTTCGGGGGGGATTGGGGGGCTGCTGACATCAGCTTTAGAATTTAAAGTTTTCGTATTTATTAATATGACTTTGTAACATGTAACACCCTGCTTAATTTATTTATATTATAGGCATTTATAGTCCGTATGATATTTGACCTGTGCTTCTCTGAAATAACCACGCTGTGTGTGTGTGCGTGTGTGTGTGCGTTGTATAACTTTAACGTTTTGCTTAATGCTTATAGTCAATATGTGTTTCATGTACCCTACAGCTGCTTTGTAACAATGAAAATTGTAAAAGTTACTTGACTTGACATTTTCAGTTGTATTAAAACATGGCTAAACGTGATGTGAGATGTGATAGTTAACATAAGCTACAATTCTAGTTATCAAAAGTATGAGAATTGTGGAATGATAAAATGTGACACAAATGCTATCAGAAAACTATTTTCAAGCATTTGAGTAGGCTATAAGCCTTTACATCTAATGTTTGAATAGGTATTTGAAGTATGTATATAGCAGTCAGTTGTAGTTGATGTTATTTTAGTACTGGTAATGGATTCTTTTTTCTGCAAAAAAAAACACCTTTATTCCAGTTAATATACATTTAATATACAATAATCTGTTTGTGGATACCCCTAAACACAGTAGTTTTGTTGCACTTCATAAACATTGTTATGTTTGTGTGATATTTAAAATTCATATTTTGATATTATTATGCCTTGTCAGAATGCTAACAGAAAGACAGCAGAAAAGAATATACAGAAAAGAAACATGGAAGAGACTAGACGCATTAACCCTGCTGATGGGGCTGCTGTGGACCCACAGGACCAAAAAGAGTTCACAGATCCCAACCAGCCCGAGGCCAGAGAGAAATGGGCCAATAAGACTGAGTTTTTGCTGTCCATGGCTGGAGAGATCATAGGCTTGGGAAATGTGTGGCGCTTTCCCTACCTATGCTACAAAAATGGAGGCGGTAGGTGAAAGTTTGTGACTTAGGGAAAGCACATGATTAAAATGTTAACTTCTTTGGGAATGAGGAGAGAAAGAGGAACATGCCTGGGGGGGTTCAAAACCCCTGCAGTATGAGATGGGTTTGACCTTTTAGAGTCAGCACATCCGAACTGAAGCATTTGATTCATAACGTCATCAATAGACAACTGTGTTTTTCGGCATCCCCCTTTTGCTAAGCACATGCTGATACAGACACATTTCTTGCTGTTGCTCATACTTTTAAAGGGATTCGGTCTAAACCAACGTATGGAGTCCATACTATATTACACATTTGTGCCTTAAGCTTTGATTTTGACACCTTGAATCACGCAACGTTTTTCAAAAGGAATGTGCTATGATTTTAAATAGGCGATAAATGGTTAGATAGACAAAAAATCCTACATACCAGAGCCATATTTAGAGATCAGAATATCACAGGGATTTGGGAGTAATACACTCTAACCTATGTGAAACCATTTTACAACCCTTTAGCCAAAAAACACTTTAGCAAGTGCAATAGCAATGTCAACCACCCACAAGTTATGGAGGCACGTTTTCCATATTCAAATAAAACAACGTCAAAGATCTTGAGAAACATAACTGAAGTTAAGTGACTCCAAACTTCTCTGATAATGTGAAAGACATTTTAATGAAAAAGTTGCCCTCAAGCTCCCTAACCAAATGTGATGGTTCAATGCCTTTCACAATTTTATTTAATAATAGTTCAGTGCGATGTTCTATTATCTCTCTAAAGATTATGATAGCATGAGCTTTTCAGCCTGAATCAAAGTCAACGACTTACAAACTTCTCTTATGGTCTTTCCAGGTGTGTTTTTCATTCCTTATTTCATCTTCCTGTTCTTTTGTGGAATCCCATATTTTTCCTGGAGACTGCGTTGGGTCAGTACACCAGCGAGGGAGGTGTGACCGCTTGGAGAAAAATCTGCCCTATGTTTGAAGGTCGTGTATACATTTACGTGGAGACACACATGTTATGTAGACTTCTCATTAAAAATGTCAGCATTAATAGAGATTTCATAAATGGTATAGGCACATTAAGTTTGTCTTCTTGTTTGCAGGGGTCGGTGTTGCTTCTCAAGTTATAGTTGTATATCTCAATATATATTACATTGTGGTTCTGGCTTGGGCTCTGTTCTATCTGTTCAACTCTTTCTGGAGTACTCTACCCTGGACTTCCTGCAACAACTATTGGAACACAGGTGTGGCTTAACATATTATGTATTCAACAAACTGTATTCATACTAGGATAACTACACTGAATAACTTGTGGTTTGCCAGATGGCACTAACATCAGCGCTTTGACCCTTGCCAATATTATTTAATGGTGCTTCTTGAGGCAAGGATTACTATTTCTATTTTTTAAAACCTCCAGCTGCAAGTATTGAAGGGATAGTTTTACCTGAAAATAAAAATTCTGTCACGAATTACTCACTCTCGAGTTGTTTCAAACCTGTATACATTCTATGTTTGGTTAAACACAGAGAAAGATACCAAACAGTTTTTGGACCCCATTGACTACCATGGTAAAATACCAACGATAATTAAAGAACTGCGGTCCTACATTCTTCAGAATATCTTCTTTTGTGTTCAACACGACAACAAACAATTATAAAGTAATTTTTCCAAATGACTGTTTGGGTATAAGCACTCTTCCAAATTACCAAAAACTGATTTGGGACAACTCAAAGGCGAGTAAACGATGATTTTTGGGTAACTTTCCCTTTAATGTGTGTTACAGGCAATCCCCTATGAAAATAAACCAGGGTTTTAAAACAGTTATCATGTTTTTCATTTCCAATTACGTGACCATGGTGAGGTGTGATATTGTAAGTTATTAGATATATACATTTTGTGGGGGCAGAATACGTGCATATCTGTAAACTATACAGATGTTTTGAGACAGTAATCACAAGAAAATATTGTATTACAGTACCATAGTGATTGCATAGCAACGCCTGAGCATTGTTTACGTTTTTTGTAATGTAGTTAAACTAGTTATTTTGTTATCGGCTATTCTAAACATTTGTATTTTTCATTAGTAACCTGAATACGGATTCCTAATAAAGCCTTTTTCTCTTATAACCAACAGAAAACTGCCAAAATGTAAGTGTTTCATACACAGGTGTGCAGAGATCTCCCACAGACTGGTCTTTCCTCTTCAATGAAACGGAGAAATTTGGCCACAACTACAGCATGAAGTAATCACACTTTCCAACATCTGAGAGCAGGAAATAAAAGGACTTGTTTTGTTCTCCCGGATGTTTGGATTGAAAGCTTTAAATGCTAGCAAACATGTTTGGAAAAAGTTCCGCTTTGTATAAACAAAACAGTTTTTGAAATGATTCATTCCTTGGATTTGAAAAAGGTTGGATGAACATGCAGGTGTATACGACAATCTAGTCTTAACTTGAAATCGCACAGTTGTCCGTATGATTTTTGTTATATGACAACAGAAATAGATTTAAGACGTAAGACTTGCTCTTTTGTATAGAGAACTTGTCACAACCCAGAAACGGAAGTTAACAGTTTGTATGAATGGAGGGCTGTTAAATACTTTCACTCATACTTTTTTTTGTCTTTCTTTTTTCAGTGCTCAAAATGGATCTGAAGGGCCGCCGTTTAAAATAATCATCCCTGAACAAGATTACTGGTTGTGAGTTGGCTACATATTTTACATTCAAATTTTAAACACAGATTTCCGAGCAAAAAACAAGTACAGAACAGTTATAATAAATATAAATACAAGAATACATGGAATATAATTGCATATTACTCACAAGACAATAATGATATTTAATAACTAGAGTGTTTGTCCATTCTTTACTAATGCAGATTCGTTTTCAGAATAAATCCAGAATTAATTTAGGTTTTTTAGTGATATTTGGCACTAATGGATCGTTTGTTAATTGATTCCCCTAAAAAGTGTAAACACTTTTGCAGTTTTGCATTATATTGTTCTATTTGCAACCAGCCTAACACAACAACATTGGCTTAACCAATGGCGTGAGGTTTGAGGAGGCACTGTCTCGTTCTCTGACCAATGACAGATGATGGGCATTGTTTGATGGTGTTTGCTAAGGCAAATCACTATTATTGCTTATGCCTTGTTTTTGCCACGTGCTATTGTTTATATTGTATTGAGTGCTCTAGCCTCAAAAAACACAGTTTAAAGCATTCACACTAAGATTTAATTGTCGGTTATAGTTTGATCCACTCCTGCATATGGTCTGAGCAAAATACAAAATATTAAAATATTGAACAGTTTCCGTTTTAGAGAGTTAAAGCTGCAATCCGTAACTTTGGTGTCTCTATCGCCATCTCTGCTGGAAATATAAAATCGCAGGATACTTTCCATACTTATCTTCACATGTTGAAAAACCTGACCAGACAGCTCATCTTATACATGAATCATAATTTTAAGCTTGTGGCAGTGGTCAAATTGGGAGAAGGGTTTCAATACTGAGTTATTATGTACTTGCTCAATAACTGGTTTTGGCTTACTTTTATCATAGAAAAAAGTTACAGATCGCAGCTTTAAAGAGTCAGATCAGAAAAGAACATTTGGGGTTGGACTGGCTTTTACTTTGCCTCAGGCAAACACTTACAAAGTATTTGGGAATATCTTGAGGAACCCTCATAACTTTTTCTTCTGTGACAATGAGCGAGATAACCCCTTCCCATACAAAGGGTGGGAAAAATGAAAAACGTTCATGTGAACATCTGTGAAACAGAGACCTTTAATGTTTCATCATGCAGACATAAGCAATCTGGGCTGAACCGCGTATAGTCAGAGAACGCGATGAGAACAGCATGTTTATTTTTTCTGCAGTTTTCTAAACTGAAACCCACAAAACTACATCAAGGAAAAGAAACATGTGTTTCTACCATGGGTATATTTGTGTTTGTGGTTTATTTGCGTTACAGTGGTTATCCTTTTCCATATTGTTTTTGACATGCATGTTTCTGAAAAAGCAGGAAAATGTGTTGTTTATTAAGTGTATTGCTTTAGTAAAATTATTGGTATTGTGCTGTGTGTCTATCCTCAGTCATCGCATGTTGCGGGAATCAAACAGTGGTGGTCTGGAGACCGTGAACGCTGATCTTGCCATGTGTCTTCTGCTGGCTTGGGTCATTTGTTATTTCTGCATCTTTAAAGGGGTCAAGTCCTCAGGCAAGGTCGGCTAACACATCTTCTATTTGGCAATGAAATTATGATTAAAATAATACGATTTTAATCAAGCAGTACTGTATGTAGAATATAGACGTACAACTAAACTGATAAGAAATGCTTCTTTTTCAAATGCTAGTTGATACATAGTATTATTATTATTACTACATCAAGATGTTTAACCAAGTGTATTTTATTGTTTGTAACTGGTGGTCACCATTTTATTGTGATGATAAACTATTAGGCCTTCTCTGGATTTATTTCATGTTTATATTGTGTAACAAATGGATTTTACGCATTTTAGCACAAAAACTTAATGTAGCACCATAGTTTATATGGGGTCAAACATGATTATGGGGTGCATCATCATTTTAAAAGAATTGTCAAAATGTTCTTAAAATCATTTTGGAGATACTGCAGCCTGTCAACTTTCCAAAAGGTGGTTTAAAACTAAATTTTTTATTTTCTAATTATAAACATTTTAAATAAATAACCCTTCAGATGAAGAAAAGTATCTTGGCAATGATTAAAAATGTAATCTTTGTATTCATGTTGGATCACACATTTTGGAAAATGTTTGCACTATTTTATAAAAGTACCAAAATGATTTGGGCAGACTCCTATAAATAAAAGTGGTGGGAATTTAAATCTGCAGGACAGTGACCCTTCAGGACTGGAGTTGAATTGACTAAATCGTATACATGTGTGTTTCGCAGGTTGTGTACTTCACAGCTACGTTCCCATACCTAATGCTGTTCATCCTGTTCATTAGAGGTGTAACCCTGCCTGGAGCTTTAACTGGCATTACTTATTACCTTTATCCTGACATCAGTAAACTCTCCAACCCAGACGTAAGTTAAACACAGCTACTGTTTTCTACCCTTAAAATCGGTAACTTTACAAAAAAGCCCCAAAATTGGATCATTTATTATAATGTACTTCAGACTTGCAAAAAAATACTTAAACTCGAGTTCTTTGGGATCTTTTTTTTCTAAATAGAACCAATTGTGTTTACGTTATTAAACTTAGAAATGCCTCCAGTCGTGTTTTAATTATAAAACCTGCAAGAAGCATCAGCTAAATATCTTTTTCATTTGCTATATGCAATCATGTGCCTCTCACAATATCTGTGTGAATATTGCAACAGTAGTGCAAGACAGTAAATATTAAATTGCACTGGCTCTGATTTTGAAGGCCAAAGTTTTAGTTTACAAAAACATTTTTAAAAGCAACAGGATCTTTAGTTCTTCTGAGAACTTTTACAAAGATTAACAAAAATGTAGATTTTCTTGTCTTAAAGTGCCTAAACTGTAAATAAAGCCTGACAGAAAAAAAGATTGGGGGGAAATCTGATGCTGGGAAGGTTTCTTTTGTGTGGTAGTTAAACATGTATTATCTTGTTGTGAATAGCAGGAGCTTTAGAATCCCTTTGGAAGTGCACATATGCAGCTGCGCAAATATAAAGAACAGGTTATAGAAATCTGTTAGGGCATCCCCAATAAACGACTTTTGTGGAAAACCAAACCATGTCCGAAGGATTTCAGTATTTCCCTCCCCCACTTACACACAGGAAGTTTGTACAAAGAGTGGGGTACCACGTATATACAGTCTGTGAAGAGTTAATAAACACTTAAGTATTACGAAATAGAACAGGGAGGATGTCAACTCTAACCCTGCTTATAGAAACCAGATGTGCAGTAGTAGAGGCCCATTCAAGGTCTCTTATAGTGTGCATTGCTGTAAACCACTGCAAATAAGACTGTGTTGTTAACGATTGTATTCTACAAAAAAGAAGTGACCACTAGGGGCATTGTTAAAAATTATGATATTATGCTCAATAAATGTACTTTATACAAATGTACTTTATAAAACGTTAGATTTGGTCCTCGATTCTGATTGGCCGTGCCGTGTTTTAAACCATTGTAAAATAACAAAAGCATATAGCTGACTGTTTAAATCTGAAATCTTTAGCCCTTATGTGCAAGAATACAAGTTGTATTTATAGTGAACACCTTCATGAAATAGTTTTTTTATGAATTTTTTGGGGAAATGGTTCAATTCATTATTTTTATTCTTTGCATTGGTGCAAAGCCGCTTTACAGAAATCATTTTAACACAGAGAAAACTAAATTTAGGAAAGGCATGTAAAGAATAGAAAAAGATGCAAAAATGCAATACAATGATTATTCGTTAAGGTGCTATAATAAATGTGGTTTGAATCATCTTGTCTCAACACAATTGTCAGTGCTAGCAGTATGTCATGTGACATTATGTTCTTACACTATACATAAAATAAATATGTATAACAGTAATAATATTAATTGTATTATTATTTTGTAGCAATAAGTGTGTACACTGAAAAAACTATTTTATATTTATCACAGTTTTGAATTAAAATACTGTATATCTGAAATTATCATGTTAACAGTAAACAAATTATGTATACTATAATAATATAATATAAACATAGGTTACATTTTCTTAATGCATATGTATTTCTTTTGATTCTAAAGCAGAATATGACAAACATAAATTTCAGGAGATTGAAAATTCACATCAGTTTGGTCCTTGATTTTTGCAGGTTTGGCGTGATGCAGGTACTCAGGTGTTTTTCTCGTACGCCGTGTGTCAAGGAGTCCTTACAGCGCTGGGCAGTTACAACAGATACAACAATAACTGCTACAAGTCTGTAACATTCTGTGTTATTGTTAAACATCTTCCTGATGTGGCAGTACTTTGTCACTTATAGTTGTACATTTGTATCCTGCGTTGCACAGGGATTGTATAGCACTCTGCGTGCTGAACAGCTCAACCAGCATCTTTGCGGGGTTTGTGGTCTTCTCTATCCTCGGGTTCATGTCCGAACAGCTTGGTTTACCCATGGAGGATATTGTATCATCAGGTAGATTATATAACTAATACATCAATATACGCTGTTTGGATATTATATAGTACACAGTGCTGCGTAATATGTTGGGATTGTCATAGTTACGTGCTATGCTGCTGTCAACCACAAGAGAGCATCTTAATCCAACACTTGTGATTGGTTTAGATTCTGAGTTGTAATGAACCAAGGTAGGAGAAGAACGCCACATATTAAAAATGGCTAAAGGGTGCTGTTAGATATATTCACATTGTTTCTATAAAATTATAATTTTATGTTTATTTATATAGTGTTTTTTATATTTCACATGAAGATATAGTTCATAGGTTTGTAATTGGCCTCTGTGGGTACAGCAAAATAACATAATTATATAATAACTCACATTTCGGGGAGGACGTTTTAGAACTTGTACTTGGATGTGTTTTTATATACACTCACCTAAAGGATTATTAGGAACACCTGTTCAATTTCTCATTAATGCAATTATGGTGGTGGTGTAATGGTGTGGGGGATGTTTTCTTGGCACACTTTAGTCCCCTTAGTGCCAATTTGGGCATCGTTTAAATGCCATGGCCTACCTAAGCATTGTTTCTGACCATGTCCATCCCTTTATGACCACCATGTACCCATCATCTGATGGCTACTTCCAGCAGGATAATGCACCATGTCACAAAACTCGAATCATTTCAAATTGGTTTCTTGAACATGACAATGAGTTCACTGTACTAAAATGGCCCCCACAGTCACCAGATCTCAACCCAATAGAGCAACTTTGGGATGTGGTGGAACGGGAGCTTCGTGCATCCCACAAATCTCCATCAACTGCAAGATGCTATCCTATCAATATGGGCCAACATTTCTAAAGAATGCTTTCAGCACCTTGTTGAATCAATGCCACGTAGAATTAAGGCAGTTCTGAAGGCGAAAGGGGGTCAAACACAGTATTAGTATGGTGTTCCTAATAATCCTTTAGGTGAGTGTATATATATATATATATATATATATATATAATATATAACTTAAACTTAAAAAAATTGTCTTGCAGGTCCTGGATTAGCTTTTATAGCATATCCCAGAGCTCTGTCTCTGTTACCTGGACCGCACTTCTGGTCATTTCTGTTCTTTCTTATGATACTTTTGCTGGGCCTTGACAGCCAGGTAGAGTTTTTCTATATCTTTATAATTTTTTTACTTGCATATAAATGTATAAGGTATTAAACATTAACCTTCAAGTGTAATATTTAATATTGATTTTCTGTGCGTTTCAGTTTGTGTGTGTGGAGAGTTTAGCCACAGCCCTCACTGACCTGTTTCCTGGACATTTACGCAAACGACGTGAGCTTTTAGTGTTAGTCATCGCTGTTGTGTGCTTCTTACTGGGTCTTCCATTCATCACAAAGGTAAAGATGGATGAATGAATGGGCAGACTTTACACAATCGGATGGATTGGTACAACAATGCATGGATGAATGGGTGTGGCTGATGGATGCATGGACAGAGTGTATGTAACTTTATTTCCTGGATTATGTTTTATAGGGAGGAATCCATCTGTTCAATGTGATGGACACCTACGGCCCCAGTGGAACCAACTTGCTCTTTATCGCCTGCTTTGAGAGCGTTGTTGTCGCGTGGGTCTATGGTGAGAGACAACAACCAGTTCTTGTGATTGTGATACAGATATATTTGCTATAAAATCTAGTTAAATTCTGTTAATGTTTCTGGTCTTATAAGTGTTAATTCAATGCACATCTTTCTAAACATCCAAATAATTCCTGATAAAAAAGTCTAGTGTTAATAACACTAGTTGATTTAGTTGTAAATACGAGACACGTTTTTTTTAGATTACCTGACCATTCATTGCACATCAATAACCATTTACCACAACACTGCAATGATTGCAATAAAGATGTTTTCCAAAATAGGAAATACATAAACAGGAACCAAATAAACAACACTTTAAAATGACTGGCTTGCAGGTGCAAATCGTTTCAATGACAACATTGAGGATATGATAGGATATACACCATTAGGAAATGGAGTGCTGAAGTACTGCTGGCTCTTCATTACTCCTTTCATCTGTGGCGTGAGTTTAAATAGTTTCTATCTGTTTCTCACTGTTCTGCTCATGTTTTTTTTATCATCCCAGAATACTCACGATTTGACATTGCTTCATTCTTGCTTATATTTACCCATACGCATGCCTCCATTCATCAAATCATTAACAATCTCTGCTGTTCTTTTGTGTTTCCATCTTTTAGTGTATTTGTTACTTTTATCTTTTCTGTCAGTATGGCTGTTTGGAATATGTTTCTTTCTATACTATTATAAATTGTACACCAGCATACAAAGCGTACCTCACCAATGATCAAAAAATAAATGGTCAATAAAATTGAATTACTCAAATAAAAATGGATCAAAATACCATTCCAGTGCAAGAATTCTGATGCAGAACCTTTTTTGTCTTCAGGCCACCCTGCTATATAATCTGCTGGGTAGTAGAAATGTGTCCTCTGATGAATTTGTGCCCGACTGGACTTACAAAATCGCACCTCTGTTCACGCTCATTCCTATGATCTGCATTCCAATGTTCGCCCTCATATCCATACGAAAGGTGAGAAACCCATCTATCCAAATAGTCAATAAATCCTTCCTTACTTCTGAATTTCCTATCAAACTTATTTTCTCAAATGTATTTCCTTCATTTTAGAATCGAAACAAAAAGTATGCTCCCTGATTTATGTCATTACAATTGGAGAATATTAAACTTCTTACTTCACAAGATTCTTAGATTTTAAGATATATATACTGTATATGTATATATATATATATATGATAATGTGATTTTTTAAGCTCATTTCAAAATGTTCAATAGTGTAGAGTTATTTGGCATGGAATTGTGCTATTAGGATTTAGGTTTAAAAACACAACAATTGTGTTTTTACAGCAGCATACAACATTACTCATTCTCATCTGGATGGGATTATGCGTTGTTATTACAGTAGGATGCGTTGTTATTACAGTAGGAATCAATTTAACATCAATTTAAAATCAAATTGATTTAAATGGATATTTTAACAATATTGACAGTTTTAAGATTTTATGCATTTTCCGGAATGTCCCATTAATGCATCTTGGTTTAACTTTTCCATCTTCTCAGGGTCGTGGCATCATCACTCCCTCTAGTGACCTAAAGCAGATCCGACCGAACAGTCCGCGTCTTACCATTTTTAATCGAGTTATCTTTAAACCACAATTATCCCAGATCACTCAGGAAGATGTAGAAGAAAAAGCCACAGCAGACTTAACCAGTGGAGTTTGAGGATGCACCATTGTGCATGAAATACTGTATGACTTTCTTTGCTTTTATATATTAGATGAAATACACCGTAAAATGTGCATTTATTACCTTTACAAATTTAATTTTTTTTTTTTTTTACCTAACGGGCCCTTTAAATGACTTTTGGCATTATTGGGTCAGGTTTAGTTATTCATATAATAATATTTTTTACTTAAAATCATGAGGCATCTGCAGAACATTTTACATGGTATTATTTTGTTTGTTATAGATTGGTATAGATGTTACGTAGGGCTATACTGAATGCTCAGGTGATAAGCAAGTTAGCATTCATTGACAATGTGTTATACTTGAAGTAAAAATGAATTGACAATGTTCAATACATATTTTTATACGTATTTCTACACAATATTCTCAGGATAACTGAAACTGGAGCTTAGTGAAATGAGGCAATTTCTGTTATTAAATATATAACACTAAGATTATTTGAAACTGTGTATTATTAAAAGTATTATAAAGTAAACAGCTTAAAAAACTAAACTTGAAAGGTTTTGTGAAAGGATACTTGTTCTGAGGCTTAGTATTAAACAACTGGATACCAAAAATGTATCGTTCCAAAATAAAATATATTTATGGAGTACCCTGCATTTTTCAACTAGTTTCATATAGAAACTATGTTTGAGATATTATAAGTAATTTTAATTATTTGGTCATCTGTTTTTTTTGGTGCCTGGTACAGTGATAAATGAGATGTAATCCTCTGTTGTATCCTTCCTCTTGTATCATTCAAACATATTGTTCTTCTGCATACCTGGAATGTAAATGTTTGTTTGTTTTATGTAGACAACTGTACAAATGATTTGCCATACATTTTTCAAAAATATCTGTTCTTTGTCATTATAGTGCTTTTATTTTCTTTGCTAGCTTATGCATTATTAATCATTAGATATTTCTGGTCCAGGATTGGTGGTACAGCTTACCAATTTTTCATACACGGTAATATAGACAAACAAACATTTTCTTTTAATTGTAAACTCAGTCTCTCATCCATGTAATTTGCAGGGACATTCAATTACTGGGAATTTTTTTTGTCATGACCTTAGGGTCTGCTATAGACTGTCATAGCACAAGGGGTGGGTTTAAGGGAGTGGTTTACGCTGAGAGACCAATTAAAGAGCATCTCAAAGGGCGTTGGATGTTTCCCCTGAAGCAATTACACATGAAAGGGGGTAAAACAGGCCTTCATTGCAATACGTTGACACGTGTTATTCTGGGTTATTGTGGGTTCAGTGTTGATATTTGCAGCATTTATTAATAGTCCTAAAAGGATCACAAATTAAACTGTGATCTACATGTTAACTCTATGTTCAAAATATGCATATCCAAAACAACACCAACTACATAGATTAATGAAAATTTGGTTGTGAATTTCCTTGTGTTTTGAGATTTTGCATGACTAACATAAGGTGTCATGGTGACTGTTCCTATGTTGCTACAAAATAGTACTATTCCCACCAAAAATCCAAAAATCTAATCTTAAACTGAAATTTAAATGGCAATTATTATAGTATAATTATAAATACAGTAACATTAACATAACATCAGCTCTTAGGGGCTGCTGTCGGGTATTTTATTAGAGTTTATCAAGGCAAACCTTTATTACACATGTAATAGCCTAGAAGAGCAAATTTGATATATAGGTCAAATTCAATCTGGGACTCTTAAGCCCCTCGCCCATTATAAACTTAATTTCAAATTATTTAAAATGACCATCTATGAATATACTGTATTACAAAAAGTGACCAATGTATCTTCTTTGCTGCCTGATGATCACCTTGTGCCTAGAGTATGAAATTTGACTTTAAAGGGGTCATATAATATAGTAAACAAATATTATAGTTTGTTTTAGATTTAATTAACATCAGGTTCCAAATCAATTGTACTGACAGGAACGCCCACCTTACTTGCGTACATTTGGGCGGTCTTAGTCAAATTATACGACGAACTGATGTAGATTTGTGGGGGTGTGGTTACAAGAGGCGTTTCAGGCAGGTCTGGGTGAGCATTCGCGTTTAAATAGAATGCATCTTTTGTTCCGACACTTTAATTTGAGCAATTTTACGTGTCTAATACATGCATGGGCAACTTGTAACAGACCAAAGACACAGAAAAACACATATTCGCGCCATATAACCCCTTTAACAACTAATCTCTATAAAACCCTGTAATCTGTAAACTTAATGTAATTTGTATGACCTGAGTGTTCAGTAAATAGGGATTCAGTTTATTTAATGATGCACTTGGGGGCACAATCCTCTTTCCACAAATGGGCAATTTTCTACAAGATACTTGAGCTGAAAATATGGCAAGAAATTGGAATTCTACTCAATGCGTCTCTTGGGAGGGACGCTTTGCTGAATGTGCAAAATTGCTACTGTGACTATAAAAAATGACAAAAATGTCCTTTAAGCATCTTAAACCATCCCTTTTGTCTCCCACATACTGTCATAAAGTGGAAATACACACATCCTTTCTTTCTCAGTGAAGGCCCGTGATTAGATTTGTGTTCTTGTTTGGGCCTTTCTCTGTTAATGTGTTGTAGAAGAGACGTGGCTTTGGAAAGAGCTTCTAAGAGGGATCTTCCCCTTTATACTGTACTATGCTTCTAAAGGTCCAGAGTATGACATTTAGCGACATTTAGTGGTGAGGTTGCGAATTGCAACCAACGGCTCACTCCACCCACATGAGATGCCGCCTTCAAATTTGGCATCTTTCAAGGCTGCGCATGTAAATGTTTTAGTGTTGACGTGTTTAGTGTCTTCAAAAACTAGCCAGAAAAGAATCATAATTTGCAACTGAATTTCCATTGAACATTAAAGGTACAGTTTGTAAGAATTTTACACAAAAATATCCAAAAACCACAAGGCCAATGTTATATATTTTTTTCAGCTGAGTACGTACAATATCTCAAATGTTTCCAACTGCTTTTAAATCATGAGAAAATCGCAATTCTAAACAGTGGACCGGGGCCGTTTAGTCGCCTGTCAATGGCGTCATATCCGCGTTACCCTTAGTTACCGCCTTTACTGACGTAGCGGATGACACTGTCGTAGACAGTTGCAGAAGTAGTTTGTACCGTCGGTCCGTCTAGCATTATTGCAAGTGATGTTGGTACGTTCAAAATAACTTTTACTATGATTGATTTGAACATTTGAAACTGCGCAGTGTTATCACACCATCGCATTGGACAATTACTGTAACATCTATGACTAACAATTTAGTTTTAAACCTTACATTACTCGGGTCTAATACATTATAATGAAATAAAATGTTGAAGACAACACATCCCATCATTCCTTGCTTCTACACAGCGTCATCAAGCTACGCGATTGTTGTTGTTTTGATATTGCGCCCTCTAGTGGTGATTTCTACAAACTGTACCTTTAAATGTGAAAATTGCTCATTTCATGGCTAAAAAGCTACTTCTCTGAATACCCATCACTTTTGAATATAAAGAAAATCACACATTTCCAAGAGGTGGTTTGTGGGTCAATCGGCTAAACTCAAGATATAAGAGAAATAGCAATGTAATAAGCATGGTGGGTAGCATTCACAAACTTTACCATGTGCAAAGCAGCATGTTAACTTTGTAATCTCTTTGTGTCGTCACCCTGGCCCGCACGGGTTCATTGTGAAAGTGTAATTAGCCTCTATTGATTTGAGGCCAGCATACAACGAGTGATGAAGACCAACTCTGACAACTCCAATTCTGTTCCTGTCACTTAACGATTGCAGACAATGACAAACCTAATACAAATAACCTCTGCTTTTCTGACATCGTAAGTGCATTAAAAATACAGTTTTCGTAGGCTTATTGCTCCCAAGACAAATGAAACCATTTCCTTCATGCCCAGGTCAGAATGAATAAACGTTTTAATTTACATGGCCATAGTTTTGGCTATCTATATGAATATTCAAGAAGGAATACATTTATGCAACCCCACTCATGATAGATTGTCCTTGCCTTCATCAGAGTCCCTCCTAATCCAAGCCAGAAGTGACTTTTTAACCCAGCATCATAATTTATATGATGCAGTCATTATCACTACTGCTGGGAAACCATGCAAATGTTTCAACAGACTTATTAAAACTATAATAATCTTGTCATGAACTTGTACTGACATGTTAAAATTCCCTAGTGAAGCTGACTTAAATTTCAATAATGATAAAAATAATATTTTATCAATACATGCTTTGTTCTAAACGTGTATATTCATGCACAACTGTACAATGTTGTAAAGCATGCATTACTACATTTTCTTATATTATTGATAAAACTAAATATTCATTAAGCCATTGACTAAATGATGAAAATCTTAAATTATCATTATCAAAGGATCTTTTAGGCCTCAAAAAATTACTACATCCAAGTGGACATACCATATGCCAAGCGAGTGATTGTTGAGAACTGTTCTCCACACAACATGTTCTTGGTTGGTATCCAAATGATTACTCATAGCAGAGGTGATTCTGTAAAGTTGCTATCTGCTACAATGAGAGCTGTTCAGTTCTCACAACAGGAGACATGAACTTTCAAAATGTTTTTGGATCATTAGTAATATGCTGAAAGTGATTTTAGTGAGGCTGTTGGATTAAACATTTAAGCAAATATATATGTTGGACATTGGACTCAGTTTACTGTAAGCTGTATACAGCATCACATACAAATACCGTAATAAACCATTATAGATTATATTACACTACATCATAATTTAAACAAAACATTTTGTTTCATTTTACATTTACATTTACATTGATTCAATTGGCAGACGCTTTTATCCAAAGCGACTTACAAGTAGGAGAGCACATAAACATTTTGTCAACACGCTAAACAGTACCGTTAGTTTACAAGGCCATGCTACTATAAGGATTAAAGCTGGAATAAGCAAGGGAGAGAATAAACACTTACAATTTGTATCTTTTTATTGGTTTGTCAAATAAATGCGGAACAGGTATGTTTTGAGCTGTTTATTGAAAGTTGTGAAGGATGCTGCAGTTTGTGTGGAGGCTGGCAGTTCATTCCACCAAAGGGGAACCGAATGTGTAAAGGTTTTTGCAAGCGATTTGGTGCCTCAACATGCCTTTTATCCCAACATGACTTAAAGAGCCTTTTGTGTGCTTCAATGGTATCAAAGAAAACCTTTGGAAGAAAGAGTTCACATGGTCAATGTCTCCAATTTGATTATTGACCTTCAAATCTACAGGACTTCAGTAGAATTGCTTCCTTTAAACACTTTTGTAACACACTTTTGTTCACTGCCGGTCTCCATGAATGGCGTGAGGGCGTTGCTCCAGTGACTGACTAACTGACTGCAAAATGACATACAAATCTTCCTCTATTTTCTTAGCAACGACCAACTTCCAATCAGTTCTCAAATGATGAAATCAAGTCCCAACCTACATTTTTTTAACAGAAGCCGTTTCACTTGAACATACGCCGTGATACAAAGAAAATAAGATAATCGCTGTGAATATACTTATTAAAGAGGTTGTTAAGGACAATTATCAGTTTATCTGTCCAGGTGTGGAGGAACGTGATTGGCCCAGACCTTAACTCTATTGAAGACCTTTGGGATGAATTGTAAAGATGACTCAGAGCCGGACCTCGCTGATGCTCCTGTGTCTGAATGGAAGCAAATCCCTACAGCCATGTTCCAACAAAGGCTGAATAGAACTGAAGCTGCGACGAGTGAATCATCTTATTATCCGTGTATGGTTTTGAAAGAAGATGTGTAATAAACACATATAAGTGGTCTCTATCTTTGCCATGTACACTCTTAAAAAAAAGGTGCCTCAAATGGTTCTTCGATGCCATAGAAGTACCTCTAGGTTCCATAAAGAACTTTTAACATCTGAAGAACCTTTCTGTTTCACAAAAGGTTCTTTGTGGCGAAAAAGAGATGGTTCTTTAAAGAACCTTTGACTGAATGGTTCTTTGTGGAACAAAAAATGGTTCTTCTATGGCATCGCTGTGAAGAACCTTAAAGCACCTTTATTTTTAAGAGTGTACTGTATTCACTCTTTATCAACAAACTTACTATTATAAGCTAATTTCGTCATGTCTTCAACACGCATCATTTTGAATGATCTATTCACACATCAAAATGAAGTCAAACACTCCCTGTTATATCACCTCGCTAACTTTGAAAAATATATACCGTTTAGGTATCAACGTAGAGGCCTTTACTGAGAAATTCATGCCTTTGGAGTCATTTCGGGAGACATCATGCCGTCCGTATTTTAGGCAGCGTGCCTGCTTCATTTTTAAATGGGTAACAAGCCCCTTCAGTGGAACGGAGAGCTCTTCTAAAGGGGATATCCCATGGCAACCAAACTGGCATAGAATGGTTGCACACACAACCATATCCTGCCACACACCCAATACACACAAACATAATGCACAGTCTCAATACTGGGGCACTGCAATCGACTCATGTTTGGTAGCCTCAGGCTTTCGGTGTGGTAAAGCGATAATTCTATCAAACTACAGGTCGAAGTTTATTATCTACAGCTCAATACCAGCCACCGGATCAGCAAGGCATTGGGGGCCCCTCCAGATACAAAGAGAAAAAAAGGGAAAATCTTTGCCATCGCTGGGACCTTGGGTCAGTTTCTTTTGGTTTTGTTGTGAATGAAGGCACTGGGTGGCTAGCACAGAGTAGTCATTTAGATATTTTCTGGATTCATGAGTATAACCTTCAACTTACCTGCCTGCACGAGATCCAGGAGATCCAATTTCTCAAAGGTATAGTTTTATATTTATTTATTTTTTTAATGTGATTGCTGTCATAAGAATTGAATAAGCTAGGAGCCAAAAACGTATAGTACGTAGGAAATAAGCCTGAGTTTTTGCTGCTCATAAAAGCAGGAGTTAGAGGAAACACTGGATACATTTCAACTAATGATGTTAAAAATACAAAAAATCTAGGAACCTGAAGCAACTTGACTTTGATTTTCAAACGGCAATTTACCACGTTTTGATGACAATTTCGTTCTCTGAATGACTGTTTGCTAAAGGGAGACTTTCATGCATTAGGTATCTGGGGTTGATTTGAAGCATATGTTTAGACAGAAACAGACTCCATAAACACCCATTCACCAATGAAGTCAATGATTTTTCCATTAGTTGCAATCTGATAGGTCAATTTGATAATTATCATGTCTGTTAAGAAAGAGGACGAAAGTGGATGAACGATTCTTGTGTGGTTTAACTGGTCTTAGGTGAAGTGCATAAGGGATGGATTGATTACATGACCAGTTAGAATCAAGTATTCTGAAGAGCAATCTAATATTATTATTATGTGATAGTGTTATTTCCAGTAAAAAAGATGTTTAATTTGTTATGTCTGCAAAACATATCAACAATATATATATATATATATATAGTGTAATATTTTTTCAACCAGTGATACTTAAAACTTGAAAGTATTTTTATTCATAAAACTTATTTGTTTGCTTTTCTGAACAAGCTGAACTTTTGGCTAAACCAGAACTGGATGCTTTGTCCTAATAAAACAGTGCTGGACTGATTTGGATTATTGTCAGACTGTGGTGTGACAGTGTTCCCATAATGGGAAAGACCGGCCAGGGCACGGTGGACCTTAACTCTCCTTCGGATGTGAAGCAGGCAGTCCCATTTGAAGACCTAGATCTAAACAATGTTTCTGTGGAGACGGAGAAGGATGACAAACTGCCAGAGAGAGGATCCTGGAAGGGCAAATTTGACTTCCTGTTGTCCTGCGTTGGATATGCTATTGGATTAGGAAACGTTTGGAGGTTCCCGTATCTGTGTGGAAAGAATGGTGGAGGTAAGAGACAGATATGCTTCGAACATTGTAACATTGATAAAACCACTCTCGATCAGCACAATACCATTCAAGGGGTTAAGGTTGTTGAGGAATGTCTTTTACTTCGCACAGATTTGCTTGACCCGTTTTCCAAATGAAAATCTCATGGTGATTTGTAACTATTTTCCGATGTGGCTAAGTTGTATTAATTTGTATCTCATTCATTGTTTTGGTACAATCTGCTTTTGCCCCAGTAATGGTTAGGTTTAGGGGTGGACCTTTTTCTAATAATCGTACATTCATATCATTCACATTAAGATTATACTTCGTACGAAACCGCTAATATTTAGTGAGATCCGGTTGTGTTTTCCCCTTAGATCTCATTCCTACTGTAAATATTAAATATGCACCAATATATCGGCCAATAATCGGTCGAAAAATAAAAAGCAAGTTTTCACACTACGGCCGATAGTTTAAAAACAGCCGATGATTCGGACCGATTAATCCCGTCAATCAAAAGAGGACAGGAAGATTCGATGAATTTGTGCTCTGTATATAGAAAATGCTGAGAAACATCACCAATTTGACGTTCAAGACTATCATTATATGAATTACTAACATTCAGAAAGTTTAGAAATGTAAAAATTGCATGCTGACCGACACGAAAAAAGGATGAAATTCGTGTTGATTAACACAAATTAATAGATTACGGTTCGTAAAAAATGTCACGAATTCCCATGTGACTGTGTGGAATATATATAGAAACTTTTCTTGCGATGCAACTTCAATCCTGTTCCTGGAGGGTCATTGTCTTGCCAAGTTTAGCTACGACCAAACCTGCCTACCCCATCTGATATTTAACCTTATTGACCTGGCAGCACAAAAATACTTTGTGTTGAAAAGCCGTATACAAAAAAAGGATTATATATATTTCCATTACTTTGTACTTTTTAGGAGCATTTCTGATTCCATACTTCACCACTCTGGTGTTTGCTGGCATTCCATTGTTTCTGCTGGAGACGGCATTAGGACAGTACACTTCAGTAGGGGGGCTAGGGGTATGGAAGTTAATACCTATGAAAAGTAATCTGTGCACAACACATATAGTGACTGAATCGGACCCTGATATAAATATTTGAAGAAAAAATAATTTATTTTTATTCTTTGAAAAAGTTTTTTTTCATCAAAAGTAAGAAAATCCGGCCAGAAATAAAAATCTGTAGGAAAATAGTTTTGATAAATCCCTATGGGATCTGAGCAGTCAAAAGCAGACATGCCCTTTCTGAAATGATATTGTTGTGACTTTTTTTGAACTCTTTTGTCAGGTGTCGGTCTGGCTTCTGTGGTTTTGTCTTTCTGGCTGAACATCTACTACATCATCATTATCGCCTGGGCTTTATATTACCTCTTCAGCTCATTCAAAGCTGTGAGTGTCCGTCAAAATCCACAAATCCCTGTCGCCGTCCTTTCTTTTATGAAAAGACCTGACCCTTCATCCAACATCTGTTCATCTTTGACAATGCCTTATTCAGTCACCATCTGCACATCATGCGTGCACAGCTTCATTTCAGTCAACATGGAAATCTGCAGCAGAATTTAACATAGCAATAACAGACAGGTGCATTTTTGGTTTTCATAGTGTAAAGTATTCAATCTTAAAGAGACAGATGGCACATCACAATAGCCTGGTGGGATTATTCCTGGTGTCCATTTCTGTAGCAATGTTTCATACCCATTGAAACAGGTACATCCAAACTTAGATTCTCAGGTCTAGTGGATTATATTATACTTTATTTAATGTCAAAGTTATTGTAGATAAAAATATGTGTTTTGAAAATGTGACAAAATGCTTAATAACTGGTTGTCAATTTAATTTGCGTGGGGACGGGAGGTGCTTTAACTGGGTTTTAATTCATTGAAAATAATTTTAGAGTAAGTAACCCACAGCATTTTCCCTTTGCACTGTGGGTCAATTATAATTATAGGCTACATTCGTTTTTACCATCCGTGTCTTTATTTGGCCCAGTGAGTACAGCTACATTTGTCTTGGGCTTTTCAAAAAAAAATTCAAAGTCTGCTCAAATTCTCTCTTCCTTCCTCTTTCTCTCTATCTCTCTCCGCCCCTTGAGCCCCTTAAGCTCTTTGTGGGTCTGTCTTTTGGTCTAGAGAGTGTTTTAAAAGGCTCCACAGAACACTCAGAGAATAACTGTCTGTTTTGTGCAGAATGAAGTGCAGTTTCTGCACACTGTGCCATGGGAATAAAAGCTCTCCTGTTAAAAGCAGTGCAAAAAAAAGTCTTGAAAATGTGCTTTTGTTTTTGGAGACATTGTGCTGCCTTTTCATTTTTTGATGTGAAATCCATTCATCGCATTACACATTTTGGTTTATTGTGTTAAATTGTATTGTTCAAGACACTCTTTCTCCCAGTCACTTTATTTCGCTCTCTCTCCTTTCTATCTTTCAGGAGTTGCCATGGCAAACTTGTGATAACCCTTGGAACACTGAGCGCTGCTTTTCCAACTACAGTCTTCTGGACACCACCAACCTGACCAGTGCAGTAAATGAGTTTTGGGAGTAAGACATTTTTTATTGAACTTTTTTTTGTGAAGTTAAACCTGTTCGAAATCTGTTTCTATCAATATCTTCTAAGTGAGTCAAATCCAATTTGGGCCATTTGCTGATTCCGATCATTTTCTGTTTGTTCTCTACTACAAATAAAATGGACCAAAAGGTAGCCACAAGGTAACCACGAAACATAATGTGCGTTATCATTTATTCAGTCACATGTCATAATCTGACTGAAATGAATAACAGTAATTTACAGTATTTGACTCCCTGGTTTGTAGAAGTTCTGGATGGCCAGTAACTTTGAATTTTGAAGCCAAATTGGCTGGTCTGTGAAAAAGATGATTTCAAACCCTAAATGTTACCGACGGTAATAAATGTTTTTTCCTATATAGGAGAAACATGCATCAGATAACAAACGGTTTGGAAGAACCGGGGGAATTGCGCTGGCCATTGGTCGGAACGCTGGCATTGTCCTGGATTCTTGTATATTTCTCAATCTGGAAAGGGGTAGAGTGGACCGGGAAGGTGAGTGCCTGCATTATTTTTCATTCTTTTTATTTCTCTTTTTTATGCAGCTCCCCACCTGGTCTGTTTACTTTTATCGTTGATTATTTACATCCTAATTTATGGATGAGTACATGTACTTATTATGTAACAGGCCAATTTTAACCAGTATCTGCCCATTCATATATATGTTTTGTATTGTAAAATAACGTTCAACCAGAATGACAATACATGACACCCCCCCAGGAATATGCTACGGGGCATTTCCCCTAGACAATCCCCTTTAAAAATGTACCGCTGACAATTAAAACTGAAACATTGAATGTTTCTTATTCATCACAGAAAAATAGGACAGTTGTGCATGTATTGAACTATGGATATAAAATAGCGACACTTCACTTTGCACTATAAATCCATTAGGCAACAGACATGTCTTGACACTAATGTTTAATCAATATAAATCGTCTTTCCTATAAGGAGAAAGAAAAATTTCCCTCTTTAATTTCTAATTTTCTGAGGATAATTGAATTTAATCTACCGCACTTAGGGAAATACATTTCCCAGCAGTCTATGGTCTTGATGGACACCACTCATAACGGTCAATCATAATCCTACATAGCCCATATCATATTCTCACCAGCATTTCATTAACACCTCAATTATGTAGTTTGTTCATACAGCCTTTAAATGATTTTTTCTTCATTTGTCTTTCACATTCCCCAGGTGGTGTATTTCTCTGCCACTTATCCTTATTTTATGCTCTTCATTCTGTTCTTCCGCGGGGTCACTCTTCCCGGGGCTAAAGATGGCGTCCTGTTCTACATCACCCCTGACTTTAACAAGCTTTTAAAATCAGAGGTAGCCTACATAAATTCGGTATCAATGCAGCAAGTATAGGCAAATTACTTTTTGTTTAACTCTAACAATACTATGTGTTCTTTTTTTCTCAGGTGTGGTTGGATGCCGCCACGCAGATTTTCTTTTCATATGGTCTAGGTTTAGGGTCTCTTATTGCTCTGGGCAGCTACAACCCCTACAACAATAACGTTTATAAGTGAGAACTATTTGATTCTCTTCAAAGACACAGAAAAACGGTATTTCGGTTGCGGTTATAACCTGCCATGCGATCTAATGTTCAACCAATGATGCTGCAGGGGTGAATATTGTACGATACAAAATGTCAGGCAAAATCAACAAATTAATAATAAAAAAGGCGTTCAACTAATTCAAATTATTTTAAAGATGTTTACCTTAAATTTCGTATTGGTTTCTGTTTTGATGTGATTCTCGTTTATTTTGTAGAGATTCTATCATTGTGTGCATTATAAATTCCTGCACCAGCATGTTTGCTGGGATCGTCATATTTTCCATTGTGGGCTTCATGTCGTACATCACGAAGAGACCCATTGAAGAACTGGCTGCCTCAGGTCATTACATCATTATTGTCAGTTGTTGTAAAACCATGAATGTAAAGTTAAATTTACAGAGGATGTTTATGGTCCAAATGTAGGTCCAGGTTTGGCGTTTTTAGCCTATCCGCAGGCTGTTACCCAACTGCCCATGTCTTCACTCTGGGCTATACTCTTTTTTTCAATGCTCATGATGCTTGGGCTGGACAGTCAGGTACACACACAAACATTAACTTTTAGTGTGTTTTTGTGTTAATTGTTAGGCAAGCCAGCTGGGAAATATAATTCAAGAATATACGTCACTCTGTGAATGATCATGAATCATGAATAATGTCTCTCTCTGTCAGTTTTGTACAGTTGAGGGCTTCATAACAGCTCTGATGGATGAATATCCTACAGTCCTGAGGAAGAGAAAGAAACTCTTTATTCTTATTGTTTGTTTAATATCCTTCATTATCGGCTTCTCCAACATTACACAGGTAAAAATCAACCGTCTGATGTTATCTTCACTCTTTCAATGTAACTCACTGTGCATGTGTTCTTCTTCAGGGTGGCTTGTACGTGTTCAAATTGTTCGACTACTACTCAGCAAGTGGAATGTGTCTCCTGTTCCTGGTCTTCTTTGAGACAATCTCAATTTCCTGGTTTTATGGTATATTTCCTCGTACAATTTGAAACATTCTCTGCTTTAAAGGGGTCATATGGCGCGAGTACGTGTTTTGCTGTGTCTTTGGTGTGATATAAGCTCCCCATGCATGTATTAGACACGTAAAATTGCAAAAATTACAAAAGATGCATTCTATCTAAAAGCGAATGCTCACCCAGACCTGCCTGAAACGCCTCGTGTAACAACACCCCCACAAATCCACGTCAGTTCGTGGTATGATTTGACTAAGACCGCCCAAATAAATACGCAAGTAAGGTGGGCGTATCTGTCAGTACAATTGCCTTGGAACCTGATGTTCCAAATATTGTAAGAGGCATTACATTCCCGTCACACGCTTGCAGTATTCGACCAAATCCACAAGTTTCAGAGAGGCGGAGCAAGGAGGAGATACAAACATGTACGGTATGTGGGAAATACAGCGTTTTTAACCTTAAATCGTGTATACACATTGCATTACATCTATAACAAACAATAATATTAGTTTTAGTCGTGTCATATGACCCCTTTAAATATAACAAAATGATTAAATGATTAAATATATTTTTAAAACAGTCATGCATACAGTTATTGGCTTTTATGTGTAAATATATTATTATAAATATGTCACACATCCAAGTCAGGTTTTATTGTAGTTCAACTATGAGCCGGATATCGGGGTGCAAAATGGCAGTGTTGTAGTCGATACAAGCTCATATTCATACAACTCTGAATATGTTGAGTCCAAGTCCGAGTCTACAAAGTTGGGTCTGAGACAAAACCTAAAGAAATGTTCAAAAACCAATATGTTAAACAAGTACTATACTGTATTTGTCAGTGTATTCTTTTTTATTATTATTATTTATCTCAGACATAACCTTATGTGGACTCAGACTTGACTCGGACTCAACATACTGGGACTCGAATGTACTACAACACTGCCTTATAATCTCAATTGAAATGAATGAAAGAAAGAAAGAAAGAGAGAAAGAAAGAAAGAAAAATAAACTTCTGTTATCTCTACTCAACTATATGTCTAAACCTGCATATGTAGTGCAACACAAAAGAACGGAAAAACGTCCTGACTGTGTTTATATGAAAAAGTAAATAGTGACATAGGCTCGACTAAAATGTATCAAAAAAGTGTGATAAATTTACAATTAGTCATTATAATAATTTTTAAACAAACGTCATACAGTATACAAGGGCATTGTTAGGGTGAGGACAAACTACCAAGTTATTATTCTCTGAAAATCTTCCCCTCTGCTGTAGCTCTCAACAAAAATCCAACTTAAGTCGTCTATCACTGTAGATCTAGATTTTGTGATAAATCTAAGTGTTGTATCTTTTCTTTCTCTCTGTAGGGGCAGATAAATTCTATGGAAATATAGAAGACATGATTGGTTATCGGCCTTGTGGCTTTTGGAAACACTGCTGGGTTTACTTTACCCCAATAATCTGCTTGGTAAGTACTTCACTCACAAAAAATGTCTAACACAGAAACACAAAAACAGGGTCTCTTTTTACATTTGTGTTACATTCAACTATAATATTAATTTAGTGGTTAATTACAGTATAATAAAAAAACGTCATGTGCTTAAAAACCCCTTGGTTTTCCGTTTGCAGGGTGTATTCACGTTCAGCGCCATTGAAATGACTCCTTTGACGCTGGGGAAGTATGTGTACCCTGCTTGGGGTCAGGGCATTGGGTGGCTCATGTCCCTGTCCTCTATGATTCTTGTACCTGGATATATCATCTATATGTTCTTCACCACCAAAGGCAGCATCAAGCAGGCAAGACCTGTGACATTTCTTTTTATGCATGCTGTAACGTTGTTGCCCAAAACATGAAACTCGGACTAGGATCTAAGTGCAGATAAAAATATTTAATCAATCCAACATGAGCAAGAATCCATTACATGAAAAAAGAACCAAAAAACACGACAAGGTGACCCATCTAGTACAATAACCAACAACTGAACACATGAAACACCGTGGTATAAATACACACCACACAAGGACTCAGCACTAACACCTGATGACAATGAACCAATCGGAACAAGACACGTCAGACAAGGGAATCAAGGAAAACAAGATAACATGAAAGAACTACAATAACCATGATACAAAAACACAAACCAAAACCCATGACACATGCATTGCACACACATATTTAATTTAGCCTTTGTGTTTGGATTTGGGGTTATAAATGCATTTAGTGTAAGCACCTCAACCAACCAATATCTCCAGAATCAAATTTCGTTCCTTCCTCTCTCCCTTCAACAAACTTAGAAACTCTTTGAATACATACGTAAGATTCAAAGATTATTCAATAACATATTAATACAAATGTAATTGGTTTACGTCTGTCTTTCTCAGCGTTGGCACAAAATGACCAGACCTACTGAGCTCCAAACCCCAGACGGCAACGATCTCACGCAACAACCCCTTCAGACAGGAAGTATGGGTGAAGCGTCTGTCTGATATAATTTCCTGTTTCCCGTACAATGGGCAGGAAAGAAAGTGACCTGTGGCGAAATCAGTATCCCGTTCCATCGGACTCTTCTTGTTGGAAACCACTTGCATGTCACTGTTATCCTGCGATAAGTCTCCATCCCTCTTTAAAGTTGGCTTGGGCCTCACATAAGATGTGAAAGATTCCTGGAGAACGGGATTTAATTTACCGTCAGCCAGTTGATCATACCCAATAGTAGCATTCGCTTGTATGTTTTTTACCTCTCATGGGGCATGTGTATATTAGTCTATGTTTCAGCGAATTGTCGCTGTCCCTCCGAAACCTCAGATGTCCAAATTTGCTGTTTTTCAGGAAATGGAAAACACTTTTTGAAATGATTGAATTCTGTGCTGTCAAAGTTGACAAGCAATTTTTATTTTTATTTTTTATTTTAATTGGTTATTGTATTATTAGATATTTGCAAAATCCAGTGACAAACATAAAGGATAAATCCTAATAATGATTAACAGCAAAAATAAACCCCCCCAAAATATGGAGATACAAGGTTTCAGAATGACAGCAGCTAAATAGTACAATGGTAAAGCCATGTCACAAAATAGAACTTAACAACAGGAAATGCATGACTGTTACTGAAATGATATGCAATAGTTTGGGACTGTATGTGAGGTTTTTTAAAAGAAACCCAGAAGAGAAAATAAAAAACAATTTTAGTGTACACGGTGCATGCTGCTTACCTAAAGGATATTTGATTTCATCTTGGTATGTGCATTATTGTACATGTATAAGGGAAATTGTATCTTTTAGGTCCTGTGGTAAGTCTTCACCATTGTAACCACACGTCGCATTACAGTGAAATTATAGTAATTTCAAATGAATGTAATACACTATTCAAAGTAGAACCCGTATTAAGAAAAGGCTGGATACAAACAGTCACACACATTTCCACTAAACAAAAAAAATCGATTTTGGAAGTTACATGTGACATGTAGTACCTTATAAAACATGATTTCCTAATCAATGTAATAGGTCTTTCCACACTGAAAGAGAAAATGCTTTGCAACACATGACATACAACATATATGATATTCATTATGTGTATATGTGGGATTAGACCTTTCTTTCTGGAAATCTAACAGAATTTAGAATCTAAACAGAAATCAGGCATGTCGATAACAACATTTAAATATGGTGTCTGCTTTGTCCATATCTATAAAAATTGTTACCAAAGCTGCAAAAATGACTTTTATTTAGATTATTTCATTTTATTCCTACTAGATAAATGTTTTGATTTTAATAATGGTAAAGAAACTGATTAAAGAATGGTGCCATGTATTCCCTAGGAACCCATGAATATGTGTTACTAGCACCATGCTTTTTCCACTTTTATAATAAGCCCAGGGGAGGAAAGTTTAATGGTAACCATGGCTGAAATGCTCACAGACATCTCTCTCCAGGTATTATAGACCGCCTTGGTTAGGTCCTTCAACTTTAATCAGCATTTGAGGGCCTCAAGGGGAATACAAAAATTGGTGACCCGGGGCCTTGACTCGAACACTGTGCATTCACAGCACATCACAGTAGATAGATTGTACCATGTTAGAGCATGTGATTTGAAAAAGTCAACAATTAGACATCAAGAATGTCATTAGAGGAACTATGACCTTACCTCACTCTCGCCATTGACATACTGTAAAAATCCAGCAGCTGTGGAAATACCACAGTGAATCTGAACTACTACCAGAAAACATGTATATAACAAGTGGTTAGCAGATGTGTGAATTCTTGGTTGTCCATTACTTTGGATTAAATTTGCAAAAGGCTACACTTTACCACATGGTCCTGGTGATGCAAAACCCTCATGTACGTCTGGGATAGAAAGATAATGTTTCACTAATATGATACAAAGAGACAAATGGACAAAACATTTATGAGGCTAACATCTTTTTCAGAATGTGTCTTTAAAACATTTACTACCATCAAGTCCTCTTAAAAAGTTTCTACTTTGAGGTTTTGCAAATTCTGTGTGGTGAATTTTGGTGGGAATTAAATGAATCTGAACAATTATTTTTTTAGTGCTTTTGGAACAAAGAGCAAACGAAGCAAATCAGGCACACAATTGATGATTGATGAACGTTAATAAATGCTGTATAAATGCAGTATTGGTTAAGTATTGGTTAATGCTAACAAATACAAACTTGTTGTAAAATGTCCCGGAAGTATTCAGTGAACATGCCACTCAAGCTCCCAAAAAAGATAAATAAAAAAGGTATCATAAAATGTATCCACACTGTATGTGCACTAAAAGTCAAGTTTTCTGAAACCATACCAATTATATTCGAGAATTAGACTAAATGTTAATTATTATTGCTATTAATGCAACCCAGTCACACAAAGAACAAATGACCTAGCCAACATTTTTGCAAAATGTTGCTTTTCTATGTATTACAGCAGTTTCAAAGTGTGTCAGATAAATAACAAAACAATCTTTTTATATTTAAAAATGCTTATGTGTCTGTATATCTTCAGCATTTCGCAAATTTTTTTACAGATACATGTTTTTCCAATGAGAACAGTTTGTGAAAATGCTGAAGCTTTCATATTCAGTCCTCAAATTAACTTGACACAAGTTACACAAGTCGCACTTGTTTTTTTTGTATAATGACATTTATGGGTAATGTGTTTTCTTACATGTGAAAGGAAAAAGAGAATGGAGCATCTGCTAATGAAAGAAACGGGTGGCTCATTTATTTCGGAGGATTTCATGACGTTCAACTGACATGATGAGGCATGATGAATCTGGTTGTGTGATGGTAATGAAGAGATCTGTGTATTCGCTACACCAAAAACAGCCAGTGTATTTCATCTCGAATCATTATCATACATGAGAAAAACGACACGGTGCGTAGAGGAAGAGAAGATCAGACTGGGAGCTTCACAGAGCAGCAATATAATTATGAAACAAACACCCTATCATATATGAAAACAGAAAAGTAGACACACAGCTAGATATGACACACTAATGGTTTTTACTATTAATACAGCCTAATAAAGCTTGAAGTCAACATGAAATCAAAAGATGAGTTCTAGACTTACTGTGCCTGTGAAATGTCTTTTCTAGTTGTCATCACTTAAGCTATGTGGACTGCTGGTTAATGTTAGCAATAGGTTAAAAATAGCTATTTTTGCATTGCTTTAAGCTTCTGATGTGACTTACAGTACACAGTATTTAAAAATTGTGTTAATAGCTAACACGGTAATAGAATGGTATGCACGTGTCGTCACTTTCCCACGTGAACACGCCGGAATGTGCCTGCTTGAGTGGTAAAACACTGGGCAAAATGAATGGTTACAATATCAGGAAACGCAATTCCGCGCAACATTTGAGTGTCTAAGAACCCCTGATTCCTTTGTAAGTCATAAGGTAGTCGTAAGGATCACCGTCGAGTCCAGCTGCTTGTAGTTTCAGCAAATAATTGCGTGTTTTAGTCCCGGTTTTTGTTCCTCCTATTGAATGCAGCCATTTTGACTTTACCACTCAAGGGAGCGCGTCCCGACAGGTTCACGTGGGAAAGTGACGTCAATACATACCCTCTATTGAAAGTTGGCTAACGTCAATGTAAGATTAATAACTCCAATAATTGCAAATAATCACCGGCTTGAAAACAACAAAACGCTTGGACAAATCGTTCTTCAGAAGTGGTGGCGCTGGTATGCCCATGTTTAAACATCCTATGAAGTCCCATTCACTTTAAAGGAAACAAAATGTATTCTATCACTCGAACACGTCACGTTACTTAAGTAAAATAAGTCCTCAATGCCATTTCATGTTGACTTTAAAGGTTGTGTAGATGACAAGAAATGGCTGCAGTTGCTGATTTATACGCTGATATATGATAGCTACATACAAGCAAAACAAAAAATAAACAAAGCTATCCATTAGATTTTCAATTCAGCTGAAAACGTATGATCAAACCAGACAGACATTCAGGTTAAAGTGTTTTGTGCCAACGATGTGCATCTCGTTTGATGTTTCAAGTGTCACTTGGCTCGCAAAAAAGTTCAAAGTTTTAGCTGTCAAACGGCAGAATAGTTCGATAGTGCTGAAAGTGTGTCTTTTGAGCGTTCTATATAGTTGTGAGTGCTGATCAAGGTAGGCGTTACATTTTCTGTCCGGTGATGATGGTGGTGCAATATTCCGCCATCATTTCATCAACTCTTAAAATGTCAGATTAACAGACATTGTCCAAAGATAGTTGCTGGGATCAAATGCCCTCTTCACAAGGGCCTTATATGTTCCAGGTTGCTACATAAAGTTCAAGTACAAGCATTAAAATGTCTCAGTCTTCTTTCAGGTACTCTCTGAAATTCCTGAGCGTAAGAATAGCCGTTGCAAATAGCGTTCACTGGCTCTTTTTTTAACATTGAGCCATGATACGTTGCCAGAAACTGAAGGCCCTTTCAGATGACTTGTGTCGGAACTTTAACACACTGTTTGATGCAAGCATTAAACACCATCGATAGAGTCACAGAAAGGCGACTTTAAGTGGTTGTTTTTAGGTAGTAAGAAATTTGGTGTACATGGTAAACGGCAAAAGCAAGCGAATAATGTAACACGTATGTTAGCTTTAAACCAAATCAACAATTATCTCAGAATTTTATATGAGATTGTGTTGTACAACTTGTTGTATTGACAAACATACTGTATGCCTTTTCCTTGACACCACTCGTGTAATGTAATGGAGGTAAAGCACAATTAGTTTACCATAAAATGTTGCGTTATAACAATTTAATTTTAATTTATTTTGTTCCATAGAACATAATGCCTGGGAAAATAGTGCCGCAAGTCACGTGAAAGGCCCCCTAGTTTTCTTCTCTAAATTACACAGATATATAAGTTAAAAGGAGTAAGACGTTTTCAAAGACAGGTGATAAAGAAGTAATTCACATTTCACAGGAATACAACATTGGCCACATAAGAAATGGAGGAAGAAACGTTTTTTAAGCTTAATATCTATAAACGTGTACCTTAGAGGGACTCTAAATGATCGCTGTTATCAGCACAAATGCTTGCTCTAGCCCTAAGCGTTCAACAGTGCAAAAGTCCATGGTGGAGGGTGTCCTCATTATGGCACATACAGTATAATTCTTCAGTCAAGTGTGTATGTATGCTCACACATACACACACATTCACACACACTAGATACATCAGTAAGATAATAAAACCTAAAAGTGTGACATGACATACCAGCTCCAACACAAATGCAGTGAAATTGAAATATTTTGGGGTGTCACATTTTCCGTGAAATAATTTTGCCTATAACAAAACGCACCAGAGAAATTCTTTCCAGAACTCAACAATACAACTTCTTCAGAAAGGCTTCAGAAAGACAGAAACCGTTATATAAACTTGTTAAAACTACATAACTTTGAAAATACACAGTAATGAATTCAATCTTATTGGTTGTTTCACATATCTGCAAAGTCAGTTAAGTACCTATTATTATATCTTCTGCTTTAATATGTTACCTTAAATATACTGTATGCATATAGATAGCATTTTTTCATTATATTTCCTTCATGTATATATATACACATATAGATAAATATGTTCAAAAGTGCCCCAGAGTGTTTTTTTAGTTCTTAAAACTATGTTGGTTTTAACTCTCTATATTAGGCTACGAGAGCCACTTGCGGTCCTCTGCAGTGCAAGACGGGGATCTGGGGGTATGTATTGATGTGGGTGGTTATATGGGGGTGGTGGTGGAGGTAGGGGGGGCTGTGAACCGTCTTTTCCCCCCTGGTTGCTTCCCCCGTCAGGAGAATGCACCGGCGTTGAGACCACAGACTGGATGAGCTGGTGATGAGTGGGGCTCTGGCTGAGGAACGCCTCTATGCGTCCGTGACCGCCTTTGTCCAAGACGATGACCTTGACGATTTGCTGGCACTGGATAAGCGTGTCGGGTCGAATCTCGGCCAGGGCCACGGGCTGGTGAGAGTGCACGGGTGAGGGGCTGGCACATTGCAACGGAGGCTGCTGGAAAAGCTCTCTCTGGTGGTTGAGAAGGGCGGCGCTCTCAGGGCTCGGCGGCGCCGTGTTGAGCTGGTACGTCTGAAGCCTGTTGTGAATTGACACCTAGTTTAGAAAACAGTCAGAGATAGCATCATATGTTATAAGACTGTCCTCCTTCTACCGACGTCAGCCCTCCGGTGAACACACATCACAATAGACATGCGCAAGGTGTTGGGTGTGGACGTGGCACAAGGGGTTCGCAAGGTGTTGGGTGGGAAGTGGAGGGGTTTCGGGACTGTGTGTTTGTGTCTCTAAGGCATGTGTGTGGTTATGAAGAAGACACTGAGGGTCTCTGTGTCTCTCTTGGAAACCACTGTTGCATTATAGGAGGAGAGAACCATTCAGGGAGGAAGGGAGGATTGGGTATAGAAGTTAAACAGGAAGTTGAACAATGGGGAATGGCGTACTTGGACATCTACAGACGACACCCATTGGAACGCATGCCATCACTATTACTTCAGCTCATACTTATGGTTAGAGATTTGAACAGTCCAAAGTATTAAACTATGGGACGCAACTGAAATAAATGATGCTTCAAATTTTGTAACGTCACTGGGGTGAAAGCAGATCATACCAATCCACATGACTTAACCACCTAGTTACGAATTGCCATGATATTGTGCTGGTATATAACTGTTACAAACAACTCTCCACTAGCCTTCTTCTAGCCTCCTATTGTGACACTTCTCAGAACCCGGCCTCTGGGACTGACGACTTGGCTGAGTAATTGAACTGAAGTTCGCAGTTCAGAAAGTAGGTTCATCCAGCTTTATCTCAGGATAGATGTAGGTTCTAAAGGGCTGGCCTGAGGGCTAATGCAAGACCAACTTCCTCTTGCAAATCAATCCTCCTGACTGTCGGACAGCTGGGGCACAAAATGACTGACAGTGCACCACCGTGTTTGAAAGCAGAGTGGATAAGGCTATTTCAGTTGAGAGAGGACAAAATGCCTGGTGACAACAGAAGGTCCAAGTAATTATGTGGCTCTCCGTGTATGTTGGCGAGAGGTACAGGTGGGACCAACTCTACCAATTCACTTTAAATTACTGAGGGACCAAGAAGAATGTGAACGACAGATTCACAGGAGAGATATGCTGTAGCGTGTTGCAACTGAGATCAGGCCCGGTACTCGGTGGGCTCGACTGAGGGGCAATCATATATTCTGATAGGGCAGATATTACATGGACAATTTTTTTTCCTGTGATTAAATTGACAGATGATTATTTAATAGATGTTACAAATAAGAAGTATTTAATTTGTATTCATTTTAATTATCAGCTGGATATTTTTGGAGTGGCCCGAGTAAAATCTGGGGGGCTATTCCCCACAGCCCCCCCAGACCCAGTCTCACTACATTTTTATGACCATGTGGACAGTTAAATATCCTTTTTTCTTCAGTCTTTTGCATGTTATACTGACTAACCTTTTTTAATTTGATATATCAACACATTCTGTGTACATCCACTATTCCCCTTCGGACAGACTGATGAGCACTTAACATAATTTGAAGTGTATTAAGCGGATACTGAGTACTTTCAAACTGACAGGTGGCTTAGCGAGTCTATACTGGTTGGTTACCATGCATACGCTTTTCCTGAGTTTTACCTCTCTCTCTCCTTCAGGAGATGGATGGCGTTTCCACTGACCCCTCTGCTGCGTACAATGTGTTCTGACAGTCCTGTGCCCTTCAGGGGTTTGTGGGGTGCTGACGTTTGCATGTGGGATGATGAAGGTGAGGCTTTGCAGTGCCAGACAGGAAGTTTCTGCCACTCTGATTATGTTTAGGATAATGTGCTACATCTAATAGCGGCAGAAATGGAAACATGCCTGCAAACAGTCTAAAATTTATGCTAGTGAATTTTTAAAACATACCCACTAATATTTACTCCTGGACATAGAATTAGCAATTCTATTATATAACGTATTATATAATATATGATTATAATGACATATCTCATTTGATAATTAAATCTTATCATCTTTTTAAACAATAATATCATCTTTTGTTCTTTTGACCCTGCATGCAAATATCCGTGTAAGCTCTTCGCTTTCTCACCACTTTCATTTCACACTGCGGCAACACTATTTAGATTTCTAATATGTTGTTATAAGATCATATCCGGAGGGGGGGAAGATATGACTAACTATTAAATAAGGCTGCCATGTCTCAGTGAGAAACAAGCATAGCTGTTTGAATAAAATGCCAGCCTGCCGTTGTGTCCTTGAGTTCCCTAACATGCCGAGGAGATGCTGTAACGTCATGATGCTAATTGAATGGCCCTCTGGTAGGGCTTTGTTTTGCTCCTGGGTTTTTAATATCCCCACAGAGATGTGATAGTGCTACATTACATTAATGTTGGAGTAAACTGGGGCTTGTTCACTTGGTTGCCACAATGGAAACACTGAGAAGGGGATTCGAATACATGTAATGTAATAGTAGCAAATACTGCTAGAAAACGCGTGTGGTTAAGCTGGATTGTAATTGGTTTGCGAATAAGATGCAGGGTTTGGACATTACGTGCTAATAAATGGCACAACTGTTCAGTGAATTTGCTCTTAAAAGTTTTCAGGCTGGATTGTTCAGGATTGGATGTTTTTCAGTGATTGGAAAAAATACTGTAGTTTTAATTTTTAAGTGCAAGCGACACTCTTTTATGTGCTTATGCGTACCACCGCTACCTGTAACGTGAATGATTTCAGATTTGTGATGGGATATTTGTTTTAATTTTCCACTACCGGTTGGATCAGGTTTGGTCACAGGGTCTTTATTACAAACTGGGCTTCATTTAAAATCCATTAACAGACCTTTAAATCAGAAAAGGTCATTTTCAATTATTGGATGTTTCCTTTTTTATCCTATTTATCCAGCACTTCAAATGTAATCTCTTTCATTGAATTGAATCTCTCTTTTTTTTCAGAAACTTGTTCAAATCTATTTTCCAGAACGTGTTGGTACCAGTCTTGAAAATCTCCTCCACACTGTGCTGTTATTTTAACATTAAAGGTGCAGCAATGCACAGAGTCTGACCTTAGACCTGCTGTTGACTTTGGTTTTTGGTAATACCATCGAAAATGATTAAAGGTGAACGGTTGTCGGGTTCAGTTGTCTGGTGTTTTCATCGCCAGAAGGAATATATGGGTGTTGTGTTATGTTAATGTTCCCTAACTTTGTATTCTGAGCTGTAATCTGTTGACTGTGTTTGGCAGACGTTTCTAGGGGTCTGAAAGAACTTACCTGTCAGAACACTGAGCTCTTACCTCTACTGCATTATGTCCACCCTGTAATGTGTTCACCTCCTGTTTGCCTAATCAAAAGCAATAGAAAAATTATTGGATTTTGAAATGATAATACCGTGAATTAAAGTATGTAATAATATATATTTATATACATATAAAAATGAGATTATGTGCATTATTGTAATGAAAACGTAGGGGTTCGCTGTCTAGAATAATGACTAATACATAAATATGGAACACTATTCCACATCAACTGTTAAAGTGGTTTTGTCATTTTACAAACTATCGTATGGAAAACAAGAGCAGCCAGGACATTCTTCGAGTTACTTACTCGCAAATGAATGCGCATAGTGAACAATATTGTACCTGAAAGAGAACCTTGTCTTCCCCTCAACTCAAGCTGTGTCCCGTTGTTCTTGATGGCGTGAGTTTTGGCACCTTGCTGTTTCTCCAACTCCCCTAAACACAAAAAGAGCTGTGAAGGCATAAAAACGCTCTACACAAAAAAGCATCATGCTTGCATACTCTAAACTTCAACAGGTCCATCTTTGAACACCAGAGGTCCAAATAACCACACTTTCACCCAAAGCTTGATGATAATTGCATTCCATTTCGAATCTTTTAAAGCGTTTTTTCTGTTTCCAGAGATTTGTAAAAGGCTCTGGGTCTGCATCAGGACCCTTTTAAGGAAAAATGCCTTCTGGTTTAATGAAGCCATCTGAAAAAAACACTGCACAAAGAATAGCCGAGAACCACTTATCGGGTTACAAAACTGAGTGCGCTACCATATTAAAGGCATTTATTGAAGTAGTAAATTGAATAATGAAAGAACGGAAAATAGGTTTTATGTCTGGAAGAGGTTGAAGGGGAGCTGCATGACAAATGACCGTATACGAAAATTAAGGTTTAAACGGGTGTCCCAAATTCATCTAATTGAATGAATTTGCCACATTGTAAAAAGCCATTTCTTCATACTTGGACATTGAAGCAGATACAAATATTTTTCCTTATGAGAAGAAATAATTATATCTATATATACACATACAGCCGGGTGCAAATAAAGCCCATTCTCATATATTTCTGAACTTCTGTTCAAATTTGTTAAAGCTGTTAAGCGCTAATTTGCCAGGCAAATGACACCACACCGCTTCTGCTTTGTAAACTCTGACAAAACTATCGTACGTGTTTTAAAATCAATGAAACTTTTACAACAGAATGCATACCATCTGCACTTATTTCTTTCGCATCCAGAGACAACCTCTACCACCACTAGAATAGTCTTTGTGCCATTACCCGGGGTCATTCATCTCATTGCAGCCTTAATAAAAATAAAAAATCCCTTAAAATAATCAAACAATCTATATTAACAATAAAAAGAATACACGAAAAAGTATGAATTGTATGTATATGGAACAATAACTTGCATCACAGTGCTAATGTAATGTCTTAATGTAGTATTGATGTGACAATAAGTGTTGTTTCTATTTAAATATCTCAGTTTACACGTTCCCTGCTCCATGCATCTCTCATCTAAGGGGTCCTTGCCCTGAAAAACGTTGAAGACCCCTGACATACAGTATACAGTATAAAACAGCAATTTTTAGTTTTTTTTAGCTTTTTACTAAATAATACACAACATTAAAGATAATAAAGAATACAAAATGTGAATATATATATATATGAAGTATTTCTTTTTCCTGCTGCATTGAAGTCCTCAACATTTTCTCGTAATGCTACATCGTTTGGATGAGCTTGTGTTTTCATTCTCCCACATTCACATGTGTATTAATGAAATACAATGGAACACGACATCAAATGTCCTGCCAAGCACTCTATCATTGTAGCAACAAGCAAAGCACATCCTTCACGCTCACTTAAAAAACATTTTTTTTGTGAAAATTTGTAACCAACCAATACAGTGACAACCAGCATCTGGTTTACCGCAGCTGCCAACAACTGGGTTACTTCTGTTAACCAAGCCAATGGGCTGCTTTACACTGTTACCATGGAAACACTGTGCAGCATCTATGCAACGACTGCTGATTCACATCACGAAGCAAGCAAAAGCATAGATATAAAGACGCATGTAAATGTTTGAATATTCTATCTTCACACTTACTATAATGATCACAATTTCAGAGCAAATATTGATGCAGCAATAATGAATGTAACATGCCAGTAGTACGTTTGGCAATTGTGCTAGTTTTCTACCCAGATTTTTTCTATTGAAGGAAAGGAATCATGTAAAATGATCGTACCATGGTATTCTCTAAGGGGTATTTTCTCTTGAATTATATTGTAAACCTAATTGTCAACATGATATTTTGTAATTTAGTCTTTTATGAGGCAACATAAACAATTTTGTAAAATGTTTGCATTGCATATCCCATTTTAGTACTATTAAATACTTCATATTCTATAAATATGACAGAATCGAGAGAATTTATATAGACGTTTTCAATGGATGCACGCACCTGGCCCAAAGTTAACTTCCGGTCTGTGTTTGGTTATAATAGAACCATTTATTATATATTTAATTTATTTTAAAATTAACTAATATTTCACTGTGTAGTCATTGTATTAAATTACATTAAAACTCCTTAACAGTTATCGATTCTTTGCAGTGGTCTGTCAGAAGTTAAGTTTGGGCCACATAGTGAAACTGTCTATGTAAGTTTATGGCGATTATATACTTCGTAGCTGCATTTGGATTTGAGGTACAGTTCTGTCCGATGATTCCTCACATATATATTTTCTGATAATGTCCTAGGTTACAACGTCAGTAAATGTCACTCTCTCTCTCACTCTCTCAAATGTCATTCAGTCTCTCATACATGCCCGACACAAACTTACATTCAATACGTATCTGCTCCATCTCGGACACCTCGGTGATGGACTCCTTTAGGTCCTCGACGAACTTCAGCAGCTCTTCTGCGCTCTGAGCACAAAAATTCAACACCTGTTTCTTGTCGGAGCCCGAACATGGAGACACAATGGTGATCGCATGAGGATAGTCTGAAACAGACAAAGAGAATGACTGTTAACTTTAACTCCCTAACATAAAAACATGGCCATATGTCAGCGTACCATTGATACAATGTTATATGCTCATAACAGCACCATTGTGGGTATGTAAAAATTATAAAACCGTTTCACAATGGAAAATGTCTAAATTAAGTAAGAAAAAGCCAAAAAGTGTCTCTTTGTAACAATCGTGGATGGGGATCAGTGTCGTAGCGTCCGGGTATGTATATATGCAGGTGCATATGGGCCCGGGCAGTGATGGGCAATGAAAAAGTAAGGGCCCGCATCCAAGTTTTAATCATGCTGTCTAATACTGTAGAAAATTACTAAATGACTGATCTCAGATCTGGTTTTATATAGAAGAATGAGCTTGTCAATGTCAATCTGATTGAGGTGGCCAAACATATGAAGGAAGGCGAGGATTTACTGTCCAATCAAATGAAAGAAGGTGGGATTTGCTGTATTGACAGAAGCAGAGGTTGAAAGAATGAAAGAGCCAGATGTAAGTAGCTAAATGTTTAATGATTGACAACTTAGTGGCGTTTACATGGTGCGTGTAAAAACACGTGCAAAACGCTGGCTGCGTCACTTTTTCCCTCTTTCTGGCGCTTGGGAGTTTGCGCCCACTGGGGGTCTGCCGTTACGTAACATTTAGGTTAACAAACCTGAGTAAACAACCGATGTCCAGTAATGCGCAACGCTGTCGCGAACAGACGGAGGGGACCCGCTAAAAGTTTTTGCATATGGGCCCGGACCTGACTTGCTACGCCACTGATGGGGATCTAATTTCTTTGTTGCCATTGCTAGCTAAGAAATGTCTCTTCTACTATTTCAAAAGCGTCACATGAAAATTGGCATACAGTAAATTATGTGAGCTGTTCGTGAGCAGTCACTGGAGAAGCTGCATGAGAAAATTAAGCATCTGTTATTATCTGTAGCTGTCACGACAGGTAAGACATTGTACCACATACCACGACTTTTGAAACCTCAAATGATACCTTTAAACACCCGATGAACTGCCAAGAACGATCAAAAATAATGATTCGGTTTTGTTTAGTGGCTGCTATTATGACTGAAACACGTTTGTTTATTTGCTCATTTGTGTGTCTTTCCAATCACGTCCATTCTATTTAGTCCATCATTACAGAATCGAGAGGGGCAAATAAAAAAGCTCAAGCCATAACACTCATCTTGGTTAATTACAGCCCATCTGCCACACGTGTGAGAGAGTGAAAGAGTGAGAGAGACAGAGAGAGAGAGTGGGAGGAGAGAGATGCTTCTGGCTACCTTAATTGGAAAATGAGAGGGTTTGTTCAGTGCTTGTCATCTTCATTTATCATTTGCTATTCCCTTTGTTGGAGGTAAATAAACGAGGTGGGTGTTGAAAAGGCACATAATAGTGTAGATCTTGTATGACGTTTCCTTTTAATCTGTAGTGACTCATCTCTTGTGAAGGTGATTTTTTCATGAATTGCATTTTTATGAATTTCATGGTTTCTTAAAAAAAATATATCCTTTATTTTCCATTACATATTTTTGACTTGATAGAAGCTTTTGTATGGGTTTTTGCCCTTTTCTCATTCTCCTCTCAAGTTGTAAAATCTTACATTCGTTCTCAAACAGGTGAAACTGCATGCCCAGCAGACCCGTGGCCTTGCAGAAAGTGTAAGCAGCTGTACTCTTCTTCTTTGGACACAGTTTTAAAATCTGTAAAAGAAAGAGATCCTAATAAGACACAACAGAACAAAAATAATGGTAACCGCTTTGTATTCAATTCTAGTGAGCTGCCTTAACGTCTGATTTCTGCATAGGCGGCTATCTTTAAGGTAGCATCCTGACGAAAATAGAAACTCATTAGGGACTGAAATAACCGGTCTCACCCAAAGCGCATAAGGAAAGCAACTTAGAATTTATGCCAGAGTTTGACAGTAAGAAGTTGCTAATGCAAAACTCTAAAAAAACAGTAAAAAATTGAAATCAAACAAACAAACATTGTGTTATTGCATTATATTAACTAGATATTTAAAATATACTTTTCGTTTCCTGTGTAAACCTCCTAGCTTTCTATTTCACATGCAATGCACCTAAAATGTGTCTTCAACAAGCCTGACTTCTCCCAGTTTCCCTTTTTGATAGTGATGGGAAAAATGTGTTTTGTACTTTTATCGTTTGGTTTTATCGCAAGATTAACATGAGCTCTTGTAATTATGAGAAGGGTTTAATACATCTCTTTGATAGCCTTCCAGTCTAAAGCCTGCATTAATTATAATAGGCATTTAATCTTTGATTAATTTCGTGGGCTTTACTTTGTAGCTCTGACTAAATTACCAGAGTACAGAACTTCATTATTGACCTCAGAATTGTATTTACATGTGCAAAGAGCAGCTGCAACAAACCACTGTTTCTAAAATGCTACTGTGAAATACTAATAAGGGGGTCCAAAAGAGGCAATCCGTAAAATTAAAGTCTATGGTGAACTTATGGGGACATTCGGTTTTTATGCAATGACAATAGTATATAACATTGTTGTCAAGTCACTTACTTCATATATATTTAAATATATTTGTGTATCCTGCTATGTTTCAATATACTTCCATTTTTTATGCAAATACATAAATAGTATGCATAGCCTTTCGATGTTACACATACACACTATAGCCCATATTGAAAGATGTTAAAGATTTTCGTTTAAAGGGCCGCTATCCCAGAAAATTCACTTTTAAATGTTTATCTACCAGAAATTGAGTCGCCAGCGTGTGTGCAGAAACACCCTGTTATTATGAGATTTTCAGGCAAGAGCAGATGTAGCCACTAGCCAGCGACAAAAATGTCTAAGATTGCTGATCTTTACATACCTATCTGTCAGATACAAGTACTCTGAATGCATGTTTTTGCCTATATCATATCCGTGTTTACGTCTGTTAGTAATATGCATGCACATGATTAATCATCAATGGCCAACATTTCATACAGCAAATGGTCAGCATATGTTGTTCTATCTATGTTTTTGTCTTTTCGTTTAATTCGTATTTATGAACAAGGCATTAAGGTGATTTTTATTGCAGTTAGTGTATGGTTTTGGTTGGAAAGGGCATTACAGACGTAATTGCGCTTTCCGCTATATTGCTTGTCTTGATGTCATCCAAAGCACACTCCTATTTTGCATACGGGGAGGGGAGCAGAAGCTCATTTGCATGTAAAGAGACACACACAAAAACGGCGCGTTTTCCATTGCAGCCACAAATGGTCATGTTCAACATATTGTAATGAAAGATATGTGGTGTATTTTGAGCTGAAACTTGAAAGACACATTCTGGGGATACCACTGACTACTTTTACACTGCAGAAAACGACTGGGATTGCGGCCCTTTAACATTTTAATGTGGTTATAAATGTGCTGTTGGTTGTATTTTGTTCAACTCTTTGTGCAGCGTTAAAAAACTGAAACAGGAAGTTCTTCCTGACCAGCGTTGTTTACACTTTCCGAAGTGGTCTATACTATTTTGGCTCTCACTCAGTTTGCAATGAGTTTGTATTTTTGTGCGGTCTTTGAACTTGAACTGAAGTCACTGTATACAAATGCAGGTCTCTCCTAACCTTCCCACACAAGCCCTAATTAACGTGGGTTGTTGTGATGGTCTCCTGTAGTTCGCAAGCGTCTCTGTCTCTTCCTTCGCTTATTTGACTTCCTGTTAAACAACAGCGGTGTTGCCACCTCGTCTGCCATTAATAAGTGCAAATATATGCAGGATATGCTAATGTTGTGTATACTTAAAGCTCAACTTTGGAGTATGCTTAGGAATGAAGTATGGCCCCACTTTAAGTGTCTTTTACCCTTTCCAGGCCAGCGTTTTCTTGCCAGCCAGCACCAGCATTTTTGATCATTCTCACAAAACTATGATATTTTCTTCTGTATGAACATACAGTATAAATGAATAGCGGGCCCTACTGTATGACAATGAAACCATGAAAAGCCTGAACATTCGTCTATTGTTCTAAATGACACAAAATTCTGTCAATGGCAGGGAAGGAGTTAACTGCTTTGTACTTACATAATAAGGCATAGGTGTACATATGTGTTAAATTGTATTTAGATTTACCGCATTTGTAATTACAATGTAATGTAATTCCACTCTTGCCCCTAACCCTAAGCCTGGCTATGTGCACAATAAGTCCAATGTTTAAATTGCTTTTTCTCATATGTAAGTACATCATATTTAATATAAAGTGGGAGCTGAATGGTTTTCAGTAGAAGTATTATTATTTATATGTTGAGATTGCATAGTTTTCAACAACTGGTTTCCTGAAGCCATTATGCAAATCTATTAAAAGTGAAGACTAAGGCGATCTGACATACTAACTAAGACTATAGAACATCACAAGACCACTGTGTTCCAGACACCGGGGTCATGTTTTCACAAAATGTTATCTGCATAGTCTGCATACATGTCTGCATACATGTTCAACTATAGCGCTTATTTGATGATTTTATTCCATCAAAAGAAAATGTATACATCTAATTTAAATCACATTGAATTTACCGTGCTCGTTTTTTCCGCTACAATTTATTATTATTACTCAACACTAATAAAGGACATGAAATGACTAGAAACTCGCATTAAGATCGCATTAATGTGCTTAGTTACCACAAGTAGGTCGTTGAATAGGAAGACCTCTCTCTGGTGAGCAGCTTGCTTCTGGGCTTTGTTGATGTCAGTCACCTCAAACAGCCGACTGCAGCACACCAGTCTCCTATGAGGTACTGAGAGAACCTAAGGATGGTCAAACACGAGAAAAGACACTGTTACAATGACTCTAGTCACTATAGACATGAACAAAACCTAAAATCCTGCAGAATATATGTGCTTTTTAAAATGACTTCCTATTTTTGCCTGGCTTATCATTAAATAGCTCAAAAGTCCATTTACATTAAATGAGATTCATAAGCCACCAGTAACCTTGAAATCATCCAGAACACCTTAGAATTCATCTACATAGCAATGCTCTGGCAACCACATTAATCAGATAAATTTAGATGCTCATTAATCATAATATGGAAAAACTGTTATGCAGTACAGTACCTTCTGCCTAACAGAGTGTGTGTGATATGTTCTTATATCCTAACAAGCACTATAGTTCTAGACAAACTCAGAATCAGCAGGTATACTTCATTTTTTCCCTTCGGCAAATTTGGGACATGACCTGTAAAAACGTCAATAGCAGCGAAAACCAAAAAGTTCAGCTGGGTCCAGCCGGGAAAGAAGAGAAAATGAGAGAAAGCAGTTTGGAAATGAATAAGACGTCAGGATGGGAGCAATATCTTGTATTGTAACTTTTACAGTTGATCAACCTTATCTGAGGGGTACGTTTTTTGTGATAGGAAGAATTTGTATAACCAGAAGAAAATGGAGCAAGGCTTGTATTTAGGGGTGTTACGATATACAATGATGGGTTCACAATTACAAATGTAGCAAACTATTTTGGACAAATATAAAAAAATGAAAATGAAATTCAAAAAACAGACTTATTAGCTAAACATTATTTTTTAAAATATTTGCTATATCGTTGAAATTAACAAACTTCAAGGTTTAATTCAACTTTCTGTTTGTAACTTAACAAAAATATACAGGTCCGTCGGTGAAAAGTAAATCAGAATTTTAACTCAAATTAAAAATATAGCAGAAAGCACAAAATTCAATGTTGGCAGCTCAACCAAAAGAAGGAAACAGATATGATATCGTGAAACAATTTCCACAGCTCTAAGATACATTTCTTAAAGGCTTTACCCAAACATGAAAATTCTGTCATCATTTACTCACCTTCGAGTTGTTCCAAATCTGTATACCATAATATTCATGTATCCTATCATAGTAAAAAAAAATACAATGGTAGTCAAAAGTGCCCCAGAACCGTTTGCTGTCCCACATTCTTCAAAATGTCTTCGTTTGTGTTCAACAGAACAAAAAAAAATATTAAGTAATTTTTCTTTCTATTGGAGTCAATGGGGGGCAAAATCTGTTTGGTTATAAGCATTATTCCAAATATCTTTCTCTGTGTTCATCAGAACAAAGAAATTGATACAGACTTGTAACAACTTTTCATTTTTGGGTGAAGTATCCCTGTAATTCTTTTCTATCACAATATGCGATACATCAATGTAACCTTACATGCTGACAATGCTAAATAAACAATTAAAGTAGAAACGTAAAACGTTTATTTTACACTATTCTAATTGTACTGGGGATAACGTGGGAATGAAAGTGTAGGAAAACCAGTTTTATAATCAAATCAGTTTTATTTTCAATGTTTCGCAGCAGGCCTGAAGCTTCTAGAAAAGATGTTATTGTAAAAAAGAACATTACATTTCTTTACATAGCCTAAATGTATTGGAAATCATTCTGTTTTGTTCCCTCCGCTTCTCTGTGGAAAGAGTTAAGCAACTCTTTTAGTTTTTCTTTTCAGTGCAAGATGAATATTTGTGGCTAATGGCTGTAGAAAAAACAGCTTTATTGTGGAGTCGTGCTTAAGGATAAATGCCAAGCGATTTCATCAAATCAAAGTACGTGATTTAATTTTCTAGAAAATACTGCATTGCAGCATACAAGAACATCTTCAATAGCAGAACCTTGAGTGAGAATAAGCACGACTAGTCTTCTAGTCTGTTGCCTAGGCTTATCTTGGAGAACTTTAGTGCCCTGTTTAAAATCCTATAGTAAACTAGTTCCTATATCATATATAGCTGAAGTATGATGACTGCAAGTGATGCGGATGCTGCATGGTTAAGCACGATATCCCAAAACCAAATCTAGACAGGTGGAGCTGGGGGTGTGGCCAGGTGATTGTTTTGTGCCATATTGCTAACATCTGTTATAAATATAGAATATCATTGATTGTCATTGGCTATGAATTACCTGAAAAAAGTCAACCAGTTGAAGTCACACAATGTGCAAGGAACTATCAGCGTGTGCCTTTAGACTTTCATGACTGAACATGGAATATTGAAGTATATATTCCTACCACACACATTTTGCATACATCTCTGGTTTAAGGCATTGTCCTCTGCTAGAGAACAAAATAATAAAGACATTAAAAATGCATTTAATGACAGCACCAGGTGTTCTCATAACTGAGGAGCGAGAGAGAGAGAGAGAGAGAGAGAGAGAGAGAGCGCGAGAGAACAAGAGGATGATGTGATTTGAATGGTCTAATATAATAATAATCTAAACATGATGAATGATGTGCAATCAAATTTCCAGAATAATTAAATAACAGATATTTATAGTGTATATTTCACTTAACATGTTACCACCCATAATTCCATCCCATTTCATTCCCAGTTTACAATAACACACCTTATAAGTATGAGGTGTCACTGACAAAACACAAAAGAAATTGATCGTTTTTGCAAAACGTGTGGCTAAATGTGGCAAATTCGTGACTATGTTCATAAGAAGTCTGCCTCAGAGGTTTTCCATTACACCATATATTTATAAGGGAAATTTGCAAGGACACTAAGTGAACATAATTTGAAGCAATAAAAGCAGCCACATAAGCTTTTAATATGTCATTATCATCGTCTCTTTCACCAGCCACATAACATTTGCCATTATACTATGTGTTTTTAATGCTAATGGCCTGCTTTATCAAGGAGATTGGACCGTTATCATCCTATATTTTATTTATTTAGCTATTACACCATTGCGGTTATTTTAAAATGACAGGCAAATGTCCACACAAAGGACGAGTTAGAACCATCATAATGACCAAATGGGTCAAATACATGTTCATTGAAACTACATTGAGCTTTACTGATAATGTAAAGTGTTTTAAACACATTTGTGATTCTGTCTTCTCAAGCTTAAACAAAGCTTATATAGCAGCTATGGTAAGAAGTTTGCAAACAATTGAAAAGCAATGCCCTAATTCCTACTATAGGTTTTATTATACCAAGGTTTTGAGTTCAATTTTAATGGAACCGTTGAACACACACGTATAAGATTTGAAAACATTTACTATACTGCATGTTGTATTAGGAATGGTTGACAAATTTTTTTAATAATTTAAAATTTTAAAAGTTAAAATAACCCGGAAGTTACTAGTAATGCATGCAAACTTTTTACCAACTTAAAGACGAAAGCCATTTAATGAATAAATAAATGAAAGAAATAAAGCATTTAAAGAGTAAACATTACTTGGAACTATCTGAAGGCTCCATGAATCATGTGACGCTCCAGCGTTTTGGACTTCCGTTGGCAGAACTCTCTCTTTCAATGGCTCTGGTGCTACCAAGGCAGCGAGTGAAGTGTTTGTGTTTACATTTTAACAAGGTCTGTTGTCAACCCTGCACTGCAATTTTTGTATCGACTAGCCTGGATTGGCACAATTAAGCAACGAGAACTGTTCAGCGCGATGGTGGAAAAGAGCTCTTTGTGTTTTGTTTTTTGCTAAATATTGGTTATGATTATTGGTCATGCTTGGTTAAAATGCCTGACTTACTGTTTTCATTCCCACAATGCTTTGCTCAACCTTGGTGACGTAAGTGACGTGGTCTTCATTCGAGCGTAGCTCCCTCTGTTGAATACGCTCATAGATTCCCACAACCATGTCCCGAGGTATATCGGCCCCATCGTCAACGCCTGAATAAAACACACACATTTATACATATACATATGAAGAGTCTGGTTCCAAAATGAAAGAACTCTTTCTTATTTTTCAAAAATCATGTTTTTTATTATGTTATCATGTTTTTATTTTGTATTATTGTGTAAGTTAGCTGTATTTTTTGAGTTATTATGGCTTAAATCACAACAAACCAACTGCTGTTTGATTGATATTAATTGGATTGCACAATAAAAAAGCTTGATTTTTGATTTTTTTTTTAAACAGAGTTATCTCATTTTGGGCATATATAGCCTATAACAAGTGTAAAAGGTTAAAAATGTTAATATTAAATATTAATAGCATAAATATTTAACACGTATGCATTCCTTGTGAATTACTTTAAAATGATCCATCCACTGTGAAATACCCTTAAACTCACAACAAATGCCAATTTGCATTTCCACAGCATCCCTATTGTCTCTATTGGCTTGTCTTTTTAAAAAAGAACATGTGTTACAAAAAAAATTCCACAGTACAGTACATCAGTGTCAGTATAATTATGTGTCGTAGAAGTGATAAAAATGAAAGATTGCGCTGTGAGATAAACAGAGCACTTATAAAAGAGGTCAGATTGACGTCACTTTATTTTCAATAAATAGTGTGCTTTAAAGCTTAATTTGGTTTCGCCCACGCAGTTACTGTAGCTGAGTGAAATGAAGTTTGTCTACACATGAACTATATCAACAACTTAACTGAATCCAAAAGGATAGAATAGATAGAAAATAGAGGATGATCAGATTTCAGGTAAATTTAGGTTCTAGGCTTTGAATCTGTGACAATGAAATGCTGTTTCAGAGGTCATAATTAATTCTCGTGTAAGAAAAACAAGACACACAATGGCATCATTGTTATTAACCCATTTAGTCCCAATTTTTTCCCAGAAATGAAAATATCCAAATGAGGTGTCAATAGTAACCCTTTGAAATAATCAATAATTATTTTCACCGGTCACAACACAATTGTGACCGGTGGGATAAGGCATATACTAAAATAAGATACTTCTGCAGTCATCAACATTGTTATATATTTCAATTAATCGCATCCAGAATAAAAGTTTGTGTTTGCATAACATATGTCTATGTACTGTGCATATTAATGATGTTTTTATAAATACAAACACATACACATGTATACATATTTCGCAAATATTTACATGTATTTATTTATATTTACCAACAATTGAAATTATATATAAATGTTTAATCATTTTTAGATTTTTCTTAAATATATGCATGGATGTGTATGTGTTAATAAATACAAAATTATTATGCACAGCACACAGATATATATTATATAAACACAAACATTTATTCTGGATGTGATTAATCCCGTTTAATCTTTTGACAGCCCTGATTTATATATAATTTAATTTGCTGGTAAATATAAATACATATCAATAATTCCTTTATGTGTATGTGTTCATAAACACAAAATGAATATGCACAGTACAAAGACATATATTAGGTAAACACAAACTTTTATTCTGGATACGACTGAATGTGAATTAATCGTTTGACAGCCCTAAAGATATTGTAAAAACATAAAACTTTCATGTGTAAATCCATGAGAGATTATATTTCTGAAAGTTCAGACAAACCAAAAATATACACCACACCTGAGAAAGAATTCATTTTAAATAACAGTTGACAACTTGCAAAAGCAAAAGTTCATGCAAAAGCATAAAAACGATGTGCCGACCACTTTTGGAAGTAAAGACAGCTGATCTCATGTGATCTGCCTCAAGTAAGGCAAATAAGTAACAGCACAGCGTTTAGGCAACCTCCTGCAGTTTAATCACTGTCAGTATGCAGTGGACCTCCTACTGTTTCTGGTTCTTTAAAACTTTCCCTTACAATTCTTCTTGTGTTAAGGCAACATTCTTTCTCAGAGTTCTCTCTTTCTTACCCCTTAAGTTGCGGATGAAGTCTTCCAGCATCATCTTGCGGTCTGGTTTGATGTTGGGACTGTACATGTCTGTGTTAAGCAGGATGATGGCGAACGCGAGGATGAAGATGGTATCAGGATTGTGGAACTGCTGAACCACGTCTGGGTTACACATACAGTAACGCTGACTAAGAAGAAAAAGAAAAAAACACACTCGCTTAGCTTTCACAGTCAACAATTAATCGTTTTCAACTGTGTGAATGACAATCTGCCTACGGTTTTCAAGCTTAGCATTTTTTCATTCCACACATGAAATGTTCCTGCCACCTGACAATAATCACTCAATTCTGTGCCCTAAAAACACATTTCACTCTATGACAGACGTTCCTTTGGAAGCAATTGTATTATATGTGTAACGGAGGCCAGCTAATGAAGAGCTGTGCAATGTGTAAACCTCACTCCCCGACCAACAGAGATGCTCTAGCGAAAGACGCTACAGACCGCGGTCTTTAGCCTCCTCCTCGTCTCCCATACGGACCGACGCTGGTTCGAGGCCCGCGCAGAGCGGGGCGAGTAGAACCAGTTACATAGGTAATAAATGAGGCATAATTCTGTAATGACCAATTATTAGTCCATGTAGGATATTTCCTTTTATTGATCTATTTTATTGACCTTTTACTCCGATAGGATTTGAATAATAGGAGATACAATGATATAAATAGAAAGTAAATGATGTAGAACATGAAGGTACAAAAGGAAGTAATCCACAGTGTGAAAGCCAATTGTTTACTATGTGCTCCTTTGAATTTAAATGAACTTATTTTCAGGTTGCAATCATGACAGTAAAATAATTTTTAGAACAATAGAACATCTAATGATTTTAGTGATTATAATGGGAATTGTATTGGTTTTAATAGAAACTATAATGTTGTATATTGGTATGTAATGGATTCTGTTGTAAAATTCTATTGGAATAATGCACAAAACACAAATAGGACTTTTGTAATGGTTGTAAAAGAAAAACCTATTGGTTCATAATGGTATTTTAATAGAAACCTGTCTTTTTCAGCATGGAACTTAGATGTTTTTGAACTACAGCGATAGTGAGAGTAATGCTAACCTCAATAAACTAAATAGAAACACCCTTCGTTCAGCCAAACTGATTTCAACATTTCAGTAAAAAACAAATCTTAAATGTTTTATTTCACATTCATGTATTTTTACCCATATCACCTTTTTAGATTTTGGAAATATCCAAAGCAGAGGGACAGGCTGGCACAGGCTGGATTGTGTTATGCAACCAGTTATTTATAAACCAGCGTCTCTCAGACAGATTCAGACAAGTGCAACACACACAGAAAAAGAGAGAGACCAGCATACTGATAACTGGCCTTTATATTCTAGTACTGGAAACAAAAGCACATTTGCCCATTGTCAAATGTGGATGGCTGCAACTGTGTTATCACTCATTCAATCTTATAATAATGACCAGACTTGCCTTTGAATGGACAATATGAATTCCAGCAACAATTGAATGATAAAATTAGGATATTATGTCGGCCCTGGATGATATTTGAATGGGCATAGTCAAACAGCCAAGGCTCTCTATTTATTGTCCAGTGATAGTTCACACTCTCATAAATCTGAGGAAAAGCAGATATTCAAGATTTTCTGTATATCTGTGACAGTTCAAATAGATTTTGTAGTCTAAATGTAGTCTCTTAGTTATTATGAGATCAAGTTTTATTGTAAATAAAATAAAGAAAGACAAAATTGGACTAAAATAGTTTTAGATGGAGCATTCTTCCAGACTCAAAAGTATGCATGTCTTGTCAACCACCACTGCATACCTTTTCAACCTATACAGACAGGAACCATTACATTAGTGCAAATATATGTTACTTCAATGCAACATGTTTTCCAGTTGAATGTAATTTATGGAGAACATTCCATTTGCCTTTGAATACTTTAATACTTCACGGATCCCAAAAGTTCACCCATAACCATAAGTATCCCATCAGCCCCTGCTCTTATCTTCCTCTGGCACATGAAGGTGACTGAAGCGTACGTGTGTGTAAAAGGGTGTAACGGTGTCTGGGCTTTCACCTGAATGCTTCTATCAGCCTTTCCACTTTCTGTGCCTCACCCTGCACACGGATATGGGCCTGGAACTTCCTTAAAGCTTCATCCAATTCCATCCCTGAGAAGTCCATCTCATCCACCACACAGCTATCAAAGAAGAGCAAAAAAATCAAAATGAGAGTTGGATAGAGAGAGAGAAAGATGTTTTAAGAAAATCGACAGACGGCTCACATCAACCCCAGAGCCTTTGTGAAGTGAACCTGAACATTATGACAGAAACAGATAGGGGGGACAGAATGTCTAGCAGGCTTTAGAAGTTATCAGTCACAATTGATTTCAGACCACCATTAAAGGCCTAGAATGATTTTTTAACGTTGTGAAAGAGAGTCATGTGGACCTTTTTGGACCTTAAATCCCTACGTATGCTTTTGTTGCATTGAAAAATCAGCCTGAACATTATGCAAAACATATTGGTTTGTGTTTCAAGGAACATACAGAAAGAAAGATGGTGTTCATGTAATGGTTGTGCCAAGTATTCCTTTGAGTGAACTTCTGAAATTCAAAACCATCAAAATGTTTATTCTTTCAAAGTTGAATTCAAAACAAAAGTAGTGTGGTGTGTATAAAGCATGAAAGCAAATAAATGAGAACTATTTTTATTTCCACCCCGGTTTGTATGTCTATTACGCTAAGCTGCCAGCTGGAGGTATAAAAAAGAAAAACAGCTGTCGATTTGCACATAAAGCAGGTGCAGAGAGATAATGACAAAAAAAAGAAATGAATCAAAATAAAGATGAGTATGACTCTATAGGGAAATAAATAAGTGTAAGCAGTGAGACAGTTTGTTCCATCTTTACCTTTCCCTCTCATTTCACAGTGAGCAACAGACTGTTCTACAAAGCTGAATAACCGTATGAACAATTGGTACACACAGATCAAATACAAGTGTGGCACGATTGACCTTAGAACTCAAGATGCAGTACTTCTGAAGATACGTATTCTCTAAAGGCATTCATTTACATCTATTTACTTTATATGATATGATTTGATTATTAATTCATTAATGTGTTTATATCCATGCATAAGCATGTGCATGAGAACACAAAAATAATACATTGTTTTCCATGTGTACACAAATATATAAGTATGACTATACATTAACTCTTATAATTAAAAACCTGAAAGGAAAATAGGTCAAAGTTAACATAATATTTATTTATCAAGAATAAAAATGTAGTCATCACTGTCTTAGACAATATTGGAAATGGGGGGGGGGGGGGTTATGTACTAGTGGAAAAGAATACTTTTCAAAATGGCTTAAAGGTGCATTGTGTAATTTTTTAGAGGATCTTTTAACAGAAATACATAACTATTTCTTCAGAGGTGTATAAAGACCTTACAACACTGTTTGTCACCTTTTACTTTAAGTTGACTGTAAAAAAACACTGTATTTTCTGTAAAATTAAATGTTTTTGTAATTGTATTTTCTGTAATTTGACAATTTAAGAAATACATTACAGTAATGTCTTTCTGTCTCGATCATTCATTAACTGCATATAGCTAAACATTGTTGATGTAGATATTTATGAATGTGTAAATGATAGGAACAAAAGCATATTATTTAAACCCGGCAGTTTTCTGTCTTGAGATTTTAGGCTATTGAGAACACATTTCTGGGTTGCTCGGGAAGAACATATTTGATTTGTTAATTAAATAAACATTAAACATTATATCAGAAAAGTTAAAGCATCTTTCACTAAAAACAAAAGGCAAAAAGTGGACATTCACTGCAAAAAACATTAGTTCTCCTTTTTCCCCAGAAAATCATGTACCAAGCATACTTTACACTAGTTAACAATTCTTTAACCTTCAAAATTTACCGGTATATTTTTTATTTAATAAACAAATGATAGATGTTCTTCCAGAGCAACCCAGAACATTTTTCTTAATAGCCACATGTCTAACAGGTCTCAAGACAGAAATCATTCAGACAGCAGTCTGATTCAATATGCTTTTGACTTATAATTCACACATTCATAAATACTGTATCTACATACTGTACCTACATCAACAATGTTTTGCTAATAGCAGTAAATGAATGATCATGACATAAAAGACAGCACTATACTGTATTTTACTGTGAGCAGCGTGCAGCTGAAGAAGTTTAACCAGAGGAAATGATTTATCAGCTTTAATATATTGGCCAAAATTGTATTATCGGTATTATAACATAAAAAATTACCATTTATCAGCCGATACGGCCAATAATTTATTGTGCATCCCTACTAATAAGGTTATAAACAAAAAAACTCCTATTTTACTCAAAGTCAGACCCAAAAAAATCCAAAAACGTTACAAACAAAATGTTCAGGCCCACATCAGCACACTCGCACTTAGACCTCATTTTGCTATGTCACGCTCACTGCCAACTGAAATCATGTTCGCATCATTGCACGAGCACAGCTTTTTCTTTCATCTCTTTCTCTCATCATCATCACTCTGCGGTATGTAAGGCTTAAGTGCACACCAGAGTGCACACTGACTCATAAAGCACAGCGTGTAAGACCATATCACATTCCTCATGTTGTAAAAAGCCCAGGCACTCTTGGGCTTCATCAGAGTGTGGCTGAAAACCACATGTCTGTATTGTGCCCTCTCAGGGCAATTTTTTGAATGTACCAGGGCAACCCTGAGCTGAAACACCACAGTCCAAGTCTGACCATAGGTCTTTACCAAAGTAATGCTGTTTTTCAAGGTATTTTTATTGAACCTAGGGTTGTTAGTGAGTCACAGCTCTGAACAGAATGCTATGGACAGCATCTCTGACATGGCATGTTGGTTTGGTTGGTTATTGTATTCAGATCCTTATTTTTAGTTTTTCTGTTCATTTATTTTTTACCTGGCCGATATCAGATTTCAGAAGGATCTACTGGGATGGAGTGTGAAGCATTGAACCAGAACACATGTAACACAGGTTGATCTACTGTAGAGAGAACATGAATTCAGATATAACTATTCAGATTGAGGTACTATCACAGTTAAAAAAAAAGTTTCTCTGGCATCGACTGTTGCGAGTAGAGGCACTCATTTAAAAGAATTGCTCTTATGGGTCGTATTTGAGGAAAACGACTAAAGACATATACATTTGTATGGGTTGGAGCATATGTTGCCAAATACAGTTGCTATTTCAACCAGATGCCAGTCTAAAATAGCACTGCGCTGTGCGTTTTAATTAAGTCTTTTATTATTTTCTTTGTAAATGAGGCATGTTACACAATGTGCTTTATTTACAAAACACAGCTTTATTTTCCTGACGTATTTAATGCTGCACTGTTAGGAGTTGCAGTAAACTAAACTTTATTGCAAAGATATTGTGGTGTACATTTCCAGTTTTCATGACAGCAGTAATTCATCAAAACATGATGAAATAAAGAATATAATTTTAACTAGGCGTATTTCTAGACACGTGATGTAGTTGAGCACACTTTCAGCAATTTTAAAAAGCAGATTTGTGAGTTTGAGACACAGCAAAGTGCTAAAATTTTACAGTGCCATAAAAAGGAAATTCAAAAGGGAAATCGTGCCATGTGCAATGCGTTTAACACTACGTACACTATGCTGTCATCGGGCATTATTAGTTCTTAGTGAATTCCCCACTCAGTGTGTGTGTCTAGTAGTCCCTTCATACTGGTCCTGCGGTCCGTTTTTAAAAGTGCTCCATTGGCAAATGTTCCAATAGCCACAAAAAAGCAATTAAAATTGATCTGCTACATCTCATGCCGCCACATTTAAAATATTTAATGCAAAAACAATAAACTTGTGTGAAAACAAACAGCAAAAACCAACAAAACTCAAGGGAAGCAGTTGTCATAGGCAGCTGCCTTGTTACTACCTTAGTCATCAAAGAAAATTCAGCCGGGTCTTTTTAACGTAATTCTTTTGCTTTTTGCAGTCTCAAATGTTTAAGCCGTGTGCATGGGAAAGCATGTGTTGTAAATGTCTGGTTTTTGTCTTCTTTAGTTCAAGTCCTTTATGGCATATCTCCATTTTGCTTTTCTCTTTTCATCTTTTTGTCTGGGCACCTATATAGTTATATAGTGTCCCCAGTGCATAATTTTAACCTACTGTTTATTAAAACACTTATTTGATAGTGCTATATGATATACCTATATATAACCCTCCCTAACCATAAAAACAGGACTTTTGTTGAATCTATATTAAAAGCACACAGCTTGAAAGTGTCATCACAGCAAAACAGAATAGGATAAAGAAAAGGTAAGTGTCATAAGGTAAGTGTGCACTTGGATCGGGCTTTTCCCTTCTGATTTCTTATTTGTCTGGTGTTCCGGGCCGATGTCGCTTGTGTTTAGTATCCCGGGAGGGGGATCCCACTTCCGTTCTTTCGCACTTCGGCACACGTAAAATGCAAAAACTTGTGTGTACATAATGTACGTTTGTACTCCCATTCATTAGCATTTAAAGTAATTTTACATTTGAACTTTGACAGAAAGCCAACACACAACTTGCAACAAAACCAAAATGTAACCTTTTGAGTTGCAGAACAGAAAAAAATCACCAGGTATTGATTGTTAAACCAAACACCACAAAACTGTCCATTTCAACATAAAATGACCTTGTCAAAGTTCACATCCTATATATATATATGAATAGGGATATACAGCACTTGTTATTTTGATCAAATATTTCAAATTAGCAATAAATAATTCTTGCTAAATTAATGCTAATTTTAGGTTGCTTCGGCCAATGCACATTTGCAGTAGATCACAGTGTCTAAAAAACACTTGTGCAATGATCCCAGATTTAAACAGCTACGTGTTTGGTTTAAAATGCTTTAATGTTTCTTATCTTTACCTCAACTTCTACAATTTTTCAACGTCTAACAGCAGCTGCACTGCAACTGTTCTCAAACGGCAATAATGGTCCAAGCCAACGTTTTTTTTACTTAAGTCACCGTATTGGCCATTTTAGTTTGTCTCATTCATCTCTCACTCAAGCCACATCTGAAGGGGCATATAGAAAAAGAAAGATCTTCAAAGCTGGCTAAATATATCTGTGCTGATAAACAAAAGCAAAGTTTTAGGAATATCAGTGTATTGCCATCTCTTCAATCCCATGGAGGTTTTGCATTAATTCATTTAGAGCTACAGTGGACGATGCAGCTTTTCAGAGAACTCATATATATTGCACACACACACACACACACTGATTCGGCTAAGAGGTCTCGAGAGTGTATCATTTCCTACTGCATAGCTCTGCAGTTTGACTTGACTGCAGGAGCTCAGCAGCCAAGGGAGATCTCATTAAAAGATGCCACGGCTCTCCAAATCCACAGAGTGAAAAACAAATACTAACATTTAATATCGTACATATTCTCTTTTATGTCAACTTCTTTTCTCACAGACTCACAGAGGATTACTGCAAAATATTCTTCATATACTCACTCTAACACATCTCTGTTGAAGGGCTTCTTGCTGTTGCCAAGAAACTCGCCAATCATCTGCCGGCTCAACCCCTTCCTTTGGAGCAGGAAGTGAGCCACTCCTATTGGCGTATCAGGAATGAAACCACGAGAGATGAGAAACTGAAGGCCTTTATCGGGATTTCTGTTAAATTCAGAGAAAAAGAGAGAAACATGGAATAAGTTGGAGAGGAAAAGATAAAGATAGTTTTACTATAAACTGTGAACACTTCAATGAGATTATCATTAACACTTATGAGTTTTGTAGTTTATGTTCATTTCCTCTTGCAGTCCTTAATTAGTTTGGGTATTTATCCAATGTTTCCCAGCGTCTCTTGTCAGAAATTGAATGTGGTTGCATACTGTTTCATGTGCTTGTGTTTTATGGTTCAAGCTTAAATTCATGAACTGTTAATCACTTTGAAATAATTCAACTTAACATCTGTACTTACATCTCAGCTTTATTTGTATGGAAGGTACATTACTGCACTGTGTGAAAGCAACCGTGCAAAGGCCAAAACTCATGCTGCCATTATGACATATCAGAATTACTATGATCGCAGGTTCCGACTTTAAAAACTCTAACTTTGTTAAGTTCATAATTACAACAACAGTTAACTTATAAAAGCTTTCCCACCAGACCATTATGCCATCGCTTCACCCAGCTGACAATGATACCGTTTGCCTTTTTTTGCTCTTTATAGAATTTGGCTGCCATCAACAATAAAGCAGCCCTCTGATTCATTTTGGCAATATGAACGTTGCCATGGAAACAAATAATGAGGACATGAACAGCTTAGAGAGAGTAGAATCTCTGCGTTGACATCACATAATTACGGAAATCATGACACAAAAAGAATGCAGCATTATTTACAAAGCAAGGGGAAATGATGTGCATTATGCGGCTCAAAGGAAAACAATGAATAAGATCCATCGAAGCAGCTGTGGGCACTTCTGGACCAATAAACAATCACTGTGAACAATGAGAGAGTGATAGAATAATTGTGATGGTAGGAAATCCACTTGAGTGAACACGGCATCACTATTTAGTGTGTATTAAATCGTGACTGTCATTAGTGATAATTCTACATTATTCCACAGCATCGCACAAGATGGAATGTCATTGGATTTTGTGAACACACCTTCAACTCAAACTACCGGTTCCCATAACTATTTTAAGAAGGATTTTACAGTATCATGTACCTGTAAAGTCTTTAAATGTGAAGGGTGTCTGTTCTTTGTTATTTATAACTCTCTCCTTTTCAGTTTAATGTTCAGCGATCGACTTAGCGATATATGTCTGGAAATAGAATGGAAATATATTGAATTGAGTATGGAGGAGCGTTTGAGAAATTTCTTTTTTAGGAAATCATCATTAGTGCTGCAAGACACCCAAACATGGGCTAAATCTGTGTTTGGTTTTGAAGTGACAATCACAATTTTCATGTTAATGTAATTTCAATCTACAATCACAGACATCTCGCCATTCCACAGAATCCAAGCGAGCGTTAACAACCTCTATATTTCCATTGAGGATCTTATCAATAACCAGAGTGTCAACGCTTCTCTGCCTTCAGACACTAAAAGTGACAAAGAGGGACAGCAAGAAGCTTCTCGGGTGTATTTTATTGAGTTGCTTTATCCCCTCAGTCAGCATTCTTGATGCTAAGTCTTTGCTCTGAGAAAAAAAGTATATGGATTAATAGAAGGGGCAGTAACCTTTCATTCATCCACATGCGGAGCGAAACATATTCTCGGATTGTCCTGACTGCATTCTTCAATCTCCTTATTTCACTTTTTTCTTCCCTATTCATTACTTTGATTTACCTGCCATAATAAATGTGCAGATCGTGCTGACACAGCCAGTCTTAACTGGGGAACATGATGTCGTTTTTCTATTTGTCAGTTACGATACAAGATCTGTCACAACCTGTCACTTTAAAATTTGAAGGGCTCTGAAATCATATAGTAGGAGGTTCTAAATGGTCATGCTGTGGATACTAAGGAAACATTTTTGTGATGCACAATAGAAGTCTATAGAAAAATGTACCAATGGGAATAAAAGCAATATGTATTTATTTAAAGGAATAGTTCACCTTCAAAATGAAAGTTCTGTCATCATATACACGGCCTCTTGTCATTTCAAATCTGTATGACTTTCTTTCTTCCAAAAACACAAAATAAGTTGAAAATTTAAAATATGTTGGTAACAGAAAACCGTTGGTCCCCATTGACTTGCATTGGTTTTGTGTCCATACAAAAGAAGTCAATGGGGATCAACGGTTTTTGGTTACCAACATTTTTGCAGAAGAATGAAAATCACAACTATAATAACTATAGTTGATTATATTGTTTTTACAAATGACTTTCCAAACTCTCTCTTCCCTTTGGTGCAATTCGTATTCTGTTCACGAGGCAGGTGAAAACTCAATTTAGGGAGGTATACTCACTCCAATCACAAGCCGTTCCTCGTTCATGCTTCAATGTCCTCTATTTGTCCTTAACATGCATCGTTCCAACACACCCACAGAGCCCCCCTAATCCCCCTCCTTTCTTAATTACCTATTTAGGGAAAGCACATTCCAGTCCCAAAATCTCTCCGTTAATACAAACTTAGATTTTAGCCTAGCGTCTCATCCCAGAGCACACACACACCTGCTTGAGATTCAGGTCGGAGCTGTCACAGGTTTTATCCTGCAGAAAGCAAACTGCTGAAACTAATGACAACCCTCCCTCTCACTCACTTGAAGCACATCAATTTGATTAAAAATTGGCTTGTCCTTATCTGCTAGGGTATTTGAGGTGATGCGGTGTGGGAGAGACTAGTTTATTTTTGATGGTGTTAAAAGCGCACACACAGAGATGGTCGATAGCAGTCTTTCAGAGTTCCAAAGTTCTTTAAAAGAGTTCCAGAGTTCACCCAAAAATGACTACCCTTCTGCTGTGGAACATTTTTCAAAGAAACGGTTAGATGGGATATTTTACGAATTCAACATACACTGTAGAAAACAACTATAGGATTTACTTATTTTTTTGAATACAGTAACAAGTACATTTTACTTTAAAAGTTTTGTAATTTTTTTTACACAGTTTTTTAAAGTAATTTTTTATAATTTTGAGCAAATTTTGAGCAAATTCACACACAAAAATTACTAACATTTATGTAACTTTACGGGGAAGAAATTATATTTTTTTCTGGGGATTTTTTACAATGTAGTTAGTGTATAATGTTGCTGTCTGTAAAATGTCTACAAAACTATCTGCAAAGGGAGATATTCTCTAATGCTTTTTAAGGACAACATAACGGCTGAAAGGAACTACAGGTCTCTTCTTCCTGGTATCATGACGTCATGACCTCCGAGAATGTGAATAACTTCCGCCCCAGGGAACATGCAAAAAAGTTTAATATGGTAATGGTTGAAAATTTGTAGATTAAAAGAGAAAGAGATGTTATGCAGAGATGGAAGACTCTTGTTACAATATACAGTATAAACAGAGCCAGTAGCTCATGACTCAGATTCTTGCATCTTGTACTCCTTTATTTGCCTCTGCTAGTACACACACACGTGATGACTTTCAGTGCACAGAACATGCATTAAAAGGTAGGAACAATGTGTTTCACCTTGGATACTGGATTGGCAATGAAAAGGAAAATAAGACTGGCATGTGAAGATCTCGGTTTAATGGCTTCAGAAAAGCACTGCTTCATCTTAATAAGCTTTTAACTTTTTAAAAGGCATGTTCCCTTGATGGCCTTTCTATAGTTAATGAAGAACTTTTAATTAGGCCCCTCAATCTTCAGATTATAGCTCTTGCTGAAAGAATTACAAATGACAGACATTGAAGTCTCTCTGTCAGGTCATTGGTGGGTTATGCAGAATTAAGGATTCAACTAATTTGTATCTTTAATTGTTGCTTCATTACCCGTGAAAAAAAGTCCCTGTGAACCGGAAGTTGCATTTTTCACCTTTATTGAAATAGTGTAGTGGGAGAGAGGACAGGAAGCAAAATGGGGGAGGGAGGGGGTGGGGTCCAGATTGGACCTCGAGCCGGGACTCGTGCTACCGCGCCACATGTCAGAGCACTCTTAGCCCACCGGCTCTGACTTTTCTTCTGTATTTTGATGCATTTTCTATTGAAATGGAACTTGGAATGAGAAAAATAGTGGGCTTGGCTTTCATCTTTCTCTGTGATTTGATTGGATGTATAAAAACAGGCGTTGCATTTTGTAATGGAACTGACAGCAGACTTATAGTTAAGGGGAGGGGTTAACGGATGCTCCACCCAAGCCCTCTAACATACGTCATTTAAGAATTAAATTCATTACTGGACGGAAGTGAATTTTCAGATTTTAACTGAAGTTTATGAGGGCACAAGATTTTTACAAAGAGAATGACCCACATTGATAAACTATTTACCTTAAACGCTGCAACATTTAATGAAAAAAATAGGCATTTCATTTTTAATTTCACTGGGACTTTAATCTTCTCTTGAAAGAGACTATAGACGCCATTTCTGTTAGTAAACATTATGAAGATTTTTTGTGGGCGGAGCTTAGGTGGAGGCAGGAAGATCACCCTGACCACATTACTTATGCTAGGTAGCACGTTTTGTTTGCTTGATTTTTGACAATGACTAGAAAAAAATCTGATGCAATTTTAAGTAAGGTCACTGTTTTTGAAAAAGTTAACTTTAACGCAAGGAACCTGGCCCACCTGTACGCACTCACTCAATGGATCCAGGGACAAACTGGTGGCCTGACATATACACCTACCAGACAGAGAAACCAAGTGTATAGTAGATAAACTGAGATAGTATACATCTATAGATGCCTTCGTGTGTTAACAGTGGCAAACGTTAGCAAATGCATTTACTTAAACACAAACATAACAAATGACCAGCACAAAGGACCAGCAGATGACCATCTTAAACCAGCACAAACCAGCATCGAAACATACCTAACCCAGCATATGCAGTTTTTTTTAACAGGGATAACACACACATTTTCTGCCAAACTCATATTAATTTTGAGTACCTATAGAGTAGTTTAGGAAACAGGGATCCAGACTTATAAAAAACTTTACGAAACAAATTGGAGTGCTGGGGGAGTGTATCATGCTCAGACATACGTCATACGTCCAACTTGTTGACCTTGTTAAACATTGTAATAAGTCAGGATGCATGAAACACTGTTGCATGCCCCCTTTAAGTGTTATGAAGTGAAACGCGAGCATTTTTGATTATCGTTTCTGTTCAGTCCTCTCGTTTTATTGTTTTTAATTACAGCTGTCGTCAGTGTTTGGAAATGGCAGGAGATATGTGTTAAAACATCAAATTGGAGACTGTATTCTGTCAAATTTGTGGCACTAAACAACACAACAAGATGATATTTTAAACTCTAAACGAATCTGTCCTGGTTTGTATTGGCCGCCTCCAGTTTTACCTTCGTTTCACCTCCAGCTAATGCCGTGACGTAAGCGTGACGTCGGCACACAAGGGGTCTTTAGCAAATGGGAGGCAGGACAGTATGTCTGGATATAAACAAAGACTGTAAGAAGAATTATTATTTGATAATTGGTAATATTAAAAATTAATTGATAATTAAGTAGACATAACTTTTTACTTTCTAATATCTCCCCAATCCCCCCTAAAACACACACAGTTTTGGAGAAATAATCTGTAGATTATCTTCAAACTATGCAAACTCGATTTGTTGGATTTGTTGAATTTGTTGAAAGTCAGAATGTATTTCACAACACTATTTATGACATATCCACTTACTCCGGCACATTCCTCGATTCAACCTATCCCATAATGCACCTTGATAATGTTTGGGCATAGAGAGGTTTTATCAAACTATTTACTTATAGTAATCTTAGGCTGCACATGAGAGAATAGAAGAGTGGGAGCAGGATTTTAATCTGAAGACTTGTGACTCTGCAGAAATAAAGCCTACACGATTCATAAATGGAGTTGCATTTCTTTAGCTATGCAGAAAAATGTCCTTGGTGGGAAGGGTGCGTGTAAGTGAAATAAAATGAAAACATTTAAATATAGAAATGTAAAAATCAAAAGTGTTTAAAGGTACTTATTCAGCACATTTAAAATATTTGTTTAAAATAAAGGTATCATGTTACTATTGACTGCATGCATAGTATGTACATTTAGTGAACTTGTCCACATTTTGACAGTCATTTGATCTCATTTACACCATTCACTTTTGTATCTTAGTTATCGAATCAAAAGTTTCAGAATCTCAAAACACAGGCAAACTTATTATCGCATCTGTATTCTGAAAGTGCATCGAAACAATAATCAGATTTTTTTTTGGTGTGCCATATTGCAGTCATGCATGAACTCTAGAGATGACTGTTCCTTAATTGTAAACAAAGATGATATCAATGTTATATAATTCTTATAAAAATCCATCATGTGAAAAAAAACAGTGAAGCAGTTTTGAATTTAAAATAATATCAGAATCGTGTTTCTGTGAAATGAGGAAATTCGTTTAGAAAAGGTATTTAGAAAACAGTGAAGTGGAACTAACAACATGGATGCAGGATACAACAGAGATCATAACTTGTTATAATTAGGAAAATTGCACAATTAAATATAACTGCAAATTGCGCCCCAAGTGTTGGTATTTAATAATTAATCTTATTACATTCTACAAATGTAGAAAGGTTTTTTAAAGAACCATCTCTTTCTTACATTTTTATAATCTGAAGTAGAGGTGTGCCATATCCTACCGTCCACGATAACACCGGTATACATTTTTACAAGATAAAAAAGTGTCATTTCGTAAAATCTAGCGATATCAATGATATACCAACGCATTTATATTCCTTAGCGCGCACAACGACACCTGTCTGAGAGGAACAGCCGCATCATGTCAGCTTCCGAGGACGATTTAGCCTAAAAAAGGAGCTACTTCAATAGTATGGAAGTGGTTTGTTTACAAGAGGACAGACCTACAACAAAGCACAACATTTCACTAAATATGCAAGAACATTACACTAGCTAACAGTTGCTAGTTGCACTCCCTATGACAAGAAGAGTAAAGGGTGGGCGAGCATTCTGCAGAAGTTAGCAACAGAGCTTCGTTCAATAATAACAATTTAATACCAAACCCTCAAAAAAGTGGACGGATTACAGCGAGTTCACTCAGCTTTGTGACGCTGTGATAGAGAACACGGGTTAGCATCAGATTTCTTCTTTCATACAGCTCTCTACCGGAGCTTTACAACAAATTAATGATGAGACGCATTAGCGACTGTCCGCTAACATGAGAGAGATGCTGTTTTAAAGTTCAAAGATATATATGTGAGTACCACAGAGTGAACTTGCAATATTGTGGTGAGTGTTTTAGTTTTGAGGCAGTGTCAAATGAAGCTCTGTTATTCTGTCTCCTCAGGAGGACAAACTTTTAAACAATACCTCATTGATAAAGAATGCCGTTTTAATGTTTAATCTAATCCTGCGATTTGAATACATTGAAAAGACGAATTCTGTTATTCTGATAGTGGTGGCGAGATGAAGCCCCATGAAGCAATGAACCTTTTCAGCAAAATGGTTCACAAAAGGGTTCATTTCTCGAGGCTTCGTTTGTTCCCTATTTTTTCTATATAGTCATTAATATCATTCCCGCAAATATTCTTGAAATACCCTGATATAATTTCGAAGCTAAATCGCCCACCCCATGACAAACCTTTATTTGCCACCAAGAACCTTTTGTGAGACAGAAACGTTCTTCAGATGTTAAAGGTTCTTTATGGAACCGATAGGTTCTTCTATGGCATCGAAGAACCTTTAGAAGCACCCTTTTTTAAGAGTGTATAATCTGATGAACCTTTGTTGGCCACAAAGAACCTTTTGTGAAACAGAAAGGTTCTTAGGATGTTAAAGGTTCTTTATGGAACCATTTAGACCAAAAAGGTCTATGGCATCGTGAAGCACCTTTATTTTTAAGAGTGTACCTTCAGGGCTGTATCTCTATGTTTGTACCCTCTATTTTTCATTATTTTCCTCTCTCTCTCTTGCTAACACACAGGTGATAAATAACTTTGTATTCCTATTATTTCAGTGAGCTATAAATTATTGTGCAATGCCTGAACTTGCCTAAAATCACATGTCTGCATGTGTGCATTGGAGCAAGATGACATTAGGGGAAGGAGAATGAGACTGCACTTTGAATAAAAACAGTGCTATTTATAAGGTCAGACAAACCTAAGGTGACAGGCATCAGGGAGGGGTGTTAGGCACAGCTGGAGATAAAACTGGATGATGGGAATGATACATGAAAGGGGGACAGAAAGAGAGACGTGCTGAAAGGTTTTGGAAAGCAGCCTCATATTAGTGGCAGGTGAGAAGAGCTTAATGAAATGAGAGAGAAAAAAATAATCTGGAATTGATACAAGCATAATGTAAGTAGTACTGTTACCACAACAATGAACACTTCTCTTAGGGTTTTAGGACCCTTCTGATTGGACATGAGAGGTACTCACATGTTGAAGAGGTTGAGACCAATACGATACAGGCGTTTCCGCATGACATCTGTGGAGAGGGTCGGAGATTTGCAACTAACTGGGTTCTCGCAATGGTATCTTGGCAAGCTCAGGATCATAGCCTGAAGAGCCTCTTTGGATGAGACCTCTGAAGCAGAGCGGGCTGAAGTGGATGTACTGCTACTACTCATCTGTTCTGAGCTGTTGTCCGCAAGGTCTGACTCAATACGTTTAGCTTCTAGAACCTCCACAGTTGGGGTGACCGGCGTCTCTGCGACCTCTGGTGGAGACAAGGTATCAGAGGTTATTACTGTCTGTGCCGGTGTGGTTGCTTCAGGAGATTCTTTTATCTCAAACACCAGAGGTGATGACTCCTCCCCAAGTTCCTCCTCACTCGGTGGAGGGGCTGGGAAGTCGCCATCTGGTACTTCCTCAGCATCCAGCTCTAGAGGTGCAGGAGGTGGATCCTGTGGAGGTGGTGGCGGCGGTGGTTGTCCTTGTGGCGGTTGTTCCTTTGCATCGTAAACTGGAGATTGCTGTAGGCTCTCCGTAATCGTGGCTCCCTGCTGGACACAATTACCAAGAGAGACTGAAGTGGAGGATTCCATAACCGAAGAGGACATGCGAAAGTTCTGGCTATCAATTTGAACAGTCACGTCCCGGAAGGCCATCATTAGCTTGCTGGCACTAAGGGTCACATTCTCGGAATTGTCTGCTGGGATGGTTTCACTCTGAAGTGTAACAGGGTTTATGGGGCCACCTTCTCGGACTGTCCCCGCCATCCCGGGTTTGCCACCAACTGTACCGAAGTTTTCTTGAAGAGAACACATAGTTTTCATGCTCCAGTTGCTGAGTGCATCATCAATTGATTTGGCAAGAGACTGGACTTGCTCATTGAAGGAATCCTCCAGGTCAGTTAGAGTGCCGCCCACTGTGTTGGGCAGGGATGGGGACCGGACCAGCGGGATACTTGCAAGATTACAGCCTTCAGCCAGTGCCCGTTCAGCCGAGATCCCCTCTGTGTTTTGCACGCGCACCTTTCGCAGGGAGATACGGCGTGGCAAGCGACTTTCAAGGAGGGAGTTTCGTATCTTCTCAAAGTTTTTGCTGAGCTGGTATTGGCGGAAGGCCGTCTGGATTTTGCAGGCGGCACGGCGTGAGATTAGGTGGCCCCCATATTTGTGCTCTAACATTTCGATCTGAAAAGAAAGAGAAGGAAAACAAATTGAGATAAGGACCAGTCATGACAAATACAAGCAAGATCTGAACGTAATAATGAAATGCTTTAATCAATAACAAAGACTAATCAGAGAAAGCTAAATATCATGACATCCTGAGACAAACCAATTTTCCAGTCTCCTGCTTACCGAATGCCTTTCATGCGTAAACCCTTAATAAAATTTGCCAATAAGTGTCAATACGCTGGATGCAGCATCCAAAGCAATTACCCAACCATAAAAAGGACTTAATAGTCTTGATGCTCAGAGTGTGTCATGCTCATTTGTGAAGTTTGAATAGGGTTAATTAGACGGCATATATAGTGCAGACATTAACAGTCTGCTACCCGCATTAAATTAAATTAAAATGATTCGTGAGATTTGATGAAATGGTTAGACATCAGATGAAACAGTAGTCATCACAATCAAACTCTGATTTGACCAAAGATTGCATTACACTTTCCCCACCGTCTTGTCATAGAACTAGCCTATAGGCTCGACTGTACATTTATTTACAACATCACACAAAACTTTGCCTATGGTTTCATGTCAAGGCACATACAAATGTCACATTTGTGAGAACATCGAATGATTCCATCCAGAGCTCCAATGTTACCACCAAATTGAGTAATTTAATCTGTCACTCAAAGATTCTGTCTTGAATGGTCCCAAAACTATTTTATAGCCCCTGGCCGAACCTTAATTTCACCTGATATTTTCCCTTTGTGCTTCCGTCAGCTGTCACTGATCTTGTCCTTTCGTGGGTGAGCTTGGATTAGAGGTCATTCAAGTCCTGCCATTTCAAACCGAGTGATAAGAGTGAGCGAGTTGATCTAATCTCTGTCATGGTTAGATATTCAAACACCCTGAAAGAAGTTTGAATAACACCAAAAAGCCATTTTATCTCAACAATCTACATTTGTCTCGGACTAGGTGGGAAAGGAGCGATATGACTGGGGAATATTAAGTTCTCTTTGAATAGGACCTAGGTTCCAAGCAACAGTGAGTTTCTTATCAGAGGAAGCTATGAGCTGGGAAAACTACATCCTTCATCCGTGAATAGTCGACAGCCTGCCTTTCTCCATTAGTGCAGACATACTGCATAGTTTTTAATTAGTGAGAAAAAAGAGTTAAACCATTATTTTAATAAACGTTACCCTCTACTCAAGATGCATATGTTATATCTTGCACATCTTAATCGTTAATGACTTCCTTCTCATGTGTTTATGTTTATGATGACTAAAAAGAGAATGACAAAAAAAATGTTCTTCAGAATTCCATGGGGATATACATATTTCTCACTTATCCATTTTTTTTTTGTTGCTGGTAAACAGCATTGTGATGACCAAAACCAGACTGAAGTAGCACAGACATTCCTGCTAATCTATACATTACACAGTAGTTTTTTTTCAATAGATTGATCGATGCATATAAATGCCACTGTTCCATTGTAAAGAAGCTTTAGCAAACATCCCTGGTGTAGACGTATATCAATGCGACCTCTCTTCAGAACGTGAGCCCTGAAATGACGGAATAGGGGCAAAAATACCAAATAGTGTTTTAGCAAATTGCTCAAACGCAGAAGTTTCTCGAAAGCAAGAGATAAAAAGTGTTGGCCAGGACCCAGGGTGAGGTTTTCAAAGGAGGTTAGATTAGCCAAGATTTTATCCATTTTTATGCACTGCTGGTGGTTTGAAATATGATGGTGAATGAACCAAGGACATTACCAATGTTAGCAAAGAGTACATATTTCGAAACTTGAGGTAAAAAAGAAAAATAACAGTATGGGTGAAACAAAAGGTCTCATTTATTTAAAAATGTGTTATTGTTTTTGTTTTATATTTTTCACATTTGGAAGAAGCTTTTATCCATGATGCTATACAAATAATTAAACGTAAACGTTTCTGTAAAGAGGATTTAGTTCTATATCTGGGTATGTTTAATCACTTTGAATTCAGTAATCCCACAAAAATTGGTGGCCCAAACCATCTCTATACGTTACGTGAGCAATTGTCAAAACTATAAAGCTAAAAACACAAAAAAACTTCTAATTTAATTCTAATAATAATATTTGTCACTTCAAATTTTTTTTAATGTTTAATATAAACACATTCCACTTCTAAAGCCACTAGGAGCTTGTGATATTGGTGTAACTGAAAACAAATATTAATGAAGGATCATTTTTGTTGGTGAAGGAAACCTAATGAGACAACCCAAAAATTTGAAATAAAACAATACATAAAAAGAGATTAATTGGAATGTCGAACGTAGAAAATAACACAGAGAGAGTTGTCATCTCTATAATCCTGAGGTGTGGTAAAAACATAATGGAAAATGTTGAAAATAAAACTGGATGCTGAAAGAAGGTGTGAGCAGGAGACAAAAAGACAAGAAGCCGTGTAACGAATGCCGCCCTGCTGCAAATTCACCCATTAGCCAGCTGTCAGGTCTGTTTCCGATCACTTCACTAAGCGGAGCAGAGAAGAGAGATCATTCCGGAACCACTACAGCCGTAAAAGAAAGGCGTATAGCGATGACACTGCTCTCTGTCAACTCAGCCTAGACAAATCAAACCTGACAGCTGGATCAGCACTCTGCCCAAGCCCAGTTCTTTACCAACATGGCATAAAATGACACATATATATTCAAATAAGACAGGGTTAGAAACACTAAAAAGGTGTTGGAGGCTGCTGTCAAGAAAAATCCTACTCTATAGTCAAAATTGAGTGCCCAATTGGAAAGTCTCTTTTGGTGACCTAAAGACGTAACCAGAAACATTAATGTCCGCTAATTTTCATAAGGAATAATTGCTGAATTATCGAAAATGATAGCATCTCCTCTGTGCGGGAGCTTTCGTCACTTTCATTGCCGGAAAAACAAGCCTCTGGTTCATGCGCAGCTGAGGGATAATGGAGGCTAGACATTAACGTTAATAGTGCTGTCAATATGGATATTTCTCTTAAACAAACTTCACCTCAGAAGAACTTCTTTAAGACCACAAACCCATGTCGAGCCGTTCTTTGATCGATGGATGCACTTATTGGAACTTCAAAATATTGCCCCCCATTCACTCCCATTCTACCGCTTGGAAATAAAAGGATACGTAATATTATAACTCCGTTTCGCGCAACAATCGTGGCCTTATGGTTAGAGAGTTGGACTCGTGACCAGAAGGTTGCCGGTTCGATTTTCAGGTCCGGTGGTTAACGACTGAGGTGCCCTTGAGCAAGGCACTTTACCCCTACTTGCTCCCCGGGCGCTGCAGTGATAGCTGCCCACTGCTCCGGGTGTACGTGTGTTAACGACTTGCTGTGCGTGTGTTCACTACTCTCTGGAAGTGGTTAAATGCAGAGGTCACATTTCGGGTATGGGTCACCATATCTGATAAACAGGTCACTTTCAACTCGCATGCGCTTATCTGCACATTTTTCGACGTTCATTCCCAAGCGATTTTTACTGGCGATGAGCCAAAAAAACAGAAATAGCCCGGTACACAAGGTGGCGCTGCGCAACTTTATGCTTCTGACGCTCGCTTGTCACACAGAAGAAGAAGTAATCTTGCCTCGATCCATTTCCGTTGCGTCCGAAATCACATGAAGTGACAGTACGTACTGAATTTGACCTACCCATTAGTCGTTAAAACAGTACGTTCTAGTACGAGTGGGAGTAGTATGAATACATTTCGGACATACTGCGTCCGCCATGTTTTATGGTCATGTGACCCGTATGCTCTTTGACCTGTGATGTATTAACAGTAACCTACTGTATACGTGACTGTTGATGAATACATAATTTAGTCACGAGAAATTCATTCATTGGCACTTACATTAAAAATGGAAATCCGTCTTAAAGTTTTCCGATACATTCCTTTGATTTACTTTTGGAATTTGACCGTTGCTCAGCTCCCGTGGCATCATGGAATAGAGAAGTATCTCCATCCGATCCACACTTACGAATCTCGGCGGAAGTAGTAGACCATCCGGGTATTTCTCGCCTGCTGTTTTTTGCATACTGAGGATTCGGACATACTATTCATGACTCATACAAATTTCGGACACAGCACTCTTACTTCCACTTTGTCGTTGGTATCAATGTGCTAGCAAGACTTTGTGCTTGAGCGCCACCAAGTCATGTTTAACTGTAACTTTAGCAGCTCCAGGCACTCACATTGGTCGTCCAATTTTTAAAGTCGCGAAAATTGTACAAAAATGTATGATTAGTAGAAAAACAATAAGCCCCATTCCAAACAGGTGCAAAGCAGATCAAACAGTACCTAACCTAGTAGTTGATCATAGGAGTTATGTAAACTAGTTATGAATTGTCAAGAGATTGTGTTTGGGCACACCATTGTTATCAAAGAGGATTGTCTGGAAAAGGCCATTCTGAAGATGCAATCGCTTACTGTCACATATCTGTTCATATTTGGTGCTTGACATTACTCTCTCATTTGCATTGATTTGTATCTCAAGGATACATGTATATTTATGAGGCCATCAACATAAGACAGGATAATCAAAGGTCTCATTGGGAGGTTAGGCATGCTTTCATTAGCATAAAGAGGCAATCACATCGAAGAGGTGCAGCAGTAGTTATCTGTGGAGCCATCAGCTTTTGAGAGATCGTGTCTGGAGTCGCTAAAACCAGATTATCAGCACTCAGACACACTCTGGGGGAGCTGGCTTTGCTGACAGTGGATCACAGCTTGTAGCATTTCGCCTCGTTTTGCACGTCAGTATAGTTCAGACTGTGAAATCTGATTGGACAACCTATGTTAGACGCTGTCGTCTTGTGGCATCATCAAAATTTTACATTAATGTAGCATATACTGTAATGTAGTAATTGTTACGCAACCAGAAATCACTTGACAGTTCACTTGACAGACATTAGGAGGTGATGGCACCTATTGTAAATTTTAGGCATGAAGTTCAGAGGAGACTGATCAATAACTGAAATAAGTTTGGAGCTTCAATCTCAAAACGCCTAGTGCCATCAACCATTTAAATTACACAGATTGTTACGCTAAAAACTAAATTGTACTTTTGACCAGATCATTTTTAGACAATTATGACAAGTTTTGTTGTCAACTTATTTCCAAAGAATGAAAAATTTTAATTTTAATATTTTAATAACTTAGTCTGTAATTATAGACAGTTTCAAAGCAAAAACATAAACAAATGTTACTGCACATGCACGCCTTTGTGGCCTGAACTTAACTTCCGGTATACCGTCAAGAATAGAGTCCCTAACAAGCATAAAAAAAGCAAAAAAAAAACAGGTAAATTACATTAGCTAGCAAGTTTAAAGTGTATCTAGCCAGCATTATTTTGGGTTACCAGCAGAAGAACCGTTACTTGGTTAAACTTTAATTTGACAAAGTTACATGACCCATTCAACAAATTGTTTATTTTATAAAATTGAAATACAATAAATATCAACAAATTGTTTATTTAATACAATTATTATACAACAAATTATGAATATAAATGTAGATTAATGTAAATGAAATAAAAAAATTATTATATACTAGCAAGACCAAACCATAACAAACACAGACCGTAAGTTAACTTTGAGACAGCTGTCTGTGTCAAATGAAACCGTCTTTGGAATTTCCAACTCCTCAATTATGACCCCTGAGGTGATTACGTCACATTAGCAACCACATTAGGTCAGGTGCAGCAAGTCAACAGCACCACGTTAAATATTCATGCAGATTCTTTTTCAGGCTTTAAGTTTAGGATATTTTTATTTGTCGAAATGAAACATTGGTTGATATATATCAAAGACAACGCACAGTTGTGCCCAATGTTTATAAACTTTACCCACCTCCGAGGATAGTGTGGGTTTCGAGTCCCTGGCACTGTTATTTTGGGGGTTGCGGGCTGAAAAGTTTGGGAACCCCTGGTCTGTTTTGATTTGGATACTGCAAAGTTGAATAATACTCAATGTTAATTGTTCCTTAATTGGACCAGAATTTTTAGTGTTGACCAGTTTTGTATGTGGATCTGTAACAAAAGAATTTTTGCTCTACCGTATGTCTTGTGGTAAACTGATGCACACTATTACAATTCTATTTAAAATGACAAATTCGGACAAAAAAATGACTACAAATTTTAACATGACAGGACTCTTTTGGCCCATTTTTCAAAATATTAATCTCAGGCTGGCAAACATATCAAAAGAATAGCCTACTGTAAAAAGATAGGAAACAATCTGTTTTTATTGCTCTAATCACCCAGTCATCAAATCTGCTAATTCACACTTTTTTAAACATCAGCAGTTTAAACGGTATAGTGCAAGTACACACGCTCAACTTGTCAGAAAGTTTCTGCAGAGAGCATTTAGTTCTATTTATAAAGTGGAAGGTTGAGATAGTGTATGAACCCATTTCTCACGAACATTCATTTTTCATTAGTCTGGATTTCTACTGAATGATTATAGAAAGATTAAATTCATAGCAATGCATCACATACCGCAGATTTTCTGCAGAACCTGGAAACAAAGGTCATAGAGATAAACAGTGTTTGATTTGTACTCTAAAGACCAATATCCTCCATGGAATCTCCGAAGCACTTGAGAAAACCAATTATTCTGCCAGAGGAATGGAATTCTCTAGAAGTGGTTGCGAGGATGGTCAGTCAGTGAACTATAATTGCCATTAGAAATAAAACGGAGTTCTAACAAGTCAAATAATGTGTGTTTTAAATGTGTAAGCCCAATTTATACAATAGAAGAAGCCAACACTTGTTTGGCCCACCTGGATGAACTAAAGCATCATAAAAGAAATGAACATGCATTTTTCTGTTCAGGTAACAGAAAAAGAAAACAATTGTTCCTTTGTATACATGTAAATGCCAAAAATATACAAAATTGTACTTTAAAAGAGTATAGTACTCACTAACAAGGCTGCCAGTTTTCCTAAGCGCAAGGCCCACCGCTACAGCTTAATAACTTTGGTAGCACTTTATTTTACAGTCTTGTTTCCCATGTACATACTGTGTACTTATTACAGTAAATATAATAACTGGGTAATAACTAGGTACTAACCCTGAACCTACAGCTAAACTTATCCCATACCTTATCTTACCCAGTACTTTCTTAGGTAAACTATAGGTACACGTAGTGTAAAATCAAGTGCAAACATAACTTTTCTAATGCAACCTTAATGGCTAAGAGATTAATCAATCCATCAATCATAACGTGAACAAGCATGTATATAAATAAATAAATAAAATCATAAAGTGTACAAAATGACAGTGTTACTTTGATCTGAGTATTTGTATTTCAGTGCATCTGTTTATATATTTTAAAATAAAAGGGGGGATTTGTGCGTGTGGGATCACATGTCTCAAGGAAAGAGAGAGAGATACTAGTGTTCTCTACTACTAATCTGCTCTCAGAACTCTTATCTGCTTCAGGAGAGATTTCACACCTCTACAGACAGAAGATCGATGGTATAATGCGGACACAGAGAGATTTGTACAAGTAAATGCATATACTCAACTTCTAAAGTACAAATACTATAAAATGGACATGTATGTATGTAGTCAATTACATTGCAATCTATACGTTCCTATACGAGTAGTTTTATGTCCATGTGTGTATTTTCATATGTAGACATAAATGGATTAATAATGTATTATTTTAAACCAATAGACAATACAGTCACAATAATAAATATAGGTAGAAACCCTTGCATGCATGAATTATGATAACCTGGCTTAGATTCCTTTCTGTTTTATTGCTTTAAGGGCATAAAAAACCTGACCCAACTACAACAAAGAACCTCATTGTACAACGTCTCCTCTTGAATTCCTCACCATGGCTGCTGATATAGCCTATACATCTGTGACCTGATGTCCTACTTGATTTAGACAGTGATCCTACCTGACTGAATTTCTAACCTTTAGCCTAGGGATGTAACAACTTCCAGGATAGGTCCAATTCTTTGTGAATGTGAGTTTGATGCAAGACTTCTAAAAGGGAAATCTGTTATAACACAATAAAACATTTGTGAGTAATACGTTTCTTCGGAATACAAAGCTACCATCTGTACACACTTTATAATGATTAAATTATAATTTTAATGCATGCTGTAAATACTACTAACCAATTTCATACTGGATGTCATTATGTTATTTGGACTGTGACAAACACTGTTAAATTACAGGCTAATGCTCTTGTTTATTTCTTTTGGATTTTAGGCATCATGTTGATTTTACACTAATATGGCCAAATCGTAGCTCTGTAAAATATGACAACATATATATTTTTAAGCTTAATTCAGATCCAACAAACACCAACATTCTAAATTGTCATTTACATTGATCCAACAAATGTGTTCATTGGCGTTTCTTTGATCAGTGTAAATACGCCTTTAGTGCACTGTAAAAAAATCTTAAAAACTTCAGTTAAACAGCTTCATTCATTTTTTTTAATTGACTTAAAAAATCTAGCATTTTACAACTCCATTTTTTAAGCCTGTTCAATATAATTAAGCTTTTATTTGACTCATAAAGCTTATTTTATTTAACTTAAAAATGGCTCAGGTGTATGTTAAACAAAATTGGTCATTGTTTTTACAGTGTGCATTTTAAATCATAAGTTATATTTATTTGCCATCTTTTTTCTATTTCTGATGTTTGTACACAGTCTTTAAGTCTTCTTATATTAAAGGCAGAACAGTAATTTGGTATAGCAAACACTGCTGTCCCTTTAGATAATTCTCAGCATAACCAATGGGGGACGGCAATTTGCAATATAAACATTCAGCAAGAAAATGAAAAAAATGAGGCATGGGAATTTTAAGGTCGCCTCTGGGTTACCATGACAACACAACCTTTCCACCCAATCTCTCTACATCCATCTCTTTTTCTGTCACTCTTTCTATCTCTCACTGTCATCTCAATGTCCATCTCTTCGACATCACAATATACCCTTTCCAGGAACTCTCTGAAATTGAGGCTGCAGGTGTTTTCTGTTCTGTCTTTAAAGCAACATGTTTGTTCTATGAAGCCAATATAATTCTACCAAAGCACAGAAACAAAGACCCTAAATCCTAGTAAGCTACCTTGTAATCTACTGCTTATATCAAACTTGATCTATAAACATCATTGAGCTCACAAGTGATCGATATGGACTCGTACATAGACACCAATGCCACACAAAAACTGCTCTTCATGTTAAGCAAAATGGATACTTGACTAAGAATTGATTCCGAAGGAATGTTAGGATAAGGCCATAATAACAACAAAATAGTTTAATCAAATTAAATATATAAAGGAAACATATCGGGTAAAAAGGTTTATTTTAATTAGCGATTTCTTTTATTACAGCATTTGTATTCAACATTCTTCTCAATGACTCTGTCACTTTAGAAGATATTTAGATCATAAAGTTTGTTGCGGTGCATTCTGGGATTTTTTTATTTTGGCCAAAATGAGGTCATGCTTATGGTAACTGGTAAATATGCTTTCTCAGCTATTTGTTAAGTTTGGCAATATAGATACAGATATTTCATCCTTTTACATATTTCATCTCATTGCAATAAAAATGAAATGACATGTACTCGAGGCCTGCATGGAATCTGCTGATTTTTCAGAAACCCCCTAACTCCATGTTTATATATTACGTCAATTTTACAGACAATGTTTTTCACTGTTGGTCTATGTAAACATGCTGAGGGCATTTGACAGTTATGGCAAATATCCATGAAAAAACGATATTTTGTGCCATAAGTATAGGAACTTCCAACGTGAAGATAAAAATAGTTTGATCACTGCAAATCAATGTCAGTTTTAAAACAATGGACCAATTACTATCCAGGGGACAGAGTATACACAACATGGCAAGCATATTTAGTGGTTATACCTCTTTAAGCATGGGAGTTAAAGCATTTATAATTGTGTCTTATTCAATTTTATTGTACTTTGTGTACCTGTTTTCCACCAAATTCTGCATGTGTTCAACCAGTCTGCACAGATTCCATGCGGGCCTACTGAAAGGTTAGAAAGCTGATGGAGATGGTGATGTATGTGTATGAGATGAGGATGAATGATCAACCTGTAAATGTCCAACTGCCCTGAGCCACCTAAACCTCAAACTCAGCCCCCACAAAGCAACCATAAGAAGCACAACAGCCAATTCTTGTGCCTAAATCACACACTCACACATAGCCAAGACCACAATCCCACAGTGCCTTGCTCCCTACCTGCTTGTTTTTGAGGTCGAGCGAGAGTTCATAGTCCGAGGTTGTGGAGTGGCAGCACGTTCCATTCCTCTGTACTCTGATTGGTGAGGCAGTGTGATGCAAGCTCGGCCTCCTTCCCGCACCTCCCGTACACGTTGCTTCCCTCTCTTGCTCCTCTGTCTCTTTTTTCTCCTCCTCTTGTTCCAGTTCTAGTTGCTGAGGCACCTGGGGTTTTTCTTCTTCCTGTTCTATTTCCTGTGCCTCCACCTCTTCCTCGTCCACCTGTGCACTCCCTGTCTCTTGAGCTCCACCTCCATCTCGGTCTCCATCTCCATCTCCCCCTCCTTCATCTACAGATGATGTGGTGCTTTCTGCAACTTGAGGAGTCACCTGGACCTCTGGCCGGGTAGCGCTGTTATCAGGGGTGCAAGGTGAGGGCGATACAGTTTCCCCATGGGATGGTGTCGCAGTGGGAGGAGGGGAGGGTGGCTCTTCACTGCTGAAAGGAGGAGAAAACGAAGAGTCAGCCTGATGACCAGGCACCATTTGACCTTGTCCTCCAGCTCAGGGGGCGTGGCCTAGGGATGGGTCAATATTAATCTCTCCCTCCCTTTTCATTGTGCCCAGCAGGGCAAAGAGAAAGAGATGAAGTGATTGTTTTGGGGCACTATTGTCCATTCAAGGATGGACTTGAGAAAGTTACCTGACAACCATAGGGGGAGGGTGGGACAGACAGTGACTTGTGACACCCAACATGTGACACACACAGACAGAAGACACAGTCATGCAGCTAGCACTGAGTGTGTTTACATGTACAACAAAATTCTAGTATTTCAGCCATTTACTATACGTGTATAGTATGATGAATAACCTGAAAACCTGTTCAAAAATCTAGATAAATTGGTAAAAATCATGTCAGAAAAAACATTTTGAGATACGATTTATAGCTTGAATTATAATTGGTTTAGGGTTGTCTATGTAACTGTCTGGCACTCAATGAGGTATATTCACTGCTCTTTACTGCACTGATGTTCTGTAACCTGTAAGAGACCGGAGGCATTCAAGCTAACATACTGCAAACCTGATGGGAACAATTGGCAGGCCATGATCTCATGTATGAAATTTGCGGTGGGGTGAGATAGTGGCATTGTGTAAAACACTATTATATATCACCAGTGACCCTAAATGATTTTTGGGGGGTAAACAAGCCATATATTCTATAGTTTTTATGCCTTTCTGTACATTAAATTCGTTCCTCGTTTTATGGCTGGGCATTAAACATAACATGTACCTTTGAAAATGTAATTTCATCGATATGAATTCAATCAAATCCAATAACAGTTTCCACATATCTGATACTCCTTAAATGCACCCTAAACTCTTCAATTCAACGAAAATGTGAATTTATTTTAAACTGTTCTGGTCCCGCTCAAAGTAGCATTTAGTGTCTTTGTTAACTTAACAGCCATCCCACCATAGAGTGATGCCCTATACTGTTTGTCCCATTTTGCGTCTTGATATAATTCTTCTCCAAAAATCAGAGCATGAGAGTGTATACAGTAGCTTAAAGAGGTGGGAGACAAAACCTTTACATCACAAATGACAAAGTAAGTTCTGGCACGAAACTCTAGATGGCGCAGTCCTAAAGTCTAAACCAATCTGAACTAATAACTTTACTGCACGGCACAGCTGATTGGTTCCTTCCATATCAGCAGCCAATGAGCTTGCTGCGCTACGTTTAAAACTTGGCTAGTGATCGTTGTAGCAGTGCAGCGAGTTTCAGAAACCATCCTCCAAAGATCTGCTACAAGGTGATCACGTAAGCGATACGGGGTTTATTCATATATGTTATATATGCAGCAGCAGCATTCCTTATATGCACACAGCAGCATTTTGTGGATGTATTGGCAGTAGCAAGTCTCCGTACTTGCTCCGCTGCAGCAGCAGCAGATCTATTCCGCCAAAACAAATATATTTATGTCATGTACACTACCATGCTAAACCCTCCGAGAGTTGTCATGACAGAACTATAGGTCATTTAACCTATTGAAGAGCACCGCCATTCTAGCCCAGCACATAAGAACATACTTTCACTCAAATGGTTGTTTTTCCTGAACCCTTTGGAGTACAAGCACAATTTTGGCATCATAACCTTTTTATGAGATTGTCACCACTTCTTTCAATAAGATTAAGCTTAAGTGAATTAAATATCGTCGCTGTCCTTCTTAAACCTCTTATTAAAACCTTACTTTTTAAATGATTACTACTTTTTGGTCAAATCTTTTTGGCACGTTTTGGTTAGATATTTGCAAAAAATTAAAACCACAAAATATGGAGGTCTGAGGTTTCAGAAGGACAGCAGCGATATCAGAATGTTAACTGATGGGGCTGTAAATAAACATAAGCACTGTGTATATGATCAAATTTAGTAAAAATGGCAGTGTAACATTAACATTTGGCAGTTTAAAGACAGGAAATACTAGAGAATTCCACTGGTTCAAAATACCATTAAGAGTTCCAAGGGCATCACTTATGCCGATGGCCTTACTACAGCAGTCTAGGAGTTAAGGAGATAATGGAGTCTGTGGGAATGCAGATGACAGCGTTTGGCACCGTTGCCATATGTTTTGCTTCTCAAATGGCAGGCAAATATTAATAAAGGACCACAGCTCTCTCATCACAGCCCGTGAGCCTGTTTATTTTTGTTTTCCTTTATACCTGTGTCACTTTAGCTCACTGTTTCCATTTTTCCTCACCTGTCATTCTGTTTGGGCTATACCGCCCCCTGCGTCCTCACACTTCACACTTCAATCCCTCGCTTTCCATCTCTGACCCTTTCTCTTTAAGCATCAGCAAGTGTGATTGTGTATGTGTGTGAGACACTAAGAGGCATTAGAAGCACTCAGGCCCTGTGTGCTTTTGTCTAAGCACAGTCTAATATCACAGAGTGGTAGTGGACCAGGGTAGGTCATAGTCAGAGCACTGCACATGGACAGGCTTTTAAAAGGCTCTGGCAACATCAATGTATGCATGAAGCAGTGAAACTCAATTATCTTTCCACCCAGATCACATGGCAATGGGGACGACAAAGCAGAAAACCGCTGATTGTAAATGGAGTCAGTCTTTATGGTTGACAGGTTGTTTGCATTGTTTTGCAGGTTTGTATGTCAAATTATGGATGGTGCACAATTTTTGGCTGTTGCATGCAGTTGAATTGGATTAACATATCTGGCTTTCTAAAGCTTCTTGAGGATGGAGAAAGTGAGTAGGGGCACAAAGTATGTCAGGGATTGCAAGGACAGAGAACCCAGGCGCAGACAGAACCGAGTTGAAATAAAGATTTAAATAATAAACACAAAACAAAAACCCACGAGGGTGTGAAACATGAGCACAATGGTATAATACATCAAGGGTCGACAGGAACATAGACTAACTACACTTGACTAGACTAAAGACAACACTTGACAAAAACTACACGAACTAGACTAGACTAAAACAGGAAATTCCTTGGAGCAAATGATAGCCACAAGTCTTCTCAGAGGAACACAGCGATTCAAGCAACGCGAGCCACAATGAAACGCACAAATCAAAATGAACCAGCACAAGACAGAAATCACAAGGGTATTAAATAGGGAACCAAATTAAGAGGGGAACAGGTGCGGGGAATGAAATCATTAACAATCAATAATGAGGAAACGAGAGGGCGGGAACAAAGACGAGACCGGAGAGAGCGCATGGCATGCCAAAACAAACAATGCCATGTCTCTCTTCACACTAAACACGTAGGGCTGTCATGACCCTGCCGCAAGACTAGAAAAGCATGACAAGGGGAGGCAGGATCATGACACAATAACTCCAAAACATAATAAGATGCCTACATAAAATAAATGTTCAAACTTTAATGATGTGCCCCAGACCAAAAAAACATTAGCAAAGAACTATCAGACCCAAACATTAAAAAACAATACTGATGACAAATCTTAAACCTTTACAAAGGAGGATGAACTACAGTTAAGATATTCTGCCATAGAAGGCAGCAAGGCATGTTCCGTAGGTTTTGGAACAGAGCTAGTGTGGTTTCTCTGTCAAACAAGAAATGTTGACAAAACAAAACTACTATTGTAGTGGGTTCCAATTCTCAGCCTTTCAAAACATGGCAAGATTGCAACAGTGCAAGAGCTTAAAAATGCACAAAATAAATACTGCCTCACACTAAAACAGCATATTCAAACCAACATTGATATAATTAACCTTGAAAATAAGACAAATTATCCTGTGTCTCCATATGATATGTTTTTAAATAAGTGCATGTACCCGATTTCAACAAGCATTTCTGGCGTCGCCGTCGGGATTGAAATGAGCGATAAAGATCAGCTCCTTCCAGAAATGGCTAAGGCGATAAGACAGGAGTCAGTGAGCACGAAATCAGAACATTACAGGGAACATATGCAGTGTGGCACAGGATATACCCAAGGGAGGAAAAGGATTGGAGGAATAAAAGTGGAAATCAGGGAGCTTGACGAAATAATACTGGAGTTCAGGGAGAGAACACTGCTTATCTTTCGCATAAAAGTAAAAAAGCACATGTTTAGCATGCAGTAATGCATAATGCAGTACGTCATAGGCCTACATTAAATATAACAAATAATGTCTTCCAGTTCTATTTGGATAATAATGTGTTCAAGATATTTTAGAACCCGTTCTTTAATAGTATAAAGGTTGTACGCAAAGCTTTCCTTTAAATGTATTTCACAAGTAACCTTTTTAAGCGAAGACCGCATAGGCAGCGAAGAGAGATAACACAGTATATACAGTATTAAACCTTTTTAAGTCACTGGTGAAATGTATATTCATTGTGTTTAAACACATGGCTTCTGTTGACAGGCTGTTAAAAGAGAAATCACTAAGATCATGCCTACTATGACATGTTACCATAATTACAAGCTTGCCATTGGGAATCAGGGCAAGGTAAGAAGAAAGATTTGAACTTGCTCAAGATTCTTGTTTATGTTTCTCTGAAAACGTACAGATTGCGCTCTTAAATGTTTACAATTGTTTAAAGACTTACAATAACCAATGGAACACTGATAAAAGTAGTTTGCTTTCCTTAAAACATAGATTTGCGTGATGGTTAGCTGGTTAGGACGGAAACTCATGTTAGCAAGAATAAGATATCATCTGATTAAGATACTAATAATAAAATGCACTGATAAGTTTTGCGTTATAGACCAAGGAGCATGTTTAAACAATATGTAGAGTCAAGATTTCCTATTTTGAGAAAAATAGGCTTCAGACATCACTATACATTGCTGCATAGAGCCAGTCCATCTGACAGTATGACTGTAAGTCGAATCCATTCAATTTACAACTTCCAGTAAAGGGGAATATATGAATAATAGATGTTGAAATACAGCTTCCCTTTAACAGTTGGCACTAGCAAAGAACACAAATAGACTTGACCAGTGTCTGTGAAAATAGCTGCCTTCCTAAAAGGTATTTTGCCTTTGTTGTTTATTTTGCAGGTTTTGCATCTGCAACTTGTAAATAGTTAGAAAAGCCATGAGCGGCTCGTGGAGAATGTTTCTGGTTGTTTTTTTCTCGAGCACAGGCACATCATTTTCTCGGGTACAAAGGGAGAACAAACAAAGAGCGAGGGGATGCGAAAATAGGTGGAAGTGAGGAGTCACAGGGCTGCTGGGAAATCAAAAGACAAAGTGCGTGAACTAGAGAGCACACAAATACACACTTCAGGTGAAACGGTAGAGAAAGGCTGGTGCCATGCAGGATGATAGATATCCACACACACAGCATCTCAGACAATGTGTGTGTGAGTACAGTACGTGAGTGCAATGGCAGTAAAAGCAAGTGAAGTGCTGTCTATTTTTATAAGTTGAAGCTTCTTTTAAACTTAAATGAACTCGCTCTCTCTGCCCTTGTCTCTTCTTACATCTCCTTCTCTGACATCACCTATATTTTTTCCTTTCTGAGCTCTCTGTGTGTGCCTCTCAAAATGTTCCTCTCCGACTGTGATTCGCGTTTTTCCAAACTTATTTTTTTTAGAACAATTCCATCTCGTTTTCATTATAGCTCAATTAACCTCTGTTATAGGGGAAAATACATAAGAGTCATCTACTCCAAGGAAAAATAGGGTAAATCATAATATTATTCATATATAATAAATAATAATAGGTTAATAATAATATGTTTGTTATTTGCAAAAATAATTATTAAATTGTTGTCATTTGCAAAAATAATCCAACTACTGTACCTGTGGCATACCATTGTGAAACAATGCAAACTTTATTGAGAATGTGGAAGATGTTCAGTATTCCTGTAGTTCTAACCGTGTGTTTGTGTGTGTGTGTGTGTGTGTGTGTGCGTTTCTGCTGGTATGCGACTCCCCTCTGCTCATCTGCCCCCGCACTGTCACAGAATCAGCTCAAGCGCCCGTGGAAAGATAAAGCATTTTTTTAACAATCCCCTATCCACCCCACAATTTGTATGACTAGAGCTACAACTGCACTCTGGGCACACTGCAAAAACATTAATTATTATACGTTTGGGGGTTTGGAAGGCATTTCTAACAGCACAACAAATGCACCAACTCATCTGCTGTGTAACGTGCTAGAGTAGTTTTGACAACAACTGTCTAATCAAATCCCTTTATAAACTTCCAACTGCCTTGAATTTGGCAAAAAGTTTAATGATAAGCTGTGATGTTGTTTATTAGCTTCTTCCAGAAGATGTTTCACATGATGAAAAGGCCACAGTAATGTCACACGTGACTTCCAACATGCTTTAGAGAAGATTTCAAAAGTGTCTCAACATGTGCTGTCAATCGATTAAAACATTTTATCTGATTAATCACGACTAATCTCAGGTAACATTAATGTTTTTAAATATACTATTACATTCTAATAATTTCACATTTAATCTTCAAGTTAATGCAGAACCAACAGATTTATTTAACAGCATCATTTTATGAATGAAAGCCAACATTCTGATATTAGTACTGCAACTCTATTAAATAGATTTTTTTTTATTTTAACATGAATTATAGCCATTCAACAGTATAATTGAGAGCTATCATGTCTAACAGGTAGAAAAAATATATAGAAATTGAATGGAGTTCTCTTTACAGTCTTTAATGCTAAATTCTAAATTAAATACAGAAAAAAATCGGCCATTTTCACAACTCTTTGCATTCATTTAAGATTTTATTTAACACGTTGAAGTCTGTGCTTACAAAAACGGGCTTTCTGGCATAATCTTGTGTGGTTTTGTTTATTCAGGCACGAAAGCGAACTTAATACTGATGAGCTGTCTGACAGATTCGGACAGAAATTCACTGACGCAGCCTTTAGCCGATGACTGTACACACCAGACTGGACCGCGTCCGCGTTTTGCAGCGTCCCACAGCTATAAAGCTGTCTATCTACACTGAACGCGTCAAAGCAACTATTTCAAATCCCGCTTAAGGGGTTTAAAAGCCTTTACATGACAATAAAATGCATTAGAACCCATTATAATTAAACATTTTGTCCACACTGGATGCAGCGAGTCTAGAAAGAGATCTGGTGTAGACACGGTATCATGATCTGAGCTATGGATGGTTTTGCGGCAACAACATAAACAAACGCTATGTGGCCCAAACTTAACCTCCGATAGACCTCCGCAAAAATCAATGACTGTTGAGTAGTTTTAATTTAATTGAATACAATACAATTAATAAGCAATAAATTATGAATATTATATTAAAATGAATTTAAAATATGTTATATTAGTACCAGGAAGTTAACTTTGGGCCAGGCGCATGCGTCCAATAAATGTTTACCTGTACTGTGGGTCTGATTTGTTTCTATTTTCAAGACATGTATAGAGAAATGTCTGACAAAGTAGATTACATAAACCTCTTGAGCTATAAAAGAGCATAAAAGTATAAATTGTATCCACCTCAAAAACATAAAAAAGCCTCTCACAAATGTTTTTTACTAAAAGACAAATGCCATGAGGGTTAGAAGCTTTCAAGCCAGTTTGACATGATCAATAAAGCCATCCAGTCACCAGCATACTGTAGTTTGCTGTTATCGATTCTAATTTCACTCAACTAGGCCTTCTAATGAGGCTTTTTGCTTTTTTATTCCAAAATATATAGTGCTTTTTTTTTTTGACTAAACTTTATCATAACCGTTCTTACATGTAAATGGTGCAGGAAGCATGGCACTAGCAATGGCAAGGTCATGGGAGACATTTTCGTGAAACGCACAAACAAAATGTGACCTGAATGTACTTTAAGTAACACTAACGGTCTACATCCTCACATGTGGGGGAAAAAAATTGTGAACGTAGTCATTTTGCCATTTGGGCAGTGTGCATCAGACAGTGAACAGACTGTGGACAGGGATCAGTGAACAGACTGTGGGCGTCTGAGGCCGAGACTACTTACAATCTCGTAGCGAAGTTGTGAAGAATGAATTAAATATTGTGCCAAGCAGAAGAGAAAATCCAAAAACATTTTAGAGCTTACTTTTATGTACAGTAAACACTTTTATCCCCTTTGACTGTGCTGGGAATGTATTACCCTGAGCCATCTCTCCTCACTGCAGCTCAAATTACTGCTGTGCGCAACAAAGAGACTGCTTCTACACATTAAGTGTGGTATTAGAACTAAGAAAGAACCGAATACACAGCGAATGAGCTTGAAAATAAGAAGAGACAAAGAAAGAGGCCAAAGGTCACGAGATTAAGAACGAATATTATCAAAGAAATTATGCTGCCATCCAACCGCAGATCCAGAATGATTTCTTTAAGGGGTTATTGGTAAAAAGTGCTGACATAATAAGAAATTCATAGATTACTTTTGAACCTCATTCATTTTATCAAGAGAAGAGAGAATTTTTTAAAGCAATGACCCAAGGGGGACTGATATCGACTTGAACTAGGCTCACTCAAAATGAATTGATTTACCACCAATGCCCGAGGGAAATTTGTTGGATGTGAATTCACAAATGGAGAAAATACTTTATTTAAGTGCACTTTTGCTTTTGGAATATTAGCATTGTCGGCTTGTTATAATCTCTCGAACATTTTTATGAAATGTACAAGCGATAAGTGTTCAATGTTCAGTCTGAATTATCGGCGGTTTAGAAACAACACAGCCGTGTTTAGCAGCCAAACCTTGACCACCTACAGTAAGAACACTACTGTATTGTGTACCTGTCTGTTAATTCTACAAATTGTCCAACCTAATTTCACAGGAATTCTTAACTATTTTACGATATGGCTAATTCATAAATAGAATAGAATAGAATAGAAATGAATAGAAAAAAGCAATAATGAAGCCCCACCCCTAACCCCGCCCATAAACCTAATGTCACTGGTGCAAAAGCAAATCGTACTAAACTGTACGGATGAGGTCGTCGAATTGCTATGAATTAGCCATATTTAGTTCAATTGACCGACTGTTCAGGTGGGTATGGAATTAGATTGTATTTAAACTCTGCATGACATTGGACCTCAAGGACCGGCATTGAACAACCACAATCTTAGAACCTTGCTTTTGGGTTTATACCTAATGATATGGCAGCTTTTTGTCCCATAAGGTATTTTTACGGAAATTAATTTTGAAACTATGCAAATGTTCTACCAGTCAACCAGTTCCATTGCTTTAGTTTTGTGTAAAAGGGAAATAAAAAGAGATCCACAAGCACTGGAAGGTCGACTCAGGGGTAGATGGATGGGGGTCGAGCCCTTTACCTGAATGATGGCACATGATGCATGAAGGTGCTGAGCTGCATCGATAATGAGCAGACAGAAGTGTGGACATCAGCACTATGATAATGGATGACTAAAGCAAGCCGCCAGGGCCAAAAGAAGGAAAACATGAAAGATTGTGACGAAGATAAATAATGCCTTCTCACCAAAGCAAGATCAGGGTGCTGTTATTTAAAGACCTGTGACGTACAGGAATATATTAAGAATTCCGACCGACACAGGAATACATCAAGTTGTTGCTTTACACACGAACGCACATACTACCGTATGTTGCATATATAAACAGTGAAGTAAACTTAAACGCATACCTTTCGTTAACACACTCGGCACAAAGAAAACACTAAAATGCCATATACAGTACAACTGCAGCAGCAAACCCTTAACAAAGAAACTTCACATGAGATCTCTTTAATATCTCAATTATTTCTCCCAGACATAAATTTCATTAAATGGTGAGGAAATGGAAACGTTTGCCTGCGTATCAGAACTATTTTAACCATTTTAGAGCATAGATGCTACTCCGCCTTGCTATCATGTTGCTAGCAACCTGAAATATTTTGTGTGTGTATGTGTGTGTGCCAATAGAACCTGGACTATAAATAAACTGACTAGCTTAAATGGTCAAATGGAATAATTAAACCTGGCCAACATAAGACATTTGACTTTGGTTTTTGGATTCATTTGGCCAGTTTTGGCACAGTGCAAGTTGATTCAAGCCAAACCAAGTGCACTCCAGATTTAACAGAAAAGGAGGGACTGGTTGCTTAACAATTTATATGTGTATATATGTTAAATAATACAAGAATATGAAGTAAAACATTTAGAATGATCGAGAAATCATAAATAATATGCAACATCTTCCCCATAGATAAAGCTGCAGAATCTCAACCCACTCAACTGGCAATTACTTTTATACTTGCAATATACTACAACTCTATTGAGATTTGCTTTGCAACTACTACAGTATTATTACTAAAGCGGTGTTATTGTTACTCATCCTTTGCTAAATCACATTGCAGTAAACACAACTACACTTGCTATTTTAGATTTCCCACACACCGATGAAGGGAGGAAGTGTGCTGCCTATGTGGGGGCGAGCACTGGGCAGGAAACATGATTTGACAGTCTGATTATGAGTCAGGAAGAGAGGAAAGCATTAGATCATTCTTCCCATGTTTTGTCTTCAAATATAGATGTGTCCCTTGTCTTTTCAGTATGGGTTTATGTGAGAGAGGCTTCAAGCTCAAATTCAAGTTAATTTACAGTAAAAATAATCTGAAATGTCCATGACATTTTTATTTCATTAAAAACAAATGTATTCATTAATATTAACTTAGCTATTAAATTCAACGTTTATTAAAACACATTTTAATTATTTTACCATCAGTTGAATGATCACAATGTTTGTTCAGTGGTTTGTACTGTATTATCAACCCTTGGGTACTACATACTTCAAAATCATTAGCTATGAATTAGTTATAATTAAAATAATGTATGATGTGTTAGGTAATAGTTGCGCAGAGCTATAAACTGAAATTTACTTTATAGTCATATTTGGAAAAGTAGAACTCTATAGAATTATGCAATTATCCATGTTAGAATGGTGTATATAATATTTCTTTACAATTATAAAAAGGTTTCCATATTGTAAGATGTATTGTAAGTTCACTGTTCACTACTTACTCTCTCTATTGGAATTGTCTTTAAAGTGATAGTTCACCCAAAACCCCCATTCACTTGCATTGGTTTTGTGTCCATACAATAGAAATTAATGGCGGGCCAGTGCTGTTTGGTTACCAACTTTCTTCAAAATATATTATTTTGTGTTCTGCGGAAGAAAGTCATAAAGGTTTGAAATGACAAGTGGGTGAGTAATTGATTTTGGGGTAAACTATCACTTTAAGTAAAAATGATCTCTTGTTCATTATTACTCAACTTTGCTATTTGTCATAATGATGTGTGTGTGTTTCCCAACAAAGACATTGGTTATCACTAAATGTACACTAATGTACAATTGTACCAAATTGTTATTTACAATAAATACAATACAGTGAGTATTTAGTGATTTCTAATCATTTATGGTGGGACTTTAATGACTACGCGCTTTTACTAGTCAAAGACGAGTAAACTTGTATAAGAAAGTAGTTTTGACTCATACACACTTTCTTTCTTCTGCAAAACACAAAAGAAGATATTTTGAAGAATGTTGATAAACGGGAACAACGACGGTACCCATTGACTTGCACTGGTTTTGTGTCTGTACAATAGAAGTAAATCGTTACCGTCGTTGTTCGGTTTTAAAATATATATTCTTTTGTGTTCTGCAGAAGAAAGAAAGCCATACAGGTTTGAAATGACCATTTTTGGGTGAACTATCCCTTTTTCTCAGGGCACGAACTCAGACCACACCAGAAATCTGATGTACAGTTCACTTACAACACACTTTGTGAATGCAAAGTACTTCAGATTCACTTACTACTGAACTACTATGATTGACTAGCCAACAATTGTTGTTTAAACACCTACTTCATATGTAATCACAAAACCAGTGTGTTTCTTCTTTTGTCGGGTGTTTGAAACACCTCTACACAAAAAGTGCTGGCAGGTGGTACGGTTCACATGCAGAGGTTGCATGCTCATGGTAGAGCACATAAAACATAATCCAATCAGCTCTGCCACTATCACGACAAATCACAGATAGATCAGCCTTGTGCCACAATAGCTAGAAAAAGGGCGAGAAAGAGCAAGTGGTACTAAACAATATAGATGGAAAAAGGGGGAAAGTATGAAGGTGCTGGGAATATTGGGTTTATCTCCAGTTCTTGAATTTCTCTCACTCTCTTCGTTCGATCTTTTCAGTCTTTATTCCAACTTCATATCATTGTCATTGGGGACAAGTACATAACTGAATGCTCTACGCAGGGTCATTGCATATATAAGACCACAGTCAGAGTGAAAATTAAAAATGTAATGGAATATTTGAATGGTTTCAACAGCAACTTTTCAATTGTCAACAGAGAGCTATGTTTACTTTTATGCTGTGTTCAACCCAAACAAATTGCAATGTCATTGCAATGACACAAATAGATGCAAACTCATGCGATGAATGACGCAAATCAGGAGGCGCGATTGCGTAATTGTGCGTCAAAAGTTGGAAATTTCAACTTTAGTGAGAAATTTGCGCAAAGAGCTCATTGACAACTACTGTTTGACATGTCCGGGCGTATGAAGACACTTCCACTCGCACAATGTTTTCCGTGTCACTTGCGCAAAAGGTCAAGGATCCCGATGCTTCGCGCTTGGTGTGAACACAGCATTAACACTATAGGGTTTCCTTCTATGGTTCGCTTTCACTTAACCAGAATGTGTTTGAAACACAGGGGACCCAAAGTATCTGAACTCTTTAGTTAAGGTGATAAACAGCTTGAAATGCTGCATTTGATCAATGTAAACTCCTTCATTCAGCCCTTTTACTAACACACACTTAAAATTATTATCTGAGGAATCACTGCATCTACAATATAAAGGCTGGTTTCGGCCCTTAGCTGCCATTTTCAGCCTTGTAATATCTTGACAACCGTCTCTCTGTGACACGACAGGAAGTGACACGTTTAAACAGCTGACATGCATATTCAACAAAGACATGGGCCAGTGAGAAAGTGACATCGCATCAGCACATGTTGGAGCATCTTTGATGATGACTGACTCATGATTTAGCTGGCAAATCAGCTGCTCTCTGTGGGTAGTGAAGCAGATGCACTTGACAGATACAGAGATTCAACAATGTGTCATTGAATTTGAAATCTGGTTGGTGTCATTAAACCAATGACAATGACAAAATATCATTGACATACATTATTAGTATACTAGAATTAAATATTTTGAATTTAAAGTTGGAAAAAAAATACATTTGTCGGTAGATAAAGTAGATTTTCGGCCTTATAAAAGACAGTGTGGCATCTACCAACAGGAGCTGACTAACTCTGCTGTTAAAACAGGGTCAAGGTCAACTCTAACAAAAAAGATAAATGTTAAATAAGCCATTTGTTACTACTGTTAAGTGAGGTGTTAAATACACATGACACTACTACATGACATCATTAGCATAAAACAGTTTTGAATTGTATGAATGTGCTACTCCCAAAACGCCCAAAGTATCACAGACTGCGTGTGATCCAATCTCTATTTAATCCATTGGGAGTTGGTCAAAAGCGGCGTTGTGTAGCAAACTGGATCAGACCTAAACGTGAGTGTGTAGTGCAATTGTGGGGGTTGATATTTCTCTCGACAAAATCTCATAACAATTCGTAACTATTTTACAAGGTAGCTAATTCATATAATTTTGTACAGTTGAATTTGTTATAGTTGTAACGGTTCGTGAAGGAAGGACTCGAGACGATCAGATAAACAAACACGGGTTTTTCTTTAATCCAAGGAAACACAGGAGATACACGACACCATGAACATTCAATACTAGACAAAGAACTCAAACAAGGGGAGAACTTAAATAGAACAGATAACAAGGGCTACACAGGTGAAGGGGATCAACTAAATGAGGAACAGGTGAAAACTGTCAATGACGAGGGAGCGTGTACAAATGACAGTCCAAGGGGAAAAACGTGGAAAACAAGGGAAGGGGCAAACGGGAGTGTTACAATAGTATGATCTGCTCTGGCCCCAGTGGCATTAGGTTTAGGGCAGTGGTTCTCAACAGGAGGGCCGTGGCCCAAAGCTGACTTCCAAGAGAGCCTCAAGATTACTGTTATTTAAAAAAATGAGCACTGAAATACATAAAAAAACTAAAACCAAGATATTTTTTATTATTCTTATAATTATTGTTTTGTCAGTGGTGGGGAGCCTTGGAATGTTGATGAATATAGTGGGGGGTCTTGGAGCTTGAGAATTATCATTATATTTTATTTTTCTAATAATTACAGTATATGTCATGTGCCACTTTTTAGTGAAATTGTTATTTTTGAAAGGTTGCCCTCTTGACAAAACAGGCAACAACTTTTAAGAAAGATTTCAACTAGAACAGGGAATGCTGTGAATGACAAGCTCACCATTCACAGCATCTTTACGTATCTCAATCGTAACGTTTCTTTTTTCCAAATCTAGTTTTATTCACTATTATTCTGATAACTATTATTACAATAATGCTTTAATTTTTGCTAATGATGCTATATTATTTGCTCTAGGTGCCAAAACAATAATTTTATATTAATACAAAGGTATCACAACTCACCCTCATGATTGACAGACGGGGGGCGCCATTATATTTCTGATAACTGTCACATTTGTTGTTCATAGAGTCAAGGACTGTCATGCGTGATATTCCGGGACACCTACTGCCACAGAATGTGTGAGGTAGAAGTGATATTTATGTGTTTTTCCAAATAAATAAACATTCAAACATATTCATTTCACATGAATAGTTTATACAGCAACTCCCCAGTGCACTGAATTGTATTATATGCCGTTTCCCATTCTCATTGTTTGAGTGATAGTTGCATTACAACTCTTGACTGGCACACTGGCATCCGCACTGCTCTATTCTGTCTATCGGTTTATCTTCTGGGAAAACCTTATTTTTCATTCAATCAGTTCACATAGGGTTCCACAATATCTCCCACCGCACACAGACTTCTGTTGTATGCAGAGACTTTGAAGATTTTAATTATCATTCGGTTCAGTTTTGGATCTTTTTCTGACAAGTGTGAAAAGAAACCCACTTAAATCCATTTCTCATGTATCAGCCTGCCACAATCTGGCATGGGTTGGCATGTGCCACGCACACAGCAGGGTGGGTGGCGAACATTCCTGACAAACTGTTGTTCACATACAGTATGCCGCTCACAGTCATGAGGCTGCAAGAAACAACATAACGAAGCACTTGAATATACACAGGGCCTGGTACTAGCAACACAAGCTCAGGGGTTCGATTTCCAAGAAATGCACATTCTAATTGAATGTATAAACGGTATAACCTGAATGCACTGTGAGCATTTTAAATTGGGCATTTCTTGGCCAAAGAAACCTATGGGTTTGGCTTTGTGAGACAAAGTAGGTGCTAGAAAATAATCATTTAGTCAAACACTCTTAAAATAAAGGTGCTTAAAAGGTTCTTCACAGCGATGTCTTAGAAGAACCATTTTTGGTTCCACAAAGAACCCTTCAGTCAAAGGTTCTTTAAAGAACCATCTCTTTCTTACCTTTTATAATGTTCCCTTATTTACTTTTTCTTAATTCTATAATCGTCCAATGTCAAAGGTTCATTATGGAACCAAAATTCGATGTGCAGTTTTTCCACAACGAACTCTTGTTTGAAATAGGTTCTTTGAATGTATAAAGTTGTTTATAAGTGACTTTTTCAACAAAATGGTCCCCTACACTCTAAAAATGAAGGTGCTTAAAAGGGTCTTCACAGCGATGCCATGGCATAGAAGAACCATTTTTGGTTCCACAAAGAACCATTCAGTCAAAGGTTCTTTAAAGAACCATCTTTTTCCTACATTTTTATAATCTGAAGAACCTTTTTTGACACAAATAATATTTTGGTTAACAGTATAAAGTTTCTTCATTATGTTAAATTCTTATGGATCTACAGAAAAAATGTGTCTTTGTGTATGGTATTTCTTGATAGCACTTTTAAACTTAGGTAACCTATTGTTGACCTTTACTTTAAAGAGTAGAGTATGGTTATGTTTAGTGGTAGAAATAGAATTTGAAATGTAATATATTTGACATGACTTGATAGTCCAGGACTAACAAAATATAAATTATGACTTATTTACATCAAATATGCTATACTTATTTATTCAAAAGGCTAGATGTTAAAAACAATTTTTACCAGCTAATTAAATACATAAGGCCTTATATTTTATTTGGATAAACAATACATTCAGTAATTATTTAAGCAAACAGTCATAAATATTTCAAATGGTGATAAAATGTTGAACAAGGAAACCATGACAAACAAACAGAACATCATAAGTAAAAACAAAACAGCAGAATTTAAGTTAATAAAGTTACAAAAAAAAAAAAATACCTCAATAATTGTTTTTTGTGACTTATTTTATAGCATGATTATAACATCTCATTAAGTCATGATTATTGTTGATAATGCGGATGAAGTTTTGGTGTTGTAGCCAACTGTATTTTTGAACCTAAACTGTATTTCTGACTGTAGTATTGCCAGATATCGAGTACATGGCTGTACTTTTATTTTTTAATTTACATTCCGGCATCTGGGTTGCCAGCAAATTGCTGTATTTTTACAGCCATTCTGTTTAATATAAAGTCTTTATAAAAATAAAGTTCAATACTGTTAGAAATTGCCTGTAAATTTACAGTAAAGTGTTACAGTTTGAACAGGACGCAGTGGTCTTCAGACACATAAAAAAACTCCACACAGCATCTTAAAAATACAACAAATAAAAGCAATGGACAAATGTTGTTTATGTACAATAGAACCCCACATATCAGATGTTCCTGCACAGATCTGATCCCAACACATTAACCAGGGTTTGACATTAAGCATAAAAATGACTAGAAAAGTATACTTCATTTGAAGTGTCAATATAATTGTTTCAGATTCTGATTAATCAAGTTTGCTTATAAACATTTTACCCAGTGTCCGCTGTGGCCGCCTGAATTGGGTTACACTCTCCGTGACTGCTATAGAACAAAGGCAAGCAGTAATTATTATCAGTGTCAGAGCTGTACATTAACTTATTTTGCACATAGTACTGGTGCTACAGACGCCAAACAGTTGTAGCACAAGTATAAAACGTCTGTTGTCATCATTAAAAAATATGCCAGTGCAGTTCATCACATGAAAAGGCAGGTAACTGACAAATTACATTAATGTTGCATAGAGATTGATCAATTTGGACCATATAATTTTTAGTTTACCTAAATGTCTTTTTCTAATTTGTCCACATACTGTAAATGACTGTTGCATACCATATTTACTATAGTAAACTGCAGTAAAATTCCTAGATATTATAGTGTTTTGAACTTCTTTTACAGTGCAGTGTATGGTACTACAGTGCTATGTGTGTTTGTTGGGTTGTTTACTTTGTTTGAGAAAGTATTAGCTATTTCTACTTTTTCTGTAATTTGTAAATACAGTTTAATTCTGAAGTATTCAACTAAATACTGTGTGTAATAATATGTGTGTGTGCAATAGTGGAATTGACATCAAAAAATTAACTACTTTACAATCTTGTTACATGAATGTATAATTCTAACATTTGTAATACTTTGGTCAGTTAATAATACTATGTAGTTTTATATTATTTATATGAGTGAATTAAAGGGGCCGTTTCATGTCTATCCTTGAATGTCACTTAACTAATCATAGAAAGTTGATAGTAATAAGTAATTATAATACTAGTTTTTGGAGAGAGTCATTTGTACAGTAATCTAATTACACTATTGAATATGTTATTAGTTACTAGTAATTCATTACTTTTTCAGAGTAACTTAACCAACACTGCTACAATGTTTACTACAGTTTATCAATTAACTACAAGGGCATTCCAATTTTCTATAGCAAATACTGTAGTACACAACAGTAGTTTTCTCATCTGAGTGTTCAGGTAAACGGGACTTTTATTTTGACGGGAAGACGCTTAAGTTTAAGTGTGTTTGACGATAGCTTCACTCAAACAGTAAAACTGCCCCTCAGACATGCAGAACAGCCAGATAACATATTTAAATAACAGGAGCTGAGTCCCGCACTAAATATGCACTTCAATGCACTTCACACAAAAACTCAGCTCTGTCTAATGAGCTTGTTCTTGTTATTCTACATAGGCCTTTATGCCGCACTGTACAGGGGGGGTTTCAAGTTACTTGTCTGGTCGGGCAAGAACAATTTTCTCTCACTTGCCCATACAAAACATTATCTTGTCCAGGACAAGCGTTAAGGTCGAGCCCTGAATTAACATTAATAGCATTTTAACACAGAACCGCATTGATCATTCAATTGTACATCTACATTCCCCTGTGGCTATCGCTCTTCATCAAGGCATGCTCACATATCCACACGAGAGCTGGAAAGCAATCCCCTATTAATTACAAAACACAATTCACTCAATTTACGTTTTATAGTCACATCACCACGTGTGGTGAGTTGAAAGTGTTTGGTGCGTACTCCATAAAAAGTAGAATGCAGTTGGACAGACAACTGTATGACGAGCAACTGTATGACTTTACAGACTTAACTGAAAGTATGTAGTGCAGACAGTGCAAAGTGCAAACAGTGCAAAGTTTTCGGAGCTCGCAACACGGTTTCCATACTCGGCGCCATCTTGGATCAGAGATGGATCAATACATAGCACTTTTTGTAAAGAATTCCGTTAGTAGTCTTAATGGCACTTGGTAAAAGTTGTTATTATTACATTTTGAGCCACAAATCAATGATAAAAATTATCATGTCAGTATTTGTCCAAGCTAAGTTAGATGTTTTACCACAGAGGGTTGAAAGCCAATGTCCACTGTTGCCCATTAACCAAAAGCACAGCAGTAGGATTGTTCATCGACTTCCATACTGCTCCTTAGCCATGAGCAATCTTATGTTCCGCCATTAGGAATAAAGAAGCAACAGAATGTGTAGCGTGACAAGAGTACAGGGTAAACCGGTTGGGAGTTTGGAGGATTGTAAGGACACTTTGCCTCATGTTCTTTAAAAGTCTCCTGCTCATTATCTTCTCATGAGATCTCCCAAGAGACCCAATTTAAGAAAGAGATAGAGAAGTATTAGGATATTTCTCTATCTTGCTCCTCTTCCCACTCGTTTTAAAACAATCTGGAATGTTTTTAGGTGACATTAAAATCCTGCTGTAATTTTGGAAAAAATTGCTAAATCCTCAAGGGAGAAGGCCATTTGAAGGACCATTTTATGAAGTGCTACAACTTTTCTTGAAACACAACATACAAACTTTATTTCACTGAAAACTTCTATTAAGCCCAAGTTCAATTTACTATTACTTTTGGGGTTGTAAAAAATAATGTACACTAATAAGGATTAAACAACAGTAGATCTTCTGTTTGTCCCAAGCCATTTAGATTGCGGAATACACTAGATAGTGGTGGCGCTGGGGAGGGGCTAGCTGGGGATATAGCCCCGTCAGAAAACTGCTTAGCCCCGGCAAAGCACCCCCAATGATTTCCTAATATCTTTTTCGGAGTGTCTATTTACACTGATAGCAAATAGCGCATCTTGTAATACACTAAATCTGCCCACCAGTTTTTGAATGGCGTTGGCCAACTAGCGTCTACTGTGGCGTGGAGAGAAAGCCTATGTTGACTACTTCACATCGTCGCAGGTTCAAATCTGCCACCTGCCAACTATTTGAAGTTGTAGGGTAATGTTGGGTTAAACGACTGGCAACGTAACTTAACAGACCTGACGTGCATATTGTCCCTCCCACCAATGATGAATAGTCCCACAGACATTTTATGTAAATATTTTATTTCTCAAAATATGTTTACTTTAAAAATATTATCCTAATGACATTACGTTATGGATATCTTTCTCTTTGGAAGGATGCCTCGGTTGTTAATGATGAATTTAATTCGATTTAAGTGATTCACATCTTCACTTTTGCACAGACTGATTATAATCCAACACATTTGTACCTGCTGTCTATCACTGTTGCTACATTTAATGTGCTGGGCTATCAAGTGTTTAATAATAAAATTAACAGTCATTAATTAAGTCATTAATTACTATTACCAAATAATACTGAATAGCTTCATGTAAAAGCAATTATCCATGCCATTAAATCAATTAAACCCCGAAACATCATCATTGCAAATTATATCGAATGTGTTGCAACCGCAGGTAAGGTGGATCGTTATGCCCTGCGTGGCAAATCAGATGTTGTGTTGTTTTTGTACGTTGAGGGCGGGTGCTATCTGAGTTTACGTTATAGTTATATAATTGTAAAAGTACAACAGAGTATATGGAGTTCGGGGCCAATTGTAAATATATATTTAAAGTTTTGATTCATCTGCACTTCATGGGAACACGTCGTGGTCTTTGCTGAATTTAACGCGTTTAACTGCGAATTCTATTTCAATACAAAGAAGTAGTAGCAAAGAAGTGTAGCATTGATTAGTGTGCTTTTGGTTATAGAAGGAAACGTGAAAAGCCTCGAACCTTGTGCTTGTGGATATACTATTTTTCTTAACAAAATACGCCGACCGTACGCTACAGTACTTTCTGTATGTTAATTTTTGTTTTTTTCTTAATTTGCTTATTCTGCTTATTTTTTGTTTAGTTCATAAATATGTTTTTTTTACACATTGCACAATGTTTTCAACAAAAAGCACAGCTTATAATGTATGCTTGTTCTAAAATGGTCTTAATTAATAAACAATGACTAAGTGTACCCATGGTAGAAGTGTAGGCTAATGCACTACAACATTCTTTTTAAGAAGACGTTCTCTATTTAAACGGCAAAATTGCATGTTGACTATTTATTAATTTAATCATTTTACTAGCCCACCCTCTAAAGTGTTAAGCCCCCCCTTAGCACCCCCAAGAAAAACGTCCTGGCGCCGCCCCTGACGACAGAGAACTTGGGTGGACTCTTTGACTACAATCTTGAAAGTGGAAATACTTCCAAGAACATCATCAGCTGCAACAAACACAATATTTTCTGCATCCACACCATCTGCATCAGAAAAGCAGTTGAAGAGTTTTCAAACACTGTGCTGCATTGCAGGTGAGCGCCTGCCCTCTCGCTGTTGAACAGTCATTCCCTTTTCAATCCTTTTCCAGATCTTTAGACTCTCTGAAAGATGTATTCAGAGCTCTGAAATTATATATGTTGCATAAATGTAACGTTTCCCCAGTGTTTTATTCCTTTTAACATTCCAAGCAGATGCAGCAATTTTTGTGATTCCCTTCTATTTTTCCACATTCTCTGAATCTCATTCATTGCACTAAAAATGTGGTATGCTTTTACTGTTTCAGCATATGATTGCAAATATAAATGGAAAATGAGAAAAGGATGGCACGACAAATTATTTATGAAGAGCATTCCTGTAGCTCAGTGGTGAGAGCATGGCACTAACAATGCCAAGGTCATGGTAATGTATAGGATAATGCAATGTAAGTCGCCTTGGATAAAAACTTCTGCCAAATGCATAAATGTAAATGTAAGATTGGGAATTCTGTGGAATTTTGACTCTTGTACCAAGAAAAATGGGCAGATATTTCACATTTCAAAGCATGACTCAGGAAGCCTTTTTCTCACTTTCTACACACACCTGATTTTGAATCCTATTTTAAGAGACTGCCTGCATAAATGGGCATGTCTGCACATCTTCCCGCACTGGTCTCTGTTCCCATGACAACAGCATGATAAGGCAGTAAGGTCACAGGATAGGGGTAACGTGCAAAATCATATTGAAACTGTGTGCCGAGAGAAAGGTCACACAGAGAGACATAACATTTAAATGAAAGAAAGTTATAAAACAGTCATTAAAAGAAAAAAGGTTCTAATTACTAGTGCATTTGCATGCTCATTAACCTCTGTGTGTAGAGGGATGTTTCACAACACCTGAACGGAGTCCATTAACCCTGTGTAATTGGTTTGCTGTGGTCTGAAACATCACCATATCATTATAAAAGACAAACTGCATTATTTGACTTGCCCTTATTAAAAATGTTTGAAGACATCTGTTAGATTTTAGGTCATCTGTTTAGTTGTTCTGGTTTATTTTGGAACCAAGATTTTATGTTGGACATCAAGTCAAAACACCAGACACAAGCTAGTTTGACCATGTATTGCATTGGACCAACAACTTCCCAATTTTTGGCATTTACATATTATTTGAGTGTTGTACTCTGTGTGTGTTGTACTTTTTAATTTAATTTTAAAGTTCTTTTATAGCACTTGGTCATCTTAAGCTGTGTTTAAATGTGGTGTATAAATGAACCTTGCACTTACTACAATGATGGTAATAATTTAATGAATAAGCTTCAAGTGAACTGAGAGACAGAGAGTGTGTGTGTGTGTCAGTGTGTGCGTCTGCAAAAGTGTGTGCATCTGCGAGTGTGTGCGTCTGCGTCTGCGAGTGTGTGCGTCTGCGAGTGTGTGCATCTGCGAGTGTGTGCATCTGCGAGTGTGTGCGTCTGCGAGTGTGTGCTTCTGCAGTGTGAAGAGAACAAGTTCTGACATTCAAACAAATCCTGTTAAATTTTCTGTTTTGTATTGTTCTTTATTTTTTATAAATTATTTATTGTTCTGGCAGCTCAGGTGGCACTTTATTTAAAAAAAAGTCTATATATTTGGCAGATGTAAAGCATACATGTGTATGTTTTTTGTGTTAGTCCATTTATATTTTATTTTATTATTATTATAACAGCTCGGGGATGTTCAAGGAACAACTTGTTTGTGCACCTTCTAAAGATTTTAGTTCTGTTTTTGAATAAAGGGTTGGAAATGAATGCTTTTCTTGGTGTTTTATCCGATTCATCGATTAATCGAAAAAATAATCGACCGATTAATCGATTATTAAAATAATCGTTAGTTGCAGCCCTAATATATTTTGCTATAACATTTTGTTATTGCAGATATTCTTTTTTTATTGCATTGCCAGTTTTGCTGAATAGTTTTAAAATCCTCATATATTTTATATATTCATATATTTTTAATTGTATATTACATTTTACATTTAAAATGTCCAACGTCTTGCTCTGTTAAGAACTATGTTAATAATATTTTTCAATTAATTTATTACTGTTTGTAGATTATTTTACGGGATATTTTTGGGCAATACAGAACCTTATCAGGCCAAACAATCAGATTTTCTCAAAAGCAGAAGAAATACCTTCCCGTGTCTCTTCTTGTTATCTAAATGCTTGATAGCACCCAGTTTGGTAATAGTAATTAATGACTTAATTAATGACTGTTAATTTTATTATTAAACACTTGATAGCCCAGCACATTAAATGTAGCAACAGTGATAGACAGCAGGTACAAATGTGTTGGATTATAATCAGTCTGTGCAAAAGTGAAGATGTGAATCACTTAAATCTAATTAAATTCATCCTTAACAACTGAGGCATCCTTCCAAAGAGAAAGATATCCATAACGTAATGTCATTAGGGTAATAAAAGTGTAGTTTACAGGTACAGTGAAATTTGGCATACAGAACACGTGTTGTTTTAAATGTCTGTGACATTACGTGTTGTCACTAACCTGTTGTTAAAACGACACAGTGTAAGTCTAATAGACATGAAACATCAAATTAAAGCATATCAAGTCGAGGGGAAGTGATTTGAATCCAGAAAGGCAGGAAGAGGAGTATTTTACTACCTGTATTCATACATAGTGTATAATTCTATGTAATGGTTCACGTTTTCCCTCAATACATTGATAGTTTCCCAGTGCATAGTCAAATGTAAATAAAAAAGTGATCTGCATTACATACAGCCATTGTGTATTTTGTGAAATTTTAACGTGCCATAATCAAAAGTGAATTGTTATCTTAGAAACAATACCCATTATGGAATAATAAAAGGTCCTGGATTCTGGTCTAGTCCGGTCATATCGACTGGAATGTGTTTTTAAAGGAGAGCCGCAGCTGCTGCTTGTCATGATGGGTTTTTCTCAGAGCGAGCTTTCTATCTGAGATCCCCTTGTTCCTGTGTCTGACAGATATTATACTAATAATATCTCTTCCTGCAGACCAAGGAAGAAGGCTGTAGAAACCATCACTACCGCTGCTGTGGAAAGAACATTATGAGTAACATCTCATAAACAATGTTTCTTGTTTTTTATGTTTATTTAGAATGTTCCGTTCACTCATACAATCCAAACAAATTCAATACAAATTTCTCATTAGTGAGTTTATATCTCATGCCAAGATTACCATTGACTGGAATCTTCATATTCAAACACTATAAATAAACCTTTCACTTTGATTTGCTTTCCCATGTACTGATAAACCTGTGTAACCTTATTCCTAGACATTGCATAAAGCCGGCCAATCAGATTACAGCTTGCCAGATTTCTGAAGTGTTCTGGTATTTATTTGCTTAGTAAATATCGCATTTTGTGCAATAAAACGTACAAAGCTAATTATTCACGATAATGATATATTTTTAGGCGAGTTATGACAACAACTCATTGCTATTATATTATATAGCACAATCCTCCAGAAAAAGCCAAATATATATTTGCATAAATGTGACGTTTTCAGCTATGCCCCCAGCCGTTTTGCTAAACAGGCAGTTTACCATATTTTTCTCTTTGAGTGTGACAAAAGTTACAATGTATAAGTAAAGCAGACACACAAACACAAGCCACTACGCTACAGCGTCATTAGCATGCAACAATAACACCCTAGCTGGTATCCCCACGAAGCTGTTATGAATGGTGAAACGTGACGTTAATGAGTTAAAAGGTGACTTTACCAGAAAATCTGAGATGTTTTAATGGTGTAAGATGTACAGACTTTAGCACTTATATCAAATTCTTTAACGCAAGACCAACATATCTGCCTTTAAAGCTGCCTATGTGACCTCCAGAAAGCACAATGTTCACCCACTAGTTTTTAATAAATCATGAATAATGAATGAATAGTTGCCCTTATACAGTAGGAAAAATGACTACCAATATGTTAGTAAGGAACATAGAGTACTATAAGATACGTTGTACTATATGACATTCTGTCATAAGGAGTGAAAAGGTGGCATAACTTTTTGTTTCTCACCAATGAAAATTCTTTCTTTCTTTCTTTCTTTCTTTACTTTTGAGAATTGTTTACTCTATTGTCGTTTTACTTGCGAATTCACAGTAATGCTGTTATTACATTTGTAGTATGTAGTAACAGCATTTATAACACATGGCCAAACTGTAAATTATGAGTAAGCAGAACATGACATGAATGAATAGGTGCTGGTGAATGCAGCAGCATGATGAGGCGAGAAACATGAACATTGACTCATTGACAAACAGTCAGAGGTGACAGACAACAGAAAATGAAAACCAAGATTATCTCAAAGCAAACAAACTACAACCAGCAACCCATGGACTGCTGTTACGTCCTGTCTGAAGTGGTTTGCTTTTCTGTTGATATTTAGATGTGTTACAATTAGATTCTCATTCTCATGATGTTAACATATATTTCAGACTAACTCACATTCACAAGACAACGCTGCTCTAACATTTATCTGCGTCATTAAGATTGCGTTTCCACAATGAAAAACGGAACATTAGAGACGCTTATTTAGTAGGCACTCCTATGGGTCATATTTAAAGGACAAATAACCTACATTGTTAAGGATTGTATTAGTTGGAGGATAGGTGGCTCAAAAAACTTGAATTTGATAAATGTCATGTTATTTCCTCCACTGCAGTGCACAAGGCAAACCTATGGGAGTGAAACGATTACATCGGTCTAGTTTGCTTGATTCTAGCGTTCCTTCTGGGTCTAATTCAATAACTTCTGCACTCTGTGAAGCTTATACCGTGATTTAGAGGCTTCTCAGTGGGAGACTGCGGCATTCCACGCTAACAATGGAAGAGTATACCGTCATCAATACCGGCTTGCGTTTCTTGCTGTGCTCATCTTTTCTTTAAACCATCCATTTCAATACAGCCCTCTGTAAAGTGCTTTCATTAATTACTATTGAAGCCTTCCCACCAATTCACGGCAATTTGTAAAGCTTCTAAACTGCAGAAACTAAAGAGTTATAATGGTTTCAAATAACATGCCGGGGTTTCTTTTCAAGGAATGTGTGAAAATAATGTTTATTTGCTCTCAAGGTAATGCTTTATCCTGTTGGAATACTCGTAGATAATTCACTTTTGATGCTTAATCATGTTCATGTTATAGTATCAGCATAGCGGCACTCGAGGTGGAGGTTTTGATGTTGTGTCTCATTTAAATTCCCTTTAAATGACTTAAGTAATGGTAAGATATGGGGCCAGATCTCTATTTGATTGATCTGAGCGATCATCAAGTATCAAGATCCTTATCTTAAAACTTGTGTAAACACGACTATGCCAACAGAATGGAAAATTACTTGTAGCCTCTGGCTTAACACGACTGAATTACCTAACTCTCAAACATGGCAGTAAAGTTAAATATATAAAGTCGGATTTAAAGGAAATATTATGAGTTCTCACTCTGTCAAAGTTAGAGATGTGCAGCGCAGCGCAGCCAATATCTGTATTTGTATCTATATCAATTTCAAAATGATTTGTATTTGTCTCTGAATTTAGATTAAACCAGTCGGAGGATCGTTCAATGAGTGAATTGAACTTGAGTTAAATCAAATCAGTTCTTTCTCGTGAATGAATCATTGGGATTCTTTGGGATTTTTATCATTGGGATTCCCCCATTAACTAAAATAAACTGACTCAAACAAGCGATTCATAAATAACCAGACTCTGACAAACGATTCACTCGTGATTCGGACATCAAACGCTGCTGCAAGGCTTGGGAAAGCTTGAAAATGTACTAGTACTATCTCAGTTATTCTGTCAGCTTGATAAACAAAATACATATCATAAATCACCATTAAATAAAAAATGCGTGACTAGCTTGCTTCCCTCTCTTGCACTTTTCTTTTTACCATCTTGTTCTTTGTCTTTTGGTATCTGAATGTGGTTGCGCGCCTCTATCATCTCATGCGTGTCAGTGAAGCGCTGCGTTCTGAATAAACTATGAACATCTTAAAGAGACACACATTGAATATTTTTCCTATTATTCATTTGCAGCCATTATTCGTGGCTTCCGAATAAAATCTTGGTATTTGGGGCATATCCCTAGTCTAGGTGATATCCCGGTGGGATGGAGATAAGGCATGAAAAGACTCATAACCACTTCAAGACAGGTGTAACTATAGGGCAGTTGTGTTGCCTAGCACCATCAGTAACCAGAAGAGCAGTTTTATACTGTGGCAATGGAGTATTTGGTTAGAATGCACCAAGCACTCTCTCCTACCTAGGGACACAGGCCTGAGAGTCAGACTCAGGGGCATCCGGAGCAGGACAGCAGAACTGGTGCAGAACCGTCTGGTTCCTGTGAGAATAAAAAACAAGAGACAGAAATGGTCAAGCTATGCATAAACTCCAGGGGTCAATAGAGCTTGTTAATCGACGTCATGCCGCGTTGCGCCATCATGGGAGGACGGCTGCTAGTGCGTTCAATGCAGTGTTTTGTTTTTCTTGTTTGATTAGGAAATATAACTGTAGTAGGTCGGTCTTGCTGTGTTAAAAAACTGCAATAGCATTACGCAGAGTCGTTCAGGAAAAGTCCATGGTTCTATCACTTTCGATTTCTCCATATATCAAACAAAACAAGTAACAGTACATATCAAAACAATAATAGCAGTGGAGTATTATCCTCCCAAGATGGCGGCACCCCTGCAGCATGTAACATGGGGCGTGACGTCAGCTTCACATTCTCTATATACAATCCTGTTAAAAACAGCAATCCTTAATGAAAATCATTAATTGACCAACTACGTATTTGTTCAAAACTGTGTTCATTCAAAATGGTAAGTTTAAACATGATTTTTATTTTATATGATGTTATGAAATGATTTTGAGTTATTGGGTTGGATTTTGTGAGAAATGTCAGTTTGACAATTAATCCACATAAGGATAAGTATGTATAGTAAACTGCATTTGATTCAAAGCCATCATAATGCCTGTAAACTGTCCAAGGCACACTTCGAAACACACATATATATATATATATATATATATATATATATATGGCGGGCCTACACAAAACAGGAAGTGACATCATAACTAAATCCAAAATACATGATTTTAAGTAAAAGAAAACACAAGGCCATCCAAAAATGGCATGTCCATAAACACCATCTTATCCTCTTAGCCTCGTCCATGGTGCTGGACCTCCAGTCCATTAAACCAGATAAAAAGAAACTCTGGCAGAATGTTAAAGCTGTATTACTCCAGATGTCATTTGGATGAGTTAATAAAAGTTATGTTGTTATTTTAGCTCTGCAGACTTCTGACATGTAGAGGGCGGAAATCCCATTTGCTAAAACAGATTATCTGGCTCTCTCCTTTAACCTCTATTTCAACTCCCTAACTTTTCTTGGCTATTACATGTGATTTATACTGCTCCGCGTTGGAGTACAAGACTTCTGAAATAAGTGCCAACTCAAGGATACCGCAGTAGAAAGCCATTTGGGATTGCCACCATCTACCTTCTCAAACATCAAACAAGTCTCGACTGGGAAACATCAATGCGGAACCAGTGTTGGGAAATCGTAACTCGCAATGCTACAAGCTTTAGTCAAAATTAACCGTGTGTACCATTGGTATGACTACAGATTAACCAGAAGTCACTTCCATATAAATACAGTATAAAGGCCTAACCCCCATTCATGGTTGGTGGGTTAAAGTGATAGTTCACCCAAAAATGCAAAATCTGCCATCATTTATTCACCCTCTTGTCATTTCAAACCTGTATGACTGTCTTTTTTTCCGCAGAACACAAAAGAAGGTATTTTGAAGAATGTTGTCAACTGGCACCCATTCACTTGCATTGGTTTTGTGTCGATACAATAGAAGCTAATGGGTGCCGGTGCTGTTCGGTTACCAACTTTCTTTAAAATATCATCTTTTGTGTTCTGCTAAAGAAAGAAGGTCATTCATGATGACAGAATATTTATTTTGGGGTGAACTATCCCTTTAAGCCAACAAAAGAAAGATAGAAAGAAAAGCACCACGCAGTACAATTTGTCAAGCCAGGACATGGGCATGGGCATGAAAGGTGTGATAATGAATTGTTATTATAATAAATAGCCTTACAATGTGTTTTCATTAATAGGCGTGACTTTAAACTGGGTTAGTAATAGGTTGTGCAAACAACAGCTCTCAGAGCATATTACTGTAGCAAGTGCTATGACACGGATAATGACTTTATGAATTTATTCAACATAAATATTGATTTGGTCATTGGGCTTAGTGAATAAACAGCTGTGTAAATGAAACTGAGCATGTGTTAAAATCATTGACCCTAAAGTACACCTGGCTATTATCCAAAAATCCAAAGTAAATCTTTCAACTCAGTGGATAACCAAGGTGTGCTTGAAAGAAATCAACAGGAAACTTCAATGGGATATATCTGTTTAAAGACGAACAACATGCAAAAATTAATCAAAAGCACTGCAATCTGATTTAGAATAAAATTACATTTCAAAGGAGCTTCTAGTCTTAGGCAGCCCCTAGGCTTTTAAAAAGATGAAAGTCATCTTTCTGACAGCAGGGGAGGGAATGTATCATTTTAAAATTCGTAAACACAACATTAGTCTCAAGTTTGTGTAGCTGAAGTTTTATCACTTTAAAGTATAAATTGGGTTTTGGAGTAAAATTAAATCTGTTCCCACATTCTAAACATATACTGACTGGCATTTCTCCTGGCAGGTTTTCCTACTCAGTACGTTTTTTTTCATATTCACAATGAATAAATCAAGGATTCATTTGATATACATTCAAAGTTTTATTACAGGCTTTCTATTAAATTTATGACTATTAAAAGTGACTGTGTGACAAAGTGAAAACCATCATTCTCTGAATAAGGTTTTTACTTAACGGTCCCCAAGTTTTCGATGCGATAAGTAGATGTTGGCCGCATGACCAAAAGCCTTATTTACATTATATGCTAACATTATATGTGTTTCTATCATTTTTATAAAAATGTCTGCCAAATGCAAAACTTTAAAATCAATGTACCAAGAGTGTGGCTTGTTTTTATAAAACAATGGAAATAAAACTTCTACATTATTGGAGTATATTTAACTGCCTCAAAAAAAAAAACAATATAGTAAAACATTATGAATTCAGATTTTATAAGATATGATTGAAATTAGGGGTGTCACAATACCGGTATTGACAATAAACGGGGTCAGTATATGCATAAAAAACGCAATTATCAAAAGTGTGTTAATTCTAGACATATCGTAATATTGTAAAGATTCAGCACCCAATAAAATTTCGCCATAACCGTAACAATGCTTACAAACTCGCTCTTTGCCTTCAAACACTTTTATTTTAAGTGTGATTCTAAATTAATTAATTTCACTGATGGCATCATTTATTTATTTTTAAAAACATTTGGATAAATATCCAGATTATATAGCGTTATCGTGATTTTTGGGCCACAAGAATTGTGTATTGAAAATTGATATTGTGACAGTCCTAATTGAAATTATAGTCAAATAGTTTATATAGACACTAGCTAAGTGATTGTCTAAAAGGTATTCACATTAGAGAGAAAGCATTTCCTAACTAAAGATATGGTAGAAATTCCTATAATCATTTAAAAGGGTTAATACTAGCTTTGGTTGACTCACTTAAAACAACACATACAAACTTCCTCCAAATCTGTCTAAGAGTTTGTTTAATCCCCATTTTACAGAGGATTAAGCCTGGCGAGTGAAACCATTTGTTTGTGTGTGTGTTGATGGCAGGGGTCTAAAAATATTTGAAGAAATACAGACTAGGTTAAGAGGAAAGCAGCCTTTTCCAGGCACCCATGGTTACGTAACTTAAATTTAAAAGTCAACAGACTTTTAACAGACACATTTTTTTGTTTAAAGCTATTTTCATAGTAAGAGCAGATAATTCAAGTGGTCCAACAAATTTTAAGACTAGTCATAAAATGATGCATCAAACTTATATGAAATACGTCTATGACCTTACCAAAATGTTAATACGTGGACCATCAAAGCGATAGTTCACCCAAAAATTTAAATTCTGTCATCATTTATCCACCCTCAGATTGGTTCAAATCTGTATACATTTCTTTGTTATACACAAAGAAAGATATTTGGAAGAATTTCACTAACCAAACAGATCTCATCCACATTGACTCCCATTTTTCCTACACTGTTAAAAACAAAATTTTGCACAAATTTACACAAAAAGATTTAGTCAATCTTAATAGTTGTTTTTACAGTGTTCTATGGCAGTAAATAGGGGATTATTTCTTTTTAGTGACTGATGTTCTTTCAAATATCTTCTTTTGTGTTCAACAGAACAAAGTAATTTACACAGATTTGAAACAACCTGAGGGTGAGTAAACGTTGACAGAATTTTCATTTTTGGGTGAATGATCCCTTTAAATACTACAACTAACCATTTAAACCTAAGTCACACGTATTTTGTGATATTCGATGTGTAAGGCTTTCAGGGCAAAAAATTAAAAAGGTCACGAAATGTTGCCATTTGTCCTTTATGAGGGGCTTTAACGCTTTTTGTTCTTTTTGATGATGAGATCTAAATATGATAGCCCAATGACATGCATCAGTACGTAGGCAGGAATTAGTATTCCAGATTAAACGGAGATAAAACACACAGACAGAGCATAACATCTGATCTCTAATCAGAGCGTTCCACCCCACCTTGTAAGGTTAAGCCTCTAATTCATCATGGAACAAACGTATAAATCTCTCGCAGGTCAACACAGTTTGTTTGGTGGCTTAATCTGCTCACAGCTCCTGATATCAGCCTGGCTTGTGTCAATCTTCTCCTAAATGCTTTTTTTAACTTGCTCAGGAAATAATTTACTTGGCTGTGTGAACAGAATAGATACTACAATGTTTCGTTAACCATTTTGAGAGCGCTAAAAAGACTGGTTTGATGTCAGGGAACACACTAATGATAAAAGTATACCTAAAATGGAAGTCACTTATCCAAAGCGTATGCCAAATGCATGAATATAAAAGCAAATTTTGTCACTTAAATATTAGGAAAAAGTTCACATTGCATATAAACAAACTGGCATTTTGACTGTTAGTGATTGTGTTTTGTACAACATTTTTTGGTCTATCATAAACAAATAACCAACAATAGCAGTTCACGTCTCCAAGTGAAGTGAGTTTGCGTTCATACCACTCCACATGACCTTGTTTTCAAGCAGAACTGAACCAAAGTTCATAACACAGCTTTGAAACCAACTAAACTGTGACGTCAAACTCCAACCCAAACCAAAAGCTCGCTTGTGAAAGCATTTAAACTAGGCCTACCATCTGCAGTGACTCATATATTCCGAACTGAATTTGCACGGTCGAACAGAATGTGATGCATTAAGCATGTTACCCAGTCCATAAAGTGGATTAATCGATAAAAATAGAGATGAATAGCATCTGGATAGTCCTGTGGGGATCAGCTTTTGAAAAAAGTCTTAGCCCCATCTCCCATTTACAAGCGTACACACACATACACAAACACACACACTCATTCAGAATTAATGTCCTAAGCCTTTTTGAAAGGTTTACATCAGCAGCAAGGCTTCAACTGTCCTCCGTCCACAACACAACCGAAACAGTACAAAAAAAGTGAGGACATTAATATTTGAAGAATTCAGACGCCAAAGGGAGTTTAAGTAGCAAACAGAAAAGTTTGTGGTTTTACACCACTGTGTCATGACTTACACGATTTCTAAGGATGGTTTGGTAACTGTTCTCTTAGAACTGCCTGTTCTCTAAGCTGACCCATAAACACTTTCTATATGTTTTTTCGTTCGTCAAGGAATAACATTCTAGTCCTAATGCTCTTAATGCCAATTTAAACATGCTATTTAAAAAGGAATTACAATTACAATGAACAAGTTACTCAACAAGCATGCATATCAACAATGATATACTTGGGAAAATCAAAGGAAAAATATCTAAACAGTACCACTACCATTCCCAAAAGCCCATAACATACAGTAAACACAGACTGGGACCAACCACTTGCAATATCGGCACACACAAAATTATGAAGTTACAGCTCTGGATGTGTGGGTGTCCTATTGATGCCGCTGGTTCACCCTTCTGTCAAGCGTGCGGGATGAACACAGCTCATTAAATTTGTGTTTTCTCCATTTTTTCCGATAACAGCAGCAAGACTTCAGATTATTGGGTGATTATGAACATTCAGGCTTCTCTGGGGGAACAAAATGTAACTGTCAGGCAAGAGAATAAAGATGATGTTAGACAAACCAAACAGAAAGGCATGAAAATGGATCATTACATTATAGCCAAAACTGTTTGAGGGCTATGGCCATTTTTGTTTAAAAGCCGACCAATTTCATTAAAACATTGCACGAGAGAAAATTATTTTTGCGGTTTTATAGGAAGGGCATGTCCAGATATGCACCATTGCTGTCTCAGTCCTGATTCATCACCATGCTGATGATGTAAGAAAAAGAGTTTCGTAAGGTCATAGTGCTGTGGGCGATTAGCACTGCACAACTGCACTGCACCAAATGTCCATGCAATCCACTGCTTCAGCTGCTCTCAGAGCGAGACGTTTTGGCCTATTAAAAGGGAGAATCTCATGAAACCTTACAAGAACATGTTCAATGTTACCCCAAAAAAACATTAAATAATATGTGGTTTACTAAAAACTGTGACATTGCACATAACATGTTTACTGGGCTGTCAAATGATTCATCGCGATTAATCACATCCAGAATAAAAGTTTGTGTTTGCACAATCTATGTTTTGTATTTACAGTATAAACACATTGAACACACGGAAATTTACAAAAGTGATTTTATGTCCATAGAAAGCACATTAAATGTAAGTATACTTTATGGTTTCAAGTTTTTGGGGAATAAAATGTCAAAATTTGGTTGAAATAATGTTACATTGTCATTCAGTGTGGCACAATATTTATGCACAAATTCACACAACATGCTTGTTCTGACTTGTACATATTAAAATATATAATAGAATAAGGGAGCATATTACATTTTATTGTGCTTTAAATTAGTAAAATGATTCTTATTGACAAATGAGCGTTTTGATCGTGGCAAATAAAAATTAAAGCATTTGGGTGTGTCATAAATAGATTTTTGTTGTAAATATGCCTGACAAGACTGTTACACTGAATGACATTTTAGTGAGCGCCTACTGTAATCAGGGAAAAATGTATGATATTTATTTTTTGCTCAGAAAACAAAAACAAAAACAAAAATTAAATTAAATTGAACAGAAAACGTTTTCTTTTTTTTGGAACAACAACAATTAAAAGCAGTATTATACTTATTGTTTTCATGCTTAAATCCCTTTTTCGTCTTTGACCCATAAATATTTAGGAAATATTTGCATGTATTTATTTATATTTACCAATAATTTATATTAAATATAAATATTTATATATTTTAAATATATGTGACATATATTATGTAAACACAAACTTTTATTTTCTTATATTAATCGTGATTAATTGTTTGACAGCTCTCATATTTACATGTTTTGCAAATAAGCAGGTCACTCTCCATCAAAGCCCTCAAATTATTGTTTTCTCCAGATATATACCTAATTTTTCTTGTGAATTAAAAAATTTGAAAAGAAAACGAACTGTGATCTTGTGAAAACAAGAAAAAAGGAAATAAAAACAAAGAAAAGAAATGCTCTTCTGTATGCTTAAAAACATGCAGAGGCTAACATCATTATTGTCCTCATGTGCCTCATGTGCATTTTAACAAAAATATTCATATTTTTGAGTCAAGTTATTAAACGCAACTTTAGATTCTTTAAATTATCATCTTAAATTGCGTGGCTTGTTAGTAAGAGGTTTGCTATAACGGTACTGTTATAGCAAACAGCAAACAGACTTACACTGAAGGAGGGAAGGATCTGGTGAGTGAGCCCCTAAAACACTAGCAGTTCCTTTACAACACTAAAACACCCTAGAACCACTCCTGCAGTGAGCTTTTACTTATATTTGTCAAAAATTAAGATAATTCCCTTTCCTGTTAAGTGAACCCAAGGTGCGTTTCTGTGTAATTTAATTGAAACTAATTATCCGCATGTCCAATAATGAAGTTGTTATTTTGCTGTTCCCGCAGGCTATGGAAATAATATAAATCTGCGATATTTATCTCTGAAACCACATACAAAAACAGCTTTATGAATATTTCCAATCACACCTCAGAACACGCATGACCTTCTACAAATACCTGATGGCCAGGGCCGGATTAACATAACGGCTAGGGCCTGCGTAAGAAGGGGGCCCTTGATTGGCTGGAGGAGATGGGAGCTGTCCATACATCATTGATTGTCAATTCATGTAAGTGGTTGATTATAAAATAACAATTCTTCCAACAACTATTGGAAAATGTTCCTGACTAATATAATTCACTCTCCAATGCTTTTGTCGAGAATATGAAGGTCAACCGAAACAACAAAGTGTGAAATGCTGGACACTTTTGACTTATGTTAAATATGTTATGTTAAATCAAGTTTATTAGTTTCATTACATTGGGAAATTTGTTTTCTTATTGATATATTAATATCCTGGGGTCTCTGTAATAGATGGACCCATGAGTCCATTTGAATATCCCTCTGGGATAAATTCACTAAACATTTTCAGCATTTTGGGGCACGGTTAAGCAATAAAATACAAAAATCTGCTTGCTTTTCACTAAGCACCATCAGTCCAGTTTACCTCAGCTTGGCCGCTACAGTGCTATGCAAAGCATATATATTTACGTTGTCATTATTATTCTTTTCGGCATTAAATGTTTTCATCTAAAATGTAAAGTAGTTTTCCATTGTCTATTTTCTACATTTACTATGTAAAAACTATCGTATGATCGTACTGCCATTTAGAACCTTTCACAACCGCTATCTTTCTCTGCCTTTTTGTCCATTCAGTACAAAGAGGGCGCTGCAAATGTCACCTTTGCTTAGTCACCTTTTCACACCCTCCCCCCACATCCCAGTCTCTGAGCACGTACAGTCCTGACTAATGATGTGCAAGGGTTCTGCAGATGTCGCTGGTGCAGACTGCACGGACACGGAAAAGGGGGGAAAGAAAAATGAAGCAATCTAAAAGCACTCAATAGAAAATGTGATATTCATGATTTGGGTTTCTGCCACGCAAAAAGCCAAAGTCAGTCACCCTGTCATAACCAGAGCAACGTGTCTGGCATCCACACGGAGAAAAACCTGCAGGAAACCTGCTGCTTGAAGACACAGTGAGGGAGACCGTGCATTACCGTGATTTCAGAGTGATTTTGCATGGGTTAGCTCCATAATCATAGTCAAATTACTGGCTTTATGAAACAACAACGATAGCATAAAACACCATGGTTAATAAATATAAGGCTGAAAATCGATTATCATATGTAATGCATATCTCTTTTTGTCAAGGCATTCACTTGTCTTATGGGTAATTATTAAGTTGAGCTATTTGTGTGGATTACTCCTAAAGCATAACATTATGCAGCAGTGCTCTATACTCAAATATAACAAACAAATGCCCCTGACATAAGACGCTGGTTTTAAGATGCTGTTAATATAAAACATTTGATTTTGGTCAATGTTATTTTTCGCTTGTGTATTTTAGTTTATTATTAGCATTATGATTATTTTATACATGTTTATGTATGTATGTATTTATTTTTTTGTTTATTTATTTATTTATCTCTGTATATTTATATCTATTTTTTCTACTTAATTATGTTTTGCTGTTTTCCTGTATGTCTTGTTGGTTGTATGGTCATAAGTGATGTTTGTATATGTTAAACTCAATAATAACAATTAAAAAAAGAAATGCAAACACAGAAATGTAACTCTTCCATACAGTCAAAATAAACAAATTCATTAACAGCGTTGAAACAAACATATCACATTTACGTAACGCTTACATTTAATTATTTTTTATTATTAATTCTAGGTACTTACATTTATTATTATCAATAATGATGATGATATTAAACAACTCTGAAAGCTCACAAACCCGACAACTTACAGTAACTCGGTTTAAGGAAACCGATTGCCTTAAACCATTTAAGTTTAAAATACTTTCATTTATTCGTTTTAAAACCTAAATGGTTCAAGGCAATCTGTTTCCTCAAACAGTTTGATCTACGGTAACTTGACGGGTTTTACAGTAGCCTGTATTAACAATTGTATAATAGTAGTTTTGAACGTGTCTCTACAACTTAGAATTTACAACGAAAATATGAATATCATCACATATGATGTATAAATATAACATATACACAAGACCTCATTGCACTTCAGCACATTACCCATAAATGCCTGCGTCATGTAATTAACGTAAAAGCATCTGCTGAGAGAAGGATGAATAGAGCGAGAGAGAGAGAGAGAGAGAGAGAGAGAGAGAGAGAGACTAAACTTACATAAAAAAGTATTTGGAAAGTCAGTTTAGTCTCTCTAAGGGAGGCAAGAGGTATAAAAGCTATCAAAAATCTTCAAATTATGAAATCAAATTGTGTCTAAAACAGCCATCATTCTAAATGAACACTGTCCAACAGTGACACCAGCAGATAAACTTTCAGGAAAGCAGCATCTCTCACATTTATGAAAGCGAATTCACACGTTTAATGTATGCGTTTAATTTGAGTAAGTGTGGAAAATAATGTTGTCCAAAACAGAAATGGGGTGTCTTTCAAGTCAACTGCATGCTGTCTACCCGTCACAGCAGGCATTTCAAAAGTTTGTTTTTAACTTAGGTTAATAAGTTTTCAATCTATGTTGAATTAAATTAAACCAATCCATAAAAATGTTTAATCAAAAAAACAAAACAATATTTTGACATTTGACTGATGTAACCAGTTTTCATATTTGTTTCAATATTGCTAAAATATATATAAACAAATTGACTTGGTGCCCCCTTCTTGACCCCAACCCCTGATGTTGCCATTTCTGATTTGAGACCATTAGGTTTAAAGGGCTTGGCTAAGCCAATTTTCCCCACCTAAAACCACTTATTCCGTGACAAGTTTGACTTCAGCTGTCTTTCCTAATATATGCTATAGTGCTCTTCAAACATTTCCACGTTTCCGTCTAGACTCACAGGCCCCTGGCACACATTGAAAGCCTGCAGCTGCTCAGCTGCGCATAAATATGGAGGGGTTGGGAGCCAAGACTACGCCAAGGAGCAGACAGGGAGTTGGGGTTTTCCAGGTGGCATATGTGAGGAGAGTAAGTGCGTGTGCTCATGTTTATAGATGTTAACATGAATGTGTATGTTTAAAAGTCTGAGATCACATGGGCAAACACCTGTGTGTTCTAATTGAGGTTAGAGTCAGTAGTGTTATGGTCACACCTGAGGCTGCCGAAGGGCCACCCAACAGCGACTTGGCCCCATAAGCGCCCACTCCACAAAAACAGGCACACATAATGAGACCGTTATTAGAATGGAAAGAAATGACACAAAGGGAGGTGAAAGCCACAGAATAAAATCAACTGTCAAGGAGGTTGAAATTATAAATGTAAATTCTACTGTATAGATTTACAAATATTGAATCCATTTTTTATATGAAATTCTGTGAGACCAAATTACTGTGCTGACAATTAAAGTAACCAAATCCCCTTCATCCCATCAAATCAATGATCAAGAACATTTTAGCCAGAAATCCTTCACTTCCACATCCACATTAAATCTGAAAGTATGTATTTTGGCGACCCCAGTGGCGGTAAAGGGATTGCAGTCTATTTGTCTGAGTGACTCAACTAGGACAACTAAATGACCTTATAGTGCTTAGCCAATAGCAGGGGTTTAGTTGTTATAGTGATATAAGTGATATAAAATCACTAGAATTAAATTTTTCTTATATTCTGAGCTTGATAAAATACTGCATGCAATGTCTGTCCAAACACTTTCTCGTATTACCAGTTCAAAAACAACTCCTTCAACAGTGTCATTGCAAAAGGCAGACGCATACATGAAATATTTATCTTTTATCTTTTATAAGACAACACATGCTTGGATATCAATCAAATGTATTATATCCACAGAGATGGCATATTTTTGACATGCCGCTTACCAGTTTATTACTCCTGGCGTTTGAATCATTCTCTGGTTTGGATGTTTCAGCAAGCACGGATGCCAAATACAACAGATGGCGGGCAAACCTGAGTGTGTGTGAATCGTGTCCTGTGACATCAGCTGAGAAATACATCAGGCAGCTTTGCTGAAAATATTGGCCTACGTTTATGCACTGTAGACTTCATCTTGTGTTTAAGTTCATAAGCAAATTCATATTAAATCGTGAATCTATGTCTAGAGCGCCTACATGTCTTTTTACTCACCAATTACATCAGATTTAGTCCCTTTAAAATATCCTAAAAACACTAGCATTATGTATTTTCAGTATCATATATTTTGTTCACTTGTGTAATTACATCGTCATGAAAATTGTTTCCAACAACATATAAATCAATAGAAATTCGTAACTGTATCCAGTGAAACGACCCTTCTCTTTGCATTTAATTCAATGCTTCTTCGCAGCGCCATCAAGCTATCATTTGTTTATGTTTTGAATACGCAGCCTTATATATACATATTCATATATCCTTTGTCAGAACCTTTATGGTGGTTCTGACTTATGGTTGCTTAGCAACGGCAGACGCCACAACAGCACAAGCTCCCGAGCATTGAAAGAAATGAGAACGTGGCAGGCTGGCATTTTCAAAGCGTTTTAAGACGCAAAATGTGTGTTCTAGCACATACTGTACATGGATGTATCCGGCTATGCCCCGAATGTCGATTCACGCTAGAACCTCCCCCGCGGTTAGAAAAGTTGACTTGGTGGCCATATTGACAATGCCATTTTTTGACAGTCAACTATGTCCTATCATGCAAGTTTAACAATTATTTATGTAAATGTGAACAGACAGAAATATTTTATATAACACACTATATTTTAAAAAGCTATATTTTTGATATTATATATCCTGTTCACTTGTTTAATTACATTATCCCAAATGTTTCCAGCATCCAAACCAGAGAATATATAAAGATAATTTGTAGTCCTACCCAATAGAGCCTAACACGCCTACAGCTTCTATTATTAAAATTTCAAGCATCATTACATCAGCAGCACAAGGATTACATCTGAAATTCAATTTCACTCCATTTGTGTCATTTACAAATATAAATACATGAAACTATATGTATGATGCACAGACAGAAAAGGACCATTTCAAGGAAACCCCCACTCTACCCAACATTCTGGTGGTTTATTTAATCCTTCCCTTTTAACCTTGGTGTATGATTTATGACTGTAATTAATCATAGCCTAAGCATTAATTCTAAGGCACGCAGGTTCATCTGACCTGTACCCCTTTAGCTCCCATCTGTGGTCACTCTGTATGTCATCAGCTATTCGCAAATGTGCTTACTTATGAGGATAGCTTCAAGAAGATATAGCCTAATTTAGTCAGAGATAGCCTAACGCAAACCAGAGATCGAATCTAACTTATAACAGAGATAGAGCCTAACTCAAACCGTAAATAAATGGTTCCAAAAATATGCTTTTGATATTCATCTACAGTATTTACTTTAATTTGTTCCCCATTGTCATTCATAAATACAATCATTCTCTGTTTCAGATTTTTGAGCCACGCCAGTCCAGTCCAGTGACACCAAAACAACACAGCAGGATAAAAGCCGGATATTATTTGTTTAGCAGATTTCATGGAAAAGCCCTAAAATAAACCTTTGATATTAAAGAGGATTTGCGGAGACAATCAGCTTGAGTTGGTTTTTCAAGTGCTGGCTTGGCGAAACCCAGTCAGTGTGTTAAAGGGCCCAGAAAACCTATACACTGATGTCCAGTTGATTGTCTGTATTTCATTAATATTCATTACACTGCAGAACTCAGTTGAAAGCTATCAAATCAAATATAAGGTTTTGCTGTTTGTTCTTCGGTCATTTCAAACGTCCACATTCTAATCCACATTGCGATCATAATAAATTATGCAATTATATAGCCTACCTGTATATAAATCTAGTTGGATTTATGTGAATTGTACGATCTTATATTGTGCAACTTGTAAAATCTCAAGCTACTGTGAAAGTAAAAGTGCTCACAAGGGTTTGAAATAATTAAAAATTAAAAGTCACTAAATCACTAAATGGTAACAAATGTTTTTGATGTCCTACATAAAGATATTGTAATAAATCTACATTTGGTGTTTTTCAATCTGTTGAGATTGGTTGTAAATTATAATATATGTTGCAGTAATATTTCTGTTCAAATTTCAGTATTCTTTATGAAATAATGCTCCATAAAGGTGTATTTAAGATGCATGTATAATTATGAATCAATGCAAATTACTGCAACCACTGTTTTAATGCATTATAATACAGTACTTATGCTATACAGAATGCACTAAGCATCACAATAATATCTATTGAAGGTGTACTGAATTGTGAATTAATGATTATATAGGTGTACATAACATTTATGAATAGAATAAATCTGTTACATAGTATCTAAGCCAATGTGAATGCATTTCTAACGCATTATTTAAATTTTTAAAAGTGTTTTCAATAAATGCAAATGCCGCATCATCACCGGCTACACTGTGTGGTGGGCTGTCTGTTTCTCACGAATATGATGTTCACTCACTCGGGTTTCCTCGCCAGCCCGACGGACCGGCACAGTGTCGATGGTGTCTGCGGAACCAAAGACTTGCAAGACGGGCTCCTCTTCTCGTCCTCCGCCGACTCCGGGCTAGACTGAGCAGGTTTGAGAGACGGTGGGGATGTAGGAACAAGCTGCAGATGCTGCGGGTGATGTATTGGTGCTGCCGGGGGATGCTGCGCCTGTTTGGACGAATTCTGCTGCTGCTGCTGCTGTTGCTGCTGTGGCGGCGGCGGTGGCGGCTGCTGGGGTTGGCCGTGAGTCGCCTGATGCTGGTGTGGATGTGCGCCCGGCTGAGGGCTGCTGGTACGCGGTGCTGGGTGGTGGTGGTGGTGCGGATGATGGTGGTGGTATTGATGCGGATCTCTCAGCTGCCGATTCTCGCCGATGAGATCCTCAACCTTCCTTTCGAGCTCGTCGATCCGCTGCCGCTGGGTTTTGAATCAGACTCTGCTGGTTTTGTACAATGGTGGTCAGCTCTTTGAGATAAAGCACGGCTTTCATGGGGTTATCCAGCAAGCTCTCCATCACTGTATTGTCAAAGCTTCAAGCCTTGTTGGAGCTGGAGTGGTCTGGATACGAAGCAATGTGCTGTGGCGTGCTGACGCTCTAGGGATGCGAGCGATTGTCCTGATGCGGGAGAGACTGGGGGAGGATCCGTGGAAGATGATGCCAGCACTGTAGCCAATCACAGAAATGCGTGTTTACATGCAGCAATTTTCCAATTGTCATTTAAAGGTGCACCGATTCATTTTAAAATAGCCTTTTCACCCTGATCAGCGATTTAAATGACTCCGACATGTGTCTTTAAATGGGCTACTGAATAATAACAAGATACTATTCCGGCGGCTGTACCGCGATATCACGCGGTATTACGGTGTTGTGTAATTGAAATCTAAAAGAAAAAATGTGTATTTACTATAGTAAACTGTATTATATTGTACACTAAATATTTTCTAGTATTAACTATAGTAATTGGATCAATTGTAGCAAATTCTGTAGTTTACTTTACTGTAAAAAATATTTGTCACTTTCTTTTGGTTAAACTTAAAACAATAAATTACCTGGTTGCCTTAAAATTTTGCAAACTGTTGACTAATATTTTTTTTAAGTAAAAGTAAAGACACTAAAGTTTCTAAACACATTATAGATGTTAGAAATGTACTGCTGAAACACATTATAAAGACACAGAAGTTTGTATTCTGAATTGTGGAGTTAAACCGTTAAACAGTTTTTCACCCATTCTCTGTTCAGGATTTTGGGGGCGGGGCTAAATGGGGATCGATGACGCAATGGAGCGTCTGAGCATGCATGGCCCTCCCTTATACCTAGAGCGACTAGTATCAGGCGTCTGCTCAATCACGAGCTCAGGGGTTGTAAACTCTCACGTACGCGCTTTCAGGCTCTTTCACGCTCTCACTCTGCCCAACTAAACAAATCTTACATTGTTTGTTTGTTGTGAATTATCTATCAATAAATATTGTGTGCATTGACTCGTGCGTGTTTGAATTTAAATCCTCACATAAAAATCGTCACACAGCCTACTGGGGACTCAGTTTGAGCAAACTGTCATGGTTCTGCCTCATCTTGTCATATATTTCTTGGTCTTGTGGCAGAACCAGGACAGGATCCCTAGTTTCTTGTAGAGAGAGAGGTTTTTGGGCCTCTTTAAATGCCATACTTTCTCTCTCTGAGTCTCGTCGGTGTTTCCTGCCCTTTCATCTAGTTATTGTTTGTTAATTAGTTCATGCCCCGCACCTGTCATTGTCATTTGTCACTCGTTGCTTGTGGGTGAGTTCTTGTCATGTTAGTAAGTTTAGTCTAGTTAGTCAATGTTTATGTAAATGTTATATTTAGTCTAGTATAGTCTAGTTAAGTGTAGTGAGTTTTTTTGTTCCTGTAGCACCCTTTATGTTATGTTGTTTTACCCCCCTTGTGGGTTTTTGTTTCCTGTTTTGTATTTATTATTAAATGTCTTGTTAACCCCTTACCCGCTGTCTGCGTCTGGGTCCTCTGTCCCCACCTCACTCCGAGATTAATGACACAAACGTGAGTGGGCGTGGCTTCAGCGCCAACAGCAACAACGCTGAAGCGAAGACCATTGTGAGTAACAGATACGTCATGGGTAGCTCGCTTGTGAATGGTCCAGTTAGCAATAAAAAAGGAAGACTGTTATTAAAATAAGTGTTAAAACTATGCCCTTAGTGCTCAGGGGATTTGCACAGCAATACTTTTTTAAACCATATTATCGTTGCATATGTGCATTAACGTTAAAGTTCGAGTAAAGGGATAGCGGACACGCCCCCAGCGTTTGAGAGCAGGGAGTCCTGCTTATTTTTCCAAGATTTTGATAACATGTTGAACGTAGTCATCTTTTAAATGATACCACAATTGTGCTCACATTCCAAAAGGTACAAGAAAAACAGGTGAAGGTAGGTCATTTTCATGGCTTGGGCCAAGAGTGGGGTGCACTTTAAGAGGCAACCATAAATAAAAGATAAAAGATAAAAATACAAGGACGTACTGATTTTGATAACACTGACATGTGAGAAGAAAAAAATCTCTCTTTTGAGCATCCAAACCAGTCTGACATATCATTTGTTCAACTGCGGTGTGAGTTTGGACTGGACTAGCAGACCATTTGGCATGTTGTTAAATCTTTGTTCTCCCTGTCCTTATTTACTGCTTAAATATATACAGCAAGCTGTCCACCATATTTCCGTGTTTGCTGCCAGATCTTGTGTCACTGACTCTAGCAGCTGTTGTTTGATTTTCAAATACAGCATTATGAGTCATGTTACTAAAAGTGTGAAAAAAGAACCAAATACATGCATTTGTATCTGGATGTGCAAATATGAAGTGCAGATTTGTTTACTGTATTACTGCAAAGTGTAAATCTCCAAATAGAGATCCTTGCCTCAAGGGAACAGTCAGGAATATTTACTATAAAGGAATTATTGGAAGAATGTCAGTAACCGAAACAGATCTTATCCCCCATTGACTCCCAAAGTATTTATTTTCCCTACCATGGCAGTAAATGGGAGATGAGATCTGTTTGGTTACTGACATTCTTCCAAATATCTTCCTTTGTGTTCAGCAGAACAAAGACATTTATACAGGTTTTGAACAATCTGAGGGTGAGTTTTTGAGTGAACTGTCCCTTTAAGCTTCATCTACATAACCCTAAGTACAATATAACCAACACTAATGATGATGCTTGCCTTGGCAAATATAAATAAAGAAATCCCAAGCTGTCAACAGACTAGAGGAAAAAAACATTGAATGATTTCATAATTTTTTGGCCTTTTCTGTGACAGGTAAAACTTGGAATATTGACTTGGAAAATTCATTATTTACAGAGTTCCTCTGTCAACACACCATGTCATAACGGTCCAATGAACCATCCCTGAATGGTTAAGATGAATGAGAAAGATAGAGAATGAGAGAGAGAGAACAACGCAGGCTCCCTGTGCCCCATAACTAATTACAAGCCAGCTCGTAACACAAATATTTGTGGCGACTTCAGGGAACCGATACCTGCACAAGACAACAAATGAACAATAGGAACCGCATCACAGCACTTGAAATGAAAATTCATTTCTGCCTTTGCAAAAGAATGAGAATATATTGATAATCCGCTTCTGTCTATTATTTCTCATTTAGTCTGTATCGGGTTGGGCAAGTGCACAAGGTTATTTCAACATGCTATTTTATATTCCAGACATGTGGTTTCCAAAATTAAAGGGCTGCTGCTAATGAATGTCAGCGGGAGATGAAGCCAATAGTTGGCCAAACTTACCAGATGCACAGAAAAGCTTTGACATTTGCAGAACATATAGTTTGCATATTCAAATCTAATGCTGCCTGCAGTTTTATCAGATAAACATTTTATATCTGTGGTATAAAATCTTGTTTGTTTGGGTAAAATGATGTCAGCACTCATTTCCAAATAAACATATTACTCAAAGCTAAATATTAAGTTAACATAAATATGTTTCTATATGAATTCAGGTCTCATTTTAGAGGACAGTATCTAAAACCTTACAGAGTATGTACAGTAAGCTTGAAATGTTGAGAAGAATTCTGTTGACTTTTACTAGGCAACTGCAATAAGCATTTGCTTTATTTTGATTTACAATCATTAAACTGTTGGTTTATATGAAAACATCATATAAAAATAAAGTCACAAAACAATAATTTTCTGTGAATTTGTGAATATATTTTACGAAAATTGTTGCTGTTTTTTGGCAATCTCCCATTTAGTTCTAAGGGACATTCTAAGCATGTCTCAGGGGGCGGCGGCGTTTAACATAAAGTCTATTGGGAATTTTCAAGGTACAAGGTATTTGTCTACTCTTTTTGTGCAATTTTTATAAAAGAATCCTCATTAGTATTCCAACATTTCCTCTTTTAATAAAACACTTTTCATGTCAAGTCTCCAGAAAAGACGAAATGCTCACCGACATCCAAGAGCGCTGAATCATTAGATGCTCACCGACCTTGAAACGTACCCAATGAAAGGCTAGCCAAGCCCATTCTGCGATCACTGTACACGGCCATAAACAGAAATGGCAGAGCCCTTTCACCATCAGGATGTCATTTTTTAGCATATTGAGCCAAAAATGCTTTTTGTAGTACGTTTCTATTGGAGAACTGGGCAGTAAACTAGGAATGACAAATTTAGTCTAGATTAAGATATGATTCGTTATGTCCTTTCTCTGGCAATGACCACTTAAATTGCACTTTGGTTTCATCTGTTGCTCAAAAAAAGAACCTGATTAGCCAGCATCAAACCAACAAGGTCATGATTTGATCTTTTAAGAGTCTTTTCCTTAAGTAGATGCAGCATTATGTAAAAAATAAAGAAAGTTGGGTTGTAGAAGTGACATGAAACAAACAACCGTTTGATCAAATCAGTTTCAACAAAATTCAAACGTGTGATGACTGAATGATGTGACTGAACATTCAGAAATGTGTATTGGAATTTTCTTTTGTGAGGTCAGAAATTGCAAAAAAGACATGTTTGTGATATTAATACATTTATACCTCTTCAGTTTAACAGCAAATACCTCCTCAATAAAATGCACTGGCTGGTTGAAAATTAGTTAATATCTGTATGTGGGTGATGGCATGTTTGTTTGCATTTGAGTGTGGCGGAATGCAGAGAAAGTATAAGCATAAATTGTGTCACCCATATGAGTCCCCTAATCCTACAATCACGGCTCTACAGTTTTCTATGAACCTTTTCATCTTAATGAGAATCTCAACCTACACACACTGCCTCTCTTCAAAGCAACTGAGATGTGTAGTATGTCACAGAGGCTTCTGAACAAGGGCTATGGAAAAACTCTCTCCCTAACTCACTACTCCTATAAAACGGATGTATTTGTAGAAGTTAGTAGAAGATTTTAAATTAGCTTTTCTTTTTTAATTTTCTTTTTTATGTTAATTTTAGTTAAATATTTAGCAAATTTGTTATATGCTTTTGTCATTTTATTATTTATTTGTTTATTTTTTATGTTGCTATATAAGATTAATTAATTGTAGTTTTGTTTATTGTTATCATTTTAGTGCTTTGAACTTATTTCAGTTTAGGCAACATTTCAATCTTTGTTTATTTTTCCACAATTATTTTTAGTTTTATTTGTTTTCTATAAACAAAAACACTTTCAGTTTTAGTGAACTAAAATAACGTTGTTCCGCAAGAAGGCTTGTTTTAACACACCTTATTCATATAATGTCTTTTTGACTATATAAAAAAACTATAACAATATATAAAAACTATATAAATATATCGTTTTTAAATTGTATGTACAACAAAAATACAGTATCAGTATCAGTTCATGTTAATTGATGTGAGCTATAATAATTATTTTGGATTCCATTAATACATCACTAAGAGAATGTGCCCGAAACAAGATAAACTGTGTGTTACTGGTGAGTCTGAGGGCAAAATAAATTGCGGAGATGTGCAGGTAATTGTTTCTTTTTAGGCCCCACAGCCTCCCTCTGTGGACCAGTAAGGTAATTCACTTTTTCCAGCCTGTTCCGGGAACCACCATGAAAAATGAGTAGGTCTTTTTGTGGGTCCTCTGAAGCATTGTGAGATATAGACAGAGTTGTTTTGTCTTGGGGACAATGTAGGCTGTGCTCCACAAAAAATGGCAAAACAATAGACTAAATAATAAAATATCACTAAATATGGGATTAAACAACATGTCAACTCCCCGATATAGCATAAGAGAGACAGAACATCTCTTTTTGCTATATTTGAATAAAATACAATTAATTCAAATTAAATTTACATCAAATGAAGAAATTATCTATTAGTGAGACGTTTTATTATGCAAATACTTGGTATAGGTAAAACACCACCTGCAGTTTTTAGCAATAATAAACATACATAAATGTTCATGTTAGTTTATTAAAGAGTATTTTAGATTGTGGATATAACACTAGTTTATTTCACACTTGATGAAATTATAAAATATGTATTTCAGTGTCCAGTCCAGTGTTACTTGTTGATAATATTAGACACGTTTTTTTCCCCATATATGGATTCGTAATGAGAGTCCAGATTGAAAAAAAAGAAAAGGATGCTCTACCCAATCCATATCACTCGTTTCCACGGAGACAGCTTGGCAAATAGCAATAACCTTTAATGCAATGTGTTATGATTGGTGGAAGAACAAAGAGAAGAGAACTAGATATTAGATAAACGTGTTGAATAACACTGTATATACCAGCCATCAATCTCACCAGTCCATTTCTATCATATGCTCTCTTTGGAACTGTCATACAAAAAAATAATTGACCTTGGTTTTTTTTTTCTTCCTTTTTTGACCCCTAGATGGCGCCAGTAAGAAACCAACGTCTGGCATGATGTACACGTGTCATTCAGAATGGGCTGGAATTTGTATCATGTGAGTTGTGCTTACAAGTATTTTCAATTTCAAATCATTTTACAGCTACATGTGTGATAATTTATAGTAAACTAAACTAAATTGTGCATTGAAAGTAATTTAAGTTGGTCACAAACCTTTTTTCGCTTTTTTTCAAATTCCTTACATTGTAGTAAGCATAGCCTATAGATGTTAACCAGAAGAGGACATTTTAATTTATGTTGTGCAAAGACATAAATGACTTTCACGGCACCACAAAGGAGCAGTTTATCCGAGCTGCTCTCTTCATAGTAGCCTGCACATGTACAGGATCGTCTGTATATATTGTACAGGATCTATATAAATAAAGAAACGATTCTAATAGCCTCAGTTTATGGACAACTTTTTATCCAAAAGGTATGGTTGCAGCTCTACTTGAAATGAAAACACGTCATTTGCATAGATTTGGATATGGGCAGGCACCAAATAAAGATATGGTGTTCTATTTTAGAGTTAAAAAAAGTCCAATGGTCTCAGCCAGTCAAGATACACAGCATAATATTAATAAAAACATATTAACATTAGTGTTAGTCATGCTTAGTTGATGTTCATTTCGGTGCTTTTCCAAAACATCTGTATTCATCTGTATCCGCATTTTCGTTTTTAAATATTTAGCCATTTATACGTTTTTACAAACTGTCAAAAAAGAAAAATGTTCTTGAAATTGATGTTTCAAGATGTAATTCCTCCTGGTTTGCCAGCTTTTCAGGCTGGTCCTGTAAGACCTGATATGAAAAAGCGTGCTTTTCTGTATAACCATACAACCATAATGACATACGGTGTGTGTTTTGCAATTCAAATCTGTATTTAAATGTCAGGTACGAGACCAGATTTAGTTGCCAGGGTAACAAAGGTTTATTAAATCAAGACAGGGCAAAAACAAGACCGACAGTCACTGTGGGGCCAAACAAAGGAGACAGTCCGTGGGGAGCGGGCCCGAGCGCTCGGCCACAGGGGGGAGAAGTGGCTGTGGGAGTATGGGGCTGATGGCGAGGGACTGGGACGGCCCCGGGGACCAGACGAGAAAGCCCTGGCATGGACTACCCCGCGGCGGTGAAAGACGAACCCACTTCAGGAGATATGTAGACCGCCCTGGGACACTTAAAACCCTACGGGGGGAGAAGAACCTCACAAGGGCAGAGCGATGGGTGGCAGGCACTGAGGTCTGTGACAGGACCGCCACTGTCGCTGGAAGGCCGGGCGGTGATCTGGTGGTACAGCACAGATCAAACCACTGGAGCCACGAGACAAGCTAAGACTAATAATCCATCAAGACAAGGCTATCAAGACTAGACTTAGTAGTTAAGAGTAGTTAGACATGCAAAAAGTATCTTTTGATCTACTGATAAAAACAGGAACAGGAACAGAACTAAACAGAACAAAACCGTGACAATACTAGCCAAAAGTAAGTATATGCAACTTTTAAGGGGTTCTGATTTGCCCATTCTGGATTATGTCTTATATAGACGATTACAAAGCAACAACATAAACAAATGCGGGCGTTCGTGGACTGCCCTTTACTTCCGGTACACACATTCACAAACAAATGCCTCTAGATTATTTCTGATGACAAGCAAAACAATCCAAGAAGAACCTTTATTTGGCTAAACTTGCCTGTCCAATATTTAGAATTTAGACTGCGATACCAAGCTCAACCACTAGTCCCATAGGGTTTCTTTAAATACAACAAATATACACGACACATTCAACAAATTGTTTATTTAATCAAATTAACATACGACAAAATAATAATAAAAAATAACAATTGTTTTACAATAAAATAATAATATAAATTAGTATTAACAAAAATGTAATTAAATAAAAGTTATAAGTTATATTATTAGACACTAGCCAGACCGATAAACAAACACAAAACGGAAGTTGCTCCATTTTCCCTGAACAATAAAGAGCTTCCCCAGGGCGAGCTGTAAAACTATCGGAAAACCATGATCTAACCTTTATCTTCATATGAAATCCCACATGGCCAGTCAGTGATTAATTTTTCCTAATTTATTCAAATATTGATGTCGGAGATTCCGTAAGCCTGGAGACTGTAGTGTATACTGTGAGTTAATAAATGCTCAGCTTAAATATGTGATGTGAGTGGTCATTAACAGCTGTTTAAGTTGAAGCCCCGCTTGACATGAAAAGATGCTACCGAATAGAACGGTATTCCTTACGTCACCACTTAACAACCGAATAACTAAATATGTGGGCGAGCGTTGGTATAATCAGGCTTTGTTTTGCTAATCGAGAAGGCGTGTTCAGAACAACATGTGCTTCCAGTTTATTCCGTGAACTCCTCCGCAAACAGTGTTCTTACCCAAGACGCACTCTCACGGGCGTCCCATTCACACCTCCTCCACTTCTACACCTCTGTCTCTCTCTGTGGGTCTCTGGAACTGCCAGCTGTGAACAAGACTGACTTCATCCATGCTTTTGCAGCCAGTCTGACATTCTAGGTCTTACTGAGATTTGTCCTGAGGACTCAACCACACCCACGCCTCTCTGCACAAACTACTCCGTCTCTCACTCTCCCTGACAAACTGGAAGAGGAGGAGGCACAGGTTTGGAAATATTTCCCCCTATGTTCACTATGCAACGACAATTTATTTGAATATCGCACTGTTAATATCACTTCTCCTACTCAGCCTAGTGTTGCTGTAGTTTACCACCCCGCAGGTCCTCTTCACAACTTCATTGAAGAGAGTTAGATGTGCTGGTCTACTCATTCCCGGTGGATGGCGGCCCTTTTGTAGTCTTTGGGGACTTCAACATCTGCCTGGAGAAACCCTATGCATATAACTTTCATTTTCACTATGATCACAGATCAGGAAACCAGCTAGATCTCATCTACACCCGTAACTGCACCACAGATAACATTAAAGTCATACCTCTTCACATTTCTGACCACTTCTTCATCACTTTCAACATGCTCCTTCCTTCATGCACTACACCTACACCACCACCAGTTTATTTTAGACGGAACCTTCTCTCTCTGACTCCCCATCAGCCTCTCTGCCAAAGTGACATCCTCTCTTCCCTCCAACCTTGTATCTCTGGATGCTGACACTGCCACAGACACCTTATGCTCAACACTTGCATCCCGTCTAGATCCTGTCCTCTGTCCTCCAGACCAGCTCGCGCTACGCCCCTACTGTTTGACATCCTCCGTGAACAACGGAGTACACTCAGGGCTGCTGAAAGGAAATGGCGCAAGACCAAGAATCCTGCTGACCTAAGGGACTACCAGTCACTACTCTCCTCTTTTTCTGCTAGTGTTACCACTGCAAAAAATCTTTGATTTTGACGCATTTTTCAACCTTTAGTTAGTGTGTAATGTTGCTGCAAATGATAAAGCTCAAAGTTCAGTGCCAAGCAAGATATTGTCTTTAACAGAATTCGCTTTTCAAGGACTACAGAGAATGGCTGGAATAGGACGACAGCCCTCTACTTCCCGGGTACATGATGTCACTATTCTGAGTGCTTTTAATAACCTCCGCCCAAAGGAATAGACCGGAAGAAATCCAGTCGTTTTGTGAGAAGAGGGACAGTGGTGAACAAAGACTTGAAATATGTGAGATAGAAAGGTTTTTTTGAAACTAGAAACATGAACATCAATTGTTAAACACCCAAAAAACATAACCAAAGCCTCAAAAACAGCAAAGACTGGCTCCTTTAACATTAGAAAGGTTAGACCCTATCTCACTGAGCATGCGGCACAACTCCTTGTCCAGGCCCTTGTAATCTCAAGGTTGGACTACTGCAATACTCTCCTTGCTGGTCTTCCTGCAAAGCCTACCAAATCACTCCAGCCTGTTCAGAATGCAGCAGCACGCCTCGTCTTTAGGGTTGAGTATCGTTTTAATTTTAGCGATTCCGGTTCCAATTCTGCTTATCGAATCCGGTTCTTATCGATTCTCTGTTCCGATTCCAATATTTTTTTGGGGAGAGATAAGAATAGCAAATACTTAAAGCAAACAGTTTTTACCTTTTATTCTTGTCACATTTAGGGTATAACCAGTAGGATGTAACTGTTAACTGTGACAATTCGTCAAATAATGAAATAAACTTCCATTAAGGAATAATCAGAAGCAATTACAAACCCAAACTATTTAAGTATAACACAAAATGCAACATAAAATATATAAGATGCAGTTGCTAGATCGTCCATTATCTAAACAATTATTTGTGAATAAAATAATAATTAATTTTTAAAAAGTGATTGGATTAATAATAAAAATTAATATCATTTAAAATAAACCAGAACATGTTGTCCTGTAGCTTCCGGGATGTATTAAATTGTGACAACTGTTTTTCAAAATAAAGTAACTTAAACAAAACTGATCGTCTTTTCATCTCTATCTGTATTTTTTACCCGAGTGTGAGATGCTGCTATTGCTGCTAATAGCTGTAAGTTATCTGGTGCGTTGAGGACTCGAGGCTGAGAGAGATAAATAAATAAACACGGTGCATTTCTTCAGATTAATGACACGTTTCATCATATAAGAGGTCCTTCCTTCATAGTGCCTGTGGCGGAGGGTACAGATCCAGGATCGGCGTCGCCTTGGAAACGGCCCGGCAGCTAATGCTGATCACCTACACCTGAGGCCGATTAGCTGCCGGGCATATAAGCCACGTGCACGCGCCACTCTGGGGCTGGTCTCCCAAGCACCTAATACTGTGTCTTTGTCTGTTTTGCAGAGTCAAGCGAGTGAAGCGAGGAGAACTTTATTGCACTAGCACGGACTGGCAGTTTCCTGATTTCAAGCACCCGGGTTGTCACATTGTGGATTATTGGTTCATTATTGTAATAAATTCCCCCTCCGGGGTTGTTTCATCTGCCGTCTTGTGTCCGTCGTGTCTCTTACCGTGCCACAGTGCCGATGGCATGTGCGTCCTTGTCGCAGGTCCTGGCAAACAGATACAACATTTAATGCTCACTGCCGTTCGCGAGTGATTGAAAAAGTCAGGAATCGATAAACAGAACTGAAATGCGCGCATCTTATCGAATACCCGGTTCTTTGAAATTTGGAACCGTCTTCCAACAGAATGGTCTCATGTAACATCCCTTTTCATCTCTCTTCACTGGCCGCGGTTGAAGCCCGTATCAGATTCAAGTCACTAATGCTTGCCCACAGGACTATTACTAGATCTGGCATACTTTCACACCCTCCTAAACTCCTACACCCAATCAAGAACCCTGCATTCTCCTTCACATTCTTCCCAACTCAGTCCGGTCAATCACATCTCTCACAACATTCAAAAAACGACTTAAAACCCATCTATTCTTTGAATAATTGACAGGCAAATGAAAAAAATGAAAAAAGGAACCCTCCCTTTCTCTCAACAGGTATTGTTCTGGCTTTTGGGAAACTATAGTAACTTGATATTAGCACCTGTTGTATTATTGCTCCAGTAAGATATCGCTGCATTGCTCCCTGAACTCTCTTTAAGTCGCTCTGGATAAAAGCGTCTGATAAATGACTAAATGCAACACGACTTGCTGTAAACTTTGAGCGTTGTGACTCTGCAGATATTGTTTATGCTCAAACACCTACATCACAAACTAACTAAAGTTGAAAAATCCCATCAACCCACCCCTTTAAAAGAAAGTGTTACCGTGACTTTTACTACGTGCCCCCCCCCCCCCCCCTTTTTATATAAAGTAAATTCGTCCCCAGCACTTTTTCATTTCACAGTTGTGTTCTCGACATGTTGAGGTTTTAATGGAGAAATGTATATAAATGCAGAATGATTTGAAATTCAAAAAGACAAGATAGATTATACATGACGTTTACGTTTCTATGTTTGTCACGTCACGACACGCCCAGGCTCGCACCCGCGGTCCCGCGCTGTATCCATCATTCATAGAGGTCGAGATGAGTTCAAAGCGGCAAAAAACTCTGCACTCCTTTTTTAAGAAGAAGTCCGCATGTGGTATCCGAAAAAGTTTGGCACAATGTTGAGTGACTCTGCCTATTGCTCTTGTTGAATAATTAGCCAGTTTTGATGTTCATTATATGGAGAAAAAAAGCTGCCCGTACAAACATGCACTTATTTGAAGTGTATTTTTCCGTAACTCTTTTGTAACGTCTTTTATTTTAACATGTATGAATGTTATGAGAACCCTTCAAATAAGAATAAAGATAATGTTGAACTGAGATTTTACAGCGTTTGCAGCATTGTGACATGTTTAAGTACAATTCTACATAATGTATTTCAATCAAGTACAATTTGATATAGGAACGATCTTAATTTAAGGGTGCTCTGTCAGCTTTCCTATAGCTCAGTGGTAAGAGCATTGTGTTAACAACAGGGGATTACACACCCATGTAAAATGTATAGGATAATGCAAAGTAAGTCGCTTTGGATAAAAGCGTCTGCTAAATGTAAATCTAAATGTCATCATTGCACTAATTTTACGTTTTTATGTGTTGTCAAGAATGAACAAGAAACAGACAGCCTAGGTTTGTTAGGCCAGAAAATAAAACCTGTCAATTAGACAAGGGTTAACTGAAAAAAAACAGGTATAACACTAGACATTCTGTCCCCCCCACTTTTGAAATCATGACTACGCCTCTGGCTAAATCTGTTGTATTTATTTTGCTCATTGTCACCCACACATAGGTGGGGCCACCATGCTAATATAAAGATTTGTGGGTGTGTCACTTGGCCACCTGAGACAGAGAATACCCAGCATCAAATGAGGATTACACTGACATCCCAAACTGTCCATATTCATCTTTTACTATTATTTATTGTTTCTCACTACTGCTTCATGTCATTTGACAATGTCATTTGCATACAATTCAAACTTAAAAATGTGTTTTATTTCAGCTCATGAGAGTCCCCGTGTTATGAATTGTGCGGGAAGAACCCAGATGCAGGCAGCGATAGTACGGGGGGAACAAGACTTTTATTATACAAAAAACACTTACAAAAAGGCAAAACAAAACCCACGATGGGGAAAACAAGACTAGATAAACGAATAATTAAAACAAGGACACGGACTAACTAGACTAGAAAAACAAACACTTAATACCAACACTAAACTTACACTTACTAGACACGGGGAACAGGAACAAGGCAATCAAACATGAAGCAGTGGTAAATGCACACAAGACGTACAGCATATAGGTACAACATACAATGAACGAGCACAGGACAATGAAACATGAGAACTCTTTAAAGGGAACAAACACAGGATAATTGATAGGGACAAGATGCTGAGGATTATACACTAAAGGGAAGATAACAAGGAAACGAGATGGCGGGAAACACTGACGAGACACGGAGAGAGAGTGAGAAGATCACTAAGGTCCAACCCCTCTCTCCACAAAGAACTTTAGACTATGTCATGGCTCCGCCCCAAGATCAAGAATAAACGAGACAAGATGGCGGAACCATGACACCCCGTGCATTAAGGGTGAGCTCTCCTGATGAGATCTGTAAACCAGTAGAGCTCATTCCTTTAAGGTGGTAAAAAGAAATTTACATATTCAAAATGCAAACAATTGACGTAGGGGTCATAACATAGGAGTGGCATTATTTATGCTTCCTGTAAGTATAGGATAATTTATATTTGTTTCAAATTCATTATCACTAATGCCATTTTAATGCCATGATTGAAGACAATCTTGTATTAAAATATAGCAAATAATTCTAGACTGTAGCCAGCAGACAATTTTACTAGGACTGAATACACAAATTTCACCTTGTTGAACAGGTTTTGCGAGTGTAACCACAGTCACTGAGGAAGAAATAACATAATACAGGAGATGCATCATGCTCGCTTGTCAGTGTGTGGCACAATGTCCCTGGCGAGACCTTTAAACCACCGTAAAGTAATGATTTATTCATTTTATGTACTGATTGTGTGCATTGTGTTTTATTTTGTCATATGTTTGGGAGCGTATTATGTGGACTCTGAAAAGCTGTTGCCTGCAGGTGAGTACTTCTTTTTGGTTTTATGGGTGTTTTAGGCTTGATTGACCAAACATGAACTTTAAAAGTCACTGGACCTGTGTTGGAATTTACTGTATAGTAATATTTCTTGGAACTTCACAAAATGCCAATTTGTCAAAATCATTCAAATACGTTTTTTTAAGGACTTGATAGCACAGGATGCGAATAACAGATACATTTGTAATTTGTAACAAGTTTAGGCATGCGATTGTAAAACTAAGAGACATTTAAATGCCGGGTGAATACACTGAACAAGATAAAGGGAAATGTATCTGCACCAACACCCCTGTCATGAAGTCATATGACCTATTTTAGGTGTCTTCTACAAGTGTCAGAGCTATCAGATGACGTACAAGGGATCCTGTGTGTGCTTTAGGGGATTTAGAGAGGAGGTGAAAGGTGCAAACGTATATTTTAAGCATTCTAAATAGTTTCATTTCATTGCAAAAAGTACTGCCCAAATGGGTACCGCCATTTTGGGTGAACGATCCCGTACAAATACAAAATACAACACTCAAATTCAATAGAGTATGGACACAAAACCAATGCAAGTCAATGCTGCAACATTCTTCAAAATTTCTTGTTTTGTGTTCCGTGCAGCCATTGAAAAAAAACACTTTTTGAACCATTTTACCCACCAACAAAACTAAAAAGCAAAACGATACATGTCAACAAAATAAGAGGAAATAAAGACATGAAAGACAGACCACACAAAGACATGAAAGACATATAATCAATTCAAACTATGTACTGTAGAACAGTGTGTGCCCATATAATTTGCGATGTGGTTTTATGTATGCCACGCCATCTTTCTTTCGTTGGAATGATTTGCATCGCTTGTGTTGCCCTAGAAACAATCTGAAGTGGATCACAGTTCAGGTTTAAGATAAATATATAGCACACATAATCTCTAGTTCTTGTTTCAAGCGTGTGCCAGTGGTGTAAGTGGCGTGGACATTATTGTATAAGTGCCAGGTCAAGAATTTCCCAGGAGTGAGTTGAACTTTGACTTAAGAAAACATAGAGGTTAGAATAATTCTATAGTCATTAAAACTATGAAATAACCAACAGGAAAGTATGATGATATAAAGAGTATAAACTTACAGAGTCATTTTGCACTAGGGTTTGTCTACAAAACAAATTTCTGCACTCTAAAAACAGTTGTGTTCAGTTGTCAAACACATCTCTGTGTTATTCCTGGGACAACACATGTTGTGTTGCTTTTAACACAACTTATGTTGTCCCTTGCATTTATTTCGCATGAAATCAACACATAATGTGTGTAAGGGAGTCGACATGGAGGCGGTGTTAGAATCCATATGCAGACGATTAATAAAGGGTAATCATAACACAATCCAGTAAGCAGACCCGTGGTCAATAAACGGGCAGTAAATCATTAACAATAGGTCGAAAGTCCAATCAGGCAAACAAAGCAGTAGAAGTAATCCCATAAACGTAAATCCAAAATAGCAAGCACAATGGTCATAACAGGTAAACAGACAGTAGAAACGCTTGGTAAGGCAGTTGAAACTGAAACTGGCAATACTTCGCAACGTGGCTGGCATGGTCTGGTTAAATATGGCCGAACCCAGAAGTGAGGGCGTGGCATGAATGTTCATCCTAGAACTCCAGAGAGTGCTCCCTCGTTACAATGTGTTAAGTAGCATAACACAGCAAACAGTGGGTTCATATTAGCACATCCTTTTTAAGAGTGTAGCATTTAACCATATATCAATATAGCCAAATGTTGATCTGATATTATAGTTACTTGTAGTTTGTACATTCCCATGAAGCGTGTGCTTAATAGGCCCGTTTCACAATGACGTCACTTAACTTCCGCCTTCTCGCAAAGCAGTGTATCATGACATCCGTCTTGCAACAAACAAGAAGAAGTACTTATGTTTTGCCGTCGCGCAGAAACTTAACAACAGTGACAGAACACTTATTCAAGAACTTATCCTAGCACCTTCGCTAACACAAAAAGAACACAAAACACTTACCTTCTTTACTGTTCAACAAGTATTTGTATCCTTTATCTAGTTTTGATCTTGACATAAGCGAAAATGTATCTGCAAGATGTTGTACATCATTTTGCCGTTTTGTGGCAGCTATGCAAGGGACTTAGTAAACTCTATTCTGAGGTGCTAGCGGAAGTGACGATACACTGCTTTGTGACGTCATGTGAAAAGGGCCTATTGCATACTTTATTTTTTTAATACTTTAGTTACTCAAACGCTGTTTTATGGTCGCATGTGAACCAACTGTTTACGTTTAAATGGTTTACAAGCATTTGCATACTTTGTTTGTTCTTTTGTTTAGGGCATGTAAAAAAAGACCTCAAGAATGTTTTAAATAACACGGAAGCAAATAAACGGCCACCCGCACAGGTGAGAGTGGACTACCAGGTTTCTCCCATTTTGTTAATCATGTACACTGCAGATGGAAACAAGTGATATATTTGTCCCCGTTTAATAAATTCTTCTGCTTCCTGCTAGATCATCCCCAAAACAGTGGATAACCAGCAGCCAGTTAAAAAACATCATGTGTGTACACAGCATTCTTTTATCAAAGATAAAATAATCTATTGTATTGTGAGTCAATTGTAAAAGAGAATATTGTTTTGTTTTTTTATTTCTAGACAAAATGTTAAGATGCTAAGAACTGTTGGGGCAATACCTGTTTGTGCTTTGAACAGTTTGATTACTGTATTATTACCTTTCTTTAAGGGTCGTGTAAACATGCATATTTTTGAAGACTGTTGTGGTGGATCGCTTGAAAAACTTAGGAGTAACCGGCTGTATCCATTATTTCCCAATGTTAGTTCTATACACATCACACACAGCACACAATTTATTTAATAATGAGGATCTCATTGCGTCATATGGTGTCATCTAACTTTACAGGTACGCACTACAGTAAGTAGACTTTCTATTTCACCGCAATGGGAAAAATATGGATTGAGAATATTTGGCTATATTCACCCTGCGGCAACGGGTATGTCCAGCATTGATTATTATTATTTTCATTATTGTTGTAAATATTGAGCACAATTGTCAATTATTGTTGTTTAATTATAATATAAGATGATATTCAGTATTATTTTTATTTATATTATAGGTGAATATATTTTTGCTGTTGGCTCTGATGATAATTCTGAGTTCTGGCTCAGTTTAAACGAAAGTCCACAAAACCTTGAACGTCTCGCCTATGTGGGTGAGGTAATGTCTGGTGTTAATGTTTTTGTCAGACATTTGTTAACAAGGGCACTTACAATGGTAGTCTGTGAGGTAAATTGTACTTTTATATGTTTTATGTTGTGATGAAAGTAAAGTCTATGATTGGACAGGAAATATTGATTTAATTTAAAATATAGATTTAAGTTACCCCCTGAGATTTTTTTGTGTTCTCTCAGAAACATTTACGTTCCCCTAAGAATATTTCACAATCTTGTGTATGCCAGGAATGCAATGTTCCACAGGGACACGCAAAGTTTTTGCGAGGGAATGCAAAATGCAAAAGATGAAAAATTTTTCCACCAGTAAAGTGACAGTTTACATTCTCAAAACTTCCAATGAAAGTGTCAATTTTGGCAGCTGGGGTGACACGTAACATTCCATGCTTTTCATGATATCTTGTAAAAACAAAACTGATGAAAATGATCTTGATTTAGACAGGAGATGAATGGACCGCTCCAGGGGAGTATTGGAAGTTTGCATCCCAGATATCCAAACCTGTCATGTACGGGGCACTTTCATAATTATTATGAAGATATATATGAATATGTTTATATGAAACTGTATCACTCAACTCAAAAGTCTCTCTCTCTCTCTCTCTCTCTCTCTCTCTCTCTCTCTCTCTCTCTCTCTCTCTCTCTCTCAGGTTGGTGAAAGATATTAAGTATTTTTTTGAAGCCCTTTTAAAGCAGAGTGAAGGAATGGATCATCTTCAAGTAGCGGTATTTATCCATCTGTAATTTTTCCTTGTGAAATGAACTTCCTTTTTTCAATATTCCGTTTCCATCAATATACATTTGTTTTTTCAGTGGCGTTTAAACCAGGAAACCAGTAGTTTCGAAGTGATAACCTCCGAGTTTTTATCATTGTATGAAGGTATGTTGGAAAAAAAGGCATGAGTCCAGCCTTAGATACTGTTTCATTTCATGTGACGTATTAATTTAATGTTAAGGCATAAATATAATTCTTTGCATGAATTTTCTGTTGAAAATATTACACAATATTTGTACACCACAATACACCAGTGCGAAACAAACAAGTTTTCATGTTAACGTGCTTGTCTAGATTTGATGCAGTTGCTTAGCTCAAAAGAAAGCTGTAACCATTTGTCTGTTCATGTTCCTAGATATGGTACAGGACTTTTAGTTTAATCTCTTAGAAAAAGCCTTAGCATGTGCTACGAAAAAATGTTTTGTTTCTAACTTTAAAAACCCATAAATAATAAGTAGACCCAAGAAAGACGGTAAAGCTAAAGAAACCGATGTTTGCTTCCATCTACCAATACCTGACAACAAGACGTCACAGTTTTGACATTTTTCAAAAAAGTTCAAAAGTCCCCCAAAAACAAATAAAACGTTTTCGGTTTTAGTTAAAGACGTCTTGTAAACAGCCATTAAACTTAGCAAAGAACTTCCAGTTGTCATCTTGGAAGTGTTGTTTTACAGTTAAAATGTATTAACTGAAGAAAGTTGCAGTAAAATATAATGCAATAAAAAAAAAAATGTGTGTGCCATTTTCCTTATAGAAGTTGTTGATAAAATTGTCGTTTGTTTAGATGAATCATCTCTACTCATGGGAGATATTGATCACATACCTCAAACAGAAGCCAGTTATGATCGATTCCTTGAGTCGATTCCCAAGTCACCCAATCCTATTGGAGACATGATCAGAGAAGATCTCAGAGATAATATCTTTAAGAGTGAGTAGAATTTCATTACAGCAAAAATATATATTAGTCCACAAATACACAAATTATTTTGTCTTTTTTTGTTTATTCAGTTCCATTGATAGACGAATCTTACACAAAAGACTTGTTTCCTGAATGCGATTATAAACCAAGTTACATAATTGGAACAAAGATTGGACGATATCAAGGTGTAAATTTTGTAAGTGAACCCCTTTCATGACTGCATACCTCCTCTACGCCTCCATCAACAACATCTACGTTTATAATTGATGTAACTACTGTTTATACAAAGCACAATACAGTGACAAAAAATCATAAATCTAATACCAAACTAAAATAAAAGAGTGGGTGAAACTTGAAATGAGATGAACTGGATTAAAATGAGGTAAATGAATTAAGCAGTGTTTAAGGCCACATTCAAGTTATGTTGCAGGTTTATAACTTTGTTAGTAACTAAGTACAGAAATCATGGAGCTAAATTTGATACTTTTTAAGAACTAACATTTTAAGACTAACCCAATGCAAGGTTTATTAGAAAGAGAAATAAGGCTACGCTAATCGCCTTCCGACACACAGAGCAGTACGCCTCATGGTCATTCTCAGAGACAGCCCTCAGCAATTGTTCCAACTCTTTACCCAACAACAATTTTCATGAATATTTGCATTTCCTCATTAGTCAACGATGTTGTTTAGCAACCGGGTGTAAATGGACATCCCACTATTTGCCAACGCTATTATTAAATTCAGGCAAACATTAGCATATGACCTCTTTGGACAAATATTAAAAGATGATACAAAGCTTATTAGGTATTTAATGGAAAATGGTAATGAAGACTTTTAAATCATTTTAAGACCCCGGGACACCCTGCTTTAAAACCTTCCTTCCGAAACAGTCAGTCTACTCCGATTGGTCAAGTTGGCCCAGTTTTAGAAATGTCTCACTCATGACCAGGAGCTTCACTGGCGTCAGTTTTGTCTTATCACTTCGAGCCTACAGAGAATAAAGCCAGATAATGAAAATACAAAAACAGCCAACACAACTTGAACAAGCCATTTCACAGTGTTTTTTTTTGTTTTGTAATGGTCTTATTCATTTCAGATGCGATTAAAAAAATTCACATACGCACATAATACTTGTTTATTTTACGGAATAGTTTTCATATAAGGGCAAAGGGCTGATTGAAAATACATTACTAAAGCAAAGTGTTCTCTAAAGCAGCTCTACCATGATTCACAGTCTTCACATCTCTTTTTGCATATGACTTTGGCAGGAGATATTTAAATCAAGGAAACTATTATGTTTGACTTTAGAGAAGGAAGTGTGTTTCAATGAACTGTTTGTTGTCTTCTGTTAAAGAGAAGATCTTGCTTTGGAGTGGACTTTGTAACTGTCCAGACTTTTTTATGGTCAAGCAGTAACATACACTAAAAAACAATTTTTCTTTTTTTAAACCATAACAGACCCACAGCAATATTTGCACTTAAAGATTTTGCCTTTGAACCTTAAGGTACAACACGTTCTACTCCCGACTCATAACATATTGACATTCGGTCAGCGCCGCTGGGCGTCGCTTTTTAACACGCAGGGTACCCCTTTGTTTATTTATGGTTTCAAAGATATTTTGGAGCGCCTAACCCCTCCCTAAACCTAACAACTTTTCAACCATACAAAACACAACACATGAATACAGTCACAGGTGTTTATTGCACAAACTGTCCTAAAAACAGTATAAAAGTATAACAAACAACTTGCATCGCTGACCTTTTGTACAAAAGCCGTACGATGTCTTTATATGAAGAATTCCACATCCATGAACAGACAGCAGCTGGCGTTCAAACATAAACCGGAACGTTAGCATGATGCATACGCTTTCGCATCTGTTCCTCATGCTAATCGATCGTTTGGATTTGGTACACTTATTTGTACATTTGTATTTTTTGAACAACACACTGCTTTTATCTTGTGTTTTATGTTTTATAATAAATACACTGTTACGTTACTTGCTTAAACTGCCTAAATAGCGTCATGTAAAAACAATTATCCTGACTCTTAAACTGATAATCAAACCCCAATACATGCTAAGATTGCAAAATTATACTCCAATATATAATTTCAAAATAATAGTAAAATGTGTGTGCCCATTGCATCTGAGCGTTGATGCTGATGGTTTCTCATGGAAAGTAACGGATTACCCCGCACATCAAAAAAGGACGCCAAAGGGTACCCAACGCATTAAAAAGCGACGCCGGGGGGCATTGCCCGTATGTCAATATGTGGCAAGTTGGGAGTGAGAATGTGTTGTAAGGGACACATTTTGATATGTTTAATGGAAATCAAAACTAAAAAAACGTGTTTTACCTGACAAAGTAAGTGAAATTGAAAGCATGTGTTCCTCCGTAAATAGTCAGGCATTGAAAATAACACTGCTGGTTTCTGTTTTTCTAGATACACTTCTCTTCAGTATATCCAAATGACTTTACAAGGCAAACTTATGCTCATGATGAACATTTGTGCTTCTACAAACAGGATACATCATTTGAAGAAAGGTATGAATGTAAATTACGCACTGTTTACCGAGTGGCGTATCAAGTCAGGTCCGGGCCCATATGCAAGAACTTTTTACCGGGCCCCATCCGTCCGTTAGGGACCACGTTGCACATAAACGGACATCGGTTGTTCACTCGGGTGCTTTATTTAAATGTTGACACTCGTCAATTGCACTAAAATAGTAACGGCAGACCCCAAGGGAGTGCAAACTTCCAGAAAGAGGGAGAAAGCGACGTAGTCAGCGTTTTGCAAGTGTTTTTACACGCAACATATGAACGGGCCCTAACATTTATATATAGTATTACAGTTGTCAAACATTAAACATTTAGTTACTTACATTGTGTTGGCTCTTTCTCTCCTTTACCCTTTGTCTGTGAATAGCAAATCCTCCCTTATTTCATTTGATTAGACAGTAATCCTTGCCTTCCTTCATTTGATTAAATGTACATTGACATCTAGTCATTTGGCCGACGCTTTTATCCAAAGCGACTTACAGATGGGGAAAACAATCGAAGCAATTCGGACAACGTAAGTACAACAAAAAGCATAAGTGCAATCAATAAAACTGGTTTCATAAAGCCTACCACAGTATAAGAGTAGAAAAGAGAAAGAAGTCAGAACTGATCAGTAAGGTGTTGACGGAAGAGATGCGTTTTCAGACGATTCTTAAAGATGGCTACAGAATCTGCAGATCTTGTTGCCGCGGGCAGATCGTTCCACATAAGTGTAACCGATCCAGAGAAGGTGATTGTTCACCTGAATCAGATTGACGAGCTCATTCAGAGTGTATACGTATAAATGAAACTTCATTCTGTTTTGACACAAGAAGGTAAACAAAGTATACTTTACACAATAATAATGGAGTGTAAATGAATAAATTCATTAAAATTATTATATGCCAACTAGTTGGGACAATAAAGACATCCCTACAACCCCTAACCTCACCATACACTTTGTTATTAGACACCTTTATTATTAAGCATTTTTCAAATAATGTCTTTATTTTGTTGAAAATAAATGCCTGTATGATCTGATATGTGGTGTGTAAATGTAGCTTGACAAAAGGCCGATTCGAAATTACATTCACATGTAGCGTCAGAACTACTCATCATGTGTCTTACTCACAACACCACTGAAACTACTGGATCAGTAATCTATTCATTTACTACAGTATTGTACGCCCATGAATAAAAAACCCCATATATATGCCCATATGCACCCGAACACCCTGCCTTTCACAGATGCGACGCCCCTGTGTTTACCATTTTGTAACACTTGAAAAACAAGTTTTACATGTATTTCATGCCTGTAGGATAATTGTAACCATTCTCTTCACCTTTTAAGTAAAGGGTTTGCTCATTATCTGAACGAGGTTGAGGATCCTGGTGCACAAGGAAACAAAAAAAAAGGTAATATTAATTTCCCCCCTGTAGGACAGAAACCATGTACTGTACATCTAAAATTGTCTCTTTTCAGAAAATGGAACATTTAAAAAAAGTTAAATAATTGAATACCGAGTGGAATAGTTCATATTATATAGATGATGTGGTCAGACATGAATGCATGTGTCATCAGATTTTCACCGTTTTACCAAAACTTACACAATTTTTGGCCAGTCATTTGGCCAAAAACTGAGTAAAGAAAATGTTTATGAAAGGAATAGTTCACCTTTAAAATGAAAATTCGGTCATCGTTTTACTCACCCTCTTGTCAATTCAAACCCGTATGACTTTCTTTTTTCTGCAGAACGCAAAAGATAATTTGGAGGATGTTGGTAACGTTGAAAACCACTGGTCCCCATTGACTTGCATTGGTTTTGTGTCCATACAATAGACGTCAATGGAGACCAACAGTTTTTGATTACCAACATTTTTCAAAATATTTTCTTTTGTTTTGCAGAGGGTGCATAAATGATGACAGAATTTTCATTTTGAAGGTGAACTGTTCCTTTAATGTCAGGATCCAATGACGTTACAAGTTTTTTTTACAACAACAGTATTTCATTAATATAAAGGTTGTCACAAAGTTTAAAAAATCATGAATAAAAAAATGAAATGACAGAATATAGACATACATGGTTTCCTCCCCTCAACTTTATAATAACTGAGGTCTCTTATTTCCTTACTATGCAGTAAATGTTACACTTTTAAAAAAATATATATCAAATTAAAATGTTCCAACATTGACGTAGGAGAACATTTTCGAAGTGAAAAACAAGGGAAAATGTATTTTTAATATGTGTCCTATCAATCCAAATCATCAATGTCATCAGACGGTGATTTTATAAATATATAAAATATCCAATCTATGTATAGGTCCTAACTGGCAACGTGTATATGACGTGAAACCATTCGATGCTGGCTCAAAGCAAAGTGCAGTTTCAGTCAATTCATGCAAAAGAGCTGGAAACATTGTGATGACCCAAAATCAAGCCATGCCCATTGTTAAAGCTTTTATGAAAGCACTGCATTCAAAAAACACCACACGGTAAGATCTGTAGATTTACTTTTAAACACTACCTGGATCCAGTTGCATAAAACCCTTAGTTTTAAGTCAAGTCTTAATTTAGGTCTCAAACACAATGGCCTTGTTTCACAGACAAGGCTTAGCTAGTAAATGTTAAGGCTAGTCAGGACTATGCCTTAGTTAAATTAAGTTGCTTTTATAAAAATGGCTTCATCAAAAACATTAATGGAGTGCATTATCTTATTATCTTCAGACAAATCAAGGGCACTGATGTATTTTAAGATATGTCAGGGCGAGATATTTTCGATTAGGACAGCTCTAATATTCATTTTCGTCTGGGACTAGCCTTAAGCCGTGTCTGTGAAACATTGTCCGTGAGCAAATAACTGATAGAAGAGGAGGAAGTAACAAAGCACATTTTCAGAGATAACAATGTTTTCACTATCGTGCAATGCTTAGCATAAACAAAAGGTGAAAGATAAGACATCTGACGCAACGCTCTCAAAGAAATCCTCACCTGACTTGACCCTCACCTAAGGGTTTCTATGCAACCGGATATTTAATTCTTGAATACAGTGTACGTAACCTTAAATTAACTTTTTAACTAGTGTTTTTCGATCTTCACAGTGGCTACTCCTTGCTACGTGTGTTGAATGTGGTAAGACGGCAAGACAATAGCAAAGGCAGCCGCTATCTGGTGGAACTGGAACTTGTTGGCTCACAAGGTCAAAAAGTTCTTGTTTCACATTACGTTTATGCAAAACAGACGGAAACGGCTCAGCAATTACCAGCTCTCTGCAGTCCAAAACAATTTAACTGGAACCCGTCTGCAACTGTTCATGTCATTGTGGCAGGTAAAAAGAAACAGATATCAATAACTATCAATATGCTGCATTCCTGTCTTGTCGGAAACTGCGGTAATTATGAGAATCCCAATTTAATCTGATTTTTTTTTCAATCATAAATCTCATAATACCAATCCAAATACGCATGCATGTGATTGCCAAATATCAGTGTATGTTGCAGCAAGAGTTGAAAGTTTTCCTCATGATCATTGAAATAAATGGATTCACAACATTCTTGGTTTTAAAGCACTGCATTTTTTGGCAAATTTAGCGTGTGCCGCGAGCGGAGCAGGACAGCCAATGGCGTTTCATAACGTAATCGAACGTAATGACGCAACTTGTCACAAGTCTTGCACCTATTGAATAATAAGCATATGAAGCCGTATCTGCCTGTTATGTGCATCTAAAGTGTACGCTCAAAGTATTAAACGTACACAAAATATTGTGTACACACAGTACACAACTGAATTGTAAAAACATTAGAAAATCCCCTTTTCTGCAAACGTTACTTTTCTAGTGGACCGCATTTTCTAGTGGACAGGCGTGTCTGTTTCACACTTTGGCGTGATACTGGGTTGATATGACAGATCCTCTTTACATTTCTGAGCACTTCACTAAGCCAAAACAACGCTATAGTGTTATACGACCGGAAAATAGTCTGCCGACCCTGGCGTCGCAATACCTCACCGGCGGCAGCTAGTGCAACTAGTCCATTCCTTTGACAAACTAAAAATGCAAAATGGAGTTTTGGGAATGATGTGAAAAAATGTGTCTTGCTTCTTTTGCTGAAGAGTATAATGGAAACTCTAAAATGTGTTGGGTTATTTTCAACCCATTGTTTGTCATTTACAGTACAACCCAACGGTTTGGGTTCTGACCCAACGCTGGGTTGAAAATAACACAGCATTTTTGAGTGTAGCTCATTGTAACAAGGAACTATGCTTCTAACCACATAATTTTGCAATGCTCTTTGAGATTGTTTGTTGAAACTTTGGTTTCAGGTAATACTGAATTGTTGAACTATGCTGTCAATGACGAATCTCGCATCCATTGTTGGGTTACGATGCTTTTGGAAAATGCTCCCTTGGTTTACATCATATGACAGACTGTACTGAATGCCATTCTAAAGCATTTATAATTATTCATTTCTCTCCTATCAGTGAAAAATCAAGCAAGATGGGTCATTCAGTTTATCAGGGAAATGGAGAAAATATTCAGAGTAACTGGGGATAAAAACTTCAATATAATCATTATCGACTATAATAGCTCTGACATGGATATTGAGAAAAGACTCAAAAATGGCAAATTACCAAGGTAATTTTCTTGAAATGTTTGTCTATGCATAATTCCATTGGCTTATATAGTATTGTAAATAAACACACAGCACATGTTTACAGTTACACATTTAAGAAGATGGAAGGTAATTTTCAAAGGTCCGGAGGCCTTCAAGAAGGAATAAATCTTGTTAAAGTAGGTAATCTTCTTTACCCAAAGCATGTTGTGATACTAATTCACATTTGGGCTGCTTGAATAAAAGAACGGATTTCTGAAAGAATAGCTAAAACGATGCTAGTTTTAACTTCTGCCTGTTTTTTCAGGATGCACACAGCATTTTGTTCCTGACTGACCTGCACCTTTACCATCCTTTAAATTTATTAAACAGTATACGTAAACACTGTGTCGAAGGAAAGATGGCCTTTGCTCCTGTTGTGATGAGGCTGGATTGTGGTGCTTCCCCAAGCGCCCCAAGAGGTACTACTTGAGTTTTACTACCACTTAAGTCATTGTATAAAATACACTCTAAAAAATGTTGGGTTTTTTAACCCATCATTGGGTCAAAATGGACAACTGTTAGGTTAAATTTACCCAGAAAATGTTTATATTTGACCCAACAAAACCCAGCATATGGTCATTTATAACCCAACATCTTTTTCAGAGTGTAATAATAATCATGTTATATCTTCATTTCATACAATATAAAATTGGATGAGTAAGACCAAACTTTTGTACATTTCCATAGGTTTTTGGGAGACTGCTGGTTATGGTCTAATGGGAATCTACAAATCAGATACTGACCGTATTGGTGGTATGAACACAGCAGAATTTAAAGACAGATGGGGAGGTGAAGACTGGGAATTGTTAGACAGGTAATAAGACAGCATTACCTTTGGTCCTTGGAATTACAGTATTTACTACTTTTTGGATATCAAATTTTAAAGCTACTATCTGAGCAACTATCATCACCAAATAGAAACAGGTTTCCTAAACATTCTACAGATTCGCAATAGTTCCCCTCACCAAACTCATGCCAGTAGTTAAGCCAATGTGGTTATACTGAATGGTGAACACTCCCCAAAAATGAGAATGCTGTTACCACTTTCAAACCTGTATGACTTTATTCTTCTCAAGAACAAAAAAGAACATACTTTTTAGTATGTTTGTAACTGAACAAGGGCGGTACCCTTTCACTTCTATTGTATGGACAGAACAATGCAAGTCAATAGGTACCGTCGTTGTTCGGTTACCAACGTTCTTCAAAATATATTATTTTGTGTTCTGCACAAGAGTGTAAGTCATACAGGTTTGAAATGACAGGAGGGTTAGTGAATGATGACAGAATTTTCATTTTGGGTGAACTATTCCGTCAAGGTCTCATTTGCATTAGTTAACCACATTAGCATCGACTAACAATACTATTGTTCATTGCTAGTTATCTATGTTAACTAATGTATTTAACTTATGTTAACATTATTAAACCATGTAGTTCAACTTGTGAAATGTCTTTCTGACAGACTCCTACAATGCAAGATATTTGTTTAAATATAACACATTTCAGCTTTGTATCTTAACTTAACGGTTTATAGCATAGATATAAATAACTAAATGCCACAATAGCATCTGTTTCTATGGGCTGATATATGTAGGTCCGTATTGGTGCGATACACGCCAGTATGTGTTGCCAAGTCTATAGTTTTCCGTGGAATTGAGCTACTTTTTGAATGCTTTGGGTGTTTTTTTGCTGTCAATCTTAAGATGACTTTATCTATGAATGTTGTTTGATGAATGAGTGTGTTTCACAGATCCGGCAACCTTACCAAGCCGGACCGTTAACACTCAAAAGCAAGCTGACTGTCCATTTGAAACTATAGTTATACTCGTGTGTGATTATGAAAACCTGTTTACTGTTGTGAAAACTCATATTTGCTCAACTAACACAAGACAACAACTAAAGGATATTCCCTGTGCAGTGTTGTAGCCTTCTAGCAAACTGTGACGGCAGTGGACTGTTCCAAGATGGCTGACGGTGGTGCTTGAATGTAGCATCTAGTTATTTATGTCTAGGGTTTATACAATTTAAAACCTATTTTATCTTTTAGGGTCTTGGAAAATGGATTAGAGGTGGAGCGACTTCACCTGAGGAATTTTTTACATCATTTCCACTCTAAACGTGGAATGTGGGGCGACTCTGCATAATATGCAGTTGGATCTTCGGGCAATTGCTGTAAATACAGCTTGTCTGCCTGCTACAATGACAAGCACAATCTGCTATTCTTTACAACTTGTATGAATGTGCCAGTGACCTGTGAACGAAATTTAATAAGTAAAGTTTTTTTTTTTATAGGATTTGTATATTCAATTTAATATCATAAAAATATAATTATTCAAAGTGTATTGATTCTGTAAACTGCACAGTTGATACACTCTTTGTTTCCACTCATGGATAAATACTTTGCATGGGTGTGTTTGTAGGTGTACAAGATGCTTCTTTGTATATGTCAGTATTTTGTACATGTTGAACATTCTTTAATATATCATTGTTACTGATATGAATATGTTCTTGACAGTTTACCTCACACAGCATGTCTTTCTCACACTCATTTTATGGAAAAAGGAGAGAACAGTTTACCATGGTCTTTTCTTAGCAACGATAAATACAGAACATCTACAGTGAGGTCAAACAAATTCAGTACTTTATGATGTGTGAAAACAACTGTAGTATTAATAAACTACAAAAAAAGTGTCTCTGAGAGACAAAACCAACAAAACAAAACTATTCACAACTAATAAAAATGAATATCTTAAATTCTTAAGAAAGGACTCAGCCTCATTGTAATGCCTATTACACAGCCACATAAATATATTGATGTTAAATAATTTATATGCTCATGTGAACATGCAATTTGGTTGAATCATTTGTAAATCTCATATGTTATTTATTACGCAGATTTACATTGAAAAGATGATTTTGTTGTTTTAACTTAAAGAATTAAGTTACCCAGCTGCCTTAAAAATGTGAGTTAATTTAACATAATAAAATATGAATTATTAAACTTATTTTAACAAATTATTTTGTAGAGCGTTAGCTTTGTGTGACGGTGTGGTGTCTGACGTTGAGACCCTTGGTGACACGAGTGTCAGAAGCACTAAAAATGTGGGTGGGTCCTCCCCCAGAATATACTGCCTCCTACAAAAACGACAGCAACTAGAAAGACGTGTGATAGCGAAAACACCGAGTTTTTTGTTGGCTCAGTGGATAGAGCGTGGCACTAGACAGGGCAGTGCACAGACATGTTGAGGGGCAGTGGCCGAAACATAAAAGGGGCACTAGGGTTGGGGCAGGAGAAGACACGACACTCAGTAAATATGTTAATCTATATTTTATGTCTATGTGCATTTTCACAATACTTTTTCAACATTTCTAACATTTTTCAACATTAATTGCGGGTGCAAAAGCGATATATTTACGTGAATGCATTTGGCAGACGCTTTTATCCAACCTGACTTACATTGCATTATATCATACATCTGTTTCCGACAGTGGCGTAGCCTAAAAAAATGTAAGTCTTTGGCGCATATTGGCCTACGATCACACCGGTGTGATTAGAACATTCGGCGCTTTGGCTGGCACTGAGCCAGAGACAGACTTACTCAATCCTCTCACATATCACAACTATGCAGTGCGTTCAATCACATAATGTTTATTTTAGGCTTCATACATTTAAATTAACATGCTGTAATTGCGGCACAAACAAACATGACACAAATTGCGGCACAAACAAACATGACGCTTATAACTTTTAGCTCAACTAACGCGATCATAAGAAATGATTCAACGGTTTTCACATGCTCTACTGCTATCTGGGCTACTATTAATATGGTCTTAATAAAATGTCATTTAGCCTATATGATATATGTTAAAGATTACTGGTTTGAACTAAGAAGATAATGGGAAATGTACTGCACAGCAGTTATAGGGTTACAAACTATCAGCTTTGTGAAGGCATTTTCTACAAAGTGTGCCAATAACTGCAAATGTGGTGTTACACAAACAATTTGATTTGACAAGAATTCTCATTTTCTTATGAGAATGGATATTTTGTACAAGTTGTTAGAGTTAGCACCAATGATAGAAAACCAGGAACAAAACATTACCAACAAAAATACAAAAAACGAACTATCAAATTTATTTATTCTGCTTATCAAGCATTGTCTCTAAAGTGGATAATGTCTTTACGGTGATGGGATGAACTTCTGAAACTGCCGTCTTCACTCCAGCGCGCGGACAGAGACTGTCTGTGAGTGATAATAGGGAGTGAGAGGGAAAACACAGGACAGATAAGCAGAATCAGGTGGGGGTGGGGTTGAGAGGGGCACCTTAGAGGATGAGGGAAAAGGGCCAGTGGCTCCAGCCCCCGGGCCACCCCCCTGCGCATGGCCCTGGCACTAGCAATGCCAAGGTCATGGGTTAGAACCCAGGGCATTGCACATAGTCAGAAACAAAATGTATAATACAATGCAATGTAATGTAAGTCGCTTTGGATAAAACCGTCTGCCAAATGCATAAATGTAACGTTCATTTATAAAGCAGTCCTTAAGTGGAATGGATTTGACTGATGTGAACCACGTATGCGGTAAATTAGAAACAGTACAGATCGGTCCATCATCATTTGGTCTTAAAAAGTGGGTGGGTCCCGCCCCACCCACATCCAACAGTTCCAATGCCCATTCTTGATTAACAAAAACAGGTTAAACAGGAGCTCAGATAAATATTTTAATAGTACCAACTCATCTGAAAGCCCTAGGTTTATAAATGAACAAATGACTGCGTTGTGGGAGTGACTGGTTTTGAACCATGAAAACATGTTCAAGCATTTGAATATATGACACACAACTTATGAACTCAATAAAAAGGGAGGGATAGAACAATGAAGAACAGGTTTTGCACAAAAGCAACACATGCACACAGTTTTAGGATCAAGTTTGAAAAAGGAATAGGCAAGTCAAGGCGAGTTTGTTTCTATAGCACATTTCATACACAAAGGCAATTCAAAGTGCTTTAAATAAAATGATTGACAGAGAGAAATAAATTAAAATAGAAGTGCAGTTGATGTAAACCAGCGCAGTGCTCAGGTTTTAAATGCACAGCTAAACAAGTGTGTTTTTAATCTGGATTTAAAAGTAGCTACTGTTGGTGAACGAACATCTGATGTCTTCTGGAAGCAGATTCCAGCTACAGGTGGCGTAATGGCTAAACGCTGACTCGCCTTGTTTCTAGTGAACCCATGTTCTGGCTATGTTTCTGAGATGGTAGTACGCTGATTTGCTTATTGCTTTGACATGACTGCCAAAACTAAGGTCAGACTCTGAAATGACCCCAAGATTTTTTACCTTACTTTGTGTCTTTAGACCTCTTAAGTCAAGGTATGTGTTTACGTTACGGGACTGTTTATTCCCCTTAGCTAAAAACGTGGAAATTAAATATATAAAGTAGCGATGACAATGTGAGGAAAAATAGCGCAGTAAAAGTACAGATACAGCAAAAATGTAATCAAGTAAAAGTAAAAGTACACCGTTTTTAAACTACTTAAAAAGTACAATTCCTGAAAAAAACTACTCAATTACAGTATGTTGAAGTTTGTAATGTTAGAGAAAAAGTTCTGTCTAGCTTTGCCTAAGTCAACATTGAAGGCATGCGGACTGTCTTTATAGATGTTATAGTGAACTTCAAGTTTTGTTTTTCGCCACATACGCTCAGCTTTTCTGCATGTTCTTTTTTTATACTTTGTACTGCTGGTGTGTTTCTCCAGGGAGCTTTACGCCTGCCAGTTATCGCCTTGACCTTTACTGGAGCAATGGCATCGATAGCATTTAAAAAAAAAACAATTTAACTGGAGATCATAAAGGGCACCAAATTCCTTGATGTCCACCTGGCGGAGAACCTCACCTGGTCCCTCAACACCAGCTCCATCGCCAAGAAAGCCCAGCAGCATCTCTTCTTCCTACGAAGGTTGGGAAAAGCCCACCTCCCTCCCCCCATCTTGACCACGTTCTGCAGAGGGACTATTGAGAGCAAACTGAGCAGCTGCATCACTGTCTGGTTTGGGAACTGTAATGCATCAGACCACAAGACCTTACAATGGACAGTGAGGACAGCAGAGAAGATCATCTATGTCTCTCTACCTTCGATCATGCATATACACCCAGGCGCGGAATGAAATCATGTCAATCATTTTCATTTACGTCACTGCTGTTGCTAGACGGCATAGCGGCAAAATGTCCAAAAGAAAGTGCAATAGTTGAGAAAAAACGGAAAATACAAAGGTTCAAAGAACAACGTGACTAAGATAGCAGCAGGAGGACTGGCAGCTCGCATTGGCTAACATCGGTGCTGCGGTTAAAATACCTGCAACGGGATCCTTAACTGTTGCAGCAGTTAGCTCATCATGTCATCGGTAATATTTCAGGAAGTGATTCCACAATGACACGCATATTATACAGGTTTTTTTTTAATTATGGCTTTGTTTTATACACAGTTTATGTGCTGGCATAAAGTTGGTTTGACGTTCGATAGTCTCAAAAGTTACATATACATATTTAAAAACAACTTTTAAAGCTCAATAGCATTTAAAGGGAATGACTAACTCTACAGTGTTCATGTGGGTGTCAGCTATAATGCACATAATGATTTTTTATATTTATTATAAAATGTGCGCACCTTAGTTCGTGTGACAGCTTTTACATTGCGATTTTTCATGCAAACCGTGCTCCGTTCCTAACTAAACTGCAAGCATGAAAGGCACCTGAAAGCCTCCTAAGGGGGGCCTCACCCAAAGAGCAGCCTAGAGGCCCCTGACCACCTTAATCCACCCCTGTATATCCATCGTAGCTGACCCCACTCACGCACTTTTCACCCTTCTGCCTTCTGGAAAAAGGTACCGGAGCATTCGTGCCCTCACCTCACCAGCTTATTTCCACAAGCCATTCGTCTTCTAAACAAAAAGACTCAGAACTAATACATTTACATTGTAACACCATTTTTGCACATTTGCACAGATAATGCAGCATGGGCACAAATCTCTAAAAACGTGGATGGGCATTCATTCATGGAGTAATTACGTACCAGGAACACGTTTTTAACAAACCTTGAAAAAGTTGTCAGAGGCTTGGTGGTGGTGATGTTAATATTGCGCGACCGTAGTGTTGTCTGTTTTTGCCTCATGTTAGCTTTTTACTGCGGGGGATTGGAATTACTGTAAACATCATAAACCTTTGCTAATCAAAGATCTTATTTTTTGCAATCTTCCAAAAGTCAATGGGGGAATAACTTTCCGGGTTAGCCTACAAATACATCCAAATGTAAAAGGTTGTTGAGCCAACGAAATTGCTTTGATTGAACTGATGTAATTGGTAGGTTGGTAGATTAAAAGTGATAACAGACAAGTAAGGCGTCATTGTATGTTTATTTCCATCTCGCCACGGGTCAATAGATAATTTGCTCAAACACACACTGTTCTCACAATGTATTTTCACATGCTAACACCGTGGGCTCTGTAGATATAAGTTCATATTGTTAAAAAACATATTGTTAACTGACTGAAGAACGAGTTTCAGCAACATGAAATGTTTTACGCAAAGTAGCCGACAAACCATAGGGGGCCATAGTACAGTACATATACAATAGTGTAAAGTCAGTGTCAATACAGACTACAAAAAATAGGGTTTAGCATTTCAAGCTTCTATGTTAAATTGAACTGTTCTTGTTTGAACCTGTATTTTTCCGTACACATTCAGTTGGAATCTACGAAGCTGGCACTGTTTTTTTTGACTTAGCACCCTCGTAGAAACACGCACAACTGGATTTTCAGTGTTGTCAAGCATGTCATAGTGTGAATAACTCATCAAGGTGACAACGGGTAAACTCTCACCCCGCGCACTTTGGATTTACGATGACAAAAACAAACTTCAGTGACCCGTCTCTTCAAGGTTGAGTCAGATTAGACATGAGCTTCAACAGGGCTAAGAATACATCATGAGCTGTGCTTTGCTATAACAATGCCTACTTTCAAAGATCACTTTATTTTCTGCCGTCACCACAGAAAAGCCCCTTCCCGTTCCCTGCCAGCTTAGCTGGACCTATCGCATATCACCAAAACAAAAGATCCCATTTGAACCAGGAGAGAGGAATAGATAATGAAGTGAATATGACCATGCAGAAGTTGACTATGCAGGGACTGCCCAAGAGTTTAATAAAACATTGTTGAAAACACGTTCTGCTAAATTCTGCAACATTTAATGCTGGTTTAAGACTTCCATTTAGCATACAATCACATACATTTTGAAATATTATATTGCCTTGTACTCTAAACGTATCCTGTATGAGCCTTATTTAGTCTGAACAGTCATGCATACATATGCCATCAGAGGAACTGAACCAAACATGCTGAATGATACTGATTCACGTGAAACTCCTACTGTGAAGCCTTTTGGTGAATGGATGTCAATAGAATTTCTTAAGGAACAGGGTAGACAGGTAATCATTTGTATTGTTGTTGTTATTATCATTATGAATCCAAAAGTTATTGAAGTTATACTGTATAATGGATGACAAAATAATTGTATTTTTTGGGGGTGAACTAATGCTTTAAAATATGATGCATAATTGAAAACAATTAGACCGTAGCTGTGAAAAGGCACAACAAAAATATTTTCCATCAAGACCAAGCATTCCAGAAGGTCTCACTGGCCTCCCCCAGCAGCATCAAACATCTTCTTTCTTCCCTCCATGCCTGACATAGCTTCCACATTCTTACGCCAGTCACCTACCTCAGAAGTCGAGACCTGTTTTCAGGAAGAACGATGAGTGAGTTGTAATTATATTGTCATCTCCACATTAGAAAAGGCTAACTGGAAATTTTGGACGAGCGATCGGCAACATGTAAAATGTTCAGTTATTTGAGTTTTCGTCAATGTATGTCTTGTGAAAAATTAAAAAACTAACTGAGCAAATTGAACAACTGAGATGCAAGTCAATAAAAAAATCCTATTATACCTTTTCTTGCTTGATATCCTCTTTCTTGACCGACTTCAGATTTCCCCGGAGGTCCATGGAGCCTTTGTGTTTCGAGCCCAGCAGGGCCCTCATCATCTCATCGGCAGACACGCGCACCTTCCTCAGCGCCGGCCTCTTGAACTTCCCTCCCAGATCCTGAATCTTCAGTTTGAGCTCAGTGATCTGAATCAACGGCATGCCAAGAGGTCAGGTTTTGACCCTGCGGTTATGCTGTAACTTCCCTTCTGCTACCAACAAGCTTTTGTTCCAGGTACATATGCGTTCTGACGTGCTTTTGGTTAGCTTTAAAAAGACCACAGCTTCCTTTTTGCATAATTCATGCAGGAATTAATGCATGAAAATGAAATCTTGGTTGCTTTTCTACTTACATCTTTGTTGTGCTTGACAACTTTATCCTCATAGTCGTATCTCTCTTCATCTACCACATCGATTTTGGCATAAAGTTGCTTGCACAGATTCTGAAGATGAATATTTGCACATACAAATGGTTTTCGATTTGAGTGAATCAAGACAGTCGTGCTATTACATGAAGATTTCCGTTTTTAAAATCTGTAGTGTAGACATAAAAATCTTTTTGGGAGGATATTTCTATTTTTTGTGTTATTTGTATGTACAGTGGCCTTGTTGTCCTAACAAAACTCAAATGTCCTTGTCTCTCAAATCTCTCAAGGAAATAGTTTTATTTTTGTCACCTGTAACTCGCCCAGAGATAGCCCAGACAGTTGCAAAGGAGGAAGTTTGTCTTGCAAGTAGCGCTTTTTTTCCTCATCCCTATCCTGTTTCTCTCTTTCCAAATCTTCAATCGCTCTATTAAGAAGCATTATCTGATTGAAAATGAAAGACAATGACAGCTATTATTATAGACTTGACAGCTAACAAAAAACAACTTAGAGGTCAAATTCCAACCTTTAAAGAAAGTTTCCGTGATGCTGAAATCTTTGACTTGGGCTGTTGAAACAAGCACACCAAATATGACAAAAATAAAAAAAGAATGGATGACAATATTATTCTTTATTATTTCTTACTGTGTTGTCATGTTTATACATACTTTGATGTCCAATTTTGGATTTCCAGGCCTTCGGATCTGTCAGATGTAGTATGCAAGGAAGGAAGCAATTTAGTTGAAATGTAAATAATAAGATATATAAATGTATGTGGACATTTAGACTAAACTTATATAATATCTAGACGGCAAGATATTAAATCAAGGTTCATTATATTTAAAGAAACAGGCAAACCATTAGCATGAAAAATATTAAAAGATTGTTTTTAAAACAATATAAAACAAACACGGGCTTTCAAACCTGTGTTTCTACATAATATTTCTGTGTACATTTATAAATGTTTATTAATATACAGATATAAATGTACACATGTATGCTGTATATAACAACATATATATATATATATATATAAATGTATTTTAAATGTAATTCTATTTCTAAAATGTGTATGTTTGTTTGTGTATTTATATACAGTATACATATAGATATACACGCCACATACATAAACAGTTTAATACACACAGTTCAACACATAAACACAACTTTTTTAATCGATTAATTGCGACAGCTCTACAACAAACTGTTTGGTAGTAACATGTAAATGTTATAAAGCAATTTATTTAATATGAGAATCAATATAAAATCAAATGCTCACCTGACTGTCAATAATTAATTAAGAAACAAAAAAAACGACAAACAAACGTCATTATCACGGCATTTTGAGTAATGAAGGTGTTTCTTTCAAGTTACATTAAACATTACAATACGATATATATCATTATGAAATGCATTTTAAGGGGTCTATTCTTTCTCATGCCAGGCATCAGCTGTCACCAACAGCTGTGAAATATCAAGGGCATTACACGTGGGCTGATAAATAAAACTGTTCCTGCCTCAGATGTTTACGGGTAAACAGGGCTAGTTGTCACGAGGGTTATTTTAGTAACAATTACATTTTGAGTCAAAGGTCTAACGCTTGTGCAATGTTGAATGAGGTTTTGTATGTTGGTTTCAAACGCCTAGTTTAAATCTTTGATCATCATTTTCATATCATCATATTTTAACCAAACAGTACGACTTTCTTATCTGATGTTCATAAATGTGAGTGAATGTGTGACAGCTAGTCCTTTCTTTCTATTAAAAAAAGATGCATGGTGATTTTTATGATAAAAGTTGAATGAAAAAGAACTGTACTTACTCCCCCATTTTGATGCTTCGCTGATCCAATAAGCGAAATATTTGAAATAACACCTACAAATTAAAAGAGAGTGGAGACATTTATTAAATCAAAGTCAAAAACAAATTATTTCCTAAATAAATAAGCCTTTTCTGAAGACTAAATAGGGATGCTGTACCTGGGTTCTTTCTTTTATCCGGTCATGGAAAGGACAAAGAACAACAGGGCTGCGAGACAAAGGGATTTTATAGTCCAGCAGTCACTGGTTGGCAGATATAGTGTCTGTCAACAGGAATGCCTTGGCATTGCTCTACAACTGAAATATTACCAACTGTGAAGCTGTTGCAAGCAATAAATAAGGATACCGTTTTTTGTGTGTATGTGTATGACTGGAGTTGCGCGAATAATTCATAAGCACAGCATCAAACAAACACAATACTGACTTTTTATTTAGTATCCATTCACACATAGCCCATATAGTACATTGATATAATCATATTTATATTCCAATGTATGAACAATATACATCAGCTTATATACCTTTTTCGTGACATTTTTCGCAAAGTGTACTGTACATGTGTCACTTGTGCAAATTCATCTGTCTTTTGTGAAATGAGAGTTTATTCCATTCTCTTAAAACTAAAGGTGCTTAAAAGGTACTAACCATTTTTGGTTCCACAAAGAACCATTTGGTGAAATTTTCTTTAAAAGAACCATCCCTTTCTTACTATTTCATAATCTGAAAAACCTTTTTTCGCCACAAAGAACCTTTTGGAAAACAGATGTTTCAGATGTTTTCGAGAGTGCATGTGTCTACACAGTGCATATCATGCTAATACTTTGGCACTTAAAATATTTGCCTTTTTTCTGCATCTTGGTTTACCACTTCACATCCATTTTTAAACCCTCAACATATTCTTGAAATAATACACACACATGCAAAACAATAAATCTACTGATATTGCAGGAAGGTCTTGAACTTCACCAGCTACTTAATAATCAGCATTAAAACAACTAAAAACCCTGCGCCAATGTCAGTTGTGATGTCAAAGAAACATAACATGTAACCTACAAACAAATGCGGTAAACCGGTTTGATGTAGGCACTTTGTTTTTCTGGTTGTTGATAAGTAAAAATGTAATGGCAGTATTCATAAAACATTGAATAAAAATGTTTATAAAAAGTGGTCATCTCCAAACAAAATGATTTATGACCGAAGATAATAAATGACTTTTGTCTGTTTTCACCTGCTAAATGAACAACTAATAAGCTAGCAGAAAGGTATGCAGCCCCAGCCATGCTCAGCATGCTTTTGCATACACGTGTATTTCTAAAGTTACGGCTTAGGAAGTGATCAACTTAAAGGTCAAACTTCAGTAAAATATTTTTGACAAGGAAACATTGAAATATTCAAGACAATGAAAGACATCATTACTCACAGTATTTACAATACTCTTCTTTACTCAGATGTTTCGTAACAACCCCATACTAACATATACTTTTATGGAACAAAAGAACAATGGTGGTCACGGAAGAATGACCTTGCAGTCAGCTAGTATTAGTCCATAGCAGTTGCGTTAGCTATTTATTCTGAAACCTGATCCCAGCTCAGTTGTGAAGAACTCATCTGAGAGTTTTTGCTGTTATTAGTATCTGTCTCTCAGTAGTCATTGATGGCTCAATACATCATTGCCTGTCAACACCTGTGACACATGGAACCATGACGAGTAAGATTAAGAGAGATTAGAAGGATTTATGGTTATGCAGCTTTTGTGTTACAGGCACAATGACCTTAGAACCAAAACATAATTGAAACATTTCTTAAAGTTCCAGTGTATGAAATTCAGTGACATCTAGGGATGAGGTTGTGAATTGCAACCAACATCTCACTCCACCCCTCCGTTTCAAAGCACTACAGCAGCAGACACATCACTTTGATGTCATCACATTTTCGCTTCTTTGTTGAAGGAGATAACATATTTACCCAACACGTTCGCAGTTTTTCCGTTTGGGACTACTGTAGAAACAACATGGCGAATTCCATGCTAGGGGATCCCACATTGTATGTAGATAGAAATAGCTCATTCTAAGGTAATAAAAACATAACGCTTCAACATGTAATGTCTTTATACAACTCTGAAGACATAGTTATGTATATTATATTGCAATATAATTAATAGATCTTACCCCCCAAAACAAACACACTAGGCCTTTAAATGTCTATGGGAAGTCTATGACAGAAGAGATATGCAATATTAAGATGACAGTATTTTACCTTATTAAGGACATCTAGTCAGCATTTCCCCTATGAAAATGAATCATGGTTTACTACAGTTAAAAAAACATGGTTCCTATAGTACCACAAATGGTTTTGCTATAAACCATGGTTTAACTATTATAGTAGTACAGCCATGATTTTGGCTATAGTTTTGTGGTTTTATGGTCAGAACCCAGGCGCAGGCAGTGAAAGGGTACAAACCGACACGGGACAATGAATACAAGAGGGGTATGAAGGGAACACTAACAAGGGATAATTACATAGGGAAGGTGACGGGAATCAAACACTGATGGGGAGATTACCGAGAAACGAGAGGGCGAGCAAAGGCACACAACAGGAGAAACACGTGGCCAAAGTAACCACAATAACCACATGTTTTCCACACATGACAAAACAAGCACAAAAGGTATGGAACTGTCACAACTCTGTCCACAGAACTTGAAAACTCATGACAAGGACAGAATCATGACAATAGTAATCAATACACCAAACAACACTGGTTACTACACATTTTACTTTAGAAAACATGTATGCAAGGGTGGTTCACAGTAAATACTGCAAAATTACAAAACACATGGCAATGAATTATAGATAAAAGAACTTCATTTTTTGTGTAAACTGTGGCTTTAAAACGAGAGAGTGGGGCTTACTCTCTTGCTCAAGAAATTCCTATTGTGGTAATCATGATCTATCAAGCTGTCTTTTCCCAGCTAAATATAAACCTCACATTAGTGCTCTTCCAATGTTGGCTAAACATGAATGCCTGGCTCTATACCAGCAATTCTTTTCATTCAAACCCATAATAAAATATCAGAGCGCTTTAGGGAAATGTATCTAATCTCAGTCTTATCATTGACACAAAGTTGGATAAAGAACAGGTACCTCTTGCAGTCTTATTCTTGTGCAATCTGATGCTTATTTTGGGTTTGCAGTATGATTTGAAGCCAACTACATGCAAATGATATGAAAACATGCTGTAGCTAATTTGTATACTTGGTACGATCTGACTTTGCCTGTGTGACGTAGGGGTGGGGCTTTATTCCTGCGATTATATAAATTCTTATCAATCGTCTCCACAAAATACTTTTCCTGTAAGATTGGTTCTCTGATACCAACATCTGGGAACGCATTGCACAAATTGGTTAAACTTTTACAGAAACACTTTTCTCACAATAATCTGTATGAACCTGTAGATAAATCAATGATTAATCTGGAAAGGAGTAAGAACAAGCACTACTCAAAATGAGAAAAAATCTAACATATAAAAATATTACAATTCTCCCAGCAAAGGTAATAAAGTTACTTCAACAAAGTTAGGAAGGGTAGATTTATTATTTTGTTTTGCTAGTAAAGATTATTACGTTTGTCCAAACAAGTATCCATTTAAAGGTTGCCAGCATGCATTGTAGCATATGGTTAGTATTATTAAAAAGGAGAAGAGTTTTAATGTTTGCTGACACTATTTATGCTCTTGATGTTGATGGACCATAGCAGGAAAAATTACAATGGTTGATTACATTCTCCACAACATCTTTTGTGTTCAACAGAACAAAGACATTTAAAGTAGTTTTTCCTACTATGGTAGTCAATGGTGGCCAAGAACTGTTTGGTTACATGCATTCTTCCAAATATCTTCCAAAAGTAATTTATATAGATTTGGAACAACAGTAAATGATGGTGCTTGGGCTGGTGCTTGAAGATGAACTGACCAATCAATTACAATTTGTTTTGTTTTTACATATAGGTCCATTGTTATATGTATTATGCCATGATAGTTCACTAAAGTGAAAGAATAGATGTTATCTCTCTCCATTTCCTCTTTGTAGTACAATGCTAGGTTTCACCCAGAACTGTCAAAACTTTAAACATATCTTTATTTATACTAAAGCATGGAGAGACATGAATGTGGAACCAGTTTTTATTTATGTTACACGTCGACTTTATTCCAGGGAAGTAACAACAATAAGGAAACTGGTGATTCTATTTTACACCAACAGTACTGATTGTTTTTAGATAACTATTAAACAAATAGTAGTTTTGACAGGGTCTGCGATGTCAAGCTAGTGTACAATCAAACATTTGGCTGAGGTGTTTTTAATAATCTTAATATTTTGATCTCAAAGTATATGCTTTAATGTTTGTAATTACATTTGTAAACAAAACTCTAATAGTGCCAACATATCAATTTACTTTATTAGAAAACAACAATTCATTAAAAAAAATATTTTTTAACTTGAACCAAATATTAAATAAAAAGTACCTTTTTAAAAGGTTGAAGACAATATAAATAGTGAAAGAGTAACTGGCAGACTGGCAGCATTTTTATGTTAATGCTCATATGCCTCGCAGATATATATGCCAATGTCTCTCTCTGCAGGTAGAGAAGGGCATTGCGGCAATTGTACAGTTATTTGCACTGAAATGGGACCAGGCGCATAGGGAAGAGTTGCTTAAAAGAGCATACTAACAGTACAAATATTCAACAATTCAACAGACTTGACTTGACCATACAAATCAAATTTTTTCAGTCTTTATAAAACAATCCTCTGGCAGACAACAGTGGTCCCTCAGTGGACCCTCGTGCGCTGTCATGGACAAGCTTGTCATTTTCCATTTTGTTTTTTCATTTTGACTGTGATAATGTCTTCCAAGTCTTCCATGATCTCCCGAAACCAAAAGGACAATATTATTTATTATTATATATTATTTACTTACCTGTCTGTTAATAAATTCATTGTTCATTTTATCTCACACCTGCGTTTCTGTGACAGATCATGCAAACAGCATAACATTTGCAAAAGGTGTCTATTTTTGCTTGAATTTTAAAATACTCTAATTTAGTTTTGAAAATGTTTTAGTTACGCAACATTGTCAACACTCAGGTCGAGATGGACAAAAATGTTCTCATAAAACTGCACATTTTAATCTGTATGCCATTAAACAAAGCATTTACATTCACTTCATTTCATCATTTCAAAATTTCTTTTTAATCCAAAGGTTTTCAAATTTCTGTTCTGTTTAACTTTACGATGATGCTATTTTCTCCATTTTAGTCTATGCAGCAAACTCTTGCATTTGGTCATTTTTTTCTTATTTGTAATATCTTATTATTTTTATATCTTACCCAGACGATGCACTTTTTCGACCAAAAATAAAAAGTGTGGAACTGAGGACACCTCACACACTCAGCAAACTCTTGCATTTAGTCCTTTTTTCCTATTCTTAATATATTATTATTTTCTTATTCAAAAGTTGATTTCAGAAGCCTCTCAGTTCGGTTAACATTATGAAATAATAATAGATTGTACAGGTGCAGGCTTTGTGTACTATAAGCATTTAAAAGGTTAAAACTCTGACAATGAATGAATGTTGGGTAGGTAAGATCTCGAATGTTGTTATCAGAGATATTAATATGATATTTTATGTTTTTTCATTAACATTTTTGACCTCTGGAACTAAGTCTGATATCTGACTCTACTCAAAAATAACAATGCGTCAAAATGAATCATTATTATTGATAATTATTGACATATCCACAAGTGTAATAATCAAATAAAATAAAAATCTGCTTGATTTACTGTATTTATGGAAAACACTGGCATCATACAAACGGACATTTAAAGGGGTTAAAATTCAGAAAGTAAATGAAAGTTTGGTAGTAAGAACTGATTCTGTCTAAAAAACGTGAAAGTAGAAAAATGTGAATTTATTTTTTATATATTTGTTTTAGGACATCGACATATTTGTCCATTTTTTACCTAAGGGTGAGGTTAAATGATGCATAATGTATTGATAGCTCGAATGCAGCTCGCTTCAGCGACCCTCAATAGCTTGTCTTATCTTTACAAACTCTCAGATGATGTGGTGATATTCACATACAGTGCAAACCTCGGAGAATGTTGTGAGCAGCACGCTGGTATTCATAGCTGCAAACGATTGTGGATACATTGACCAGAAGAGGGCAGCACTATAACGAACACTGGGGGCAACTGAGCTTTGTCTCTCATTAGTCAGAAGATTGCATCGGAAGCGGCTAGATAAAGAGGGAAGGCTCTACCTATTTATTTGAATAGCGGGACATAGAAATAAGACATGATGATGTGGCGATAAAGGAAATTGTTTGAGAGCTCAACGCGGATAACATCGGCGGTGTTTAAGACAGATTTGGGATTCCGTGTTAAAATCCGCGAGATTCCTCTACCTGGACCACACTAAAATGATGCATGGCGACCACATCCCATTGTAACGCGCTCGACATTGCGGTCGTACGCATTAGCTAACCAGAAGCCGAACGGAGCATTCGGATGCACATTAATGGAATTCTGAGACTGATGCATCTCTGTTAGCCTCTCTTCCGACCGCATGATGGAAAGAGCAGGATAACGGTATTCAAAGGGTTTGCTATCGCTCATAATGGAAGTGACACAGATATAATAACGGGTCAGTAGTGAGCACGTGTTTTTGGACTAGTTGTTCGGGATTTGTGTGATCAGATCGGAGGAATGATGTCTTTAAGATGTCACAGGAGCAAGTCTGTAGGCCTATGGGCTACCCTGGCTGTGCTGGCGTTGTGCTGGCTCTACATCTTTCCAGTGTACAGGATACCAAGCGACAAGGAGATGGTGGATGAGGTCCTGCGGCAGGGACAAACATGGACCCGAAACCAAACGGGAATAGATCTGTACAGGTAAGTTAACGTTATTCAAAAGAATGTTGTAAGTGTATGCAAAGTCCACATCCCCTCAATGAACCTTGATTTAACTACAGATAAAAAAACATCAGTACTATATGGATAAATGATGCTCACCCCAAAATAACTGCGATTTTGCTACTAAACCATGGTCGCTGTAGTAAAATCATGGATTTGCCAATGATAATAAATAGCCTACGTCAAAAACACGGTGGTTAACGTTACTAATCCTAGTATAAAATAAACATGGTTAATTTTCTTAAAGGTCATCTAAGGTAGATTGATGCCGTCGTTAATGTCCTTCTAGGCTGTCTAAGTAGTCTGTCTACTCTTAATGAAGTTAATTTTGCAGATGCGTTAAGTTGTTTCTGCCGTCTCATGTATTCTCGTCTGGATATACACAAGCAGAGTATTGACTGTAGACGTCGCACTTTTGAACAACCGATGAAGCGAGTGAGCATGCGCAGATTGTTTTAATCTGTCCCTGCAACGACCTCAGGGGAGCACTGGACGTCTTAAAGGTGCAGTCTTTGATTTACAGCGGCCACTAGCGTTGTAGTATATATTTGCAGCGAATCGCTCAGTCCAAACACCGTACAAAAAGATGTGGTTCTCATGTTGACGCAGGGAAGATATTTTGCGGGCATTAGAAAGATGGTAGAAAGAGCTATGTCTTATTTAATACACAAAATAAAAGGTCTGTGGATTTTAAGGATAAAATGAAGGATAAAAGTCAGGCAGGAGCTATTATACGGACATTCCAGCAGAGACAGGTTAGGACCCGCGGTACTTATAGATAAGTAGTACGCGGTAGATAATCGTACATCTATGGAGATACTTTCCAGCAGAGAGACGCTGGAGAGAAAGATCGTCTAAAAATCACCCCCGAGGAGGTTGCTTTGATTCAGATCAGTATGTGAGTAACATACTAACTTACCAAATTATGTTGTATTACTCAGGTATTACAAACATAATGGTTCATTACGTAAGGTCTTTATACACCTCTGAAGAAATAGTTTTGTATATTATATTGCATTTCTGTCAATAGATCCTCCTAAAAACTCCGTATTGCTACTTTAATGAAACAAATTACAGACCAAAAGTTATTAGTTATTAATTACTTTAGATTATTGAAAAAAATGGGGAAAACATGCCTGGAAAATTGACTTGTTGGTCCAATGGTACACTTGGAAAAGTTGTCTGGAAAATGGACTATTTGGAATTCATCAAGCCTGAACTTCGTCTACTGGTTTTATTTTACAACAGTACATAAGAAAATCATATTTTACCAAAATTAACTGTGGATTTATTATGGTCAAAGTTAATATTTTCAGATTTATTATCATTTGTTACCAAAGTCTAACTGGGTAGTTTACACATAAACCATACATGTGTCCTATGGTGTGAGAGCACAACGTTTCGAACACAAATGAACAATGCAGATTAATCTCTACAGCCTACATGAAATACATATTTTTTAAATAAATGTTTGCAGCTACACCGCATTAGTTACACCGGGTTATTTGTGAACTAACCAAATAAATAATAATTAATAATGTGGTTATTGTCGATAGTATATCTATGGTTATGGCTTTACTTTAAATGAAACAAAGACTGGTTTCATATTTTGTAATCAAATAATAATGTAAATGTTAGTGTTACACAGTCATACAGTTTAGCACAGTTAACTACCTCGGACAATGTCCCTCCACCAAGTCCATTTGCGTTTTTTTTTTTCTTGTCAGCATTTTTTATTTTATGCTTGTCATTTTTGCAGGAAGCTGCTCACAGAATGCTGTGACCCAAAGAGGATGTTTGTTTTGACTAAAGAGAATTCTCCAATTGGAAAGGCCTTATGGTACGACGGGGAACTTTACCATTACCACAAAGTCAACAACGAGACGTACTCGTTCTTTATTCAGGTATTGTCTGTTTTAAACGCATTCACCGTGAGAAACACGCAGTTTTGTCTGTTCACATGCTCACACGTATTTCTCATCCTAATAAATAAGTGATAGCTTATTGAAATGGTGAACTGCTATTTTACTTAGTTGCAGTCTATTTTGCGAACATTGAGTCCATAAAACTAGATGCGGACTAGTGGATGCCGAATCCGGTTATTTACACTTGCCATCTGGCTGTTCTGCGTTTCTGATTGAATGAACTGCAAAGTCTAACGTGCTACGCGCGTGATGCTCATGAATTTGTCTGCGTCTGCGCTTTATGAGGACATGAACACATGAACTTCATCTCCAGAGTTGCTCTGAGAGTTTATTTCACGAAAATTGTATTGTTTGAGTGAACAAACAGACATACTAAAAAATAAGCGTCTTCCGACAACCTGCCAAATAAGTCTGGTTAACTTAGTATTTATGTGGACAAATATATTACTATTTAATAGTAAAAAAAAGAAACTAAAACAAATTTAGATTAACTAAATGCATCATGCATAAGAAGAAGTTAAAATGATTCTTTCTATTTTTATTAATGTTTCTTTTTTATACATTTGTATTATATTGCATATTGAATGTAATATGGCAATGTAATGTATTAAATGGGTTCACTTTTCACAGATATTAATGTATGCAATTTCAGCAATAATTTTTTTTTTTTCTAAAAAGGAAACAAATTAGTTGTTCATTTTAAGAGACCCGTCTTATTCTCTCTTGTATATTTAGTATTGCTCTTTATTAAAGAAAAAATATTTATTATCCGAATAGCCGATTAATCGATGGAATAATCGGTAGAATACTCGATTACTAAAATAATCGATAGCTGTAGCCCTACACCCAACGGCCGTGGCACTGTAGACAATGCCGTCTATGTGTTTCACCATGTAATATAACCTTATATTATGACATGAGTAATTTTATATCTTGGAAAATTGAAGAAAATGGTTTATATATTAATAACCATCTAGTCATTTACTGGATGACATGTTTTCAGTGTTGACAACTTGGCGACTTTGTCGCTATATTTAGCGACTTTTCAGACCCCTTTAGCAACTTATTTTTCAAAAAGCGACTAGCGACAAATCTAGCTACTTTCTGAATAAGCCTTGACGACAAAGCGAAACATTCTGCTTCACTTCTACTGCCCCACCAGAGCGAGTTTTTGCCTTCCCAGCGCAGCACCGCAGCACCGCCTCTCTGTCTACTCTGTACAGTGTGAGCGCCCAACAGAGAGCAGCTGAAGACCGCACTGACGTGTGAATGAGATTCGCAGTTTGTATGTACAAACAGTGTTTCCAAGATCTAATCACTTATTGACCTTGTTTGAGCATTTATGATTACGAAACGTGATGAAACGCAATGAATATGGACGTGTGAACATGAATACAGACAGATTTTAGCTGTTCAATGAAAATTACTGCTGGTGTGTAGTTTTAAGGGGTCGAGTTCTCTCACTATTACATATTTTTTGTTGTCTATCAACAGAAACACAAAAATAATATAGTATAAAAAAATAGAACTTAAGAACCTATGTATTGTGCATTGGGGTAAATTGTTTTAATATAATACTATATACGAAAGCTCAGAGAGTAGAGATATGATGCAGACCTGAAGAACTTAGCTTGTCAGATACTACTTGATGACATCGCAGATATGCAAATTAGCGTGTGACGTCATCTGCCGACATTTAGCGACTTTTCGGGCAGGCTTTAACCACTTTCCATTGAAAAGAGTTGGCAACACTACATGTTTTACAGTTTTACACAAATGCTAATCAAGAGAAACATTTCATCCCAGTCTATCATCCCTTATCGCATCCATAATCCATCACAAATGACACAAATTCTTCATACTATCCTTCATACTAAGTATAAAAGGCAAAACAGAACAGAAAGCAGTGTTTTTGCATCCCCTGAAACAAACTTGCTCAATCTCACTGCATGTGGTTGTCACATGTGTCTCAGGCCCCCACAGGGATGTCAAACTGAAGTCAAAGTGAAGTGAAAGTGACCTTTTAGTTGTGAAAAGGGTACCCACCTATTTGTTTTACTAGAAATATTAACAGTAAGTCATAGACAGAGACCTGCTGGCTATTATTAGCAGGGAGGCCAGCATGACACCACTGCCACTAGGCTTATCTGTTATCAAACCCTATTATCCTTTTTGCTGCATTAAAGGAGAAGTAAGCCATTTCTGAGAAATGCTGTTGATATTTGAAATTGATATCCAAACAAACACGTTGTCATTGCTCCGACCTTAAAATAACTATTTAAATAGAAACTATTAAATGGACTATGCATCACAGCCATGAGATAGACCTATAGTAGCTAATGGCCAAGCAAAATAATGCAACAAACAAGCGAAACAATGTTTTTTTCAACATATAGTATACCAAAAACAGACATCTAGCAAATAATTGTTTGCTAAATTCTCAACAGTGTTTCTCAGAAATTGCTTACTGTACCTTTAATTGGTCGCAGCATTTCAAGAAGTCGAACATACCAATTGCAAAGTCAGAAGATACAAATGCAGTATTTTGTGAGTATCAGTACTATTGGAACGTGCATTTTTTAAATTGTGATATGTTAAATATAATTAAGTTTAATTGAATGGAGGCCTAATGTAAACCTTTAAGTTGTTTATAAGTAATGGAAATCATTTTTGGTTCGGTTTGTTTCACTGTTTTCGAGTTGTCTGTGGACCTGTTTTATTATCGAAGGAAAAGAACAATTGATGCGCACAGGGAGACCGTGGTCTGTGAACATAAATCATGTTATTAGTATTATCATTGAAAGATGTAATTTATTTGTAGTGTGTGTATATATTCAAATATTTATATATATATATATATACAGTATCTCCCCTCAAAATAACTCAACACACAGCCATTAATGTCTAAACCGCTATCTTGTATTTTCCGTTTTTGTGCTCCACTATTGTACTTGCTTTTCTGACATTTTACTGCCGTCTAGCAATAGCAGCGACGTAAATGAAAACGATTGACTTGATTTCACCAACAGCTCATTGGACAAATGTGACCCGGCATATTTTTTTAATTTTTCTTATAGGCCAATACGGGGCTATTATTTATTAATTTTAAATAAAACATCTGGCCAATCAGAGGCGCCTAAACAGGTGGGGCCCCTAGGCTGCAGCCTAGGCAAGCCTTTGCGTTAATCCAAGACTGGCTGCTATAGATTTAGCAGACTATGACAGAAGAAGAAGCAGAATAATAAGAACACTGACTCAAGCAATAGGTAATTAGAGTTTTGTTGGTAAGCAATACAATAATTATACATATTCAATAAAAATATATATTGTCTGTGTCTAGATTTTTCATCTGCCACCTGATATGTACCTTGCTTCTATAGGTAAAAGGTGGTTGGATATGAGAGGGTTGGACTTTTTTCTTTTCCGTCTTTTCTTGTCTTTCATCATCATGAAAATGTTATTTATATTATATGTCTACAACACAAAATGTGTTCAGTTAACACAACCGTTTTTAGAGTGTATGTGACCCAAATTACTGTTGCTGGTTCATAAGTTTCTAATCAAATTTGGTCATGGTTATGATTTATATCTGAGCTACTTCAAAAAAGGTTGACAACATGATGAAACAGTCTATAGGATTGAAAGGAAGTCAACAGGATCTCTCTTGTAAGCAATATGAATTTGAGAGTTTTGTGTTTTGGATGGTTCTCAGTTTGTGGCTATTTTTATAATTCTTGCAAATAAACATTTCGTAAAATGTAAACCATCTTTGTGTATACATATTATGTGGTTAATCTGCGCTTATCTGCATGCAGTTGTTTTTGTTTTTATTCACTTCTCTCATGCTTCCGGTTCCCTTGACCCACACTGCACAATTGATAGGTCTGTGATCTATTGATTGCTTGTCAGCAACTTGTAAACAACAATTATCTGAACACATCCGTTCCAGATAATAGAGCTCTTTGCTACCAAGCTGATGATTTGAGGTGTATTAAATAAGCGAGACGTACATAATGTGCAGTGAATGGACTGTAACCACTATTCTAGGTCATAAAATCACGAGAAATAACATGTTTCTTCTTACAGTTCCTACAACCCGAATTCCGGAAAAGTTGGGATGTTTTAAAAATTTGAATAAAATGAAAACTAAAGGAATTTCAAATCACATGAGCCAATATTTAATTAGCATATAACTAAACATAGCAAATGTTTAAACAGAGAAATTGTACACTTTTATCCAATAAATTAGCTCATTTCAAACTGAATGCCTGCTACAGGTCTCAAAAAAGATGGGACGGGGGCATGTTTACCATGGTGTAGCATCTCCTTTTCCTTTCAAAACAGTTTGAAGACGTCTGGGCATTGAGGCTATAAGTTGCTGGAGTTTTGGTGTTGGAATTTGATCCCATTCTTGCCTTATATAGGTTTGTGGTCGTCTTTGACGTATTTTTCGTTTAATGATGCGCCAAATGTTCTCTATATGTGAAAGGTCTGGAATGTAGGAAGGCCATTTCTCCTTGAAATTCCTTTAGTTTTTATTTTATTCAAATTAAAAAAACGTCCCAACTTTTCCGGAATTCGGGGTTGTAAAATTAACTTATACAAGTCTGAGATTTAGCTATATGCTACAGTGATTTGTGCTAAATGTGATTTTGAAAAGAAGCCGTTGGTACTGTTTTTTTCTTTCCACCCCCACTCTCCATGATGCAAAGCCCAGCACTCTGCCTTATAAAAATAAACAGCATGGAAGAGACACCCGTAAGGCTCCTGATTGTAATGGACTGGGCACCCTGCCGTCTCACAGTCGCAGTGTTCCTCCTACTTCGTCTCAAAGCCCACGCTAATTATTAATGGACACACACATGCAACGTCCATTTGCTGTTCACACATGCCCACGCTACACTCCAGTATACTTACTCTGTGATTTACTGAGAATGTTTACCGAGAGCTCTGGGAAACCGTTGTCTTACAATGGACAGTCTCTTTTTAAAGCTGCAATCTGTAATCTTTTTGTTTAAAATAAACAAAAATCAGTATTGTTGAATTTGAGATTGTTAGGGTTTCCCCAACAGCCTGTTTTGTGTCACTGTTATGGTTTAAAGGAGATAACAAAAAGAAGAACAGATGAATTTGTATAATTGCTGGGGGTTTCTGCACACATGCTGGCGACTCAATTTCTGGTAGATAAACATTTAAAAGTGCATTTTCTGGGATTGCGACCCTTTAAAGTATACTACAGTGTGTACTACAGTTTATAAATTTACTAGAAGTAAAAAAAAAATTAATTTGGTTCAAATTAAGCAGATTTTATTTTGGCGGGTCGTCACAAAGACGCTGAGGTTCAGTGTGTTAGACAGTGGCTTCACTCAAAACGCTTTTAAAATAAACTCAGAACAGCTCTGTGGATGAAGTTCACGCGTTCATGTCCTCGTATAGTGAGATACAGAAAAATCCATGAGTGTCATGCTTGTAACATGTTAAACTCTGCATCTTATTCACTTGTACACACGGCCGGGGGTGTTACCACGTTTTCCCACATCGCGCAGATCAGGGCTAGATAAATGGACTCAATGCAGCCGCAAAAACTAAATAGAAACGAAAGTAAATAGTTGTGAGGCGTTAGTTAACCTCACATACGAACAAGCACAACGACAAACGCACTTCACACAAACAAGCTCTGTCTACTGATGCAATACCAAAATAAAACGATAAACTGACTAGGCTGTTTAATAGGCGGAAATTAGCCTAATCTGCTCGCAAATTTACCTTCGTGGCTCAGTGGCTTTCTTCAGCACCGAAGCATTACAGCTATCTATTTTTAACAAAACATGCCTTCTCAAATGTATCTTCCCTAACTATTTTCACTCGTTATTGTCTAAAAAACAGACAGAGTTATCCAAAGATAGGCTTACTTAACCAGTAGACAGCCCTTTTGTCTCCCATAAATAAAAACCTTGCTACTATATTTTATATTTATTTGTATTTTATATGCACAGTGCCAAGAGAGGCATAGTCTAGAAGTAGGCCTAACAGCTGAATTTAAAGTCAGTAAAATAATAAAAAAAACTATAATTTAATGGTGGTATCCAAAACATTTAATTTATTTCAATTCAAGTATTATATTAGATACATTTTAAAACTTCAATGCACATGTATAATAAGCCTAGTAATAAGTAGATATTTAAAATACATCAATAACTGATATGTGTTGCTCGACGAGGATTCGTTGCGACTTTCAATCAGGAGACATAATGCCGCGAGGCTACCGCGGAGTGCAGAAGAGGTGGAGTTACGAGACTTCTCAGACAGTTGAAGTGTCCAATGGAGTTAAGAGATTTGCTCTCAAGCTATTTTCAACACTTAAAATTGGTTAATAATTTGTCAAAATAACAGACCCACATGGGGACTGACCAATAGCATCGATTTGTAAAAAAATATGACATTGACCAAATTTGGACATAGGCGGTTTCCGCCCGACAGCGACGATATATGTCGCACTGTACAGCCCTGGTTGTGAATCTTTTTTTGGTAACACTTTATTTTACGGTGCCCTTGTTACACGTTACATGTATTTATTATACATTAATTATAATTACATGTAACTACCCCTAAACCACACCCTAACCCTATGGTGAGTACATAGGGTATTATACTTAAATGTATAATTACACTGTAACATGGGCACTGTGAAATAAAGTGTAACCTGTTTTTTATTACAATAATATAATTACACTAATGTGTGTAGTTTTTTTATTTCAAAGCAATTCAACATGAAATATTAACTTTCAGTTAAATTTCTATTATAATTATTAGCAGGAAATAATAATTCTAATTGTATCAAATTGTTGTGTTGATGTTGTTAGCGCTAACATTATCTTGCTGATGTTTTAAAACTACTTCCAACAATCCACAAGTTTTATAACGTGTACTAAAAATTAGGGATGCACCGAATATTCGGCCACCGAGGCCCGAAAGACTTTTATCACCGAAACAATACGGCCGAAATGTTGTGATGACGCAAACAGAAACTGCGACCTGCACGTACTTGTCTGAACTCTTATAGAGTGTTCACACCAAACGCGGTAAATCGCGCTATTCGCGTGTAGTTGGACGCTTGAACATTTTGAGTTTACTCGCATCATTTGCGCGTCAAATTCGCTTCTTTACAGACGCAAATTTCCGTCATGGGAGGGGCTTCTGCCGCGCGCTTAAGGCCCTACTAGAGCAAGCTCCTGATTGGTTAATGCGGCGCGAATTTTCGCCAAAGTTCAGATTTTTCAACTCGCGCGAATCACGCGAAGGCGCGATTCGCGTCAATCGCATCGCAAGAAGGTCATCGCGATCCGGGCCGCGATGTATGCGGAGAACCCGCGTGCAGACGGAGAAGCGCAAAGCGCAGGAGATCAGAGCGCAGAAAAAAAGACTCGTCTCTCTGCACCAGATGAGGGACATGCACCCTCGTTGTCTGATATGTTCAGTGAAATCCTGCAAGAAAGTGACTCAAATAATAGGTAGTCTATTCTGTTCTTAGGCTTCTATATGACTATAAGATTGTAGCCATATTTCTGCTAGATATTTTTTTATTTGATAAAAATGTTAATTATGCACTGGCCCTATTTAAATACACTAGCTCAAATCTTTCTAAAATGTCAGGCAGATGACAAGCTCAACCGCTCAACAGCTAGATGTTTATCTGTCTGAAGTCCCCATCCCCAGAAGTGCTGTACATTATTATTTAATGAGTAGGGTCAAGTTAAACATTTAAGTTTGAATTTTATTTTATACTGTGCATTGTAGCAATGTGCTAAATAAATATTTGCATAATTTGTAATTGATTTATTCTTTGAAACTTTAATATTAATTTATGCAATTGCAATGCCTTGATTTTAGTAAAGTTAGTACAAGGTCATAGCCATAAATGCAATGGTTCTAATAATTGGCATAATTTATTTCGGTGTTTCGGTTTTCGGCCTTGATTTCCTCTTTTTCGGTTTCGGCCAAGAATTTTCATTTCGGTGCATCCCTACTAAAAATAACCCATCTGAGACAAAAAACATTGATCATTCAAATGTAAGCCGTGAGCTCCTTTGACACTGTGAAAGTGGGTCTTTATTGATTCACCATCCTTTGAAGCAGCTCAGTGTTGAGAGAATCTTAATGTCAATCTGCATTCATCCACAAAACAAATGGAAATGCACTGTGTGTGTGTGTTCGAGTCTTTATTGCTTGACCCACTTGTGTAACTCCCCCTATTATTGTGTTGCTAGGATACACCATTGCAGTTTCCTCTAAAGAAGTGTTCGGTGGTGGGCAACGGCGGGGTCCTAAAACACAGCGAGTGTGGAACAGAAATTGACCAGGCTGACTTTGTCATGAGGTGAGATGGACTGAATATTATCCATTCACAATATTTAAATGTGCTTTAGAATGTTTGAATAACTATATCTCCATCATTTTCAATGTGTTGATTGACATAATATTTGAAAACATAAAAAAATCCCATAAACCGACATGGAAGGAGGGCCTAGACTCATATCTAGAGACCAAAAAACAAAGAGTTGTAGTTTTATATATATATTTTCGTTTGAAATTTTGTTCAATGTTTAGGTGTTTGTTATGTGCTTTTGTCTTTTCATTATTAATTTGGTTATTTATTATGTGTTTAATTTTTAGTTTAGTGTTTATTTTTAGTTAATCGTTTAAGTGCCTCAAAAATAAAAAAATTCTCTTCATTTACTCGCCCTCGAGTAGTTCCAAATCTGTCAAAACATAGAGTCCCCAACAATATGTTTAAATGCATCAACACATTTATTTTTCTGATGAACACAACAGAAAACACAAACAGTTCTTGTCCACTAACGTAGTAGGAAAAATGACAATGGTAGTCAAAAGTGCCCCAGAACGGTTTGCTGTCCTACATTCTTCAAAATATCTTCTTTTGTGTTCAACAGAACAAAGAAATGTATGGTAGTCAATGGTGGCTAAGAACTGTTTGGTTACCAGCATTCTTCCAAATATCTTTCTCTGTGTTCATCAGAACAAAGAAATGTATACAGATTTGAAACAACTTGAGGGTGAGTAAATGAAGACAGATTTTTGGGAGAACTGTTCCTTTAAGATTCTGTTTCTTGACTATGTCACGACAAGAATTTTAGTGTCAGGCTTATGTTACTTCCTGACAATATACAGTAGCTTTTTGTTTTAACAGCGTGCGTGATGTCAATGTGTAATCTAAACTGGTTATTATCAACACCCTGGCAACCACCTACAACACCTCACATTTTGCTGTTTCTGTTTGTCTCCTCTCACCCAACCTCTAGATGTAACCTTCCTCCTTTGTCCAAAGAATACACTGCTGACGTAGGTACCAGAACACACCTGGTGACCGCTAATCCAAGCATCATTGAAAAGAGGTACATCTGCTTTCTCTAAATTCTTTTTAGGAATAATCCAGTTTATTCACTGGACATATTGCCCTACTTAAAAAGAAAAAGCAAGCAATTCACAGTACACCACTGTGGTCAAGAAGCATTACAAACAAAACAAATGTTGTAATTAAAGTGCTTGTATATGAAATTGTATAGGGTTTTTTTGTCGGTTTGTGGTGTAGTCACAACGTTTGGGGTGTAAATCAAATTTAGGGAGGCGAAAAAAGAAGGGACAGAAACAGAAAAGAGAATGTGAAACGCTCGATAGCCTGATATTAATACTTCTTAGTGGATTATCTCTTTTAAGTCACACGTTATCTTGTAGAAGATCTCCAAAGTACGTGTTGGTTTTAGTAACAGGGTCATTTCCTATTACATGCAGTGTCTTCTGCTTTTGTAGTTGTCGAAGGAAGTATAACATCCGTAAGGTCAGCGGATAGCGTGAATGTTTACACAATGGCAATCCTATGACATTAAATGATGTGAAACATAACTAAAGCTGTCTTTAATATGGAAATGTTGTTTATCTTTCAGCTTTCAGAGCCTGCTTTGGTCCCGCAAATCCTTCGTACAGAGCATGAAGGCGTACGGTTCCAGCTACATCTACATGCCAGCGTTCTCCATGAAGCCCGGTACTGAGCCCTCCCTCCGTGCATACCACGCCCTCGCAGACGCCGCCTCCGACCAGACAATTGTCTTCGCCAATCCCGACTTCCTCAAAAACGTCGGCCGATTCTGGAAGCGCCGCGGCGTCCACGGCAAACGCCTGTCGACGGGGCTGTTCCTGGTGAGCCTCGCGCTCGGCTTGTGCGAGGAGGTGACCGCTTACGGTTTCTCTGGCCGTTTTCCATAGGGCTGGACGAGCAACCGGTCAGCCACCATTATTACGACAACATTCTCCCGTCCTCTGGATTTCACGCTATGCCTGAGGAGTTCCTGCAGCTCTGGCACTTGCACAAGAGCGGCACGCTGCGTATGCGCGTCGGCCATTGTGCAAAGGCGGGAGTAGCAGAAAAGGGAAAAATAGAAGTGGAAGTGTTGCCAGGGGCAACTCCCTTTATTCCCACAGGAACAGAGTGTCCATCTTTTCCTGTGATTAGCATGAGAATACTGTGAGCTGATGCCCCCACCCCCAAAGATGGGTCTCTTTCTTCAGTGTCTAAATGCTTGACCCCCGTGTATGTATCCGAAACAGCCTCAAACACAACCTGCCCGTAATTGCCAAAGCACTGACCTGCATGTATACCCATTCTCGTGTATGCGCTCACTGGAAGCTTGTCGTTTCTTTCAGTGGAGGTGGTGGGGGTCTGGTGTGACCTATTTTAGCTGCATCCACCAGCAGTTAGACCCTTGTTCCCAGGGGCTTTTTGTTTACTTAATGTATATATTTGATTTTAGGGAGGGACCGCTTCTAAAAATGTCTTGATTTAAAAAAGTTTTCACCTTTTTCATGTTGTATTTTTAGTTGGTTCATGTTAAGCACTGCTTTTATTTTTTTGTGAAAGACAAGGAAAAATGTGAACATCCCTGAAGCATTCACATTTGCACAGATCTGCGTTAAAACAGGTTTAGTTTGACTAAAGGGAATTTCAGTTGGGCATTGAATGTGAACGGCGTACGACCGTAATTTCTTAACTTGTGGCTTAACTTTTTCTTAAAAGGCTGCGGAGTATGTATTGTTGTCAGTATGTTTTAATTCTTCCTTTACATTATTGACATTCATTGGGAAGTGACGTAAACTGTTAAATGCATCTTTGACATCAACGCGTCGCATCAACCAATTTTATACATTAGAGGGTTGAAAGAGGATTTGCATTAAATCCAAAGCAGCTTATAGTGTTTTCAACGTATACATTTTTATCAGTATGTTTCATGGGATTGAACTTCAGGGGATATAGGGACATTTACAGAAAAAAAAAACTCTTCAGTTCCAGTGGAAGAATTCTGATCGCCGGTGGACTGACATAGCTTGTGGTTTTCTCAATTACCATTCATTTTATTTGGACGTGATCTGAGAAACAGTCATATGAAGAAAAGGGGGTTGGAGTGAGCCCTTGTGACAAGGTTGAAGGAGCAAAATTCATGCAAAATTTTTGTTGCCAGCTAAGGTGCTGGACACCTTGTCCATGTAAATAATCACCGCTTTCGTTACTGTTTTCATAAGCGTTGTGTTCTCTGAATGCGATGGCAGTCTTTTTAGTAGTCTGCCAAGTACCTTACTTTTTAAGCATTGTAATATTTTCATTGAATTGCACACAGGGATTTAGGTAGTAATCTTGTTCTGCAGGTGCTAGTTGTAATATGTTCACTCAAGCTTCGTCTCATCATCCAAAACAGGATGATGCTTTAGTTACACGAGTGATAGGAAGGAAGTGCAGGAAACATATGCCGTCCAAGTGTGCTGAGGTAATCTCTTAGCCAATGCATTAAAAGTACATAGCTCTTTCGTATTTAAAGGGGTCATATGGAGTGAATACAAGTTTTTCTGCGTCTTTGGTGTGTTATTAGTTGCCCATGCATGTATTAGAATTGCAAGAATTGTAAAATTGCAAAAATGCGTCGGAACGTAAGATGCATTCGATCTAAAAACGAATGCTCTCCCAGACCTGCCTGAAACGCCTCGTGTAACCACACCCCCACAAATCCACGTCAGTTTGTGGTATGATTTGACTAAGACCGCCCAAATGTATACGCAAGTAAGGTGGGCGTACCTGTCAGTACAATTGCTTTGGAGCCTGATGTTCCAAATATGGTAAGAGGCGTAACATTTCCGTCACACGCTTGCAGTATTCGACCAATCACTACGCACTGGTTAACTGGCCAATCATAGCACACCTTGCTTTTCAGAGCGATGAGCTTTGTTAAAAAATCTGCGCATTTCAGAGATACGGGGAGATACTAACATGCATGGTATTTGGAAAGTACAGCGTTGTTGTACCTTAAATCGTGTATACACATTGCATTACATCTTAAACAAACGATAATATTTGTTTTAGCCGTGTCGTATGACCCCTTTAATGTGTTTACCTGTTATGGTCACACGCCAGTATTGAAGGTGATATCAGATTTCAAATATCTGCCATTAAACCAGATGTAGTATTATTTAAGTAGCTAGCTATAAACGAAATGTCAACAATCTAAATAGCTGTTGCTCTGCCATGATGGTAGTTGACTGTAAAGGGAAACTGTTACAATGTGGGTGTTATGAATTGCATTCAGGAGACATGCAGTGAGCTCATATTGCTCCAACAGTTGTGTTTATATACTTGTGTAGAGTATGTTTCAGGCAGTAATGTATTGAAGTCGCCAAGACCCATGGGTGAATCTCACAGAAACTTGTGCAGGCCATATTTAACCCTAATCAAAAGTTGCGAAAATACCATTTTGGCATAATTTCTCATTATCATAATTTCTCATTACCAGAATGTTTTTCACAATTATATCTTTAGCTTAAGTCAGCACATATTAAATGCGGTTCTACAAACGGTACCATGATGTGTTCTTTACTATTTAAATAATACTGCATCATTAACGTTTTGCGTTACAGTAATGAGAATTTGGGGACAGTAAATGTGCTTAATTTTCACAGAAAAATGCCAAAGTATAGTAATGGTCCAAAAAATGCACCAGTGATGTTTTTGGCAGGTTTTATGAGATTAATTTACAGAGTTTAGGGAAAAGTGTGCACTTGCCTGTGCCGAGTATCTCCAAAAATGTGCATGCACATCCACATTTTCACACTTCTCTGTTCAGTTTTATCTGCGTCTAAGGATAATTTTAACTCAACTGATGAGTGATGATGAGGGACCAAGACTGATGCGTTGCTAATGTGACTACTGATTTGTTATGACATGAAATGACGAATGCAAATTTTGGATGGGGGTGTTGAAATGTCTTAGCATGCGGTTAGAGAAGGACCAATGTACAGTGTTACTGTAACATTTTAATTGCCAGGTTTTTTAGTGTACGCAAATTTGGAAAGCAGGAATTTAACCTTTATTTTGTTGCACCTTTGTGCTGTTCAGTATTGTGAATGAGTGAGGTTATAGTTTGTATGTAGGCATGCATGACTGTGAGATGTAATTGGTTTTTGAAACTGATTTTGAGTTATAAACTCACAAACCGCTATGTATATTTAAGTTTTGCCCTTTGAGTTTCTTAGCCATATGAGGGTATTTTCCCTTCTGAAACTCAGTTTACCTCAAATGTACTATTCACTGTTTCCTCTATCAGTGAAGCTCACAAGAGCTTGAATCTTAGGTTAAGTATGTTTTCCCCTAAAATGCTGGTGTCCAATAGGTCGGTTTTATTATATTATACTAACAGTAAACAAGAACAGGGCTGAACATTGGCAGTGTCTCAATTCCGACTGGGTTATGCCAGTAATGAGAAAAATCTTAATTTTGTGTTAAAAGGGAACAAAACTGTCAAATAATAAGGAAGACCAGTGTCAACTAGTCTGCTGCCGTATGTGTAGTGTGAATTGTAATTCTGAATGACATTAAATTTGTTTGAAGTCTGTATCTCAGTGTGTTTTGATCTGAAATCATATTTCCTTTCATAAATATTCCTCACTAGTCAATGAATAATAATGTGTCTAAATGACCTCAGTGCTATGGTGGCACTCCATTTAAATTGCTCAGAAAAAAATGCTTCCATTTCCTGTCCTATACATTTTTGACACAGGCCAGCTGTCACCTTGGAGACTGTCAAACAACAGGGGACTCATATTATTGATCAAACTTTGTTTGTTGTTAAATGTGACGTAGAAAGAAAGAAACAGTATATAAGGGTGATAGATACATGTTACATGAAAACAAATTACAGATGCATTCACAAGTAAAATACCTGTAAATTTGTTATAATGTGAGTCATGTTTGTTTGAAACCGGTGTGAAAGGTCTTAAAGGAACAGTACACCCAAAAATAAAAATTCTGGTTGTCAATGGTGAGCAAGAACTGTTTGGTTTTAAACCTTCTTCCAAATATCTTCCTCTGTGTTCATCAGAACAAATACATTTATAAAGATTTGAAACAACTCGAGGGTGAGTAAATGATGACAGAATTTTCCTTTTTGTGTGAATTGTCCCTTTAAGCGGAACAAAAGATACTTTGAAGAACGCAGGTAACCAAATAACATTGGACCCCATCGACTTCCATTGTATGGACACAAAACCACTGAGACATTTCTCAAAATATCAGTTTTTGTGTCGAACAGAAAAATTTGACATAAAGGTATATTATAAAATACATGATGACAATTTTTTTAATTCTGGGTAAACCATCCCTTTAAGTTCTTAAGAACCTTATAACTATTCTATCATTGGTGCAAAAGCATCTGTATGGCCCAACAATGTGGTTTGGTATAAATAAGCATTTTTCATACCTACATAAATATTTTATACTGGTGTGGGTGGGAGGTTTTGCTGCAAAACTGTGACTCCAAGGGTGTTTACATTACAACTGTAAACCAAGTGTGGGATGTGAATGACATTAATGCAGATTAGTCTATGTAATTTAAATCGGCCAAATAATAGTTGCATTTTCAGGCCCAAAAGGCATTGGCAAACCAACCTCAGTTTGTGTTTGCACTCACCCTCTCTCGCCCACACACAGAGATCAGTGATAAACAAACAGCATTGCAATAACTAATGAAACTATTTTGTTTATGTGTATCGTAGTGCATTCTTGAGGTAGGTTCACAAGGTCTGAAAAGCAAACTACAAGGAAGAAAATGTAAGGGAAAGACCATGGAAATTACTACAGTGAATGAACCTCTTTGTTTTATTGGTCAGTGTTCAAAACTGTCTCTTCACCATCCCCAGATTTGGAACGATAAGCTTATAGTGATGATTTATAATTTGAGCTGCCTGTCGGGTATATTTTATGAAATCTAAATTTCACTTCTCATATAAGTACCTACAGTAACCTGCAATTTTGGGTATCAAACATAAATAGTCATAGAGAGGCAAGAGTACAGCTTGAATTATCGTCACCTTATAAGAGGGATTCATCTTCTTTAAAGCACTGTGTCTACAGCCACAGGATTCTCCACCTTCAGAAATCCATCCATCCATGCATTCTCTAAATTCACTCATCAAAAATGTTATCAGACTGAATGGTTGCTCTTTAGCAAGGAATCTCTGCATAGTTCCACTGGAAGCGATAGTAGGGGATGACCGACACATGGCGATACACCCTTTTAAGATGCATTATCTACATAAAGCCGTACTTTTCCGAGCCAGGGCTTTTAGTCTGTCAGCCAACAAGCCACATTTTGCCCATTAATCATTTTTATGAAGCCCTTTAATTAATTTTCTAGAAACAACAGCCAGCTGGATACATTGAAGAGCTTTACACTCAGCAATATCAGCAAAATCCTGACTAGAGTGAATTGTGCCATAGTTCAGCCACACTATGTATATTGGATCTTTAAACAATCACAAATGTACACACCAAAGATTACTGATTTTCTCTACACATCATCTTTCACCTTTAAAATATTGTATATATTTATTTAAAATAGTGTATATATTTTAAACATTTACCAATTCAACAATTGAAAAAATTCTTTAAATATTAAACAAGTTAAAATAGCTATAAATCATATATAAAATAAGGGAAAAGGAAAGCTGTGTCATTATCCATCTTAGATAACAAACAGGAAAAAAACAAGAAATAATGCAAACTTCGAGTAGTTTGTAAGGTAAATCGTGTTCAGACCAAACGCGAATGGCGCGTCAAGCGCGAGTGATTTACATGTTAAGTCAATGCAAAGACGCGATTGACCTACTTGCGGCGCGAATCGCGCGAATGAGGCGGCGCGAATAGCGCGAATGACGCGAATCGCGCGAATAGCGCGAATCGCGCGAATTGAGCGTTCGCGTGATTCGCGCGATACGCGCGAGTTGAAAAATCTGAACTTTGGCGAAAATTCGCGCCGCGTTAACCAATCAGGAGCTTACTCTAGTAGTGACGTGATTAGACGACGTAGCGAGCGGAGGCAGAAATCCGAAACTGGAGGACAAAATGGAGGACAAATTGATCGTTACTGTTTGTGGACACCCGGAGCTGTATGATTCTTTTTCTTACTTTTATAGGAACAGTAATAAAAAGGATCTTGTTTGGAAGAAAGTGAGTGAGGAGGTCGGAGAATCTGGTAAATTGTAAAAACGCTCTTTACTCAATTTGAGCTATATATATATACGAGTTTACGCCGTTTTTCAGCCTTCCATAGCACATAAAGCGCAGCTACCCTCTCAACAAAATCCATGTCCACCATTTCGAAATGAGACGGGAGCCGCCTGCCAGAAGCCCCTCCCATGACGCGAATGAAGCGAATTTGACGCGCGAATGAAGCGGATTTTACGCACGAATGAAGCGAATCTGACGCGCGAATGAAGCGAGTAAACTCAAAATGTTCAAGCATCCAACTACACGCGAATAGCGCGATTCATTCGCGCCATTCGCGTTTGGTCTGAACACAACATTATTTACAAAAATTCCATAAAAAAGGGTAATATGCTGGCAGCTGGGGCACCAAAAAAATACGCCAAATAAAAAATGTTGTAGAGTAAAACTACATGTTTTTCATGTTACTTTACACCTGACTTTTGAAGTCTATTTCTATAATTTGACTTTTTTTACCGTATTTTAAATATATTTGAAAATTCTGTAAAATTACAGTTTCATGAACTATGTCAGCAATCTAAAATAAGCTAACACTTAATTGATTTAGAAACTGAGAATGCAATAATAATGTATTTTTGGGGGGGTTTGGGTTTCGCTTACATTACAAAGACTCAAATTTAATTCACACTTTACAGGTGCTATTAGTTAACATTAGTAAATGCATTAGCCCACATTAGGTAACGATGAACAATTTAGTTTTGCAGCTTTTCTTAATCCTATTCAATGTTAGTTCATGTCAATACAGATATTCATATAACAGTGAGAATTTTTGATTTTAATAATGTATTAGTAAATGCTAAAATTAACATGAATTAATATGAATAAATGCTGTAAAAGTATTCATGTTAGCTAATTGTTAACAAATAGCACCTTGTTGTAAAGCACCTTACTGTGTAACCAAAAAATTCAGAAAAAACAGGACCTCATCGGACCCATCCATCCTTCTTCCTAACAATGTTATAAAGAAAGGAAGTTTACCTTTCTTTTCAGTCTTATTGGAAATATCCAATATAAAATACTGGTAAACAAGACTCGCCTTGAGTTCCATGCAAAATCTCTCCAGCCCCTATTTGACCGTCTGAAAATCACAATTTCATCAGATCACACCAGTCATTATAGAGCCGCTCAGTAAAAAGAAGAGCCGTAACACTATAACATCCCCAGGCTACCCATCTATTTCTACAACAATTGTCCTCTGTTTCATGACAATAACCTGAGGTTAAGCAGTTTAGAAGAGTCAATCTGCAGAATCTGCTCAGACAAAAACACTGAAATTGGCTCATTAACAGACAAAGGGTTTTTTGTCCATTCAAAATTCCATTCTATAGCAGGCGATTTATAAAAAAAAAAATCTTATTATTTTTAAAATGGCCGCTGGCATCATTGGGATCACAGAGATACCAAAGACAGCTGCGGAGACAGATGTTTGCATGCCGGGTGTTGCTTAAAGTATAGTTCACCAAAAAATAAAAATGCTGTCATCATTTACTTGCACTCATGTTGCTTCAAATATATGGATGACGTATATTTTGTGGAACACAAAATGTAAATTCAGTAAATGTCACTATTCAATAAAAATACATATGAAAATAAAAATAAATGTGAACAAAGGCTGTGACTAACATCATGAGAAGAAAAAATGACATCATATAACATTGTTTAATGGAAATGCCGATTTCTAGGTTCGATTTTCTGTGTTTTCGCATCGGTAGCAAGTATTTTGAGTGATGTTTTGACAATTCAGACACCATACAAACGAGCGCCAAATACGAGAATTTCCGACTGTATGTGAATTTTGAATCCTCTCAGATCCCTGGGATTTCTGACCTGAATTCACCCAGAACATTGGCACACATTCAAAAGTACTAACTGGTTTTGGAGCCTTAGTCTGGCAAGACTACATACAAACCAGCTGACTCAAAACAACTCAGTTTTGGTCACGCTGTCATTCCTTATGACTATTTCCTTGTGACTTGTTTCTTTGTGACTTATTTCTGTCAGAGGTCTGACCCTTGATCATGTCAATGAAAAAAATCTTTAATTTAATTTAAAAAATGCTGGTTACAATGACAGTGGACAACAGTCATTATATGATTTGTGGCTCTGTGAATGCTGAGAAAAAAGTTTAGATCACAGCTTTTTTGTTACAAGGTCAATGGTCTGTCCCAAGGCCATGAAAGTCTGGTTAACTGTCTCTGATTAAATGGTCGACAAGGCCATTATCTTAACAGGAAGATGAGTTTCTTGGGTCCTTAATAGAGATGAAATGAAGCCGAATATCTCCACCAATACCCATAGCCGATAATCTTGCCAATACATATTCTGAAGATTACATTAATATTTCGGAACTTTCTGAATATGATAATTATTATAAATTTCTATCATGACCATTAATATAGAACATTAACCTGGTGATGTTTCTTAACATTTTCTAACTGCCGAGCACAAATTCACTGCATTTGCCTGTCCTCTTTTGATATATCGGCCCTGATCCTAGACTGTTTTTAAACTATCGGCCGATAGTGTGAAAATGTGCTCTTATTGGTTCTAAAACTTGCATGAAACAAAGAATGAAATCAGCCAATTGCAAGCATTTTAATTGCAAGTTATAGAGCTGGAATGTTACAGCTACAAAGTGAATGCAGTGACTCAAAATATATTCTTTAGAGATTTCTTAAAGTCTATCTATTAATAACCTTAATGTACCCCGCCCAGAGGTTGCTGGGTGGCCCATTTCAATCCAGTCAACAGCCAGAAGTGAAAATTATGCTAAAATAAGAATTGTGTAAATGAACTTTCTGAACATTTAGGTGAGGCCAGATTAATATCCATCCTTGAACTATAAAAAGACGTCCTCTGTCTTTCTCGGCCAGCCAGGAATAAAGACTTTCTACATCATGGTTCAGTCTGAGAGCTGTGGATGGTTCCAAAATAAATTTTAAGGCATGTATGCCTGTCAATGTTTAGAAAATTACCATAAAGTATTCTCAGAGATGCAATGCTTGTAGCTGGTGACTGATAGAAAACCAGAGAAAGTCATCAGTATGATGAACAATATAACATGATCAAAAGTTGATTATTTGTTGTGTTCTGCTGTAGCGAGGAAGGAGGCGGGAACCGGCGAACTTTTAAACAAAGTTTTAATAAATAAACAAAAACACGGTAGTAAATAAACAACATAAATATAAACTTAACATGTGTCCGGCCCCGGTCCTCTCTCGTCGTACCTTCTGCCAGCTCGTTTTTTTATGCTTCCGATCTCCACCGTCAGAAATGCGGAGCCGGTGTGCGCACAGCTGATACCCATTATAACTCACGCCACCGCCCCCCCCCCCTTTGTCTGACGGCTCTCGCCCCGCCTTCCTCGCTACATCTGCATATATCCTTAAGAATGTATAGTGTAACCAACCTTTGTAGTGTGAAATATATGTGTGACGTAGTGTAACCTGATTCAATACAGAGTCAAGACAGCTCGCACATGAATGGAAAGGGGTCAAGGTTTGGTTGGTTGACACTGTCCAGTTCGCCAACCCATGCTGGTAGATGGCATGACTACGCCATTCTGACAGCAAAAATGACCTTTCTCACAACTAGCAAGGCAGTTGCAAGGGAAGGACTGTGATCATTCCATCAAATACGAATCGCCATGTTGTTTACTGAAAGGGCAAGTACTGTAGCCTATATACAGTATATTTCAATACAATATTTTGAGTGTTTGAGAAACATAGTTTCCCTTTTTGAGTGTTTTCCTATGAACATTTTTTTTTTTTTACTAAACACAAATCCTGCAGGATTGTTGTTGAATCAGCATATATCCAACAGATATATGATAGCTAACATCATCATACTGTACGAGAAACCGATCGCTGCTGAGAATGAACATTATTCAATGCTAAGCAAAACAGACAAAGACTGGTTGTTCCGAGAGATCAATGGAGCAGATGTTCACAATTCACATAAAGGCATCAATCTTTAAACATTATGTGTTCCTCTGACAGCCACTTCTGTGCCCTCTCTTTCTTCTCTTTCTGCCCAGTTTGCCTTCTGCTCCTTTTATCTTCCCTTGTTTCAATCCATTATGTGCAGCTTCAGGCATTTGGGACAGTACAATTTCAGTGGAGTGTTCCAGGTCACAGAGGTAATTTAGAAATGACCCATAATATGGCCAACGAAAGTCTTTCTCACTGTTTGGCACATCTCTCTCTGTTCTGGAAGTGCTTGTGTAAGTGCATGTTCCATTATGCACCACAAATCAACTTCAGTTACACTGGCGCCTTTGCTGGAGTGACAGTTTTGATAACTGGCCATGTTTCAAAAGCTTGCTGCAACCATTCAATTAGTTCTTGAAAGCACAAAACGTTCCTGTGATGAACATGGGGTTCCTTTGAATCCATAATGGTCACGGCAAATAATGAAACCGTGATTTTACCACTTAACACACCAACAACAATAAAAACAACTAATATGCATTTATTTACATTTATGCATTTGGCAGACGCTTTTATCAAAGCGACTTACATTGCATTATACTGTACATTTGTTTTTTAAGGATGTGTAATCCATGGGATCCAACCCATGACCTTGGCGTTGCATGCTGTAACCCCTGAGCCACAGGAAAGCCTGAATATGCAAAAGCATTTCAATACAATGCAGTTTTCTGCACACATAACATAACCTAATACCAATTAGTGTCAGCCTCAGACACCATGCCGACATTCTGATGGCTGAACGTGTTATGCACATAACCCACAAAACTGGGAAACTTCGGGAGATTCAAAATCATCGTCTGATTGGCTGAATACTACAGGATTTCCGGGAGACGTGTGTGTTGCGTTCTTTATCGGTCCGACTGGAAACAAATCAAAGCCTTCGGATGGAAGAAGAAAGCTGTTGTGTTTACACAGTTGACATTGAACATGTATCGAAATCAGCTAATCGCGTCACGACGTAGACCTAGTCCAGTGGTTCTCAACATGGGGGCCGTGGCCAAGATCTAATAAAAATACACGCCTGATACTAAACATTCATCCAACCATTCTCCGAACCTGCTTGTCTCCTGGGGGTACAATGTATAAAAATGTATAACTCTTTCGTTTTATGTATGTTACGTAATGCATTAATGCACTAATGTTAACGAATAAGACCTCATTATAAACGGTTCCCTTTATTATGCAACATAACAATGTTCCAAATAACGCAAAAAGTCGCAGAAACACTGAAAAACACGTGTAATTACACACACATAAGGTTCATGTGTTCCCCCAGTGGCCCCATGTGTTCATGGTGAACAGATGCAGTCGGTAATCTTATTGTTTTCACCTATTGATTTTCCCTCTTTCTCTCTGTGACTGATCTGCACTGTCATCTTAAGCCCTGAACATGTTCGTTCTCTCTCCCTCTCTCTTTCAGTCCCCCGACAGAAAAAAACCTTATTTGGCAGATAACCAATCACATTCCCTGCTCAAAGTGCTTTTATCCAATGAAAGCTGAGGAGATGTGGACATGTGCCAATGTACCTGCCAAAGGATTGGCTTTGTGCTGAAGAGGGAGCAGCAAGTGTATACAGAAAGTGGATAGAGTCTGACCTTCGAGGCATTTGAGGAGGACATGCTGCATGGAGGCGTAAATCAATTCAATCTGTGCTCTCCTCTACTGAATCAATGCTTGCCATTGATAGAGAGAAACTACTCTTGCACGTTATTCTGAATATCTTTCACCCTAATGAAGTATGGAGCATTTCTTTATAAATGCAACATTTATTATTAATGGATTTATGTATAAACTATCTGGTGTTTAAAATACAATTAAACAGCTATGCATATGATACACTCTTGATTAGAAAACAATATGAGCCCTCTTGAACACGGGGGCAAAGGTTTTGGTGGTTTGTATGACCCCTGTTGGTAGATGCTATAATTACCATTTCAAAAACTAGTTTAGAGGCTTTGATTAAGTTTTTTGGGTGTTTAACAATGGATTATCATGTTTCTAATTTCAAAAAACGCTTTATATTTCACATATTTCAAGTCTATTGTTGTTCACCGCTGTCCCTTTTCTCACAAAACGACTGGAATTCTTCCGGTCTATATAAAGTCCATCCCTTCAGAAACGCTCTGATTGGTAAAGCTGACCAGGTCGTGATTGGTTCCCTGCTTAGAGCATGTATGTGACGATGTCCCACCCATACCATATCAATTCAAGTTTATTTATATAGCGCTTTTCACAATGTGCATTGTTCCAAAGCAGCTTTACAGGAGCAAATAAGAAAACACAGAGGTAAAACACAGCACAGTGCATAGTGTTTATAGAAAAAGCAAGATCAATCTAATAGATTATATCTAATAAATAAATAAATAGATAGATGCAGTCTCCCGGTGAGCAAGCCAACACTGCCCTGCCCAATATCAGCGAGCTTCCACTTCTCAGGCTGTTGTGATTGGTCGGTCCCCCTCTCAACATGTGCATTCATAGGATTTGTTTTTTAGCAATAAACAGTAATAATGCGTCAACTACACTTCATCAGTTAAAAACATGCTGATCGATCCAAGTATAACGGAGGTCTGCTAGTGCATGTGCAAATGTCAGTCTTTGTTAGAGATCTAGAAACGTAGAATTGTTTTCCTACTATGGCGAGGGAAATGACACCGGACTGCCAGGATGGGCATCAGATCGGTTATATTAATTAACACTAGTAACAGAAGCGTTAGTTTTGCCTTTTTATATTGGACCCGAGTTGGATAATAAAACAAGCAGATTAACCAGGAGACATTAGCAAGCAGGACTTCAAAGGACGCTTTATAGAAGTGTTTTAGAGGTAGGCTATGCGCACACACACGCACAATATCAGTGTATTACACAGAACAGCTTCACAGCCGATGTTAAAGTCATGGAAGCTGTTATTTGACCGTTGGTTATCTTAGAATGTGTGTAGCAAATGTTTACAATCTCTGATAACCAAACACTACTCCAGCGGCTCTTCCACTTCTCTAAGGAAGACCTCGCCCCTTTTTTGGCGTATTCCTTTGGGCGGAGGTTATTAAAAGCACTCGGAATCGTGACATCATGTACCCGGGAAGTAGAGGGCTGTAGTCCGATTCCAGCCGTTCTCTGTAGTCCTAAAAAAGCTAATTCTGTTAAAGACAATATCACGCTTGGCTTTTTATCATTTTGCACGTATTGTTTATGCTCTAACAGCAACATTACACACTAACTAAAGGTTGAAAAATGTGATCGCCGGGAATGTGGCCTTTAAGTCATAAAAACGTGCTTAAAGGGACACTAAAACTTTTATTTTTCAAATATCGTCTTTTCTGTTTCACAGAAGAAAAGGATATATAGGCTACCGGATTTGAAACAACATAATTGTTAATCAAATTATTTGGGTAAACGATATACTATAATAGTACATAGCTATCTAATACATACCCGATTCCAAAACAGTTGTGAATCAAGAAATTGTGAGTAAAAAAGGAATGGAATAATTTACAAATCTCATAAACTTATATTTTATTCACAATAGAATATAGATAACATATAAAATGTTGAAAGTGAGACATTTTGAAATGTCATGCCAAATATTTGCTCATTTTGGATTTCATGAGAGCTACCCATTCCAAAAAAGTTAGGAAAGGTAGCAATAAGAGGACGGAAAAGTTAAATGTACATATAAGGAACAGCTGGAGGATGAATTTGCAACTTAATAGGTCAATTGGCAACATGATTGGGTATAAAAAGAGCCTCTCAGAGTGGCAGTGTCTCTCAGAAGTCAAGATGGGCAGAGGATCACCAATTCCCCCAATGCTGCGGCGAAAAACAGTGGAGCAATATCAGAAAGGAGTTTCTCAGAGAAAAATTGCAAAGAGTTTGAAGTTATCATCATCTACAGTGCATAATATCATCCAAAGATTCAGAGAATCTGGAACAATCTCTATGCGTAAGGGTCAAGGCCGGAAAACCATACTGGATGCCCGTGATCTTCGGGCCCTTAGACGTTACTGCATCACATACAGGAATGCTACTGTAATGGAAATCACAACATGGGCTCAGGAATACTTCCAGAAAACATTGTCGGTGAACACAATCCACCGTGCCATTCGACGTTGCCGGCTAAAACGCTATAGGTCAAAAAATAAGCCATATCTAAACATGATCCAGAAGCGCAGGTGTTTTCTCTGGTCCAAGGCTCATTTAAAATGGACTGTGGCAAAGTGGAAAACTGTTCTGTGGTCAGACGAATCAAAATTTGAAGTTCTTTTTGGAAAACTGGGACGCCATGTCATCCGGACTAAAAAGGACAAGGACAACCCAAGTTGTTATCAGCACTCAGTTCAGAAGCCTGCATCTCTGATGGTATGGGGTTGCATGAGTGCGTGTGGCATGGGCAGCTTACACATCTGGAAAGGCACCATCAATGCTGAAAGGTATATCCAAGTTCTAGAACAACATTCTGCATCAATTACAACATCGTGGCTGCGTAGAAGGATCCGGGTACCGAAATGGCCAGCCTGCAGTCCAGATCTTTCACCCATAGAAAACATTTGCCGCCTCATAAAGAGGAAGTTGCGACACGGAAGACCTAAGACAGTTGGGCAACTAGAAGCCTGTATTAGACAAGAATGGGACAACATTCCTATTCCTAAAATTGAGCAACTTGTCTCCTCAGTCCCCAGACGTTTGCAGACTGTTATAAAAAGAAGAGGGGATGCCACACAGTGATAAACATGGCCTTGTCCCAACTTTTTTGAGATGTGTTGATGCCATGAAATTTAAAATCAACTTATTTTTCCATTAAAATTATACATTTTCTCAGTTTAAACATCTGATATGTCATCTATGTTGTATTCTGAATAAAATATTGAAATTTGAAACTTCCACAGCATTCTGTTTTTATTTACAATTTGTACAGTGTCACAACTTTTTTGGAATCGGGTTTGTCCAATTATTCTATTTAAATATATATTTTATTGCAAATATGTATTTAATTGTTTTGTAAATGTTATATGTAATTATTTTTGAGGGGATTGTAATAATCACATTGCTTTATCAACTATTGTGTCCATAAGTGTCAGTCATTTTGTTAACATTGATTTAATGACTTTGGAGTATCAGTCACGTTTATGTTTCAATTGTTTATTAACATTTTGTCAGTCAATTCAAAGTGCCTATTCTGTCATTTATTAGTGTAGTGCGTATTCTAAGGGATGTTGTAGGATGTCCATTTTACGTTGTTGTCAAACAAGAGATAAACTAAATTGTTTTGGTAACAGTACCCCGAAAAAACAGCAGTTCCAACAAAGGATTTATCCAACAAAAACCCACAAGGGGAGCAAAACCAGAAAAACATGAACAAAAAGCAAGATAACCACAAAGTTCAAAACTTGCTACTTGCAGGACAAGACGAACCAGAACAGCAAACACGAAACAAACGTAACTATCAATCTCCCCTTTCACTCTTCCCCCATAGCCTCATTTTAATGTATATGTATACATGTATATAAATATATATATAGAGAGACAAAGTAATAAACTGAGCTAGAGTAAAAAAGCTGTGTTACTAGTAACCAAGCTGAATGTCACTTCATGTTTCAATGTGGACTGGTAAAAAATGATAGATGAATAAATAAGCTATAATCCTATTTGTTGGCTTTTTCATTTAATAGCAATACTGTTGGTCAGAGTGTTATTTCGGATGCAGGCATCAAAATTGTGAAAAACACCTTGATAATGACAGGCATACCAGGCTCTCTCCCTGTCAATCAACACTGATAACAGAATGCTAAACACCAGCACCGTTTCTCAACAACAAGATCATAAACTCCCCTACATATCTCACACACTTTGTCTCTGGTATCGTTTTAAGAAAGGATCCACTTACCTTATACCAAAAGTTTGTTTCTCCAGTCATCTCCTGGTTACTTCTCCATGTCCCTTGTCCTCGTCTCCTCCCTTGTGTGTGTGCCTCCTGTCCTAAAATAAATCAATAAATGTAATATCCACCTATATGTTGTATGTGTATATTGCTATCAACTAAGTAGATGGCTGTTGATACGTGCGTCTTTCTGAAAGGTGAGTCACAGGTTTTTATTTGCCTCACGTTGTCGTGAACTTTTCACAAGAAAAATAAAATGGCAAAATGTCTTTTTATTAAATTAGTCTAAAACCATGTGCCAAAGGGATAGTTGAACCGATATCATTTACTCACTCTTGTGTCATTTCAAACCTTATACTCTTTCTTCTGTAGAACACAAAAGAAGATATTTTGAAGAATGTTGGTAACCAAACAACGGCGGTACTCATTTACTTCTATACGGACACAAAATCAATGGGTTGCTTTTGTGTTCTGCAGAGGAAAGAAAGTCATAGGCTGCTACAGGTTTGGAATAATGGCCGGGTGAGTAAAAGATGACAGAATTTTAATTTTTGGGTGAACTATCCCCTTAAATATTTTCAGGTTTGTTTAGCTGTGTTTGCAACCTATATTACATAACAGCCAAAACGATACTTAACTGCAATAGAAGAGTTATGTTGACAGAAGATAAAAGTATATCACATCTATGTTTGCTTTAAAACTGACAGCCTAAGTAAACCCAAATGCATCCTAAAATCTTTATCAGTTTTCAATAATACAGTATACAATACACTACCACAGTAGGTTCTAATAAATAATATTTCTCTAATCTCGAATTTACCCTTTTATATCCCAAAAGGGTAATCTTAAGAGCTCTTAAAGCTTATCTTTTTTCATACCCTAAATAAATTAGATAAATTGCAATCATTTCTTAAATATTGTGTTTGTGCTTGTAAACGTTCTCAAAGCTGTATTAAAAGTTTTGTATTCATGTTGTGTAGTTGTGTTTAGAGTGTGAATTTGAGGAGGCTTGGCAAAAAATGACACACATTCCCAAATCTAATTCAGTCACAAAAATACCTTATAAAAGATAAATTGGTAGTTAACGTATGGTTTGTTTTCTGAGAGTTTTTTTTTAGTTTTTCTATGCATTATTCTATTTCTTGAAATACCTTTAAAGGTTGGCCTCTTCTCCAGTACAATACACCTTATACTTTGCTGGTTTACTCGAACCTGGTGGGTCGCTAAAGGCAGAAATTGTACAAATATGCCCTCAGGACATCACTTGTAGTGTGGTAGTGTACAGTTGAAAAAACTGAGGAAAAAAGTTAAACGCGGAAGTTATCGAGGAACGACACTTCAGTGGCCTTTGATTGGTTAGCCTTTCACTGAGTGACGTTTGATTGGCTAACATTTCAGTGTCCTGTGATTGGTTAACATTTCACTGGCCTGTGATTGGGTAAGAGTTCCCCCCTGGCCTGTGATTGGTTAACATTTCGCTTGTTTCTGATCGGCTACCTGCGTTCACCTTGAGGTTCTGTTTTTGTGAAAGTCAGGATTTGTTGTAGAATATTTTCCCGACGTTTTGCTGAATTGACGCTCCAGAATCAGCGATGTCCAGTAACAAGAGCCAGTCCGGTAATGTTCATGTTGCTTATTTAGTTCGCTTTACTCTATCTAAAGACTAACTTTACTGAACGCTGGGATCAAAGTGTGGTTTCATTTCCTTATTCCAGCACCTGGAGTAAGGGAAATGAGTCCAAAAATACGTTAAATGACATATACACACGAAACTGTCATACACACACTATTGTAGCTCTGGATGCTTAAATAAATAGATCCGCATCATATCACAATGCTTAAAATGTGTGTCTTTGTTCTCGTTAGGAAATGTGGAGAATGACAGCTCTTTAGCAAGACCGCAGTCAGGTAAGACAACACCCAAGTTGACGTTTGTCCAGGACCTGCCAAATGAAAGCGATCGGAGAAAAACGACTTTTATTGTAGTAAAACCATGTTTTATTCGCTTAAGATGTAAATAATGCACATTGTTTGGCCGCAAGTGCGTTTAAGTGCGCGTGGTGACTCCGTTGTGCTGTGCAGTACTTGACAGCTTGTTTGTAAAGCCATTGAAATCCAGTCCGACAGGGCACTCAACACACAATACAGGCTTGATCTCATTATTGAATTGTTCGGTTGCTTGGATCTCACTGACAGGGATTTGAAATCTTTGTGGCGTTAATACAGAACATTTGCATACTTGAGATGTACTACTGAGAATTGCAAATCAAATATTTAGTGCTTCTGTCGATATGGTCTTTTGTTTCAGCTGCAAAGGACATATCAGAGACCGATGCCTTTAATCGAAGGTAACACATCGTGGAAATCTCTAAAAGATTGAACATTTAGACTGCACTGCGTATTTACAAGTGACTCTGTTTGTATTGCTTGTCAGTTTACTTGCCGCAGATAATCCTAATGAGGAGTATAAAATGGACCATAAGAGAAGAGGAATCGCTCTGATCTTCAACCATGAAACTTTCTACTGGCATCTCAGGCTGAGCAACCGCTCTGGCACGAACGCAGACAATAAGAATCTCATTAGAAGGTATTTGGAAAGTTGTTTAAAGGTCCAGTGTATGACATTTAGCGGCATCTAGCGGTGAGGTTCCGAATTGCAACCAACGGCTCACTCCACTCCGCCCTTTCGAAGCACTACGGCGGCTGCCACAGGGCTTAGATGTCGTATTTATGAAACGCATTCTGTAGAGGAGTTTGTCCATTCAGGGCTATTGTAGAAACAACATGGCGAATTCCATGTAAGGGGACCCTCGGTATATATTAATAGATATAGCTCACTCGAAGTTAAAGTCCGGGTAAACAGAATTCTGCAAATTGTTTCTAAACACATAATAGATGTTACAAAGACTAAGTTAAACACATTTTCACCGATTCTCTGTTCAGGATTTTTGGGATTGATGACACAATGGATTGTCCGAGCATGCATCGCCCCTCCCCTATCATTAGAGCGCCTAGCATCAGGTGTCTGCTCAATCACGAGCTCAGGGATGTAAGCTTTTCGCACACGCTTTCAGGCTCTCACTCTGCCCAACTAAACAAATTTCACGCCCAATAACTGCGAACAGAAAGAGAATCACTGCGCATTATCGCGACGTACTTCAGTTAATGATGTTTAAATAACTTATTTCGAGACGAGCAGATAACTATGGAGCCTGTCTCTCTAAGCTGCCTCCGTGCACAAATGCTATCTTTGAACATTGCCGGCTGCTATTTTAACCACAACGATGAATATGGCGCGTGGTTGAATTCAAATCCTCCCATAAAGCGTATTCACATAATTCACATATAGCCTACTGGGCTGGGAACTCAGGTTGAGTGATTCGAGTGGGCGTGGCTTCAGCGCCAACAGCGGACACCCCCCCAGAGTTTGACAGCAGAGTCCCGCTTGTTTTTCTAAGATTTTGATAACTTATTTTATTTATTTGGATGTTTTTTTCTCAAATTTGGCTGGGTGTTTAATAACACACTTTTCTGTTGTGTGACAAACTCAAAACACACATTTCAATGTCACTTTACTCGGACTTTAATGTACTGTATAGTAAAACAGTATTTTTTTTTAACTAAGAGTAACCAAAGGTTATTTTTCTTATTCACTTACAGATTTGATGAGCTGGGTTTTGAGGTGAGGGCTTACGAAAATCACAAACGTGAGAAAGTTTTGGAAATACTCAACGAAGGTATGTGCTACCTTTGGACATCAGTATTTGCCATCAATCTATGTAATTGAAGAACAATACAACATGAGAAATTAATGTCAGCTTCGAGTGTTAAAAATAGAAGCAAAAATTTCATATGATAGGGGTTGGTGAGAAACTTAACTTCAAAAACATGAACTCATGTAAACACAACCCAAACAAAATATGAGTGCACATTGATAACAGCAAATCTTATTTGATCATGAAATCGCATTTGTCGGATTCACACTTTTTTCAGCACTTTCACAGAATAACCTTTGCATACAAGAAATTTGTAACAAACAACATTATAAAAATGTCCTTTAAACTTCACTGCAAATTTGATTCCAGTTGCTGCCGCAGATCATGTGGATGCAGATTGTTTTGTCTGCGTCTTTTTAAGTCATGGAGAAAATGGCCACGTCTTTGCTTATGATGCCCAGATTGATGTCCAGGAAATGACAGCTCTGTTCAAGGGGGATAAGTGCCGTAGCCTTGTAGGGAAACCCAAAATCTTCATCTTACAGGTATTTGGTCCTTTACTTCCTAAATGAAAAGTTCAGTCTGATGCATGTTGTAAAGAAATGTACTGTAAACGTCTACACTTGTAAATGAACTTTTTAGGCTTGCCGTGGAGACAGACACGATGATCCTGTGACACCGCTGGATGTGGTTGATAGCCAGATGACCAATGAAGTAGTAGTGGATGCAGGGGTGTTATACACTCTTCCAGCAGGAGCAGATTTTATTATGTGCTACTCAGTGGCGGAAGGTCAGTGCTTTAGAAATTTAACTTGTTTGTTTTACCAACATTTAGTGTTTAGGATGCAACATACATTCATTTCATTTTAAAAGATGATGTAGTTTTCTTCTTTTTTAAGGATACTACTCTCACCGTGAGGTCATCAATGGCTCGTGGTATATCCAGGATCTGTGCGAAATCCTAAGACGCTACGGTTCCAGCCTAGAGTTTACTGAGCTCCTGACACTAGTAAACAGAAAAGTTTCTTACCGCAGTGTGGGCAAGTGCAACGATCGCAATGCTATAGGCAAAAAGCAGGTGCCCTGCTTTGCATCCATGCTCACTAAGAAGCTGTTGTTTTTTAGGCCTAAGAAAGAATAATAACAATAATCGTGTCAGCAATCAATTCAGGGATTTTTTTATTTTGTCTTTTGGGGAAAAAACACTTTCTTGTGATCCTACATACATTCATGTGGTTTTGCTTGTTTTAGACTAATGGTTTGATGGTTAGGGTTACAAAGGGCAAGTAGTATTTTAAGTTTAATTTATAAATTAATAATGATTTTTTTTACATTTTAAATAGTTAATTCACTTTAGGAAGTGAAATTTATCAGGGAAAAGATTAGGTCCCACTTTATATTAGATGTCTTTAAATATATGGGAGTACATAAAAAATGTATTCAATATACCAGTTGTACATACTCATTATATTTGAAGTATCTGCTTTCTGTCTACTATATAAGTACACAGAATGTAAAAACATGTCATATAAAGTGGGACCAAAATGTACAATGTTATCATGTAATTTACAGCTATTTGTCCAAAAACTGCTTCAACTAAAAAGATAATGTTTTGATCATTATGTGGCACTTGCATGTTTTGCCTGAATGAGAGAAAACAAGATCATCCAGTTACACAGCTCAACAACTTGTAAATCATCTTTAAGCACACACCTGCATAGTTACCAGCTATTCATACACTACATGTCCTCGAAAAGGAATTTACAGTGTTCGCCTGTAATGTGAATATATGTCTTAAATGTGGAAAGACAACTAGAGATATAGCCATTTCTTTACAGGGGGGCAAAAAATACACTTTCTCAGGATTTTGTATGACAAGGCATATTGTCTTGGCACATTTTTTGTTTTGATAAGAATAATGTAATTGTATGGCAAACTGAATGTCAACAAACTGAACAGTAATAGTTTTGTAACATTGTTTGCACAAATGGAAAGATAATGATAATTTTGTTAACCGTTTACATCCCTGTACTCTATTTAAATGTCTGAGAAAACATACTTAGGCTATGTGAATGTCGTGCACTCTATAAAGCTACGCTTCCCCCAGTACTTTGGCTGTTTTGTATCCAGTTGCCACATGGATCATTGAAACTTTATGAATAATAAAATGAATAGTAAAGTAATTTATTTTAAATTGACACTCAGGAATTGACAGGTATTCTGATATTTGCCCATCCCTGGTTATTTGGCCAAATAATATAAGTCACACACAAAAAGTCAACATCTTTTTGTCATTACATCAGGTGTTTGTGTTTATATGAACTGACGCATTAATTGAAAATAGTGAGTAAATTTGATTTGTGTCGGCCTTTTGTAATTTAGCAAATATTGTCTTTGTATTCAACCATTTATTGTAGAAATGTGGTGCATTTAATGAATAATGAAAAGTAAAAGTGTAGCCGGTAATGTACATTTACAAACCCTTGTGGTTATGCCAAAGAACAATATGTTAATACTTTTAACCTCTCTATGTATACTTGTGCTGATGGAAATATTGTAAAGAGGAAGCAAGAGACAGAGACGGCTTCAGAATATTTATAGACCTCATTAGACGGATTTGGTTAGACTCTGAGAACCTTTCACATATATTTATATTCACACAGCGAATTTCCAACACACCGGAACACGTTTAGTTATGTACCATCACGGCCACCACAAAACATTTGTTCTCATGCATGCACACATCTTTCCACTTGTTTTCCAACTGAATCTATCACAGTCTCCCTATAGCCTTTACTTTCTTTCCAGATTGCTGCAGCTGTGTTTTGGTGAGAGTTCTAGGCCACTGTATCCTGCCAGACAGAAAATAACTCCCTTAAGAACCATGTCTTCAGTCATTCTAAACAGCTGACAATGCGTAATACGATATAGTACTTTGACCAATCTGCTGAGAACAGACAATGCCTATGTGTAAGCACAGCTACCGATCTCTTTTTATTCTGAGAGGTTTGCGGCCATAGTGGCTCATGATATATTTTTATTTTTCCTTTAAGCATAAAGGATGAATTGAATGACTGGGAAGCGTCGGGACATTTCAGAAGAATTGTTCATCAGTTTAAGAATGTACTGTAGGATGAGTCAGTCTATGGAGCCAAAGTTTAAAAAGATAATTGTAACAATTCAATAGATTTGTGTTGTAAAATAAATGTTAAACCGCTGAATGAACTTGTAAAAAATGTATCACTAAAAAAAGCTTTGAGTGAAATCTTGAAGAAATCAGGACAGAGGTTAGAAGGCGGGTATGTGACTCTCTCGAGCGACCAAAACGCATCTTAAATACCAGGCATAAGCGGGGCCTTATAAAGACTGCGGAAGCTTTAGCGGGGGTGGGGGGGGGATGGGATGGGGCTGTTGCAGAAGAGCGAAATGTGGGTGGTAGAAGAGCCACGGGTCGAACGGAAGGAAGGAAAAAGCGCTGACAGCAGAGTCTTATTTCTGTACAACTGTAAAAATATAAGAAAAGCACGATCTTACTTCAAAAACTATCTACTATTGTTTACATTTACATTTAGTCATGTAGCAGACGATTTTATCCAAAGCGACTTACAGATGGGGTAAACAATAGAAGCAATTGGGACAACATAAGGACAACAAAGAGTGCAATAAAAAAAATGTGTTTATTATTTTGTTCTCAAATACATGAATATAGATCTTTCAGTTAAGTTTTTAGGCTTTAAAGGCTTTAGTGCCTTTCATTAGCAAAAGGGATGACTTGGGGGATTTTACTGTTACTGCCCCCATCTAGCGGTCTGTTGCATCAGCAGCACTTTGGTTAATTCAGTATTACATATTATTACACTCATTTGAATGCTTGATTCTAATTGGCCAGTCGCGACATTCCAAGGGTTGTTATTTTCAAATAATATTATTAAATAAAAAGTTATTTTCAAATAACAACCGCTCAAAACTAGTAACACCCTGTTACCCGTATGCTGCTAATCATATTGAGAAGGGCAGTTTAATATTACACAAAAATGAATTATAAATATGTCTTTTAATAACATATATGACATTATAATTACAATTATTCATGCTGTATAACAGGAAAAAGTAACCTGGCCTAATTTGGTACCTGGTCAGATAACAAACAACTTCTGCA